>OU744334.1:13721761-15024432 GCA_916610235.2 Lasioglossum morio
ACCGAATACGCTGTGTAATTTGCAGAAGAATTGCATTTTCCACGAACTCACGCGTGCAGGATCCTTTGAAGCCCGAGCCGAAATATCCAGTGGGGCAAATACAAGCGTAATGTCCGGTTGCAATGCCACAAGAGCACGTTGCAAAGTTATCGCAGCAGCTCTGATTGTTTCCGGTTTCACTGATATTGCCGCATAAGATGTTACAGTTGTCTGATAACGTTACTGGCTCGTATTTTCCCGTTCTCAAATCTAGAAGCGAAAAATTAATCAACTAACCCTCGCGTGCTTAATTAAAACGTAAAAATAATTTTCGATCTTTGGTATATGTATTAATATACAGATTTTCATTGCAGTATTAAATTTCTTATTGGCTAAACGCTTAAATGAAGAATCTCGGACTTACCGCGATGCAAAGCGCGGCGCGCGAAAGCTTCGAACTCGGCGAAACTATCGAGAAAATAACTATGCGAATAACCGGGAAAGCTAGCTATGTCGTGAAGCTCCTGAACGTTGCCTGTGCGAATTCCGAAAGTGTATATCGTTGCACCTGCACTTTTCAAAAGATTCGCAGCTGGCCTTGGGTCGCCGCCATTGCTGAAGCCGTCGGTGATCAGGAACACCGCTTTCTTCGCGGTCTGTCGTGCTTTTTCGAGAATCCTCTAACACGAAAAATATATTAACCCTTCGGGGACGACATCAGTACATCGTACTGACTCTAAGAATAATTTAAAATCGATTAGACAACTTTAAAGAATTAATCAACAAGTAATTACAAAAAATATATTTATTACGATAGTCATCGGTAGGTAGGAATAATTTTTAATGAATTTTTGTGTAAATTTCATCCCGATATCTTTTATGGTTGAAAAGTTATAGTAAAATGCTAGATTGAGATTAGTTTCCCCCTCCCAGATTTAGTTCCACTAAATCGTGGATTAACGAAGGCGTGGAAAATCCGAACTGTATCGTGTTTGGTATCATTTTAATCGGAAAAATGTCGCGAATGTGCATTTCAAAGTAAAAAAGTGGAAAATTGAAGAGTGCTTACGAGAGCCTCGATAAGTGCGCCGCGCGTGTAAGTTCCGCCGCCGGGGTAATCGATGTTGCTTAATTGTTTGTTTAATAAATAACACTTGTGGTCGTTGTCGCTGGTATGAGATATTTGATCGACGTTCCGTCTGACGTTCCGTCTTCCGCCAAATGTTACAATCGCGATTCTGGTAGCCGATTGCCCCACGATGAAATCGGATAAGAGATTCTTCACGAAATTCAACTCGCATTGGAAGTTATCCAAGCCGACAGATCCCGACGCGTCGACCAGGAAAATTAGTTCCATCTAAAATACATACAGTGACTATTTATCATTAACCGAATATTTATCTATTAATATTCGGACGCTCTTCAAATACGATTTGGACTTTTTTGCGAAGTTAGAGCAATTGGTTTACTATTGTATCTGCAATTCCGAAAACCTGGAGTTTTTCTAAAAAAAATTTCTCACGTCTGTAGCAAACCTTCTAACTTCTCAGAAGAGTTCAAATTGTATACGCTCCAATTTTTAAAAAAGTTATCAACTTTTTAAGAATGTCCGAATATTAATGGGAGTCGCCGTATTCCACATTTCACCAGAATAAATTACAACTATTGATTAATTAAATCTACGATCAAATATCTGAATTTTCATTGAGAAAATTCTGTGGACTTTCGCTGCAACTACTCGCCTGGTCAGTCTGATTTTTCAATCGATCGATATTCATCTTAAAAAGCCGCGACAGAGTGTCGGGCTTGTTCTTAAAAGGTTTCTCGAAACTCCCGTTGTCACTTTTTTCCTTGTCATAGTGAAACGACAACGGCGTCGCCTTGTTTTCTTCGATTGCTGCTGCATGCAACCCCGTGTCGATTCGATCGGTGCCATCGGAAGATGCGATTGAAACGAGCGGAACGGACAATAATCCGATCAGTATCCATTTAGTCGCAATGGGGCCAATCATGTTTGCAATTCACATTTGTTATTCGCTGATTCTCTCAAGACATGCTTCACGGAAAATAATCTTGCACTTCGAGTCGATCAATTTAACGCGACAGTTCAGAATTAGGGGAGGCAGGGCTCCGTCCACTCAATCAGATTTTCTGTGCGGTCTCTTTTGCGTCGACGTTTACACATATCATTAACCGTTTACAGCGGATCTACGCGTTCATTTTAATCGAACGAATAAAGACAACGAAGTGATGCTTTTTCCATAATTATTGTAATGGTATTAATAATATGAATTACAAGACGATCGAATTTAATAGATGAATTAAAATCTTCTTAACGCTGCTGTACCACAATTCGTCAAAATTTGTTATTGTATAAGTTAATTTGAAGGAGGCACTGTTTCGAACGATTCTAAATTATTATAACCGCAGAATTCATTGGTTCATTGAAATATTAGATACGTATTAATAATGTGAATTACAAGACGATCAAATTTAACAGCTGGTTAAAATGTTTTTAACATTGTTGTACCGCAATTCGTCGAAATTTGTTATTGTATAAGTGAATTTGAAGGAGTCACTGTTTCGAACGATCCTTCCCTTCAAGAGATCGCGTGTCGATACATCGAGACAAAATGCTACTGCTTCGCAAACGAACGTCCGAGCAGTAGCAAAGCATCGAAAAGTTGAGAACAAGGGACTCTCTGTTCCATTTATACTGTGCACACGTGTTCATTTTCAATCGACTGATCTCGACGAATGTCCGATCTATGAGGAAATGAAATTGAAACAGCCGACAGCATCACGAGACAGAGAGATAAATCGGAATCATGCTGACGACGCGTACCATACGATCGATCGGTCGCATTCTTTCCCTGCTGTTCTTCCGTGATTATCAATTATCGCATGCTGTTTCCGTTAACACGTTACCTCTCGATAATTACTGTATAAAAATACACTGATCGGGAAAGAAAATTCACTCGTCTTCGGACATAGACATTCTAAAATTTCTCGAAACAGAAGTGTTCAACTTTCAGTCACTATATTTAAATCTAAATTCAATTTCCAATCATTGTATCACTACGTACGAGTAATTCGAAGTTAAAACTTATCCGAAATACTATTTGGAGTAGCACAGTGCTCGAGAGAAGTCTATTCATAGGCTCGCGATAAGTAAGATGTCAGCAATCTGTTACAATGCCCATCGCTGTGTAATCGAGCGATTAGAAATAAAAATGCCTGACAAAAACATTTATTCTTTTGTCAAGACCAGGTCTCGGCAAACTACGCCTACTGTTTTTAAACCTTTACAAAAAAATTGTGAACCTTCTTTGCGTTGATAAAATTGTTCATATGTAAATATCTTCGAGTTCGCTACACGGCCCACCGAGTTTAAAAATTGTACGATCTGTTACGAACAATTGATTCGATGCAAAATTTCGTGTATTCGTTTCTCCAGGTTTTTTTTTTTAAATACATCGTCATGGGATATCATGCGAACGAAGCGTTACATGAACCGTCAACGTGTCGATGCGACGACAGCATCCGAGGAAGGGTGTCGTGTTCATGTCACGTGTAGGAGGGATGTTGAACCGTAGGCTGCTGCAACAGCAGAAGCAGCAGTAACAGTAGAGGAGGAAACCAGCATGCGAGGTCAGAAAAACGCTGCAGTCCCCGTACGACCCGCATACATATCTCATCAATCCGACGTAAATTGATTCTTCTGCTTGGATATCGGCAAACCACGCGTACACGTTGCCCATCCGCGATCTACAGTTGCCGATCGTCTGATTCATTCTTGCTTTCCCAACCGGTTTATCTCGCAGACCGAAGATAATAAAACCACCGCCGTTAATAATTATCGCGGGTGTACTTCAAACCGCAGTGTCTATTAAGCGGTTTCAAATTTTCAATCGAAATTCCCTTCCTCGTTGATAATTGAATGAAAGCGTTCATTAGAATCATTTAAAACTTTTATCTCGGTGCACAGTTCTTCGAATTATCTCTGTTCTCTGTCTCTCTCTCTCTTTGGATAAATTTCACAGACGAAGATTGTTAACAATAATCGTGGGTGCACCTCGAGCCGCAGTGTCCATTAAGCGGTTTTTCGCTCGGAAGTGAAGCAAAATTTCTTTCCTCGCTGATAATTGAAAAGTTCATACGGGTCGTTTAAACTTACTTTATCTCGGTGCACAGTTCTTCGAACTGCCTGTAGAATTTTTCCTTGATATATTGCTAGTCATTCTGTTTCCTTTCTTTTTTGTTAAACAGATGGTTTTAGGCGATAGTGGAGGAAGAGTTTTAGTTAGAAAAGTGTCAGTTTCGTAGACGAAGACTGTTAACAAACCGCAGTGTCTATTAACAAGTGGTTTTAAGTTGTGCTAACAAATGAATCGAATCTGTAGAAATTCATTTTCTCGTTGAACAAGTTGAAGAGTGCAATTCGGATTTGATTTTCCATTGCGAAAGCGTAAACGTTATGTCGATGTTAACTGTTACGCTGGTGATCGCGCTGGTATTCGGCAGCTACGCTGAAGAGGAGGACTCCCGAGGGGGTTCGCATGCTCCGCGTTATTTCGGTTCACCGAACGAACCCCAAGGCGATCAAGGATACGCGGAGCAATGTCGCGCCACGAATCTCTGGAAGGGACAATTGGGATACGTGAATGTATTCGCGTTCTTAGACCCTTCCTGGCATTACAGCTACAGACAAACAGTCATGTGAGTCTCTGACACAGTCACCAACTCCTTTTTCCATTCATTCGTTTCACCCAAATCAAAATTTATATGGTATTGCTGGTGAAATTTTATAATATATTATTTTAAGATTCGAAATGAAATGTTTTAAAGTAATTCTATGAAAGGTTGGAGTTACTGAAGAAACGATTAGATCGATCCGGCTTGACGAACATTTTATTCTTCGTGGTGACGCCGTCGTCGAACTTACCGGAGAACAGCGTGGAGAGCAATATAGAGATAAGAACGTGGAAAGAGATATCAAAAACTACAGTCGGACAGGAATATATTTGGGGTATCGAGGAAACGCAGCTCAACAATCAAACAGAAAACAAAGGGAAAGGCATTATTTTTCTACGAGACGCGCCAGAGTTGGGTATCTGGGAGCATTTTCGCGCCTCGAGGGACGAAGTGGTTGTTCTCGATCGGTGAGTCAAACTCTCGTCAGTGTCAGTGATTTCTTGTACGAACAAAATTTTTAATATTTTATACATTTATAACGAAAGTCAATGGATGTAATTTAAAACAGTAAAAGAATTAAGACAATTTAATTAGAAAGTTTTATACGGCTTGCTGTGTCTTGCAATTGATGAAGACTATTTTTTATTTTGCATGAAGATCCGCAGTCTACTTATGAGCCACTCCAAATCGTCATGTTACGAGATTCACCCTGTATATTCGCTTTTATTGTTGTAGTTGCGGTAAACTAACATACCAAGTAATAATACCATGGAGTATACTATATTTTCCATATGTCAAAGCAGCTATTCTTTCAACGTACAAAGAGTATCCTTGTGGCCCATGTGACGTAAGCAGAACTGAAAATCTAACACAGATAACTCACTAAAAATTACAGAAAATTCACTCGTTCGTATAATAAACAGGAACAACCGTCGCCGGTGTACAATACAATGGAATACGAAGAATATCTGTTCGAGAATGCAAATTCGAAGACGAAAGGAGCAGAGGAGAATCTGGAAGAAGCTCCTGATAATTTAAACTCAGAAAACGTGACAGTATCTTCGGAAGAAACGCAGGAAGACGCGAGTTTAAACGCGAATGAAACTTCCGTTGTCACAGATGCACCATCCACGGAAATAGATCTAAACATAGAGGAGAATAACAATACGGAAGACAATGGTTCTTTCACCGCTGATCAAGTAGAACCAACCACAGAAGTCTCGTTGGAACAGGCGCAAACTGAAGTCTTGTCTACTGTGTCAGACTTCAAGACAACCGAGGATTACAAAGGAACACTATACAGCGACTTTTTAAAAGAAGAAACAAGCACAAGTAGCGACAACTTGTTATTTACCCTTATCAATACAAGAAAAAATCCTGAGGAACTTAAGGGTAAAAAAACCACGAAATCTGAACTTAAAAAAGACGAGGATCTGCCTCTGCGCATTGTATTATATGCGCCGCACACGCACCAGGAGAATCAAACGTCGAAAGAGTACACGCATTTAGTATTAAAATCAGGAAGTCCCGGGTACCACGACCACTTCCACAACATGAACGGAATTTACAAGCAAGAGGTAAAACATTTCTCTCAGTAATACAGAACTTTCTCGACGACAGATTTAAACTCTTTCTGTATGCATTAAACTTTAAAGCCAGTGGAGAAAGCAAGTCCAACGACGGTAGACAATAAGAGCGTAGAAAAATTCGCGAAAAGTACAAACGAGAGTCCAGGAGTGTACGGGGAGATAGCGTATTACTGGAGAACAACGGAAGACGAAGAATTGAATAATCAAAATGACAATGTGGAGCTTTTAGATCTCGACAACGATGCGGTAATCATTTTTGAAACGTTGTTTTTCAATAACTTTGTGTTTCTACGAGTATCATTTTAGATGGAAGGCGCCGAGACTAAAATCGATAATGATGGCGACACACTGGTTCAATCCAGTGACGGCGAAGGCACTGATGCGGATGTGAAGATGAAGGTTGACGAAGACTCGGAAGAATTAGTGCAGCGTAAACTAATTGAACATTATAACAAATTGATACCGTGGATTCATTACATTCTTTAACGAATACATCGTATTTATTTAGTAAATGTATATTACAGGCAAAGTGGTGTATACACTGTACATGTTTGCATGGGTGATTAGACTGCGGATGTTTATGCGATTTGTAATTTCTGCATGCAAATTCTAGCGGTTTCCGAAGCAATAAACGCGCAAAGATCCACAGTCTAATGACAACCACACCGTTGTAAAATAGACACGAGACTCTGGTTCAGATATTCTTGTAAAAGAACACTCGGTAAGTTTATAGAAAGTTAATTGTAAACGTGAAACCGTATTGTGGCTCTTATAAATAATGGATCGTGTATGTACATTGTCAGTATGAGTTTTTGAACACATAAGGTACAATCATCGTTTTATACTGATACATTTAAGTAAATAGAAAAAGAGCTAGAGATACATTTATCTTTATCAAGATACCGACAGAAGTTCAATGTGGTCCAAACGTTAAATACGTGGTTTGCAAGTTCACTCGGATTCGCTTGCATCGTCAGAATCTAAACTACTAGTACTATTGCTTGTAGTAGATGTACTCGAAGTACTACTGTCTGAATCGCTTCCTGAATCTGTATCGCTACTGTCGCTTGAACTGGAGCTGCTCGATAATCTGTACAAAACATTAAAATCGTGTTAACGAGTGGTAGTAAATTCTACGTGAAAACATTCTTCATTGTGCGTTTGTGGCCATGCGTATAGTGTGCGAACATTATGGCAGTTTGTTATTGCTGTGTACCATTGGTAATAAATGTACATTCTAGTTGATATTTACACAATTCGTCAAAGGGTAGTGCAAACCGAATAGTTAGTACATTATGCCATTACATTTTGGAAAGAGTCAACACATGTGAATTGTTTTATTTATCTAGTAAGGTGTGAACAATTAAGCCATGTTAGATACGAGTTATCGATATTCTAAACAATTCCATTGAAATACTTACAAATACTTTAAAGAATGTTTGTCTTTAATGTAGTATATAGTCTTTGGCCTTTAAAATAAAATCACACACAAAATAAAGACATAATAACACCTTTCGATGAAACCTTAAATTCGTGAAAATATTGTTGAGATCATTTTATTTCTTTTACTTACTTATCTTGTTCGTTGTCGTTAATTATTAAATCGTCCACTTGGTCCACCAACTCGTGAACAGAATTCTCTATGATCAGATCTTCTTCTTGAACAGAATAAGCTGCTTGCTCTAGTTCGACCAAGTCAAATCCCATATCTTCTTTGCTTGGTTGGATCTTGAATAATTTGATAAATTATATAGAAAAATCTGTGCAGTAACTAAGAGCCCTAGTGCAGGTGCATACTTACATCGGCTATCAACATATCCAGAGATTCTACCGAAGACTCGCTGATCTGTTGCAACCACACTAAATAATCCTTTATGTACAATTGATTCAATATATACCGTGGCTCGCATGAATTGTTGAACAGACCGTGTATTTCACAGAAGCGTTTTATAATACATTTTTTACCTGATAGGAAGACACATTAGAAATTAAATAAAAGGGACAATGTTACAAGCTAACGTTTATTATTGCTTTGGTTTACCCAGCTTAACAATCTTCTTAACGTCTTCAAGTACTTTCAAAGAGAGATTCCAATTCCTAAAAAGTGGGTAGCATACCGATCTTCTGAAACATGCTCTTACAACTTCGTCTGCATTGGAAAAGTCCTAAAAATGTACAAGATATATAAAATTTTATAATCAATAGCAGGAACAGTGTACATCGTAAAATGTTACATACATCGAACCAAGATAAAGTCGAACTCAATTTATTAATGGTCCAACTACTTTCGACCGTATTATCTCCCAAAGTCGTTCTGTGATTGTAACAGCTACCGAATAAAATATCAACTAAACTGAGAAGCAATTTATATGTTTCTTCGTTGCTTAACAAATATTCTTTGTTCGGAAGTTCCTTTAGTAGGTCTACTTCTGTTTCGTTTAACGAGATATGTTCTTTATCGAGATTATCCCACTCAGCTGTGTACTTTATGTATGGTTCTATACATTCCGGTTGCATTAAATCCGCTAAATAATGTTCCTCGTTGAAGTCTGAAAGTTCGCTCTTCTCTCGTAAACTTTTCCTTTCAGATTGTGGCACTGTATCTGGCGATGGAAGATCTATTATTTCCTTGATCCATGCCGACTGTAATTAAAAGACATAATGAGAATGTATACTTATGATTAGACTGCGGATTTTATGCATTTATGACAAAAATGGGCATGTACAATTTAAAACATTGGATATGTTAAAGCTATTTAAGCACATCGAGGTATTAGTTTCAGTTTAATAGGATAATTAGATCATGTCTCTTGCAATCAATGCGAACATTTTTTATTTTGCATAAAGATCCGCAGTCTAGTTAGAATCAATTTCCAATGCAACAGTTATATTTTCAGATGTATACCTCGAAAGCTACCAAAGCTCCAGAAACTTTATTCGCGAAACCATATTTTGGAGAAGTAACCAAAAGAGGCACAATGTTTGTGGGATTATTTTGATGTATGTACCACTCATCTCCATTTTTATTTCCCTCATTAACTAGGGAATCATTTTCATTAGACGATTCATTGATGTCTTCTGAGTTTGCTGATGGATTTCCTATGACAAAAACATTCTTCCTGTTATACAATTTTTTTGTGTTTAATAAGTTACCCAAAGTGGCTCCAAGTGCAAAGTGTTAAAGAATCCTAAATTAAATACATCTGTGTATTTATATTTACCGATTACTTCAATGTTGGGAATAATATTGATCTTCTTTTTCGGAGGTGCTAGTAACGTAGTTATCATATCCAAGTTTTCGAAATGTTCTCCTTTGTTTACTTTTGAGAATTTTAAAGAGAAATCCCCTTTCTCGCAATCATAAGATCCATACGAAGAATCATTCTCCTCTATTTCACCAGGAAGCTTTAACCTGAAATAAAGTGCTCAGTTAAAATGAAAAAGTATATCTATGTTTAACGAATAGTTTACCTTAAATAATACGGTGTAGAATAAAATCTGAAGTCTGTTCCATCGACATAAACTTCCGTATCTTTAATATTAGCATACGGAGCGTAAATAATGATTGCAACTTCCGTGTCAGTTTGAGTGATTTCAAACCGTGGAGTCAACATTTTGGTATCTCGGCTTTTATTTCTTCGGAAGTTACAGTTTTCTGTCACGCGCAATACTTTACACCTTTGCAAAGACACTCTGCTCGGTGAACATTAAATAAGATACCGATATAGACGTCAGAATGTATATATATTAATAAATGTTCGTCGATTATTTATATATCACAAGTGCACAAACGACAGGTGTTTTCAAATTGTGTATTTACAACTGCATTCTAATAAAAGTATCAAAAGTATTGAGTATACATCGACCTTGCATTCGCGAAACCACATTTCAAAATTAAAAATTGGTTTCTATGACATTCCAGGTGAATACATACATGTGCTCTTATATTTCCTACACAGTGACGAGATTTTAGCGTCAGTAACGTAGAAAGTTCGGCTGACTGAGGTACCTTGGTCGCCCCGCATAATCTCGTAAAATTGTGATTTGATTTTGAAATATGCCCACGAAAAATTAAATATTCCTACACGAAAATTAGATATCCCTACATGAAAAATTAAATATCCCTACTCGAAAATTAGATACATTAGATATCCCTACATGAAAAATTAAATATCCCTACACGAAAAGAGGCTACTGCTACCCAGTTGTACCCAGTGCTACCTGCCAGCTACTGCCAGCTACTGCTAAGACAGTGGACAGTTGTTCTCTGAAGCTAAATTCTATTCGGAAAGATTTCAGATTTAAAAATCGAAAATGGCAGCAGCAAGTGCATTAAAGTTATGGAAATGTACGTATGAAATCTATTAAATATGTTCTTAACAAATTTGCTCTTAGTATTACACATTTCTTTCAATATTATATCAGTCACAATTGAGTTACAATTTGATTATTATATAACATGAATTCCTGCTTTATTTAGTACAATATTTAATAAAATTCTCAAATAGAAATTGAATTTTTATAATTCCCTGTTGAAATTTATTATATACATCGCGTGAATAATTCGCGCACGTATAATCTGTCAAATATATAGTTCTCGACGTTCTGAGGGTTATGTAGGAATAGTGCATTTGTGGAATTATCATTAACTTTTTCAATTACATGTACAATTTGTTTAGATGAATGACACATCAGCTATCATGGTATTGTGTTTGTTACAGTGACCGTTACTAATTCTAAGGAACTTATTCGAAAAACCGTATATTACGGGAAAGTTGAATTGGTACCGCCAAAGCCAACCGATATACCAGCTATTAAAAGTGGCATCCAAAACTTGATCAGTGCCGCTAAAACTGGGAAGTACCGTGAACTTACAGTCCGTGAAGCTTGGTTAAACACTTTAGTTGCCATCGAAGTCTGGTGCTGGTTTTACATAGGTGAATGTATCGGCAAACGACATATCATTGGATACAAAGTTTAAACATGTATTGTAATTTATTCGCATAGACATAATACCTGTATAAACAATAGCTGTTCTTATATAAATATAAACTCGTAAAAAGAATATGATTTTTTTTAAATAAACATTAATATTGGTTTGTTAAAACAATTTCTCATTTCTATGAACTTATTAGTTTCATTTTCACATGATTCGTACTCGCGTTCTCGTTAACGATTCAAAAATTAGAATATATGCTGCTTTGCATACTGCCATATACATATAGCACCACAAACGTGAACGTTTAATGAACGAATTACACCGTATTGAGGTATCTCTATGCAAGTATCGAAGAAAGGTATTAAATTAGCAGGTATTCCATCCTTCTCGTTTCTGGAAACAGAATTTATATGCACAATATAAGACGAGTAACCTTACAGTACTATTTTATTTACTTACCCTAAAACAAGGATTGACTTCTTTTTAAATTCCATATTCAATAAGCTCACGCTGTTTACCGTTTGCTCCACACCTATCAACGACCATCCCATGTCTCTCTGTTCCAAGAGGTATCGACTCAATTCATTTGGCTTTACCTGAACCGGTTATAAAATTAGGGAAAATTAACGTGAAATGTTAGAAATTTAATTAGGCTCAACGATAGAAAAATATGTTAACATTTTGCTGACTGGCGATTCAGAGTCAAAACTAGAGCTGTTACTTTTTTGAAGATTCGAAGGATTATGAGGAACAAAGGGAACTTCGAAGTGTACGAAGTTATAACTTACGAGTTTCATGTTATGTCATGATTTTTAACAAATAAAAATATGAATAAAAACCGTAGGAGTATCCAATCGCTTTTTACACTCACTGCAATTGTATCAAATATAACTTGGCAGTGAAATTTCGAAGTTCAGAGCTTTTTAATCTTCTAAAGTAACAGCCCTAGCCAAACCAGCCTATGCACTGAGAAACTGTTCTTCATTTGAACGCAAGATCTAAGCCTTCTATTTGTAAACGCTCTTAAAAATACCTATATTGTCACTCGTCGTAACCAGTCAGCAATCTGTTAATTAACGTAACTTCTCCTGAAAATTTATAATAAAAGAAATATAAATATAGAGGTATGAAAAGAAATACCTCTGTAATAGTTATCCAGTTCTCAGCCGAGACGCTGAGATTTTGGAATTCTTTGTCTCTGATTTTACTTAAATTAGCAATAACTAATTCTTTCACATTGAAAATTTCACAAGTACGTGCGAGTCCTCCTAAATTTGGAGTACGATCGACGAGGCTCGCTACAACTATGATACCATCTTCGTCAGGTAATATTTTTTTCTGGGAAATAGATTCTCTGATTGTCGACGAAATGTAATCATGCAACGAATTTGCAGGTACCGATGAAGGATCGATTTTCTTCTGAATATCACTTAATTCTTCAAGATTCATTCCACCAGATTTTTGAAGAGCTTCGGAATCGGCTGCATTTTCAAAAGTGTTTTCACTCTGTACATTGTAACTCTTATGATTGTTAAAAACGTACCTGCAGATTTGTTTACGTATATCGATGTTTCAACGTTTGATAACAAGTCCTTCAAGTTATCCATTCGAAGAGGATGGTTTTGACTTCTTTTAAAGTTTAATTGATTGAATGCCACTGGGCTAATCCATTCACTTTGATCTATACCAGTCAACCTAGGCAACTCGAAATAGATTGTCTACAAATGCAAAAAGAAAGGAACTTACAGGTCAATTGTTATTAGTCTTTCGTAAATTTTAATAACTTGTTTAAGTTTAATAACGTTATATACCTGCAGACTATAATCAGTTAGAGGATCAAAAGTGGAAAGATAAAAGTCCTCTTGAATTCTAATGAAACTTTTCATTGTGTTTTCATCATTTAAACTATTCATTATTGCGTTGTATAGTCCTCTGTACTCATTTGTAAAATTCTCATGGTCACTGTTTTTTAATGTTTGAAACAGTTGTAGAAAAATCACCTGTATAAAGTATATGTATTAGTATTGCATACTAACAATTAATTAAACTATTCTATAATATTGATCATAATCATATTAAATGCACCTGGTTATATAGTCGCATATTATATTGCTGTCCTAAGCAACAACGCACAACATATGGTATTCCCATGGTAATAAAAATATTTTGAACATCGCCAGAAAGTAGCTTTGCAACATGATAAAATATACATGCAATTGAGCTAACACATCCTGGACGTCTTACAATACCCTATGCAATTTTAAGAGTATTTAGACATGCTGTATCAATATTGAATATAAGAAAAACCTAAATTCTTTAGATACTTCTCCAAAAAACGTCCACAGTTTTTGGACAAAAAGCTTTGGCCTTTTATTCTCCAAAAAAATTTTAATTAACAACCATTCTTGCATTATTCGCACACTGTGTTGATTACTTTCTGTAAGCATCGAATCACAAAGAAGATTTACCAACGTAGTTGTATCTGCCTGCAAGTTATTAATTTCATTATTTGTAGTGCGCTTATAATTTTGTCAATTTTTCGATGCTGTATTACCTCATTTAAAATAGGCTGTAACACTAATAAAATTTGCATAATTCGATGCTTTATCCTATGTGTATAAGAATGGTTAAAATATCTTTTATTTTTATATTCTTCTAGTTTCTGTAAAACAATTGGTAAAAACGCTGCTGCAAATTCCACATCCTCAGTAATTGCTTTGTGCAACAGTATAACGGAAAGCGCTCTGATACTACCATCGTTATTATGATCTCTATCAATGAAATTACGGATTAACAAGGAATTATAAGTCAGAACGATATTATAATAATATTTCAAACTACTTACGCTACTGGCATGTGTTGGAGATAAAAAGTTTTAAAATTTTTAGCAATATATGAACACGTTTGATTTTCTATTTGCTTATCCCTTCGAAGCGCGTGTCCATGAAGAAGACATAATAATAATGGTTGTTGTAAGTTCCTCAAGCTGCGTGTATCTAACAATTTCATCTCGTTTAATAAAATTGTCTTTAGTTTCGGTACTTTGTCACTTTCTTCGAGTAATTCTTCAAGAAACTAAAAATCAGCAAAACAATTTAAGTAACAAATGTTAATTTTCTATGACGATAGTGTGATAATTAACTTACACGATTCACGAGACTTATAGCATTTGGAAGTATCAAAAATTTTCTATTTACAATAACTTCGAGTAGAGCTTTTATTGTTAAAAAGTACAGCTTATTCTTCGAACTTATTAAAGTAGATTTCCAGCACATAGTAAAAACAGATTCGAAATTTGACATACTTTCAGAGCTATCTATATTCATTTCTCTCTTGTCAACAATTATTTTTAAAGTCAGTGCTACTACTGGAATAATTTCAATTCCTCCCATTTCATAAATGTGCGAGATGTGTTGCCAATCGATATTTACTGGCCATAATTCTGTTTTCACGTTTGATATGTATTGATTCGTCAATTTCGCTAATAATAAGTAGCACTGCGAAGCTACTTTTCCCTTAGAATCCTTGTAGCGTTTATTGTTATCAGATATAGGAGCGTCACACACATTCAATAAAGGCTGTGCATAAAGTTCTATAGACTTCGGATCTAAAATGCTTTGAGTATAATGTAAAATGTGCAACGCGCACATGTAGTGTATATTTGTAAACTGTTCTATATTTTTAAGAATGATTATACTATCATATTTAAATTTCCCAACATAATCGAGAAGTTCTGACTTTGGTAGAATTAAATTTTCACGATTAAGAAATGATGTAATCGTACTCATATATCTATTAGCTTGTTCATAATCGAATTTAGATGGTATACTCTTGTTATTTTTAAGTAGAAACTTTAAAGCATTTCTGGTTTGTTCAGACAGTAATTGTATCATTCTGATATCTTCGTTTGTACTTAAGTTCAGTAATTCTGACATAACTTCTATGGTATAAAGAATATGTTCAACATTTGCGTATGGTCTTACATCGCAACTATTAAGCAATGATAGCCACTCATACAGTATCTGTTCCGTTGAGCATGATTTTTTGCATAGTATTAATTTCGCATCGTAGAATATAAAGATTATAACAGCAAACTTTGCTGGATCCATTCTGACGTGTGTATCTTGATGCGAATCATCTTCGCATAAAGTTTTAACAAAATTCGTTGTTTCTATCTCTGTTACTTTAGCTTTCAAACAGGTTGTTATACTGTTCCACGAAAAGGAACCCCTTACAAGAGCTTCGTCAGAAGGAAATTCCAACAATGTGTTTGCTAGAATTTTCAAATTTTTTACTCTCTGTAAAGAAAGAGAAATTGTTCTGACCAATTCAATTTGCGACGCAACTCTGAACATACAAGAATGCGCGTGTAAATGTGTTTGTATAAAAGACTTAATTACGATCAAATCATTCTCTTTCCAAACATTCGAAGTTCTCTCTGTAACCATTCTTAAAATCATCGACATGTAGAACAGTGGAATAGGAGCCCACGTTTCTTCGGCTATCGCTTTAAGAAGTCTAGAAATAAATTCAACTTCTGTGTTTCTTCTAAGTGCGAATAACGTTGTAATTTCATCTATTATTTCCGGTTCCTTTTCATATGATTGGCATTCGTATAAAAATGTCTTATTCAATACGTTTACAAACAATTTTAAGAATTCAGAGTCATGTAGGATTTTATGAAAGTGACAAACATGATTGATCCCTTGTTTTACTATAGCATTATTCTCATGCCTCAATATTCTCTCGAAAATTAGTTGCAACCAGATTGTACCGAAACAGTTGTTGCACAATGTATGTTCTTCGCTACCTTTTATTAAATTCGGTACATGCGTCAAAGCTGGCGCGATTAGATGGTATTGCTTTTCTTCCAAAGCCTCTAGTACTACATAAAACTTTTCTCTGATATCATTTATCGGTATTTCTGTTTGAACAGATTGTGCGCACACAAATGGTGCAACTTTAGTCTTCTTCGACTTTATTATACTCCTATCTAAAGTGCTACTGAAATGCGTTAGTCGTTTCATTATAAATAATCCTTGTTTTCGATATTGTTGTACAGAAGATTTTAAGCTTTTGATTATTAGCAACCATAATTCTGTATCGTAGCATAATACATCGTATATTGAACTTGCGTATTTGAGTTTTCCCAAATAACATGCATCAACTATAATGCTCAGCGCGCTAAGTTGATCTTGCAAATCTTTCATGTCTATTAAAATGAAACCTAATACTGTGGAAAAAACTGTTCTATTAAAATCGAAAGTATTTATTATTTTTGGGAATATAGAAGCGAAAGTCGGCCATTCTTTGTTATCGCTTGGTTCTAGCCACAGTGTTACAGACGGGTAAAAATACAATTCCAATTCTGATTGCGATAATAGCGTTCTTGCGTGAACATGTAATAACTGTCCCAATTCGATCGAGTCCAGAAAGCATTCCAGTATTCTTATATAAAACACGCTCCCGTTTCCCAATAGAGAAAGTAAATATTTTGTTTTGAAATCCTTTATATGTTCTTTGAGACATCGTAAATTGCAAAAGAGCAACGTATATAAAGTGACGAT
Source organism: Lasioglossum morio (assembly GCA_916610235.2). NCBI lineage: Eukaryota > Metazoa > Arthropoda > Insecta > Hymenoptera > Halictidae > Lasioglossum > Lasioglossum morio. Next base: position 13,738,531 of record OU744334.1, read on the forward strand.
ATCATATATGATCGATCGATCACTGGGATTCTGAAGTTGAACTTTTTTCAAATCTAAAACATTTTCTATTTGTTTGAAGCACAAGTTGTGCGACCCTGTTCTTGTACATTTCTTTTCTGGATGAAATAACAGTTGATACTCGTAACACAGTATCGTGCGGAATGTTTCTAATTTCTTTGTATCCGAAATATTGTTTGTTATTTGTCTACTGTAATTGTCAATTAATCTGTGCAACATTTGAAATGGTTCAGTCTTGAATGCGACATCGCATGATTCCAATATCGAGAAATCCAGTGTTGGAAAATGCATGTATCGTTCGTGCAAATCCATTTTATCACGTTACTGATAATTTATACGCACATACAAAAGTACTCGTGTTTATTTACATGCGTGCAAGGTAGATCTAAACGTTTACAATCCTTTTACAAGGAGAAGATGTTCACCAAGCTCACGTATATAGTCTGAAAATATAAAAAACATTGAATCAATCTACAACTACGATATCACTGTATGTCGATTCTGCTCGTATGTTATTGTATTATAAATAATAATAGAAATGTACATAACCAATAAAAGTACACGTGGGTACTCGAAAATAATAAATATACGTAATGGAACGAAAGTTTCTCGACTGTTATGAAAGAATGTTAGAAACAGCATAAAAATAAAAGGATTTCGTTTTGACAATAAGATTCATTATTAGTCTCGAGGTACAGTGAACCTGAATTATATACAGAGAGATTTCATCACTCGCCAGTTTCAGAGAACGTATTTTCTGACAGTAAAGACGAATGAAGGGAAGTAACTTCCTGAAAATCATCAGCTTGGTCAAACAAGTGGTTATAAGCCGGCACATCAGTTTGACAACGATGGCTAAAAGTAAATTCGAATATGTGAAGGAATTCGAACGTGACGACTGTTGTTTGCCAAATTGCTGGATCGTGGTTAGAATCGACGGTAGAAATTTTTCAAAGTTTTGCGATGCCCATCAATTTACCAAACCGAACGACGTAGCCGCTTTGGAATTGATGAATCGAGCGGCTATCACGGTTATGGAGGATTTCAAAGAGATCATTTTAGGTTTCGGTCAAAGCGACGAGTATTCTTTCGTTTTTCGAAAGGACACACAACATTACAAAAGGAGAGGTAACAGTACAGATCAAGGAATAAATAATGAACGCAAACGTACATAACAAAAACGTATACAGTCATATTTTATGTTTCAGCTTTTAAATTAATGTCAAACGTGAACTCTCTTTTTACATCGGCGTACGTTTATTATTGGCCTCGATTTTTTCGTGGCAAAGAATTATATTATCCACCTTCCTTCGATGCCCGTGTTGTATTATACCCAACGGATAAAAATTTGAGGGACTATTTAGCTTGGAGACAAGCAGATGTTCACGTCAATAATTTGTATAATACTTGTTTCTGGAATCTCGTGTTGAAAGCTAAGCTTACTCCGAGTCAGGTAAGTTAACAGTTTTACGTGTAGTGGGTGTACAAAGTATTCGTACACCTTTTAACAGTAAAACAGTAAAAACTGCTGTATTGTTATTTACAATATTGTAGGAGGTATTATATCAATTTAGTATCCATAAAATGAAAAAAATCATATACAATGGAATTATTCTAGCTAGGAAGAAATGTTTAATTTTCCTAAACTAATCATTCTAATGACTTGAAAAACCTCAAGCTGTTAGGTCCAATTTTGGAAAAGGTGTACACACACTTTGTGTACCCACTGTATACAAGAATAAAAGAATAATCGGTTCAATTTTGGTTCTCTAACTTCCAGGCAGAAGAGAAACTCAGGGGTACATTGGCATCGCATAAAAATGAATTGCTTTTTCAAGAATTTGGTATAAATTATAACAACGAACCACCCCTATTCCGAAAAGGTACTACGCTTATAAGAAAATTAGTACCTGATGGAACTGGTCGATTAAAACCAGCAGTGGTTCCATTGGTGGACGATATCATCGCAGACCGATTTTGGAAAGAGAATCCAGAAGTTATCGGATTGAAAAGTTTAGCTACTTATCAACCACCAAATCTAGTTAATAATACAAACATGAAACATGTGAACAATATTCCACCACCGCCAGGTGTTAACGCGAACTCTATGAACGAAGAGGCAAATCCTGCAAGAAGTCGAGAAGTAGATGGTGAAAAGATAAAGTGTGAAAGTGAACAAATCTGTAGAAGATAAGCATTGTTTTATTTTTATATAATAAATTTGGAAAGCATCCTAACGGAAAATAACCGGAAGTTTATTTTCGAAAATATTTTCAATTTTTCTTACAGTAGCAAAATCACAAAATATTAATTGCTGGGGGAAGAATTTAAAGTTGAATTAACGATTATTATATTTTTATAAGGTGTATAATATATTGTACGTAGATGTATTTTAACACATGAACTGATACATGTATATATATATGTTACATGAAAAATTGTTTTTCTAAAATAGGAATTGAAGACACATACATGTCGAATATTTTTCGTTAGGATTTTATATTTTAAAGCTCATTGAACGAAAATATTGTATTTTCGAATAGTAAGAAAGTGCATTAAATAATATTCAATTATTTATGAATTTAAAGGCTGCTCTAGAATAAATATATTAAGGTTTTTGTACAAGATCTTTCTCGTAAGCATGAACAATACATTAACACATTTGATACATTATGAAAATTTATAATCATTTTCTGTAGCGTTAAAAGCTATAAATTATTTTGAAATAATCCAGATTATAAAATTTCACAAATATTCTTTCAACGTTTGTAGTAACATATAACAAATTGTTTAGAGCTTAAGATGTTTAAGTATTATAAGCACTTTCAGATATGCATTTTTTTTTGTTACATAGAACATTACACGAACATATAATTTACCAATTCATTGTCCGACTTTGTTATATGAAATATCAACGATTATCAAAATATACATAACGTAGGGAGTATATTTAGTAGTAAAATCGATATTATTAGATAGAGCTGAAATGAAATATAAAAAAATGGTCTTATGTTCCAAAAGCAAACGGAAAAGAAAATAATTTATTTTTATAATGATCAAAGTTATAATATTTATTAATAATTTGTATAATTGATTGGTATCACGTCATAACTTGTTACGAGATGAAAGTTATACAGTTCCTCAAAAAGATCAGGACTTATTTAATGAGTAGGCCACTTGATACCATAGAATTCAAGAATTTCACGATAACTCTGTTCTTGTTGAACGTTACATTCGATTTGCCACAATATTTTCATTGTGCTACAGCGAAAAACCTTGTTGAACAGATTGTTGTTTACTATACAAGTAATTTTATAATTTGACATATACAATAAAATTGTTTACTTTCTTTTTAACACGATTACCAACGAACCAACGAAGCTCGTATGCGTAAGACACGATTTAAAGTGAGTTTTCCAATCTTATGGAATGTATTCTATATTGTTTTATATTACAGTGGAATTAATAATCATAACATTGGGTAATACAAGACACAACAAATATACTGGTCTACAATAAAATACATTATATACATCTATATGATATAAACTTTTGTTATACATGACAATAACAGTGCTAAGTGATAGTTTTAATACCATTCTTTCAGTTTGGCTAGACATATAATTGCCTTGTTTCTTCATTTAATTACGAATTAAATATTTATATTTTCCATGTATTTGGCAGTTTCCCCTTTTTGACAATCCTACATACTGTGCAGAACTTTTGTGATTAATCATGATTGAAAAATAAAAAGGAGAGTCACCTTTTTTTGAATATTATTATATATATAACTGGAGACAAATTAATTGTTCCAACGAAATGTTTCAATAACATTAAAAGATTGGAATGTAGTTGTCTATCTTAGCTCTATGTTTCTGTGCAACGCATTCCGCTATCCATACAATGTTACGACATTCCTGTTCCTTTAACTTAAGGTAACTATAGAACACTCCAAAGTGAAATTGTTGAAGAAAGGCATGAACGTTTAAACGAACCTAGAACAATAGAAAAGTTCATACATCAAGTAAAAACAATTCTTAACGATATTAAGTTTACCTCGTGCTCAAAGAATTTATCTTCTAAAGTCTTATCACCAGGATTATTGCCTGCACCTTCGAACAAAGCACTATACTCCTGTAAATGAAAAATAAAGGCATTTTTGCACGTTAGAGCATGTACAAATCTATCGATATTATCTTTAGATAAGAGAGAGAGAGAGAGAGAGAGAGAGAGGGAGGGACATTATTTAATATACATACAGCATAATATTCTGCGACTGCTTTAACTTGTTCGTAATCATCAGCCCTTGCTAAAGCTGCCAATCCGTCAGGATTCAATTTTCCACAGCGTGGATATAGTTTAGCTCTATCATCTTTACCTAGCTCGGTTCCAAATGAATTGATAGTGATAATAATTGCTCGTCTATCAGCTTCGAACTACAAATAGAGATTGCCCTTAATACATTATCTATTAACGTCGTATTTACATTTTAACTATATTAAATATTATACCGCGAGTATTTCGCACATAGTGTCCGCAGTTGTTCCACCAATCTTTTTACAGAACTTATAAAATGCTTCTAAGTAAGCTTTGTATAAAGTATTTCTAATGATTTCAATGTTCATTTCATCTAAATCTTGTTCGGAAATGCAGTCCACGAAAAATGGGGCTACAACAAGATACATGTTATTTATATTATTAGAATGTAAAGCATATTGTTGTAACAAATTTAGCCCTTCGCACTCTGAGCTATTCTAACTCAAAAATTAACTAAAATATTTTCCTTCTTAATGGTTTTTTAAATTTGTGCTAAGGGTTAAAGGGGTAGACTCGTTTATAGGATTACAAGGGACTTTTGAGAGCACAATCGAGGCCTAGATTCATCTTTTATCCAGCACTTCCGATTACTGAAAAACCCCATTGCATGCATTATCGAAAAGAAAATGGAAAAACGAGTCTACCCTACTTAAGAGTAAATCCTTGGATCATACCCAAAGGTGTATCGACCAGGACTGCGCTGTAAAGCTCAGCAGGCGTAGTCGCTACATGAATAGCTTCCATTTGTTCAAAACTGCCAAGAGGATGACATTTCGGTATTAATTCGGAAATTGGTCGTTGATGCAACGTTCCGGTGATCAATAAAATGATATTGTCAATCATGTAACTGTACGTAATGAAATCTAGGAATTGCGACAACGGCTCGACAGAATGATTACGCATGTGTTGAAACTCTAGAACAAGCTTCTCTCTCAGTTTATCGTCAATCACACTGACGGACAATGGTGACGGTTCGTTAGCCAAAAAACTGCCATAATCTGTACCCGCCAAATGTAATTTCAAATCTAGGAAAACAAAGAAAGAATAAGATAATTGGGTTTAAAATAATTGTAAATACGAAAACGAAAGTAGAAATTTGCAGAATAGAATGTACCTTCCAGAGTCTCGCATTGTACAAGATTGAGGTAGTCGCTCTGTTGGAGAATTCCACATTTAAATCCACGACAAAGACCTTCCAAGTATCCTCCGTTGATATTGAACATGCAACCCTTCATTTTGGCGGATCGTTTTCCTAAAATTTCACAACTACACCACACGAAACACAGATCCGTCAAAATCGAAGTCGGACTCGCCCTTTTCCGTGACGATCATATGACTATTCGGTGAGAAGTTTACCACAGATCGCGCACAGTCAAAGAGTAGAGAAACAACAAGAGGCGCCACTTCGGGCGGTCATCTTTCATGTTGGTCGTTTGACTGTCCCTTTAAATTTTAAATTGATTTTACAGACATGCGGGAAATTTAAATCAATTGCCGCCAATATCTAATAATTATATACTTCGAATTGCATGCATTTAAACAAAAATGGGAGAACGTAATTTAAAACAGTGAAAAATAAGAACGCTTATATGTTATTTTCATTCTTGAGAAGATTGAGAAGCGGGTTGCCTGCTCTAAGGGGAACCAAAACATGTAGAGCGGGTTGCCTGCTCTAAGGGGAACCAAAACATGTAGAGCGGGTTGCCTGCTCTAAGGGGAACCGAACCTTGTAGAGCGGGTTGCCTACTCTAAGGGGAACCGAACCTTGTAGAGCGGGTTGCCTGCTCTAAGGGGAACCGAACCTTGTAGAGCGGGTTGCCTGCTCTAAGGGGAACCGAAACTTGTAGAGCGGGTTGCCTGCTAGAAGGGGAACCTAAAATTGAGCGACGTAACTGTGTATTTTTCAGAGAGAACGAGAGAGAGAGAGAAATGGAGTGAGAGTGAAGCGTCGATGGGGTTGGCGAGCGAAGCGAGCAGGGGGCGGAACGCCCTAGTTTCATACATAAATGTTCGAAGAATCGATCTGTGGAAAAGGAAATATGTTAAAGAGCAGAGTAAGAGAGAGTTTATTGTAAATAATTAGAATGGCAAAAGGGTTATTGTAAACATTGAACAGATAGAATCGATATATTTATCGTAGTTTTTATTATTCGAGTTTTATTGTATATTTTTATAAAATAATTAGGTGGTCAGATGGTCAAGGGAGTGGTTGTGGGATCGTTGACGAAAGGAATTGTTATGAATATTGAACAGCGAGAAATAACAAATTTATCAATCATTACTAACTCGGCGATGGAATCGGTTGATGGTAGAGGAGTGGGGAGAGACAGGTAAGCGAGCGCTCAGTCAGTCAGTCGGGCCCAGTCGGGCCAGCAGAGTTGACAGGGATTGACGCGTTGTGATAGTATGTGTGATAGGGTGTGCTAGTGGTGGGCAGGAGTAACTAGGGTTTCCTTGGGGAGTTTTTATTCAAATATTCGTGTATGCTTGTTGCGTTGTTCACTCTCGGTCCACTTTCAACTGTTTTCACTGAACAATCATTTTCAATATTCATCTCCAATATTCTTATTGCAATTTCCATCGGAGGAGATACTTTGACAGTTCAGTATTCGAAACCATTTTTTACATTTCTGATGTTGGACTTGTCTTATTCCTCCTGCTCCAGTTTGTCAAATTCGCACTTTTTCCTATCTATTTTCTCGATAATTACTCGATGTACATGCGTAACTTGGTATAAGTCCGGTGTTGTAAAATAGGGAGCCAGAAGGAATATTGCATTCGTTCTGACTCCCTTTTTGGGTCTCTTGTGCAGCAACCTCCTCGTGGTGAGACCTGGGCAATCGGTATTATCCTCTATTTGTAAGAACTTCAAGTATCTTATGAATAAAGGATAATACCGAGCTAATAGCTGCACACTTTAAATTTTCGTTTGTATTGCATACTAGAGTGTAAATTAATATCCACGATTATTTTAAACCTATTCCTTTCCATAACACTTTGCAATGTCACGTACCCTCAAAACAAAGTTTATTATTCAAGCTTGTACATTTGATTTTTATATCAACGCGAATAATATTGCGTCTAGCCCTGAGCTACTATCGTTTTTACTTTTTACTTTTCTCCCACTATTCCGATTACCTCCTCTCCTTCATTTCTGCTAATCTCGGAGGAGTTTTCTAGGGGTCGACACGGCAGTTAGTTACAAGTCGTCGTCGAGACAACATCCCTCTTCCTTCGCGCTCCGGACCTTTTTGAATAAACGTGAGTTGAGGAAATATTTTACTGAGTCAGAATTTATTTCTCTCTTACCTCCTCAGTTCTATCACTTTCCCCAATCTCTATGTATCCATCGTGTACTAATTGTGTTCCTTTTTGTTCCTAGCACTTCAGTACGCAGTATGTTACACTTGTTCTTCGAGAGCAGCCATCTACATTCGTATCTACATCACCGCAATCCTGCCAGACACCTACATCGCATCTCATGTATATACACATTTAATGTTATAATAATAAGGTATCTTGTAATGTAATCTTTTGGTGAAAAATAAAAAATATAATTTACAACAATTAATGTGTTCTTTCTTCCCTACCCCGTACATGAATATGAGATAATAGAATTAGATTAACATCTTCGAAAATTATCATCAAAGCAAAATTATTTAAATCTGATTTCTCGTTGAGTAGTACTACTGAATTTCGAAAATTCAGTAGTACAACTCGACGACAAGTCAGACGCTCGAAAATTTTCGGCCGTCTGACTTATGGTTGATTATACTACTTGCTAGTTTTCGAAAATTTTCGAAATTTTTCGCAAATTGACAAGTAGTACAACTCGACGACAAGTCAGACGCTCGAAAATTTTCGGCCGTCTGACTTATGGTTGATTATACTACTTGCTAGTTTTCGAAAATTTTCGAAATTTTTCGCAAATTGACAAGTAGTACAACTCGACGACAAGTCAGACGCTCGAAAATTTTCGGCCGTCTGACTTATGGTTGATTATACTACTTGCTAGTTTTCGAAAATTTTCGAAATTTTTCGCAAATTGACAAGTAGTACAACTCGACGACAAGTCAGACGCTCGAAAATTTTCGGCCGTCTGACTTATGGTTGATTATACTACTTACTAGTTTTCGAAAATTTTCGAAATTTTTCGCAAATTGACAAGTAGTACAACTCGACGACAAGTCAGACGCTCGAAAATTTTCGGCCGTCTGACTTATGGTTGATTATACTACTTGCCAGTTTTCGAAAAATTTCGAAAATTTTCGCAAATGGACAAGTAGTACAAGTCAACCATAAATCAGACGGTCGAAAATTTTCGAGCGTCTGACTTATGGTTGATTATACTACTTGCCAGTTTTCGAAAATTTTCGAAATTTTTCGCAAATTGACAAGTAGTACGAGTCAACCATAAATCAGACGGCCGAAAATTTTCGAAAATTCAGTAGTATAAGTCAACGACAAGTCAGACGCTCGAAAATTTTTCGAAAATCTCGAAAATTGAACTTTGTATTAGGAGAATATGAAATCGAAGGATGTGACACGAAAATTCAGTAGTACAACGCAGTGTGATGTCGGACTTTTAGGAAGAATGGGTTGTGAAATAAATATATACGTTTCTTTATAACATTGTCTTTATTTATTCATTGTATTTTCATACATAAAATGTTGATATTGTACATGTACGTAACTTATATTCTAATACATAAGAACACACATGGCTGCTCCGCAGGTAGCGGCAGCTAAGTTTCATTTGAATCAGCGTAATCCTCGTGAAATTCTGCATCAGGGACAAGTGTAAATAACTGCGTAGTGAAGTGCTAGGAACAGAAAGGAACACAATTAGCACGCGATGGTTACATAGAGATTGGGGAAAGTGATAGAACTGAGGAGGTACGAGAGAAATAAATTCTGACTCAGTAACATATTTCCTCAACTCACGTTTATTCAAAAAGGTCCGGATCGCGAAGGAAGAGGCTTGTTGTCTCGACGACGACTTGGAACTAAGTGCCGTGTCGACCCCTAGAAAACTCCTCCGAGAAAAGTAGAAATGAAGGAGAGGAAGTAATCGGAATAGTGGGAGAAAAGTAAGGAGAGGAAAGTGAGGAAGGACACGCGGAAAGGACCCATCGCAGAAGGGTGTTACAATAAAAGAAACTAAAAGAACGGAAAAAAAGGATGTATCGCAATAAAAATTGCACGACAGCGAAATAAAGAGAACCTTGTCATCCTTATCAGTCAGTTTTAGCGTTGAATCAAATCTACATCAGAAATATAGATTTTTGGAACACTGACGAGTGAAAGTTTCTTGTTCGATGAAAATTCCAATTAGAATATTAGAGATAATGATCATTGACGGTGATAGTTGAGTGAACAGTTGATGTTGGACTAAGAGCGAACAAAGCATTGAAGAATATTTGAATTAAAACTCACCGGGGAACTTCTGGTCTTCCAGGACCGCTCCTGCTGACTCTGCCGGTCTGTCTGACTGACTGTCTGACTGACTGACTGAGCGCTCCCGCGAGTCCGCTCTCCCCACTCAATCTACCATCAACCGATTCGATCGCCGAGTTACTAATTATTGATAAATTTGTTATTTCTCGCTGTTCAATGTTTATAACAATTCCTTTCGCCAACGATGTCCACAACCACTCCCTTGACCATCTGACCATCTAATTTTTTTGTGAAAATAGGCAATAGAACTCGAGGTACAGAATAACATTTAAACCAACAGCATTAATGTATTTAACATATAATACTATGATGAATTTATTGATTCTAGCTGTTCAATCTTTTTGCCATTCTAATTGTTTACAGTATTAAAGTCTTGATGTTTGAACATTTGTGTATAAAAAAGTGTAAGGTAATAATTCTCGTTTATGAAATATTTTGAAATGATAAATTGAGGTACCACGTATAAAATTGAAAGTCGGAATTGTTGATTTTCCGAAAATTATGCTTCAATAAATATTTCTAGGAATCTTTTGTTGTTGAGTTTTGCTTTTAGTATTGTAAATCTTAAATAACCGACAGTAAAAACATCGTCTGAAATATCTGCTCAATTTGGAATACGTTCGGTGTAAAATGTAACAATTCATGACAATCAATATGGTTCCGTGACGTTTCGGAAACTTAGTCAAGATTTTTGTAATAGAATTTATGACACAGGTTCACTTACGAAATGAACAAACTGGCCCTTCGCCTCTGACTGAAACGTATAACTATGAGAATATCGACTGTAGTCATTATACATGTATGCTTGTTATTGTCTGATAAATATTTGATTCGCTGAATCAATACTGCGCTTACAATTACTCATCAATAATTTCAATCCCAGTTTATGCGAAAATCGTCGCTGTCACTGTCGCGAATTATAGCGGCGATCACTATCGCGATTGTATTAGCTGTCAAAATCATTTTTGAATTATTATTTTATATTAAAAATAAAAACGAAGATTGAACAATTGCAATGAAAAATTAATTGTCGGAAAGGGGATAACAATAAATAGAATTACTGAGTTATATGTCTACTTTAGTTTGTAGAACTTGTTGAATTTGTAGAACACTTTTAATTCGGAAAACCAAAATTAATGACCCAAAAAAAAATCAAAAACATCCCGCGTAGAAATAAATATATTTTAGAAAGTATAGTTAATATATTTCGCGGAACACCGATTAAGAACCACTGACTTAGAGTCACACAACTCATGACAATCAGTAAAATAAATTCGAAGTAATATTTATTTGCAAATAGGGTTAGGTATTCGTAGTGTTTCATATTTTTCCAACATTTTCCAGAGCTCGCTAATCACATCGATCGATTGCGGGAACGGAGCTCTGTATTTCGTTAAATTACGGCCAATTACGGCCAAGACAGACGAGCCGTCAGATAGAAAGAGTATATAGCATGAATACAATATGCCACTGAGGTGTAGTTAGATGATACATCAGAATCTTAGAGCAGACGTGGTTTAGCATCGGTTGAAATGGAAGTATTTCAAGGGAACTATAAAATCTATCAGTCTGTGATGTGTCTCTCTGGACTGTGGCCCTACGATAACTCAATTTTGACATGGATTCATAGAATCGCTTATACTCTACTCTTATTGGGATGTATGGTGATCCAGGTGATGAGATTCAATTCACTATATCACGTTTAATTAGATCTACGTTGGATCTACGTAGACAAGGATTCATTGAATTGATTTTACTCCACTGTTATTGTGACGTATGGTGCACCAGATGGATTCAATTTACTATAGGACATTTAATTAGAAATAGTTTGATTATATCTACGTTGGATCTATGTAGACATGGATTGATAGAATCGATTTTAGTCTGATCTTATTGGGACGTACTTCCATCTTAAATTTATTTATTTTTTCAAAGAATTAGTTTCGTTTATAAAGTGTATGAAATAATTTTCAGGTGATGACGATAAAAAATATGGAAATGTCGCTGAACGAAACGATTGCAATGATATCGTTCGGTGCTCAATTGTTATTGTATTTTATACGATACTTTTCGACTATCATGACCTTTTCAACGGTGAGTTGGAGAATATTTTTAATTATCATGATTATCTGATTATTTTCGTATCACTTCAGATGAAATACGTGCTTGACAATATGCAAAAGGATTTTACTATGTTGAAAGATCCAATCGAAGTGGAGATGTTGTTGAAAGATTCAATTTTGGCGAAACGCATACTGATGCTATACATCGGTAAAGATAGTTCAGTAAACGTTAAATAAATAAATACCGAACCACTGTATGTCTGCAATATTTTATCGAAATATTTCTCGTATCAATGAAACAAGAGGGTGTTCGACTTCAGGTGGGAGAAAATACGAGGGGTGTTTCTCCACACAATATATAATAAAAAATTGCGATTTTAGCTTCATTTTTTAATTATTAACAATTTAACGAAGCTGAATCGCTATTTTGTATTCGTTATTTTCATCTTGTATCGTCATGGAGAACCACCCCTTAAATTTTCTCTGACCTGTAGTCGAACACGTGTACTCAAAATTCTAATGTCTGTCAACGAAATATAATTCAATCTTTCACTGAAGCTTGACATGAATGAACGATATATCAAACATAAATAAACAATAAAATATTTCCTGCAATACTAGAAATATTTTTTAAAATATAGATTGATTACATTTGTATAAAAATGGAATCATTGTCTCTTGGTAGAAGACGGGACAAACTTTCCAACTTAACAATTTATGCAATAAGTTTGTATTAATCTTCTACATCTTCTTCTATAAATTCTTCTATAAAAAAATAAATTTGTATTAAAAGTTATTTTAATTTTGTCAACTACTACGTTCCGACTTTTAGGTCTGTCGTGTACAGGATCGTTGTGTATAATAGGAACATTGGGCATATCCACATTCCTGGAATCGGATATTCAGATTCGATTCCTGTATCTTTTGGGATATTTCTACGACGAGAAAAATTTACGGACTAATCTCACTTGTTGGCATATCATAATTTCAACAATGCACGGTTTGTTAGCGCTGGTTTGTTCGGAAGGAACCATTGCTGTTTTGGGCAGTCATTTGAGTGGACTGTTAGAAGTCACTAGGTAAACTCATTTTCCAAAACTGACCAAACGTCGGTGTAATTCTTAACCCTTAAATGCATTGTGTTGCCGTTTTGCAAATAGAATACATAGGCATAAATAGAAACTGTAAACAAAATATCGTGCATTTAAGGGTTAATATTATCTTGTCATTTTTATACGACACATAACCAGCTCCAGAGTCGCCACGATTTTTAGCGTGAGTAATGTAAAAGTGTGGCTAAAATGGGGTACATATCTTTTTCACCCCTAATAATTTCGCAAAATTTGTTATGATTTGATTTTTAAATATGATTGTATAACATGTGTGCGTTGCATTAAAATTTAACATGTATATATATGTACATATAATATACAGGGTGTCTCAGCCAAAGCAGGCCACCTAAATATCTCCTTTACTTTTAATGACACGAAAAATATTTATAATAAAATATTTATATTTTAAATGGTATCGAAGGAGGTATATCTTAAAAAACAATGTAGGATCCTACAATTTTATCACATTTTTTTGGACGCAATGTCACGTGAGTAATCCGGTAGAGGCAGAGAGAGAAAGAGGGTAACTTTTTCCCCTCGATTCGTGCTCCCTCCCCTCCTCTGGCGACTCTGACCAGCTCTACTGTTGCCACATGTAGACTATGGATTTTGTGCATAGTTCATCAACTTATTAATATTACTACAAATATTGAGTGCACTCTTTCGACTACTAATTTAAATGATAAATTAAAAAATGTGCAATAAACCATTCTTAGAAATCGCATCTGTTTCTTCCTCTAGCTATCGAATGCGAAACGCAATCGATAAAGTTGCAACTTCAACAACGGTGAGGAGGATAGATATAAAACCAGCTGTAGATGTACATCTTAAAGCTGTTGAGTTAGTATTTTCATTGAAATGTTATTAAATTGCTGCATTTGTACTTTATACCCTAGTGGAATTAATTCTGGACACTTTCAAATTTTTATTTAATTTTTGCATTTATTCAAATTATTTAATATATATAATCGTTTACATTTTATATACTATTCATTGTTTTCTAATTTTAGTTTATAATAAAATAAACTAAATTATAATATTATTATAATTACATGCTTTATTTACCATTATGAATTCTTGAACGAAGGTATAGTAAAAAATACGTGGACGACATGATGTTGCCGTCAATGGCGATGATAATAGTAGGTGTTGCATCGTTCGGTGTAAATATATACCGAGTGAGTATCATAAAAATGAAATACACAGAACTGTCGAGAATCGATCGTGACAAATTTTAACCATTTTATCGAAACCGAAACATAATCAGATTGTTTTTCGTATGCCGCAGCTTTATATAAGTATTACAGAGGTGAAAGAAATTGATGCATTGATTCTTGCTCTGCAATTCGTTTTGGCGTACGCGGCATTCATAATGGGTAATAATTATAGCGGACAGATTGTGGTGAACAATAGCGTTAAGATTATCGAGGAAATGTAAGTTGCTTGATTCAAGAAGGTCTGTATAAGATGTATTACGTTATGTTTATTATAAGAAAATAATGCAAGGACGATATTGAATGAATCAGATACAATTCGTTATGGTACCGTATACCCACAAAGATGCAAAAAGTGGTACTATTCACGTTTATGAACTGCCACAATTTAGTAACATTCAATCTGGCCGGCTTGTTCATTCTATGTTCGGAAGGATTGGCAATGGTAAAAATGATTAATAATTTAATTAGTTATATTCTCGGCAACACATCTAAGGTTTAATTTCTATATCATTCCGTGCCTTTTCTGTAGCGTCGTTTCTTGAAGAATCTAATACAAGTATATATCGAAAGTATGAAATATTTATAATATCAAGAATAAATGTGAATAAATACAAAGAAATTTAGAATCATCGGTGATTTAAATTATCTGAGAAAGTACTAAATAGAAGTAACGAGTAAACGATTCCAAATATTAGTTCAAGACTTTAAAGAATTAATGAAACAATATAGATTATTATAAATTATGATATATATTAGAAAAAATATATTTATTACGATAGTTCTCAGTACGTAGGAATATATTCTAATAAATTTTAGTAGAAATTTCAATCCCGATATCTTTTATCGTTCAAAAGTTATAGTAAAATTCCAGATTGTAATATATTATAAGCCAGATCACAAACCTTTTTGTTTCAGATGTTCAGCTCGTCTTTCTCGTATTTTACTCTGCTTTGTTCGGTACAGTAGAACATTGCGCCACTAGTGATTATTATATTTATAATACTCAAAAATGAGTGCGTAGAGTGCTCGAAAATGTCCAACGAAACCTGCCGAAATACTCTGTACAGTTCTAACAAACACTTCCCGTATTTGAATAAACGCGGTAATGGAACAATTGTTTATTTTGATTTTTTTCAACAATTTCATTTTGCGATTTGGGTACATCCCCAGCCAGGTCTGTCTGTGTAAATAGTTAGTTAGTTAGTAGAAATAGTCTGTGTAAATGTGTAAATATAGTGTAAATAGCTGTGTTCGTGTAACCGCTGTATATAATGCATTGTCAAATACAGGAACAAAAATAAATTTCAAAGTAAATAATACTAATAAAATAGTAATAGTAATAAAATAAAGTTGAGCATAAAATGTTGTATAATGCAATAAAAGAATTTACAATGAATAGAAATAGGAACATTACAAATATTTTACTATGGTAAATAATATGTTTAGTAATAAGGTTGTTAATGCAAGGAGATTTACTTTCTAATACGCTGTGTTTACGGTGAACGGGCAGAAAAAACCTGAAGAGATCGTTTTTGCGATCGCGAATGGGACACATTATGGGATCAAGTGCCATAAATAAGGTGTTCAGACCGTTCCTGTATCTCGACTGTGTTGACACTAAAAAAAAGTCCATAAAATTGCGATGAATGTCTGTCGACACGTTTCAAACGTATTCAGAAAGATGCCGCTTGGCTACGGAACAAAGGAGTAACGTTACTTTTCCAGATCGATGTGTTCAAATGACATTTAACTGTCAAAACTATAAAATAGTACATACCGATTGTTATTATGTTATTTTTATATATGTTTCAGAAAATTTTTGAATGACAGAGTATGTCGGCGAAAGTCGCAAAACCTGCGGCACCCCCTGTCGCTAAAGATGTTACCAGTCTGCAGGTTTCGTTGCCGCAAATGCTGGATCTCGCTTTGGGAACGCCCGAAGTAAGAAACGAACATGTCTGAACCTCTGTGAATTCGCAATATTTTCGTGAAGCGAGTGGATGTGAAATAATTTAAAGTAGGTACGTCGTTTCCCGTTTTCGTGTAGGTCGGAGCGGTGAATTTCAACATCCTCCATAACTTCCTTCACGTATTGTTGCACCAGATAGATCTGAAATCGACGAAGGTTGAATACCGTGGCGATGAGGCGGGTCGAATCAAGGTGATGATTCAATCACGGAATTAAATTCTTCCAAGTTATTCGAAACTCAGCGAGTTAAAAAAAAAGATCCTTACGGAGTATTTTTTTTATTAACCCGTAGCACTCGAGTGGGGATTCACAGTCATCGCTAAAAATTGTTGTACTATAATTCGAAATATTGTTAACATTATTGAACACGTTGGACATTTAGTAAAGATCATTGTACATACGTATTGTAAAAAATCATTTAGAATAGAATTATTCTAGGTCGGAAGAAATGTTAAATTTTCAAAGGGTTAATATCGTTCACAAGTACGCTTAGAATTCCTAACCATCAATTTAATAATTGCATTAATTAAAAAATTATTAAATATTTGCGATCGATATAATTGATTACATATCTTTCCTTTCTCTCATTTTTTTTTTATATTTCTTTCTCATTTTCAATACGAGAACATACAATACTAATGAAAGTATAATGGAAATGTGTCTGCAAAAATAACGTTATCCACGTGTCTAACACTGACTGAATGATCAGGATTAATCTCACAAGAATTGGATTTGTCTGCGAATATTTTTAGACGATGGTAAGCTCGTTGAAAGCTGGCCCATCCTTATATTTCCAAGAGTACGGCATTATCGACAGTTCGAAAAATGTAACGCATCGCCCACACGGCGCCGACGATGCGCACGCAATCGACGTAATTACAAAGGGTAAAGCATTTACTAAGTCGGGTATATTCGTTTTTTTAACAAGTCATTGTAATAATTTTTTTGTAGAGCCCCAAACGAAAGAATCTCCGAGGAAACCAGAAAGCGGTGCACCGTCTGATCAGGAACAAGGAAAAGGTTCTTTTCCAATTAAAATGAATTTATTCTTATTACAATATATAATTATTAAAAAAAAATTACCGAAAGAATGTTATAATGTTTGTGAAAGCAGAGGAACAGGCGGATGTAAAGAAGACGAAAGGACTGAGGAAGAAAGTAGGAACGGAAAACGATACGGAGACTGTGATATACATCGAACCGATTGTTAATAATGTTATACCCTCGGCACTGGCATTTAAGGAACTCGAACTAACTGTGAGTAATTTTAAATCCGACCCAACACTACCAATACAGTATATTTTCTATAGACGCGACAGCCTCGGGGGGATTTGGTTGCATTTACCGTACACAGTAGCTAGTTTTTTTTATCAAAGGCCGAGCCGAACGTAGAGAACGACAGCGCGTGTAACGACTCTTTACTTTGTAGATAAAAAAGTAGTGTCTGCGAACGGTTTCTGCGACCAAGTCCCCCCGAGGCTGTCGCTCTAATAGAGACATTACTGTACTAAGTTGGGGGAGATATTCTTGGTCGCATCTATCGTGTAGAAATTGTCGCGTCTATAGAAAATATACTGCAAGATGTTTGAAACTGATCTTTTTGTTTCTAACAACATTTATGAATAGGTGTACGAGCTTCAACAAAAGTTTCAAGCACTCGACGAATTGAAAACGAACGCAGATCTCGTCGAGCGTTTGAAGGGAAAACTGACAGATCCCTTGACCGATATCTGGAATGTCATTCATATTACGAAAAGATTGGACGCTACTGAGGAAGGTATTGATAAGGTATTGATAAGGTTGTCGTTTCAGATACACTTTCATCGAAAGTAGCAAAATCTGTTCGAGCAGATTAAGACCAAATGTCTGCGATCATACTTTGCGAGCAGTGGTGGCTCAAGTCGAGTGGAGGCCCCAAGCGGTAAAAATTTTGGGGCCCTCGAACTCAAATTAGAAATAGAAGTTGCAAGAAAATTCTCATGAATTTAATTGTTCGTAAATGAATTGAATTCTTTTGTAAAAATAATTAATGCTGCGAATTCGGGGGCCTATGGTATTTCGGGCCCAGTGGTGGCTCAAGTCGAGTGGAAGCCCTAAGTGGTAAACATTTTGGGGCCCTCGAACTCAAATTAGAAATAAAAGTTGCAAGAGAACTCTCCTACACTTAGTAACAAAAGAGAAAAGTAATGAAAATATTTCATATCGTTACACGTTAAATAAATTTTTTTGAAATTAGGGGCTCTATGTTATCCCGGGGCCCTATCCGGCCGCTTTGTTCGCTCACCATTGGATCCGCCACTGTTTGCGAGCAAAAGGTGGTCATTTTGGTAACAAGACATGTTTGGAACAGGATTTGGTCCTTATTTGGACGTTTTAATTTTTGATTCCTGAATTATTTTGTGGTAGAACGTAAACACCAAATCACGTGTTACTTTCAGCTGACCACAATGGTGCAGGACGCCGTGAAAGGTGGTCAAACGATCGAGGCGATCGGAGAACATCAAGTTCCGCCGCAACTCGAGGAAAGGCTAACAAACTTGGAGAGTATTCTTAACAACTTGGAGAACACAGTCCAGAACTTGGAAGTAATAGCTAATACGACTATGGAGGATGGAGAAGAACCAGTCACCGGGACACATGCGACGAAACCAGAAAATGAGGGCACTCTACAGCAGCGGGTATCTTTGAGCCAGATCTTAGGAGGTGTAGACGTAAAAGAAATGCATGAACAAGTGACCACATTGCGAAAGGACGTTTCAAAGATGCGAGACGACTTGAAACTTTTGCACGAACAGGTTGCTGAAGTGAAAACTGGTAACTCGAACCCGAAATGTTATTTTCTTTCCTTCAACACGAAATTCAGAAGCACGAGAGTTTTAATGATTTCTGAAACGAAATGGTCTAATTTTTCATAACGATCACGACGAAATTTAGACGACATGTACAAGTGATTGTTCGTTCTTTACAGTTTTCAATTATGAAAATCGAAAACTTGACAGCTTTAGATATTTCAGGAAGACAGTTGACATAATGAACATAATTGAAGACATAAAAAGATTCATTTCTGCATTTCCTTGATATGTTTTTAATTAGCACCAGCGAAGGAAAAACCAGCACCAGCAAAGGAAAAAGTAGCAACAATCGAGAGGGAAAAAGAAGCTGAATCGCAGACAGAAATACAGGAACGGATCACAGTTGTCGAACAAGTTGAAGAAAAGACACAGCCAGCTACACCAGTCAGTCCAAGAAGCCCTAAACAGACGCAGCAAAGAGAAGAAACGCACCATGAAGAATCCATAGATCAAAACGAAATAACAATCATGAACGAACGGGTCTCAAAGTTGGAGAAAGATGTGATCTGTTTGCAGGAGATGGTAAACAGCGGTCCTATGGCTGGAGTCACAGGAAGCGCAGAGCTTGATGAATTAGTCTCGAAGATTACGAGTGTTCAAAATGACATGGAAAAATTGAACCAGACCGCAGACCGTCTAATCGACGATAAAGAAAATCGCGAAGTGCATCTTAACGTGAGTGCCATCTCCGTTTACTTCTGTTATCAATATCATTCATTGTACAAGTTTAAATTCAGGTAATAGAGGTAATCAGATAAAATGATAATGGAAAACGTTTTTTAGAGACTTATCACTTTTGTTTTAGGCTTTGCTGGAACAAATAGAACTTCTGAAGACGATAAAGGCAGACAGGGAAGATCTCGAGGACGCTTTGGCTGATAAGGCTGATGCTCAGGCAGTGCATAGGAAGGTTCGAAGATATTGAATTGTTATTAGTTTCTTGGAATTACAGCAGACGAGATTGTCCAAAGATAAATAAGATAAACATTCAAATTATTTTCTTAGACCTCGTCGAAACTATTCATTCGAAAAAAGAGAAGTTTTATCATATTTTTTATACTGTACACTCGATTAAAGTTTAAGTTCGATTAAATAATATAATCGCAATAGATACTTAAATTTTCGGTAGGTTTCGTACGATCAATTCGACGCAGCTTGCGATGATCTGGCTCAAGGCCTCGAAGACGCCATCAACAAACTAGGGAACCAGGAGTCGATTTGGCAGCAGGCGTTGGACGAAGTGCAGAGAGAGATCGAGGGGAAGGTTGACAAGATAGAGATGACACCGTTGAAGGATTTCGTCAGTTCGAAACTGAAGGCTGTTCAAGATAAACTGAGAAGCGTTGCTCAGATGAAAGAGGACACCGAAGCCGCTGGAACGAAGAAGCTGCTCAGGTAAATGAAAATGTCCTTCAAATTGTAAAGAATATTTTAATTAAATATTCTTTGCATCGTGCACGCACCATGTCATTCATTCGATGCGTTCCCAGAGATGTCCAGTGCATATCCTGTGACAAGAACGTCGTTATGAGGACACAGAACACGGCCAAGTTAAGATTGGAATCATTCCCGTGCGGTATAAGTATGAAACCGTATCTCACGTACGAGTTGGATCAAGTTCGGAAGCAGAATAAACGATTGCCTCACAGCAGGAACATGGTTCAATACGAAGCAGCCTTGCAGGAAGAGGCGAAGAAGCAGAGATCTGCTCGATCGGACAAGCTGGTGAAGAGTCCGAGGTAGAATAGCGAAAAGAACGTGCAACAAAGAATGTGGAACACGTAGAACTCGAGCATTTTTCATTCGTACGGTGTTTATCATCGGTTTCTGCGTTGTAAGAAGCATCGAATTTGCAGAGATCATTTGTGTAACCGGTACTGCGGCGGAAGTCACACGGTCACGACGCCTCAGCAAAGGGTGATGCGAATGGGTCACTTCATCACTCAATGGGGACCGGAAGTGGTGCAATTGACGGAGGGAACGGTGAAAGGGACAGACGGAAAAATGTATAAAGGTCGACCAATGCCGGCTAAAATCGACGTGTGCGGACCTGGATATTGTCAGGACTACAGGAGCGAGGCTAGGCCTACGGTAATTATACCTGAATTCGTTTATCGATGTAAAAAGTACAGTGATGTCGCGTTCTAAGCCATGCCACCAGTGGCGCACCCAGAATTTAATCTTAGGGGGAACGAGTTGAACAAAATGACATTTTCTTTTTCTGTCAACAGTAGCCACACATATTTACTAGGGAAAAGTTGTTCAAAATGTTTAGTTTTATATGTAACATATCCAAAAATCATCGAAATCGGAAAGCAGCTATTCTATGGTTCAGCTAATTTTTCAGTGTTTTGTTTCCTTTTTCTTGGGGGGAACTTGGCCCTCTGGTTCCCTCCCTGGGTACGCCACTGCAAGATTTGTATTTCATCGCAGTAATTATTTCGCATTTGTAATTATGCAGGAACGACAACCATCTGTGAGTTCACAAACTAGAAGAACTCCGGAGAAACAGCCCTCGGCTATTTCAAGTAAATTACACCATTGCTGTTGTCATTCATTCATTATCTTCTCAATGATCCCCTTTTTCCTCATAATTTATTTCCCCTAAGACAACATTTTTATTGTCCTGGCTGTCTATCACGTCTGTTGATAATGAGTCAAGAGATCATCAGTAAATCTTTTTTTAATATTTCATATAGAAAAAAGAAGCTCCAAATCGATGGCCAATGCTATTAGCAAGGAAATATTGTATACGGAACAGGTAAAACTTGCGAAACAAATAGATTCACCAAGAAAACATTAATAATGTCTTCGTATTTTTATCTGCAGGTGGTAGTTACACATCATAAAGAAGAGGCAGTGGGACGCGACTCGGAAGAAACGCGTCGTGGACGATTCTATTCAGATCAAATTATTCATTACGAAGCCGACGAAGAAGAAGATGAAGAATATGAATAAAGAAAATTGTGTATTCGATCTGGAAAAATCTATACATTCTGCTAAACTACGGATACGTGAGATGTATTTATAACTATAATTAAGCGGATGCGCGGGAGAAAGAATTTATTTTATACGTACCTGAAAAATTTGTGTACGACTATTTATTTACTGGAATTGCTTCGTATTTGATAATAAAACTCCTTGAAATGAACATGAGATAGTTTGGTTTGATTTTTCACTGGTAAACCTGGAAGACTGGATAATAACTTTAAACCTGAAAAACCTGGAAGATTTGATATTTCCCTCAATTTAAACTTGATAATTCCTTCAATTTAAACTTGAAATTTCCTTTAATTGAAACTTGACATTTCCTTCAATTTAGTTTCACAAATCCCTACTGTTCAACTTTAAAATTTGACAATTTTTCAATTTCAGCATTTCCCAGTTTTGCATCTGTCCCAATTTACAATTTTACAATTTTCAACTGTAGAACAACTTTAGCATATTAAAAGTGGCCTTAATCGCCGCTGTGAACGAAGACAAAAAGGATATATTTGAACGACGTACACTCGTCATGCACATGTTACGTTTCTTTTTTGATATTATTTATATAATCGGACGTAACTCGTTCTTTTATTAAATGTTTTATTATTAAGAGGGAATTTCGGAGTACACAAGACTATCTAGTGAAGTCGATTTGGAACATCGGTGGTCTGTCATGCTAAAACAAAAATACTGGATCGCACCACGCACTGCGACCACACTAGATCGCTCTTCGTTATTGCACATCACACCGTTCGAGATCCGTTCACATAAAGAAGTGTACACAGCGCTCTCGAATGTATAATTATACGTATGTATATCGGACTTATTCGTATATCTCGATCACTCCCGCACACACGGTAGCATCTTCTATATAAAGGACTATACGGTAATATTCGGTAATATTACTGTATACTTTTTTTGTATGTATATTCATATTCATATATGTATAAATATATATATATATATATATATATATATATATATATATATACATATATATATGTATATGTTCATGTATACGTATAACTTGTGTATACGTCGGAACTAATTTCTACGTCATATAAATTTCAAGGTACAGGAAGTATCTACAAGTTTTAGGTATCTACCACAATAATTTTACGGCTGTCTTCGTTTTTCGTTTTCTCGTTTCGGTTTTCTTTCCATTTTACTGGTGACTACCGTTCATCTACATACGTTCGCTAATACCTAGGAGATTACCATGAATTTACCACACTAGAATCCTACGGGTGAAATCAACGGTGTACATGGGGAACCATCACGCAAGATCTCATTGGCTTAACGACAAAATGCAATAAATAGAATGTCAAATAAATATATTTATATATATATATAGATTATACTTTTTTTTCTTCCTTAGGAGGGGGACAATATAATGTCTTAAACATTAACATGGATATGCATTATTGATTACAGTTAATAATACTGGCAGCTTAAAGTACAACGTGTATGTTCCTATAAGTATGGCTGTGTGTGTGTATATGTGGGTGTATGCTTTGAAATAAGGAGAAAAGTAATGGTAGTGAGTGCCAAATAGGATGAAAACGATTCGCGTAACAGAATAAATGTTATGTAGAATTCGATCAGTAGTGCAACAGAGCATGGATTAGAGAAACGTTTATAAATTGAAATTGGCGATTCATTCTATCCGAATTGTAATAAAAGCCAACTGCTGTTTCTTAAAAAGATTTCACAGAGTCAAATAAAGTTGAGGCGTGATCAACTTGATATAGAACATAAAAATGTTAGTCTTCGTATGAAACTAATGTGTGTATTCACTCTTGTCTACCGCAACAATGTTTTACGAGTAAGTTTTTCGCGAAGAACATTCACAAACGCGACGATGAAACAAATTTTCATGAAACAAAACCGTGTCGTATGTAATGGTGGAATAAAAACTAAGAAATAAATACTTGTTCAAACAAAACAATTGTAACAAGTATCTGAGTAGTTAATTAATAGAAACGAGCCCTTCTTTGCGTTCAAGAGTTTCCTGCGTTTTGTGAACGTGGGAAAATGAAATGAAAAATGTTCGTTTGCTTTGGCTACAATGAAAGCTACACAGATTTGCTTTTCCTCAGTAGATACTCGATAATTGTTGGGAGAAAACAGTCCGAGGTTCTACATAGATCAACGCGGCACTCGCTACTGGTCTGTCTAACGTGTTTCTACGGAAAGTAACAAGCAAAATGTTTCGGTTTACGCGTCACCAGCGCGATCACCGTACAGAAGTGCGGCTACGACCGGATTGGTAATCCTAACCAGGAAAATTAATTATTGTAACACCACGGACGTCTCTCGTGTCGCGGATGACCGCGCCTCGTTGCTGAGCTACCCAAACTCTATCTCGTTACAGCGACTTAAAACTGTTTACGTTGGTACTATTACTATTATCGGTAATTATATCGTAATTATTATTAATGTTATTACTACCGCTATAATAATATTTATTATTCAGTATCGTTATTATCGTTACCATAATCGTACGAGAATATTGCACACAGCGACCAACAGACACGGATAAAGGGAACTAAGTAACAGATCACAGGTAAAACTAGGCTATCTCTGTAACAAATTCATATCACATGAAAAAATATGTATCGGTTGCCTCTTCTCACACGAAAAATCTCCCCAAAAATAAGAGACTGTCGGACGGATGACTCGGTTGGCGAGCCATCGATGATTCGGAACGGCTGACACCCTCGAACTTCGTGTCCCTCTCTCTCTCTCTTTCTCTCTCTCGCTTCCGGTCAGCCTGGACGAATAAATAATTCATTTTCACAAACCGTTTCTCCCTCTCTATTTTCTCTTTCTCTCTCGCGACGTCCGACTGAATGCAAAACACGCCGATCGACTCGCTCTGGTCCTGTGCCCTAACCGCCTACCAACGACGACGAACAACTAAAACCCTGACTAAATGATTACGATTAGCAGTAATGTGTTTTGGCATTGTAACCGCGACCTATCCCGTCGCAAGCCGCGTTCATCGTTCTATCCATTCAAATTCATTCAAATATATTCGACTCATTCGATCGATCCCGCGCTCCGGTCGTTTTCGTTCTCTCGCTCGAACGCGAAACACGACCGAGCTTTAACACTCTCTTCTTTGGCTTCCAGCTCCGTCGTAGAGGCCGCGCGCGGCCCATCTACGTGTGTATTTTATATCTATAAGCGAATTAACTCGCACCCCGTTACATTATCCGCTTGTAATACAACGACTCTGATCCCTTCGATAGTTTCTTACGTGAAACCCGTGCTCGTCCACGGGCACAAGGAACAACCGTTTTGTAAAGCTCTTTCGACAACCCCCGTATACATCCTGCACCGTACAGGACGTTCGTCGTCGAACTTCTAAGCTCTTCGACGTTTCAACGAAGTGGACTCGCGAGGGAACCGACTCCATCATAAATTCCTGATCGTTTTCAAGGTGATGGACATCATTGGACTAGCTGTATGTTGTTTTATATGCGTTGCTTTGAAAGATGCATGTTGTTGAATGGTGCCGTGCTCGAAACATTTCCTTTTGAATTTAAGTGGCAGAATATATTCGAAATTGAACGTCTTCTGACAGAATTTTTAGGAATTTTGTTCAATTTGAGGTAGATGATTGAAATTTTTTAATACAATGCAGATCATTTAATTCGCCACTTTTTATCTTGGGAACTGCTTGTTCATTTTCTTTATCCTAACACATTTTTTGAAATCTTTAATGGATCCCTGAACGGCAACAGAAATGTCAATTGTTAACGAACAAGTCATCTCCTGTAACGGCGTTTATGATTATCTAAAAATCTTGGGGTCCTCGAACTCAAGTTAGAAATAGAAGTTGCAAGAAAAATCTCCTAAAAACTTATTAACAGAAAAGAAAAGTAATGGAAAGTTTGATATCGTTACACATTAGATTTTCTTTAAAAATTTATAAATTTCTTTAAAATTCAGGGCCCTATGGTGTCTCGGGGCCCTTTAGCGGTCGTTTAGTTCGCTTACCATTAGATTCGCCACTGACTAAGCTTCCTTTTGGCACAGTACAACTACTGAAAATCCTATTAACCCTTAGCACTCGAGTGGGGACTCTGAGTCACCATTAAAAATTGCTGTACTATAATTCCAAATATTGTTTACATTATTAAATATGTTGGGATCTGACCAATTACTAAACATTTCAATATTGTATGAGGTATTCTATTAATTTCGTATCCACAAAATGAATAAAATCATATAGAATGGAATTATTCTAGATAGGAAGACACGTTTAATTTTCGAAATAAAATAACTCCGAGTGCAAAGGGTTAATAAGATTTCAGTAGATAAACTGCTAACTAGTAAGGTCTAAGCTATGATGGAATATTTACCACGACCAATGTAATTATTTATACACTAATTTAGACAAAGATCTGGCTTTCCTAATCGAGGCGGTTCCCTTGTCAGCATTTCCTTCCATTCGTTTCTTTCTTACTTCATCAGATTCCTCGATTCGTCTGTTGCCTCGATTTCTCACGATTCTTCGTCAAAGCCACCCCCAAACTACCAATCAAGTGCAAAAAGGGAAATTCTGGATCTGCTATATAATGTCGTGAAAATAAAACTCGCGCTAGATAGGTTCGCGATGATAATTCTTTTCGTTTTCTGAGGAAGACGAGATTCAAATCCAACCTCGAAACATTTCTCATCCTCGACGCTGTCGTTCTGTGAACTCGTGATCTCGACAGTTTCCGATAAAATCGATCGTTCTCCATCCCCGGGTTATAAAGCACTGCTCGGTGAACGAACACCGATGTAATCATAAATGATTCAAGTGAACCGAATTACGAATCTCGAGGTCGCTCGTTCTAAACCTACAGAAACTTCTCGCTGATTTGTACTGTATTTATTCCCATGAATACAGGATGGCCTAACCGTGGAACTTAAAATATCTCCTTTTTTAATAACATTCGTGAGAAAAAACATATTTGTTATCAAGTTGTCAATATTGTACCAAAAGGATTTTAAGATCATTCAAGATTCTTTCTAAAATTTCTGATTGACAGGAGAAATTTAGTAAAGATAACAATTTACATACGTCTTCAAAGATTCTAATCAAATTTGGAATACTCAGTACAGTATATTTTCTATAGAATTCACAGTTTCATCATTTTCAATTTTGCAACTTTAGAATTCTACAGTTTAAGATTTGATGCTGTGGAATTTTACAATTTCATCGTTTCACAATTTTCTACTGTTCAACTTTACAAATTGTACAATTTTAGCATTTCCCACATTCCTCACAATTCAAACCTTGAATTCCTCTAAATTTAAACTTGATATTTCCCTCGATTTAGTTTCCTACACCCTGCCAAAAGAAGTTTCACTTCAAAAGTAGCAACCCTGTACGGTAGATGCGATCAAATCCCCTCGAGTCTGTCGCGTCTACAAAAAATATACTGTACACGACTACAGAATACTGCTTTATAAAATCTAGAAATATAATTGCAATTTTTTCTTCCACACTTTCTACTATTAATAACAAATACCGGAGATATATTTTAAGTTTGCACGTTAGGTGGCCCACCCTGTGCAGTTCCAATCGCCGACTTCGTTTCTCTCCACGTTTCGTCGCTTATCTCGGAAGCTCTGAATGTTTGTGGTAGCGGTCTCGTAAAACGCGAGACGGGAACAAAAAGAATGGAGATTTCATGGAAGTACGATGTGTGTTAATTGCTCGGTACCCTATGTTCTCTGCGGAGTTAGACAACTCTTCTGTACATAGACGAGCGAACACGCCGCGCCGCGCCTTCAAACCGCGAGTTTTTCCAGACACCGTTCTGGTGTCTCTTCGTTCTTGGATAAACATGAGATATCAAAAGTTTAGGAGCGCCTTAAACGGCGCTACGATAGATGCGCTACAAAAGCTGTGCTATAACCGGATGCAAAAGACACATGTGCTCGGCGCCGCGTATCGGAAGACGGTTCACGCTGAAATGCCGGACCATTTCCGGTATACTCTCGAACGGTTTGCTGAACTGGCCCAAAATGTAAGCGTTCAGCTCGTCGTTCTTCTGGATTCGCATGTGCATGAAACCGCGCGCGCTCCTGCAATAGAAAAGCACACATTAGCCGTTGTAAACTCGAAGAATCCCACTAGTTTAAAAATCAAATTACAGTAACTTCCCTATAAATCGGGAAGTTAACAAAGACAGAATTTTAGGGGTGAAAATCATCTCTCAAAAGAAATTTTATCAGATAAGATCCACCCTAGTGGACAGTATGTCAGGAACTTACTTTAAGGATAAAGAGTAATCCTGTTTGGTTGATTCGCTGTTCCTCACCAAATAACTTCCTTCCCTCAGAAGTCGTAGGACAGCTTCCGCCTCGATTCTCGTGATGGATCCGTGGTACCATCTGCAAGGAAACGGACAAACTTTTATCTGGTTCGAACGATAGCAGACGCTTGGAAAGTTTCGCTGTATACATTAGACACACTCTCTCGGGGTTTAAAGGCCAGTGTATTCGAAATGAAAGAGCAATATAAAAACAGAAAACATGCGAATAAGTATCACGAGGAAAATGTAATGGAAACTGGTCCAAACAACCGAGCAATCTGAAATTGAACGAGTTGCGTATCCATTAATTTTAGAAAATTTTTCACGGAAGAGGAAACACGAGATGAAAAGAATCATTATTGATTTCTGGTATCGAAGTGTAGCATTTTGTAATATAAGAATGGCAATAATATCGTAGAACATTGATGTTGTTTTTGACAATATCATGTTAATTGATAATCTGGACATTATGAGATCGATGGTAGACAGTTAATTCCGTGCTGTGATCAATATTTACTGCAAACACAGACAGTGAGTCACACTTTGTGCCCAGCTGTATTTAAAAGGTCACGCCTTTTATAAATGATCCAGTTTAATTCGACGTTGAATCAAGAAATTTCATTCTTATAAAAAAACATTGAAAACAGTGGGAGCATTCCTTTTTGTTACAAAATTAAGTTTATGAGAGTTTTCTTGCAACTTCTATTTCTAACTTGATTTCGTGGGCCCCAAAATTTCTACTGCTTGGGGCTTCCACTAGGCCCAGGATACTATAAGACCCCGAATTTGCAGCATTCATTATTTTACAAAAATATTCAATTTATTTACGAAAAATTAAATTGTTGAGAGTTTACTTGCAACTTTTATGTCTAACTCGAGTTCTAGGGCCCCAAAATTATTACTGCTTGGGGCCTCCACTTGACTAGAACCGCCACCGATTAAAAATCAGATAAATTCAATTTTAAACATACGGTTCAACTTTCCTTTACTATTACATTAATTCTGGTCTATAAGTTGTCCTTGTAATATTAGCAAGCACAGCCATGTGCATGCTGCTAATAATCCCACGTGGGGTTTCATAGCTTAATAAAACAAAACAAAATTTCCTTTACTATTTAAATATGTTGAAAAACAAAAGACACGTAGCAATCGAGGTTAAACAAAATTTCTGACAAGTAGTGTAGCATGTTGCTTGCGAGGAAGCAGTTAAGTTGCAGAGATAATTCGGGTAAGTGCAGAGACGGTGTTCGGTTCGGGGTAATAAATTCGAAGGACGTACCCTTGTCTCTCGAGAGGGAGGTCGACGTCGACGAGGTCGGCGGATCCACGGGCGGTGCTAATCTCCAATGGCAATCCAAGGCTCAGAGCTCCAGGTTTTTTGAGCGCGATCTGGCCCGCGCCCCCGGCGCTGCTCGTCCCGTTCCCGGCGTCCAGATTCAGTGTCATCTTCGGACGCGCCAGCCCGCCGCCTGAAATGAGTCATGCGACAGTTAGACGCCGCGAAATTCCCAAAGGGGGCAGGCAACCATCGATTATACGTATACACGTAACAGACGCATAGGAGACGGTTTCTCGTCCCGTCTCGGTCCGGGATTTTATGGGCCACCCTCGTAATTGGAACAAATCGAGACCTGGTTCTCGCTAAGATTCACGGCGACAGTAACCAACCTCCCGTCAATACGTAATGACAGATTTTTAGAGGGGAACCATCGCGATGACAGCCAGCAAGTTTAATGGACGGTTGCCGAGGGCCGTTCTCCTGCTTCCTTGGCTCTACGTGCAATGGAATTGGGACTCGCGAATGGATCTTCGCGCATTCACAGGACATAAAAGTTTCTCGAAATTTTCAGACGTCTGAAGCCAACGGTTTTCGATCACCTTTTAATCGTTGATTTATTACTGGAAGGATTTTAGTTGATTTCTGCAGGATACATTGAGGTAGTAATAAAGGATACTTTCTAGCTTTCATGTTGGACGACAGGAAAATTATTAAAGATTTTTACAGCTTTCGGGTTGTAACTGTTACATCCTTTTATAATTTTTTTAATTGCAAGATGAAACCAACCAAGACGTCTAAAGCCAACGGTGTTCGATCATCTTTTACTCGTTGATTTATCATTGAAAGGATTTTAATTGATTTCTGGTTCGCGATGTTCGCCTGAGTCCACAAAGAATTTGCATGAATATCCTGCAGGATACATTGAGGAAGTAATAAAGGATACTTTCTAGCTTTCATGTTGGACGACAGGAAAATTATTAAAGATTTTTACAGCTTTCGGGTTGTAACTGTTACATCCTTTTATAAATTTCAAATTGCAAGTTGAAACAGTACTACAGGATGTAAATGCAATTCTTTTCAGGAGCAGCTAAAACTGTGTCGTAAGGTCAGAAAGAACGATCGAGGATTAAACGAACCGCTTCGGTTTCATCGATTTTTCCGTGGTCGTCGATTCACCGATCAGCATGTTAAAGTCGTTAGAATTAATGTACCAATCGATTAAGTCGTTAAACTGATAAAGTGGTAAATAGAATTGAATCGGAGAGATGTTTTCCGTGTAACAGCCCTCGATCGGAAGACGATTGACTTCGCGACGGAGGGGGTAATTGTGTCAGCGATAATCGAGCTCTCGAGGCAAGAACTCGATAAATACCTGTCGAGAAATATTTCCTTCGGGGCGAAACAATTGGCCGTGACTTCGGCCGCGACTTTGTCGAGATATGATAATGGGGAACGTCTCGTGCACAACAATGGACAAGCCTGAGTGCTTTCACTTAGCAAAAGCAATACAATCGACATTCCTCCCTTGAATTTTTTTCCCTTTAGTACCACCTCCTTCAAGCCCAGGAAGACGTTTTCGAGCAGATTCGTGAAAGTTTTCCGGTTGCGCTACTTAAGATTTCCGCGGAAATTGCCGGTATTGTTTCGTCGTAAACAATATGACTCTAGAAACGAGGGACGACAGGCTAATCTCGCTTTCTGCGGGTGCAGGTACAGCCTCGACTTAATCCGGAACTCGTGGGATTAAATTCCAAGGTGAAATGCAATTATCCTTCATAAATTCGATATCCCGAGACCTTGTTTGTTAAAATTCACGTTCGCATCAGCGAGGCGGAACAATCATTGGAAGAAGAAGCGGAATGCACTTACGAGAGCCTCGAACGCAATGTAATGCGTTTATCCGCGACCAACCAAGTTTCCAGTCGACTTCAACCAGAGTTGCGCAACAATTTTATTTAAATACAAATTTTGAATAAAGTGGATTTTTACCAGGTGAGGTTTTAAATCCACTTTATTCGAAATTTTTATTTAAATAAAGTTTTGTCCATTTCTGACTTCAACTAGGCTAAATTTAAATAAACCTATTACTGCGGGTGTACTTTTAACTTCGGCATTTTTTCCTAATGAGATTAAAATACGTAAAAATAAATATTTTGCACTAAATAAGTTTGTGCAATTCAATGAGATTGTATTCTCGTTGGCAAGGCAAACATATTTTTCTAATCTCAGGATTTGGAAAACATTCTTCGTGAAAGGTAAAAATAAGACAGTTATCCTATTTGGCCACGTTTTTTTGTTGTCATCGATGTTAATATTTGCAAAATAATGTAAGAATAAAAACCAATCGTTTTTAAAGTTAAGTGTTGGAAAGACAAAGAAATTGAATCTCATGACCCTTATTAGCACTTTAAACGTCGAAGATGACTGAAATGTTTCAAGCCAGTTCACTTTGGAATAATTCTCGAAGTGTGCTCAACTTTAACGAAAGAATGACGAAAACCTGTTTTCACAGTATTTTGAGCGCAAAGTGGGTATTTAAAAGTACACGTGTAATGCACATTGACCTTAATGTGCCGAGTAAAACGCTGCAGAATTTAACGGAGCAAACTATTGGAGTCATTAAAACGCTTCGACGAAGGTCGCGTTCCTCCGCGAATTAACAGAGGCGTATACTTTTTTATTTTTTATTTAATACGATCATCGAGTTACCTCGAAGATACTATAATATTTACAAAAAAAAAAAGGTTAATTTTATTTTCTGGTTCCGATTGTACAAATAGAAATATTTTATTTTCGAAATTCTATATCTTATTTAAAATACTATATTCTTTAAGCAAAATAAAGTCTAAAATATTAAATAGTATTTGAAATATTTGTTTCGCTATTAATATTATATTCAGTCTGACACGTGACTTGATTATGATCAACCAATTCTACATTCCACGTATACTAAAGCACGCGCGAACCAGACAGGGCGTGGCGTCAAATTAAAAACGTTATTTTATTTTTAAGGGTAGAATCACCCCTTGTCCGGTTGTAGTACCACGTCCACCCCACCCTGTATATACCAGCAACATTTTACGCAGAATATGAAGTTTGACCCTGGCTACTATGGTGGCCAGTCAAGTCCTCCAAAGATTAAGAAATCAGTTAACCAACGAACACAATAATAATTTTTAAATTAATGTTTTCGGTGCAACAGTGTCTATCAATATTTAATCAATTAACTATTTCGCAAATATGCCTTACGTTTCGGTACTAGTTTGAACCTTCATCAAATAATAATTGCGATCGATATAATTCATTATTTATTGAAGATAATAATCACGTAAATTTGTTCCCTGGAGGGTCGAGTTTATTTTCACTGGAACAGAGGGGTGGTCTTGGCTCGGCCGTTCATCAAGTATTTAGAAATTCCGGTAACTACATTTTTCGAGGCTGCCGCGAAGCGTGAGCGTCAATATTATTACGTACCCCAAGCAAACCCCCCTGAAAGTTCGGGGGATGATAATCGACGGTAGGGTCCGCCGCTTGGAAGAAAGTGCCTCTGCGGCCGCGAGAGTAATTTCATTTGTTGGGCGCAATCTCTTAGCGGCCGACTTTTGGAAGGTCGCATGATCCAGGTACCACGGAATTGCCCTGACAGGTGTAACACTGCGTTACCTTTCCTTCGAGGCTAACGCGCTCCGAGCGGTTCCTCTCCTGCCCGCTTCGGAAGGATCCGCTTGATACATTATGTATGAGCGTGCACTTTGGGAGTTCAAGTCATCGAGTTTCTTCGGAGCATGATGCAATAAACGTTTCGGGCGGAACCGCTCGGTTTTAATACTAAACCTTCGCGCCTTCTTTGGCACCGCTTCGACACTTCATATCGAGACTCTTTACCTCTGCCAAAACCTTTCAACCGAATCGACACGGTTTTCTGTCTCGCACATTGTATGCACTCGTACGGGGTTCAGAAATCGTGAGCATTTTCTTCGAACGTGCGTGATACGTGTACAAATAAGATGAATCGATACTTGTATCGATCCATTGCACCTTCATCAATTAGGATACATGATTAAATACAAGATGTTACGAAGGCAATTATGTGTTAATTATTATTGTTTTTATCATATATTCACCCTTTGCACTCGGACCTATTTCAACTCGAAAATTAAACATTTCTTTCTACCTAGAATATTTCCATTCTATGTATATTAATTCTTTTATTAATTGTTTGTTTCGTAATGGTAAAAGGTGCGTAAACTAAAATCGAGCGGCGGTAACGTGTATAGGAAAAAGTTGTTCAAAACGTAGAAATCTATAACATGTTTAAATTTCATCAAAATCTGAGAGGAGGTAAAAATTCTAAATAATTACCTCATTCTTATACAATAATTCGATAGATTAGCATCTGTATCTTTGTCAACCTGTTAAAATGATTAAAGTAAGAATAATACGAATCTTTGAAAGATGTTATCAATCCGAAAGAGCACATGATCGATAAAACTCGAAACGCTTTGGAAAAGTTGCGTAAAACGTTGTTCTCGTTTCGAAGTGAAAGTAACGCGTCTCGAAGCTCGTTCCGAGGTGTCGCGAGCACAGAGATCCGCGTGATTCGGCAAGGTTTTCGTTCGAAATGCAGGAAATTGGTAGAAGCGGGTGTTCAAGAACAACAGACTCCGGCCTCGCTTGAATTATTCATCCAACTGTTTGCTCGCAAACGATCGCCAGCCGGTTCTCCGGCGTGAAGGTTGGCGATATAAATCGCCCGCGTGCACGCAACTGCGAAAGAAAGTCCGGGAACGCTTTTTTACGGTTCATCCGACACGGCGTGCGTTTCCGAGCATGGTTAAACATTGATGACGAGAAGGCAGCCGCCCACTACTCTCCGAGATTGGCCGTGTCTGTATTATTAAATTTAATCCGATCGGCTCGATTTATCCGCTCGAGTTTCTTCCCGTGCGTACCCGCACTCTATGTCGATATAAGTTCGCCGAAAATCTTTCTCCCTCTTTCGATGCTGCTAACGAAAGTGTTCAAACACTTTTGTATTATAACGGTGTGCACAGTTTTATCGAAATTAAATAAAATTAATTAATTACAAAGAAGCCGAATATGTAATGGATAAAATTATGTTTTATTCTTTCTTTTATAAGTTTTCAATCTATGGAACTATGGATAATGTTAAAGAAAATTTTGCATAGATTATTCTTTTAGCCAGTGTCACAACCCTAGGGGGTGTCATTTATAGAAAAATTGAGTAAGCGAAATTCAAAATTGTAAGAAACTTTTAAAAAATTTAAAGATGATAATATATCTATAGAATATAATATATATTTTCCTTCTATTAAAATCATTAACGGAAGAAATAACTTTCTATCTGGCTTCTAGTCGTCGCAATCCGTGCAGACAATTTTTATTTTGCATAAAAATCCCCAGTCTAATAAAACAAAGGATTTTCAGTTTGACTTTGGGACGAATTGCGAACAGCAAGATATATATTACGTACACCCCCGCGTTGTTATAATACTACTCGCTCGATTTGTACATTTCGCAAGCGTCTTCCGGCGCGTCGTACCAATGGAAATTCTCCTTCCGACAGCCGTGCACTTATTTTCTCCTTTCCTACGCAGACTGTTTTAATATCCGTCCGAGACGGAGATACGTCTCAATCAATTTCTTCGCGGGTCCTCTCCATCCATCCCAGCCGTTCTCCCTCGGGAAATGCGGGGAAATACGGAGAAAGGCGAGCGCGTTCCGGGAAACGCGTTAAGACGCCTCCAGTATGCGAATAAGTGTCTGCATTGCCGCGTTATTTGTATACGGGGTGTGTCGCGGACTTCCGATGCCGAACACCTTTCGAAACTTGTTATCGCCGCCGGAGGAAACTTCGCGAATTTTCATGCGAGAACAATGCTGAGAACCGGCAGTTCTTTCGCACGATCTGCGGCAGCAAATTGTCTCCCGTGTCAGAGGAAATGGCCACAGATCACACATTTCCTTCAACTTTTTTAGCGAACTGCGTTTACAGCGATTGTTACAATTTTTATCAAATAAAACGTTCTTCTTTAACTAAATTATCAATTGAAATGTCGAGTTTGTATCTAGTCACATATTTTTCTATTAACCATTTGCACTCGGAGCTATATTAACACAAAAATTAAACATTTCTTCCAGCTTAAAATATTGCCTTTTTTTACGAGATTTTAAATTTGGTGGATATGAAATAGTTATTATACCTTATGAAATACTGAAATATTCAGTAATTGATTAGATACCTACATATCTAATTATGTAAACAATATTCTCAATAATGGTACAGCAATTTTTAATGGCGCCTCATAGTCGCTACTCGAGTGCTAAGGGTTATTTTCATCGTAGTTTACAGAATTTCTGGAAAAGTTTTATAAAATTGTTATTTACATCTGATCGCGCACGTTCGCACGAAAACTCCGAATTTATATCATTGCTGGCGTTCATATAAAAATCCACGATTTATTATTCGAGTCTGTGCGTTCGTACGAAACTCCAGAATTTATCTGCCTGATCGTGGACGATTGCATAGAATTCCAGTGATTTATTCATCTAATCGTGGTCGTTTTATTTAACCGTACATTTCGGTGTTTCACGGAAGCACAGTTTCCGAATTCTTTAATCGTGAATTAAAAACAGTCGAGTGATTAAATCGTCTAAAAGAATCGTCCAAAAGAATCGTCTGCAAGAGTCTATCGCAGTGAATAAGAAATAGCAGCTGGGAGTTTTATTATGGACGAAGACGAGCTTTAATCTGAAAGACTGCAGCGAGAGCAAACTTGAAAAGTAGTTTCTCGCTATATCTTCTGGCCACATTGTTCTCCGGCTTCTCGTCCCGGAAAACGATGTCCAGCCTGGTCGTTGCAATCATTACTCTTGCCATCCGAGCGCGAAACAATTCGCACAAAGGATCCGAGGAGATTTTTATTCGTCTCGAGGAACATTCATGCAGAGATACGTTTCTCGGGTGAAAAACCGTCCCGGCATGTTGGAGGAGAGTTCTGAAAGTTGGAAGTATCCTGCCGCAGGAGTCTCGGGGGAAATTCTTCGTCACCGAGAGAGCGTCACCGGAAATCTCTTCGGCCCTTGAATGCGATGTATATATATATATATCCTGCGGAGGCCGGGGACAGGAACTTTTAATTCCTCGTGAAAATCAGGACGTACGGTCCCGCGATGCAACGCAAAAGGGAAAAAGCCTCGGAGCGGTCTCTCCGTGGTGGGCGCGAAGTCAAACAGCCCGCGTCGACGATTCGTATTTATTGCGGCGAAGAGGAACCGAGGGTGTAGCCCGCGGAGATTTACGAGGTGGATCTCTCGCAAGAGACGAGAACGTGTCACACACGTCTGGAAAGGACGACGAGAGGCGCGGCGTGACGCGCAGCACCGATTCCATCGAGTTCCACCAAGCGCCATTAAAGCGGAAGTGCGCCGGAACATGCGACGTCGGTGAAAACCTCCATTGCCGTATTTGGAGAACATACACTCCCGAACAAAAAAAAAAATAGCGCATCTTCTATTTGATTGGGTAGAAAGTAATTTCGGTTTTTGAAGGTAAAAAAAAATGTATATGTAAGAATGTTTATACCACCGTATATATGCCATGTCATATGTTTAACCATTATATATGTTTTTAAATAAACAATGTGTGGTGGTATCAGCGCACAGGTTCGATCAAAATCAAAGAAACAAGCAATCTTGCAATTCACAAAATCCCAACATTTCGATCCTGATATGGATTATTTTCAAGGGAAGCATTTTTTATGCGTTTAACAATTTTATATCACTGTAATGTGTTAAACAGATCAAACAATATGAAAGCAACAAAAGAAACACTTTGCCTTACTTGCTTTAATAAAAGGTTATAAATTAAAAAATTTTAGGCGATCAATTTTTAATCAATTAGCTAGTTTTACGAAAATTCATTTTGTATCTGGACAAAGACAATACTGCGATATTTTAGATACACAATGCAATGTTTAAATATTTGCCAACAATACTTGTCTGATTCTTCACCTGTGATTGTGAAACAATTAACTCGAAATTTTTTATGAAGTGTACTGATCAGATATATAGTCTTTAGAATGCACATACAATGTTCTTTTTTTTTCTAATGTTAAGAAAAATATCGTTTCTTAAATCGTTTGTAAATGTTCTCCGAAGAACGAACGTTTCATGGATATTAAAAAAGCTGAAGTAACGTTTTCGCCCATCGATAGCTGTCAGGGTGGAAGCACTCGGTCTTCAGGGGAAGGGAAAGAATAAGAAGTTTCACGGGGAAGTACTTCGTGAAAATATTTCATGAGTCGTTCGCGCTCTCGACGGAACTCTCCCCTAATGTAAGAAATCGGAGTTTCAAGCAGATGTCGGAGAGATTCACGCAAGACTTGTGATCGAAAATTGCACTCCATGGCATACTGAAAACGTTCACCCCGCGAACGCGGACACGAGAAAGTTCTTACATAGTTGCAGGAAGGATTCTCTCCTTCGCTGATGCACACTATTATACTTGCGACTTTTAAATAGCTACTTCGAGAAAAAGTTTTCTTAATGGTAATAAATAATCATTGTTAGAATTATTCGTTGCAATTTTTTACTACTCCATAAATTGATGAACAGCGGCTAAATTCCGTGCAAGGAAAATTTGTTAATAATTATTTTAGTACTACTTTTATTTAAGTCTACTTTTTACCTGGGAAACTAACAAAACTTAAAATTGAAATTCTTTGTAGCTGTTTCGTTCTTATATCACAATTCAATGTAATAATTTACTATAAATATCATTAATTTTCTATTTGCTATACTTGAATAGCATTAATTTTCTATTTACTATACTTGAATATCATTAATCTTCTATTTTCTATACTTGAATAGCATTAATTTTCTATTTTCTATACTTGAATAGCATTAATCTTCTATTTGCTATAAATATCATTAATTTTAATCACTCTTGGTACAAAACATACATGTACAACAATGGATCGCGAAACTAAAATTAATAGAGTAAGTTTCTCCAGCATTTATCATCTCGCCCGACGCCCATAAATTCTTAAAAATAAAAAAAAAGGAGTTCTATCTGTCTGTCTATTGAACAAGCGTGCTGTCGAGAACCGATAAATAACGCGGGGAATCTGGATTTTGCTAGTCACGATGAGCTGGCAAGCTTCGCGCATCGTCTTTAGAATTCGAAAGGTTTTCAGCGTGCATTGCAACCGTGGATGTCTCTCCCTTAAAGCCCGTGATGTGTCGGAAACGTCCGAACAACAGATGCTGGGTAACATCGCCGGGGGATAGACGTTAAGATCTTCGAAAACAGATATTGCAGTTAGAGAAGCCTCCCACGCGTTTCGCGATCCCTTCAGCCTACCGTTGACCCTCATCGGCGGGGCAACAAACACTTCGAGCCTGCTTGGAATGCTTGATACCCCCTTCGATCCTCATGAAATATGAACTGCGGTAGGCACATACGACGTTCTCTCATCGACGGACCAGTCGTGCAATTTGCTCGAGGATCACCAGGCTCCTTCGACCGGACAGAACGCGTATCGATAGCCACGGTCAACACTTCTTATTTATCGAATCTCGTTCGCTTCTACTGTATGCACATACTTCAGAATGCTCTCGATGATCGATCTTTTTAATTTGTGTGTGTGTGTGTGTTTTGTTTCCTTTTCCTACTTTAGCTTATTTAATCCTTGTTTCGATTATTTTACGTCGCTTTTTCAACTGCTATGGTTATTAAACGACGGGACCTACAGTTTAAGGTGGGTTCCGAACCACCTTGGGCACCACAGTTTTTTTTTTTTTAAAGCATATTGAATGCTTATTTAATCCATTCACTTGGAAATGAGAATTACTTAACAAGAAAGTTAATAAGAAATTAACTCTGTGGATTTTATCAAATTTATGACGAAAATGAATAGATGAATTTAATTAATTAACCCTTAGCACTCGAGTGGTGACTCTGAGTCACCGCTAAAAATTGATCTGACCAATTACTAAACATTTCAATATTGTACGAGGTATTCTATTAATTTCATATAGGTAGGTAAGAAACGCGTGATTCTTTGATCAATTAGAAATAATTGCGATTGTTTCACGTTACTGTTCCAAATCAGACACATCGTATGCAACGATCTAATATGTTTCCAGAGTCCGGTTTCAGGCACAAGCAAAAATCTCTGACAAGAAACGCATCGGAAAAGCGTGGCTTGCAAAGTTCGACAACTCGCCGTGCAATATTCTAGGTCAGAAGTTCAGCGAGACCAAGGGATCTTTTAATAGTCCAGCCTACCGCGAAAATACCAACTTATTTTTTCCAGTCGGTTAACGGGAGAGCTCCGTTGAAAAACATTTCCCGATCTTCTGACACAGTTACGGAGTCGGCTGGCACTCGTTTGATTCTCGATGGGTCGCGATCGTCGAGAGGCATCTCTAACGAGCCTCTAACCGATTCGTCTAGGTCGTAAAACGCGCGAGAACTTCGAGACACCGTGCTCGAAATTAATGGGGGATGACGCGACGCGCGTACGGAGAACGCGTTCACCGAGGAAACGGTGTTCGAATAACCGGATTAATTGGACGGGCAGCGTAACCGTTAAACGGATCACGATAGGATGAAAGGTGGAACGGATGAAAAATAAAGTGAAACATCGTGAAACATCCGCGACGTTATAGAGGGAAACTGGGTTACGACGAGGAACGAGCGTTAGACGCGGTGGCTTAACGTAAGGATCCGTGCCACTTAGGGGTTCCGTGGACCGTGACAATTAGTGGGGAACGTTGCGATTCGTTAAAATCCGTCACCGTGAATTAGAACTCTGCTGGACCTCTCCTGCCGCGGCGTCGGCTCTTTGGATCGTTACCAAACGGTTTAACGACAGCCAGGCAAAATATACGGAACATGTCGCAATCGGCGACAGCCCAGGTAAATCGTACGTGACTCGGTTCTCACGACCAGAACGCTAGACAAACGAAAATTCTGTTTTTCCGTAGGAAATATGTCAACCAACCTTGCAATCCAGTTACAGACCCGACACCGAACCTCGGTTCGTTACATTTAATTCGCTTCGTGGCTGATGTTTTTTCACGCGTTTATAGTTTACACCCCTGCAAGATTTTCTACTCTTCGTTGCGTCGAAACGTCGAAGTTTGAAGATGATAAATTGCAGAATTGCTTCTAACTATTTATATTGTAACTATAATACTTCAGAACGTTTCCATTAAGAATTAAATGTACTATTGCAATATGTTCCAGTGGCCTGGAGAAAATGAAATAATTCTGTAGATATGATTTCGAAGAATAATCAAGGTTCTTAAACAGTAGGACAACTATAGAAGTTAAATTAATGGTATCTAATCCTTTACATTCGAATATCAAACATTTCAAAAAAAATTGAAAATTGATATACCTCATACAATACTTAAATGTTTAATTGTAGATTAAATACAAATATATTCAATAACGTAAACAATATTTTGCTCAAAAATAGCCTCCTAAAAATTTTTATATTTTCACCGTGCCTTTTTCGAGGGAGTATGGGTTTAGTAAAAAAGAATCCAGAATTCGCTGAAAAATAAATAACGCTGGAAAAATTCGCTCGATAAAAAGAACGTTCGATTAAAAACTTTGAAAATCGAATGTTACGTAGACACTCGAACCAGGGCAATCATGTTACACGGTCTCAGTTTGTAAAATTCTACGAGCTACTTTGGACACATACCAAAACGTTATCGTCCGATAAGGGAATTGCCAGAATAGCGAAGCGAGCGATACGAACGTCGTTCGATCAGAGGGTAAATTGCATTTCTTCGATAATACCGTGAAACACAAATAGATATTGGAACACGATCAAATTATTATCCGAAGAACGCCGTCTTAAACCGTACGTTAAATTTGCATTTAAGAATGGCAAAAGGACCGTATCGGTTTCTGTCTCGTCTGTTCGTTGCCAACTCTTTAATCAATTCCGGTCTATAAATGAAGAAATCCTCAATACGGTTCTGGTTAACGAGAAAACAAACGAATTCGACGAAGCACCGACACACGGCAAGCCAAAAAAAATAAATCAATGAATGAGAACGGTATGTATCTGCGATTTATTTCCTGTTGCTGTAAAATATTTCAGTTTTCTCTTTTTTTTTTTTTGTAATCGAAGCGTCGGAAAAACGAAATGTTTGTTTCGCGATGAACGGTGTTCTCATTTCTTTTTCGTTCGAAATGCGAGAAAAACGAGTCGAACAACAAGTTTCGTAATTACGATCGACTGTCCCAGTAATGGCGCTTTGGACGTGTACCAAACGATTAACCACCCCGCATGGAAAACGTTCGACGAAATAAAAACGGAAGGTAAAACGAACGTGTTCTGTGTTCGCAACGCTGTCAACGAAGCTGTATCCGTTGTTGCGTCGGCTTCGAGATAAATAAAATGCCACAGTTCTCGGTGGAAAATACCGAAAAAAAAAGTTGCTTTCAGCACCAGTTTCCACTCGAACGTCGACTTCTAGCAAAGTCCGTGAAATTAGATCGACGACCGTCACAGAAACAGTGTCGCGATGGAAATAAAACCTGGACGAACGTCGCTTCGCTGACAGAGAAATATACGGTCGCCGGATTGACGTTTTCGCAGCAGAATGGTTTTCAGTGACACCGTTTAGACACCGTTGTGCTATTCGACAGGATATTCCAAAAATGTTGTACTTCCTTGAGAGGAATGATTTCCGAGGTAATTTGAAGTAACTTGTTTCTTTGTGAAAATGTTCTCCACAGCTCTGTACAGGAATTATAAAAAAAAACACGGACGGACTTTAAATAACCTCAGAAATCATTCCTTTCGAGGATGCACAACATTTTGGAACACCCTGTGTATGAGAATCCTTTGTTTCAAGAAGACTCAAGACTTCTTCAATTTATTCAATAGATTGCTTTAATTTTATTTAATTTTCTGAGGTAGTCGAGTTCGTGAACAATGCTACATAGAAACATATAGTAAGGTAAATGAATCTATTACTGCGGTATATTTTTCCAACGAGATTGAAGTACGTAAAAATAAAGTCTAACAATTTTAAAACTACTGTTAATTATACCAAAGTGGTAAAAAATCGACATTCTTAAAGTAAGACTAGTAAAAATAAATATGATTTTTATTATATGTGAGAGAACAGGCAGTAGTTATACTGGGTATGGCTCAATTATAAGTGTATGAAAGGAAACTTCATCATAATACATTACTGGTTCAGTAGTGCTGCGTATTAATCCTTTTACTATGGTTGAATAAGAAAGGAACTCGTTGAATGTAATAGGATTATAGATTGTTCAGGTTCTTCGGTTTCTAAGAGAATTGATAATTCCCTCAATAGGATCCGAGGAGGTCAACGTCGCGTCGAGGCACAAAAGAATCGCGGAGAAAAATAATAAAAAAAGTTGTAAAGAAGGTCCTGGAAGTCTTTTCACTGGTCGCAAAATTTTGTTCCCGTGCAGCTAGCGAACCGAAAGAAGGGAAGATACGGGGACACCGTCGGCTTTTTCTCTCGTTCGTACGTTCTGTTAACGACCAGGACCGACGTCGGTGTCCGTTAAATGGCCCAGACGCGGGATAGATCGGCCCCGCGGAGATTGCGAATATCAATTTCCCAGGCATCGATGCTAAAATCACAGATTACACCCCGTTCCCTAGCCGAGATTTACAGTGTCGTAACGGTTATGTACGACTGCAATAGTCGGCGAGCGCGATACCATAACGCGAATACCTTCGGAGATGTACCACCCTATTCGCGGAGACGTATTTATTGGTTCGATTAACGGTTTCCCGGGGAGAGAAACGGTGTCTTGCTACGGAGACGAAAGAGACCAACATTTTTCGCCGAGAAAACGCTTTAATACTTCCGAGGGAAAGTCGATGGGACTCCTAACGGTATCGTTGCTCAACTTGGACAGACTTAAATTACTACCTCGTCGCATATTAATTGCTGAAACTTGTTTCACAAGATTCGTTCGTTTTGCAATAAGTAATTCATTCGTTTTTACGTTACGTATGTAAATATGTACCTATATGTTTATTTTTCAAATTGGTTTTATAAAGACGTAAAGCTACATACATTTTTTTTTTTAGAAGAAAATGTGTTGATACACAGGATGGAGCAAAAAAGTTGTACTACCTTGAAAGGCCATTCCCGAGGCCAATTAAAATAACTTTTTCTCATTTTCCATTTAACAATAGAAACCCCACGTTTGTAATTAGGATGAAACATCGTTGGAAAGTTGTTCGTCACGAAATATTGTTGATCACCGTCAAACTAAAGTAATTTTCCGATTCTCCGTTTAATTACGTAGGCACGAGCGTTTCATTAATAACTCTTCGAAAATTGAGGAACCTCGAGTTCCCAAGTTTGACGTTT
This sequence comes from Lasioglossum morio, assembly GCA_916610235.2. Taxonomy (NCBI): domain Eukaryota; kingdom Metazoa; phylum Arthropoda; class Insecta; order Hymenoptera; family Halictidae; genus Lasioglossum; species Lasioglossum morio. The sequence goes on from OU744334.1 coordinate 13,782,532, forward strand.
AATAACGCTGGAAATCTTAACAAAGACGTTCCTAATGGCTGGATAATGAAAAGCATTGTCTTTCGCGGAAGACTAATCGCGATATTGCGCACGCGTGTTTGCAAAATCGAGTTACACGGAAGAAAACAGCCCCTTAGACAACCCTGTATTCTAATTATTTCGTCGTCCACATAATTCGGATACTCCCGGATATCTATTCAGCTATGCGAAACGCCGGATTCGTGAAGCCGCAAGACCAGATTCCAGATAGGTAGATATTAAGTTACGCGGCCTCCGGAGTTTTGGCTTTAATTCAGACCTCGTTTTGACGTTCAAGGGGTCGGACTTGACCTTTCGTTTCTTCCGCATAATGAGGTAGAACCGGATAAATGAAAGATCTGCCCCGCGATACCTCGCAATCACGCCTACGCGACTTTGTAAATGACGGATTCGTGGATTCTAGTTATCAACTCGTGAAATCTTTACAATGTTTCAATCGTATTCATACACATAATTAAAATTCCAGAAATGTTTGCCTTTCTACTACGTAATCCAGTAGATTTGATACAGATTCTCGTACAAATTTATTGGATAAAATTCAATTTGCAAAATATGAAAGAAACCCTTATATCCGTTGTTATACATAAAAATATAAATCTTACATTATAAAATACTAACGTAAGTACTTAGAAACTTTTCAGAACTCTCTGTTCCTCCGTCGGATCCAGATCACACTGCCATTTACGCGAACATGTCTTAATAACTGCGCAGCATAAAACACAATCACTAAACACTACGCGACACACATTCCGAAATGTGACAGCGAACGAGAAGAAGTTACCGCGACCACGATCGAAATAGTACTGCGATTGTGTCACCTTGATTTTTCGTGAATGGTTAAGGGCGGATTTAGGTGGGGAGATTGAACGTTCATTAATTGGACGCTGGTGAGTCGGAAGGACTTTGCATTGAGGAGTGGGGAAACTGTCAAAGAAATTCCTTTTGTTATTGTATTCGGTCGTGAATTACTATAACGTCCTTTACACTTTAATAATATTCTTAGAATTATGGATTTAGGATATTCTTTCATAATTTGCAACTTGAAATTTGTAGTAGTAGGCTTTTGTCTACACTCCACACAATCAAATTTTGCAAAAACTTCGACAGCTTATATAATATCTCAATATTGTGTTGCCGTTTGGCAAATAGATACTGCTTAATAGAATACATAGGCATAAATAGAAACTGTAAACAACATATTGTGAATAAAGTAATATAAAATATTGTAAATAAGTTCCACAATTATAAATCACAAGGTTTCAGAGCTATATTTAATACAATTAGCAAACAAAATTTTTAAAAATAAGTAGCAGTCAAGGAACTGTCCTGGGATCTAAATTTCAAATGAAACACTTAAAATAGTATTGAGTTGTTGGCAGCAAAATTGGAAAATAATTCAAAAGGGTGAATGCTAAAATAATGCAAAGGGTTAATAAATAAAAGCTAATAGACCTTAAGGAATTCTCACATGCAACATTGTTCCAGCCACCAATTCATTTTCAAAGCCAAGAACAGGTGTCGGAACCAAAGAGATAGTAAATAGCATTTTCCCATTGTCCTTAAAGAAAAATATCCACCAATTCATTTGTAAAAAATATTTTTATTGTGTAATACTGCGCGCCAGTAGTACTGCCAGACTTTAGGCAACTATCCGATCAGTCCCGCAGTCGCGGACGAGTTTCACGGTCGCGAGCGCGTCGTCGTCGTCGTCCCGACGCCGGTCTGGCACCGATTACGTCACTGGGCGTCGCCGGCGGCGGGTTATTCAACAAGCACTCGGCCTACACAGGGACTAGGGACACATCCGATCGTTCATTGATTCAGTACCCAAGTTATTTTTATCCCGGCCGCAAAAAGTGCATCTCCGACAGGAGCCGCTGAACGAAAGGGTCGCCATTGACGTTTGGAAGAGCTGATCAGGGGCGAAGGACGGGGTTGGCACGTTGCAAGTAGGGCGTAATATTTCCGATATTTCCAATACGTTCGTCGGTATCTTCCTGGTGACAGTCGACTCCGTGTACGAAATACGAAACGCGTATTCCCTGTCCACGGGCCGCTCGCGTTTCCACGGAATACGAACACACGTAACTGCCTTCGAATACAAGGTACACAGCGACGCGGAACTTCCCGCACACCGACGAAAGATATTGCGGTTTCTGCTTCGGAGCCGACACCACGCTCTACATTCGCGGCCAACCATTGTGAACACGCGCAAGCTCGGACGTTTTGTTCGACGGTACAATGCGGAACCGTGCCTCTTCCGGGTTAGTCGTCCGTCGCCACGGATCACAGAGAAGGCGAAAACGACGATAAACAGTGTCACCAGTCGGGAGTCGCCCTTTCGGAACATCTGCGAATCCTGCAGTCCGAAAGTTTCACTCGTTTTTCTTTTGTTCAGTATACGAGATTGACGAGGTCACGTGTGAAACGATACGTGAACAGGGTGTTTCGTAACTGGCGGTCAAGGGGATGATGCTACATGAGAAAATATGAAACGCTTACTTGCGGAACTATAAAGTTAATTGGATTTAACCCTTAAATGCATTGTATTACCATTTGGTAACATACCATAATTTTGTAATAAAAAATATTTTCACAAAGATGCGATGTCTTTTTTCCCCTTATTTTTCCCTTAATATACACTCTTGTTTTAGTAATGTTTGATAAATAGAAACTGTAAAGATGTGATGTTTTTCCCCCTTATTTTTGTATTATTAAATAAGTGTGGATCTAAAATAAAATAAATACAATGAAATTATTCTAGCTAAGAAGAAATGTTTAATTTTAGAGTTACAATAACTCCGAGTGCAAAGGGTTAATAACGTAGTTAACGAAAATGGCATGATTCTACAGCACTGAAAAGTATTCAAGATTGTTGGTTCGTGTAGAAAATGAGCTTTTAAATTTCGACAATTACGATCCCAAAAGTATCCAATTACGATAAGAAGGATAATATATCGTGATCCACCATTTCTAGGACAGTTTCTCCGTTCCGTGGATCGTGGATCCCCTCGAAAACGCCTGTTTTTTGCCTAATCGGTGATCCATCAGCAAACTCATCAAATCCTCCCGTTGAAGAAACAAATATACCCGATCGATCATTCGCGTACAGATTTTTCCTGCTCGCAATAAGTAATTGTCGGCACCTTGGCTTGGAAAAAAAGCACGGAGATTTTCGGGAATCTGTTCCCGATCACGTGCTAACGCTCCTGGCTTTCCCTCTCGCACACGCTCCCTCCGTTCAAAATGTAATTTACGGTTCCGAATCGGCCCACATCGATCAACCGGGAAAAACTGACGGCGCCTAGATTTCCTCGCAGCTGACTGCGATCATAAGGATCGAGGAATCGCCCGGCGATCCGTGTAGCTTTGGTCGCAGGTGGAAAGATCCAACGAGAGATTACGTGTACAGATGACTGGGAAAAATATTGGAGATGTTTCGAAATTACCGACAACACGTGCTCTCGAATTTCATCACTAATAACATTATTTTCTTTGGGCATTGAAAACCTCATTAATTTACAATATAGATTGTTTGAACATGTTTAAACAATCACAACGTATTACTATAGCCAGGAGGGAGTGTTGTTCAGGCTCCATTATACGAACCACTCAATTCTAAACTGTTACATCTCCCAATCTATTGATACAGAGAAGTCCCGCAGCATCGAAAGGGTTAAAAACAATCCCCGAGCAATCTTTCTCTCTGACTGTTTTTTTTAGACACAATTTACCTTTGATAAAGGTTTAAACTAGAACCGAAACGTCAGGCGTATTTGCAAAATATCTAACTGATTAAAAATTGATCGAAAGTGTTGCGCCGAAAGCATTAATTTAAAAATTATTAAATATCTACGATTGATATAACTGATTATTTATTCGTCTCTCGGACAGTTGGATCAGAACGATCCCTCATCAGCCCGTCCCACAGATCGACGGATCAGCAATGCTAGTGTTACCCGAACTCTATACCGGTATTTACCGTCCCCTTGATCGACGCCCAGGCGTACCGGATTTTGCCCGTAGGCGGTTCGATTCGAACGCACCGCGTTCTAGAAGCTTCCGCATTAGAGGTTCCGCAATTTCGGGCCCCGTAGGGTAGCCCACGCGTTCGAACTCCCATCAGCTGGCGGGATACCATGAAACACCCCGGGTGCTCATGGTACGGCGTTGTTTAATGGGGGCGGCGGGGATGGAAACTTAATCGGCCGACTAATTCCGAACGCCTCGTGATGCGGTCCGTAAATCGCGGCTAGAGTCGAGTATTAGGGGCAATCGGTGATCGATGACGCATAAATCTCTCGGCACGCCTTGCTAATCCTCCACCCTCTGGATCCCTTGCCGCGGATAAAGTCGTTTCGACGACGTTTTCCTCGCGTTCTATCCTTCGAGAGGTTGATATCGAGGACTTTACTACTTCCTGGTTTAGTTTCTCGGGTACACGTGTTCGTCGTACTACGAGGGGACAGCAAACTGTTGCAGATAAACGTCGATTGCAATGCGAAGACATTTAGGGGAACCAAACTTGTCAGTAGTCAGGCCCAATAGCAGGCGAAACGTGATGACAGATTTCGATAGTGTTATACACACAGTGTAACGTTGCGAAACCTGTTACTCTAATCTGTGTTTGTACAGCCCAGTTATGCTTGAATAGTTCGTTATATCCATGCGGATTGAGTCGATTCTAACTTTTACGATTGAACGAGCAGTCGATAGAACTCAACCGTACTTCCACTCCAATCGAAATTTAAAACAATCTTAGTACAATATTAAATATTCTAGTGAAAAGCAGGGGAGTGTGTTATACCTTTGACCACATAAATAACATCATGTCAAATGGTCCTGCATTAACGAAAAGCAATGTTTTGTTGAAAAAACTATTGCCACAAAAAACAACCCAGAAAGTTTAAAAAACGATTGTTCAGGAAGCCTACTAATGATATTGATAGAAGTTCAGAGACCAATTAACTTTTGGTGTAGATTTTCAAGCTTTATATTCAATATAAATTTTTAAAGATATTAATATACCATTGTGTGCCTTTATCTTTTTTTTATTACAACTATCTGATAAAACAAACCTATCCTAACTCTGGTCAAACGTAGAACGTCTATTGGTCAAAAGTGCAACACTATGTTGGTCCTTTGACCACTTGGTGTTGATTTTGAAAAATAATAAAATAACATAAGGTAACTGACACATTAAAGTATAGATTCATACAATGAAATGTTACTTTTCAGTGAAAACAAGATTTTCAAATATCTTAGAAGCAAAACTGATCAAAGGTACAACACTCACCCCTACAATTTTAATTTAAAAAAAAGTGCACAACAGGGTGGATAAATATATAGAAATCTGGAGAAAATTTAATAGCACTTGCACTTTGAAGCGACGAGTTCCTGCAGAATTCCGGAGGGAAGTGGAAGACGGTGGTCTCCGTGACGGTGACGGAAACATGTGTTGGTAACGTTAAATATTTAACCGTCGAGAGGGATGCAGGCGCTAAGTGAAGCTTAACGATATTAGCCGCTGTCTGGAAGGTTCATGACGATCAGCGTCAAATTACGGTGTCCCCTAGCCTTGATGAGGACTCAGTTTACCTCGAGATGTTGAAAGTGTGCTTTTTAACGTTTAATGGGTAGACGGTCGATTAACACGGGGCGATTTTAGACACGCATCGGTCAATAAACTTTCACTCTCCATTTTTACATCGTTCCGTTTCTACACACATATTCAGATTATTTATACACGAGCTTCGTATTCATAAAAGATTGTTTTGTCAATCACATTAAATTATATACGACTCGAAATTAATTAATTCTCATTCTCATTTTCATCTGTTTATGTACTGGCTTGTTATATCCGTATTCGAAGTAAATTAACGAAACGCGGCGAGTCACAATTAAATTTCTTTGTAAATACATTTAATATTCATTAATTAAATGCAGTTCAAGATCATAGTTCAATGCAGTATCAATGCTCGATAAATAATTTAATGCGGCTTTAGGTCGCGTACAGTGCTATACACTAAAAAAATACATAGAGTCATTAAGAAAAATTAAACTGATCTTGACTTTCCTTCGAAGCAATGTTTTTTTGAAATTCCTAACGTTTAACACATTTTTTAATCCCGCTATTTGTTCTATTTAAAAATCACGGAGGATTAATTCTTTGACTGCCCTGTATAGTTTTAAAAGTACTTAAGGCACACGTACAAGGTTTAAAGACTTCGAGACACAATACTACCACACCAACGATAAACAAGTGGATGTCTAAACTTACCAAAGAGAGGAGGTGGCTCGACGTCTCTGACAGACAAGCTCGAGGATGCCTGTGACCCGCTGGATTCCGTGCTCTGCATGCATCTGAGTCTCCTCCGTAGTTTCGGCATATCAAAGGGCAAGTCCCTTAGATCAACGCTGGTCGCGCTGCCCGAAGTGGTGGCGTCCTGTTGCATGAGCAGTCGCCTCCTCCGCAGCTTGGGCATGTCGAAGGGCAGATCGGAAAGCTCTGGCTCGTTGTCGACGAGATTGATATTATCGAGCTGCGGCTTCATCAAATGGAACCCGAAAGGTTTGCACTTGATTCCAGCTCGCGACTCGATGGAGATCCCGCTGTCCGATCCCTGAATCTCTGCGTCTCCAGAGGAGGAAGACTGCAACGCCAGGTTAATGAGATTCTTGTTCTGGGGCGCGCGTCTCTTCTTGAAGGAGGTGTCCAAAGGCGAGCCGACGGAGTTCGTGTTCGTGTTTGCCGTGTTGGTGTTGTTGGCCGCGGTCACGTTATTCTCGGTGGTAACGTTCTCTTCTGGCGAGGCTTTCTGCGAGTTGTTGTTCCGATTGTTGTCCGAGGTCTCGGAGGCTGGCTCCTGAGACGATTTGTCGGAGATCGGGGACAATATGTGGAGTTTGTTCGCGTGGTTCGTCAGGAAGCCGGTCATCGAAGGCTGAGGATGATGATGGTAGTAGTTGGTGCTGCCGCTGTCGGAGCTGTGGGAACTGAGGCTGGTGCTGTGTCTGCTTTCGGAGCTGCTGGTGGACCTGTTGCCCTCGCTGGTGCTGCTTCGAAGCGACTCCATGCTGCCACCGCTGCTGCTCGTCGCCATGCTCTCCGTGCTCGAGTAGCCTGGTCTGCGTCTGCTGGTTCGTAGCTTGAACTCGAGGAGGCCAACGTCTCGACGCGGTCTCAACAGATCGCTCTCGGCCTCGTGGGGCCTGCCTTTGAACTCCATGATAGGCTTGCTCTCACGGATCAGGCTGCGCGGTCGCTGCCGGTCCTCCCTCGGCCTGCCCTTGAACTCCAGGATCAGTTCTTTGTCGAACCGTCGCCCCTGCGAGGACTCCACGGTGTCTTGAGCAAAATTCTTTGGTCTGCTTTTGATCTCCAGTATACTGCCTTCGCTGCTCTGCGGGGAGTCCTTGGCCCTCAGCGAAGACTTCACTGGGAGTCGCAAGTCTTTCAGACGCGGATGGTCCGGCTGGGAGGGTAGGTTCGGCGTGCTGCGAATGTTCAGCAGCAAATGGTCTCGGTTACCATGGAACTTCGCCGGCAATGGCGCCGTGGATGGAGGCGACGGAGTGTAACCTCGGGCCGGTAGCCTCGGCGAACCGGTCTTCTCGTCGCTTGAGTTGATCTGGAGGGATTCGATATCTTGGGACAGAGTAGAAATATTGTCTGATTGCTGTTGTTGTTGTTGTTGCTGCTGCTGCTGCTGCTGCTGCTGTTGCTGAAGACGGCTCGGAATCGGTTTTGGGCGGAGAAGTACGACCATTCGTCGGTCTTTGCTGCTGTGGGACTGTCCTGCGTAAGGGACCTGCTGCGGCTGCGAGGGCTTCGACGTGTCCGTCGACGAACTTGTTCTGCTTACCGGTATCGCGCTGTTGCTCCTTATCTGAATCACGAATCAAGATTATTGAAAAATCACTTTTCTTTTTGTCGATCGTATGTTTAAACAAAGTTTAAGAAGAAGAAGAAGAAGAAGAAGTGGAAAGATGGTTAATCGAGTTAGCCATTGAACGGCTCGTGTACGAATATATGAATAGATTACCTGGGAGTGCAGCACGGGATGATTGGTGACCCGATCGAGGTCATCGAGGTCATCGTCGGAACGATTGACCTTGCAGTCGAACGCCGTCTCGTAGAGGTGACGTTGCCTAGCCATCTCTTCCTCGTCTTCCTCCAGGTCCTCGTCCTCCTCCTCCTCTTCGTCCCCTTCGTCCTCTCCCTCCACGTCGTCCTCGTCCTCGACGAGTATCGGCTGCGGATCTATCCTCCGTGTACGTCGTAGCTTGCGCACTTGGTGCCGCGTTAGTTGCGGCTGTCGTTGATCTAGCTCATCCTCCTCCTCCTCTGCCGATGCGACGCAAGTACAAACGGTGGTTGGCAGGTCATGGCTCAACAGTCTATGTGGAGGCATGAGGGTGTGATCCCACTCGGTGATGATGCACGACGAGAGGATCTCGTTCCTGGCTGGGACAGCATGCTCGCTCCCCGACGTGGGGCTCACTAGATCTTCGCTCTGATATTGTTGCAGCTGCGCCGGCTGCTGCTGCTGCTGCTGCTGCTGCGATTGTTGTTGCTGATGCTGTGATTGTTGCTGCGTTGGGTGTAACTGCTGCGACGAGTAAGAACCCCCATCACCTGCCACCGAATTTCTCTTCGGTATACCGGGTGTCCTCGATCGTTCACCCGGTACGTCGAGACTGACGCTCTTCCGGTACTTGTTCGGTTGCGATTTGCTGATCTGATCCGGTACTTTGAATAGGTCGCCGTAGTAATAGGGCGAGGGATGACGCGTCGGTTGATTAGACTCGGTGGGCGATTGATCGGTCACGTGTACTACAGCTAGGCAGTCCACCACCACGCCATCGGTCGAGCCTAGCTCTTTGTATCTGTCTACTGAGGCAGCGCGAATCGACGAAGACGCGTACAAGCTGTTCTTCCGCTGCCTGATGCTCCGCTTCTGTGCTTCCTCGTCATCCTCGCAGGATGATCCCGAAGCTGATGGATCTGTAACGAACAGAGACATATACAATTTAGCATATTCCCATCAAGAATCCAATCTTTCGATTAAAGGGGAGGATTTAGATAAAATCACAACTGTTTGCTCGTTGTTCTCTCTCAAAACACAAGCGTAACATCATTTTACATTCAACACAACATACTGCTTTGATAACACATTCGATTGAGTTCGATCACACGTTTGATTTTGAAAATGCAAAGTTAATTGACAAAGAGGCAGATTTAAATCAAAGGATATTGTTGGAAACGATTCGTATGATTAAACATCCTAGTGTAAATCTGAGATACGAAACACCTAAGATTCAGTAATGGTTTCTTTGATGAAAATTTCCAAACAATTACATTAATTATCTCTTTCCTGACGTTTCAGTCCTGGTTTGGATCCTTTTTAAAGGAATTTGCATCTAAAAATATATTCCAATATAAATATACTCCATTTAGTATCTATATTCTACTTGGCGAGTTATAGATAAGACTTGTTCTATTTCTGTTTTAACAGATGAGGGTTAGGTTAGTGGCTATTTCACTCGTCCGACCATACGTACTCTTATTTCACTTGTCTGACTGTATGCCAACACATTGTCTGACTCTATACCGATTCATAGCACTTGTCTTATTCATAAAATGCCTTCCACTTACAGGATCCCGTGCTGTTCTTGTTCTACTTGTCTGTTTATGATACCCCGTGTACGCAGCGTTCTTTATTAACATTGAAAGCTCCATAAACGTGACAATCATCATGCGAACCACATTATCTCTGAACACCTGTCTCTCACAGGCATGTACCACCATGTAGATCAGCATCTACATGGACATTAATCTTCCTAATAGTAATCTACTAATAATAACAACATTACCTAACCTGCAGCGTTATTAACAAGCCTCGCGTACATATGAAAAGCAGAATAGCTACGGGATCGCGATAAGAATGTATAAAGCAAAAAAAAACAGCACCCTTCGTTGGATACCGGGTTCCACGGAAAATGAAAACGTCGGGAAATTTTCATAATCGTTCCGTTATAACAACGCCTGGATATCGGGCGTCGAAGCTGGAGAGCAAAAATGCTTATGGGGAGAACGAAATTGCCACGAAATGGCAGCCGCCTCTCCTTAAAAATCACTTCCTCGGTCTGCGAGATATTACCGTAATGGTTCCTGGCTTGCCTTGTCCGCCGGATACGCCCCCCCGCGTTACCCAACCCCCCGCTGTCCTGTCCTCTCGCCTTTTTTCATCAGTTGCGCACACTGTGACTCGTTTTAGCGCGTCGTCCCCGGGACTCTCGTTTACGGTCCTGTCACGAGCGTTAAAGGTAACGCCGGTTTTCGTCGGGGAAACGGTAGCCGCGAAATTACGCGGACACCCGGTACATTAGCCGGTGAACGGTACGCACGCGGCACGGTCGAACGGACTGGAGATAATGGGAGCATTATGCTCGGCCGGAGGGCTCCGCCGAAATCCTTCCTCGCTGCTCCTTGCAGGGGCGGTAAGTGCAAGAGGCACACCATAAACCACACCAGAAGCTGTTTCTGACAGGGACCGCCTTCGCGGATATACCGAAAAACTTTTCGAACCCTGGCAAAAAAATTATTATCGGAATCCTGTCTGATCTCTTCTTCCGGCGAGTCTGAGGAGGAGCTATCCTCGCTCGCAAGAGCTCGAATTAACTGGAAATTGAAATACTATAATGTATAAAACTATTCTTTAACACGTTCGGCATTTAATCCTGCAGTTGCCTTCGTAGCGACATTATTTTATTGAACGTAATGTACCCTTTGGTAAAATGTGAAGAAAGGTTTCTTCGGGTGATTACAATTAATTAAATCAATTAAACTGTACAATTAATCTGTGTTATTCTGTATTATTAATTGTGTTGTTAAGCTGTGTTATTAATCTGTATTATTAAGCATACTAAAATGCCTGTAATATTAATCCATGGAAATAATTAGCAGAGGATAAGAGATTCAATTTAATTATCATCTCTGCGAATTACATTCAGATAATTTTATTTAAAGGAACACTTGATACTCGCTTAAGTATGTATTGTAACAGTTAGACGTAGTTAATTTTAGTTTGATAACTGCAATTCGTTTGTAATTGAATAAAACGTGATATTTGATTAAAACACCATTTGACGATTCATTTATTCATTGAATTTGCACGTAACGATATCGACGAAGCTGTTATTCTTAGTAGAAAATCATTGGTTTTAAAGCTAACTTTATTATCTGTTTCGAAGCAATTTTAAGGGTTGCTGGAAGTTTAAAATGACTACGGGTTTGCTCGAACTTTGAATATAAAAGGCAGCGCGCGAATCGTGAATCATAAAATGAGAAATTAATTCCTGAACAATGAGTCCCGGAAATTATATCACGTGCCCGTCCTTTTCACGGAATTGTGAGCCAATGTGAGAACTCATACCACGCGATTCCATTTCATGCTTTCTGCCTGGTGCGGTGATGAATTCTGACTTGATAGCCAGCTGTAATGTACAACGGAATTATAATGCAAAATAAAATGTATAATGAATCGCGCGCAGCCTTGATTATGTTAACGAATAACTTGATGCTTTTAATGAATAAAATAACAACGGAATTTTAACTCTGTGATAAATTAACGTTGTATACTGAATTACTTTTTGCTACAGTGAATTTTATTTTACCGATAATAATGCTTGACCCTTTGTCGCGTAATAGCCACCCCGACTGGCGAAATTTTATTTTCTAATTATTGTAGCCGTGAACCAATTCGTAGGGCAACAGATTAACATGTTGTTTCATCCCTTTAACGTAGATGATTTTTTATCAATCAATTAGAAGCATGCGTATAACTAACATAGATCTACAAAACATATATTTTAAATGCTTCTAATTGATTGTAAAAAATCAGGTCGTTTCGTACAATTATAAAAAAGTTATTCTATTTTAAAAGGTGTACGAACATTTTGTACACCCACTGTATATGTTCTTTGATTAACCAAGTAAAACGTGAAGCATGTGCAGCGTAGAGAATACTTGCTCGAAAATGGTGGCCAGTCGTCTAAGTTTGAATCCCCGTGCTGATTCTGACCGTTCGACATGCATGGTGAATTGGTGCATTATTGAAATGGCGCACGCCCAAAACATCCATCATATTTCCGTGTCAACGGCGTTAACGCTCGTCTCGCATGCACCGAACAAAAAGCGCGATACTGCTCTGGGGATTTTTCGTTATATCGGTGGAAACACACTCGGGGAAGCATCGATCAACCTGCGATAGTCGCTGCTGCGTCCTTTTGTGTTTGCAAAATGTTCCATCCCAACGATCATCTCATTAAAAAAAGAAAAAGAAGCACTTCGACTGTACTTTATTTGAATATTATTCCTAAATCATGAAATAATAATACGCGTAAGCATTTTGCGGAAGAATGATGTATCCTGAGTACCAAAAATAAATTGGTTACAACGAGCGTATAGAAACAAACTACATCTGTATCTAGGCATTAATTTAAATAAATCCTGTGTGCAGTAACAAATAATTGTTTTATTTATATATATTGTATTTTAAATGAACGAACCTTTTATTAATTTTAACACCATAGTGTAATATCGTTTGTCTTTCTCAATTCTTCCTATTTATTCCTTACAATCTCCATATTCATTCTTAGTTTCAATAAATGATCAATAAATGACAGAAGAATTGACGAGTAATAAACGACATTAGTTCAAAAGATTCATTATCCTGTAAAGGATTAAATAACGGTAATCTATGGTGATAAAGAATGACGAAACTAATTCGGAGCACGTGAGAAAACTGTAATGTCTACGAAAGCAGCAATCGAGCTGCAAGATTAAATTAAAGTCGAGCGTATAGTTACGCGCCGGTGGCTCAGGAAAGGTTAGACGGCCGGGAAAGATTAAATCGATGTTACTCGGCCGATCATATCGGAAACGAGTTGTTTCACGAGGCGGTAACCTCCGACCCCGTGGCAATATTAATAAAAATCGCAATATCGGACGGCAAGGGGCCGCAGTTAGCGAGGTACGCTTCGAAAATTATATTCAAGCGATATGAGAGAACCCGGCGAAGGGGTTAGACAGCGAAACGAACCCGGAACAAAAATGAAAGCCGAGTAAATGTACGTTCGCAGTCGGGCATGAATATGCATCCCCAGCTGCTCTCCGTTTAGCAAAAGATATTCGCTGAAATTCGGAGAGCAGCAAATACATTAAGGAAACCGTCACACCGTGAAGAAACAACTGCGTTCCCAAACGAGGAACCGATATTTAACCGCGCGGCGAAGGAGAATTTCGTATCTTGAAAAATATTCGAGTCATTACCTTCGGTAACACCGTACCGTGGATTTTAAAGGTGATAAATCACTGTGGAATACGGTTCATGTTTATAATTATAGATGACAGAACATTTTCTCACTCTTTTTTATTGCAAATGAATATGTTCATACGAATTTACGGATGAAGTTCTGGAATAAAAATGTATTTTATGTTTTGTAAACCTATATAAAAACCGCTGCTAAGACATGTGTAACATAATATTTCTTTGACAATAAATTTCTTTGATTTTTTAATCTGAAATTATCCTCCATCCTATCGATTTAAATTTATATATTGTTTTCGTAGCTGTACGTTCTTCGAAAAACATTTCACACAAAATTTCTTCTGTTCGAAGAATGTCAACTTTATTTTTCTTAATAGAATTAAACTACTTCTTCATCAAATAACAAACAATTATGAACACTATTGCGAACAACGTTTATTACAATTGTAGGGATCGAAAAGATTGCGAAAAATTGGGAATGCGAGAAGAACAAGCTCGAAACGTTGAGTTTGTTGAAAGACAAGGTGCGAATATGACTGCGAATGCGAGCGAGACAAAGATCGCGCGAGGATGAGTTAGAAAAAGAGAGAGAGAGCGAATGTGAGCGATATGATTAGACAAAATTAGTTTACACTACCAATAATAATTACTTACAGTTCAGAACAAGGATATTTCTCCGAAGAATGCACAGTGCACTAAAACTTTTGTCCACTGCCGAGTTCACTTTAATCCAGCAGAGCCTCGTGGGAGATTAAAATCCCGTTTAATTCGTCGCTTGAAAAAATAGGAATTCGAGTAAACATCGTGCACCCCTATTTGCTCGCAGCTAGTGCAATAATGAGAGATTATGCAGCGCAAAGTGGAATGATATTCACAGTCTTTGAAAGTTATCGTGGACCGTGCTAATTTTAATCTGATTCGATCGGCGTACGCGTCAGCCGTGTATATTCGGGGCAGGCTGTCGTCGTCCCACGGGAAAATTGTACAAAGAAAGGAAATTAAATTCTGCAAATATTTATTGGGAAGCCACGAGCAGCAGCCGGTGGTTCGTTTGAAGTCGCTCACCGGCCGATTAGCAGCGTCGCACGTGCACCATTTCCAATCATCCCCCGGTCAGATCCGTGGCACCCGTTCGATCGTCGAAGGACGAAACACGGGAAACACGGTTCGCACACATTCTCGCGATCCTGCGCATGTACACTCCTGCGCAAAAATGATGGCACGTGTGTGCTCTCTTTAATTTCTCGAAGACTACACTGAATAAAGTTGATGTCCTTGGCGCATCGGTTCGATCAATTTAATTGAAAGCAATTTTGCAATGTATTAATATTTCTATAATTCTTCAGTTATTTCATTCAGCAAGTAAGTATTCTTTTTTTAATAATTCACAGACGCAATCACTATTTTCTTGAAAAGGGTCTAAATAAAGACCGAAACGTCGAAATGAATATATTGCAAAATTGCTTTCCATTAAATTGATCGAACCGGTGCACCAAGAACATCAACTTTGTTTAAACATACGATCGACAAACAGAAAAGCTACTACATTGAATTCCGAATGAAACATACGGTAATTTACGATTATAAAACTTCATTGACGATTTAGTTATGCTGGTTATTAGTGTTGCCAAAAAGTATACAGTGTTTTAAGGGTTAAAGAATTCAGCACACGTACGTTACCATTTTGTCCGAGAGTGTACACACACACACCTACAAACACACACACAATTGATCATGGCATAACGCCAAATTGCGCCGATATTGATTACCGATCGATAATCAGATTTCCGAGGTATCTGCACACCGGCGGACCTCGCGAACAGGACGCAACGAGGGCGACTCGTCGAATGATCGAATGAGTTATGAAGTAAACGAGCAGCTGGTCGCCGGGGGCAGCTATCCAAGTTGATGTATCGCGGGAAAAACCTGTGCACACGGCTCTGCAACCCGGCGAAAACCTGTAGATAACGATACACACTGCGGATGGAAAAACGGTCGCGCGGCTGCTTGTCGAGTGATACATGTATGTATAAATCGCGCCCGCGAGTTTGCTCCTGTAAATACGTGGCCAAAGCACGCCAGAGCACGTTGCGAGTAGATTATTGTGTCTGGGCGAGAGCTTGAGTGTTGCTGGATCCTTCTGCGAACAATATCGTGGATACTTTAAGGATCTGTAGCAAACGCACGTGGTTTGCAAAGTAGCCCTACAAGGTTCCTCACGGTTATGTGCTTGTCGGTACGAGGATTCTGTGCGTTAACACTTTCTCAGTCGTTTATGGATCACACAAGTTCTTTCGCTGATTGTAAACCATGTGATCGCTAATGGCCTAGATATTAACGTGACCACATTAAAATAAACCGTAAATAAATAAGTTATCGTTAGACTGCGGATCTCTGAACATTTATAGGAGAAACGAGTAGATAAATATACGATTTCTCTTCGATTAAAATCATCAAGGGAAGAAATAACATTGAATTTGGTTTCTGTTACTTGCAATCGATGCAGACAATTTTGATTTTGCATAGAATCTACATAGCTTCCTAGCGAATACTACAATACTATTGACTTCTAATGTGATTTGATACATCCGACTCATTATGAAAATTGAATTTCGCCCAGCTGGATAATGGAAACAGCCCAGGGGCAGGAAGTAATAAAGATTTCGAATACATACTCAGAGTACTATTATCCGTGTACACGGCTAATTTACTTGCACCGTCGCGCGTCGGCGTTCGACGCCGTGTGAACGTCAAACTGCTGATAACAGCCCGGAGCCGTTGAATGAACCGACGAACAGGATCCATCCGCAACTATGAGCCGAATATGAATACACGGGCCGAGTGATTGAAGGGACATGTACCGTAGAAATAGAGTGTACACGCGTGTGCAGTTGGGGGGGTTGCACGATGCACCCCTGGAAGGGTGCGCTGTCTACCCCTAATGAATCTATTAGGGCTCTGCCGGCCCCCCTCCGACTCAGGCAATCACTACCGGCGAACGCAGTGCGTGCACATGCTCATCCACCAATATCCCCGAGAGTTATTTATGAAAGTCGATGTTTAAACAGATAACATCGCGGCACCACGGCCCCGGGTCTACGCGTACAAGTGGCTCGACCAATCGATTTAACTCTGGAGGGATAATGACGTTAGAGATTGCAATCTCTGACGAGCATCGGTCGAGAGTCAAGGTCGACGATGATTAATACTTAGCACGTACCGTAATGGCGTATTGGAATTCGTTTAGCCGATCTCCGAGAGGGATCCACAATGTTTACAGTCGCGCAATAGACCAATCGGCTAATTGACCAACGATTGGTTCGAACGGGCTCTCGATCGAGGCCAAGTAAACACCCCTGGAGTCCATTGTTACGATGGTACGTGGCTCTTGAGCTGTTCGGAGAAATTACTTCGACGACATTCATGTTTTGCGCGATAAAAAAATGGAATTTTACTGTTTACGATAAGAGAAATTTTTAACAGTTACATTCACAGCCTCCAGATTAGATTGACAACGAATTATCCAGCATGAAAATTCGAAAACACTGTTTTACATCCACGAATATTATTGTACGTTGCATTGTTCTCCTACACCTTCACGAGAAGTTGTACAAATACCATTCTGTCCTAACCAGCGAGCGTCCAATTTCACCTCCAGCAGGGTAATTACGAACGATAGAGCAATTCTTGGAGGCCTAGTCACGGAATGAATCGCAAAGCAGGAGGGTTAAAGAGAAGAATGCAGTGGAGTGTCCTTGGCACGCAGGATCAGCAGGAGCACCACGAAGGCGCTGAATACGACGCGATAATCCGAGAATAAAACGTCTGGGATTTCATCAGACCCGTAAAAACCTCCGAACTGTCACTTATACGATTCGCCCCCTTTCCCCAGTTATTCGGCAGGGAGGATGAACGCAATGACAGGAAAAATTCCGACGGAGGCTTTATAAAGGAGCAGACCTCTGTGTCCTCGGAGCCACTTCACTCTGCTTTTTATTAGATATTGTCCTCGTAACATAACCGAGAAGGTGGGCTCTCGGTTTCTATGGAATATGTGGGTCGTGGGATTGTATCGTCTGTAAAAGAAAAGTCTGTGGCTGAGAGAGAAAGGGAGAAGCTACTATAAGGAGGGCCTTAAACGAAATCACCAGCCACCTTGCTGGCCGTGAAGGGATCATTGGTGGCCCTCTTAGGAGGCCACGGCTAAAGATTACACGGGTTCGTGAGGCGATGAAACGAAAGCCAATCTCGGTTATTGGTTCCGGTGTAGCAGAATTCATGGCTACCGTCTCGAGATTGGACGAATCTCGCGGCTGAAATGTGTCAGCCGTGGCAAGGGTCAGCGAACGATGGGGTTAACTTATCCGGCCTGGTGTAATAGGTCTGGCTAGCCAGCGCTACGGCTTCCCCGATACAGTCCGCGCTCGTTCTTCTAATTATTTGCTTCGCCCTTTTCGCATCCGAGCGATTCACCATTGTCCGATGCACTGCTGATCGATAGAAATGGGAAGCACGTTGCAACCTGCTTCGAAATCACTGGAATTGTTTCGAACCTTCCTCGGCACTTTCAACAAGAACCGATGCTCTTGAAGCAGACTCGAATCCAGATAAGTTGCAGGCTTCGTTCTTCGTCGAGCACGCTTTCGTCGGCTACTAAATTATTATTTTCCGTGTACTTCCCGATTCTCATTACTACCAAAGTTCAGAACGCTCGAGCAGATTCGTTACCGAAAGCCGAAACGTTATTTGGCAACTCGTTCTGTTCTTGTCCAGGGTGGAGTCCAATGGAATTGATACGATTTGTGTAATCAGAATTTAATCGAGAAGATTCAATCGTTTTATGAGTACTTTCACTGGAACTTTGTTTATTCTCAGTCTAGTGATGAGTTTGCAACATTCTTGATCGGAACAGTGGAGTATAATAAAACCTATATAAGTGAAGTATAATAATAGAGTAAAGAAAAATCCTTTTGATGCCAATTTCCAAGGATCAGCTGATAAAAAAGCCAGTCATCTGCTTAAAGATCGTTGGCCGAATAATAAGAGGAGCATCTTACAAGCGAAAGCCCGTCAGCTGGGAAATATAGAATGCTCAGAATTATAGAAGTCCTATTGAAGCCTACTTCGCCTAATATCAGGGGCATCGATCCCATCAAAGCTTCTTTGAAGACTGCCCCTGCTTCAGGGCACGTTCTACTCGAGTAAAAAGCAGCTCCTAACGAGTCAAGGTTACGACAAGAAATACAAGACTGCTACAAAGAAAGAATAAATTAAGGAAGGGCGGCGAGAGTCATTCTTTCGATACCCTAACAGAAATTCTTGTATCAATACGAGATGATTGGAACATTTTAATTAGAGAGAGAAATGAATCTTTCTATTAAACTTGAGTACCTTCAAAATCTCACATTTTATAGATCATTTAACCCCATCAGACAGCAGACTTTTATACATTGAGTGGAAATGAATAAACAGCAAGTAAATTAAAGAAAATATACTGAACAACAACCACTCTGTTTGAAAAGAATATCACGTATGAGACAGTGGTTTTGTATTCTTTTTGTAAGAACGACTTTTCTCGCAGAAGAAGATTCTGTCTCGCACTCACGATTTGCATGAAGAATCAACCCTTTGCGCGCGAACCGTTTCGGCCCGGCCACTTTCCGCAGCATCCAAGGAAGCGGTGCCGGAACGATGCGATTACGGAGACAGTTCTTTTCATCGAAATTTTTGCTCGGCTGGCCGTCTTTGGTTCTTGTTCGCCAGGCGAAGGGGGAAACATGTGCGCGACGGGACCAGACGAACGATAAATTTAAGAGGCGCGGAAAAGAAGCGTCGTCCTTTGAACGTTTTGAGTGGCAATTATTCGGTCGGTCCTCAAATTACTTACTCTAGTAATTTTATTCTGTCGCCGGGCTTTCTTCCTGTCTCCGCCCCTGACTGGTCTCCCAGCGCCCTTTTCCCTTCGCGCGGGCTTATCCTTCAGAGGCTCACGCCACCGGAAATTATCTTAAAACGGCGGGCCGGCGAGCAACCATCAAAAGAGGAACATCTTACGCAGTTTTCACTCGAGGACACGTCAATACCAGCCGAAAGATATCGCGGCGAAAGTTCGCGCCGGAGGAAGAAAACTTTCGAAACAATAAAATTTGCAAATACAGTCGATCCTTAAATACTGTCCAACAGACGTATTTAAGGCAGACAGCGTTCGCAACGATGACTTGTTTTCTTGATTTATGACTGCGTCTCGAGCGAGACTTCGATAGAGAGCCGAACACAGAGAAGGACAGAATGAAATTTGATCGCGTGACCGAAATTTGTTTCAAAATCAAAGAACTTTCGATAGAAGTGAGATAGAGCGATGAAATTTTATTAAAATTGAAGCTGAAACTTTGTAGAATATGGGAAAAATTGGGAGATTATGGTACGGACGTTTTTTAACCTTGATAAAATTTTGCAAATATTTTTCCCCTCAGTATACCTATAAATGATTTTTCTAAGCACAAAGACATAATATTGTAATTTTATGATATAATATCTGTGGTCGCTAATGACCT
Organism: Lasioglossum morio; assembly: GCA_916610235.2. Classification (NCBI taxonomy): domain Eukaryota; kingdom Metazoa; phylum Arthropoda; class Insecta; order Hymenoptera; family Halictidae; genus Lasioglossum; species Lasioglossum morio. Next base: position 13,802,459 of record OU744334.1, read on the forward strand.
AGTTGTTGATGCGATCTGTATAAATAAATAAACAAAAGAAAGGCTTAGTCATTCGGTCGAGTATCGTTTCTAGTACCATTCGGCTGGCGCATTCAATGTTGCTGGATGCCAGAGACGCGAGTCACATGCCGGCATTCGGATTGAACGCGTTTAGGCGAGCGCACCGTGTCAGTCAGCATACCTTCGGTTCGATTGATCCCGCCGGGAATAAAATCAATGTTTGGCCCGTTGCGAGAGGGTTTCCGCGACAGACCCGGCAACGAGGGAGGTGTCCGAGCAGGGTGTCGGAGCTGTCGCCCGCAGTGATAGCGACGCACGCGGATTATCCGGTTTCCCTACCGGTAGACATTGCTCAATTGAAATCTACATCGGTGGTCACACGTGAGCACGATCGTTTGCGGCCGTGGGGCTAGCCTCATCAAGGGCGCGGGCTCTGATCAATCCCGATCCAGAGGCTCGCGGCCAATCCCAAGCAACTGTCCTGTTCGACGACTCTAACACAAATTCTCTCTCTCTCTCTCTCTCCAACTTTCCCTCTCCCTCTCTTTTTCGATTAATCAATCGTTCAGTTTACTTTCGTTTTGATATTTAATCTTATGCTGCCCTGTGTGTGCTCAACGCAGACTTCCGAACCGGGCTAGTATGCACAAATTCCAACGAGCTTCTCTTACTCGACCCGAATTCGATTGCTGTTGACAGACACCGACACCCACCCGCGTTTCAATAAATTCGATTTGATAACGAGGTTACTTATTTATTTTCCGGATGATTGAAGGGCCAAACAAACTTTCCACTGTGTTTTGTGCCAGGGAACTGCTTGCAGAAAGCAGCCACTGTGACGAATTGAAAAAATTGAGATTTTTTATCTTTCTTGCGATGGAGAAATTTGTATGAAGTAATTCGTGAAACGTGCTTTCAGGAAATATTTAAATAAATATTATTTTTAGATGGAACGACAGCATTTTCAAATTTATTTTCCCCAGGCAATGCTGAATGTTCGAGTTTAATCCTCATACGCTCCTCAGACATAGTTGCATAAAAGATCCTAGAATAATATTTCACCCCTTCTAACTTCCCATCTCAAATCTCCGAATTATACTTTAATTATAGTGTGAAATTCCAGAGAAATACATTTTGCAACACAGAGAAAAAGAAATCAATCGTTTCAACAATACTTGAAAAAGGTAAATGGGTGAATTTTCACCCTGAGGAACGTATGAGGGTTGATCACGAGAAACAGCAGACTCCCTGTAGATCAAGTTCACTATTTTTACAGAATATCCTAAAAGAGTCGACTCGCGTTGCGAGTCGAGCGACGTGAAAATGGGAGTTTAATTACATCACAGTCGCGCTGCATCTCATCAGCATCTTTTGTTCGTGAACGGACCAGACAATGACCTTTTGATGGACGCAATAATGAATTTCTTTTTTCTCCGCTCGTTTCGCATTAACTTTCCCCCCGCGCGGCCAAACCAATGTTTTTGCGCCGCGCCGATGCGGATTCTTTGTCGGAGCAATACTTTTGTTAATCGCGGGCAAAGCTTTGTCCTCGTTTTATCGCGCGGCGAAACGACGTTTTCCCTTTGTAGGACTCCCAAACGAGGTGGAAAGAAAATTTTCAAACAGACCACCGCGCCATTTTGCCCCTCTCCCTGCTAAACGAGGAGGCAGAGAGCCTTTGGCTCGGTGCAAGGACCACGGCCGCTCCCTACGCGACCGTCGAAAAGGGTCCCCGAATTCATTTCATGGCCAATTACAATTAGCATTTATGCCGCGGCATTTGCATATCGTTGCGAGATAATTTCGCGAACGCTTAAGCCTAATCTCCGTGTCAGATGTTCCGCAAGCACCCGCGGCAAGAAACAGCCCTTGTTCCCGGCGATCGCCTATCTAGCCGTGCAAACTTTTCCTGACTCGAGTGAAAGTCGAGATCGGTGTCTCGAGACTTTATATCGTCCGTTCTATGTGGCATCCCCTTCTCCTCTCTATGGTTACTTCGTTAACGGCAGAGTTCTCTGTTTAATAGTACATAATAATTTTTAAAGTTGTCGCTGAACAGTTGAAGAGCATGACTGGAATCTGATTACAGGAACACTATTTTTCGTGGTGACGATTAGACCGTGGATGTTCATGCACAGCTTGTAATTTCAGTAGGCAGATTTTAAGAAAGTCGAAACAAATAAAATTTGATTTTCAGTGCTAGTAGATTTATAGATCTGAAATATGTAAAGATTGTATCAGATTCTGTGGAATTTTATATCCTAGCATTTTTTGGAAATTTTTAGAAACCATAACTCGGAGCCATTTTAACTCGAAAATTAAACATTTCTTCTTAGCTAGAATAATTCCATTTTATACGATTTTTTTTTTCATTCTATGGATATGAATTTAATGTAATATTCCGTACAATATCTAAATGTTTAGTAATCGATTAGATAGCAATATATTTAATAATGGAAACAATATTTTCCATAATGGTACAGCAATGTATGAGTGCTAAGGGTTAAGTTTCGTGAGATGTTGAAAGGATTAGTTTACTAGATAAAGTTTAAAAAGAAATTCGCGTGACATCACACCTTTTTTAAAAAAAATATACTTGATATACTTCAATCAGTTTATGAAAACGATGAAAACGTATTTGTACGATGTAGTTTTTGCTTGAAAGACGTTGATCATCTCGTTCGCGTATACGATTGGAACTAGATCACCTATAAAATTGCAAACTTGCTGATCTCACGGTAGAATCGAGTAAAATAGTAGTATACAGACAGCGATAGAGTATATGAAGCATTGATTGCTCCGGAGAGCTCGATTTCATGGTACGCGAAACGAAATGATAGGGTTACGACGTTGATTCGTTTGCCAGTAGCCATCGTGATTGCCAATGGTAACTACAGAGTGACGGTCCTGTAATATATTAGAATGGGATTCGATAATGGAACTGCTTTCATGCTAAATTGCAATCTTTTATTTTACTGTCTGACTACGGCCCGGAACTAATCGAGGGCTGAAATTTCAGGGGAAAACGCGGACATTCAATCGCACGCTTTTCACAGTTTCTATTGCCGTGACATTTGTTAACCCTTTGAGTACAGATTTATTTCAAGTACAGATTTATCTGGATTTAGGATTTATTTCAAGTACAGATTTATATGAGTTAGAATTTATTTGATAATTTTTTCCATATAGAATGAATTGAAGATTTTGATGTATGGATTAATAATTTAGTAAAATTTTATGGAACATATCATTTATCGTTGTGATATTATTACCACAGTTTTAAACAACATTTCAATTACAAAATAAAAATGAATATATCAAAGAAACGTAACACGTGCATGACGAGTTTGAGTCGTCAAATGTATCCAAAGAGTTAAGGACTGTTCAAAAGGAATCTGTTCAAAGCAATGTTGTGCGAGCAAAATAAACGATTCATATTCATAAATAAAAGTAACAATATCACTTCGTACCACAATCGACGTGTTTGTTTCGATCAGTTTAAAAAGCACAAGTAAACACAGATCCAACTGCAAACATTTGCAATCTTTCAACAATCGAAGATCACGATTCAGCGAAACTCTCGACGACTAAGTTTGCCGAATCAAATACTAAAATCTGCTCTCCGGAAGCCACTCGAGGTCGGAGTCTCGCTGTTCGAAATTATCCGCGGCGAATTCGCGAGAGAACACTTCGGGGCCGTGAGAGATTCGCGAGTTTCCCTGAAATTTCGGCTGGATTGAGAACTCGCCGTGAGATCCGACGTAACGGCGAACAGAGCTGTGTCGTTGACAGTTTGTAAATGATCCAGTTTACCGCGCGAGAAAGTGTAGAAGGTCGGCGCGGAGGCGTCGGGGGCTGTTCGGTCCGTGCTCGGATGTGGAACAGAAAGGGAAATGAAGGGCTCCGTTAGAAAGACGGAAATTCGAGACGTCCTGGTGGGGCTGGAAAGCTTAACTATTCATCTTCACGGCAATCTAACAAACTTTCGCTGTCCCCGCCTCCTCGCCAAGGTGGAATACTAAAACTGTCGCGCGGCGGATCGTGATGTCGTAAACATAACTCGCGGACGAGCCCTTAATGTCTCTCGAAGAGGGCGGCTGCATGGGAGACAACGGTTCATTCTCTATCGGGCTTAATGCTCGCATGAAATATAGTCATCTCCGGAATCATTGGCAACAACGGGGAAAATTAGACGCGAGGTACGCGAGCTTGATTTGTGGTCGTTCGGGAGAGTTCGTGCGAATTTCTTGTTCGTGGCATTTCGACGTGTCTGAATCTATTAGAATGATTGACAACAATCGTGTACGGGCTGTAAAATAGTCATTGGTCATCGAGGGTTGATGAATAATCTCATGTTTCGCTTGAATATTGAGTTTAAACGGGTAGCAACTGAACATACGAAAGAGGAGTGAAAACAATTCTGAATAGTTAATAAAATGTATTTATAGAAACAAAATTAATCTGATCAACGAGATTCAATGTTAAAATTAAATTAATCGCACAACGTTTGATTAACCCTCATCCACACGACGTGGTACGCGGGTACCTATTTCAAATTCATTTAGAATAGTACAGAAAATTACCCGTGTGGATGAGGGTTAAAGAGCTATAAGGTAAATGTGCGTATTACTGCGGTATATTTTCCTAATAAGATTAAAATACGTATAAATAAATTCTGCCCTCAATAAATTTTTACAATTCTATGAAAATGTATTCATATATGTTACTGTACTCAGTATTGATTTAAATTATTGGCTATAGATATTCCATTTTATAACATAATATCTTATTGTGTATTAGTTTTTGGGGTCCATCAATTTCTTTTCTACTCAGAACACATTCTTCCATAAAATGCTTATACGTACTATTATTTCATGTTAAATAAATGAGGAATAAAATTCAGATAAAGTACGATCGAAGCATGATACCGCAGTAATCGGTACGGTTAGCCTAGCTAGTAGAAAAAAAAAGTTTCGAATAGATTCGTTGCGGAAACCGCAAGGGTAATTGTAGAAAACGAGCAACAGAAAATTCGTTGCGTCGTTAATCAACGCGTTTCGTCCCTTTCGGTTGAAAATACCGGCTACGCCATTACTCGAACGATGAAAGAACTTTCTCCTATACTGATTGTCTCTTGGACCGACCCTCGTGGAAGCTACCCTCGTTTCAATTACCGGTACCAGGTGACTTGTAGCTCGTTCCGCGTCCCCGAGCAGTTAACGCCGCTTCGGGTTCATCGTATGCAAATGACAAGCCGTCCGTCCGTTTGTCCGTTCATCCAACGGCTCCGCGACAGGGGACTGCTTGATTCACATCAAACGCTGGCTAAATGCTGTTTATTGTCTCCACTCTCCCACGTCCATGCATATGAAATAATTGCCGTCAAAAGTAACACCGGCGACATCACTCACGGCTAAGGATCTAAATTGCTTCAAGGTTTCTCGAGCCAAGAAACGAATCCTCACGGCTGCAACGAGTTGCAACTTTGGAGAACGATAGGCTGTCGAGATTATTAACATTGAGAAATTTTTAATACAACAAAAATCATATTGATTTTAACTATAGCACTTGTTGAAAATATGTGGATATTTTCTGGGATGAGAACGATGATTTTATTCTAGTAGGTCTGATAGTTGTGGAGAATATTTCAAGGAAAGCAAGAGTTGGCTTTTGCAAATTATTTCTATTATAAAATAGAAATAAATATATCAAAGAAACATGACGAGTGTGAGTCGTCTAATGTACTCAAAGAGTTAAAATTATTTTATATAAATTTATACAATCATTTAAAGTTGTTCCTCAAATTTTATATGACCATAATAAATTAACTCAAATAAAATTATTTTATATGATCTGCACTGTTCAAATGGAATCTGTTCAAAACGAAGCAACGATTCATATTTCGCAGTTTCGATCAGTTTAAAAATCACAAGTAGATGTAAAAAGCACAAGGTGGACAGGGTTGACCAACCGTATTACCATTCAGCATTGATATTGTCTCGCGTTGACAATACATTTAACATTCTTGTCTTTATGAACATGTGAATATACGTAGCACAAACGTGCCATAACGAAATGGCGAGAACGAGTGAATTTCAAACGGTAAAATTAATAAACCTTTGTATCAGATAAGAAACCATCAAAACAGCAGCCAAAGAAAAAGTTCTCCGCAAGCTGCTGGCTTCACCTACTGCGCCACAGAATACCAAGAATGCTGGAAAGTCCATTAGTCGCAAAAACCAGACTCATAAAGTGGAAGCAGCAGTTTGGTAGGCAGGGAACCGACCAAAAACACTATTAAAATGGTGGTAACGCTGGCAGGTTGCCTTAACGAGGATCCACGGGGATCGGAGCGTTCCGTTCCACTTCATTAGGTTTAACCGGCCGATTTTTAATTACTTCGGACGTTGGATCCACTCGAAGAGAGGGGCAAGAAAAATCGCGGCGTGAAGGGGCCTTGTTGAAACGGTTAATAAGTCCAGGTTGGTTCGTGGGTGGGAGATACGAGCTGCTGAAGAACCCCTTGAAACTTCACAGACTGCGGGGAGCGGAACGCTGCGGGAGTGGATGAGCAAGGGAGGAGAGAGAGAGAGGGAGAGAGAGATTGGGGGAGGTTCGTAGGGGGAGTTTAATTAAATATCACACGACACATTATGGGACGAGGTCGCCGCCGCGGTGTCACTGGCAAGTAACGTCAGCCGCACACCGTACGACTGAAAAGTTTCGGTTGAAACGTTGATACCGGACCAGGCCACGTGTTCCGACTGACCGGAAGTAGGCACCGGAGAGTCCAGACGTTCCACCGGCACCCTTTTATGAATCGACCGGACCTAGACACGCTGTTCCAACCCCCTATCTCGCCGATACCGTCCCTCTATCATCCCTTATTTTCTCCCTAACGACGGCGTAACTGGAGATTCAATTCACATGAACGAGAGGACCCGCCATTGCCACGGCTACCCATGGAAATCTGCTCCTAATTCCGCAATATTTCTACCGAACGACCAATACCACCCAAGATAAACGCGATCGTTCCGTACTCCGGCCCACTTTTCATACGAAATAACTTTACAGCCTCTAATTGGCCAAGATACTTCTTGTTATGATGGGTAATGGGTACCTTTTTCAGCTACTTCCGGGATTTCGATTTTATGCCTGGCTATTTCCACCCGGAATTTGTACCGTGCTCGTTTTAGATTCTGATTAAGATTCGGGGGACTTGGAACCGCTTCCTGCGATTAAAGTATCGTAAAGCCACGGAAATGCCGGATCTTTCGCGGATTGCAACGCTTCGGGGGTTCGTCGGAGGAAAATAGTTGTCTTTGTGTGTTCGATTGAGGAAAGCGGTGGAGAAACGAGAGAATAAATGTCTCAGCGTGTCGTGTGTAACGAAGACACAAATTTCGGTAATTATACTTTTAAATTAATGTTTTCGGCGCAATCGTTTCTGTAATTAATGTAATTTAAACATTGCACTGATTCGATTTGAATTGTACGAAACACTGGTTCAAAACGTACTGCGGTCAACTCGATCTTCAGGACAAAGCAAAAGAACCAAAAACTTAATCAATGTCTGGCGCTAAATTTGAAAAGTCCAACAATTTTGAAACACATGCTAATTATACCAAATTGATACAGTTGAAAATCAACGTTCTTAAAGTAAGACCATTAACAATAAATGTGATTTCTATTATATGTAAGAACACAGGTAGTATTTAACCTGGGTAAGACCCAGCTATTTGTTTAAAAATTGATCGAAACTGTTGCGCCGAAAACATGAATTGAAAAGTATATAACGAGTAATCCAAGTAGTGGAATGTCTGGATACTAAGAGCCCTAATCAAACGCACAATATCGAAACCGTGGGAGTCGAGTCTGTCGCAGTGGGATGCGCGAAACGGTTATGGAGTGTTGTCGAAGGGAAGCATAGTTTGTCGTTGCTGTGCACGAGAGGATCGGCTAACCGATTACTTTCCACGGATCCATGCATTATTTATGCGGCCGCAAACGTAAACCACCTCGGCCAGAATAAACATCGTTCGGCCCGATTAGAATGCTCGCCGGATCGCGGCAAGAAGTCGTATCAAAGAGCGCGTGGGCAGCAGCGTCGTCCTAGGGCGTCCTTCGAGCAGGATGGCGAACCTTCGGGATCCAGGGGCGGCTAAGTTTGCACAGGCGTCCTCTCGCCCGGCTGATCCCCGCCGCCATTCACGACGCCCGGCGAATTAAAAGCCCATGAATACGGTAAGGATGCAAATTACACCGGTGTTTGTCCGGGATCGGTGTTACTCGGCAATCTGCATACGTCTGGCCATTAAAATACGCGATGGCGCAATGGGAAACGGATTTTCAAGCGACACGCGTGTCCTCGCTCGTCTATCTCGGACACGTACCGCCAGATAACTACCTACAGGGGTTAATTACAAACCGGAATTCCGACATTCCGAAGCGACGATGCTTTCAACCGGGACCCTTGTTCCCGTGAAACGGGTTAACGAGTGGTACAAAGTTTACGAGCCGGTGCTGCCACGAAATCATTGCGAATCGGGCATCTGCGAATACCAGAGCGCATCCCGCAACGAACTAGTTAGCTTCGGTTACGTTCGGGGACTGGACCGACAGCTCGAATCGAGAGTAAGGGAGCTCCGGGGTTGACACTAGTCATGGGATCAAGTTCAATATGTACTCACGAATCCGAGTCAAGTTCATTAACCAAATTACATTTTTTATGAATAGAAATTTCTATTTAATAATGAATTTCTTTGTTCTTTTAATTGAGTGGTTTTTAAAGTGTTCATTTGGGGGATGCTTGTGAATAGATATCGAGCTAGCCCTCTCCCTCAGAGATCAATACTTTGTGTAGGATCCTTGGCTCCGATAACAGCATCCGCGCCATGATATTTACTCAGCGTTGCATTATGTCCGATCAACTACTCGGCGAGAAAGGATTTCGAATGAAAATGAAAATGAAAAAACACGAGGGAGCACGATGGCTGGTTGGCTGAAAGTTGGACACACAGCTAGCGGGCCAATCGATAAGCAGAACAGCGCGGTAGTGGCTATCATCCAGACGCCAGGATAAGTCGACGATTTACGAGCGATGCTTTTCGTTTATTTATTATAATGCCGAAACTGTCCGATCGAACGGTGTATATATAATCCGAACGGTTCATTAGACACGTACTAAATTACGTAATAGAAATTTACGAGCACGAGTCGTTGTCTTTGTCTGCGCTTGAGGATTTGCGCGGATTTAGGTGAATGCATATCGCATTGGAATATGCTGCATCTGTTGGCACATAAACAGTGCATCAATAAATCTCTACATTTATTTCTCTGTCGCTCGTATAATCTGCGAAAATCCCTGGACACGCGTACATCTTTATTTTAATCTTGATTATTAAATTATATAGTGCATTCGTTCAAATACTTTTATGAAGATACTTATTTAAATCTTCTTGTATTTTGTATTGCAATTGTACTGTTCCTATAGATAAATCAACCTCAAATTTCAAAGTTGTATTTCCTTGTATCGTGATACGCTTCGAGTAATTTTTCCTTTTCGATAATTGTATCGGTTTAAAATCTTTTTGTAGTACAGCGTATTGCAATTGTATTGTTTCGGTAGATAAATCAACCTTAATATTTCAAAGTTGTATTTCCTTGCATCGTGATACACTTCGAGTAATTTTTCCTTTTCGATAATTGTATCGGTTTCCTCGAACGGAATCGTTTCTTCGAGCAATTTCCGCCGGCCATTGAAACTTTCTTTCCGCGGATCGTTTAGGTATCTTCGAGAATAAACAGCCGGGATAAGAGAACCGTAATCTCGGAGACAAAATAGGGTTCTTTTGAGTGACGCGCACGCAAGTAAGACCACTTACCCGTATACGGCCGGCAATAGTTGCGATTCACTTTGCTGTAAATCGTCGGCAGAGACGATTCCGCTCCGGGCTCGACGTACGCCTTGGACTTGCTGTCCCTGGGGTCGCTATATTGTTCCACAACTTCGACTTCCGCCTGAAAACAGAGCAGAAATTGTTTCCTTCCGTTTGGATCTCGAGGCACAACAGTGGCCGAGCTAAAAGCTCCGCCGGAACGCCGACGTATTGTTTACACTGACATCGGCAAACATTTTATCGGTCGTGGACGAACGAAAACGGCGAAAGGAAAAGTGTGAAACTAAAATATCCACGCAAATACCCGACTGCGCCGGAAAAGTCACTCTCAAACGCAATTAAACGCGGTCGGCGAGGCGCATGCAGAAAACACTTCCCTCTGTATTTTTTTTTCTGTTTCCTTTTAACCGCTTTTGCCTCCGGAATTTGTATTTCAAAGAGCAATGGAAAGCAATTTGAATACTGTGGCATTCGAGATTTTTTTAGTTAAAATTATTCGAAGCACACCATGGTTACCATAGTACTTCTTGAGTGTTACAGAAGTATCTAGTAATCAAAAGTGACTGTATTTGATTTCTTTTATGACAAGCATAGAGAGACTTTCTAAATGAAAATTTAGAGACGTGTAAAACAAAGTGTCACCTTTTTCTCCATTAAATTATAAGACTAGAACTAACAAACCGATGAGAATGAGTTTTTAAGAGCTTATAATGAAAACATAAGAGTATCTACTAAAAATGTTATTTGAAAAAAATGTTTATACGTATTTATACTTATATTTATTTTGCAATTATTTTAAAGAAATCTAATGGTTTCATAGTAGAGGGATTTTTAAAAATTTAATAAAATGAAGATATAGCTCCAAATGTCCCCTTTACTGACCTGTTTACAAAAAATGACCTGTTTCGAGAAATCTGATGACGTTTTACTATAAGCCTTGAGCCATAAGAGATATTCATGAAAAAATAATAAATAAATAATAAATTTTTTCCCGAAATTGCCCGTCAGAAAATTCTCTTTATGGTACCACATCTCGCTTAAAAAGTAGTGAAAATTCTATGATTTTTATGCCGTTCATTCTGGATTCGCGATTTTATAGATAGCAACCCTATTTCCGCTAGAATGCTGTCGCAGTATAGTTTGTCTGAGACGATGGCGGCGAACAGGAGTGTATGTTTCTCCTCGGCAGCGTGCTTTCGTAAACATCGAAAGGTTCCAGCAACGACGAGAAACCTTCGGAGCAGCGGAATGAGAATTCGTGCGAGTGGAAAACAAACAACGGCCACTTGGACAGAAGAAATTATTGACTCGGTAACAATACTAATTTGGCAGCGAGCTGGCCGCTTGGCGCTCGTGCGCGTCTAACAACGTCCAGGTTCGTCCCTTCGGGGAGCGCCATCAGCAAGGGTTATTGCCGGAGTTCCTTCGAATAAGCACGCGACACGTTAGTCCGACGCAATTCCCAGCCCTGAGCGCAGCCAATTGCGGTAATGCCTTGGCCACGGCTGGAGGATAAACATTTTTAGTTCTGCCTCCCTAAATGATCGTTATTTCCACAGAAAACAACCCTGCGCGCCCGTACGTCCTTTCCTTTTTCCTGCTGCTTTATTCCCTGACTCGACCGATTAGGACCGGACGGCGCACAGTGGTGCGAACGGTGAAAAAAAATCGCACGTCAGGATATAACTTGTTGCAAATTACGTAACACACTTTAACACTAGAACTACCGAGCACTAAACGCAGTTGGTATACATTGCCTTCTAATAATGACAATATGGCATTTATTTAGATTTCGTACACGGGATATTTAAATATTGTACTTCAATAGAGAAGTTTACTAAAAAAATTTCTCAAAAAAACATATTTATACTTTTAATATTTTTAATCGAAAAAAATTCGCATCAGTCATTTTGACTTGTCCGGTAGTTCTAGTGTTAAAGTACATTCCCAACCCGGTTTTCACCGACTGCAGATTTGCAAATCTGGAGTCGGTGAAATTTGTGTCAAGGATTTCCATGGGACCCCTTCGAACACGGTTAATTTTCAAACGAGAATATACTTCGATCCTCTAATATTGCACGGCAATGCCGATAACACCGCAAACAAATTGATTCGGCATTTCTGCCGGATGCCCGAGAAACTGTTGAAAATATTCCAATCAAAATCTACCCTTACCGAGGGAATCGGGCGCGTACACAACAATCCAGCCCCAATCGGCGCGCCATCGTCAAGGAATCTTCCCGCTGAGGTTCTTCGAGCCGGTGGTCCCCGATATTAACGATAACAACGATAATAAAAGTAATAACGATGGCCTCGGGCCTGAACGAGGACGGAGAACACGGCTGGTGGAGAGATCGACGAGGAGGAACGCTCGATTTCTCGTCGGAGGCGTCTGATCAATGACGGCGGAACCTCTTCCTGTGGAAGAGGGGGTTGTATCACGAATCGAGGAGTCGTAGTCGGCTGGAAGCCGAAGAAAAGGAATGGCGGATTGAAATGACGGCAGCAAGAGAGCGAGAGAGAGAGAGAGAGAGAGAGAGAGAGAGAGAGAGGGGAGGGGGATGAAGGCAACGAGGCTGTCTGCTCTCTGGTGTAAGACGAACGAGAAGACGGCGAGGAAGACAAGTAGCCTTAAATTGAAAGAGGCCAAAATTGGAATTCTCCTGCCAAAGTTGAGCGTCGTGCCCCCGGGGGCTGTTTCGAACACGCAGCCGATTGCCTTCTGCCTCACGCCCCCTCCGTCCTCCAACGCACCCCCTAAAACCATCCCACTGATTCTTAAAGCATCTCGTCCTCTCGGTTCTCGTCGGAACAGATAAATTCGTGGATGTTTATACGGAAATTACGGGGGCGAGTTGTCCGGGCAGGAAGAAGCATCGCGTCGTCGTCGTTGGTAACATGGGTCGATCGGCTGTTGCAAATCCGATGACGGTGCGACAGGTTCGACTCCGATGAGCGCAAACATGCCTGTATTCCTCTCCCGTATTCCGATGAATGTCGGAGACGATGTTGACTGATGCACGAAAAGGGGGCGGTTTCGCGGAGGAGATATGTACGAACGTTTTAGCGGGTAGACCGTGTTTGGACTGCGCGATCGATGGAAACGATATTAGCGACGGTTTGGTTCGTTTGAGAATTGAGCGCGGTGCCGGATACCGGGGGAATTTCGGGAGTTGGATAATGCCGGCTTTTCTTTTTATTTTTCGCGCGCTGCGTTGCGACTTTCCTTTCCTTTCCTTCTTGAATCGTTCGACGGCGAATGGCGGACATCTCGATCCGCGGTGTCGAGAAACATTGACAAAAATCGAAAAAGTTACTGCTTCATATCGATTAAAATCATTCATATTATGTATGTTGACATGTCCAAATAAATCATTTTTTGAAACGAAAATTTAACCCTTAACTGCATTGTGTAAGAAATAATCTTTTTAGAAAATGATGGTTGGACAATTGTAATTCATCTTTAAAAATTTTGTAATAGTTCTAATCTAAAGATTCTAAAGAAGAGGATATAAAAACAACGTTGTTCAAAATATCCTGGGAATTTGATTGGGTCGTATTAGTTACATGATATATTCTGATATTGTATAAGTTTTAATTGCAATAGCTTGCAATGAACAGAGTTATTTAACAAACTAGTAAGTAGTGCATGTCAGAAATTAAATATAATTACATGTTCGTTTATGAAAGCGAAATATGATTGAAGAATGTTTAGTACTTCTAGATAGTTAGCGATTTTATTACATCAAGTCAGGAAATAAAATTTGAAGCAGAGTAATACTGACATCAATCCGAACTACGAAAAAATCCACCGCGTTTTTTATGAATATCGATATTCTCTTCGAAGTAGTATGAAGCATCGCAGATTTACACCGACGAGGTATTGAATTATCATTTTCAACTTTTATCGCTGAAATATTCATAGAAGAAATATTCTCCTCTGGTTCATCGCCGTCGTACCATAAAATGGACAATTCCTATCCGTTCTACGTGGAACGATCAAATGATGGACTCGGGATTTAAAAAAATTTCATTACGCCAGGTGTAAAGAAGATAAAGGAATTATGCTCGTCGATACGCGTTTACGCGTGTACGGAAGACAGAACCCGGACACGCTAATCAACTTCTCCCGGGGTATTTTAAACAGCTTTGTCTCGATCCACGTTACTCGACAAGAACAACTATATTAACGGTCCTCCAATAATCCCATCGTTATGTTGGACTTTAATCCGATTATTCGACCGGTGTGTTATAATTAACCGCGTTTATTAGCTGCTGCGTAATCTCGCTACTTTATCGTGCGCATCACATTCGCAGCATTGCATTCCCGGTTTTCCAACTCATTACTAAAATACACAAGCGAGCGTTACCGCGTCGTTGTTCTCGAAATATTGGTTCAATATTGACCCGTATCGATGTTTCTCGTTTTTATTTTCTTCTCCTATTCACGTAATAATTACAATCGATAAATCAATAATATTTCGCAACCGCTACCCCCTTCCCCTTTCAAGACCATCTTTGTAATACATTCCACGAGCTGAGTCAGAAATAATCGCTCGCAGCCTTCAGAAATTTCGTGGTCTTGCATAATGTCGCACTTTTAGTGAGCACAGGCGAATTTCACCGCTACGAGAGCTTAGATTGCAAAGTTCGAAGGGCCGGGGGCCTGGAATCGTCGAATTTGAATATGATACACAGACGAATATATTAAAACGACTCGGGGACGAAAGCTACTTTCATCCTTCCATTAAAGCTTCATTACAAGCTTTTGTAATGAAAAGTCAGAAAAAAATATTTTAGCGTTCTAAAATACTTCATGGATGTACAAATACAAAAGAAAAAAGAAAAACAATACTGTAACCTTATTGTACGGCTTATGAAAAATTTTCAAATCGACTTTTCTCGAAACGGAAGGATATTGACAATTAAATAAAAAATTTAAAAACGAAAGACTGCGGTGGCACAAGAGATTTCAGGGTGGGGTGTTGAAAATAAATTTACGTTTCAACCTATTAAGAAGTTCTGACGTTCCTGGCCGACAATATAAGTGTTCAATAAATACTGATAGATGAAGCGTGAACTTTTGTATAGAGTGTGGAGGGCGGTTCGACTTCTACAAAAGAAGTTACTGGTTTCTCGCCTCCCCTACCCGTTTAGGAAACTATAAATCCCCGTGTTTCACTTTCAGGAGCAGCCTGGACCGCGAAAACCGGTCTCCTTGCACGCGCCGCTCCTCGCGTCTGAACTTTCACGCGGCGGGACTCTTTGTTACAGTGATAAATGCAACCTACAGCCGCGCCCGACCTCACGCATAAAATAAAGCGCTAAAGTATTAAGTAGGGCTTACGGGGCGAGAGTCATAACGATTCACCCTCTTGAATCAAGTGGTACCCGTCAGCTTTCTTCCTCGCTCTCGCACGCGCACACCCCCCGTCGTTGTTTGCGAGAAGCACTTTCGTCAGGGGCTGCCCTCGGTGACAACAAGGCGACGGAAACTTTTGTCCGATGCTCCCAGGTGTCCCACCCCCGTCAATGTTTCTTTCTTTCGGTTTCTTCCGTTTTTTACGAGCTCCCCGACTACCACCGTAACCTTCTCTACTTTTCTTTTTGTTTATTTATACTCGGCGAAACGACCGTAACAACAAATCTCCGACAACGTCTTTGGATAATTAAAAAATACTCGTTTGTTATTTTTAATATGTCAAGGACTGCAGATGGTGGACGTAATTCCTTTTATTCGCAGTTCTGTACGTTTCTGTGATACTCTGTAGTTTAATTATTGTGAGTAGACAGCGGATATCTTTAGGGAAAATAAAAATTTTATATCTGAATTGAAACAAACTCGAGTGAAATGGAAATTTATTTTGGAATGTATAATAATGTATTGAAAATAATGTATGGCAAAATAATCTCTACTTTCAGATTCTAATTGCATTAAATAAAAAAAAAAACAATCAACGTTGAGCTCAAAGAAGTAAGGATTCGAATGGATCTACTTATGGCTGCCACAATAACAAATTTTAACGTCCAAAATATAGATGAAAAATGGTGAACAAAATAGCAAGAAAGAAAAACCTGAGATGTAAATGTTAACTCTTCAATTTGAATGAAAAAATAAAACATTGATAAATAACTGTTTACCTTGTTGTTTCATCGATTATCTATCACTGCGTTAATTTAACAGCGAGGAACCGATTCAGTTCGTGAAACGAGGGACAGATTAGGGTTAAAATAGTAAAGAGTGCAGTTAAAAGAATATGTCTGCTCGTTATAACGTCGCGCCCTGGAACGAGGCTCGTGTTCTTCTGCTTCTCGTGCTCGAAAATGAAAAACAAATTTAAGATTCTGAAAAATCCGATGGAACACTACACGTCGGTCGCGTCTCCGGTGTCCGCTAACGAGACCTACTTCGCGAGCATCGAAAAAATCGCATCTCGGGGCCGAATAAACCCAGATTCCGGACACGGTGGTGCTGCGGGAGACGCCTCGAGTGTGACATTTCGACCGCACTTTCGAGGACAGCAGAAAACACAGTGAACGCGAGCTGTATTTCAACTGCAGAAGCATTTAGGCGTCGCGCTCGGGGCGATCCCGAGCAACTGAGTGCTGGAACAATTATAAGTACCGCCGGAAGTCACCTCCACCCTCGTCCTCCCCGTTGCACCCTCTCAGCACCCTGTTCTCACCCCCCTGCGACACCCAACGCGCCCGGTTCCGCCTGCCTCGCACGATTCCCTTCGTCCTTCCGTTCGTACGTCCGTCGCTGTCTCTTTCTGCCGAACAGTCTTTTACCCGTTCCTCCAACCCCTCCATGCCATCATGCCCAGGGGGTATTTTGTCACCACCGTAATTATATTTCTCCCTTCAACCGATTCTTCGGCCGCCAGCCAGGAGAAAATATCAATACTGCTGTTAACCGGAGCGGCGGCAGGACGAGCCCTGACTCGGCGCCTGCATCGAACGACGCTGACGATAGGGGTTCTGCTGATGATAGCCCGATTAAGATTAGAGGATGTTACCAGAATTAAACAGGTCTCCCGCTGTCGCTGAAATTTTATGCTAACCGACCAAGCTGAACCACGTCTTTTCTCAAAGTGTTCGCGATAAGGGTGGCTAGAACATTTGTAGCGAGTGTTGATATGTTCAATCGATTAATTAGTTTAGAGAGTTTAGACTTGATATTATTTATTTTACTTGAATTTATTCTATAAACGGATAGATGTCATCTAGATTCTAGATAATGTCTGGTAATTGATACGAATTGTAAGCTGTTTGATCTTTACTCAACTAGATCGATAGGCTGGTTTGTATTGTTGGATAACTCGTGAGATAATGCTCGCCTATAAATAAGCAATTCTGTCGCGGCTATAAAATGTGATAACTAGGTTTCCCGAGGATGTATCGCACGGCAATTTGTTCTCTAGAGGACAACGAATACCATAGCTAGGACCCCCGAGAGCGTGGAATGCAATAACAGGTCCTATGAAGTCATGGTACGTGGTAACTAGGACCCATTCAGTTGAGGTATGTGGTAACTAGGTCCTCGGAGACCATGCAACGTAACACCAACACCTGTTTAAACCGTGGGTCACTAAACCCTTTCGAAAACCGTGAAATATGGTAACTAGAATATTAAAACGATCTCGAGAGATGTAAATAGGTGGAGTAACCAAAATTCTAGGAATTCTGGAATCCTGGAACATCTAGATTAAAGAGTCTTCTAAAGCAGATACGTAGATCACAATATTGGTCTAGCTACGCGTGCAATTTTTTAATATAATATCTAATTTCCACGTTTTTTTATTATTATAAAGTTAGGTGATAAAGAAAATCAACTGGAACCTATTAGTAACGTAGTTCCCAATATTGGTCCACAAGTACATCGTCTCGAATTCAAAAAAATTTCAAACTCTAGCTACGTGAGCTATTTTTTAATCTAATATGTAATATTATTATAAAGTTAGGTGGCAAATAAAGAAAATAAACCATATGTAGAATAAATACACCGTAGAAGTTTACGATCCAAAAAATTTTGTAGCTGAGATCTGACAGATCTAAGAAGCTCGAGAAAATTCAAACGATTCGTAAGATTTCACCGTGAACCCTAAGGGCTAGAGTTTCAATTCGCGAGCACCCTGTCCAGAAGTATGTTCAACAAACTACGCCTCTGAATTCTAGAACACTAGAGCATGACGCGCGATCTACTGGAACTTCGAGCATATCTACCTCTTTCATAAAGCAATACCCGGCCTCCGGAAGTTCGCTAAAACTTTGAATGGCTATTGGACAGCTTGAAACTTCGCTGCGCCCCGGCAAACCCGTAGTTCACGCTTCATCGAGCGACAACTCAACCATTTAGTACTCACGTTTTCGACGGTAGGACTCGGTAGCGCCCACTGCACTGTAGAAGTTGCGGCTGCTGCGCTCACAGGACGTCTTTTGTTCACGAAGTCGACTGGCAGACTGTAATCGTCGCACAAGGAGACCTGTAAACACAATAGATGTCGTGAGACTCGCCGAACATAACCTGAAGCAGCCGTCCTAAGGGTCGCTGATTGGACGGTTATAATGTCGATGTTTTTGTTTACTAAGTTTCTACAAGCTTGCCGTGTTGTTTGTATCAAATCTTGTGATCGAATTTTAAACCACTTCCCGATGAGACTTGAAACTGTAAACACAGCTGAGAACTGGATGACAATGCAATATTAAAAAGAATTTAAAAAAAAAACCGTGCGTTTAGAAGAAAAGTGAATCGGCAATCACGCTTTTATTTATTGTCACTAATGTCATGATTTTATTTAAATCTATATTAAATTATTTCTATCTATTCCGACACTAATCTTATATCAGAATAAATTTTGAACTAATTGCTTTTTTTATGTAGCTAACCATAAAACCACTAGTATTTAACATATTTGCAGAAACATATTTTTAAAGGAACACGAACATCAAATTGTCGAAAGAAATGCTGTAAAAATGATACCCGGCTGTCTACACAAGGGTTAAATCTTGCTCGTTCACTTTTAACGCACTCTCAACGTGACTCTTGACAAGATATCCTCCACTCTCACAGATTTATAGAACAGACATTTGTTTAAGGACCCTTAAAAATGTAGAAACTCCCCTGGCTCGCGATGCCCGTTTAAAATTCATTACCGTAACACGTACGTTTCAACCCGTTGGTCCGCAATTACCTGAAGCGGAAACGAAAACACGGTCGGGTCGTTAAAAAGGCATCTCGGAATGAAATCGGATAATCGTAGCCGGCTTGTATCCACGTGGCTCGGTCGAGCCGGTCCCTCGTTCGCAACAATATCCTGCTCGCGTCTCGGAAAAAAAAGGGAAAAATCGGTAGTCGGGCATAGTCCGTTAATCCCGGGACAACGTGGGGGTTGGGCCTAGGCTCTCCCAAGGCACCGGGTGCCTCGGCCGGCAAAAATCTCCGGGCGGAGAGCGTAAAAACAAAAATCGCGGGAATAAAGAATGGCCGAACGCCGAGGCGGATAAAGGACCGGCGGCACAGCTAGGGGTTTGGAACCACCCCAACCCTCTCTTTTGCATAGAGGCATCGCGAGTAGCGCGCGGATTTCTGCCACTCGACAAATTGCAGGGTAAGCACCCCGTAGCCCCTCAACCCCCTCGGCCCTAAGTCCCAATCGTCGACGACTGGACCAGCTCATCAGCGATATTTACTGTCTGTCGGTGAATCGATCTATTGACGGTCGCATCTACTCTATCCACCTTCCCGCGGCCTCTCTTTCCCTCCCCTACACCACCCCGTGGACCTTCCCTTGTCTTCCCACTCCCTATACGACAACCGTGGCTCTGCTGCCCGATCGCACAGTCACCGAGCAACCCATGGACCACCACCTACGTCTGTGCATGCATATAAATCGAGACAATCGCGGTTTCCCGGGGTGGCTTATCGTGCTGGAGTTGAGGCAGGGGTTGGAGGGGTTCCCCGATATCCGGAACTGGCTGCACCGTAAACGTAATATGTTAAATTACAGACTCACGCAACTACTGACTGGACATGGTGTGTTCAAGGTCTATTCACACCTTTTTTAAATTAATGTTTTCAGTGAGAAGAGTGAGAATCAAAATGGTGATAGAGAGCGAGAGATTTATTTGATCGAAAGAGAGAGAGAGAGAGAGTCAGAAAATGAAAGTGTTGGAGAACGAGTGGCAGAGTGAAGATGGAAGAAAGTCATAAAACGAAAGTATTAGAGAATGTGAGAGAGTCAAAAAGTGAAAGAGAGTTGGACAGTAAGAGCGAGCGAGAGAACGAGACTGGGGGAAGGTAGAGGGTGAGTGGGTAAAACGGTGAGAGCACGAGCGAGATAGAAGTAGAGATTGAAGAGCGAGGGCGAGAGTGACAGTATGGGGAGCGTGGGGTGTAGGACGATACGGAGGGAAGGGGTTGGTTCCCGAGCGGAGGCCCTACATGCAAATGGTCTGCATTTATTGTAAGCAAAGAGTGCTGTATGAATATGTGAAGTGGGAAATGAAACAAAAGAGGGGGGAAAAAAAAGACGAACGTTAGCAGGGGTGGGTAGCTCGCAAAGCCGTAAGACCTAACGGATCGAACGAAAACGGAAATGGTCGGAACCAGCCGATGTCCACGCGTTTTCAAGCGACTTCGGGATAATAATAGGGATGAAGGGAGGTACGGTTCGAGAACGTAGAAATACGGGCTTAACGATGAATGCTGTTAGCGTTGCGAACAATACACGGTCCACTGCGAGATAGGAATTATTAGCAAACGCAGCGTTGTTCATTATTTTCTGTTGTTGTACGCGTCGTTGGTATACGTAAGGATGAAAGGAATGTATAATGTTTGAAATTGTGTTGTTCTTCGGATCTGTAATATTATTTTTATTATTCCAATGGAGACTTGATTTCGCTTTAATCGTGTTGCGAACTGCGAATGTGTTTGTTGTCGCGAGACTGGAAGCGTAACGATGAAAGTCTAGCTGCACGGGTAAATGTAACAATAATTGCATTAATTACTCGAACATGAGAATTAATTCCAACCGGCGACCATTTGCACAGGGGTAGCTTCAGGAGCAGCCGGGATGTTACCGCGAGTTAATATAATGAACGCCGCGCGCTTTCCCGGACGTTTTTACCGTTTTACATTCTCAAATACGTCACTGTTAATTCCGTTATGCTTATTTTAAATAGTCCGCTTTGTTTAAACGGCACACGCGCGGAAACAGAAATATAGGAGTATAGCAATATTGAAAATATATGAAATTTAAATTGAAGGGAAAGTGTAAATTCAGAGATTCAAATGTCCGCGTGAACTGCAGAATTGCCTCGTTTGAAATCGCGAGTTTGGTGCTAAGCGGTTTCACGAAGTTGACCGGCTTCAGTGTAACAGCCACCTCAGTCAACAGGAATACTTCTCGTTCTGTTAGAGGAAGCCAAACGCGAACTAGGCCGACTGGCCAACGTGCTAGAACGGTCAATGGAATCTCGAGAAACCGCCAAATACCCGGCAGCTGAAGCGTAACGTTTCATTGTCCCGAATTATAGCCATTTGAGGGAGACAACAGCGTTCATTGTATGTGCCTCGCCATCTTCTCGCGCAATTTTCGCGATGAAACTGCCTCTGTCTATTTTAAGAAGTTTATTCTTTTTAATTAGGGGTGGCCGCATACTCGGAAAGTTCGGGTACCTGAAGTCGAAGTGGGGTTGGGAACCGGAAAATTTATATTATAAATTTACATAATAAATTTTCGGATTTCACCCACCCCTAGTTTTAATACAATCAGATAATATAGCCAAAAAGAATCATTGTACAATCGCGTAAACTTCTTTTATTGTACGGGGTGTATCGTAACTGGATTCGCAAGCGAAAAGGGGATGATACTACATTAAATAACAAGTCGAAAATGTACAATAAAGTTTTTTATATGAGGCTTTGTTTTCGAGAAAAACGAGTTTGAATTTTTGTGGTGTACGTGCCTTAGTATATGCACAAAGTAGAATTGGTTGATCATGGTCAGACGCGTCAGACGATTCCTATACAACAGCACAAAAAATGTTATTCCCTTTACTTACATTAAATACATTTTCAATTCATATTGATTAAAATTTATTAGTCGAGTAGTCGATAAAATTAATTATAGGAAGAAAAGATGGTGTTAATGTCGAATAAAGTGAGTACATTATGTCTGACCATACAGGCTTGTTCTACTTGTATCGAACATAGTAAATCATGTATTAGTATTGTATATAATTCCTTGATATTAGCAGACTTCATCTCTTTGGAATAAAATATGGTTCAACAAGATAATCATAAATATCAAGTGACTTTATACACATATGTAACTATTACACTATCAAGAATAATATAAATTTTCATCATAACGTTGAAACGAATAAAACACACGTCTTTAGAATTTCGTTAAAACAAATTCTATTCATTGACCCGACCTTTATATTGATTTCGCGCAGCCTTGTCCCTAATAACACGATATTCTTCATTAAATTGAACCTTTTCTTTTTATATTCAAGCAAACCTGACTTTTATCGTGAATAATAAACCGCGGCAGATTGGACCGGGTTTAATAGATTCCATTCACGCTTCTGACGTCTTTCAAAGTGATTTGTTTTCTCATAAATCTTCGGGGAGCGTATAAATTTGCCGTGGCAGCGCGGAAGAGTCGGCGAGTGCCCGACATTTATGAAGTGGCTACGTTGCCCGGCGGTTTTTCGCCTCGCGCCGAAACAATAGCGGTTCTTTCATTAGAAATTGTTAAAAAGCAACCGGGAGCGACGACAGAAAAAAAATTGGGGTCGACGACGTTTCCGATGGAATAAAAATTATCTCGGCACACCTCGACGGCGAACACTCGAAAGCCAGTTTCGCGTTTGAAATACGTATTAACTTGTGGCAGGCTTCCTGTTTACGCTTGCTTCTTTCTTGTGTGGGCACGATTTAATTCTTGTTGCGAGGACTCCTCAAACGATATAATTGCTAACGCGTTAATTTAACATCGTCTATCAAAACTCGAATGTCGATCGGATGTTTATGCATTTTCCAATTTTTAAAGATTTAAAGTAAATTTTCAGCAGCCCTAAATGCATAAAGATCCACAGTCTACTTATAAATAATGTAGAATAAAAAGACTGAAACATTATTTTCTCTTATTCATTTAAGAAAAATCTTGAGCGTGAGCATTAGGGAAACTACCCCTACTTCAATTTCAATCGAAAACTACTTGCTCGTTTCGTTTTGTATAAAAGATGGTGTTAAAAAATGAACTTCATGGACGTGACAGCGAAGACTTCACCTTTTAGAGTGATACTTCAATTTTGTAGAGTGGTCTTTGGCCGGCAAAAACGTGTTCTAATCCGCGAAACGTTACAGTCGACTGTATCGCAGACGAGGGTTCCGCGGGAAAGGATCGGATACAAGTAAAATAACGGGGCGAACGTTGCGAACCGATGGTTTTCCGGCAGTATCGAGGCAATATACGAGCGTTAATTCCGTTCATCGGTTGGCAGAGAGAAAAAAAGGCGTCGCAAGGGTCGAACGATCCCCTTCGATCCTGCGGGAGAGCCTCCCCAGTTTCGTCGAAGGAGACGCAACGACGGGTTCTCGTTACAGAAAGGCATTCCGCGTTGCCGAGATTAAGCGGGAATATTTAGCAAATGTTTCACATAAATCAAAGCGGCGCAATATGTTCCGAGTTCGGAGCGAGGCTATGTAAATTCATGGTAATATCGCTCGGCCACCCCGCGGAGAGGAGACCTTCGATACGTGGGCGGAGGGGAACAAAGTCGAGGGGGACTCAAACGAACAGGGACCAGACAGGGACAATCGGATAAAGAGGCACACGCGTTTATGATCGAAATGCTTCGAGTATTATTCAAGAATTAGGCCAATGGGATTCATAAAAACGAGCTTCTTCTATCTCTCCTGTCTCCACAATGCATTCTCTACTCCGTTAAATCATGTACTTTTTTAATCCTCATACTTAAATTTTTTAGACTTATATTTTCTTAAAGAACATATACTTTATAAATTTTATTTACTACGTACAAAATGAATAAATTTCGCGCAGCTACTGTACAAATTTTTTCATGTAGACTTAAACGATTGTGTTTCGTGAATTTAATTAATCGTATCAAGAATGGCGAATATTGATAAATGTTGATGCGATTATTAAGAAAAAGTGGTGATAAGAAAACGAAGTAACAGAAATTGGATAGCGTTAGAAGGAGCTGGGAATAGAGAAAGAGAGAGAGAGGAGAGTGGAGAGCAAAGCCCGAAAGAGGGTAGCGGCCGCGTATTTCATGAACCCCTAAAGCAGCCCTAAGCATTGCTGCAACCGCCACAATCCCATTCATTCTCTTTATGGGCTTCCAAGTATTCGGGAGCGGGCTTGAATAAATCGGAAATTTGCCCCGGGGAAACGGGCTAGCCCCCTTCTCGCGATTTACCTACGACTTTCGAACTGGTCATTCGCGTTTACAACCCCTGCTCCTGTGACTTATCATCTCGTATCGGACCCTACATGCTAACTCCGCTGTTAATATTGATACCATTCAAAATATGCAATAACACAAGGAAGATATTACTAATCCTCAGAACGCAGGCCTTTTTTTTATAACTGAACAATCGACAATGCTCAGATTTGTTTGTGAACGTTTTTAAACGCACTTTCGAAGGAACTTTTTGTAAACCCATCAGTTTTTAATTTGTTTTTAATATCACAGCTACTTGTTTGAATTCAAATATTTGCTCCTTTAATTATTATTTTTCTAGAAATCTTTTCTACGTCTTCTAAAAATCATTTCTTTTCATATTCTTTTTTATTTCTTTTAAGAGTATAAATTAACGTTCGCATTTTCTAAAGCAATTACTTTAATTCGTTGAAAAGCTAACCGACCAAACTAAAATTTGAAATCACTTTAAATTAACCCCTTGCCGTACCATTTGCTTTGCAGTTCCAGTGATTAAAACGTCTTTAACGTTAAAACTGTCGTAGAAGGGAAAAGAAAATTTATATTTCTTGTATGGCTACATTTATTTTAATGTTTAGACATTAATTACAAACGAATCAAAATTTATTTCATCTAAAAGGAACGCGTAACATTCATATTAAACTTTGATAGAATCATCATGACGAGCCTGACTCGTTAAAATACGGCAAGGGTTTAAAAAGATAAGCATTAAACCGAAGCTCTAATTAGTTCGTCTATTAAATCCCGCAATATTACGGTAGTTAACAAATTCCGATTACAAATAGCCTTGCGGAAATTATTGCCGCATGGAGCCACACAGTTTAATTGATATTCGAGTATAAATTAAGGGGGAAACAATCTGCCGGCTTGCAAGCGAGAGTTTCATAAAACTATGATAGAGCGGGGTGAATGGATGATTCCATTCCTGCGTCTAACTATGCGGAGAACGTGTTCCGTGAGACCGTGAAATGCTCAGAGCTATTTACCCAGCGGAATATCACGCGAGACAGAAGCCATAAAACATGGTGCTAAGCGTTCCATAATTCTCGAGCACGGTATAATTCCGTTGTACTTTAGAATGTCTTTCATTTAAGTCGAGCTTGCAAACGAGAGAAACATTATCACAATTGTAATTTTGTTACCCTCGGTGTATATGATTTCAATCGCATATTTTCCAAACGGGAGGATAGCCGAATCACGCGCAAACAGATCGATCACGATGACACAATTAACCCCTAACTTGGAAGGGTTGCAACTTGAATAGCTAAGGGTCCTGACGCTGATGCCTGTACGGAATCCCTAAACGCTCGTTAGTAAACTGTAAATCTAGCATCTCAATTGGTAATTTGCATCTGAATCCAGATACGCAAATTACGGTACACAAAAGAGTCTGATCGGAATCGGAAATTTCTGTCCGTGCGGATTTCTCTCTGTAATCTACTTTGATGATTCAGCAACAGAAATTACATTAAAATTTATTGTTATGAATTCCCTACTTGGCTGTATGATGTGCTCTTGCATTGCATTTTTACTCGGTAAAGTATACAGGCTGTTTCGTAACTGGTGGTACAAGCGAAAACAAAGAGTAACATTTTTATGTCTGACGCGTCTGACCATGATCGACCAATTCTACTTTCTGCATATAATAAAGCACGCGAACCTGACGGTACTTTAAACTCGATTTTCTCGAAAACAAGGAGTCAAACGAAAAAATGTTAATCCTTTCATTCGACTTATTGTTTCATGTAGTATCATCCCCTTTTCGCTTGTACCACCAGTTAGGAAACACCCTGTATATTTGTATCACTGTTATCTCGTTCCTTAAAATTCTTTAGGCGACAAGTTTGCACCATTCACTCCAAATGTTTACGAAATAAATATACATGTATACCTCGATTTTATATCGCTTTCTACCATTTTTAATTATCTTGTGACGTCAGTTGTGGGCACCAGATCCTCCGTTATCTTGGAACACTGCGTTTAATGTAACAGTGCCGATCACACCAGTGACTATGAACGTCTCCAGAAAATGATGAAATTTTGCACTTATCTCCCCCAAGATTCCCCGACGCACTATGTCGCGCGAAAATCAAGAAATAGTGAGTCAACGAGACGGCCCCATTACAACGACTAATCATGATCGATGACAAGTGAAGGTCTCCGATACGAAATCCTTCGAGGAGAAGGATCTTCATCTTCCGCGCGCAGATATATATCGTCCTCGGTCCACTAACAGGGTAAACGCGTTAAAGTTTCACGAGGTCCAGTCTGCACACGAGACCGAACTTACCCCGGAGCTATTCAACATCGTTTTCCGGAGGTAGGTACGCGATGGACCCTTGGATTGGTTCTACAAAGAGCTCCTCAAGCTTCTCCGTTTTTTCTCTCGGCTCGTTTTTCTTCGTTTACTCTACTATATTAATCGGTCTCGTGGGTAACATTCGCGCGACGTCCGATGGCTTGAAAAATCAGATCGTTCCAGACCACATAATCAAGACTACATGTGTTGTTTTGGGCATGGATAATTCTGCTTTTAACATTTATTCAAGAACTAGCTGACCCGACAGACGTTAACATGTACAAATTTCAATAAATTTGTTTGCGATCGTTTTAATTATGCGTCGATTAATTATCATCCCAAAAATCTCATAGGAAAAAGCATTTCTATTTCGTTAAATAAATTTCCCTTTATTTTATGGGAACATCGAAGAAGCTGAGCTGGCGCTCACTTAGAGTGAATTTTATGCATTTATAACAAAAATGAGTAGTTGCAGTCTGAGTAATAATAACATATAAAAAATTGAAGAGTACAATATATTAATTGTGGCCTACTAAAATGATTAAAACAAGATTGTGATGAATTTATGACTTCTGCTTCTCGCAGCAAACAAAAAATTTTGATTTTGCTTTTATACATTAAATAAACCAAATAAGCAGAATTGTTTGGATACCGACGGTCCCTTGTACTTCAAGATTTGCGAATTCTGCGACGGAAAAAGTTGCAGGGTCACCAAGAACACCGCCCGAGGGAATCTTTCTACCGGCGCGGCGTGTCTTGAACTCCGACATTCCGGGAAGGCATCGAAGAAGTTACAATCAAACACACGATCAAAGTCCGAACTTAATCGAGATGGAACGAGTCAATACAGTATCCAGCGGAACAAATACTGCGGGACGTCAATAGACGGTGGAAGAAGCGGGAGCAAAGAAATCCGTGATTCCCCGATTAGAGGACACCGTCTGGAAGGTCCCTTCGTCTTCATTTAAACGAATACGCGTGTCCCTCGGCCCTTTGGTCCTTCCAATAGGACAGAAATGTGCCGCGGAAGGACCACAGGCCTTTTTGTCGCATCCTCCCTCTTGTTCGGTCACGAAGGGTCGCGGGGCCGAGATCTCTTCAAAGACGGGGCGAAACTCGGCTCAAAGTCAGAGAGAAGAGCAGTTCGGCCTCTCCGAGTGGAAACAGGTCTATGCAATAAGATGGCGGACTGGGGAACGGTCTCTAATCGGCCGGTACCTTCAGACTTAGCCGTCTTTCTGGCCGTTCCGCAGAACTCCTGCCACCGATCCCGCAACAAACCTGACAAAGGTTCTTTAACGAGACCCTCCACCCCTCGCCAAGATGAAAGATCCGCTCCTGAATATTACGTGCCTATTTAATCACCCGCAATTTCACCTATTGTCACCTGGTACTCAGCTTCCCAGGTGAAATATCGCCCCACTTTGCTTTTTAACCCTTCACTGCATCATCTTTTTTAATTGGAATGAAAAAATTGAAAGAAGGTCAGGCTTTGTGTTTTATTTAAGGGAAAAATATTGAATAAAAATTAAAACAATATTATCAGAAAAATAAACATCAGATATGATACACTATGCAGCGAAGGGTTAATATAATCCTTAATTTGTCAAAGGATTTATTTGGTTATCTCAATTTTTTGTGTACCTCGTAACTCTTAAATACCTACATTTGAATTTTGATCAATTTATTCATATCTATATCTATATATGGAAACAGGCTGTTTCATAATTTTCTCTACTTTCTAAGGTGGTCTCCTATTCCGCGTGATTGTCCTCGAACACACCGAAACTTTCTACAAAGCGTAGCGTGGACAACCATCATCAGCTCCTTCGAAAGGGTTCAAGGGCCACCCCCAAAGGGATCTTCACCGCGACGCTCAATTATACAGCGCATAAGGACACAAGGAGAGGAGTCCCAAGATCTCGAAACTTTGGCTACGTGGTCTTACGCATCGCGTAAGTCGACATCATCGGTCATCCAACTCCAGGTGGACGAATTACTGCTGGTCGTTAGAGTTCGAGGCGAGTCGCGCGGGTGGATGCTCGAAAACCGGGTCCGCCCTCGTCTGAATCCCTCCAGGTAAAAGTTTAAACGCCCCCTCGTAACTGCTCGAATTCACCGCGATGAATGCGCGCGCGTGGGATTGCACTCGACGCCCCTGCCAAGGCGAAATAATTAACTTTTTTTTTTCAACAACGAGTGAAATAAATGTTTTCTTTTATCTCGATCGCCAATTTTAAATAGAAATTGCAATTTCGGTGTACAGGTTCGATCCTATGTTACTATTTTCCTAAGCAGTTTTACAAATTAATAATTCGACGTTTCGGTCTAGGTTAAGACCATCTTCAAGAATATAATTGCGTCTGTAAAAATTACTATGACGATATATATTTTCGTGTTAAAAAGCAAAAAGAGAAACAAAAGAGAAAAATACAGAAACCGAAACCAACGAGTGAAATGTTTGCAAATTTCAAGGATCGATTGCGAAGTTATCATGTTCGATTCGCCGCGGAAGCATCGCTCGGTGTAATTTTTGTTTGAAAGGAAATACTTCGTTTAAGGGGCAGACAAAGATATTGGGGTAAAGAAGAAAAATTAATTGAAAAAATTATTAGTACAATGGTACATACAAATGCATCATGTTGACCTGCCTCTATAATTTCCGAACGATCCGTACTTCGAGGGTTAAAGTAGACTATAAATTTTCAAAAATATTAATGTTTTCGGTGTCGTCGGGGTTGCTCCTTTGAAAGGGAATAAAACCTGACGCGAGGGTGTCGAAATCGCGTGGAAAAGGTTCCATTAGCATCTACGTGCGAGTCGTCTGAGGATAATCTCAGCAGCCCGCAGCAAGGGACTAGTTGCTCCGTCGGAAGGGTTGAATCGCGCTGCAACCCCTGCAGGTGGCACTCACACAATCTTTCGCATCGCCTTCTGGCCCCTCCCGTGTACGTGTAGATACTCGTAGAAACGTCGTGATTGTTCCGCCGGTTTCTCTATTGGGATAAACGTCGACCCCTCCTTATCACCCCTTATCCTATGATGGAGAGGGTCCTCCCGCAGTCGCGGGAACGGAACCCCATTGCCTAAGGGGCTGCTAATTGATTTTAGAAGTTCCTCCGTCGGGCCATCTCCGCCCAGCATCCTCGCGATACATACACCTACGAACGGGACCGACGAGTTTCTTGCGAAAGACACCGACATGCTTCCTATAAGAGTCCTGTTCTCCTAAGTCGTCTTAGTGGATTCCCTGAGAAATACCAGCATCCTCGGCCACCCTTGTTTCTCGTTAAACGCAGCTCAACACGGGAGAACCCTCTCTTTATCCCGGAGAGAAATCGAACTTCTTCCATGAACAGGAAAACGCTAGACGCTATCCGCCTTGCGCTCTCTTTGTACGCTCTCTCCGCAACTTGTTCCGATTGATCGATCGACTATCGACAACAGTGCCGCGCCGGGAACGTTTCAAACTTTGAGGAACCGCGTGGGAAAACATTGGAACTACTTTGATTTGCAACAACTACGACAATGTTAGTTTAAGTTGTTGCCTTTGTGTCATTCATACTGTTGTGAATGCTCGTGGTCCATCATCAATAATTCTATGCATTAACCCTTTGCACTCGGAGCTATTTTATTTCGAAAATTAAACGTGTCTTTCTATCTAGAATAATTCCATTCTATAAACTTTCTTTTTATTTCGTGGATACGAAATTAATAGAATACCTTATACAATATTGAAATGTTTAGTAATTGGTTACATCCCAGTGGAGTTTCATAGCTTAATAAAAAAAAAGAAAAGCGCTTCCATAAATCTAACCATATACCAGCTCGTAAACTCGCCAATTTTCAAAATGTAACCTCGCTCTGTCAACGCGTGCAGGTCTTCAATTTAAGTTGCTGCATAGCAGCCTCATTGCTGGCCAATCAGACTGTATTCAAGCCTCCGAATAAGAGTTAAGAGAATCCAACAGAGCCGAACAAGTCGTAACGACGACTTTTCTTCTGTATCTTTCTTTAGAACTTAGGAGGGCGTAGATCAGGAGAGTAATAGCGAAGCGATGGCTACTGCGGGGTCTCGGGGTTTAACGACGCAATCAAGCAGATCGTAGGAAAGGCACGATACTTAAAAAGCAGACACGGGCTCGGGGTGATAACAAGACACGGGACCTTGAGGGCATCTCGACAGAGCGGGCAACCACTCGCAGTGAACTTGCAGGAAAAAGTGGAAAGGAGTAGTTCGCTTGCCGGTCGTAATCACCGGCACTGCAACAATGCAACCCCCGAGGCTCGAGCTCTCTCTCTCTCTTTCTTCACCTCCCCTCACTCGTACTTTTCTCCAACCCCCATACACCCACTGTCAACGAACACGTCGACATCGTACTGTCGCTTCGCTGTCTTCTTCGCTGTCGTGGCGAACGCGGAGCATTCATTCTCTTCCTTTCTGATAACGCCAGCGTGTATGCTATCCAAACGGACCGCACAATAAGCTTCCGGTTTATTAAAATCCACCTCCACCCCCGTTCCACCCACCACACGTTTCTCCGGTAGCTCCACGTCACTGTCAATTGTAAACCGCTCGAGGTTCCGAGGTTTGACAACGCGCTCCGTCGATGTTGTTCACCGCAACGGAAAACGGAGCGAGACAGTCCCCGATGAATGCGAACGGTCGATACTTCGCGGATTTTAGCAACAACGTGTTTCCACGGATTTTTAGTGTTGGTGGAGGGTGAATGGCGCCCTCAAAATGGGCCAAGATTAATATAATAGTAATAGTAGTGTACACAGGATGTTTCATTTAAGTGTGATCCTTCGAATATCTTTATTAACCCTTACACGCGAAGGGTGGTCACTCAGGAACTCCAATTATATATTCTTTTAGCAGCAGTACGTTTAAATTATTCAGTATGTTTAAATTCAATGTTTAAATTACACACGTAAAGCTAATAGCAAACGCAATTTACTTTTGAGAAGGTTCAAACTAGAACCGACACGTTAGGCATTATTGCAAAATAGCTATTAGATTAAAAATTAATCGAAACTGTGCGCCGAACACATCAGCAAATTAAATATTTCACATTTACGATCGACGTAATTGATTATTTCTAATTGGAGTATACAATATCGTCGGTGTACCGTATGCGAAGAAGTCCATTCTCCGATAAGGGTATTTACCTAACAATATCTCGACAAGCAGCTCGTTCCACGTCGGCTTCGGTTCGCATCTCGCGGGAATAAATTCTATCGAACATTATATATCGAAGCAGACAATGGCTCGCACAGCCGGGTGGCTCGGATCCTCCAATTAGCCAGTACAATGGAACCTCCGGCACGCCATAATCCCCGAAATTTCGGACTTAACGTCGCTCGCCGCACCGTGTAAAATGGCCGCATCAACCTTGGCACAGTTATCAAGAATCCGCGCGCGGCGCCAGACGAAAAACGGGTTTTCTCTTATCTTCGCACTCGCCGGTTGGGCAACCTCGCGACAGCTAAATCGTCCATTAACGCGCACTGAACCCTTCGAAATATCCTTCGACGGGGAAACAAAGAGGGAGAGAGAAAAAATCCGGGGGGTGAGAGAGAAGGAAAAAAAAAGGAGGGTGGTCCGCGATCCGACTACTGGCAAGATATTACGTAAGGGCGAATCCACGAGGGTTGGAACAGCGTACTACCTTTGTCACCACTTAAAAGGGTCGTCCCGCTCTCGCTCACTCTTTTCCCACCCTCTCTGTTCCTCGATTGCCACCCTGAGAACGGCGACTTCTGCGAAGTCGTGCGAGACGCAGGTGGCCCACTCGCGTTATCGTTCGTTTGCAGTTCGTCGAACACGGGGCCAACCCTTCTCTCGCATCGCTGTTGAATCCGCTTTAGGCGGAAACACGAAATCGCACCCGAGGAAGCCAAACGTCGTTAATAACTCGCGGTACATTTAATGCCTCTCCGCTTTGAGTGACGTCGCGCGATCCTGGGACCGAGAGGGTGCCTTCTGATTGCTAATTACCGCTCGGTTCAGACCGAGATGGACGAGAATGCGCACCACTTCGACCAATGGTTCTGGAAATGCCTCGGGCCGTCGTTGGTTTAACGCGGTTTTCTGTGAAGGTGCCATTTTCACTGTAATAAAAGGATCTTGAAGCACAATGCTTGGCAATTCTTTATTATACTGTGTGTGCACCTTGTACTTTGTTTATAAATTTCTATGATCACTAAAGATTCTATGATCACCAATCATTTTATTGTATGTAAAAATAGTAAATGGATGAATTTTCACCTTGAGGAACGTACGAGGATTAATATGTTCAGTCCTTGTAGAAATATCGTGATAGGATCCCCACCAACAGCACCAAATCCCTTGATCTAGTAACGCTGTTTCTAATTAATACATTTTGGTGTTAAACATAATCCTCTTATTATTTTCCAAATTAAATGTTAACATAGTTAAGTCACTCGAGCTTGTAAAAAACCAGGAAAGAGTCGAACGAAGAGAACGAAAAAAATTGAAGTTTATATTTTCCACTTTTCACCGAAGCACGAAAAAAAAGTTGAGCGAAAATGAGAAACGTGGCAAAGTCGCAAGGATTCGTGAAAAATCCAATATGGAGTCGTTCGCAGGAAACGAAGCAATTCGAGGTTCAGTTTTCCCGCGGCTTTTAATCAAGAGGTGGTGGGGAAATGAAAAGGAGGCGTAGAACGGGGAGGTAAAGTCGAAAAGAGGGAAATCGACCCCTCGCTGCCGGAAACGTCGTAAATCCTGTCGTTACATCATTAATGCGGCGAGGTTCGTTAATTAATTCGCCAGTGTTGTGGTGTGGCTCGTGCGGCGCTTGTTAGAGGAAGGGGAAACGGTTGGTTAAAGAGGTCGAACGATTTGCTTTGCGCGGCAGCACGGCGTATATTTACACCGATACGATCTAATTACTCGAGTGACATGTCCAGAATCCCGTGGTGGGTTCACCAAAAATCATTCGACACGAGCTGCCACCTGCAACCCATGCTGTTGTAACGGTTTCGCGAGAGGGGAAACCGTGTGCAAGCAGCACAATTCAATTTTCAATACGCCCGACCCGTTACATTGATTTATAAAAAAATCTGTGTGAAAAAATTCTCGTCATCAAAAAATAATTTAGTTGCTCAAACCGAAGTTAGAAACATAAAATTTATTATAATCAAATCTAATTTACTTGAATATCAACTCACACCACCTGGTTAATGAAAACTCTTAGCAACGTCTATCGAAGAGTAATTTTATTACACTGGAATACACGTCCATAGTTGGTGTGTCAAGCAATTATGGTTAAGCTCGCGGGAGCAGCATAAAATTATTGCAATATAAATCTCTTCGCGTATTACGTTGCGAGTATGTAAGAGTAAACGAATAAATAGCCGAAAAAAAAAATGGAAAGATTATTTGCAAAGCCCGCAATAGGTCTGGAAATGTTCACGAATCCGCGGGATTAGAGCGATATTTTTTATCTCGACTGTTGTACACGGCCAATTTGGGATCGGTAAGTATGACGGATGATCACGCGGCGCAGCGAGGTGCTCGAGGCTACGAAATTACTGGGCTTTCATAAGGATCGTGTGCGAGCCAGTGATATTTTTAAAGCCAGGAAAAAGAGCCTGCAGCAGCTGCGAGTGACGTATTACCGTTCCCTTCAACACAGAGTTTCACGTTCTTGTCTTGAGAACTAGGAAAGTTATAAACACCAGCTAACATCGCAATCCTTTCATTCACAATTATAAAACAATACGTGGCATTCTTAAAAATGTC
This sequence comes from Lasioglossum morio, assembly GCA_916610235.2. Taxonomy (NCBI): domain Eukaryota; kingdom Metazoa; phylum Arthropoda; class Insecta; order Hymenoptera; family Halictidae; genus Lasioglossum; species Lasioglossum morio. Next base: position 13,836,906 of record OU744334.1, read on the forward strand.
ATTTCTGCCTCTACCAATTCGGTGTGTAGTCCGCAACACTAATAAAACAATGTAACAAAAGACATTCACACGTTTTATACTTTTAAAGAATTGTAGGGTATTTACGAACAACTATTACTTAACAAATAATATGTGCTGGTATCAGCGCACAGATTCGATGAGGATAAAGAACAAGCAATCTTGCAATTAAAGTAACAAAAGAAACACTTTGCCTTACCTGCTTTCATAAAAGGTTAGAAATGAAAAATTTCAGAAAGAAACTGTCACGTTGCCGGTTGAAACTGTACTGAAACCACGCGAAGGTTAAAGGAATGAAAACAGTGCATACATAGGATCAACACATTTCATACTCAGCCAATCAAAACATAAGGAGCAACTCCTGCACTAGTCAATACTTGGCGGTCAATTTGAAATCCCAGTGGAGACTGTTTCCACCAACAAACCACTTGCAAGTACCATTAATGAATAAAGTACAAGGAATTGATATTGATAATGTTTGTACCAACAGTATCACTTAAGCAGTGAAGAAACTTTTGAAGAAAAAAAAAAAACAGAAAAATGCAAGTTTTCAGAGAAGTGTAAAATCGATTCGCGTGGCCATTGCTATCGTTAGCTCGTCTGCAGATTTCGAACCGCGTCCTCGTCAGCGCGTGTTCCAAAATTAATCAGCGACTTTACGTCGATACTAATGGAACCATCAAACTCCGGCTCTTTTGACTCATTAACTTTCATACACGCTCGCGGGATACAAATCGTCGGGAGCTAGAGGGAAAGAGAGAGAGAGAGAGAGAGAGAGAGATGGGTGGTAGAGAGAAGAGGATAGACAACTCGACTCGTCGAGTCTCCCTGATGAAACAGAATCTCATCAAAATGGACGTGAATGCGTCGGGCATTGATTTCCACGTCCCCAGACGTCCTCCGACTGCCGACATTGAGCTTGTTACCAGGCTTTTCCAGGATCGACGCGTATCACGCACGCATACGTGCATAATTAACGAGACGTGCCGCGCGGCTCGAACGATAAATTTTGACGTACGAATCCGCAGCGACACGATCATGCTAACGACGCATCAGCTCTCCCTGGCATCGAGAACTTTTCGGAACGCGGCCGCAACACGGACTGCCTAACACCGGGAATGCGGTGAACCGCAACGCCATAGGCTTCGACGTCTCCCTCTTCGACGGGACCATGGGGAATCATGGTCACCGAACAACATCCTTCGTGTATCCGTCCCATGACTTCATTAAAAACCAGCCCCTTTCATCTTCGAGCACGCGAATCCGCAATAGTCCAGGAACGCGATTTTACTGGATCAATCTTTCGAAGCTCAACATTTTGATAAAACCATTCCATTTTCTGAAAATTCGTTTACAAAAATTGAAATTTGCATAAACATCTGCAGTCTACCAACTCTATAGCTATAAAAAAGACACAGTTGGAAGCTCTCTCGTCAGATGTTGGAAAACGGAAGAAGGATGTATTATGTGGCAGCAGTTCTTGTGCAAAATGAATTAAGTTTCTGTTGATTATGTATAATGCATAACAAATTTAAACTCGAATATGGAGGTGGAGGTCTGTACTATAATATTTGAGTTGAGTTATCCGAGAAGCAACGGAGGCTCTCGCGCATAGATTAAACCGTGCAAAGCCGATTCCGATGAGAGGCAACTTCCTGCTGTCGAGCCGACAGCCTGTTTTCGCAAGGGGTGGCTGCCGCGTGTGACGCAGGGATGCTCGATCCTGCGAGTTTTATGGCTGGGGATGGATGATGGTTCGGATAAAAGGGTACTAACGTTTACGGGATAATAATTGGAGTACGTAAATTACGGCGGAACGACGGATTGATGGAGATGGCAACGATAAGATGGTGGGCTAATAAATTCACCGAATGAAGGTATAACTGTGTGTCACACGGGGTTCATACCGTGTCGCTTAGGGATGCTAATCGTTTACCTCGAGCTGTTACACAGAACATACGGAAAGGATCTTACACTATTATCAACGAACAAGTCTATACTAGGACATACTAGATATAACCACGAATTCCTGATAACCAAACAAAATCCACCGGAGTGTACAACACGCGATTCAGTTTTCTGGTATTTTAATTATTAGCAAAGACGGAGAAAAGAATTTGCCTATTGTTTAATAAAAATGAGAACTGCAGATTCCGTATAAATCATACGGTGTTTGGAAACTATACCAAAGAATTCACAGGAAACGTAAAATATAGTGAGCGCGTGATAAATTACGGTACAGAGTAGCACAAAACGAATGGCTGCGGACATTAACAAAGCAAGTTGGCCGAGGTCCAAGGTACACCGTAGGTAATTTATTTAAAAAAACAACCACGTCGTCTGAAATGATTAACCTTTCCTCCGATATAATCTATCAAAGTGATGTCGACAGGAAAATTGAGTGCAATATAATAATGAAATTAATTATTTAATTACATAATTAATAAATTTCTAAGTTATAAATGTCGGATATAACGTTTAAAGCTTGGTCGTTTCCTTTAATACGAGACTACGGAGGGTAGAATCGCGTTTCGAAGAATTTTCATTGGAGGTTTCAATTGTCGATTGTTAGAGGGATTTAAGGCATTGTTAAACGAGGCGAGGCATTCATTTCCCCGGACTAATTTGCCGGCGCGAATGTCCCAGATCGCGGCCATTCTTCTTCCGTAAGCGTAACAAAGCCACTGGAAGACACTGACACGAGGATTCAGAGACCGATTGGTTCAGATCTCCTCAGCCGTGTCCCTGCGGGCATGTTTTGCGGATTCGTGAGACCGTGCCAAGGATAATCGCGTCCTCGACGATAACGTCGTTATCGGCGACGCAATTTGAGCCCGCGGTAACGATTAAGCGGCACAATCAACCGAGCGTCGACGACGATCGCTGTTGGTCAGGGGTGTCCCGTCCCTAAAATGCCCTATCCCTATACATTGACAACTACAGTGCCTTCCAAAACTACCCTAAATTCCCTGTTTTCGAAGAATTATCAATATCTCGACTGTCATCATTTCATGAAACGAAATCGTACGATAAGACTCTTATTTAATAAATAGATTGCAGATTTTATACATTTATAAAAATAGTTACTTTTTTAGTGTTAATGTTCCAAAAATTTTATTTTCTCTAAAAAATAAGAAAATATTTTGTTGATTAAAGTTCATCCCTTGAATAAAGAAATTCAGCTGACGGATATTACATCGCACCTTTCAGAAGGAAGGAGATTACAAATATATTTAATTTATAATATTTACTAACGAAAGGGTCCAGGACATATTTGATCGTATCCGATTAATTAAAAGCGTTCAAAGGTCTTCGTTTCAACGGAGAAATGTTAGGAAGTTTGACGTTGATGGCGCACGATCGCGAATATTCCTGTCCAAGACTGTGCATGAACCGAGGACCGGCATCGGTCATACCTAAGGACACTTAATTAATTCACTTTACGCCGGACTCCCCGTTTGTAATGCGGGACAGGGGCGTCCAAGAACCCCGAGGCAGTAATTGATTCAAATGCTTCAAGGGTATTACTGGCCGGCGAAGACGGTGTGCGTGTGCCCAATATCGTTTGGGTTTCTGTCTGGGCGGACCAGACCGAGGGCGTGAAATTTTAGTCAAATGTTCCGGCAAATTTTAACGTCTGCCGGTTATGCTAGCCAGAAGATGGCCATTATCAAACTCAAATTAGCAACGTAAAAAGGATGGTTTCTTACGGTGCTCTGTTTTCAAGACAATCTACTTTTAACATTTTATTTCAGGTACTAAAATTATCTTTTTCTACTGCACTGCAATCTCTCGACTCGTAATACCATTCTCGTAGTATCCTGTACATGGGGAAGTTAATTGTCGAAAATAATCCTAGATGTGCGCAGAATATTTTATAAGATTAGAGTAATTTTCTCAATGAGATTGTAATACGTAAAAATAAATATTTTCTCCTGAATAAATTTGCACAATTCAATGAGAATTGTATTGATACAATAAAAATAGGAAAAGAAACACTTCCCTTGTCTTTTCAATAAAAAAATCTAACCCTCAGCATCACGTGCATTAAAGCGAAGGAGGAGCGCATTACTGCGGCACAAAAATCGCTAGGAGTGTTCCTAATACTGCGATGTGAAAATACTTTTTTTATATTTACTAAATACTTTTGTAAATAATGTTTCTCTCTCTCTCTCTATTTATAGTAGGTTAAGGTAGTTGTAAGTAATAAGTTAGAGATAAGAATGGAATGGAAAAGGAGGAAAAATGAAAAAGGATTGTAACCCCGAGGGGAACCAATAAAGATATATATATATTTAATAAATACGTTTTTAGATTAAATGAAATAATCTTAATGAAAACCGAAATCGAGCACATTAACAGAGGCGTTCGCTACCACGTAATGAAAAAGATTTAGTAACTGGACGCGTCCGTCGTTAACACCCTCGAGTAATTCGGCTGTATCGGCCGGTGTAATTGCGTACGTCCCTGGACCGCGGTATCAGTTATTGATACGATCGTCTATTAGAAACTTGGTCCAATATCAATGAGTCAGATGTGAGACCGTAGGTACTAACCGTTCCGAAGGGGACGCTATCGAGATAGGGACCTTCGCATCAAAAGGGTCGTTACAAAGGGATCGCAACGCACCACGCATAATACCGCGTGATGTATGAATTTAATTAAGTAATTATACAGAACCGCATTCTACATTAATCACGGCGTCCGTTTTCCCTCTCTCTCTCTCTCTCTCTCTCTTTGGTTGTTTCCTATTCCGGCGACTTTCCTCGATTTCATTGTACTACAACATTTCCAGAGAGAAGAAGAGAGTGAAGCCGTTCGCAAAAGTTCCGTGCTTCAGACGAGCCAACCCCTCAGAGACGATCGTTTTAACAACGACTCTTTTCATCCCGGAATCCCTTTGTACGGTAGCTCTGGGCAAAACTGGTTTCGCAGTTTCTCCGCTGGCCAGCTACGCGCTGGACTTTTGAATTTGTTAATTATCTAGCTAGATATTAAACATTAACCCTTTGCGTTATAATATCGTGTCTGACACGTGATGTAGATTCTGAACACGTTTTGATGAAAATGTATGACAGTCATTTCCTTTAAAGCAAAATAAAATTCTATTCTGCTTTTGTTAATGTACAGCTGTTGGAGAACATCTAGGCATACAATTTATATTAATATTCTCTTTTTTTAAGATATTACGATTTACCAAAGAAGTTGTAGATTTATTTGTAGTAAACTATTCGCTTTCTGTAATAATTATATTCTGTTCCACCATTCTAATTGCATGTCTAATTGCACAACATTCGAAATTTCACTTATGCATGTAAGAATTGCACTTAGAAATGAATTCGGTGCGTTTTAAAAATAAGGTTACTGTTTATTCACGAAAAAAGGTCATAGATCTATTAATAATATTCGTGTATTAATTACCTTGTTTCAATTGTTTAAGCAACCGACGTACTATTGTTCTATTGTTCGTGGATTTTGCAACGCTCGCGTGAAAAGAATAATGAAAGATTTCGTTTTCGTAAGGTTGTGTAACTTTCACCCTCACCTGTCGGAACTGCGAAGATTGCTTTGGCGACAGAACAAGTTCAGAACAGCGTCTCGGATCTTTGTTCGTAGTTTGGCGACGGTTCCGGAGGAAAACAGTGAAAAGGGTGATTCGAAGGGAACGGCCGTCCTCCGGCCGGGAGAACTAATTTCATAGTTTTAAGGGCCACTGGAATTGAGCCGGTTCGGGTCATCGCTAATTGGGTGCTGTACTGGCTAGATTGCGGTCACCTTGTTAGAGAGCTCGTCGACTTTACTGTGAAAATGTATCTTCCCGACGAATTGAGAATGAACCTTTCTCCATCCTCCTGCACACACGTGTATCGTTACTGGCTAACCCATTATCAGACTAAACACTAATTTGCCGACACGAATTTCTCGATTTCCCGCGAGGCCCGCGAAATAATCGTAATTAGATATCTGTGTATTCACCCTCGCATTCTGTTCATATGACATTTGAGTTTCTAGTTCATTCTTAATTTTTCTCATTTAACGATCTGACTTTTAATTAGTTTTTGACTTGAATGTTTTAAACGAGGAATTCTTAAATACGGATGAACGTTTATGATTTATATACAAGGGAACTATTATTGTTCAAGCAGTGGGTGGAATCATTAATGTTAATTAATGTATGCTCGTTTCTTTATATCACCCAAAAAAAATGCACTTCATACATTTTTGTCTCTCACTCATTATGTTTCTTTCTACAGTAAAAACTATTTACAGTAAAAACAATAATTCTCATACATAATTCATGCACACACATTTTACTCACCACCCTTGTTTTGATTGCTGAATCTCTCACATTTTCTTCACATTCTTTATTACACTCATTCCACTCAATTACTTCGGTTTAAATGTTATTTGACATTCTCGACAGTTCTTCTAAAATCTTCATTCGGATGTTTCCGACTCTAGTTTCAAATTTACTCCAAGTCTAAACGTTCCTTTAAACTCCGGCGCCGTTCGATTGGCGTTCTCATTTCCTGTACGTGTTCGCGCGTTCCACGGACATTTCTCTTCCCTTTAATTTAAGAACCTTTCGACGGCCGATAGCAAATTGCCGCGAATAGAAAAACATTTCGAGTTGATTGCTAAAAATATCCGGAGACCGCGTGAAGGGCTCGATCGAAGACAGAGAGAGAGAGAGAGAGACAGAGAGAGAGAGAGGGGGTGAACGGAAAAGGGGATAACCGAGGGACTTCTGAAAACGGTGATCACGTTTTTTTAATTAAACCGAAAGTCAGACATCCCCGTGGAGCAGAGTCGTCCGCCGACAATCGAGACCGTTGGTTTAATCACGACGTAATAATGACGGCAGATAAATTAAACTGGACCGTAATGCTGTCCGTTCGAAACGCCCCTCGAAGAAAGATCACGTGCCGGAAACAAAAGGCCGACAAAACGATTCAGTAAACTTCGGGAACAACGGTATTCCACTGCCGGCGAGATTAGGTTCGGCAAAACCTCGATATCAGCTCCCGTGATTCCATTAATTATTCCTGGATTTTGCACGTTGAAACTTTGCGTTCTGATAAAAAGCTTTCATCTTCCACGGTAATGCAAGATCATTTTACATTACATTATGCAAGTTCATTTATTATCGTTAAAAATTTAGGGAAGATCCTCCTCCATCTGGGGAAGATTTGTCACCCTATAAAAATAACAAGTCCAAATTGTTTTTAGCAGGTGTAGAGGTTTCAAGCTTTCATTAAAACAGCATAAGAAAATACAATTTCTACTCGTTCATATTCTGTAACTGACCTATAAAACGTTCTTTTACAATTTCCGTGGTAAAACTAACCGTCGCTTTTACACGAGCAAACATCGCAGGGCGCAACAATTAAAATCCTGAGTCAACAAAACCGAAGTGAAATATCAATAAAATACATATTGACCGGTGCAATGAATTTTAGACGCTTCCGAGTAAAATTGGAAACGCGAAAGCAAACGGAAAGCCAATTAATTGTTAGATACTATCAAATCAATTTCGAATTTCTGTAGAATCGTCTGTATCGAGTACGGTATTATATTCAGTCGATATTGCCTCCGATCTCTCATTATTCGTCGGATATCATTCAACTCTCCCCCGTTCGCGATTCCAAAGGTAAATTACATTGATAACAAACAGCTCGGTATCGTGTCGTAATTCTCAAGAACCCAGGAACAGATGGAAGAGACAAATGTGGCTCATACACTGACTCTCGTGTACATACTAACAACTGTAAATTGGTGGGAGTCAAACAAGAGGAACACGGGTATTTAGGCATGACTATTGTGTTTACACACTGTCGATATACTGGGTGGACTCCTCGCACGAGAACATCTAAATAGTTATGTCATTGTGTTAATGTTGTAGTAATTCCTAACATTTAATCTAATATTTATTTAGCAATATTAAAGGAACACATTCCGAAAGAAACTTTTGGGACAACTTATAATACTTTCGTCGTGTACGAATTGACAGAAAATATTTTCAAATGCAGTGGATACAAGGAAGTAAAGTTTTACGAATGAAATGAATGTTTCTATTTTGTGAAACAGGTTATCGTGAAGTATCTGCTGAGAATGGTACACGCGTGTAAATCTGTTTTGCAAGGATTGAAAATTTGTATCGACTGAAAACGTGTTAGTGGAAAAAGAATTGCCGAGGCTGTAACCCCATAAAAGCTGACCCTGATAGAAAAACTTCTCTATGAAATTGCATTGGTTCGTCCGGAAGAGATTTTTCGCTGTGACCATAAATATCCGAGAGATTCGGATGTTTCGGTTTAGGTACACCACCCTGTACATGGGTTCCATCGTACCAGCACTGACTCGGCAAACCCCCGTGAGTAATGCGTCGTAGATAACGAACTGGAATCCCGTCAGAATCCACGTTTACGGTTTCAATATACCGAAACAGTTCGCGGCCGTTGATCGTCCGGCTGCACGACGTGACGCACGCTCCGAGCCAGCCAGAAAATGTTGCGTTTCTGCATGGTACTTCCGGCGCTGATTTGCACGCTGTGTTTGATATGCAATTGCACCGCGTGCACACCGGATATTGGACAACCACTGGACTTGAATCAGGTAATCCGTTATTGTTAATGCGACACTAGTACGAACTGTACCGAGTGGGGATAGGATCGAATTCAATTCACACCGCCATTTGCAAGCTCGTGGAGCATCAAGATTGGCACCCTAAGTCAAAATCGTAGTAAAATTGTTTTTATCTTTTTTGGAAATGTTTAAACGAGTTTAACTAGCTATTATTAAAAGCTAATAGAGATTTTTCAGCAAAGCATACATGTAGGGTAAACTGTACAATGATTGGCACCTTAAGTGAAAATCGTAGTAAAAATCTTTTTATCTATTTTTTGAAATGTTTAACCCTCATCTTTCCCACATTTCACGAAATGAATCTGTCCCTCGGTGTTAAATTGACACAGTGATACAAAATAAAAGAAATTTCGATGCTTTTTAGTCAAATTCAAGAGTTATAAATTGTTTAAGTATACAAATGTTTAATGAGCAAAATTGAAATGAAAAGTGTATCGTCCCCTTCAGTTGATTAATCAAGGATCAACCTCAGCCAGAAGATTGAAAATAGTGATTTTTGATAATCTTATCTCAAAAACTGTAAGACTTTATTCTAAAAATGTTTTCGCTTGTAAAAATGTATATGTTAAACAGTACCTTATAATTTTTTCGTTTACAAGTGTTGAGGAATTACGAAGTTATAGCCGGCCTTTCTTGTGAGAGAGTATTATATATTTAAATTTCCATTCAGCATCGGGTAGTTGAATTACGTTCACGCGAGAATTATGTTTGCGTGATCATGTGGCAGAATCATTCGTTCGGATCACGATAAATCGAAACGTATAATGCCATCGGTTACACGATATCAATGAGCCTGACGCAGCTATACGGACACACGTAAATTCGGTGAAGTGTCGGTTAAACGGCTCGTGGGTTTGCACGGTTCCACCGAAATCTGTCAATATTGGATCACTACAGTTGTACACATTAATTTCCAAACTTGCGTGCACACGCATGATCCTCATTCGAATTTATGTGTGTCAATTTGTAAGGGGAGGACACGTCCTAGAACTTACGCACAGCGATCCTCATTTATAGCGTGTGCAATGTGGAATTCCGGGATACGAGAATGTTACTTTCGTCGTAAATAGTCTTCTACGTAGTTGATAGACATTCAGTTGATAGGAACATCAAGATTATCATTTAAGTACTACATTTGTGGCAATTAAACTAATTGCATAGTTGTTGCATCGGGGATATCGAAAGTAAATTTGTTGTCCGAGGGTTGAAATTAATCTGTATAAAAGATTCACGGTCTACTCAATATCTATAATCTCGTGAAAATGGACGTTCCGTTAACCTAGAATTATGCTCTAACGTTTATCATTTCTGATCTTCACAGAACTCTTTTGTGTTATGTTCCGCCCGACTTATCCTTCGTTTAACAGTTCTCAGGAAAATGGTACTTCGTGGCTGGTACTCCGATAAACGAAAGTTTGAGCAGATGTGGACAGTTTCTAGTGAGAGGCAAATCTATCAATACGTTCAACATAAAATACACGGCGCTTAGCCATAGAAACAGTATTCCTGTCACCTTTAATGTGGAAGGAACAGTCAGAGGGAACAAAATCATCGGCATTTGGCAACTACAAGGATCGAGGAAGAAGTTGGGTGAGTGCGAATAAAATGTTTAGCAAAATCTTAAATCAGTTAGTCACCTAAACATCTTGAAGATAACGTTAAACATCTTGAGGATAAAGTTGAACAGTAAAATAGGGTTTACACGATACAAAAAAAAACATTGTTACTATCACGTCAGTTTTTCTTTAAATATTAAGATCACTTTCATTTGTTAAAACCTACGATGATAGTCCATTTCATTACGAAATCAGCAGCTATAATAGCTCAAGATCATTTTTAATTAGTTTAAATTTCCTGAAGTCTTTATCCATTTTCCAACGTGTTACAATTGCTGTTACACGAAGAGAACTTCTGCCCTTTACTCCAATCGCATAAACTCGTCAGACTGCGTTAACGCATGCGAAGAATTTGACCTTTCGCAAATCGAGTCTGTTTGATTAGCTGCGTCCCGGCTGCAGTACTTTGCACCCGAGCAAACGAGTTTCTAAATAAAGCAGCGCGTTACATAAAGCGAGACCTTCGAGAACCTGACCAGGGAAATCAATAAAACTAATATTTTCACTGTCACGTTATCGCTGTCGCCGTCGTTCGGTTGTAGTAGTGAGTGAAAAGTTTGCGCCGGTGGAAGTTCGGCCACAGAATCTACAACGGTGATCAATGGCCTCTCTTCCTCGGAAAGGGACAGTTTCCGGATCCGGCCCCGGGTCAACAATCGGCAGTTCTCCCCGTTAACTTTCGAATTTTATTATATTCACAGGACCTTTCAGGCATGTCATAGTGCACGGGGAATACGGTGCCTTCGTCGCCATGGTTGTTTGCTCAGAGAGCACCACGCCTCGCCATCAGGGATACAAGTTCTCCATGATTTGGTCTCGGGAGAGGAGTCTGCCCCCCTCGATCCTGAAGGAGCTTAAGTCCAAACTGGGAGCGTACATTAATCAAGGGGAAATTCGCATGGTGGATCATGGAAACTGCTAAACAAACCATAAACTTCCATGCTAGACCGAGTCTTGAGAGGGCCTATCTGTTCCTTGCGTGGAGCTCGCGCGCTACACCCAATTATTATCGACAGACATCAGACTTTTATGCAAAATCAAAATTGCATGCGTTAATTTCAAGCTGCCAGAGTCACGTAACCATTTATTCATTTTGTTACCGATGGAAAATGTGATATTAAAAACATGGTAAAAATGAAATTGTACTCGTTTACTGCTCCCCACAAAATGCTACATAATTCAAAGTATTTCGATACAGTGAGTAGTACCCCTTGCCCTACAATTTATTTTACGATTTCAGTGATTAACACTTATTTTGTAATTCGTAATTTCTTGAATTACAACGTAATTGAATTAGCACAACTCTGTTATATATTAACAAAAGCGAAATAGAATTTGATTTCGATTTAAAAGAAATGAATAGCATACTTATTTATTAGACTCTGTTCAGAATCTTCATCACGAGTTTGACTCGATATTACAAGACAAGGGATTATTTCATATAATAGTTCTTAGTGACTCACCCTGTACACTTTAGACTAAATAGATATAGTATGATAAATATGAAAGGTACAGTGTAACGAACACACGGGAACACGGAGGAAGGAGCAACGCCCTTGTAATCATTTAAAAAAAAAGAACCGCAATTGTGCGGAGCATCTATGAGAACCACCCTCGCGGAATGAATCATTCAGGGAGGGTGACGCAGAACTTACTCGTTGAACTCATGAAATATTCGAGCAACAACCAACTGAGCCGAAAGCATCAACACCTGCGGTCGGAATGGAATCTTGGAGAGCTCGCTGTATTGTTAAGCATGGAATTTCTTATGCAGGCTGGGTCGCCGGTTATAGTTATAAACTATAGCGAACTATTCCCTGATGTGGTTACGGTAATTATAATAATTTCGTTAAGCTTGTATGCATTTACATGAAGAAATCTGTTTACCACAAGTGGTATTTAGAAATGATTAACTTCAAATAAGGTACTATTCTGTAGTTCACTGTATACGAACTCTTTTCCTAAAAAAAAAAAATGCGTCAAAATCAAAATAGATTTGCTCGCTCCATTTCTAAATAATAAAGCAACTTGCAGAATCCACAGCCGTCACGAGAGCAACGGGAATTGCAACAAATTGCCAGTGGACGCATAAGGATTAAGTCGGCCATTAAATAAACTTCGCCACAGGCCGCGTACCATGCGAAAAAAAAACTAACCCAACAGAGCGTAAACAGTGTAAACGACGGTTTCAGGCGTTCTCGCGGCAACTTTGAAATATATCTGGCTATTACGCGCACTCTGCTCGGCCCCGTTAATTGAAGGTGATTACAACTATCGCAGCGAACTACGAGCATCGACGCGTTAACTCGACGTGAAATATCGGCTGCAGGATCGTCGGAATTTTCGTGGCGATCGCGGAGAGTTCTGAAATGTTTCCCAACGAAACGGTGCACCAAACTTGTCGGCGTTATTCAACTATTTTCAAACATTGCTACCCCCTTCAACCCCTTTACCCATTTTGCATTTCTATTCGTTCGTCCCTCTTTTTCTCCGTCGATGCGAGAGAGAAATAGAGAGGAGAGCGGTGCAGATTTTCGGACGACAAACCCCCATAAATCGTGCGTATCACAATGACCGTGTCCGTAATAAATATTGCACACAAACACCTAATGGGGAATGCCATTTCGCCGCGCGGAGTTCGATGATATTGTTTATGGAGACTACCTACGGGAACACGATATAATGGAAATTCCGGCGTCCGGCCGACTATTTATGGGACACCGTCATGTGGTACCCATTGCCCCTACCGCTAGCCCCTACAGTTTCTCGTGGTATATAGGCCACGTGACCTTCCCATGGGGACAACTACCACCCTACCTCACTTTCTCATCCCATAGCCTCTTCTTTCGACGCTTTCTAACGTTTACCCTACACCCACGGAATCCTCGTTGACTCCATAACCACACGCACCGACGAACAATACTAAAACTATTTTCATGAATATTCGCATACTTCACATATTTTCTCACTAAAGAATTCCAACCAATCAAAGTTAGATTAAATCTCGATATAACCTCTCACCGATTAAACGTTTTCATAAATATTCCAAACCGTGAATCTTCATGCTTCATTGTAAAAGAACAAAAATTTTGATAACATTCTTTCTTCTTCGATATTGGATTTGACGGTGAAAGGTATGGCGTACTTTATTAAAAGTTGCATTTTTAAAGACGATATCGGATCACCCCATGGGAAATGCGAAATTCCTGCTTTGTACTTTTGGAAGATAGAATGTGGAGGAGCAAGTTTAATCCTTATAGTGTTTTTTTCTTATTTTGTGCTGTTGTGTTGAAAAACAATGAACCCCTGTACAGCTTTTGTATGTTGCAATCAATACAAACAATTTTGTCAGACCTGGGCAAGAAATATTTCAACTAAGAAATACAATTGTTTCCAAATACTATTAACAGTTGTAAGAAATAGTATTTGCAAATATTTCTATTTCTTAGTTGAAGTAGTTTTTACCCAGGTCTGCATACTACATGATCTACCATTAAGAAGTGTTCTTTTAAATGATAAATAACGCTATACTTTTTACAATTTGATCAACCACGTGTCGACAACTATAATCTTCACAAATAAAAAATCACTGAACTCGAATTCTACGTACAGAAAATAATTTCGTATCTGGTATCGATCCTCGAAAATTAGTTTCCAGGACGAATTGCATAGTAATCGTCATTTCAGTAATGGCTATCGATTCCTACAACAAATTCAGCTAGCACCAACGTCATTGACAGTTGCATCACCCCATCGGACAAACAACGTCCTTTCGCGAATAAAACGGGTTTCTTGTTTCGTTGTTTGAAGAATATTTTTTGCCGCGGCAAGACAACGTTTTATAATTAAGTTGAGACTAAGGCTTTACTATGGTACATTCGATGTGACGTCATTCGACCATTCACTATGCTATTAATGGCGTTGTCGGCCCGCACGATATAGGCAGCCGCCACGCTTATATACGCTCGATAGATAGATGTGTATACAGAACACGTGACCGCTCCACGGGGACACCCATTAAACCGACCCCACGGATCATGATGTCCCATGAACATCACTTGAGGGTCTCCGGATTGTCACGTTCACAAAGGAGACACAGGTGCCGGCGACCGGTGATTTTAAGAGACGCCATGGGCCGCTTAACTTTGCCTGAACGTCGCCGAATTTTTAATTTGTCTAATTAATTCAACCACAATCAGACGCTGAATCTTCGTATCATTTCCAACTAAAATTTTTACCCAAAAATACTCATTTCCAAAGTTATACTTTTCGTTTTAATACATCAGGGGTCGTATGCCACTTTAATCCCTTGCCTTATAATTGATTGTACGGTTTTAGTGACTACATCTTCTTTTGTGAATCGTAATTTCCTAAAGAAGGAGAATATTGATACTAAAGAACGTGCTTTCAAAGGCTAAATAATAATGTAATAAGCAGGATGTTTACCAAAGTGTAAGTTTGTACACGTAAAGTACTGTCTGAGAGTAACAAATTAAGTTAATGGAAGTCATAGTTAGACGCTTCAACAACGTGCATCCAGTTACTACATGTGTTCCTTAGGGGTTGTGAAACGAGCACATTATTCTCTCTATCGAGTCTCGGGAGACGTGACAAACGTGAATATATTATGGGAATCATTAGAACGCTGTGCATTAGCAATTTTATGCACTTGCAATATTACATTGCAAACTGGATTCCCGCATAATAAACGTGTAAATATTCCCAACAACATTCAACCTTAAACGAATAAGTTTAGAAGAATAGCTGACAAATATATTATGCTATAAATATATTTTACGATCCAATAGATACTTAAAAAATCAATTCTTTTTACATGTGAGAGTATTAAGTCAATTACTTGTTTGATGATTTACAACTATAGAAAAGTACGTCATTGGATTCGTCTTGAAATAATCGAATCCTTAATAATTGAAATAATACGTTTCTTGTAAAATGAGCAAAACGAGAATCCTGTCGTAGAACTTCATTATTAATATTAAAGCCCGGTGTACATGTAGAAAAAATGAGTTCTAGCATGGTTCGCGATAAACTCTCTATAGAATTCGCCAAGGGATGGCGAAATTGCACGTTGCGATTCTCGTGGCAAGAAGTACACAGGATGACTAAACGTGTCGAGGTCAGGTCGTGACGCGCCGAAAAGATTTTCCGCTTCAGTACATTGCTACACAAACAATGAAAACAGTCTCTCTACCGTCCTTGGGAAAGATAGAACTGTTTCACCGGTCTCCTGAAGAATAAACTTACAAAAATACTACACGTGTTCGGCTATGCCATTGAAAACATTTCTATAAAGACAATATTATCCAATTTCACGATAAAGTTGAAACCCCATCCGAGCTACGACAACAGACCTTTATTATTACAGTGTTACAGGCACATCGATGTACTTTCGAAATTCTCTGAATGAGAAAATGGCTCGCTATGTTACGAGGATCAGAATAGTAAAAATAATGTCTAATAATAAGTGCTCCATCAAGTAATAGGTTTTCTAGATTTTAAGAACTTATTACTCTGTTATGATTAATGGACTGTGGAGTTTTATGCAAAATAACAGTTGTCTAAATTAATTGCAAGATATAGAAAGACGTAGACATTTATTTCGGTTTCAAATCATTTAAATGAGTTCAAAATAAAACGACAGCATAAATGCATAACAAGTTTATACATTAAAGGAAATATTGTATGTTACCGAGAACAAAGCACATTTCAAGCTGTCTCCGACAAAAATGGAGAATATGAATTTTGTTGGAGCGATGAACAACTTTAAAAATCTGTACAGAATGCGTAGGATGGCGGTAAAAGCACTTCACGCTTAAATGTCAAAGGTATTCTCATAAATATAGTCGTAGAAAAAGTATGATCGTAAATACACCGAATCTAAAAAGTACACCAGAATTTTCTGTAAACTTTAATACTCTTTAGCAACTGTGACATTAAATGTGACAGTTGCAAGCTAATTGACCAGAACAAATGAAATGTCACAGCGACTTTAATATCCAATAACTTGTACCGTAAAATTCGATAAGCTGAATTATCAGAGAATTTATGTGATACGATCAAAGCGGAGAAAATAGACAGGGGCCAAACGGATGGAAGCCAAATTAATTTGCAAGAGAGCTTCGAATGTTCTCGAGTATCGGTGCCAGAGCCACGTGAACTCTTTTCTGTCAATGGCGGCGGCCCTTCTTTCGCGTGCGCCAATAATCTCGTCAAAGAAAGGAGGTCCTCGAGTATAACGGACTTATATCGCGGGGTACATGCTTCTATGTGGTACATACTGGCCCTTGCGAGGGCTCGGTGAATCACCGAGCTTCGAATCTTAGAAGGCTTTCGCGGATTAGCGCCGGATTGACGTCCTTTTTCCTTTTTGCGAGAAAGTGCCATTTCGAATCTTAGCAGCCGGCGCTAAACGTGCGTCGATTAAATCCATCGAATGCCAAAGCACAGTATTTATTTGTTAAACTTGTTCAAGAAAGTAATTTAAGGAGCTCCAGAAGTAACAGTTTAAGAAAAAAAATGTATCTGCTTCTGTTACATTTATTTTGAATGGAATATTGTATTAAATTTTGTACTGATTTGGGCTAAACATACTACTCAATTTAATCTAGATTAATTATTCAATTAAATTTTGTACTAATTTTGGTTAAACGTACTACTAAAGCTGAGTAAGATTAAATATTGTATTAAATTTATACTGGTTTAGGTTAAACGTTATCCCAAATTTAATTCCGGTGAAACGTTTTAATATAACTCTGATTTTAATTAAATTAAAAATATACTACATGTACATTCTAAAATATTTAAAAAGAAATAACACTCAGTAGAAGAGGATCGGCCGACTCGTGCTCGTTTTGAAATTGCAAATAGTAAGTAATTAATAGCAATGAAAGTTGAATCGACTTGTTGCTCGCGCGATATTCAGAGGCTGCAGGATAACGATGTCAATTGATCAGGATTTTTCCAATACGTCCTCGGGGCAGGGATAAACTGGCATCATTAATTTCGTGATTCTAGGATTCTATTTTTGCGATCGAAGGGTGATATAGGAGCGTGTACAGAGGAGATAAGGGTGCGCCCACCAATGACGGAATATCGCTTGCTGCAGTTCGCCATTCGCTTCCCTTGCTCGTCTTCCCATGGGATTACGTCCCCTAAGCTACATTTACATATACAGCCGGAGTGCCGCTCGAGCAACTGGCTGGTAAAAGGAAAGAATTCAATAAAAGGCGAGCGCCCGTCCATTGTCTCAAGGTCCTAAGCCTGATAGTCTGAGATCATGGACTTTAGGTGGCGCGGCAGGGTGGAGCTTGAAACGTATACATCTTGCAAGAACCTTCCTCAGGATTGTACCGCTGATGATGAGTCACGAGTTGATTAACTATGCAGGTGAAAGGACCTGCCGTAAAATTCCATGTTGTCGTAAAAAAAGAATAGTGCCGCGTAAAATTGTTATGCAAGAATGAGAAGAAACGAAAATTCAATTCACGAATATTGGATACAATTTCCAACATGGAACGTTACATTGCACATTTTTCTTTTCACCTAACTCTTTCTTGATTGTTACTTTTCTTGTTAAACACTTTTTTGATTGTTACTTTTCTTGTTTCTATAGAATGATATCGATGTAATCAGCATTTTTGAAGCTTCATTAATTTTGGCCTGGAAAGAACATTACTCATTACTATTTTTTAAAGGACATTATTGATTTTACCTAGTAATCTGTAAGAGAATTAAATTATAAATTCATTTATCGATTCAGCTAGAAATTGAACATTACTTTAGAAAGTCTCGTTGTATATTGACAAATATGTATATATTACTTTAAAAAATTGCTGTTTGAAGTTGTTTGAAACGTCGAAAAATGTTGCGCTATTTCTAAAATGTATTTCGTTTCTCGTTTATAGTTGATTGAAACTATTCCTTCATTTCGCGGCAACAATACACGGCTATCGACCGGCCAGACGACGACAGAACGAATCCACGCGAAGAAGAAACAATAAAATTTCATCGACTGCCACGCGGGAATGGTACGCCGATACCCCGAAACCGTATTAGCTGCTGTCATGAGCCAATTTTAGTTCGTCAGGGGGGGTTGGTTGATTTTAATTTGACTGTCACAGCTTTGATACTCGTATCTGAACGTCTTTCTTTTTATTCGACAGACGGAATGAAAGTGAAAATGTAAGAAGGATTTTCTTGGTTCTCGATTCAATTAAAAAACTTTCACATTTCCGTCTGGTGGTCAACCAATTGCCATTCACCGACTTATATAATCACGCGACTAGAATCATTAAAATAAAATGTTCTTTTATAGAGAATATTTACTTTAATCATTTTTATGATTATGATTAGATCGTCTCTAGAGAGGCTTGAATACATTGTACACAATATATACCGTGTAAAACGAGATTTAAATTGATATAAGAGAGTGCTAATAAGTCTGGGCGCTTTAGGCGAATAATAAATTGCGTAATCATTGTTGTGTACGCAAAGCTTAAGAGAGACGAGTCCTCCTCCACGTTAAAAGCCATCGGAGGAATAATTTAGGTGAGCGAGGTTTTTGCTCGTGGTAAGTACGCTCCTCTCCCGAATCTGCAGGATCATAACAAATGGCTCGAACCTCCCTAATGGAAATAAAGAACGGTGGAGGTGTTGCTGCCTGTTGTTGGAGTAACAGATCGTCCCGGCAGGAGAGCTAAGGATCGATGAAGTTCATAGGAGGTTGAAAGAAGAATGGGTGAAACGAACGAGAAAAAAAGCCGCGCGAGAAAGGAACGAGAAACGATACAAGATCGAGGAAAAGCAAGCGAGAGAAAAGCAAAGGCGAGTAAGACGATGGAAAAAGTAAAGGAGCGACGTGAAATCACCGGATACGAGCAAAGAGCCAGCTGAAAGAAAAATAGCTGTAGGGGATGTTAAAAGTGCGTGAACCGAAGCACCGTTACCTCTTCGAGTACTTGCCCTAAATAAATATCCTGCAATATTTTTATCCGCGCGTTTTATCGCTGACAAATGGCACTTTGTTGCGTCAAAACGTACACGCGTAGCATGAAGTCAATCTTAAGACGACAGTATCGCAATCTTCAGAAATTCGAGAGAGTTTGTTGGTTATAAAGATTATATCGTCAACAACTCATAAAGTTTTATAGAAGTCTTCGTAACTGAAGTACTCAATTTTCAAGACTCCTTTACTCATAAGATTCTGCAATTTCTTCGGATACTCAAGATTTTTAGGACTCATTGGACTTAAGAGTTTCAGTTCTTGCAGTAGTCTCTCTTGGGTTCTTAGTCTTGGATCCTGCACTGTCTCCGACCGACCTTTGAATTTGTAGAATGGGCTCGAGATATTCTTGAACCCAGAGTAATTTTGGTTGAATTTCTAAATTGCTGGATGGTTTCCATCGAGCTTCTTGGATCCAGCATCACAGCTTCTATCAAGTTTCTTCAACCCAATTACACAACTACAATAATAGTCTTTGCTAAAAAGAAGGAAATTTATATCTATTGTATGAAGAACTTTGAAATTAATAAGAAGATTAGAATTTTGATCACGAATTCTAACACGATATTGTATGATAAGGGTTAACTTTCTTGAATCTAGTAAAATGTAATAATGATAACGCACCTAAGACGGGTCTGCGACTATATTTTTAGTAGCAGCGTACTTCGAGACTGCTTAGACGACCGTTCATCGCACTTGTAAGTAAAAAAAGAAAAAAAGGAACGCGCCCCAAGTAAAGCGTTCGTTTAATCCGGACTTATCAGTCGCGTCACGCAAGCATTCGTGACCGCGCGAGCAGCCTAATGCAAATTCGTCCGCGTGCTGACGCCCATCGCGGTGAAAAGGAAAAGAACAAAAAAGAAAAAAAGAGCAGAGAAAGAGAAACGTCGTATCGTTCGGATAAAGCCACCCTCAGATCGAAGTCGTCTCTTTCGCCCAGGCTAAGCCACGAAATAAAACCTATCTCACGAGCTCGCTTGTTCTTCGTTCGCTGGGGTAGAGGAGGAGGGCTCCTCCAGCCCTTGAAGACGTAAGAATCTCGCTCCGACGAACGAGCGTCTTGAGATCTTGTAGCGAGAGACGTAACGAACTGGACAAAGTACATTGATTTCGTAGCCCAGACTGTGTGAAACGGAAAACCGTGGAGTGTGCGGAGGTTCTCAGCACCTGGCACCGAACTGATGATCTACATAGTCTTCTACCTGATTGCTCTTGGCTATTGTTGCATGCGATAAATCATTTACTCTACAGAAAGCTCCTCTCTCGAAGAATTTAACCCTTGAAAGTTAGTGAACATTTTTAACCGATACGCATTCGGTTTTAAGTCAATTCATCAGTGAATAATATAATTTGTTTTGCAGGATAAAAAAGATAATATGATATATAGATCTTTATGGATGTTTGTGCATTTATGACTTTACGATTCTTGTTTATTTCAGATCTATGAAGAGAAAATAGTATCACTGAAAATAAGATTTTATTTGTACACCACTTTCTTGAAATTTGCTTGTAAGAATTGGACATCCGCAGTTTATATAGTAATATTAAAACGCTGTTTACTAGCGTGTTGTTCTTATTCAAATGGTCGTTTTAGGAGTAAAAATGTTGTGACGCAAGTGGAGTATAAAAATAAATAGGATGTCGTAAGATCCCGGCTAAATCTAGAGAACGTCGGGGATACAAATTGGAAGCTATTTGTGCCTTCTGTTGAGTGACTGTAACGGATGCCACGTTCTTTCCTACATTCTCTTCCAGGCAAACTGGACAGGCTGAATCGCTCGATTTTTCAGGAAGTCTATTTACCTTCTATTCGCAACTTTGGCCGACCGTACTCAACCCTCGGTGACCTCATCGTGACTGTTCGAAGGGCGGAATTTAATAAAAACGTCAATAAAAGCACAAAACTCAATTCCCCGACGCAAAGAAAAAAAAAAAGAAAACTGTGTCATCTTTTTAAAAATATAAAAATCTTTCGAGACGATCCACGTTGCAGGAATTTTACTAAATCATTTAATATTAACCGAGTGAGTGTCAACTCGGTAATTTCACAAATATCAGTAAAAAGGTTCTATATTTAAGAAAATAAATATTGAATTGTTGTGATGTATAATATTGACTACGAGTATTTTTTCAATCACATAAAAATTCATTTTTAGACTTGGGCATACGTATAAATTCCATTTCCTATTTCTCCACGCCACTTAAACGGCTAAATTGTACATTTACTTGTTTATAATTCTACATTAACCTGTCTATGTATTACTTTCGACTATTTTTATCAATGGAATACTTTAATTTCGTATAAACGTCAATTGCAAGCTACGAACGCAACTGTCGATGAGGATTTCATGCTAGAATTAACAAGAGCAATCTGTTTTATTTTATGATTAATTTATCTTTCCTCGACATTTACGACTTCCTACCAGTGTCCACGCCATAAAAATCCGATGGGAATTCAGCTAACCAAGAAAATCGCCCTATGATGACAATGGAACCGCCCTACACCCCGAAATTACCAAAATTCTCGACGTTCAGCATTCCAGAATTATTTGTAGTCTCATTAATTTGATTTTGTAAGCCGTAAAGTCAAGCGTTAAAAACATTTCATGCGAGCGTTTTAACCTCACAGGAAGAACAGGGCTGTGCGTGTAGACCCGTATAAAGTCGCCCCCGCCTTCTTCCTTTTTCTCTTCCTGTACTTCGGGACACGAAAAGAGGAATGTAGACCGTGAAATGTAATGAAATTTCTCGTTCCCGGTCGGTCGTTTAAACGGTTCCCGCGACGGGATAAAATAATCGATGAGGAAACAGGAATCCACCGTCGCCAGACAAGCAAAAAGCTAAAAATCGGAAAACTCTGTCTATACGATGTGAAACTTCATTTAAACATCCCTGAGATAGTAAAACAATTTTAGGAACGTACCTACCTACCGGATACAATCATCTTTTTACTGAAGAATGGATTCCATACAAGACCAAACTTCGTTTAAAGATCGCTGAGACAATGAAACATTTTTTGGACCAAGTAATTTAATACAATCATTTCTTCCGAATTAGTTGTTCCTTTACTACCAGAAACTTAATTTAATTTTTATTTCTCCCATAAAATGTATTCTAAGCAGAAACACAAGTACTAAATCAGTCTTTTTTTTGTTATTAATGCAATTTATATATCAAGCAAGTTTTATTATTAAATATCAAAATTTTGTAATCAATGTAATTAATGTTAATGGCGAAACATAAAATGTTTTTTAAACTAGGCCATAAGCATTGTTTTTTTCAGGGATTTCAGCGTTTTTACTTATGAATAAAATCGAGTCTCGAGCGGATTGTATTCTTTCTGGTTGGATTTTGAAAAATGTTGGAAATTGTGGGAGATAGGTATGGGGGAGTTTCGATTCGAATTCATCCGAGGCTATAATTCAGAATGCCAGCGGGTACACCATCACCCGAAGACATTTTTAATTCGCGCAGCCGCTGGCGCGGCTTTTGTTCCAGCATTTAGTTCCGGCCAGTTTGTGAGCATCCGTGGAACAGCGAACCCCTCGTGCATTCAACCCCTAAACCACCCTCGAACCGCCCACCAGCCAGACGTCGTCTGTGTGGATGCACACTTTTGTACAGGGTATATAAAAAATCAGTCAGCAAGGATTGTACTGTTCCTAACATCTTTCAAAGCCGCCTCCTTTGTTTTTTTATTATCCAGCACCACGAATACATTCTCAAACTGTTTTTCTACAACTAACAACACAGAACTTTTCACTAACAAATTCTCGGTGCCACGTAGACATCAATGAATCTCATATTTAGTTTCATTGATCTGTTTCAAAACGTACGAGTTCATTTCTAAAAATTACTGTATCATTATTCACATTGTTAAAATGGAATTATTGTAGGTAGGAAGAAATGTTTAATTTTCAAGCTAACCCTTTGCATTCCGAATTAATTTTCAATTTTATTGCCAACAACTCCCTACTATTTTAAGTGTTTTATTTGAAATGTACTTCAATGGATAGTTCCTTGACTGCTACTCGTCATTTATATCCGTAGAACTTATATTTGTTTTTAACTAAAAAATAAGACAATTATAGAAATAGAGGAGGATCTAATTCCATATAAAAACCTGTTTCATTTACATTTTTCTTTCTCGTGAAGGGTTAATTTTAAATCAGCTCTGCACGCAGATCGAAATAAACGACAGATCTTCGATAAAAATTATGAAAAGATTCGTTCATTGCTATCGGTCGCATGCGTCGGACTCGTTAAGTCGAAAACAGAGGAAATAGCTGACGTCATTATTCGCAGAGGACGAAAAAAGAAAAAACAGAGAAGTGGCTTATCGATACCGCGAAATCGAATTTCTAATTTTAGAAGTTCCCCGTGGCCAGAATGCTGCGTATTATCGGGCCGTAAAGCAGCACCTATCAAATTCAAGGAAACGTTTGCGTCGCGTGACAGCCAGGGTTCAGGCACACCCTGTATACGCTCCTGCGGTTGGCAGATGGAAAATTAAATCAGAGAAGCACGTGCGCAAGGACGGTCGGATTAAAGATTAAAGGATTTAAGGCGAAACGAAAAAAAAAACGCGCTCGAGGTAGGCAAAGGCTGTTAATGATGCTAAAGAGAATTCCCATGAACGTTCATTGTCGTTGGATTCCGTTTAACTTCGTGACACACTCGGTTTCCTTCTGATCTTTATCGGAAGCTTCCAAGATGGCCACTTAGGCAGAACTAAGGAGTTTACGCAGGGGCCGGCAAGAAAATCTAATTCTCATTCTGGCCGAGACACCGTCTTCATTCTTTTAATCCCGAGATGCAATCTACAACTTCGTTCGATGCTTCCAGTCGATTTAATCGGGCCTGCTCAAGTTTAATTGCGAAATTTATGTGTCAATCGAAAAGCTTTGTTTTAGTTATTACTTTTCTTGTTTTCTATCACTACATTATATGGTAGTTCATATAAGTGTTTGTGTACTACATACTTGAAATTCATTCAGTTTAATTCGACTGACTTTTTAACGACACCTTCATTTGTAAATCTGATTGAAGTATATAATCTGCAGTAATTGATAACAACGTTACATATATTCTATATGATAATGGATTTTTACGAGTTCGTTACATATTCGAAATATGTTTAAATGCTATAATGACTGATACTACTAATGTGAGTCGTGAGAATTCAGATACGATAATCTTTTTCATGCAAGTATCCGTTCAGTAAACTGTTTGGCGTTGGGTCTGTTATTTATTCAAGAAAACTATTCATGAACTAGGAAAGGCGATGAGCGTGCGTGTTCAAAGGTCATTAACTAGCAGGCTGTGACGTGTACACGTTTCTGCGTGGGATTGTGAGAGTGATTCAGAAACACACACACTTTCAGAGTTAACGTGTAAAAGGGAAGGTAGACATTTCTGTAGAATACTAGTAAAAAATTCTTTTCACCATTACCGGAGGGCCGTAAATATGCAGCATAAAGAATACAGTATAAAATATGGTCTCTTATAATAATGACCGTATAAAAATGCCTTGTCATTGTGAGATATTTTACTAGCTGGTTTTAAAATCTTTTTATGTACTGGAATACGGTAAGCTTAAACTCGAGTTTGTACTTTAATAATGCTTTCTGAAGAATAATTCCTGAGAAAAATAAATTTGTCGGTCTTACTGGATGTACCAGCGTTGCTAACAGACATGTATGAAACTCTGTTATGAAAACTTACAAAAATGCTTTAAAATATACATTAGGAAGTCTTAATAATAATAATTTATTTAATTTCTGCCTCGCAGCCAAGAAATTGAACTTGGCTTTCCATCTATCCTTCCACCCATTTATCCATATCCTATGCCATTTGTTAATCTAATCTAGTTGTTAATCTAAAACCGACGTCGTGCCGAAAAAAGGATTGCAGATAACACAGAAAAACATTATTATACAGTAATTCCGAGTTGATTGCAACAGAGTATGAATTAACTTTAATTAGGTTTAATGAAAGTGCGAAAATGAGCTTTATTATATGCCAACAGTCTAGTGCCAGCAAATAGTACAGTTTACCCTAACATAATGTAACGTACAGTGTATCATATAACATATTCCATTGTCGTTACGAAATTGGTAGAAAATATTGCATTTATTTTCCATTTCAGGAAACGGTATAAGACTTGAAACAATAATACCGACTATCATTGCTAGCTGACCGCGATTACCCTGTTTCTCCCCCATCTAAAATCGAGAGCATTTTTCGGTAGCCATTGTACCTCGGCTGGAAACAGCAAAAACCACGACCTACCACGCGCACGGAAGACAAGCAGGCGGGCCGAGCATTGAGTCGACGTTGAAAAAGGTTGAAAAAGGTTGAAACGCGAAGGAGGCTGGCTCGCCGGGAGAACAATCCGAACGACGCGACGCGACGTCTCCGTCGCAACCCTAAAGGGGTGAGAGGAAATCCCCGAGAGCATATCTCGACGGTAGTAAAGCCACGCGACGTTGGGACATAATTGGCCGTAGAATTAGCAAAGGGGTTTCGTTGTTCCCCGTCTTGCGTGCGGTGGACCACCGAAAGGACTGACTTTCCACCCCTTCGCGACCCCGTGTCCTCACACCCCCACCGGTCCCACGTCAGCCTCTCTTCTCCCCGTTCCAACCGATCCAGGGAATCACGGAAATTTCGAAAACGAGGAGAATGGAAATGGACACGCAGACGTCCTCGTCTAAATGGTTTAGCGAATTACGCCGAGATTGGATTTGACTTTCGTGGCTTTGCAGACGAGGCCGACGCACCGCTGGCCAAGGGCTGCTCCACCGACAGAAAAGAGTTTTCGACTTTCCTGCTTAGCCAATTTGCCAAAATGTTCCCTCTCTCTCTCTCTCTCTCTCTCTCTTCGCAGAGATTGCGCGGATGAAACGAGTTCGGTCCGCGCGTGACAGAATTCACGTGTCCGATCCAGAGGGATGTAAAAGTTTGTACAGCACCCTCAGTTCTTCATTGTACTACTTGGCAAAATTGCATGAAATCTTTTTAGCCCTTATTTCACCCTCACGATTAGGCTGTGAATTTTTTACGCTGAATAAAAATGATCTGCATCGACTGCAAGGAACAGAAGCTACTTAGGAAATGATTTTTTTTATTTATCATATTTGGAAGATTGGAGAAGTGGTGACTCAAAGTTACCATTAAAAATTGTTCTACCAGTATTCATGATATTGTTTATATTATTAAATATGTTGGGATCTAACCACATACTAAACATTTAAATATTGTACAAGGTATTATCGATTATATCAATTTCATATTCATAAAATGAAAAAAAAACCTTACGAATGGAATTATTCTAGCTAAGAAGAAACGTTTGATTTTCGAGTTAAAACAGTTCCGAGTGCAAAGGGTTAACTAAACGAAATTTTAGAATTCTGAAAGTATTGTTATGACAAATTTCTACATTTCGGGTTTCGTTTGATAAAACAGTTGGATTCCTTGGGATTTTGTGGTTGTTGATTCGATGGGCGTCACGATAGACAAGAAATAAACGATTGGGTATAATGGAAACATGTTTCCGTAACTCCTGAGATTCGAGACGTATCACCCCCTGTCATCCGCAAGATGTGATCCCGGGGAGAATGGTTTTCGCGGCAAATATCCTTAAATTGCGTGCAAATATCTCCTGTATCGGATCTTCAGGTGGATTTTCGTGCAAGGGTGGTTATCCGCAGGGGGTTGAGCGAAATAGAAACGGCGAAAATATCGGAGGGTCTCTCGACTACTGTAATGCCTTTCGATTTCTCGCGTGTAAACATTATTCCCCGTTGAGCTTCGTGTTACCGGGCATAAAAACTGTATCCTCCGCTTCCGTTAATAATCGAAACACGTTCCCGAACAGCAATAAATACTCGAGTAGATACGATCCGATCGAGGTAATTGCGATATAACATCTTCGAGTAACTTTATCTCTCGACAGTCTCAGAAGAAATACGAGAATTAATTGCAATATTCTCTTCCACTGAATTTTACGTAAAATATGTGAAATCAATCTAAGCGATTTCTAATCTAAGAAAATCTAAGTGATTGTATTTTTATACTTGTATACTTCCTTGTCTTCAATCCACAGCTGTAAATTTTGCTTGTATCCCCTCGCATTCACCGACTCTATTTCCCTATAAAAGTAAATGTCATACTTCACGAACCTGTATCGTCTTTCAATACGAGCTTCGGTATCGAACACTGGATACAGGCCCGATAAATCGTCTTCCATATACAAGGATTAACTGTATGAAACCTATAAATTCACCATCGAAGATTCACCGTGCGAATATCGCGAATCCCGCAAGAAGAAGTTTATCCCATCGGAAAAAAATATAGCAACGTGTGAATCAACTGGACAAAATGCAAATTCTTATCGTTCACAAAGAAGTATTGCAACGCGCGAATCAATGAAACTCCATGCAAATTCGCTTGTTTCGTTTCCACGTTCATCGAAACGGACCCTTCCTCTATTTTCTTATCATTCACAAAGAAATATTACAACGTGTAAATCTTTGTGTAAACAAACTGAATTGTATGGAAATTCTCTTGTTTCTCGTTCTTCGCGTTTATTGAAACACACCTGTGTATTTTTTTTTTTTTATGGGAAGAATATGTTTCGTTGACAAAAGAGAACCGCAGCATCCAACACGATAATTATTAGCGACTTACAGGAAGCCTAATGAAACAACTTGGTAACCCTGTTGTGTGTCGAGCCGAGGCTGTCATTGCTGTCTGTTTGACCAAACACTGGAATCAGCCCGGTCTGCTAAACCGCGTTCCACGATACGCTGTAACGAGAGGGTTCCATGCGGAGAACAGGAGGACCGCTAATGAATCCACCCCCGTTGACGAACAAGCTCTGCCGTTCGGGCTTCCGCCGTCGCAAAATAAATTCCGAATGTAAGCATGATAAAAATGAAGGAACATCGGCCGGGTGTCGGATGTGCTTCAGCTTTCGCCGGATGAGATTATGAATGGAAATTGGAACTGTTTGCTTTACCGGGACACCGATATGGAACGGGATATTCGAAATGCGCTAATGCCTTTGTCAACCGTACCTTCGAACTTCTATTTCTAGCCTTTATTCTACATACTTTTGATTCTAGATTATTCCATAACCATCGATATTTCTATCCCACTGTATCTCAAAATCTACAATTCGTAGGATACCTCAAAAAGAATTGTCACAAAATTAAGAGAGTAGTAAAAACAATGGTAAGTTCCACAAATACAAGTTACAACAAAGTTTGACAGCTATATTTAACCCTCGTACGTTCCTCAGGGAGAAAATTCACCCATTCAATATTTCCACATACTGTAAAATTATTCATCCTTTTGTGTCGACGTCGTGAGATGTATTTCTTTAAAATGTGACGCTAGAAATGAAGCATAGTGTGTGGATTTAACGTGTACAATAAAAAATGGTTGAATTGTTATCGTAACTTATTTTAACTTATTGCAGCTAGTTTTGAGGAGTGTGTGAAAGTTAATGTAATTAGTATACAAAATGGTTAAAAATTGATTTTTTTCATTGAATCTTTGCAAGATTATATTGTACCAGTATTATATTATTCTTATATTGTTCCTTCTTTCTTATTAGACGAGTAATCTTGTATCTTTCTCTTTTTTTTAAAGAAACTTATGTAAAAGGGCTTCAGTCCGTCTATAATAAATAATAATAAAAATAATCCTTTGAAAAAATAGTCCTTTGAAGTGAATTGCAAATTAAATACTTTAAAATAGTAGGTTATTATGCGTTTCTTTTACAAATGTCTACCGACAGAGAGTACCGTACATAAATTTTGATAAAATCTGTATGACCGAGAGAAGCTACACACAATCACCGTATCGCATGCGATCCATGTCTTCGATACGGTGTTCGTTCTCATCATTCCGTCGTTCCATCAATATTCACGCCTCCATAGAAGACAGTTTTGGCACGAGAACGTTTCGGAGCCGTAAACGTCGCGACGGATTGTAAACGCCAACCCCTTTCCCGGCGTTTCCTTATTTTTCACCGATTGGTCCGATCGGCCCCTGTCCACATACCATAGTTCGATAATAGAATTTGGCCGCCCTTTGCGGAACGCGCGCGCATAGGCTCGACCGGCAGATATGCAAATGATTACCCTTCGAAGGGTGAGCAGAGAGGGATGCCACCGAGAGGGTGACGACCGTCGGGAATCCACGGCTGAGGAGAGGGACAGACGAGAACGATGGAGGACGGTCGTGGTCCTCTGCAGACACCTGAGAACGACGCGACGCATCGGCAACGAAGTATGTTTGCGTCCCTGCTTTCCTTTGCTCGCGATGTTTGCACTCTGCCGGTGCGGTGAAAAATAAAAAAGAGAATAGGAAACCGCTGAAAAAGCAACACGCGCGACTCGTTCGTTTCGCGTTCGACCGAGACTTATGCACGGGAACACGTGTTGTGGGTGTTTCCATGAATACTAAAAAGAAGATCCTCCGTAAAGACCGTTCAGATGGAAAGAGTTTAGAGGAAAGTTATGGCCTCTGCGTGCCGACCCGTGTTACATCCCTCGCTTTTCCTGCGAACCGGCGATTAGGTCTAGACAAAGACTCTGCTCATCTTGCTACTGCCCGAATCGAGGGATTTCACAAATGATTACGAGAATTGCAATTGGTGTTCCGCGACACTGGTTGCATTTGAATTCGCAGCTTTTAAACGTGTTGTCAGTGTGCAACTCCGTGTTTATATTGTGCTGTGCAACTACGGTAGAATTCGTTCTAGCAAATAGTTGACTATAGAGTTGAGCAAAAATTCTATTTAACCCTTAAATGCACGATATTTTGTTTACTGGCTTTTCCAATAAGCTGTTATTTTTTACCTGGGGGTAGTTCTAGGAAATTGACTTTTAGATCGGTCAAATATCACTCTTAGCAAAAACGAGATTATTAACCGAAACACCTATTGAAAGACACAGTCTTTCAGGAGCTTCCTGGTCAAATACAATTTTGAAGCGTGTTACATCCACCGAATGAAATATACGATGGGATTCGAAGTTTCGCTGTTAACGGGGAAAGTTTTCCTTGACGAATAACGCGTTGAATGAGATTGACTTTCATACGGTCCCTCGAGGAACAATAAAAATGTATATCACCGGCCCGCCAAGAAGTCTAACGTCTCGCGATGATGAATCTCGGATTCGCCGTGAATATCTGATGTCGGAGTTGTAGTCCGTTTCAAAGGGCCCGTAATTGCATTCAAGTATTACTTCGGCTTCTAAGTAACAAGTTACCCGCTGTCTAACGCAATTAAAACTTTCCTCGCGCGAACATCTCCGCCGTTTCAATTTCTCCGGCCGTCATTCACAGGCTGCGCGCGACCCATCGCGACGCGTAATCGACTACGCCGCATCATTAAAAACGAATTATTCAATTCGTTATTACGCGCACGGTGTCTTGTAACAGGTGGCGCGGCCCTGGGCAAAAAGATTTACGAGATTTACTTGTATTTATGAAACGGCAATTTATTAAAAACTGCTACGCGATGTACGGTCAGTTATAATTGATGGCACACGCTTTTCCCCCAAAACAACTTCTTTAGAAATGCATCAAATGACTTCGGTTTTTCTGCCAAGCTGGAAGAACTTGCTAGATGACGCGTGAAGAAAATTTTGGAAGAAAAGAAATTTGTAAAAGATGCTTTTTAAAAATGTGCTTAATGGAAATCGGAACTGCTTAAAATTAAATTAACGAAAATTTTAGTCATACGGAGCAGGAGTAAAAATGGCTAACAAATCCGTTTCGCCGAGAGTCCTGTACAAAATCCTGATTTACGATCTGCCCGCAAACTTTCGACGAACTTTGCACATTCGTCGCGAGCCGGTCTTGCGTTCGTTGGAATTCAAACCGAGCGAACTCTGCTCCGACTGTCAAAGTCCGTGCAATTTCCCGCTAGAGCGCAGAGACAATGCCTCGGAATAGATTTGGAATCGATCCTTGGATCGCGGCTGAAAAACTTCCTATTAGCTGCGCGCGACTTCGAGACTATTCTATTTCGTCCTGGAGATGTTTGACGAAAATCCTGGAGGAAATGGAAGGAGTACACGCTTGCTTCTACGATTGTAAAACGAGGTTACGGTAAAAACTGTAGCAGTCATGGGATTGTCGAGGAGTCTAGCCGAGCTGATATTCTCCGTGATACACAGAGAAAGCGTCGGGACCGGTTTTATGCGACATCGAACAGGAATACGTCGACGGAGAAAGAAAGGAATAGAATGTCAATGGAATAATGTTTCTTGGCTTCGGTTCCTGCCTTCGAAATCGATTAGGACAAGCAAGAGTTAACGTTCTGCTTGCACTCGCCGGTTCATGATCCAAGAGCACACTTCAGCCTTTAAAAAGCATCTCTTCCTGAGAATATTTATGGCATGATTAAGTTAAGCATCTGAAGGGTTTTCTTTTGTTCGAAGAACAAAGGGTGCTCGATAACTTTAAGCAGCAGTGCATTACCTACTGCGATATTAACTCGACCAAACATCCAAGGGGAAAACGAGATTAGGTATTCACCATAGAACAGCATTCTAACGCGATCGTTATCGGAGTGATAAAGTAACTCGAATTAATATTCGGACGTTCTAAGAAAGACGATATCCTTTTTAATATTGTACTTTTTTATGTGGATCTATATTGTAAAATCTAATAAATACGTTTCGTCGTGTATAATAAGTAGACAGTGGATTTTAAGAATTTGTAACAACAATAAGTAGATGTGATTCGACACAGTGAAAATATTAGAACAATTTAAAGCCACTGTTATATTATTTTCGACCTATTAAATATATTAAGAAAGAAAAAAAATTACTATTTCACCTGAGTTGGATGCAAATCAGTTAGAAAATTTCTATTTTGTAATGATCAATTTGTGGAATGATTTTTAACTCTAGGTTATTCGGTTCGTCTGTAATAAATTCTAAAAAATTACCTATCGTATTTTGAGAATTAATAGAAGGAAATATAAGTTCGTGGTAAGCAATTAATTATTATCTACACTGTTACCAACACGTGTACTCGCAATGTGCGTCGATACTTTACAAAAATATTGTACGACTTCAGTAAAGATGAGCTACCGTTTAAAATTTGATTGTTACAAAGCGAAGTCGCCAACACGTGGCTGTATTAATTCGATCGCAGTAGCTAGATTCTTGACTTTTGCACAGACCAATATCAGACTGTCTGAAACACGTGACTCCGCAGCAGGAAGAGGGTGTCAGAGAGCAGGCAGGTTCAAAAAGAATCGAAATCGATATCTTCTGTGGTTTCAGAGGAAAGAACTGGAACGGTGTCGAGTCACCCCGAGCATTTTATGGCGTAAAAATTTGACAGTGTCTGTTAGGCGACTCGCAAACGGCTTGGTTGTTTCCAAGGGGTGGTCTAAACGAATTCTCGATCCCGCTATCGGCGTGGGGCTGAAGGTTCCCTTTTCACGTGTGCGTGCTCGAACCGAGGTCTTTTCGCGAGTGCGGCTTGGACTGAGGGGAACGACACAGAGAGAAAGAGAGAGAGAGAGAATTCTCATTTGAGGAATGAACCTGACTCGCTGCTGACGTTGCTGACACTATGCGTGCGCCCGGCCCTTTTGTCACGTCGTGGCGAAAGTGTATTTCCTCATTAGGCCCGGGCTGCAATCCTAGAGCGAAAGTAAACACTCGTCTCGTCGAGGAGACTGGCTCCTCCGCAGTTTCGGAATCCTCTTCTCATCCCACTCGATCCTTTTTCCGTCGACAGACAAAGGACGTCCAAGACTTTCCCAGGATTGGATGAATGCTGCGCCGCATACCTCGGATGCATTTAATTCCGTGCCATCTGCAGGGACCCGCTCGATGGTTACGCTTATAAGCCAACCCCACTCTTTCTCTCTCTCCCCCCCTCTCTCTCTCTCTCTCTCTCTCTCTCTCTCTGTTTCGCACTGATAACGCGACCATCGACGGACACTTCTTTTGATTAACTGGAACCTCGCCGCGGTCGATCGACACTCGACGTGTATTGCGCTGCTGGTAGACACGCGCCCACACTTTATCTACCGGAGTCTGCTAATAGGATTTTCGATAAATCCGATTAACTTTCGTGTCCTATTTAATCGAAGCACCCTAAATATTTCGCTTACTTTTTAGAATAGGAGGCAGAGTTGTGCAACAATTATATTGAAATAAAAATTTCGAATAACGTGGGTCTATTTTCCAAGCGGGGAAACAAATTTTATTCGAAGATTGGTGGGATATTTATTATTCTATAATTCGTAGGACAGCTTAAAAAGAATTGTCACCAAATTAAGGGGATAGTGAAAACAAATCTAAGTTCCACAAATACAAGTTACAAACAAAGTTTGACAGCTATATCTAACCCCCGTACGTTCCTCAGGGTGAAAATTCACCCAGTCAATATTTTCACATACTGTAAAATTATTCACCCCTTTAGATTTACGAAGTTTTCATTTGAATATAATTTTTGCTCAACTATGAAAATGTCTGGTTTAGGAATAGACCTCGAATTTCACGTCCTTAGAACGTGCAATTGAAAACAGAAGAAAAATTCAAACCTTCTTTGCGGGAGGGACCGCGCAGCGTTGGAGGTCTCAGGATTTTTCCAATTCGAATGGGCCACAGGGAAAATCTAACGAAGGGAACCTGCACAGTTTCTGGTTAATGCCGGGGCCGCATAAAGGCAGACATCACGCGGGAATCGTGGATAGGCATTACGAAATAAAGAAAAGGGGATGGCGCGGAGAAAGATATGATGTAAATGGGAGGGTGACGTGCGCAAGGGTCTCGTAAGACAGGCTTTCCGCCTTCTTTCTTTCTGTTCCGCAACCCGGCAACCGGCTCTCATCTTTCGCGATCGTAGGCCTCGTCGCTCTCTGCGTGAATGAAAGTCCTGCCTCGAAATGAATCCTTCGCAAATGTCCTTTCTTCAGGATTCCTCGCAATTCTCGTTCCGTCTCTTTTTTCTTTCGAACCATCTTCCTCGTCCTCGACCGGCATTGTAGTCCGTCTGACCAGACAGCCTCGACCATTATTGTCCGCGTGACAGATGTATCCGTTTATTTATTAAACTTCCACCGCATTCCGGCTGCTTTTTATTCGCGGTCAACAAAAAGACAATCTCGCGGGAGGGAACGGTCCAATTCCTTGGCGATTATGATAAACGTTTCCGTCTCCGAGACAGATTACCCTTTTTCGGTCTCAGAGACTGACACTGCGTTAGAAGAACGAGTACCGCGTGTAGATGAACCGTTTCCCAACCAATTTCAGTAATTTTCAAACTACCAATACTTTCCGAAACGTGTCTTTGTTTTTAGACACTTTCAGATTTCCTGTAGTAATACTATTTTGTGTTTGGTTCCACAATAATAATAATAACATAAAAATAATGCTTTTGGCACTACAGTTTCGATCAATTTTTTAATCAATTAGCTACTTTGCAAATATGCCTAACGTTTCTGTTCTAAAAATTTATAAAATATCTACGATCGAAATAATTCATCGAATCAATTTCCATGCAAGTAAGTTCATCATTTCAATAATTGTAAGATGAAAAATATAAAACCGATTATTTGACCGGTACGCTGTGGTTCGGTGAAAAGAAATTAACCGATATCAACTAATTCGTTGCATATATGCAACTCCAATCTAAATGCAAAATGGTGGCAACGCTTCGGTCCGCAATCACAGATACCCAAAACAGCTCGGAGTCTGGAAAACGATTAGATCCGCCAACCAGTGAATCGATAATGCACCGAACTATTTTTGAGACCGGAAAACTCCTTACAGGAGACAGAAGTGGAAGGTTCGCAGTAATTTCGTGCAAGAATAAAGCTCGTTCGATTGTTGTTCGTGTCCCAGGACAATACATCCGCTTGTTTACGGAATCCCATCAACCCTCGGGTTCTTTGAAAATAACTTTCCCGAAGTGGAGGAACATCGCGATCGTTAGGCAAGAAGTTCGAGACAGTCCCATCATCTTCCCGCTTCAAGGACCTGCGAAGATTTTCCCGAGGAGCCGCGAAGTGGACGTTGGACACGCCACACGGCCGTATAAAGAATCTTTGTCGACGAAACTCTTTCTTTCTTGGCATCGCGTCGCTTCTTTACGTTCCGCGAGCAATTTCCTTGCTCCTTTTATGCGCGCGAGAATTGAATTACGCCCGGCGAAGATAAGTTGCCCGTGCAACAAACGAGAGTGCCCGAACGTAAGAGAACGTGGGCGGGAACGTGGAAAAAAGTTTGGACGCTTTCGGAAACTTCCTACGGCGCGCCGCGTCCCACATTTACTGTTGCGCGTAATGAAACTTCAGATTACATTTTCTACCGATTCCATTCCGTTGATAGCGTGCTCTCGCCTAATGATAAAAAGCCCCGGTATTCTCGGCCACAAAAGTACAATCGCTGCTCGCCATTTCTGTTCCAGATCACCGCGAAACATTGCTCGATCGTGTGTTCCTAACTTTCTATCCTGACATTCGCTTGGAAATTGTCGACTGTGTTCCGGAGAATATCTTTATTGCATTACTAAAGCTTTTAACATGTTCGCTACCATTGTCACAAATATGTGACGTCCATAATCTGACAGTTTGTTTAAGGACAGACAAATTAATTTTATAGCGCTTCGTTGTTTAAAGTCATAATAGGATGCATAATTATCAGAGAATCTGTGAGCTTCTTCTGCTGAACTGTTTTAATAATTCAAGACTGAGTTCGTTGCATTTAATAAAACTTTCGAACGAGGAAGATAAGCAACATTTATAATCTGACAGTTAACTTGAGAACTGTCAAATTAATTTTATACCACTTCGTTGTTTAAAGTCATAATAGAATGCATAATTTTCAGAGAATCTGTGAGTTTCTTCTGCTGAACTGTTTTAATAATTCAAGACTGGGTACGTTGCATTTAATAAAACTTTCGAACGAGGAAGATAAGCAACATTTATAATCTGACAGTTTGCTTAAGAACAGTCAAATTAATTTTATACCACTTCGTTGTTTAAAGTCATAATAGAAAGCATAATTTTCAAAGAATCCGTGACTTTCTTATGCTAAACTGTTTTAATAATTCAAGACTGTGGGTACGTTGCATTTAATAAAACTTTCGAACGAGGAAGATAAGCCATTTTCTTCTGATTAACCCCTTGGCTACTACAGACGAAATATTTTCTGTTCTGTTCGGTCATTTTACCCTAGGTTTCATTAATTTCTTCCTTTTACAAATCAGGATATAGTTACTTATAAAATATATTTGTATATAGCGTGAGAATATTGGTGTTAGATCTCGTCCGTGGTAACCAAGGGATTAAGAATGGATTGTATTCTCCATTTTAAAAACATCGATGGCCTCGAATCATACAAAAGGGAGCTGACCTTGCGAAGTGTTTTAGAATCGACGCATGAATACCCAAAAACAGCAGAACCAATGTATCTCGAGAAGGTACGTATTATTTTAGAACAAAGAAAAATACGATCATCAGAGTACGTTGAATCGGCTGATTCTGGGTGTCACGGTCTCGCGTTTGGATCCCTTAGAGAGAATTCGCTGTTATTTCGCTGTTCCGCCTCGTCACGTTTCGATAAAGCGGAGCTGGCATCTTTGAGACGTATGAAAAATTATGTTCGGTCTGTAGCTCGCGAGAAAACCAGGACAAAGGCGCATGAAACTGATCTGTGGAAGCGTTCAGCCTCTCCAGAAATTAGCGGAGGAGCTCGGCACAGCGTGTAATTAAAAGATTAAAAGGATAAGTGCTTTCGCATGCTCTTGCAGACCCTCTTGGACTAGCAGCAGGATCGCGAGCGAGACGGGAGAGGAGAAGATAACTGACCCTCTCCGTAGCACGGGCAACAGCTCGAACATTCCGAGATTATCGATCATCCGGAAAGTTTTCGCGGCAGCTTCTTTAGTCGACGGAATAATTAACCGCGCGGTGTATTAGGTAAGAGAGCTCGAACGAGATTGATGCGTTGAAAGGCTTCCACTGGCAATCGTTTCCATGGGAATAATTGAGGGCTCGAGGGAGGGTGGAGAGACTCGCCGGAACAGGGCGATGCTGCTAGGGAGATTTAAAACACTTTCTTAGGGGCTGAGGAGCCGGCCTCCTGTCCTCTAGTACTACCGGCCCGATTCCCAAAAGGCTTTATCAGATTGGATCACGCCGGTGTCACACATTCAACGAACGATATCGGAAATCTATTGATCTTTCATGAACAGAAGAACCCGCACGCCAGAGTTGCGCAAAAATTTAATCAACGATTCACGATTAAATTTATACTTAAATCGTCGATCGCGATTAACAATTAAAATCCTACTTTAGTCGTTAATTGCGGTAAACGATTACATTCGTATCAATTGTAATCGTCAATCGGATGATTGATTAAGGATTAACTGCCGAAATTTAACTGCATACTAAACAAATGCAAACTGAGTTTAGATATAATGTCATTTGGTCTTTAATACGATCTCTATGTGCTTATATGTTTGAAGTTATTATTCCTGGATTAACTTCAACAATTGATTAAATCGGTCTTCGATTTTTGATTAACTTCATCTATGATTTAAATGATTACCTTTTCTAATCGTACACTTTAAGCAATCAATCTTGGTTAAAATTTTAATCGATTAATGACCAACTCTGCCCACGCTTAGAACGCCACGATTTTACTTACTTACAAGTCCGGAAATAACTTCGCACAGCTTAATTTGATCGCTCACCTGAAACAGATAAATAATTCGTTAGTTCGTTTCGTCCAGATGCATTTATTGAATTTTTATCATTGTAAACGTAGTCTTTATCGTTTTATCATTATAATACTACAATATATTTCGGTGACGAATTATTAATCAAGTTATTAATTTCAGTTGGAAATTCATCGTTGAAAATATGTGAACAGCGGAAGCATGATTTTCAGCAGTGAGTATGAGAAATTATCGTGACCCAATTTTCCCCTACAAATTGATTAAGACCACGGTGGAGATCATCCCAGGTATCAACTAACTAAATGTTATAGCTCTCTCACGACAGAGCAAATTACGTAAGAAAGTGGAAAATAAAGGAGAGATTTTCCTTCTGGAACGAAATTAAAATTCTTCGCGCTTATAAATGATCTGGAAGGTTACTTTGCGCGGCATGTTCCAGATAAAAGACAATGAGAAAATGTAATGCAGTCTATTCAAGAAAAGAATGTGTTAAGAATGAAAAATTTTCATTATCTCCAACCTCGAAGTGGTAACCTCAATTAAAACGACGAAGACAGGAAGAGAAATCAATAGGGTTTTTTAAAACCATTCTTTAATCACAGACGAACACATTCGTTGAACTGCAATGCTACGATTTAATTACATAATTTTATTGGTCTCCGTAATTTTAATAAGTTTTAGAATAAAATAGTAAATGAATGGTACACTTCTGCAAAGGTTTGTTAATTATAGAAGCATACAAATAAAATGCTTAAAAGTTTGAAAATAGAATAGCAAGTAAACGTTAAATTTCTGCGAACCTTTGTCGACAATAAATGCAGAAAAATCGACAAATTGATTTATCTATGAAACCTCAAGTGCTTCGTAAGATGGGTCATTCGCGTTGCGAATCCACGGTATCGCGCATAATGCATTTAGCCACGTAGGTTGTAAACGCGGTAAGATGTCGGTCCAGCATGAAAATTTTACAAGACCAGAAATCGATGGACCAATAGCAAAGAAACTCGAAGGGAATTTCGAAACGTGAACGCCACGGTGAAACTAGATCGGTCGAAACCCTTTAGTGCCCTCTTGTAATAATAGATACATGCAGTCTACCTCATGGGTGGAATGTCGAGAACAGCTTGAGGAATAAATCGACCCCTGCGGACTCACTTGTTTAGGACCCCTTTAGTATTCGACACGAACGCCCCTTTGTTCACAGATACGCAAAATTTGTCAGTGACTCTGTCGCCGAAGTTAGCAACCGCGCTGACCGGTCGCGAGATCCGAGCAAGCGATTCATAACAATTTACCAGTCCTAGATTACTCGAAGGCTATAGTATATAAACGAAAACCTTGAACAGAAACCTTCCTCTTTTTAACATTTCCTTCTATCTTCAATTTTAACGGAAATGTGTAATTATTTGAAAATATAGATAAATCTGATTTTATTTTCTGTAATAGTAGTCTTTTCAGATCAGGAATAAATTAAAATCCTACGAAATTTCGTCTAATTTTATACTCTAGCAGTTTTTAAAAATTTTTAGAATGCACAATCGCATAAAGATCCACAGTCTAATCGTAACATCTACTATAAATGTATTGTAAACGTTACATGTACTGTATCCAGTTGAAACGCTCCAGGACGACTTTCTTCCAGTAAATTATGAACGACAAAGAAATTGTAATTACAGCGAGCATAAAATAAATCGTACCGCGAGTTGATAAGGTTCATGAAGTTCGAAGGAACAGAATGATCGGAGGAGAGATGATCTCGCAGAGAAGGGACAAAGAGACACCGTCGACCTGTCAGTTAGGATTGCCCTCCGAAATCCCACACACGATTTTGTTTGTTCTCACGAGGGATTCGAGTCCTCGCTCGGGGATGACTCATGCTCTTCCTGTCTGTTTTTAACCCGTCGCGGCGTCGGAGGCATCCGGGGTGTCGCGAGGGGCTGGAGTTTAATCTAACAACCCCTGGTTCACTTTGCATGGCCAGGGACGGGCCCGGCCTCCCGCAGCGAGCTGCCCGCAAGGGCTGCGTTAGCCCCCGATCACCCCCTATCCCCTCCCCCAAAGTCGAACCGCCGCGATAACCTCGGACGAACTTCTGGTATGAATAACGTTTGTCATGAATTATCATTACACGGCACGAGCGGGCCTTAACATCACCTTACCCCACTGCCTTACCTTCCACCCCTGTCGCGCAGGGGATGAACATCCAGCAGATTACGAATCCATGATAAGAAGGAGGCAAGACGCAAAGCGGAAAGGGTCAGGGGTGCCGATTGTGGTCCCCATATCAAATCTCAAGATTATTGAAACGTGTTCCGTGTTAACGCGATCTCTGATTTATGGGGTGAACGATATATGGGGGCGAAGCAAAGTATAATCTCGTACAGATCCGAATTTTATCATGCAATGGGTCCAGAAAGTGATTCAACACTAAACTTATGGATCCGAAGTATTTCGATATTCGAATGATTGTAATTTCATAATAAGTTTGAAGTCTCTATTTTCGTTGATTGTCTCTTAAAATACGTTCTTGAATAATATAGCGGATGAAAAATCGAGGATGGTGTCTACAGAGTTTGTATTGAAATTAGCATTTATTCAACGAACTTGATTTCAACTCCCCGTCCACAATGACAATCGACGAAACAAGATTACTCGTTTCGCTTCGATTCCGAAAGGGTTAAAATTAAGAAGCTGACTCGCGATAATGAAAGAAACAAAGGGGTGAGAGAAGATGAGAGGGAAGGATTAATTTAATTTTTGGAGATCCGTTTGGGAATAAACAAGCGGGTTAAAGTACAGTTTACCGTTCATTATCTACAGTACCGATTCGTTTAGAATTCTACCGTCGAATTTGACGTGTAGATCAATACCGACGAATTATATAACTGTATATTGACGCTACTAATTTGAAGGCTGTGACGGAATTAGATCGAGTCGCGATCCACACTCCTGTCACGTAAATATTTGAATTTTGATTGCGCGTGTCACACCTACCGAATCTTGTATTAAGTATAAGCTCGATTTATATCGAGTCGAGCTAAGAAAATGGTACATTGAAATCGATACATGCAATACATTTTAATCAATAATTAACCCCTTGCAGTCGGAGCTATTTTAACTTGAAAATTAAACATTTCTTATGAAATTGATATAATACCTCGTACAATATTTAAATGTGTAGTAATTGATTCGATACCAACATATTTAATAATGTAAAGAATATAGATGATAAGTAAGTACAATGAGTGTAATCATCGATTAATTTTCATTCCAGTACCAGTAGTATACTCAATCATATCGCGGACAGTATACAATAATATATAATAAAATGAGTAAAACGTTATTTTTTCTTATTTATTTAAGAAGTAAACCCCCACTTTTGTGACGCGAATTAGGCTTACACCCTGCCAAAAGAAGTTTCACTTCAAAAACACACGCACACAATTCAACCCCTTTAGGTTTCAGCTTGAGGTATAACATTTTCCGAATCTTAATAAAAATAATATAAAATATATAAAGAGCGTGATTGTTTTGCATGGAACGTCAGTATCACTGTGTCTTTTAAAGGTGTCAGAGGCACTTTCGCTAACAGCAGTCTAGGCCGCAGAAAGAAGGAATCGTATCAGCCGTATTTGTCGCGGAGGATTTCGTCTACGGCGTTCGGTCGTCTGATCTCATTTCGATTTCAGTCACGCGGCTACCAAGATTCGGAGCTCGGCGAGCGTGACGTCATATCCGAACTGTGGAGACGGAAAACGCGGGGGTGCGGGTTGGTTCTGTGTTTGCCTGTGTTCTCACGTGTACGCCACCGGCGGCTACAGAGGTTAGAGGTTTTGGCTGGAAGGTATTCGACAGGCCGCATTGATTTCGTATCGCGTTCAACTGCGGAATTTTAAAACTTGAAGGGCCTCCGGTGAAACGTATGCACGGGAAGAATCGAAAGTATCGCGTGTCAGGGGAACGGGAGAGATCGGCGAAACGAGCCTCGAACGTCTCACTCCGAAAACCACCCTTCGTATCATGTGTCGATTCGACAGACATCCCTGCAACGGAAAAATAAACCACCCGGAGACAGAACTGCTGTGTTTCTAACGGAGGCATTTATTAATTCGCTCGGTGTCGGATTCGTTGGCTGCGAATTCGTTCGAGCAAATCGGACAAGTTGTATTCCTATTTAGATATTCCAATCCAAGTGTTAGACCACCCTCAAGGCTCATAAAAATTACCCACCCTTACAAACCGTCGTGCAAAAATCATTATATGATAATACCATTGTTATATTTTTTGTTCTTTTTGTGCATGTCCCTTCTTTGTTGTTAGACGAGTACTCTTGTATCTTTCTACTTTTTTTTTATTGTAAACGGACACAAAAATTTGCAAATATCCGAAACAAAGAAATATTCACTTACTGCCGTTGTTTTTAGATAAAATTCACCGACATAACACAGAAGTTCTCATAGTTTCAACGTTACGAGTAAACGCAGAAAGGGATTTGCGAACCACACAGACAACCTCATTGAAACTAAATCAAATATTTATTACAACCTGTAGTAACCACAATTTTTCAAAACTCTTCAACACCCTAAACCTTCGATCCAGCAAATTTGGTAACGAAACTAAGGACCTCCCCTCGCCAGCATAATTTCCACACGCCATCGGGCACATATTGTTCGGCTTTAATTACGAGGCAACTAATTATTCCCCCTCTTAAGAGCACGGAGTCCAGGGGCGGAAGGAAACCGTCAGCCAATCCGTGATAGCGATCGCCTGCGTACACCTCAGATTCCCCATGCACGCGTCGTGCGCCGATTGCATAGGAATGCTCGCATCGGTTCCTCGTCGGGGTAAGCTGCAGGCTGTTTCAATTATGAACTAATTACTGTGTGCACGGGTTCGCGCGCGAGCAGTAGCATTTACCACAAACGTGGCAACATCTGCCACCCCCGTTGCGTCTATCTCGATCGCCATTCCTGCCGGTGCATCGTTAACAGGGACGTGCCATGTGGCGATACACATGTCCGGGTGCCTCGCTCGTTTTCAGAAGAGGGTGGGTGGGCCAAGAGAGGAACGGCTGGTTGCACCCTCTTTCGGCTGTACGTTGTTTCGAGGACGACTCTTGGTTATCGGACACGCAACACGCACCTCTCGCATCTAGTGAACCGTCTCCTGGCTCATATTGGAAATATAGGATAGATCAATCTAGTTTTAAACGAATGAACTATCATTTATTTTTATGCTCAAGGAACGACGTCGTGACACGATGAATGCAAGACATAAAGTGAAAGTGTTTTTTTTTTTAATCAGGGCTGGCCTGTAGATTGAACTTGATAAAACAAAAGTAAATTATAAAGCAGTGTTCAAATGTATTAAGCAAATTCATTTTTGTTTCATCGATTGTACTATTTCAAAGAAACCAACAGCTCATGCTTCGATAATTTCCACCCCCGACGTTTTGCGGCCTAGAAAATGAAATTCTCGCAAGGCAACCGACTGTCATGAAACCTTGGATCGCGGGCCACGTGCCCTTCTTCCCTGGCCCACGCCGTGCATCCTCTGGCAGTTTTAATTAGTCTGTATCCCGAGCTACGAGGGCGAACGAGACATCAAGAACGACCTCGTAAAACGCCCTGAAAACTTCCTACCCCCTGGATCCGGGGATGAAATTATTTTCGGACTCGTGAATACCAAATGGATGATCCTCGGACGGGAACCACCGCTCGAGTCACGTACTTCTTGCGAACTTGCACTGGCATGGAAGAACTGGTTCTGTGGGTGGTTAACCCTTTCTGGAGAACCGTTTATTGTAATTACTTGAACAACTTTTTAATTTGTGAAACTTTCGCGGTGACGCTTTAGAGGCCCATTCGGAAGACTGTTGAAAACGGTGGTGGTTTATTGGAATAAAAATTTATGAAATTAATCGATTACTGTGAAATCGTTTTTAACCCTTAAATGCATAAAATAGATACTGCTTAATAGAATACATAGGCATAAATAGAAACTGTAAACAAAATATCGTGCATTTAAGGGTTAAAGAAAATTTAAAAGATGATATTAAAATATCCTAAGTTTCACCGCTAAAAATTGCTGTACTGT
This sequence comes from Lasioglossum morio, assembly GCA_916610235.2. Classification (NCBI taxonomy): domain Eukaryota; kingdom Metazoa; phylum Arthropoda; class Insecta; order Hymenoptera; family Halictidae; genus Lasioglossum; species Lasioglossum morio. The sequence continues at coordinate 13,881,030 of OU744334.1, forward strand.
AATTCGAAATATTGTTTGGATTATTAAATATGTTGGGATCTAGCCAATTATGAAACATTTCAATATTGTATGAGGTATTCTATTATATTGTATGGTATTATTCTAGATAGGAAAACATGTTTAATTTTCGAAGTAAAATAGCTCCGAGTGCAAAAGGTTACGTTTCAGAACATTTTGATCAGAATTGAATTACAATGCCAAATATTATTTTACATAGATACAAGGATTATATTTCTTTCGTCCCATTTTTGCGAACAGTACAACTTTACAGGGAAAATAGAGTAAGGACGTGAAACGTATCATTTTAGATCGAGCAGTATAGAAAGTTTAAGGAGTTCTCCCGTGTTCGTTGCGACAGTGCCGATAAAAATGAGAAAGCGTCGCTAAAATTTTCTAGTCGAACGATTCCTGTACGCCATCGGCCGAACGATAGACGTCCCTGAGGATCCTATCCCGGCTACGTCAGATCGTTGAGAACAAGATACATCATGCTTCAGTCTCGTCCTTGATCCACGGACATACTCGATTTCCATATAAAAATTGAGGATAGGAGGTTGGACGACGTCGCTCCCCACGTGTAACCTTTCGACACATTTGTAATAAGTTTCTCCCTGCCCTGCTTCTATCGGAACTTTTCGCTCAAAGGCGAAAAAGTATTCTACTACTTTCTCGCCCCCTCGTGTCTGCGATGCTAAACGAACTCTCCTGGTGAAAGAAAAAGTGCTATTGGGCTGCGGCATATGCTGATATTTTGTCGGAGTAACAAACACCTATCGTTTTAGCAATAAGTTTAAATCAAGATATATCAAACCGTATATTTTATTGTACTGCGTGGGCAAAAATTCGTGGCACCAAATGGGTAATTGATTTTGTAATATCTAGATTGTATATTATTTTATGGTTGCAGTGACTAGAACTTTTTTGTAGATCGTAATTTCCTAAACCAGGAGAATATTGATATAAATTGCATGCCTATATGTTCTCTAATAACTTTATATTAACAAAACCAAAATAGAATTTTATGTCGGTTTGAATCTTCATCAATCAAATTTACATTTTCATCGATCATTCAATAAAAATCAGAAAAGGGAAAAATTTTTCTTCGTCGATTAAAGATTTTCTCATTGTAAAAGTAAAATAAAAATGCTCTTAGTTCTTCTTAATGAGTACATGCTATAAATGTATAGAGATCTGCAGTCTACCTGTACAATCACTAGAACAAGTTTCTTTATTTGATAAAAAAAAACAATAATCTAAATTGTTGGAGAAAAAATCTGAATTCGGTACAACTGTACACCTTGGAACAGCGCAACAATGTAGCCGGCTTAGGGTGCTCTCGGCTCGGCGATTCCGGAAGGAAAATATTTGTCGAAATCGTTGGAATAATAATTTCGCAGGGAACTTAATGAGATTTAATCGAGCGAGTACTCGCGGCAGGGCAGTACAAGCGCGTCGTTGGTTTTCACGAATGCAAAGTTCTCTTCGGTTCGCAACGAGTTTCAGCTCCCGACGATTAATGCACGCACCGGTTCGTCCGAGCGTTTATCAGCGTTCCATCTGTGTATCGATCGAGAGAGAGAAGCCGCACAGAGACGGGAAACTTTTTCCATCAAGCAGAGAATAATGAAATTTTCCACGAAGATACCATCCTGTCGCCGCTCCCGCGAGTTTCCGCGGAACAGCCGCTTCATTTTCATGCGACAGTTTATTGCAACGTTTGCGTAACATTTCGTCCTGAAATCGTTTGTCACTCAACAATTCGAGACGAGGGTGTTGTCGACACGCTGCTAGGTGAGTTGTATCACACCTGTCTTATCTCTATTTTCTCGATGATCTTCAAAACATATTAATACTCAGAACATGTCCAATTTTATCGTAGATTAAATTCAAAATGGTTAAAAAGTGTAAAATATTCAAGATATCAATTTATGATTTCTCCTCTCTTTAAAATCATTAAGGGTTGAAATAATATTCAATTTCGTTTCTATTTCTTGCCTTTAGTTTCTATTTCTTGTCTAATAATAAAGATAGACGAGATATCTCGTCCATAGCATTGTACGACGAAATCATGGGTGACGAGATATCTCGTCCATTGTTTCCACTGGATAGTTGTTTCATTCATCAAAAGAATCATATCATCAAAAATAAATTTTAAAAAATTATTATTTAGACCTGTGAACGGTCCTAAGCATTGCCAATTATGTGGCTATAAAAATCGTCCGTTGTCCGAGGGTTAAGCAAATGATAGTACAGCTTGCTAATTAAAAGCGACTCGATCGAGAAGGTTAAGAAAGGTGTCGGAAATTAATTGATCGGCCGATATCAGTGAACGACGAAACAATTAAGATTCGGAATAAAAAGCGACACGTAACACCCGTCCGAAACGTTCCTTTACGTAACGCGACGCTATGCCGGGGAGTGATTCGAGGGACAATCAAGCAGCGGGGTAATTAACACTAACGTAAACAGGGAGGTAACCAGAAATTACGATCCCGAGGACCTCTCCCTTCTCTTAACCTCCAATTTATATGCATCGTACTGTACCTCAAGCTTTTTCACGACCCCCTCGAACGGATAATCAGAGAGCTCGCCCGAGCAAATTTGCTCACCGAGGCTCAACGTAAGTAAACACTTCGAGAAGCTCCGTTAAATCCTCGGAATACACTTGGGAAGGGTGAAGGAGACAGACGATTTCCGTCTCGGAACGACGAAGCCGGGCTGCTCCTCGGTGTTATTGACCACTGTCGGTCGCGAGGTGTCACGAGAACGAAGATTCATACGATTACCCGACGCGACCCTCTCAAGTTCACTTGACTTCCGTCTACATCCCCGCTCATAAGTTACCCAATATTGATTCCGACCAACGTAAAATAGAATGGAACCGATCCGAAACTTCATAAATTGTACCATTCGAAAATAATCGAGCTCTCTGGAAACTTCACTTCATGTTCCAAACAATCTTACAAGGGACATCACTCCAGTGTAACACGCCGATTATAATGAAATTTATACAGGGTAGTTTGTTCAAATAATTACTTAAATAAAGTAATTTTTCTTAGCCCCAAAATTCACAATCACAAATTTTCAGGACTATCTGCACGAGGCTAGGAAAAATTATTTTATACTTTTTAATCCGTCTTAAAAACGTGGTGTATTAAAATTTTTTTTTATTGAAATTATTTTCTGTTTTTTAGACGAACGGACAGATAAGGAAACGAGTTAATATTGCATTGTCTTCCAGTTCTGAGCTATGTTTCAAGTTTCAAGTCTCCAGTTCATCGGGAAGTTTAAAATCATTTGCAAAATTTTCCAGTTCAGACATTTCACTTTACGATTATTGATATAATAAAAATAATTTCATAAGAAATGATTGTAAAGTCTAAATAAAATCAATCTCGTCATTTTGTGTAAGGGAACACACGTACCAGTTACTTCTAAAGCTCGATAGGTTTAGTGTTAAATGTTTAGTAATTATACCAATATATTTAGCAATGTAAACAATATTTTGAATAATGGTACAACAATATTTAATCTCTCTCCATCGGAAGATTAACTATCACCGTACAAATTTTCCCTAGGAATGCATAACGAAATGGTTGAAGGGTCCAACGAAAATAAACCAGGCCAGCGGAATGCAAGTTTGTTCTAACATTCGCAACCCAATGATCTCCTCCCATCTGGATCAGAATATTACCGTCTAGTGCGCTACTCCACGCCGGAATGCAAATGAAAATGGCGTAAGGGTTGAATAGAAGTCGATGCGCGCGGTGCAACTGGGTCCCCACCCTAATTAAGTAGCATCATAAACACGGGCTCCTCCGTCATTCCAACGGGGAACCCGCCTTTCGTTCTTCCTCAATGAGCTAGACGGGGGTGTGGGGGTTGGTCACGCATACGCGAAGTGACTGGCATATCCCAGGAGCTATTTTCCAATTGGCTAGCGTTCATAATTGAACCCGGGGGTCCGTGGACTCGAGGAGAAGCGTAAACGATCGTCAGGCCAGGGATAATGGACTAACCAGATCGAGCAGATATACATATATATACATATATATCCACTGGCCTTCGAGCACAATGGACTTGAGATCTCTTCGGTTACCAATGAATCTTGCGCGCGTGACCCACAGGCTCTGGTCAATTGTTCTAAAACTACGATAAAAGCTTTTTACATCCCTATTGTCGGCTGAACACCGCCTCTTGCATTTCAATTCGGTTCTGAGCGTCGCGAATTCAATATTTAGTTCCACCACGGTTCCTTCGGACTCTGAAACCATTCCATTACAAAGCATCGTGCTGTGATTTTTATTTTCTAACGTAGGCTTGTCTGCGTTCAGTCTGGAAAGAAGAACATTATTCTATCGTGACCCTTGACGTGTTTCTTGATAACGAAAATTTACTGCATAAAGTCAATTACATCATTCCATACAGTTCAAATTATATCGTGTGTAGCGTCATTTTTAACCGACTTGGAAAAAGGAGGAGGTTACTCAATTCGATCTGTATGTCTTTAATTTCGAAATACCTTTGAAATCTTTTGCATCTTGTAGAGTATGTCCCCGGGGGTGGTCTCTTGAAAAGAAATTTTGCATTTTTTTAAAGATGAAGAAGACAAAATTATTGCTTTTTCAATGACACGAAGACAGAGGAAGCAGCGTAATCGAGCTTGCTTATTCCGCAAAACGAATTCGATTACCTAACTCGTTAGAGGTCCAATCGATCGTCGACTACAATGCTGGCCGACAACAAAGAAACGCGTTGAAGGAAGCTGCGAATTGTTGCGAGAGGGAAAAAACCGTGCGTTTTTCTTCATCGACGAAGAAACAAATACCGGAGCGTCGTTCAAGGTTCTCGATTCATTGAGAGGCGTAGCGTAGCACCGCGTTATGATAATAAGGGGCTGAAACGGCACGACATTAGCAAGATTGATAACGGATTGTTACGGAAAGTGCTCGGCCGCAGTGATGGATGCTCCGACTCGGAAAAACTCGGGATTCCTCCCAGAACCGCGGCGATTTCCGTTTCGAATGGGCTTCCCTTCCATTTGCGACGGAAATAGAACTCGAGAGTTCCGTTCCGCCCGTTTACAAATTTCAATTACCACTGCGTTCCCCGAGGAAAACGGATTGCCAGGCGAAGGATTATACTGGGTGCTTGGAAACACTGTATGCTCGGCAATTAACGTTGCAAATCGATGTAAACAACATTTTGCAGAGTAGTCTTAATTCATCGAAATCGGTTTTTCACGTTTCGTTAATGTGTATCGCGAACCATCCGTATAGTTCCATTCTACATCCTGATAGAACTTTTCTTGATCAGTGGAATTTAATCAAAATATTTCTTCACACTTTATAAAATTTTTAGAAATTAAATTGAAGATATTAATTCCTTTGTAATTGACAGACTACGGATTTCATTCATTTCAGACATAAATAAGTAGGTGTAGATTTAAAGCGAGATAGAAAATCGTTGGAGAAAAAAGAAATTTCTATTTGATTCGAATTAAGTGGACCTTCTAATCGTTTTGATGAATAACGATAAAAATAAAAAAATAATCGTATTTTCACGTCGTTCACAGGTACGTGAATGTTGGCTTGATTGGAACGAGACACCCAGTACGTGATCATAGGGTGGGAACAATCTCTCGAAGTCGATTAACTATGCAAATGAGGCAAATATTGCAACGGGCGCGTCTCGTCGTGTCGGCGATTAAACGGTCGAATAAACGATGAGGCATTATTCACAAGGTGTTTTACAAGAACAAATCGTATCTTGAATTGGTTGGCCCTGCCACTCGACCGGATAATAGGCGAATTATTTAGATGTGCACGCGGACGACAGAGGCCAAGCACAATACGTCCGTGCAGAACAAGCATCCTAAACGATAAAAAGGGCTAGCGTGCGTGTCCGCGCGTCAATTACTACGCTGAGCAATCAAGGGTCATTAAATTAATGTCACCCCAGTGTAACCCGTGTGAATGCGCCTTAATTACGGAAACAGGAGCAACGACTCGCCGCGCCACACCGGGTCCGTTCGTTCGTTCTACAATTTCTACAATGAATGGTTAATTCATTGTGAAATGATTCGCCGTGGCGCGGCCAAGGTGGCATCTTATGGACGACGTTCGTGTAATTGCGTTTTTGTAATTTGTCCGAGTGCCGAGGGGAGCAAAATCAACCTTTAAATTGTATACCTTCCTTCCACGTTTTCTTGCAGACAAGCGTCAATAGATTTCATCGAACATGTCGCGACGTACGTGTTTATTCATGTTTTTATTTGAATTTCTTCGATATTCGTCATTTATTTGATTTATTTCCATTCGGATGATAGGCATTGGGTAAACGTTTCTATTATTATCCTAGATTTTTCTATTTTGATCGAGGTATCATTATTTTCGATGCCATCACTATTTTTCTCAAACAAAAATTACGTCTGCAAGTCGATATATTGATTGGTTTTATTTTAACTCTAAACCCACCGAGCACTAAAAGCGACGCAAATGTTTTAACTTATAAAAATCACCGGACTCGATTTATTTAGATTTTTGCCACTTTTACTACAATATGTGCTAGGATAAAAAAATCGATCGAAACAATTTCCATGTAAGCATCGTAATAATTTCAATAATCGTGAAATTAAAAATACAAGTTTAGTATTAAAGAATTCTGACAAAAGTCGCGTTGTTCTTCGACATATTGCAATCGGGAAAAAATACTATAATAGGTTACGAAACATCCGAATCGAGACTCCGGTGCAACAGTTTGTGATTGACGGTCGGACAGTGAACACTGAAGCTCGTGAACATCAAGACTGCCGTGCTAATGCAAATGCAGGCGTGTAATTAAAAACCGGGCCCGTCTGTGCGCACCAACGCCTACAAATGGCTTTCTGACAGACAGCGATCGGATCACTATTGTCCCGCGGGAATAGACAGGGAACGGAGTAGAAACGGCCTACACAGATAATCGAAGTTGATATCGACATCTGTTGGTTCGTTTTAATCCCTCTTTGTCGCCGCGGTCTCTCGTCACCGGTGCACGCAAACGTCAAAACTTTCCAGGATAGGATGTCGCTGATTAGTTGACGAACAACGTTGATGCAGACCAGCGAGTGATACGAGTGATTCGTGTCGCTGATTACTGGCTGACTTCCAGTACACTGCAGGAATCATTTGAACTGCATACAGGATGATTACAAACTACGACTTGAATAATTTCAAGAATCGTGTATTTAGAATTTAGTGAGATTGTATGCTTAAGGAATTTGTTTCATTCTTATTTATGCAATGTTGAATATATTTTCTTCACGAATACTATTCAGTCTAAGTAAATATCAAATACATTAATTTTAGTAAAGTTTCTAAAGAATTGTTGTGTCGTTTAAATTAAATTTGAGAAGAACTTTGCAATTTAAAAGATCCAGTCAAATTGAACACATTTATATTGAACTTTTGATCTATAAGAGACATTAATTCTACTCTAGTAAATCTAACTTTGACATAGTTATGACCGGTGATCACGAATTCACCACAACATTCTTAATTCGCAAACGACGTCAGTTCTGCAAACGACATGTGTTTCGCACACATCCGCAAACTTGTTCAAGCATTCGTCGAAAATGTTCGTGCAAAGTTCCGAGCAGAAAAACATGCTAGCCACGGTGTGGCTGGGTAGCGAGAGAGCCGGCATTCAGCGTGAACTAGGAAAGTGGGTCAATTAAAGCTAAAGACTGGAACTTTCACTGAGAATTTTTTCCGCCTTGGTTGTCGTACGACGTCACAAAGAGAAAAACCACAACGGATTTCGAGCGGGGCGTTGCATGTCCCGATGGGAAACGAATGTACGTTACACGTACACGCGAGGTGGAAGCTTTTTTCCGGAGAAGAGAGAACGTTCTTCGTTTGAACAGGAGGCTGCCGGGCAGCATCGCAATGAAACACAGAGTGAAAGCACAGGAATACGAACGTCAGATGGCGCGAGGTAACATATTGACAGCCGTCATCGCGCGATCATTACTCTCGGCGAAACCAAAGGGCCATCTAACCAGCCGGCAGCGTCATCCGACGTGAAACGTGGGGAACGTTGCGGCCGGCCCTGAAACCACACCGTGCGCCGCGCCGCGCCGTACAGAATCGATGGAAATCTGGAGGATTCCAAGCTCCCGTCGCGTCGTAGCTCCCGGCGATTCCACGGGCCAGATACGCTATGGTTGCCGCGATTACTTTCTTCCGCGATGCCTACGGCTGGCTTTCCACGCTTTTTAAACTTTGATGCTTCCCCTCCCTTCGTACTCGAAACAGACGCGGGGGAGCCGCGTGGTTGGCGCTCGATGACCCATTAAATTGCGTTCCGACGGTCTTCAGAAAATAATTTTCATGCTCCAACGGCCGAGCAACTGATACTTTCTTCCTCCAGTTTTTCATAACTCCGTTCATGGATTTTTAGCGCGAGTACGAAAGACGATCAAGAAACAGACCAATACATTCACTATATGATATCGGCGCTACAGTTTTTAGTTTTTTTTTTTTTTTGAGTGACATCGTTAGTTAATGTAATATGATTCATAATTTTATTCACAATTTTGACGATAGTTGACGATCTTATGTTGTTCGATTCACTCACTTTTGATATATAGTGCATATACAAAATTTACGATCGTTAAAAATGGAGAATAATACATTCACTGCTCTGAGAAAATGTTATTACTTCTTTTCGACGTATGTTCACGTGTAGAATCATCCCCTGGCTGGTTGTACCATACTTTATCTAAGAAAACCCAAAATTTTCCAAGAATAAAATGAAATACAAAAAACCCGGGAATTTATTACACAACCCAATAGATTGGAAATATTTTAATACTATAATATAATAATAGTTTTTAGGTAAGCCTCTTCCTCGTTTTTGCACGGTTCTCGTTGGGCACCGACAAGGTTAAAGGTGTCACGGTTTCGCGAGCGTGAAGAGAAGGCAAGGTCTCGGGAATCCGAAAACCGTAGATCGCTTTTCGCTCGCATCAAGCATTCTCGACGCAACCTCTGCCAAGTGGCCCCCCGGAAAGAGAGACGGAGGAACGTAAACCGGGACAGGGAACGGCGAAGTTTTTCTAAAGTTCTTGATCCGTGAAAAACAGCGATTAAGCGATTTATAAGTGCAGGCAGCTGCGTGCCGCTCGGCTCACCTTCCAACGGCCGTTCTTTTTGCTATACCTCCGCGGAGAGATGCCCTTTCACCCTTTTTTCACCCTTGCGCCGCCCTACGGTTGTCTCTACCGCCTACGTTTATTCCCTTGACGAGGCCTTCGCGTTACCTCTCACGATACTTCGAGGACGTTTCGTAAAATCGGCGACGTGAAGAAGGGTTAGAGCTCCGCATCTATACACTCTGACGACGTCGCCGGTCTAGAAATTCCTTAGATCAAATTAACCGCTTGCCGTGCAACGTCGAGAGACGGACTCGCAACCGAACATTCAAACAGATGAATATTGTCGATCGCAAAAATAATTACGTACTCGTAAAATGTTCAAAATTGTTGTTTCTTTTAATTTTCATAAAGTGTACATTTTCCGACTGACTGCATGTTACTGAATTCTTTTATATCGAAATGAAATTCTATTTTTCTGCTACGAATATATTTAGCTGCTAGAATAAATTCACGCCTGCTCGATGTGTTTTCTGTATAAGAAGCAATAATTCGTCTCTCGATAAAATAAACTCTTCAGAATCTTGGAAACTATATTTGAAATGGAGTTTATTATTAGATTAGCTTACTACGTGGATCAATATTCAAGTTTAAACTAAAAGCCTTGCAGCCCGCATGCTGGTAGCGTGACAGTCGAAATGGATATTAATGACGCCGCGTCTATTGTTCCCGTATTTAGTCATTAGCCAATGTATTTCGATTGTTGAAAACCTTCTAACATTGTTATTGTATCTTCTCTGGCGAATGTCGTACAGGTTTAATTTAATATTCATTAATCTTCGTAGTTTTTCTACGTATTTCTATTAAAATCACTGTCTGGTTAATATTTGTCATTTTCAAATCCAGGTTTGAAGTAGGTACAACATTTTTTCGACACACTGTGTAATATCATTCAACTACTCTCGATTAAATTATATTAACATTGGGGGAGGGGCGAATATTTAATAACTGAAAGGAACAATCTGTGCAAGACGATTTCTGCCGCGAAGTGCATTAGAAAACGAGGTACTTCGTTCCGCGATGATTGCCTGAAAAAGTTCCATCAACAGACAATTACCGTGGTTGGATAATTAGCCAGCAAGTAACACTTTCCGCGGCTTCCTGCGTTCAAGTTTACAAGCAAACACTCATTAATGAGCTCGGAAAGGTACTACAAGACCGCACACGCGGAGTTGAAGGTGTAAAATTACTTTAATTAAAAGTTCTCGCGCACATTCGCTATTAAGGGAATCTTGATAAAAATTCGCGAGCAAGTTGCGCAGCTTGGAACTTTTCCGAACACCGCAGACCGTGGAGATTACATCCGACGAAGCCATCAATTCTACGGGCAAATCCGATGTGTTCGCGATGATAATGTTTAACAGCGAGTTTCCTGTTTCGTGCTGGTAACGCGAGAAGGGTCGGGAAACGATATTAAAGGAACAAACAGGGACGAAAGTGAAGAAGAAAATTAAATTCGCTGATGGAGAATTATTGGAGGAAACGAATGGCCAGTCTGGACAGTTCGTAAGTTCTGATTTCTTTTTTCTGGATGAATTGAAAAGATTTATTGCCTGCAGATCGGATTGGTAAACGTGAAGAAGTATGTATCAACGCATTTTTAATGAAATAATAGCGTGTTTGACATTGAGAATATTTAAAAGCATGAAACTTTTATCTGGCTCCTGTTTATTGCAATTAATGAAACACATGTTAATTTTGTATAATGATCCGCAGTCTACTGATTACTAATCAGTTTCTGCTTTCTGCGATAAGAATCAATTCAACTGTGTACAGATTTGTTGTTGGAAATGAATGTTTAAAAAATTTGTGGATCTGTAACTTCAGTAATTGTCTCAAAGAATTTGTGAATGCCACATATATTTTTTTATATCATTGTTTCTTATTGTTCCTGTAAAATTTAAGGATTGAGTCTACCTGCAAAAACTAAAATTTTAATATAATCTTATCTCGTGATATATTCTCTTCACGTTTTCTAAATAATTCTTGTTGTGTCTATACTTTAAATAATTAAATAAAGGTTAACATAAAACACCCCAAGTCAAACAGAATTCCATCAGTTCTATTTGCTTAAGAGTTTCGCCACGATTTCAAGATCGCTCTGCGTCGATAAGTTACCCGAACACACAATATATTCGGCTTGAAAAGAATCGTCTGTTCTCCCAACAATGCCACGAAAATACTCGCCTAATCTTTCTCTCGAGCGACATCCTTGCGCCTCGAAACCCAAGGAATTCCGTTGCTCCTGATAAGCGGGCCGCATTATACGAGATAATACTGCGAGAGTGTGCGAGCGAGAGTCTCTCGGTAAAGCAGCAGAGAGCACGGCAAAAAAAAAAATGTAATTATTATGGAACCAAACAAAACGAGAAGGAACGAGACAAAACTTCGCGAAGAATGGGAGAAAGTAATTGTGAGAACGTTGCCGTTCTGGATGCTGGAGAAAGGACGAAAGATGACGGCGAGAGGGAAGGTTAAAATTACAATTTCACGGAGAAAATCGAGTCGGCCGTGTTCTAAGAGATATGCAAAAATATATTTTTACCGTTTGCGACAGCAAGTTGTAATTTAAAAGAATCCATACCAAAATCATTGCGATTTTTTAAAAATAATATATACAACTCTAATTGGACAAACATCAGCGCATACCACGAAACTGTCTATTTTATTAAAAACAAAAAGAACCTTTTAGGAGACAATTTGACACAGTTTTCCCCAAAGTAAGTTATACTGTTCTGTTATTTGTAGGTAAATTTTCCACAAACTTTGTAAATTTAAATTGTAAATGTTCACTCATCAATTTGACTAAAAAAACATTGAAATTTTTTAAAATTTGTGTCACTGTCAATGACACCGAGAGTCGTATTCAAAATTTGCTTTCAACCTGCATTTGTTCGAGCATCTAATTTAGAAATTGTTAACTTCTATTAATCTATTTACACAAACTTTGTAAGTCAACAGGAGAGTAATTAAAACCCCTTGGAGATTTAGGAAATTAATAAAACCGAAAATTATAAATATGATAAAGAACAGTAAATATTTTTTCTGACCAAGCTCGTCGTTTTAAAATATTGTGCGTTACGAAGACGTCACAGGTCGCGTTCATTGCTAATTACGGAGGAAAGAAACGACCGAAAACTTGATTACGACGAGGGAGAGGAAGACCAGGCCCTTCGTCTGTGAATATTCATACTGCCGCGACGCTGTCGTTAATATTAACCGGTCGACGATGAATGAAAACGAGATTAAGAAAATTCGTAGCAACATTATTACCGTGATTTGCATGAAAAAATACGGGGAGCAAAAATGCTCCAAACTTTTGTTTGCAGAAAACCATAGAGAAATTCGATCACTTGTGGCGTTTAAACCAAACGAATTGCTTATCGATTAAACAGTTTTATACTGTCTTCTTTACTAATAGAATTAGACGCAATATTATTCTCCATAACAATGATTGAGAACCTTAAACGCATAAAAATCTGCAGCCTACAGCGATTAGTGTATTTATATTCTGTCCTGTTATGCGTCAGAATACCTACAACAGTTGTGTAACGATTATTATATAAGATATTACATATGAGACGATATAACTCATAATTGGATGAAATATTTATCTGCTCTCCACTTCTATAAGTTAATATTCATAAAAAAGAGTATCATAACTTGAGTAGGAGAGAGAATTTATAACAATGATTTGTTTAAATCGTTCGTTCAGATATGTTGCTTGTGATTCAGCAAATAAAACGAACGTGTAAATTTCTTTGGAGGATTGCATTACCTGTGTTTCGGTATACGATTATTCTGAAAAGGACATGCGATGGAAGGAGTATGTACAGAACAGAATGGATCGTGGTCAAGTGTTATAGGCGTGTGAAAGGTGAATGGAAATCAGAATGGAAAATAAATGGTCGACGCCGAACAGATGCAGGATCGTTGAATGATCGATTCCAGCCGTTTCGAAATGAAAAAGGACCAAATTACATGGTACGTTGAGGATGTCCTAGCGGGACATCAATCTGGATCAGGGACACCCTCTGTAAGAGTTCGATCTAACACCCCCGTATATATTTTATGCAACTGCATTCCACAGACTCAGACGTCGAGCTGTGACTCATTCTCACCCCTGTGGAAATCAATATCACGATTCTTATTTGCAACACCGAATTGGGCTACTAAATTTACCAATCTTAACAATTTATCTCAATTGCTTAATAGGTCTTCGAACATCAAACATTAACAAGGCAGCAATTTCATTCGAATATTTTTAATTATTTCTTCAAACAATATTGTCGAAAGGAAAATCAATCTATAATAAATTAATATTAACATTGAACCTATCGGGACTAAAAGCGATTAAAATGCTTTAGCTTGTAAAAATGACAAGGCCCTATTTATTTATAGTTTGTGCAATTTTTATTAGAATATGTATTTGCATAAGGAAATGTATCAAATCAATTTCCACGCAAGCGGCTTCATAATTTTAATAATTGCAAAATGAAAAATATAGAACATGTAATTTGACCGGCAGTACCGAGCTATGAAAGTAATGTACACATATTACATTATTAAAAAATGACCGGATTGAATTTATTTAGACATATGGGCTCTGATAAAAACATTTATTAAACTAAATAATTAAGAACTTGATGAAAGTTGATAACTCGTACATAACAGGAAACATTGTAGTGTCCCTGTCCTCTAATACTTTGTTAAGTAAGTGAACAAATAAGTTTAATTAATCGAGAGCAATTAACGAAGGGAAACGAGTGTAAAGTTACTGCTTATTCTACCCCATGCATACCAAATGTGTCCCATTAAAGGAAGAAGTTAATAGCGCAGAAGGGAATCCACGAAGTTAAAAGACGTCCGACTATACGCGGACCGTGACTACTGCAGAAACTTCCTGAACTTCGGTCGATTCCCGAATCGTGCAATTTTTCACTGATTTGCATGCGAATGTTCGCGCACGAAAATTCATAATCAATTCCCCTTATGAATCTTTAATTCCAATTTGAATATAAATCATCGTATCAGCATTTATCGATAATACATTAAATCTGTTGGATACGGCCCCGTGTACAACAGGTGCAACACGATGACAAATTACTTGGTTTGATTGCGTCAAATTTTCTGACGATGCGTTATCGATTACTCGCCGTAACTGTTGCTTCTCGCACGGGGTAATTGAAACACAGACTATACACCATTTAATTTGTTAATACAGATTTGATGGAATACCGACTAATCGTACAATTCGTGAATACAATGTCTAAGAAACTGTTGCCTGATTACGTTTATTTTATGAAGTTAAAATTGTGTTTGAATTTAAGACTAATCATATAATTCTGTTGGCTGATTGCATTTATTTTGTTAAGTTCCAATGTTATTTGAATTTAAGATTTTCAACATTTCTGGAATACGTTGATCAATGGCTAGACAATATGATTTTTCCATGGTTCAACGTAAAAACTGATTCTTTCGATTGGGTTTGTGTTAATCAATGTTTAAAAAACTCGTCATTGCTTTGCAATATTTTTTCTCAATTGTTTATCGACATTTACGTAACTTTTTCGTTAAACAGTAACTTGTATTTGTACCCTAAACCGGCGATAGGTGAAAAACGTGTTTTCACGTGTTCCGACGTCAAGATGTTAGCAACTTTCAGAGAGAGACTCCATGAAATTTTGAATTTCGACCACTCGTTAGTGATTTCAGTGTGCGCCCTCTCTTGAATCGCGTTTTTTTAGAGCAATCCCATCGAGAGTATCATTATCGAGAACGGACGCGATCTCGATCGTTCATCCGGCCAATTAGTTGATCAGATCCGCGTCGGAATTCAGCGAAGTTTCCGCTCTGGAGCGTCCATATCCGGCGGAATCGCGGGAACGACGATGCAACCCGTCGTCGGGGCTGAATCTTATCAAAACGCGGGTCTCAGCAGCTCATCGATCACATTTCTATCGGTTCGAGGGAAATGGTGCACCTTCCGGGCCTGTGTATCGTTAGAGAGAATGAGAAGGACCGGAGAGCAAAGCAACTGGATCCAGCGGGAAGCTGGAACCTTTCCAACTCGAACTTCTCCCGTGGCGTTTCTGTTCGTAGTGGCAAGGTTTGACGAATCTTCGAAGTTTCCGCGGAGCAATCCGCAGTGCGGGCCGGGGGTGATAGGGGGCGAAACTCCACGGGGAGCAGAGAAAGACGATCACGCTGATAACCGATCGACGAAGAGAAACGTACTCGCGGCGCCTCGTTGTTTGCGTTACTGATTGTTCGACACGTCCTGACTTTTTCTCGTGCTTTTTTCCCCAACCACCATTCACCGTCCAACCCCCCCATTTCCGCCCTTCGAGTCCGCGATCGACGAATAAAGCTTAATACGCAACTCGCCCCCTACATGGAACAGCCGGTGTTTCTTCCTCCTACGCGCTCAACCGTCCCCTAATGCCGTAATTATTTCCCTCGGTCCTCGCAGATAGCCACGACTACCGATAAATTACGCGAACGACGAATCGCGCCGATTTTATCAACAACATTCACTTTTTTCTTCTCTTCCACCAACGCGGCATTTAGTTTGCAATTCTTCAACACCCGTCGATAGAATTTTCAACCCTCTAACCTTCGATGTATACAGTTGATGGACAATTAAATAACATTATTGTTGAATTCCTAACCTTACGTCCTGAGAAAAATTATATATTAATATATATTAAAATAGGGCTTTCGATACGCGTATTCCAGAATTTTAAAAGATTTTTTAAAGCTTATTAAATTATTTTTAAACGTGTTCTCATCGACAGAATATCACCATTTGTGTTTTCTTAATAATTCATAGCTGAAATCACTATTATTTTGAAAAAGAGGCTAAACAAAGACCGAAACGTCGAAATGAATATATTGCAAAATTGCTTTGAATTAAATTGATCGAACCGGTGCGCCAAGAACATTATTTTCTACTGTATGAACACCGTGTTTCGATAATAATCAGGAACGAGCCGAGAACGCTATTAAAACATTTAAAACAAGCCAGTAATATTTTAATCCGCTGTGGCTGGCGCGCCGCGAACGGCCACAGTCTTTGAACAATGTATTTACGTTCTCCTATCAGGAAGTTTCAAAAGCTCGGCCGTTCAAAAGTTTGACGGCAAACGAAATTAAAGAGAAAAAGGCCGAGACGTCGGGGGACGTGGAGAGTGGATACAACGCAAAGGGAAAACCGCGGAAAGGTTCGAGGGAGAGACGGTAGAATACCGAAACTGGTATTCTTGAAATGCAAAGGGCCCACTACACTTGAGGGCGAGCCTCTCGTCGAAAATATTCTTCTGATATTTTGTACATAACTTTTTTTTTCATATAGCCACTGCCGCCGACGCCATCACGCATTCTATAATACTTCAACCTCGCTACCCTAAAATTTCTCTGTTGCGAAACATAATAACCGGTCAGAGAATTGCTCTTTTACCTTGTGCAAACACGATCGCAGACCATTGACTGTTTACATGTGCTACTAGTTATGCCAAACAAATTTCAGGAAAAAGATTATTAAAGTTTGTATAGAATTAAAGGGTGGACTATTTTTAACAAGACTTAGGTTTCAGGATTATTCTTTATGTCTCTATTCATGTGTATTAAGGCCTTGTGACAGATAAGTATAACATGATTTAATCTTTTTCATCATCTTTGTCATAAAACCAGATTCAATCTCTTGCTTCAGAATATTCGATTATAATTTCTTGTCGTTAATAGCTGGAAGAGCAAACAATATATTTTTATATGCTCACGTTTACCGGCTGAATAAAAAAATATATTACACTGTAATAAATATTATATAATATAAAAATAGCTTTCTATGAAATTCTGTGAAAAATTTTTTCAGTGACATTCTATTAAAAAAAAATGAATTCTATAATATTCTATGAGAAATTGTATTCTGTATAATTCTATGAAAAAATTCGAAAAAGAAGCAAACTAGAATTTCATTCCCCTTACTTGAAATCTTTACGAGTTCACTAATCGTTTAAATAAATTCAAAATGGTACATCGATACCATTCGACTCTTTTAATTTGTTTGAAGTTGTATGTAATAATTTTCTCGACAAATGCATCCGACAGGGTATTCGGCGGCAAGTGGCGGATATGAAAAATAGTATTCTATATTTTCCGAGTGTCTTTCGATATCAGGCTTGCGGGACGCCTTGTGTACAATGTTTCTTGCGTCGTAAGTTGCCGGTGGCAAAAGCGGTTCGAACGGTGCTTCCGAAACACAGGGGAGCCATTCTGACCGGACTTGATCCTCTCAGCGGGTATATTCTTCCGATGCCACCTCCATATATATATTTTCCCTGCGTTTTTCTTGCAACACTTTCCACCCCAAAGCCACGCGCAATGCCATAAACATGTTCCGGCCTAAGCGACGGCCGGTGAACCTATGTATTCCCACGACGAGTTCCGCTGTCCCACCGACGAAACACATCGTTCACGAGCCATGCATACATTATTCACGCGTACACCGATGCAACCTCCGTGTTCGGCTATTCATTTTACGTCGGTTAACCCGTCAATCGACATTGTTTACGCGGGAACGTAAAACATTTAACATTCTATCACCATCGGAAGCAAATTAAATCCTCTTCGAACAGATCCTCCAGTTGAAACTTTTTTATTCGCACTTGTTGCTCCGCGTAATAAATATCTATTACTACGCTGACGTGTAAAATTAAAGGTTCACCACATTTTACTGGACAAATTGCCCGTGTTCCATCGTCTACAAGGTGTCGAGCAATTCTTTCGACAATTTATGGTCGTTGAGCTGCTAGTTAATCATTTTTTACAATGTTCACATTCGTCGAACAATTCCGCGAGCTGCGTACTCGGCGTTTTTATTCGGCGACTCGTTCCTTTCGGATACGCAATCGGCGAAAGCAACGCGCTCCATTAGAAGCATTGCTAATCTCGTAAAACGGAATGGTATGCAATCCAATTTGCGTACTGTACGAGGCTCCTTAATCCTCGGAAGAAACGAAACGACAAAAATGGTCATTTCGCGTTCGCGACTTAAGACAACGGTCCGCAATATCAGCCTCGCGAGCCCGTTCAAAGAAATGAAACCACATTCTCAGATTTATCGAGATCATTCGCGAAGGATTTCGAGAGAACTATGAACGCTATTACACGAAATTACGCGAAAACTTCACTTCAGATAACCTTAGCAAAGAGTTGAGAGCGACGTAAAATAAATAAAATAAAATAAATGAATTTAAAATATAAAAGAACGCGTGCAACGAAACTAATTCGCATTTCGAGAGTTCAGTAAAATTGTCTCTTCAATCTGAACGAGAAACGAGAAGATTTATTAGTACGTTATCAGCAGAATTTCGGAAGTTTCAACAGACCGGTCTCGAACTTTACCGGAAAGGCAATATTGACTCGATATCCAACAGCAGTTGTCGATACAGACAAGCCATCCTCGTGCCTCGATCGTTGTCCTACATACTTTACAAGCTGTTGTCGAGTTTTCGCGATGATTGTTGCGTCGTCGGTCGGAAACGACGAATCCGCGCACTCGACAGTCTCGTTTGTCACGGATTCACGCACGTTTCGATTTTTAACAGGCGATAAGGGAGCCGAAGGGAGCACGGGAGAGCCGGTGCGTCGTTAACGAGAGACAGGAGTGTCCTCGTGAGATTTTAGGCCGCGTTAATGAGAGGAAATTGTGGTAAATAGAAACGACGACTCTCGAATCCGTGCGAACGGGTTTTTGCGTCGCAAAATTCGAATCCGCCGCAGATTTAAGCGTTGACGTGATCAACGCTTTTCTGTCTTAATTGTTACAAATGTTAAAGTGTAAAACATATTGATTTGCATGCGGTCTGGAAAGATATCAAAATATTCTCAAATTTGAAGAAGCAAATGTATCTAAATAAAAATTCGACTGGAAATAGATTTTGTGTTGTGCGATTTAAATTTCTTTTTCATGAGTTAGTGCTTTTTTGAAATTGATGTGAATAAGGAAAGAAAATGTTTTAAAAGGAAAACATATGTTCTGTAAAACAAGTGCAAATTTTCTTTGATTATACGAATAAAAAATATAGTAATGGTAATCGTATTTTTATTCTGTGAGTTCTGAACAAGAAGTTAGTAATTTCAATGATCTGTCAAACACTTACGATTATTCAATAATTCAATAGCATATAAAACACAGTTTGCAAAGTATAATATACAAATAACAATTTCTAAATTAATTAAAGACCACGATTGGTGATGATCTTATAAGAACAATCTATGACAATATGAAAACCAATGACAGTAAGCAGTCTTATACTCATTTCAAAACTGTTTCATAGACTCATTGAACTAATGTTAAAAAATATTCAATCACTGTATGTTATTCTTACGGTACTGTAAAATTGTAGTTGTACTGCATGAAGCTTCGTGCACAATTTTCGCAATTAATTAACCAAGATAGCAGCACCTTTCTAGAACCTCGAAAAAACCTATTGAACCATTCGAGCGAAGACCACGTGGTCGCAATCGAAATCAACTCTGGTCAGCACCACCGATAAAACAGCCTACCTTAAACTTCTCAAATAATCCGTAACAGAACAATTCTCCGACCAAATGCGAAGATAAATAAATTTCATAGAATCCACTGACAACAACGTTTGTTTCGTTCAAACTTCCAACAAGAAATCCCAAAGCTTGTGCACAAAGGAAACAGATGAAGAACCCAAAAAAAAGTTAATTTTTAAGCACAGCACCTAACAAAATCGTCCCAGACTGATTTAAAAACTCTCTACAACAAAATCCGACCACACGAAACTATAACCTTCACGTTTACAGTTACATCACCACTAGAAATGAGTTCCTCACTACTCGACTCCAATTCCAGCTGAACTACTTCAACAAAGGTCTAGGAATCACTAAAAACGGAATATCTGCCGGTTCCTGGAGACCGGGTCCGATCGTTCACAAGAATCAAGCACCCGGAAATTCCAACAAGTACCGGTGAACCACAGAAACTCCGGCAATACCGTGGAAACCAGTGGAATCGCATCCCCTATCAGTCTCGAAGTAACCAGGGGGGGGACTGACGAATCGACACGAACAACAGACACACGGCAAGCATGGCCACGTGTTCCCGAAGACCTCGTTGCTAGATCAACGAGAGACGTCTGCCTCGACGAGGATCACAGGGTCCCTGTATCCCTCTAGAATCTCTTCTGGAGCCTTTAAATCCCAGTTGGGACACTCGACAACGAAAACATGTCACACAAACGCGATTACTCTTGCCCGAGTCACTGACAGGTCACTTGAGGTGTCCTTCAGGTCTGAGCATATCTCCGAACCGAGTCGCGATTCTGACAGAGAAACATACCGTAAAAAAATCGGTGACGTCGAGGTCGATGGACGGTGACAGTTGGTCAGGAAGAGGCGGACGCGTAACGTATGTTTACACTCGCAGACTGACGCAGCAGGACGCGTGTGTACGTGGGGTGGTGAAACGTCGCGGGGTCGTTAGGTTGTCTCTCTCTCTCTCTCACTCACTCTTTCTCTCTCTCTTTCTCGCTCGCGCTCTCTTTCTCTCGCTTTCTCCCTGTTCGCTCGGTCTCTGTTTCACTCGGGTGCAGGAACACAGCGGCTGATCTTCAGCAATGGACTCACCTTTCGCGGGGAGGACGGGACCGGAAGACGGAGTCTGTCTGCTAGGACGAAGGCTGGCTGCCGCCGGCCAACACGACCCACGCAGTCTGGACGATCTCGGATGGGCACAGGTGTAAAATCTCCGAAGACGCGGCTACGCCGCTCGAGTGATCGGTGTGGACTGCAGAAAAGCCCGCAGATGATATCAGAGACTTAGGGGTGACTGCATGACATCATCGCCGGCCAATCGCCGCGCGGCCGGCCAGGCGCAAGCGCGCAAAACCCTCGCCGCCAGGGCTGTTGCGATATATCGCAATCGATTGCTCAACTTCGCGCTCCCCGGAACGACGCGCGACACCCGACGGACCTTGCGACAACCTCCGTTTGAATTCGCGCGGGACTACGCGTCTGGGGTGAAACTCACCCCTTCGGAGATACTTGTTGGTCGAATCGTTCAAAATTAATAACCAACTGTCCAACGGAATGTCTTCAACTTGTACTATTTTTTGGTCGATAAAGAAGGCGCTCTTCGCGTCCTTGGATATGAGGTAACATGCTTTTAGCAAACATTTTATTGTCTTTAGAAGTCTGTCTCTCAATGTTTAAAGAGTTTTTAATGCATCCTTAAATAGCAACAATAATTTCACTTTATTTGTATTGTCCTGGAAGAAAAGGAACATGTAGATGACGAAGAAATAGAACATGAACTTTCTGTTGAACAGAGACACATACAGCAAGAGGTTATTGTCTTGAGAAGTCTGTAGTCCATATTTTAAAGACCTTTTAATGGACAATGGTTGTCATGGAAGAAAAGGAAAATGTAGATAATAAAGAAATTGACAAGCGAAGATATTGCGGGACCTACTTTTTATTACGGTGGGTTCCGAACCACCATTAGAAAATATATTGCAATTGTATTAGTAGTAATATCAATTCATGAAATGATATACTTATTTAGCGACATGCAAATGAAGTTGGGACAATTGCAATTAAATGCTTATTATTATTAATCAGTCTCGTGACGGTCTGCTTAGACTCTCGTTTACATATCGAGCATGAAGTTACTTATGACTTATGATTATGTGAATGATGCAGCGGCAATAGTTACAGGACACGTGGACAATCACTACGGAGCGCAAAGATATTTCCATTGAGTCGGGAATGTAGTTGTTCTACCACGGTATCTCGTTACACGCGAAATGCCGAACCTCGATTCAGAAAACGTCACCGCGTGCGAGATTGGATAGGTTGTCGTTCCACTAGGTGGACGAAGTTAATTGCCGCGAATTGCAATTTCTCGTGCGATGCGCGTTTGACGCGTATCTCTGCCTTTTGGGGTTGGTCGTTGGCCCCGCAGAGACTCGTTACCCGAAATGTTCCTCGCGGCGTACGCGACACGACCAAGAAGAAATCCAGCCAAAAAGGAAACACGGACTTTCAGCTGTGATTAATTGCTTCGAAAGCTTTCGGAACGAGCGACGCTTACTTGCCCCCCTTAAACGCGACAGCTTCTTGACTTTCCGGTAAATTAGATGAAAAATTAATGCGCGACGTATCGAACCTCAACACCTGTGCGCAAATTAATTCTTTGCTCTTGGAGAATTTTTCTCAGGTATTAACAACTCGATTGCACGATGATAATTATCTGAGAGTGCCAGTGGAGAGAGAAATAAAATGATGTTTCTCTGGTAGACAAGATTAAACTACCATTTCTCTGGTATCATTAGAAAATTTCATTCACGATTTTGTTATACTATTGACAGTAATATCAGGTGCCCTTTCTGGTACCATTACACTCCATAAATGTTTTCATGGAATATTTATTACTAATAGACGTATGTTTCCTGACGAAAATTAATAGTAAGAATATAAAAATTTCTTAAAATATATATTTCACTTATTCACAAGCTTCGTGATCTACGTATTTAGTATTAAAATCATTACATCATTTCAACATAATTTAGAGAAGCACTCCATTATCACAATTTTTCAAGGGTATCCGATAATCTGAGGAAAAAATGTTTTCGATAAAAGTGTTGAGCAGTGTTTACACTTCATTCAACATTTTGAAATAGTTTTTTCAGGGTGACTCGTCGACAGTTCTGCGCAAAAGGAAACGCAACGTTCAAATACTTTTCCGAACCACTGGGCACTGTCAGAAAGTTCGAAACACAGCGAGCAATCCGCTTTTCGCACGCACCTTGCCGATGTATGGAAAATTATTCATGCAGAAGCGCATGTCTTCCGCGTTCCGTCGCGGCATCGTCAAATATTTGTTACGGTTCACCGTTGAACACTTGTTTCGGACATGTACGGGTCCGCGTAGACGGTCCCGCACGGCAGACAACATTATCATGCAGCCGAATACAAAAGCCTTCTTTCTGAAGGCAAGGTGAAATTGCCGTTGAAAAAGCGTGTCGAGTGCTTCTGAACTACGGGCATAGAAAGCGGAGAAAGGAACCGTGGAAAGGCAGTAATTCTCCAGGAAAGTTTCCGTCTTTCCAGGTCGAGCCGCGGTAATTTGGACGGGACGAAAACTGTTGACCCCGTGTATCGCCGCAAAGATGAACGACGGCCTCTTGTCATTCGCGACATTCTTAAGAAGAAACATTGTTCGCACTTGCTACCTTGCTGTTGGCGCCGCTACAGAACCACTAAATTTGTGTTAGGATACTTTACCGAGACTCAAAGGCTTCGTCTTATTGTCGAATACGGCCAAGAAAGAGTAAACTGATTGAACAAATTGATTAACTCTACTGCACCACAGTTACACAAGGATAAGCATGGTCCAGGGACCCCTAAGACAATTTTTATTGGTTGAAGGCAATTCAACCCTCGTTTAAGGTAATAAGTAGACAACGGATCTTTATGCAAAATAAAAATTGTCTAAATGAATTCCAACAAACTGGAGTGAAATAGAAATTTATTTACTTTCTGAACAGAATTTTTAAGTTCTTCTAGTATGTTTACTGTTTCAATTTACACCTACTCAATTTTCTTTCGACTGCAAAAGTTTATGCAATTTGCAATTTTGTCGAGACGATTTTTAAGAAGGGGGAACCAAATGAAATATTATTTTCAGTGGTAATAGCTTTGGAGATCTGAAATACATATATTAAAATTTGACTAAATTCTGTCGGAGGATATATTCTGGCATTTTTGGAAAATTTTCAGAAGTCATAACCAAAGGGTTACCTTTATAATCTTTATTCTCGGTTGTCAGTTAAGATGACAAAAACATTAAGATGACAAAAAAACGGAGATCTCCGTTGTTATACGTTCTATTTTAAAGTTGCAGACAATATTCTGCATAATGTATTACACAATGTAGCGTAGAATCATTTTGATATCTCACGGGATTGGTTCACTTTCTGCCAGACTGCCAGTCTGCCTGCGGTCTTTGAGGTTGTGGGACAGAGAGGACGTTGATAACTCGCTTTCAAGAGACTCCGCGTCTTACAAGTTCGATCGCCTCGCAAGTGTTCGAACTTTACCACGCGCTCGCAAGGCATCTTCGTGTTCAAACGGAGCAATGACCCATAACTATTAACAGCTTCAAGATACCACCGGTAATTGTATTACCGAAGTTAAAGCATAACCGTGCAGCGACGAACGTTAAAAATATTATTAAGTGATCTGTCTAATAATTAATAATAAACCTTGAACTTAATAAAAAGAGTCTAACACTAACAAGTGTTAGGATTAGACCCAATATTTTCCGCTCATCAATATCAGAAATATTCCGAAATGTTCGGGCATCGTGTCCGATGCGTCGAGGAGGTTTAAAGAAAATCCGTTGAAAAAGTTGCGAGCGAACGAGCGAGCGGAGAACGGAGCCGAAGTAAATGACTAGCTCGTCGAATAAATCCGGACTTACGAAACATTAAAATTTCTGCTCGATGCGAAAACATCGACGGATAGGGGGAGGCCAGGCTTCACGGATATTTCTCTCGATAAGTCACAAAGAGGGACACACACGCCTCTCCTGTTCCTTCGTTCTCGACAATCCCCACGGTCGGGCCGTGGAATAAAATCCTATACAATCCCGATATTTCCTGGATCGGTTTGCGCTCCGCGACTTTGTCTTTGAAAGCAGACGACGAGGAGAGGACGAAGGCGACGCGCGCGACGGGGCCTCTCTCCTGCCTCGCGCATTTATGAAACGGCAAAGCGTGCATGCATGCGTACACATGTTTCGAAGTTTGTTCCTTTCGAAGCGTTCGCCGACTCCGAGGAATGGTATGAGGAATGGTCGAATTATGCGACATATTGCGGGACCCGCTCACCAGCCAGCACTCGCGTGCTCGCACACCGGAAAACCTTTTCCATCGACAGGGAAATTGTTTCGGCTTTGAACAACGGGTTTCCACGTTCGACAGAGATCACGAAGAATAACTCGCCGTTGTTGTTTTTAGCGTAATTATGCGTGCTGGAGCCAGAGTTCGGCATTAATCAATTAAAATTTTAATCAAGACCGATTGATTAAAGTGTAGTACCTAACCATATTGTTACTGATTAAGGAGCACGATTAAAAAAATATAATCATGGAAATATGCACGATTGATTAAAACGATTGATGAAGTTAATCGTCGGTCGGTGATTAAAAAAAGAAATTCATCAATTGTTGAAGTTAATCCAGGCACAATAATTTCTAGATCAAATCAATGTTTATTTTACTTTTGCTTTCCACAACCAATGCAGAACAACACAGTCGTCATGTTATTATTTCGTAATATTTAAGCAAGATTGATACAATCACGTACAAACTCTTTCGGTTGTATTCGATATCTTCTTTTGATCCATTAGCAAATTATCACATGTAGATTAAATCAAAATCGTGTGTATTTGCAATGAGCCACATCTGAATCGGGAGAATAGGAACATTTTTGTATTTGCAACAGCAACGAATTTATTTTCCGATCTAACAAATGGATATTTCGGAATCTCGACTTCGTTGCTCAGCAATCGTGCGACTATTCGACAGAATCGGTATCAAACGTGATAACTGATTACTTCTTTGCAATAAAACTCGGCGGGGGCGAGTGTTGGGCCGGTGGAAGAGATCGATTACGCTCGAGTAAGGAGAACCCGAGAATACGTACGAATCAATCACGAAGCTAGTTGGCGGATTAAGCTTCACAATGCCCCTCTATCACCTGTATCGATCACAGGAGAAGTGACAGCAAAACGTGGAACCCCCCGCACGATTGATTCGAATAAACGATTCCGGACGAACGAGATTGCGTGTCAACGATTTCACACTTGTTTCTCACTTTCTAAATCTTTCTCTCTCTCTCTCTCTTTTTCTTTTATCTTTCTCTCTCGGTATCAGAGATCTCTCGAACAGAAAAAATACGGAACGCAAGTGAATCTGGTTCACGGGAAATTTCATGATTTCAGTGGCGATTTATCTATTGTGCTTACCAGGCAGAACCGAGCTTAATCTCGCATCCGCGTTCTACTGAGACAGTCACGTTCGATGGTATCTTCTGTGCATCGAACACTGACGCTGTACTATCAAGTGCAGGTGGTGATGAACTTATTCGCTGTTGCCAAACACATTGATTTCCCGCGAAAATTCAATAACGAGAACATCAAAACTTATTATGAAACGATTTTGAAGAATCGATATAGAAGAATCGAGCCAGGAGAAGTGTTCTTTCGTGCCTGTTTATCAATAGAATTCAAGGCTTTGTGCGTTTGTTGCATACATTAATTATTAGACTGCGGTTGTTTATAACACGTGAAAATGACTCGGAAACAAAATAAGACGAGGCGAATAATCGCGGAACGGCGTGTCTGTGATTCGAATAAGGAGTCTCGGATCCCCTAAGCGATTTAGATAACGCCGCTGAAATATCGGGAACGTAATAAATGCGCCCGTTTTTCACTGTCCGAGGACCGGCGATGTATCACGATGATTCTGTGTATATCGGGAGATGACACGTGACACGGTCAAACAAGGGAGAGCGAAACATTGTTTATCGACGCGTGTGGCATTTTACAGATTTTGATGGAAGGCCTTCGGCGTTCCTGATCTCGATCACATTTTTATTTTACATAAAGATCTGCTGTTTACATTTACCTTCCTCCGCTATTTTTCACGCACACGCATGTTCTAATCGTGGAAGGCGACACCGACGAGAGTTTGAGAGAAACAATGTTTTTCCAAATAATGCGGTAATTTCCATGCTCTCCTGAACTTTCGCCGTTAATTCGCGGCCGTAATGAAAGCACGCTCCTTTGCAACCCTGCACGCGTGGAACGAAACCAAATACGCGCGTATGATATTCTACACCCTGCCTCATAACGACCATCCCTCATTTGAATCCCTACGAGAACGTCACATCAAAGATATCCCGAGCGGGCCACCCCCGCGCAAAGGGGGTAATACCCACTGACCATAAGTCACTTATGCAAATCCGCGAGATGGAAACAGACGTCGTTTCGCGGCGTTGCTCGTTGTCTACTACCAAACAAATTCAATTTCATATTCAACGTCTCCTCGATCGTCGTCGAGGACGTTCACTGACAACATTTTCTGACTCTGTTCGGACCATCAATTTGTTTCAAAAGGACTTTCGATAGAAATGAGATAGAGCGATAAAATTGTTTTTCAATTGAAGCTGAAACTTTGTAGAATATGAAATAATTATGAAGATGGTGGTATGAACGATTTTTAAGCATGATAAAATTCGTTAAACTTGTACAAGACTGCGGATCTTTATGCGTAATAAAAATTGTCTGCATCGATTGAAAAAAATAGAAACTTAAATCTGAAATTTTAAAAATTTTCCAACAATTTTGGACTTCATCTACTCAATTTTCCTATAAACGGATAAAGATCCGCTGTCTATTTTTCATTAAACAATAAAATCCATAATAACTATGCTATTTAAAAGTTGTTTAGCACTTCTCTTCGGAAGATCACACTCGAAATAAATTATAACTAGCAGGATAAATATTAATTGCGACTGTTACGTTTCAGATACTTATGTGGAAAGACAAACTGCAATTGTTTGATACAATGATCATATTATAAAGATCAAAGCAGTGAGAATAGAGTGAAACGATTAAATTGTGTGTTCCTTTCGGCTAACGGCAGGAATCGATAATATCGACAGGCGAGCTAATAATCGAATATATTTCACGGTCTCGTACAATTAAAGTTGAAACTGCAATAACAGGCCCGCTACGTAATCAATACTCGAGCTTCGTGTGCAAATGGAGAACGATAGGATTAATGAGCTCAAAGTGGAATTAAAGAGAGAGAGAGAGAGAACCGCGCCGTGCGATGCGATACTAACGAGCGAACCATCATGTACATTTTATGGCGGCCAAATAAATATGTTCCGAATTGATCAGAACATTTTAAATTGACACTTTATAGTGGGAAGCTGCGGGCTCGGTCACGGAGCTCAGAATTAAACGACTATTCCATTGCAAATATATTTCATCGAGATTGCTCAAATTACTGACGGACATCTTCTCGTTCTGAATATTGAAAATTTGTTTAAGATTCACCTGGATCTCAAAAAGCATCTGTCAATTAATTAATTCGACTGAATAATCCTTGCTTCTTTAATGGGAACAATATAAACGAATTCTGAGGTATTAATATTTTATGCATTTATGACAAAAATGAATAGGTCTAATTGAAACCGGTAAAAATCAATTCATCAGATGAATTTATAAATACTGTTCTAATATTTTTAACCTGTTAAATATATAGGCAGAAAATACATTTCCATTTCATTCCAGTATGTTGCAATTCAGATAGAAAATTTTCAGAGAAAAGTACTCACTTGATTCAGTTTTAATAAAAAAACAAAAGATAATAAAAAAACTAAAAATAATTGCTTCATATTTTGACAATGTTCTTGCAAGATTGTTATACGATCGTTAGACGATCAAAGTTATTTGCCCATTTTGTACAAATGATTCAACAAAGACGAAGGCGAATACACGAGCAGCTTCGAGCAATTTTAAACCAGCATTGGACACTTTAGAACGGTCGGTGAAATATTCGAAGCAACGGGGGGACCAAGGAGTACAACCATGAAACGTAATCCCAGATCTCACGCGGAGATTATCAATGGTGACCATATCAAGGGGACCAAAATGGAAGCTGCGTAGCAAGTCCGTGAAGGGTCGCGTTTCAGCCGGCAACAATTTTTCATCTATAATTAACTGTCAGTAGCGAACGGCCAGGTAATCAAAGTGGAAACGGGAATCCGTCACACATTACAACGTTCGACGTTACATCGTGGCTATCGTTCCACGTGAATTCGAAACTGAGTGTCCTTCTGGTAATAGTGTTATCCGTAAATACATTGTACAGTAAATCGCGTTAATTTGCAAACGGCTGTGTTTAGCACGGAGAAATATCGTGTAGGGACAATATTTTTAGGGCATTTTTTAATCTTCATAAAATTCATTAAACTTGCACAATTTCAATTATTGTTCCTGGATTAACTTCAACAATTGATTAAATCAGTCTCCGATTTTTCGATGATTTCTTTTCTTAATCAACGATTGACAATTAACTTCATCAATCGATTCAATCAATCGTCCATTTCTCAGTAAATACCTTCTTAAATCGTACACATTCATCAATCAATCTTGGTTGAAATTTTAATTGATTAATGGCCAACTCTTTGTGCAATGCTTGAACCGGAATCTTCTGACGCGTCTGATCATGACCAACCAATTCTACTTGCTGTGGACACTTCCACAGGTTGCGCGTAACCATCGACTACTGATTCTAGATTGTATAATTAAACAATCGATCGAATCAATCGTCGATTTTTCAATGATTATGTTTTTTAAATCGTACACATTAATCAATCAATTTACTCGATCAACAAATCGAGGAAAATAACATTTCAATCGATTAATGCCCAACTCTGATTCCTGGGAAGAAAAGCGAGGATTCCGTAAGGGTTGGTGGAGAATTTTTTCGTCTGTTGGGGACACGACATTGTAATAAATGCGTCGGTTAGTATTCGTCGTCGCGGTATGCATAGTAACGAGACTGTTACGATGATCCTGTACCGTCGACGTCGGGTTCCGTCGCGGCTCGCGCATCGTCGCAAAAATGGTTCTCTATCAGGAGAGCGGGGGCCGGCTTTATCAGATAAAGTCGCGCTATCGGTCTTGGCAAATAAGGGAACGCTGACAGTTCGACGATGACACACGGCGCCCGTAGTTACGGAGGCGTACGTGCCGCGACGGCTATTTTTTTCCCGTCCCTCTGCTTCGCGCGTCCGTAATTTCAGTTTCGCCCCGACGCCACTGCAAGGACGAGAACCAACCACCGAGTCGAGTGAGTAAATTCAGCACGATCGATTCTAATCTGTTCGAACCGCGTGTGTTGCAACCACACATATGTCGTAAGTACTTACGTATGTGTGACCGACGAACGAGTCTTCCGCGACCCAGAAGATCGTCGACTCCGGAAACGGCTCGTAACATCGGTGACCATACGACCATTATCTAAGAGGACAGTACTTCGCTTCACTGATCTGTCCCTTAGATTTATCTGTTTTCAAAATTGTTTCAAAATTGTGAATTCAGATAACATTGACCATCGGTACACAGCTCATGGTCCATAGTCTAAATTTTTATCACGTCCACCTGGATCTGATTGGTCCACCTGAACGGGTATTACTTAACATTATATGGATTAACCAAAAAAATCATACGAAGATTTTAGTGTAGAATATATAGTTCTCTAATCTGTAAACTATTTTCTAATTTTCATGATCTAATTGTTATATCGTTGTAAAAGTTTACATTATTGTGTTATACAAATTTTGATTGTATTTTCTCGTTGAATCCATTCTGAAAAACAGTTTTTTTTCTTTTTAAATCGCTTAACTGAACTTACAAGCAGAGCTGTAATGATATCAGGTAATCCGTGTCATCGGCGGATGACTAAAGTCCGTCGCGATTGTTTAAGCCGTCCGGTTTGATAACCAGCCAACTGACTAAACATTATTCTTATCTGACATAACTGGAGCGCGTATTCTGTATTGTTCTTTTAGTACCTTCGAGACCGGCCTTGACGAAAATCGCTTTGATAATTTTTGTCTGTTGAGAACCGGTGATTTGAAATTGCTGCGTTGCTCAACGATCCATGTTCTGAAGGCGTATTAAATCTTCGAGTGAGTATATTTATCTTTTGCAGACGTTGATATCTTGCGGAGATACCGGTGAGCCTTTTACAGAAGCGGTCGCTTATCTCGTTTTGACGGCACGTTAAACTTTTTGTGAATGATGTCTTAAAAATCTAAGTGAAATCTAACTGAAAGGATGACAGATAATTTTTTAATTAACCGTGGAATTTCCATTTTTAATGGTAGATTTTTAATCTACAAAACAAAAATCGAACTGGTATATAGTAAACTAAAAATGTGTTTTCTTACTACGTTTATTTATGTTTACTTTCTGAAAATGTTGTCTTAATTTTTTTTAATAGTTTTCCCACAAAAACAAACCTTCTTTCAATTTTCTCATCACAATTAAAAAGCTCATGCAGTGAAGGATTAAAACAATTGAAAATTTACGAATAAAATCTAAATGGTCATTTTTTAATGACGACGTTACTGAGAGTGATAAATCGTTTCCAGGCCATGGACAGCCTATACCCGAACCTAAACGAGCGCTTTAAAAGCGAGGGCGTCTGCCCGATCTGCCTGATGGAAATGGAACTGGCGGCCAGGTACACTTGCAGCAATGGTCACACGATTTGTTACCGTTGCAAACCATACTATTACGCCTGTCCCAACTGTCAGTCGCCGTTAGAAATGGAGTTGCCTAACCCACGCGCCGTTCCATCTTACCCGATGCCCATGCCTTCTCATTTCATGCCCCATCCGCTCCCACCGAAATTCCATGAACACCATCACCCGAGTGCACCTTACATGGATTTTCATGATCACGAGAGAAACCAGTACCCGTCGCCGCCATCCGCGGATCAGGAGCTCGTATCCTGCTCGTATGCTAACTTCGGATGCTGGGTCAAGATACCACTTTACCTGATCGACCTCCACGAATCTCGGTTAGTACAAACACAATCGTATATATTTTTAAATTAATTCTTTCGGCGCAACCGTTTCGATCAATTTTTAATCTAATAACTATTTTGCAATAAACTTTTCTTCTTTCTTAACGTTTCGGTTAGGGTAGGTACTAGTGCGTTTCCAATCAGCGTCTTATACAAATCAAATCAGTCCAATGTTTAATTTAGACAAGTAAAGTTAATAGCAAACGCAATTTTCCTTTGAAAAAGGTTCAAACCAGAACCGAAATTACTATTTCTTCGTTGTCGTTATAAACATAGAAAATCACAGCCTGCTGACCAGAGTTTTGCTAATTTAAATACATTGTAATTGAATTGTGTTATTTAATTATTGCATATTGCAAAATTGCTTTCAATTAAATTGATCGAACCGGTGCGCGAAGAACATCAACTTTGTTTAAACATACGATCGACGAAAAGAAAAGTTAATGTAAATGAACGTTTCAGATGCCAATTTCGACCGCATCTGGAGGAGGAAACCCTTCCCACGGACGTGGCGCACAGGCACGAGGACATGGTTCAGTGCAGGTACCACGTGGCAGGATGCAAAGTGAGTACATCACCATGGAGGATTTCGATCCACGAGGCTCATTGCGACTATAAGAATCGTTTCGAGGCTATGGAAGGTCTGAGCGAGGCTCTGGCCGATGCAACGATCACGAGCGACGAGTACGGCGACCCGGAAGAGTTGATGGAATGTAAATTCAGACGGTACGGTTGCATGGTGAGCATGCCCAGACGACGGAAGCTGATTCACCAGGAGAAGTGCAACTACCGGAAGTATCACTGCGCCTCGGACTCTTCGGATGACGAGGGCGATCCGGAGGAGCTGGTCGGATGTAAATGGGCGAAATATGGTTGCACGGTGAACATGCCCAGGCGACGGAGGCAGATGCACCAGAAAAAGTGCAACTACAGGGAGTCCGAAGAGGAAGGCTATCATTCGGATGATGATCCGAACGAGCTGGTCTCTTGCAAATGGGCCGAATATGGTTGCATGGTCAAGATGCCCAGAAGACGACAACTGACGCATCAAGAGAAATGCAACCATCGGATGGACGAGGAAGAGTATGATCCGAACGAACTGGTACCTTGCAAATGGGCCGAGCAAGGGTGCATGGTCAGACCGAAACGTTTCCGGCTGGAAAGCCACGAGGAAAAATGCAATTACAGGATGGAGGAATGCGTGTTCAAAGATAACGGGTGCAGCGAACTGGTCCATCCTTCGCGGAAATACGCGCACGAGAGACGTTGCCAGTTCGCTAATTAAATCCTCCATCGGGCTCGTATATTTTTGGTAGAGACGAATTTGTCTGCGAATGTTGATACGAAAATCGATGTCGAAAATTAGACACTGAGCATCGTTCTAAAAATACTTACATACGTATTATATTGAATTTCGTATTTATTTTATTCGGGACTTTAGTAGATACCATATCACGAGCACCTTGAGCTTCTCACTTGTATTTGATGATAGAGGAAAAAGGTATATGTTATGCGAAGAAATTTTATTTGAAAATTTTGGTGTTATTGGTCGTCGAATTGGTCTTAATCTTAGATATCAAACAAATGCACTACAATTCGTTTGGTACTGCAAGAAACAAATGAAATTTAACTGTATTCAAATTAATGGTATTACACATTGAATTGGTCGAATTTGTCAGAGAACACAAAAATTAATGATTCCAAAAAACAAACATCCCGCATAGAAATAAATATATTGTAGAAAATATATTATTAAATACATTTAATGTATTGTGTGCACTTCCTAGAATTGAATTTATTAATGAACAGATGAGCTGAACATTCCGATATCGTCCACAAGAGATTGTAAGCGAATGCATTTTGATATTTAATAAAAAAAAAAAATAGAGTAGAAAGAAAAACGTTGTCTAGCAAAGAGAAACCATTCCACTGACCGGCGAGACTTGCCGATATTCTTATGGTCCGAACACGAAGCTTTATTTATGCGAGGCGTTTCGTAATACGCGGTGTTCTTAATCTTACCGGCGCATAACGAGAAGACGTACAAGCTGCCTTGGCTCTTCGAAATATCGATTCGCATCCAGACACAGATTGTTCCAGAAGACAGTCCTAGCCTGTCGAATACCGCGCTATTAATTAAATTATCATTGATTAGGTTACCATGGGGGCAGCTCACTCGATAGTCTCCGACGACGATGTCGAGGAATCCGTGAAGATAGCATTTAACGATAGAAAACTGATCAGGAATTTTCTTGATGCTGGCAGAATTTGTACTTTTAAATATAAATTTAAAAAGATTGAACGATCAGTCCAAGGGAGCTGATTAATTCGCAGCAGCTTCGTCTGAAATTCGAGTAACGGCTTCTTGGGATGGGAAATAAGCGTGTTTCGATCGCTGTGCCGCAGTGCATCCGCGAGAAACTTTCGAAACCCCATTAACCGCGATTTCCAAGAACTCCGTGGGATTATACGAGGCGAGGATTACCGCGGCGCGCTGCTCTCCCTTTCCGTTTCGTTGTTTGCGCCCCGCGTCGCCGTTGTATCGTCCTAGGGATAGTGAAACTTACACTGGCATTCGTGGGGGATGATCTGGAGCATGATCGCCCTGGAACAAGGGGAACGAAGCAACGGCTGGGATATCGAACACCTGGAAGCTAATGGTGCAACCTCCCCCGACGAGAAACGCGCGCTGTCGCTTCGTGGCGTCGTAACGCCACACCGGGACGTTTATGGCAGCCATTTATAAGCCCGCCGAAAAAGCTTGGCAAGTGAACTGTCTTCAGCGTGATTACGTTCGCTGTCCTCGCAAAATACTCGGACTCCCAGCGACACCGACGATAAATCCTCGCGGGCCTGTTTATGTCCCCGCAGCCTTTTCTTCCGCGAAACAGGCTGCCCGTGAGCATGCCAACCTGCAATTCGCTAGTCACTGCGCCAATAGCGGCTCAAGTCAAGTGGAGGCCCTAAGCGGCAAAAATTTTGGGGCCCTCGAACTCAAGTTAGAAATAGAGTTGCAAGAAAACTCTCATAAACTGAGATAAATAAGATGAATTATCTTACGCGTGTAGGCCATCCAGAATAAAGATAGGTAGATACAGTAATAAAACAAAAATTGAGAAAATCAGGTGAAGATATACGTTTCATATTAACTTATTCTACATATTTTTGAACGTTCCTGGTTAACAGAAAATTGGAATTTAGATGGAACGTTTGTAATTCTATTTCTAAAAGTTTAGTTACCCGACTACGAAGCTGAAATCCGCGCGTCGCTCGCAAAATATTTGCTGAACAGATAAATCTCGCTAGCAAATCTCGACAAACGGAAGACGAGTCTGCATTCCTCGAATATCGCGAATGAAGCGAAAAGTATGAGTTCACGGAGGGAAAACTCCGAAGGTGTGCGACATGAAAATCCTAAAAGATTCCGTGGATCCTGGCATGTACACCTTTTTTTGATGGTACATAAATATCGAACCGGCCCGGAAAAAGGATAAACTGTTGACCGTTCGCAATTTGGGGAGCCATCGCCGTGTCGGTCAGAACTTTAACGTCGCAAGGTGACCCGGCTGATGGACAAAAGGGAATAGAATCTGTTTTACATAGTAAAGACCGAGGAGGACTACCCCGTCGCTACCCAACTGGATTCTTAAAGAGGATATTCGCTTTCGAGCCATGACGAAACTACTGCCAGGACACGAAACGGACCGAATGTTCCAGTTTCATTTCGGTCTGCATAATTTACAGCGCACTATTAGCACTTCGAGCTCCGAACGTCGAAAGTTACTCATTTATAATTAAACTGTACGAATTTATGGCAAGAATGAATAAATGAAATTTTCGAAGCAGAAAGAAAGATTGTAGCACAATTTTAGAATGTCAATAGAATATTCGTGGTTCGATAAAATTCTTAAAAATAGAGAGAAATCGCTCCTGTTTCTACTAATTGATGCAGACAATTCTTTTTTGATATAGAAGTCTGTAGCACAGCTGGGTAAAATAATATTTTATCGTATTTATTTTAAGTTATATCTATTTATACGTTTTTCAAATGTAATAGTATTTTACCTAAAAAATATTGAAAATATTTGCAGTTCGTCTCTCGAAATATTTGAATGTTTTCATTTGAAATATTTTGCTGAAAATAATGGTTTTTGTATTCAATACATTCATCGGTATAAATTGTTTCCCAAAGGATAACTCAATGCTTTAAATAAGATTAAAGTATTTCATTTCATTCCAGATTATTATAATAAATCATTTTGTTTTCTGTTTCTGTTTTATAATTGCCAAATATTCCTCACTCCAGTCTGTACTATAATGTTCCATAAAAATAGTAACTGTGCTATTCAGTTAATGCCTTATAAAATACTTTGAATATTCTACATAAAATCTAATTCATCGATGACTAATTTCTTAGCCTTGCTGACTAAAGATCAACCGCAACCGTCTGAGACTTTTGGATCTCGTAAAGGTGGCTTTTCGAAGTCCGTCCATTCGGGGCGAATATTAATAAAAGGCGCGAGGTCTGTGAGTAATTAAAAGTCGGTCCGCCCCCCGGCGAGTTTCCTCAGGATCTGAGCCGAAAAGTGACGTTACGTTGCAGGTAGAAATAAATCAAAGTTGGACGATGAAAGGCGTGGAAATCAGTAGGCGTATTCAAGAGTCTAAACCAAGGTAGACGCGTAAGTTAGTCGCGCGCTGGTATGGGGGTTAGGAGGGGTGGAAGAGGGTGGCGAGGGGTACGAGTAAATTGCACCCTTGGGGAACAGATCCGACGAGTGGCATGAAGGGCCGCGGAAAGCCAGAAGTCAGCCAACTTTAATTAAGACACAGGTGTCTTCTGCCTGTAGATTGCTGCCCGTACCCGCTAAACAAACGATACGCGAAATTCGCTTTCCACCAGCGAAAGAAACGTTGTTTAATTCGCCAAAATAATATATAATAACGATGCATTTTCAAGTGTAGAGTGTAGAATAAAATGACTTAAACAACAAGTTAATGTAGTAGTTGAGTAAACTTTACTTTACCAGACTCAAAATTTGTGCGTTTTTTCTATAAATTATTATGTATTTGATTTGTAATCTAGTCAATTTATAACCGGGGACAAATTACTTAACGAACGTGAAACCACAGAAATTATTTTAAAATAATTTCGAGTGCAAAGGATTGATATTAAAAACAGTGTAAGTCATGTTATCAATGACTTCTGGCAGAGTGGTTTTATCGAAATCGATCTCGATGTCCGACACAATGGCAGAATAAAGGGCGCCACCCCAAAAAATGCAAAGGACATCACGTCTGAATTGAATTTAATGGCGGACAGGGTTTTTCTGCAGGAAATCCAGATATAGTATCTCGGGCGACAATGTCGACTGGCGGTGTCTAACCCAGGAATCACCTTAATGCATGTATTCATACGGTAAGCTCAGGTTTTGAATCGGAGAATAGGTGTTGCTGGGATTCCGAGACGGACGCGCAAGCCTTCTTCAACAAAGCGGCTGCTACTCGTCAGATATCTTAAGTTGTTTCATTTAAACCCTGTCCACAAATAGGTGAGCCCTTTAACGAAACTTTGATCTCCAGCTGTGTCTTTGTTAGAATCTGTATGGAAGCTGCTCGAAGACCTTGAATACCTCTTTGTCAAAGAGTTTTTTGGCAATATGCTGAATCCCTTGCCCTAACATTTCTTTGCAACTGACTTCTTCACAGCTAGCTTCTGTACTAATGATAAGAAAAGAAAATTCTATGGTATTTGCTACATTTACCCTGAAGAATAAATTCTGCTAATACAAGTATTGAATTTTACTTTGAACTATTAAACGAAGAAAGACAATTTCCTAGCGAAGAATAAGAACAAAGTAAAAATTCTGTTCAATTTTCCTAACGTAACCTACTGTTTGTATTTTAAAATATTATCCACGCATTGAATGCAAGAGGATTCGCAGTCTACACGACTTCTTCTTTAAAAAATGATCGACACTTCAGACTCGAGTACTCCGGTTGACTTGATCTTGAGTAGTTCAAGTGATTATTCGATTCGAATGCTTCCGTAGCGTCGGATTTCGTTTAATAAGGATTCCAGGCGTGCGCCCGGTTTGACGATCGGCTGGGTCCCTAAGGTAATTAAAAGAAAGGAATTAGGATTTTTTTCTCAAGCAAGATGGCAGAGGAGGCGGAGACGATGGACTCGATTCGGAGACGTCGAAGAATT
Organism: Lasioglossum morio; assembly: GCA_916610235.2. Classification (NCBI taxonomy): domain Eukaryota; kingdom Metazoa; phylum Arthropoda; class Insecta; order Hymenoptera; family Halictidae; genus Lasioglossum; species Lasioglossum morio. Next base: position 13,919,142 of record OU744334.1, read on the forward strand.
TGAAATCAGATTAAGCGAGAGTGATGGAACGGTCGATTTCGTTCCCGGGGCTGTTTCGGGGCTTTTCATTTTTCGACACCCCCGGGACCGGTCTCGAACGTATTTGCATTACAAATACACGTTTTACTCGGGTTCCTTGTGTTTCATTAAATTCGTTTCTTCCTCCTTTTTCCATCTCCTCGGCCCCGTTCCGCGAGAAGGCGTTCGCTATCGGCGCCGGTGACGCGCTTCGCCTAGTCTCAAAGGGTTATATTAAAAATTTTAATCCCGTGCCGAGGGACTTTCCCTCTTTAGAAACTTCGAACGCAGAAGTCGTTTATCAGGAACGTGCGCGGAAACAAGTATCGCCGTTGTTAATGCGGTGTTCGCAGCAGAAATCGCTTGAAACACCAGAGTTTTTTCCTTTTTGCGACCTTCAATCCTAATGCTGGTTCGGAGCAGATCAAACTGATGAGAAAATCATTCTAAAACGTCAAATTACCGTCCGCAATTTTCGATGTAAACTCACGTATCAAACGTGTGATCGAACTCAATCGAATGTTTTGTCAAGGCAGTGCGTTGTGTTGGATATAATCGAGATGAATATATTGCAAAATTGCTTTCAATTAAATTGATCGAACCGGTGCGCCAAGAACGTCAACTTTATTCAATGTCAATAACTCAATTTCGTGCGAATCTCGTGAACCGACTGCCTGTTGCGTAATACCAGCTACTTACAAACCACAATATCGTCTCGCAAGCTTCTGGGGTGACCATAAACAATACCTCTGTGCCTAACCGTTGATCATCGACCGGTGATCACGGGGAGTCCCTTCTATAAACCACCCGTAGCCAGGCTCATGTGGTAGCCACAGGTCCGGGACCATAATTTTCTCACATAAATACGTCTGCCGGTTAGGCGAGACCGTTCGGGTCAGTCGGAGGCCCGCGACGCACGCGAGCTCCATAATTCACCACGGTGTTACCCGGCGACGGTGAACGCGGGAAGAGCAACCGTATCTCAATTTTGTCAGGACATAACTATCAACGCTACGGTAACGAGAAAATCCACAATGCTCGCTGATCCCGTCGACGGGGAACGCCGATGATTGGACGACGTTCGGAACGTCTGATTCCGTGGCACGTGCCCGATTATATCGTCCGGATCGTGGATCATTCATCGTAACGGGATATAGATTTATGGGGAATGAATTTGGCTGTGGCAAACACTTGCAATCACCTTGGTCCTTAATGGTTTCGATTTGGGGGAGTCGTTTCTTATGGCAATCTCGAGAGGAAGTCAATCGTTGGCACAGTGTGACGAGTAGATGGATTTTTATGCAAAATTTCTTCAAGATGCTGCAGTTGAATGAAATTATAGTTTATGTTTTAATGAGTTTGAAACATCGAAAATAATTTTGTAGTACCTCTCTGAGGCACCACTAATAATTGCTGTACTATTATTCATTTAAACATTTAGGTATTGTATGAAGTGTTTTACCAATTTTATATTCATAAAATTTCGAGAATCATAGGGAAATATTCTAGATCGGAAGGAATATTTAATTTTCCAGTTAAAACTGCTCTGTGTGCAAACGGTTAAATCTCATCGTTAACAATATCATTACGTTTCATCGTGATTGGTTATGTGAGTGATGGTTAGGTCAATCGAAGGACACAAATCAGTGCAAATAACCAAAACACTATTAAAAATAAATTTAAAAATAACACGCTAGTTTGTTTATCTTCATAGACTCGAGTCATTGGACAAAGTATAAGTAGATTTGTTTCGATGTTCACATGTTTGGGCCATGCCGCATGTTATACCTCAAGCTCTTATCGAATTACATTGTAATTTAATTGAATGAGTGGCCAGAGTTACAAATTGCATTATAATTTAATTGAATGTAGCGATCGAGTTTCCAAATACGGTATAATGAAATATAATGAAATTGAATTATCTCGTAATTATAATTCGTGAAATCATTGCACTGTAATTCTACACAACTCTATAAATATTAAATGAACAATGTGTGGTCGTATCAGCGCACAGACGGATCTTTTTATGCGGTTGCTTTAACAAACGGTTACAAATGAAAAATTTCAAAAAGAAACTGACACATTGTCGGTAGAAACTGTATTGTAACTTATAAGTTGTAACTTGGTTTCTGAAATTTTTCATTTGTAACCTTTTGTTAAAGCAAACGCATAAAAAAATCCTTCCCTTGAAAATGATCCATGTCAGGATCGAAACGTTGGGATTTTGTTAATTGCAAGATTGCTTTTTTTTATTTTGATCGAACCTGTGCGCTGATACCACCACACATTGTTCTGTTAGTGAATGTATGTCCACAAAAAGTCAAACAAATTTGAAGAATGAAATGCAAGCATCGATGGGAAATATAAAAGAGATCATTCGCGACACCAAGCCACCAGTGGATAAACAGCTTTAGTCGACAGAATAACGTCGGCCCCTCCTCCAGTCTTGCTATCCCAACATTTTCACCACCCCGCAGGCAAATATTATTGAAACTTCTGGTACGAAGATGTTAACGCGGGGAAAGGATCGAAAGGTAGGACGAGTGTCGAGAATCGAAGAAATCATTATTTACTGAGAGAGAGAGAGAGAGAGAGAGATCCCAGCTATTGTCCTCTTCGACGGATGCATTGTCGAATTAAGGGCTTTTGTGAGATCGAACGGCGCGCACAATGCGCTCGCCTCTCTTTCTCTCTTTTCTCTTGTTTCTCTCTCCGTCGACCGTGGATCGCGGCTCTTTCACTCTCGTTCACTTTCTCTACACTTGGCTCGCCCCTCCGCGCGAGTCGCTTTGACAGTTGCCTCGCAAATGAAAGCACTTTTCCGCCGAATAGACAAAATAAATCGAGTCCCCCCGTACAATGTCGATGATTCTCTGTAACAATGCGCGTCTGCGTCGACCCACGCACGAATAAATACGCGAGCTCGTCCGCGAAAAATCCCTATTGCCGAACGATAAAACCGATCCCCTCCACTCCGCGAGCCGTTACTCTTTTATTGGCTATCGTAAGACCCGAATACTCTCGATCATCTCTCTCGGATCGGCAACACGGTTTAATTACGATCTCCTCATCGACCCTCATCCCCCGCCGCGCGTTTATTAAATTCCGTGGACAGCCTGTGTATTTCTTGTTTATTCAATCGCGATTCAACGCGCCGCGAGAAAAAGAGCGAGATTGCTCAGGCATACACAGAGAGATTGCTTTCGAAATATGGACCAGAGTGGATGAAAGTGTCCGTGAAAGTGTCTCCCCGTTGTTCAATGAATTTTACGAATATGTTGGAGGGTTATATTGTAAGTGTGGCGAGCACTCTTACTTTAGCATTATCATTCTGTGCAATATTGTATTTAATTCAGCATTTACTCGCAAATATAATATCGATCGGATTAGATATTACATGTCTTAAAATTACCTCAAGACAAATCTAGGCAAAGACAACATTAGAAACGTCCTCCTCTTTTTTAAATCCTTTTTTAAATCCACCTTTGATACTCCCTATCACAATACAACCATTAACAGTATCCCTCACCACAAGAAACATGTAAAACACTTTTGATTGTAAATCATGTGGTCGCTAATGACCTAGCTGTTAATGCGACCGCATTAAAATAAACAATAAATAAATAAGAATCGGAACGATTTAATTATTTTCAATCCGTTTTCTACCGAAGAAATGTTGCCTCGTTGAAATATGAATAAACGATTTCTGTGCAGGTTTGGAAGAGATCGTTGGAATTGTTGGACAGGCAAGAATTTCAAGGACTCCTGTCAAAAGCGCGGCAGGAAAATAGCGGTAACAAAAGGACCAGGGGTGTACGTTCTTCCGGTGATTTATCGATGATAATTAAAGAGCCGGACGTCACCACCGGCTGCGTGTCGATGACCAATGGCCGCTGCGTGAGGCTCGTATTAATAGTACCTTTTAATACCGACCCGAGGGATTGGCTGAACGGCCATTTCCACCGCTAAATAAATACACCGTTCAACGTGTACACGCGTAATTTCGACGGTGACTTTATGCAAATCACCCGTTGCGGCCAATATGCGCGCGGCAACGATTTAACATGGCGGCCACTGGAAAAAAACCTTCGAATTGCTCCCCGCGCGATACCATTCCCAAGTATCCTCTTTGTTCTAGCCCTTTCCAAGTTCAACTTCAAATGGAAAAGTGATCGATCGATTCGCGAACCCCGTTTCTCATAAGTGCTTTCAATGGATTGGCAGAAGAGAAACCAAATTCATCGAATTTTCTTTGTAATGAATTCCGTTCGATAAATCAAATGACAGGCCAGAAACTCTTGTCAAAAAACGTCATTTACTCCAGCGATAAACGCAAATAAAATTGCAACGGTTCAATTCACTAAAATACTGATAAATAAAAGGTTCGATAATCTGTAAACAATGGAGACTGTTTTGCACTGGTGGAGGGGGTAGCTCGATGTAATAAAAACCGTTGCCTATTATCGTTTTTACGCACTCGTGGCGCACTTCGCGTGAAATGACTCTCAGAACGCTCACGGAATGCACTTTTCCAGTAAAACGCATGCTAGGTGCCGTTCTGGGGCTGCGGGGTAGTATCGAGAGACGTTGCGCGCGGAGAACGACAACGAGTCGACGCGGTTGCAAGAGAAAAAAGGGGGTGGGTGAGGGTCGCCTTTTAATGGCGCACACAGGTGTCGGAATCCCTGTGGAAAATGAGCTATCCATAATGCTTCGTCTTTCGACGTTATACACGTACTTCCAAAGTATCCCGTACTCCACTTTCGCGATAAGAGCCCGGCCCTTCACGCGTTCCCTTTCGTCGTAACCGCGCGAAAAGCGTAATTATCAGCCGCTCGGTATTATCGCCGATAATCGAGCCCAGGGAATATCGTTGCCCTCGAAATTCTTGGCAAGAATGGACCGTCGTCGACTTTGTTAGCACTTGCTACTAGTCTACAAACAAAGTAGCTACTTTCAATTTCTTTCCAATACTTCTTTAACACAAAATCTACTAAGCTTTAAAAGTAACTGGTACATGTTCCCCCATGACAAGATTGATTTAGACTTTCTCTACTAAAGATATCTATACAGCCATTCCTTATCAAATCATTTTTATTAATTCAATAATTGTAAAATATAAAATATAAAACCAGTCAGTTTGACCGATTGTTGTAGGTTTAGTGTTAACCGTTTGGTAATCCTTCTTTTCATTTCTTTCCTTCATTTCATATATATGAAATTGATAGAATACCTCGTACAATACTTAAATGTGTAGTTACACTGATTAAATACCAACATGCTTGATAATGTAAACAATATTATAAATAATGGTACAGCACTTTTTAGTGGTGACTCAGTCAAAATTATTGTAGATTTTTCTGTTCTTGAGGGATTACAGATTTCTTTTATATTTGGTGCATAAAATATTACGTTGAAACTATTAAGTGCAATATTATCGAATACTACGCGGTCTAAACATCCGTGACGATAGTCTTTTCGTCGCGACGCATTAGACGCCGGAGGCTCGACGAACCAATTAAATAAATGGTCGCAAATTGTAGAGCCGATGGTAGAGGGCGGCTTCGAGGCGCCTTCATCCGCGACGCCTCAGCATTTCTTCCATTAAGGAAGAACCGTGGCCCCTTCCATTTTGTAGAGCAGCAACGGGGCCACTCTCAGCCCTTGCGCGTTCTCTTTCGACGCTGCGTCGTCCTTGTCATCGGTGACGTTACTGGAATTACATTGAATCCACAAAGGGTTCAGGGAGGAGACTTTCATCAATGCATAGGACGCCACCATTGTTCTTCCCATAAGATTGATCCTCTCCCGTCTTCCTTAGAATCACGGGACGAAAACACGCTTTACGAATCTCTCAACGATTCGAGAGCGTACAAATAATTGAGTCGATGGCGTATCACGCAGCGATATTATCGTTCAATATTAATTAAAAGATCACGCGAAACGTTTGAAACAATTGTATGATCATTTGTACGGTTTGAGGATCATTTTTCTACTGTGATCATTCTTCTCTTCTTCTTATAGTTAGACTGCAGATATTTATGCATTGATTAAGAAATTGATTAGGTCAAATATAAAACAGTAAAAGATTAAAAAAATTCAAGAATGTTGTATTGTTACTTTTAATATGAAAAAGTCGTTAAGGGATAAAATCAATTTTTATGTTATTCCTGCTGCCCGCAATTAATGTAAAATGTCTATGTCTACTTATAGCACATTAATAAATACAAGCTAGAGCAATTTCGCTCATATTAGAAGAAAAATAATCAGTTAAAAGTATCCAAGTTTCTGACAGAAAAGTAGGGTGTTTTTATACCGGTCGTTCTGGGTTCGCGATTTTATAGATAATAACCCTATCCATAGTCACCGTTTATTTTTCTAGAGAGAGAGAGAGGGAGAGAGGGAGAAGGGAGACAGTCTCCTCGCGCATAAATACGCTCGGCGTGGTCGATCCGTTCCTCTTTTTGATTGAGTGGCCTCGGCCAGTATGCCGCGTGTATGAGCGGAGAGGGATGCCTGCGCTGAATTGTAATAATGCACCTGCACCGGCATGGCAGCGGACTCACTATACACGTCCCCCTCTTCCATGGCGGATGGGATTTAGGTGCGCTATCTCGAGGAGGCCACCGAGAGACGTATGAAAGCTTGGATACGAAATACGAAGCGAAAGTACACGGACGGGGGCCGAGGAGCAAAGGAAACAGCCGGTTCCTATTTAGTGCTTCCACGCCGGCTATGTCAACGTTATTATACCGCAGATTCCCAAGGGAGTGCTGGTGTGCTCACGGGACCGGAGCAAGGGGGTGTCACCGCGACGAATACGTCGCAAAAGTGGTTTTTTAAAATATGAATCGAGTGTAACGTTTACGGAACCGGGAGGTGGCGTGGAGGGGGGGGGGGTGGAGAGGCACACAGGCGTGTTCTCAAACCGCTTGTACATTATAGTGCAAGCCACAAGGACGCTCCACATTCCTGCTTAGAACATTCTCTTCGTTGGACGTTGTATACGTCGCTCCGCGTTTCTTAACGCGTTCTCGACCGAGCAAAAGATTCCACAAATTGGGAGTAACTCAGTTAACGATACCAGGAGGATCATTATCGTGCTGTACTTCCTTGACCCATTTGCAGGATCTTCGTTCGACATCACAAATGTATAAATCAGAACATGAAATCAAACATCTGTACGTTATCAACTATCACAATGTAATATAAAAAAGTTCAGACGTTTGATCAAATTATAAGGGCACACCTGAGGGATGTAACACGAAAAATGTTGTTTGTGTTAGGTCCTCTTGAGTCAGTTTATTCGGTACGTTTCCCTAATTAATTACAAGCGGTGAGTTGAAAGGTCAAGCACATAATGCGGGAAGAGAATGTTCTATGCGAAGGGGAGTCCATGAATGAGGGGCGAAATTTTATTCATAGAAAAGCTTATTTTCGAGAAAAACGATGTAGAAGATTGCCTCGTGGGTACTCGAAGTTTTCGTAATAATTTTATGCAAATTTCTAGAATAATCATCAGCTATTTTTCGAACGTCTAATATTGTGTCAATGTCCTAGGGATAAATACGTTTTAGACTTTCGCTCCTCGTTCCATGCACGCGATGAATTTACCATAACTATCATAGCTTGTAACTAATGTTCGCGTCGTCTTCTGTCTGAGCACTCTTCAATAATGCACAATGGGGTTTCGTGTAGGCGAGTAGAGAAACATGCACGAGCTTCCTTAATAAGTGATGAGGCGTAACGATATCAAAACAGAGAGACACGGAAACTTCTGCCTCCGGAGACTCATTCTTCTTGCCCTTGCAATCCTGAATGAAAGAGGAGCTCTTCCAGGTGGAATATTCGGGATAACCATAGCAATAACCGTTTCGACCCTCGACACGGAGTGAGATTGAAGCTTCTTTTATTCTGGGACACGGACGCCTAGCGTACTCGCTTTACGAGACCATCTCGATGAAAATTCTCCTAATACAGAACGCGGAGCCACGTATTTAAGAAAATTGAAAATTACATGACTTTGTTCCAGGTTGATTCCTTTCGAACAAGTCTGCTATTTCATGTTATAGATAGACTGTGAATTTTATGCATTTATGAGGAAACCTTGTCCGAGAAACGCCAAGCCATTCCACTTGTTTGAACAAAATCGAATCATTCTGCTTGTCTGACCATGGTCGAGCAATTCTACTTACTACTACTGTTCCAGGGTCAAGTCACTCTATCTGTCTATTTTCTACTTGTTCTACTACTTCTACATAACAGGTAAGGATAGCTAGATGCAATTTAGTTATTTATGTGATATTATGCTACAGTGTTAAAACGAATAAAATATTCATTCATTTATAATGCAAATAATTAAAAAATTATTTGTTACACTCGGGATTTATTTAAATTAATGTCTAGTTTGTTTCGAGGGCCACTAATTTTTTTCGTATTTAGAACGCAATTATTGACAATGTGATTTTATGAATATTATTCATAAAATGCTTCCACATATTATTTCATGATAAATTAGGAATAATATTAAAATAAAATACGATCGAAGATAAATCTGGTCGTCTGCAATATTAAATACAGAATAAACGCATAATACTTAATGTTCTATTGATTCGTCACGATTTTTATGAGCCACTATTGGCATTGAACGGTCTTCAACCGTTCGGCTCGTCCATTAGGCAACACCATTAGTCATAAAGAGACTGGCATAAAACTACCCTAAATGCATAAGCTCCCGATCCGTTGTCCGCAGCCAAGCCGCACTTAAATCACTTAGAGACACGAACAACTTGCACTCTCCGGTTTAATAAGCCACGCCAGCCGTAAGAGCGTATTATCGTAAATTCGTGCCGAACGATCAACATAAAGAGGTGGCTACATTATCGGAAAGCAAATACACTGCTTCATATCTCTCCCACCGTGTAACGCGGTTACGAACCGACTCGTAGACCCGCACAAAAGCTTCCCCGGTGGCGCTTGTTAAAAATCACTACTAACTTCGAAAGGGGCGGCGGGCATCGCGGCAGAAACTCGTAAAAATACGTTTAACGATTTTAAAGAATTAACAACGTTTATTGAAGCGACCCCCGCGAGGGCAATCCCCTTCCGTAATGGAACATTGGGCATTAGCCCGATACCCGGCGTCTTTAAACCTTAATGCGCACTTGAAAATACAATGGTTCCCCAGATAAAGTTCCGAATTGATGGCCCTCTGCGCTGCCAAACTCACGTGGACGTGTTTCTACAATGCACCGAGATTTCCTCGTTAGAAACGGATTTTTGCGCACCTAAGTGTTTGTTGGGTGAACTATCTGAGATATGGGAGATGTCTTTCTGTTACAAGGGGTTGTGTACACTTGTAAATACTTAAATAATCGTTTTCTTTTTACAATTCTTAAAGGAAAAACAGAATCATATTTATTTCTAAGGATTATGTAGTATATGAAAGAGCATATTTAATAATTTTTTAGTCAAACATATCTAATTATGACGAAGGTATAGTCGATGTCCCAAAATGCATTTTAAGAAAGTTATTTTATTTTTATTTTGGCTATAGTAGCTAATAAGTGACGATGTATATTAAATAAAATCTTCTTTTCTTGAAAAGAGTCAACCGTCCGGCCAATACTATAAATTTTGTGTAACTCATGCTTCGAACATATTTGAGAAAATTTGAGATATGCTCCGACATATTGATCAGGTACATCGGATACGATACTGGAATTCAAAGCAAAAGATAACGTATTTGGAAAGTATCGCCGCCGTCGAGCTCTACAGTCTTCGCCATTTACTCGCGTAAGAACTCAGCAACGGACGAGAAAGGAAACAAAAAAGCGATGGAAGTTTTCTTTCGAGATAGAAGAAATAAATAACATCCCTAAGAACGGGGGTGGAGTGGTAAGAACAAACTGTTAGCTGGAAATATATCAAACCGTTCCTTCGGCTGTTCGTCTCGACGTGTCAGAGTGTGTTTTATGTTGGTCCGTAGGATCACTGAAACAATAATTCTTCGTGATTCTGCGTCCGGTTCTGTTTCCCTTTCTTTTCCCTTTTCCCGCTGAATAACATACTTCGGTTTATTTAACATGTCTGACGTCTGGCATTAACTTTACTATGAAGGTCAATTTTTATGTATTTTTTTAAGGGAAAAATATTTAAATAAATATTAAAACAACATACGCAGCAAAATAAACATAGTCAAAAATACAATCTTAGTTTACCATGTACCAGACTTGTTAACTGTATCAGATATGATACACTATGCAGCGAAGGGTTAACAAAGGCACATATACAGGGTGTTTCGTAACTGGTGGAACAAGGGGGTGATACTGCATGAAAAAATAAGTCGAAGAAAAGGAATAACATTTTTTGGGTTGGTAACTCGTTTTCGAGTAAAGTCGAGTTTAAAAATGCAAAAAATACACGTGCTATTCTATAAGAATCGTCTGACGCGTCTGACCATGGTCAACCAATTCTACTTTCTGCATATACTGAAGAACATACCCAGCGAAAATTCAAAGTCGCTTTTCTCGAAAACAAAGCCTCACATGAAAAAATTTTATTCTATATTTTCGACTTATTATTTCATGTGGTATCATCCCCTTTTCGCTTGCACCACCAGTTGCGAAACACCCTGCATAATTTAATAAAACAATCTTCCTACGAATATACATTCCCTCTCGTCCTATTCCTGAAAAGAGCAGTATCACAAGGCTTCTAACGCCCAACTTCCGTAGACTTTCAACCCCATTCTTCCCCTACGATCATCCTCCGTCTGCCCGCCGTTCAATCGATGCTGAATTTTTACGGAATCTTCATGCATCCCGTTCCAACCACCCGTGAATGTCTGATCCTCACGATGCGCCGAGTCAATGGGATTCGAGGACAAAAATCATATTCGTGGTTCCTGCGATTTATTCGAAAATATATGTCAGTAGCATGAGTCAGTAACTTCGTAAAGACACGAGTGAAAGAAAAGTATTGCCACGATTGTAAGTACCATTCTCTTTTGTGTTGTAAAAAATTGACCAATATAAAATTTAAATATTTTATTTTGCATAAAGATCCGCAGTCTAGTAATCACTGTAAATTATACTGAAACTGTACTGCTTCAAGGTAGTAAGAGCTTTACTGTTTCCGGTACCAGGTGTCATTTAATAATCTCTCGAAACCAAAGCTTAACATCCATTTAAGTTAACTATTTCTGTAATGTTGATTATTATGTTCCTCTATTTGAATTTCAAATATTGCTGACTTATAAATAATATAGAGTAGCTAGACTGAACCATTACTTGGTTTTATTTATTTAAGGAAAGCCCTGCGTCCTTAGCGTCCGACTCTAAGGAAACTACCCCTGTTTCTTCTGAAGTAAAATAGTGGTTGAAGGATTAACGTTCGTCTCTATTATAGTTCGAGTGTCTCCAAACAGGGCAACAAAGTTTGGTACCGACAAGAAAGTTGGTTTTTGTTTTCGAGACAACTGTGGGACACGATTATGGTCGCTGGGCAGTACGGTAATCGTTCGATCCGCAGGGAAGGCACCGGGCATCCCCTTGAAAGGGATCCTTCTTCGTTTCCTGAACGGAATTGAGGTTTCGCCGGTGAATGGACCGCAGCGTATACGTAAATTGCATTGTCGCAATGCCCGGGACCTAACTCGCAGTCAGCCCCGGCGAAGGGCTGACCGGCCAATTAGCTTCTGTAGGCCCCTTGATAGAATTGCACAGCAACTTGACTCGGCGATACGTGCACAGTTAGGGGGGTACCCCGGCAAGTACCACTCCAAGTCCAGAACCGGCTAGACTCAATTTAACCGTTCTCGCTCGAATATCGAATCGTTCTACCGGCCGAGTTGCGAGCAACGCGGACCCGCCGAGGAAACAAGACCGTCCCTTTGCGGCCGATTCGAATCCAATTTCCTGCGCTACCAACTTTCCGCTTTACCTTCCCGCTGGACGCGCATTCTTTTCGAATAGTGTTAGCGCCAATTTCGATACGGCGACGAATCAATTCTCGCGCGTCCAGTCGAAAACTTTTCGTAGATACACACGAATTTGATCAAGGTTTACAAAATTTCTGATAAACATTTTCAGTATCTCTTTCAGTAGAATTTTATTTGGAATGGAAAGAAGAAATAACTATTTTCAATCCTGCTATTTGAACTTCAAATAGTAAATTATTTCTATGTTCATTGATTTCAAGTTTATCAAGAGAACTACTCCTTAGCACACGATTGTTTAATGCTTCTCAGAAACCCTACGATACACAGCTAAGCATTTCTTAACCGTCACACGTACCTCAAAATTAAAAATCACCCATTCAATATTTTTATATACTGTAAAATTATTCATTCGTTTATGTCTACGTCGTGAGATGTATTTCTTTAAAATGTGATGCTATAAGTGAAACATAATGTGTTGATTTAACGTGTAAAATAATAATGGGTGATTGTTATGCTAGTCTATTTTATGCAGTTGTTTTTTTATAGGAATTGATAGGATACCTAGTACCTCATATTTAATCGTGTAAACAATATTTTGAATAATGGTACAGCAATTTTATACATGGTGATACAGACTCTGAATCACCCCTTAAGGGTTAAAAATTGATTATATTTTAAAATGTCAATACAGTTGATAAAAAAAAATGTGTAAACTCATAAAACGTCTTTGAATATAAGCAACAAAGAAATGAGTACCTATTTCTCTAATGTTTTGTTTGATTTAATTTTTCCTTAGGCATTCGTATTTCTCCAACCATCCCTTCTGGTGGACAACCCTCTACCGGCGTACGGCGTCCTCTCTAGGAAAGGCCTAGAATTAATTTTACTCCCCACGATAAGAGAACCACGGAATATTTACAATTAAATGAAATACAATTGTGTGTCGGTGTTTACAGGATTCTCTCGCATCGAGTGTGTTGTAGTTTATGGAAAGCTCTATTGTAAAAGTTTAAACAGTGCTTTATCGATCGAAGTCGTTCACTTTCAGTCGATAAAGTCAGAAAGCTCTGGTTGCTCGCGAGTCGGATAAAGAAGAGCATCGGCCGATAAAGCAGTGGAAAGCTTCGAGCACCTCCGCAAGCTCAATAGAATTATCAACAGTAGAAATAGGCCGGACTACATTCCTTCGAACTTACCAGACTCGAGAGCAATTTTAAGTGTCTGGCGAGGAATATCGACTATTCTGCGACGGGGAGGGCGAGAAAGTATCGAATTCAGCGTAGGCCAGGTGAAAATACACAGATGGTTGTTACGTGAGCGTAAGCAATCATCATAATTGCAAGTTTTTAGCATAATTTTATGATACGAGATACTTTAAACAGATACGAAGAAACATATATAGATCTATAGTACGAAATAATATTTAACAACTTTTTATTTATTAATCATTTACTATTTCATAATTTCCAAGTGATTAAATTCGCTGGTAATTCTCCAGGTACCCGGTGTCAAAGTAATGGATTTAAACAGAACAATATTTGCGTGTAATCGTGTGAAATAGGACTGCCAATAAAAAATAGCTGTTAATTAAACGATATCGAATAATCACGTCAATTTATTTTATTCCCATTTCCTCTATTTCTCATCTACGAAATATTAAATAATTTCAGCTTTACGCGAGTTGGCTAATTCGTTCTCGATGAAACGCTGATTTAAATGAAAATCTTCTATTACATCGTTAACGATTATTCTGCGAAGCAGGTACTCCACATTTCTTTCGCTTGCCAACTAACACTCGAATATTTCGTTAATTATGCAATGTAACACGTGCAGAAGTATGGGAAAAGTAACGAAAATCTTTGAACAGCGTCGTTGAGCCGAGCGTGTTCCGCATCAGTAATTACGAAAAGCCTGATATACACTAACTACTAGAGAAATTCCACGATTCACGAGTATTCGCATTTATCTCTTTGAACGGTGCCCCTCGGAAAATATTCGAGTTCCTGTAATGTAATTCTGAAAAATAATATTGCATATACATCGACCAAGCAAAACGACCGGTGCTTTGTACAAAAAAACTGCACTATCTGTCGTTGCGTGGAAATTATTTCTACTTTGAACGATGCAGACAAAGATAAAAGATTGACAAAGAAATTTCGTTATCGTCCGGGAATGACTCGACTGTGTCTCAAGTCAGTGACACATTTTTCTATTCTGTACCTTCTAAATAAAGCTGTCTTTATGAACGACAAGTTTCAGCATTACTAGATTGCAAATCTTGATGCAATTAAAAATTGTTCTCGAGCAATAAATGTCTTTTTCCCAACATAAGGAATTTTCAATTCGGTGAGATCCATTTTCAAAGTGACGCCAGTAAAAACGACGTTTCTAACGTTGTAAATTATAATTTTTGAAAACACTTTCTCGCATGTCACTTCACAAACCAATGCTTCTAATTGATTATAAAAAAAGTCAGGTCGTTTGGTACGATAGAGGAATAGTTTTTACACTCACTGTATTTGTACCGTCGAATATTTTTTACCAGCGGTGTGCTTTTTTATATTTATAGTTTCGTGTTGCAGCTCTTCGCCTTCCCCATGAATGCGTAAAACCTAGGAAAGCAATAATACCCGACAGGCAAGAGTGATACCCACGATATTAATAGAAACTGTCGGCGTGGAAGTCGATCGCCACGGTAAAAGTGAATTGCTTTAACGATTCCCAATCTTCGGATTGGATCGCGTTGCTTCTCAGAGCCGCAAGGAAACAATCCTATAGTGACTCTCCAGAGGTTCGCTTCGAACTTCTCTGATGTTTAGCTGTAGAATACGCTACCAATTGCGTAGCGCAAATTGCGTTCCACTTACTATTCCGTGATATTGCATTTCTCGAGACGTCAGTGTGGACACGTTGGAATGTTATTATAACACCCATTGGTCACGTTGCCAATTAGTATCGCAGAACCTCATTAGTCTAAACATAGACGCGATTAACACGTCGTCACCACCTGCGGTTTATAAATCATTTCCAATGCTCCATGATCGACAGCTAAAGGCTTTTCAATAAGTTGCTCAATAGTAATTACAGTTTCAATTGGAAACCAAGAAACCGTGTTCCAGAACGTAATAATTTGTTCTAGATTTATTATTATACGAGCCATCTGTTTTGAAAAATCAAGCTAGCAATTTTAATATTTCTACTAGCTGCCTAGAAATATTGAAAATTGCATAAACATCCGCAGTCTGGTAATTGGCAATGGAGTATAAATTCCAGTAAGATTTACGTTTGTTAAAATATGATTTGTTATGCTGAGCAATGGCGACCCTCGTTCACCGCGGCACGCACACCGAACACAGGAACAGCGCGGAAACGAAAAACCGTGTCAAGAGGTATCGGTTAACGGCGATTTTACAATGAAATGAGTGATACAATGGCTCACAAAGGAAAACGGAACGAGAATTCAAGGGACGTCGATTAAAGGAAATTCGAGCTCGAGTACCATACCACCCTTCATAATTGAGAACATCAAAAGAACAGTCCACTTCCGGACGGCTCTATCGACCGGAACGCATCTCTATTGACTGCAGAAGGTCATTTGTCGATGATCCACTTTAATTGTTGTCGACTGCACCTTTAGCGCGAAGAAACACAAAGAACTACAAACGTGTTTTTTAAATAATTTCGATCGTGTTCTACAATTTTCAATTATTTTCTGAATAATGAATAATGTCGCAGAACAAATGGCATAAGGGTTGAAATGTAAAGCAAAAGTGGGTGAACTATTATCAGCCGTTCTATATAATTATTTATGAATTTATATTTACAATTCAATCATGAACATACACGTTGAAAGTACAGAGTGCAACATTATTGAATATCACAGGAACTTTTGGTCATTGACATAAGGATTAAAGTGTAATATAAAAGTGGGTGAACTATTATCCAAAGCCCTTCTATGCGACTATTTATGAGTAGCGTACGAGGTGACGCTTCAAAGCCGCAATTATTTTTGCATCGAGCCAATGTTTACCGGTTCTGGTCAGGTTACAAGTGAGCTACCTGTCAAAGTTCATGCTCGTGGAAGATAGAGCTAGAAAGCAACGAGCGCGGCAGCGAATGAAAATCGTATTTCCGACGCAATTAGTTCCGTATTGTATTACATTCCAGTCCGGCAGAACTATGAAAGGGCGAGTAATTTAAACAGGATTCGTGCGACCGTACCGGCCGTCAAAGCTTTGTGCACAGTGCCGACGACGTGTATATCTCCGCTCGTTTTTCATCTTCGAGCATAGTTGGCCGTATATATTGCGAGGAGCGGCGAGAGGGAACGAGGAAAAAATCGTTCGAGTATTAAAGAGTGCACAGCCCTTAAACATCTCCTTCTCTCCCCGTGGATCGTCTTCGCTTCCACAGTGTTCGTGAAAATTCAATCATGCAGAACGCGACCCGTCAAGACCTCGTTACTTCTTTCACCGTTCAAACGAGCTGCCTCGATTTTTTTTTATTTTCTTTTTCTCTCGCCGACGAAGAAACGAGGAATGCCAATCCATAGACGCGATTTCATTGATTCGCAAACCGCTAAACCAACGAAAATGAAACCCTCGCTCGTGGAATACTGATCGGACTACAGCTCTCTCATTGAACCGGAAGTACCGAATTACTTTTTCTTATTTACCCGCGGAGGGTCGTGAGAACTCTTAATAGGGATTGATTTCTGGATCATTTTATTCTTTTTATTAGGCGTGAATGATCAATCTAGTGGATAAATTGTTGAGCTAAACGAGAGCCCTATCGAATGCTAATATTACTATATCCACTATTAATGCGATTTTCAATAATTTCTTAAAATCATATTTTATTGAATAATTCTCAGCAGAATTATTAAATTATAACAAACTGCTATTGCTGTTGTAGGGGGTTCCATGGCAATCGCTGACACAGTTTTCACCGACAAACACTTTGGCCGACAACGACTTTAGTCGGCGGTGTGTAATTTTTCTTATAGTGTAATAATTATATTTTTATACAAAAGTAAACGTGTCAGTGCAGAATAATTAAAGAAAAAGATGTTAGCACCATCTTTATAAACGATGTTACTATCAAATAATTGTTATATCGTCAAATCTGAAGTCGGTGAAATATTTTCAGTGAAAACTGCCATTAAAAATCAGCCATTAAAAAAGCCTTTGCTACGGACTACAGACACAATGTGATATAAATTAATATAAATAATAATTAGTCTGTAGATCTTCTCGAGCTTTAATAATTTCAGTAAGTCGAGGATTAAAGGAATAAAATTGCAAAGTAATTAACAAAAAATACCAGTAACGAATAAAATAATAGAAGACTGATAGAGATTACGAAGTGGCCCGAACGTGGAACTTAATTTTTGGTCGAAGTGAAAACGGCATGTAATGGTCAGACACATGAAGTGGTGTTCTACATTTTTCTCATACTTTTTCGTATTTCACTTTTAATTCTCCATGAAACTTTCATGCCCTTCAAGCTTGAAGATAATTCGATTAAGTAAGATTGATCAATTGCAACGCTCGAACGAACTGCACAGTTTGTCCAGAAAAATCCTGGTCGCCCCGAGGACCGTAAACAAAATCTCGTCGGCTGAAGAACGTACTTCCGGCGTGGTAGTCTTCGCTGCCAGCCACATCGTCATCGAGCTCTGTGTTTTCAGTAAACCGTTCAGCAAAATTGCTCGCCGACACAGTTGCGCCACTTCGTATCGGAATGCCACCGCCGTGTGTTCCGAATGGCGGACTTGATACCACGCTCGCTACTTCAAGGGAGCAATCCAATATGGACACGCGAGAACACGAATTTATTTCGCAGCGAAACAGTATTTTAGACGTCAAGTTATGCAACCATATCCGATTTCATTTGCTTACGGGAACAATTTTTAGTTTTCTAGATGGCCGAGCACACCTTCGATGCATTCCATTCAACGATGCTCCAGTTCATCGACGAGCTTCAAGCTCTTCGAAGTAACTGTTTGCTATCGGCTCATCTGACGAAATTCGCCGACGACCAGAAAGCTTTCGAAATTTTTCTTTTTGTTATCTCAATGACGCAAAGAAATGTATTGCACTCGGAGCTATTTTAACTCGAATGTTGAACACTTCTTCGTTCTTTATTTTTTTTTTTTCATTTTATGGATATGAAATTGATATATTATCTCATGTAATACTGAAATGTTTTGTAATTGGGTGGATGCCCACATATTTAATAATGTAAAGAATATTTTGAATAATGATATAGCAATTTTTAATGATCTCTTTGTATTACTTTCTTTTTATGTAAACCTGATATAGAAGGTCTGAAAATAATTTATAATTTTCTCGAACAATATTCTGTAAGAATTTAGAAACAATGTAACACCTATATAACGTAAAAATATTGTGGATGCTAAATAAACCACTTGGTTTAAAGGAGTAATAAATAAATACGTAGTAAATCAATAAATAGTCAAATTATGATAACAGCATATTTTGAGAAGAACCTCAGAGATTATCTGTAATTAAAATCAACAATACGATCATTGAATACGTAGTAATTATCGAAATTATTATTGCATGTAGTCAGAAAATTGCATGACAAAGGTCGCGATAACTTTGCGTTCATACTACAAAGGCGAATTATATGCATTGTATAACAAAAGCGCGTTTTTCCGGTGTCGCATAATATGGCAAATGAAACAGCACGTAAAATACAAAAGGAATCCAAACGAACAGAAAATATTTGAAAATAATGAAGCGCCGCGAGTCGTTGGAGACAAATGGTCTTTCAAGAACAATACTAATTAATATTTCCTCCTTGCCGGGGATAAAAACCGTCGGCTATTTTTTCGCCCAGCTATCCATCACGATGAAAGACCCGTACGTCGTTAAATTGAATTCAGTTTTTGTGGATACCACTTGCGTCGGACAACGTGTGTACAAAACATTATTCCAATTTCATTCGCAAACCGTAGATTCCGATGGCAAGTGAGAAATCGTGTCCGTTTCGACGTGGACGCATCGGAATTCGATGATTTTGAACTCGAGCGAAAAGATCGACGTATGCTGGACAAAATTGTCGTTATTGACGAACAAAAATTTGGATTACAGCAAATCACGCTTATATTTAACTACATTATTCGCACAATTAAAATGCAAACACGAAACTATTCCACGAATTTACCGAACCTACTTTTTCAACGATGAAACAACATTTATAAATATTGTTCGCAGATCTCAACGAATTTTAAACCAGTTCCCGATCAGCTGGAGATATGAAACTTCAAACATAGCTCAGAAAAAGAATCAATTAAAAAATGAACTGTACTTTTATCTTGCGTTCCATTTAAAAAAGACTAAAAAGTAGAAAATAAAAAAATATATTTAAAAAAACTGTTTAAAAACCACGCTTATATAAAAATCCACTAAAAAGGAGAAAATAATTTTTTTTTAGATATCAGTGACTATAAATAAAACCGTGGAACTTTTATCTTTTTAAGCGTGGTTTTTAAAGTCTTTTTATATATTGTTTTACTTATTAAGAAAAATCTGTCTTTGCGTTGGGTGAATGGATCATTTTGGTGGTTGTAGGATTTCCGTTCGCTTGGATGGAGAACTTCGGTGGATCGTGAATCGTGCAACGTCACAAGTAGGTTTGCAATTCGCGAAATCTGTGCTCGCGCGGCGCTTTAAGCGGCTGCCGCTTATTATTGTGTTTGAAAAGCGTTGCTGCTTTCTCGGACTGTGCAACGACACAGTCGTTAATATTCCGGTTGCAGAATAAGCCAGACAGAGTTAACTCTCGACGGTTGCCTGAGAAGAATGAGCGCTCTTGGCAAGAGGTGTGCAAGCGAATTATGCGAGAGACACTCTTTCTTCTTGTTCACCGTATCAAGACTGCTCTCGGATGCTTCCCGGTGCACGCGTACTCCTTCCCCGAATGCGGCGACACACTATCACGAATAATTAAACGCCGACGATCAGGCCGAGTCATCTTGGAATGCTTTGAAATATTTAACACCTTCGCTGCCTGCTACCGTAGACCTTATTTCCCAACTATGAAATTTCGAGCACCGCTGCCGCCGAAAATTTCTTCCATTTCATGAATAAACGATATGTGGTGTTATATGTATGAAAGATTTGTGGCGTTTTGTCCAAACACTTTTACACTGCCGCGAAAAATCTATATTGTCGCTTTACTTTTATATTTGCACATTCTAATTCCAGAATACCGAGACCTCGATTGACCCAGAATATTTGACGAGCACAAGTGAAATTGAGCATCAACTTTGAAACGATACGTATGATTCAGTTTAAAATATATGTTACACTTCGTATAATGTTACGAGTCATTTTCTCCCCTTAAAGTGCAACTCTAATATTCTTAACACTAAACCTGCCAAGCACAATACATATAAAACTGGAACAACTTGTTAATGGTCTTCCATTACGAGGTGTAATTTTTAATTTCAACCTATTTTTTATTTGTGAAGATTGGAGTTGTCACGAAATTGTAAGAAACCAGCGTTTTTTTAAAATAATTTAAGGTCACACATCTTAATGGAAGACTCTGTACAAGTAGAAGGATAAAATCTATAAAAGCGTTTGTGTACTTTTCATAATTGCGAAGTAGAAAACCGGTGATTTGACCGTTGCAAGTTTAGTGTTAAATATTTATTGCAGTTTAGACAGATATTGATCTTGATCCAATGCCTAGTCACGAAAACGGCTTTATTATATAGTTCCTGTGAAAGTTCAAACTTCGGGAACACGATCATAAATTTTCCCAAGGGCTGTAGCAACCACTTGACGTCGGATACGTCCTCCACCACCTCCACCAAAATTTCCAGACCGATAGAAAGGATGCAGAAGTGAAACCCAAGACGAGAAGTCAAGGCAGCTTTCAGTAGGAACAATTCCTCACTCACACAACCTGCTTTGCTTTGTTTAAACAGTTTCTATAAGATCCGAAAGTTTAATAGAAATCCTAACGTTATTATTATTTTATTAAACTATAAGTTTCCTTTCATACACTTATAATTGGGTCTTACCCAGTGTAACTACTACCTGTTCTCTCACATATAATAAAAATCACATTTATTATAAGTATAATTAGCATGTGGCTTAAAATTTTTGGACATTTTCAAATTTACCACCTAATATTGATTTCAAAAACGTTGATCCGTATGTTCAGAGTAAGTAAAGTTAATAGCAAATATGTATTAATATTTTCTTCATCTTCAGTCCATATATATTACATACTTTTCATTATATATATATTTTTGGTTTTTAGACGCAATTTACCTTTGATAAAGGTTCAAACTAGAACCGAAACGTTAGGCATATTTGCAAACTAGCTATTTGATTAAAAATTGATCGAAACGAAATCTGTAATTCTTATATTTAATAATATAATTAAAAATACCCGTTGTTGCTTCAGCGAACTCTGTCAAATAAGCTTACGTCTCTGGAACGTCGGCTGGTAATGAATCTCCGGCTTAATGTTGCTGGAAACGAATTTAATCCTGCGATATATTGCAGCGACACAGTGATCATTTAATTCATTTTTATAAAAATCACAGTACAAATACGTATGAGTTTATCGTGGGTAAATATTATTGAAAAATTAAAATAGATGAAGACAAATTACATTTTAGTGAAAGAATTCATCTATTTCTTTAAAAAATGGAATTGTATCCACAGAATTAAAAGAAAAGTTCTATAACAGCCTATTTAAAACGAATAGTTTTCTTCAGTTTCTTTAGTTAATATTCTAAATTACAAGAGATCAATTTACTATATAAAACGGGAGGAAATGAAACTGTAGATCTTCTTAACTACTTGCCAGTGGTATTATACACAGTCTGAACTTCTTCCACCCTTAAAAAATATTTCGTAATTCCTCTCGCGTAAAGTATAAGTCGACTAATTGAGTTGAAAAATGGGAATAAATAAGCTTATTGAATAAAGTGCTTGCCGAGAATGTGAAAATACCACTTGTGGAAGGTTCCATAGAAATATATGTAATAAATTTGTGATTTCGGCGCATGGTTCGATCAATAAACTTTATTAGTTCTACATTTTAAAAGACAATAAACTTATTGATCGAACCATGCGCCGAAATCATAAATTTATTATATATTTCAAGTGCGATCGAGAAAAAAGTTTCGTAAGAAGTCTTGAAATTCGAAATAATTATCTGACAGTCTTTCCAATTTCGAAACTTGATAGAATCATCGAGCGTGACGGTTTCTGGCGAAGGTGCGATTTCGTAGTGATATTCAAGCTTGTGGTGGGATCACTGATAGGGTCAGGACACGGGGTCGTCGATCGCAGGTGAATCCTGAGCCAGTGGTTCTCAAACCGGGTCCTTGCCACGCTAGGATCGATCGGTCTTCCACTAACACGGATAAACAGCTCTCCCACACGACTGTCCGTCAGAAATTCACGATAATGGGAGAAACATTCTCTGGAACTATCCGTTGTGATCACGTTTGCGAACCTGGAGATCATTTCTAGACGACGATTGATCCTTACTCACTCGAAAAGTATTTTATTAAGACATCCTTGTCTATAGTGTCATTTTAAAAGATTTTTCAGATGACTGTTTCGTATTGACCCTTTCTGCACGCACATTCGTCATTATTTTAAGCTCACACTATTACACAGTATTGTTTATTTTCATGGAAAAGATACTGCATATTTTTCTGAAACGATTGGAGTGTTTCACCGTAAACAAAAATGGATTCACTGCAAGAGGGTGTTGTTGAAGAGTCAACAAATTCAGAAAACTATTAACTAAACTCGTAACTGCAGATTCGTGGAATACAAACACCACAGAGAGTACCAGTTGTCTCCTGAACAAACGTAAAAAGGCTGAGAATTAAGAACTGAGAACGAAGCTCGCGATCACGTTGATTGATTCAATTTTGCAATCGGCGTACCAAAAAAAAAAACAAGAAACGTGACAAGAAAGGGTGCAGTGGAAGGACTTGAACAGCGTTTCGCCTAGAATCGAGAAAAATAGACATTGAACAAGACTGACAGACGGAATCGATCGGGAAGTTTTCTGTGCACGAGGTGCAGTGTGTTTTTTTTTTAATAATTTAAGTGATATTTTTATGATGATTAAGAAATTTCGAATCGACAGATGAGATATATAGCTTCCAGCAATTTCTACGTGAACTAATCAAAGTTTGAATGTTCTAGAAATCGAAAACAGCGGAGTTCAATTTAATTAATTACTGCAGACGTTTCTATCCAATGAGGAGTGTTTTCGTCGACAAATTTTAGCAATCACTGAAAATGAATTGGTACCAAGAAGTAATCCATTTTCCTATATAGTGGTTTACAGAGTTAGACAAATATTTTTATTTAAATGAAATTTTTGCCCGATTCTGGTGTCATGCTTTTTGCTACCATCGTTGGTTTGTTATCATCAAGAGTCATTAGTAGATTCTACAATATTATGTATTTACAAAATGCAAAGAATTTAGAATTTATTCAAAATAAATCACTGTGACTTCTTGCACGAAGAATTTAAAAATATGATCACATGTCTGATATCTTACGAATATTATTGAGAGAAGAGACTACCGAGCAAACAATTTTTATTTTTCAGGAAGACGCACGGTCTGGTGATAATAACGGCGCAGATAGAAGGTAGTGAACCTATTTGGCAAAGGATAAGGCGTCCCCTTATAGCTGGCACGATGCTGAGAATGATTAAAAAAAAAAGGGCTGTTTCACGTCGATCGAGGAAACACCTATCATGGTGCAATTTCGCGCCCAACTTGTTCTTAATACACCCACGTTACTCATATCCGGAATGCAGAAAAATTGCGTGGCGCACCTGTGGCGCATTTTATCTATCAATCCGTCAAAAGCGAAACGGTAAACGCCGTGAAAAATGAGAAACAGATACCCCTGCTTCGTTTTTTGTTTCATGCCTCATGAAATCGCAAGAAGTATCAATTATATATTTGAAGAAAAATATTAATAATAATTATTCGGCTTCATTTGCTTATGGAAATATACTTATTACAACATCTATTTTTCACTCTACAACTGAACCTCAATAGCAATGATCAATTTCGAACTCAAACGATACCGAACTTAGCCTTTCAAGATCGTTATTTTTTCATGATCCAACAAGAGCATATTCTTAATTATAATTTATACTGACGGATAATCATGAACTCTTGAATGTTCATATTTCGAGTTTCTGCCAGGTTTTCGAAGCTGCGCACCGTGGCCACCAGAATCCGATTTGAAAGGTGATGCTCCGCGTCCAGAAACACCCTGCACGTTTCAATTTCATTTACAGGCGAATGGAATGGTTCTGTTGCCAATACTGTCTTCAATCTTCCTCCCTCGCACGATTCCGGCTGTTCCGTGCTCGCCGGTAAAACGTTCTGCTTTAAAGCTGAAGCGTTTTTTGCACTGGGGGAATGCGGTATGTCCGTGTTACCCCCTTGAATTTACCATTTCTCGCGCTTTCGCTAAACATAGTTGAATAAAAACCGTGTATTCGTGAAACAGTTCTCATTTCATCGCACTTAACACCGTTCTGAATGTGCGGACAATTCCCTGTCGTCCTGTTAGATATTTTCTATCGGGTATTTTGACATTGTCAGATAAACAAGAACATCCTCTCAAGGAAGGACCAATTTCGATCCTTTTTTGTCGGTTGAACCCAGACCGCCGCCTCGGGCGTCGTAAATCGTTCAATCGTTATCGAACTTCGCAGTCCTCGGCGACATTGCTAGCACAATTTCGATCGAGCGAGTTTCCCCGTAATTTTACTTTCTCCCGTGATTCCATTCGACTGCTTTGTGTTCATCTATCGGCGGCAGTTTCGCCAGAGAACTTTGACATTTACGACCAACTGACCCCCTTATAAAACACATCCAAGACGGACGAGCAAAAAGGGAACCGAGAATCGTATGTTCAAGAAATACTTTGCCCGGAGCTTCGTCAAAGTCCGCGAGGTGAATATTGTGCCTTCAAAGAGGTACAAATAAAGCGATTTAATATAGAGAGAAAACGCTTTGAAGATTCTTCGTTTTATTCTTCGCGTAATGAGACCGAAGGGAACTGGCGAGAGAGCAATCAGAGGTAACGTGATTAAGAATTGAAACGCCTATTCACTTATTATAGAAGAATCGTCGATTTTTCGGATTCCTTTTAACTCTGATTCAGTCCTCGGACGAACCGTGTGTTTAAAATAACGGTTAAAAGTGGGACACCTAAGATTAGTGACGTATTTATGCTCTGCTCGAATGTGGAACAATCTTTGACAAACGAGGACATTACTGGTTGTCTGTAAAAGGAGATTATACAGTTATAACAACTTTAAAGAAATGCACAAAAAGAAACAGTTGACAATGCAAGTACAAATCTCTATTTCACTCCAGACTGTTGCTATTCGGATAGAATATTTTCATTTTGGATAAAGACCCCCTGTCGAGTTATTATAAACATTTCTCATCAAAATATTAAGAGCATATTTCTCTTTTAATCTCTCCAAAGAATTTCTGTCCTATGATAAGAGGAAGTGTTCACATAAACGTTAAAAAAGAATTCAACTGTCGTTTTAATCTGTTCTGCTTCCATTCCCGGACTGATAAAACAAAACGTTTCCCAAAAAAAAGCTTGAACTATGTATTTTTCTCATATTCTGTAGTAAAATGGGGAAATTGTAACGCGAAACTGACAGGTCCCGGCGAATAGGGGATCGAATAATCAGTGATAATAAAGTTTTCGTTATAATTAGCTCGTTAGCGACGCGTCAGCCGCTTTTTCCATCAGCGGCAAACGACGTAATCGGTGATATATAATAATTTTCCATCGGAGCACGTAATCGATTAGACCTAGTCTAGCCGTCACGGCAGCGGCGTGCACGCGCAAGTAATTCATTTTCGTTCGTGTAAAATACTTTTTTTTCTAACGACTCGCTCGCTGCAAGTAAAAATTGAGAAAAGAAAAAGACGGAGGAACGTGACCCTGCGCAAAAACGCTGAACTCGTAAAGAACACGTAAAGCCGCCGACTATATAACGGGTGCCATGATCACAACTCCCTCCCCGATTGCGCTAATAACACCACTAAAGCATTTAACGGGGAACAAGACTGCAACGACTCCATTGATCGCGGGAAAAATTTCACTAACGAGCGATGCTCGCCAACGTCTTTACCGAGAAGTCCCTTAATTTAACAGATGGGGGCAATCTTCGCGTTTCAGAACGCGAACGCCGCAAAGTGCTTTGAAGAAAAACTGTTTTCTGCTCAAAACTCCTCTACCCGAAAATTAGAAATGATACAACAAAATGTGTGCGACATAAGTTATGGGAAATATTTGGTAATTGCATAAGTTCGTGCCCGATTTGAAAATGTAATTCGATGATTACATTTTAAAGAATAGAACTTGATTAATCAATTCTACATGTAGTCATCATTCTTTTCTAATTGAAGAACATTTAAACATTTTTTAATTTTGATTTAATCAATCTTTAAAATTTAACCATTGAACTTTATTTTATCTATTTGATTACAGTCATCTGATAGAAGAAAGTACACGATGACTGTATTTGTTTGATTTTGTAGTTGTTTTGGCATAAACTATTATAAAGATAATTATTATTATAGAGTAAATAGTTCGATCTAAAACCGTCCGTATTTTGTGTTGTTTTTGGTGCCATTTCAACCGGAAAAATGCTATCAATAAATCGGTCGAAGGTTTATAAACAACTGATTAAAAATAACAACTGTCACTGGATTGGTATTATCTGTAGCAATATGCGGGTGCTTATCTTGACTCTCACAGTGATCTTGATCTTGATACCTGTATCTTACTATAATTGTAACGTTATCTTTAAAGTATCGCTGTACCGCACAAATTTTGTTCTTTCAAGGTTTCAATATCAAATATTGCAAGAAAATATTTAAACAAATATCTATAAAATGATGGAATTAAACAAAGAAAAAGACAATAGAAATTAATGAAAAATATCTTGAACACCAGAAGCTGAATTTTGATCTCATATTTCATTCTTGTACACTCGATGCAAAAGATTTTCTCCATCCAATACATAAACAAATTGTATAAAAAATGCTTCATTCGTTCAATTAAATATTTCGTATGATACACCTGTATCAAAAGTGCTCCGTACAGAAATTCCCATTTCATTATTAAAAAGTTAACAACGAAAAATAGTGGAAACAAAAAGTAAAATTTTCATTGTAAAACCTCGTAGTTGTTAAAAGCATTTTGCTATGACATTTTCTCATGAAAGAGGTTCGCGGAAAAAATATCCTGGCGAAAAATTATTTAAAATGTAGAGTTGGAGTACAACCTGGAATTTGTTATAATGATAAACGCGAACTCGTAAACCAAATGTTTTGGTTTTATTATCTTCGTGTCCGTTTCCTGTCGCAAGTACACAATTTCGCGTGACTCTCAAAGATAAAGTGGCAAATATATGTTGTCCACCAGATACCGCCATATTTGCGCACTGGGATCTTTCTCGTGTTGCACCTGCCTCTGGATTTGACGTTGTGCCCACTGGCAACGCTCTCGCAATTCCGTGTTTCAGAAAGAAATGCGAAACATTTGTGATATGTATCTTTTCATGCTGGGACAATCTAATCTTCTTTCACTTGTCTCTTCGAGTACAAAGTAAAGTATTACATGCCTAGGGTAACTGTAACGATTTCTGCGGTGTCATGCTTCGATCGTACTTTATTTTAATATGTGAAATAATATGTGTAAGCATTTTATGGAAGAATGATGTCTACTAAATACAAAAAAAAATGGCCCTCAATTCATGCAATTTAAAAGAATATAAAGAATGTTCAATCATGTGAGCAACAGTCATTTGGTGATTGAGATAGAAGAAAATGCTTTTCTTTTTATCTTCTGTAAAGAACGTTTTTTCTAATTTTGAGATTATAAAAATATGAGAATGTAATAGGTACATTTACCCTACTCAAATGAAATTAAACTTTCTCTCGAATTTTATTTGTCCGCGTTATAATAATCGTGAAAGATTCAAGAACATTTTAATTTAGAAATCAAGAAACCCTGTGGGGAATCAACTGTCAAATCATGAGGACACGAGTCAGTAGTAAAAATAAACATTAAAAAAGACTCGAAAACTGTTTGGTGAAATAGTAATTTCGCAGAACGAAAAGAAAATTTTAAGACATCTGTGTTTGTCAATCTATTTTTAATCAAATGAATGATCGACATCTATTGAAATAAAATCAGAGTTTCCCAAAAATTGTATTTGTACGCTATTGTGGCATATCTTATCTTAATGAAATCCAGACAGGAGCACAATGTCTATTAACTTATCTAATCTTATAAAACTTTTTTCAATCGAACCAAGTATATAAATGCGCCGATTTTATATGAACAGAAGTACCGTAAACCATTCGCACCTACAAGATGATGTCGCTTATTTTCTTCCTACCACTAATTTTTTCTGTGGCTAATTGTAAGTGTGACAATCGTGTTTATCTATTAATTACACGTTCGAAAGATAGAAGCTTCTCAAGTGACTTTGATTGATATAGCAACGTGCACTAGAAGCCTGTTCCCAACATCTATCATTGTTCTCGAAAAACCACATTATCTTTCTCGAAATAAAAGTTGAAAAAATATTTTCATTGATACTGTGTTACGATGTAACTAAAGAAATTGGTAGTCTTTCCACTGGTGTATCGAAAAATGTTTACTATCTGTCAATTGTTAGACAAGACAGTGACTTAAAAAATTGTGATTATGATAATTGTTACAGGTGATCTTGAGTCCAGGATCATAAATGGAACAGTGGCGAAACCGGGACAAATTCCTTATCAAGTGAGTGTGATACAAAAACTAAGTGGTCACGATACGATGTTCTATTTTCTAATCGACAATGAAGCTGTTACTATAATATCATTATAGCTTCTGAAATTAGTAAAATTCTTCTTAGGTTTCCCTTCAATCCTCATTCTTGTCGAGCCATTTTTGCGGTGGATCGATTCTGAACGCGGACTACGTTATTACAGCCGCTCACTGTGTAGTCAGGCAAGTGGAACAAACAACATTAACATATTTTAAGCTCGAAATAACTTTAATAGAAATTTCATTAATTTCAACTGGTCTCGAAATAAAGTTTAATATTGTTTACAGCAAATCGCCCGAGGACATAACCATTGTTGCTGGTACAGTCGATTTGACTCAGCCAAAGTCGATACATTCTGCCGAGAAGATCTATTATCATGACAAGTACAACGCCTCGGATTCGTGGGTGAACGACATCGCTTTGATCAAGGTACTTCATACAAGTTAGCCGAAAATTTCGAATAAAGTGAGTTTAACATCCACTTTGAAAAAGTCCACTTTATTCGAAATTGTTATTTAAATAAAATCTTTGTCCAACTTCATACATAATGTGTATGATAGAAATAAAAACAATTTAAATGAAAAACTTAAGAAAATCTAAATTATACAAACATTGTTGGTAGTTGAGTTAATTTGGATTAATTAAATAGACCCCCAAACAGTGTTTAATGTTTAATTTAATATAAGAAAGAAGAAGATAGAAATAATTTGTTGATTCCGACAGACGGTAATAATTCGATGTTACGCAACTATACGAAAATTCGAAGAAATTCCTAATCTAGAACTACCCCCGGCCGTCAGTTGCCGTGATTAATGATACAAATTTTTTCTACAGGTGAAACCTCGTTTCGTGAAATCCGCTCTAATATCTTTCGTTCCCCTGCCAACCCCCTCCGAAGTCGTTAAAGCTAATGACGAAGCCATAGTCTCGGGATTCGGCAGACTCGCGGTAAATATTCCAATGAATTTCGTTCAGGATTAAAGAACGGGTAATTAACTTGTGTCATAATGATCCGAAATTTAATGTGGACAAAATTGATGATGCCGCAGTACGACGGTGAAAGGACGAAAATTCTTCACTGGGTCAACATCACAATTGCCAAGCAGGAGTACTGCAGAGATGCTTACAAAGCCACCCAGAATATTTACGCCACACATCTGTGTGCGTATGATCCAACAGCTGTTAGGGGCCATTGCAAGGTAAGTTTTATAATCTTGACATTCTTCAGTTGAAAGTTTTAATAAAAGATTGTCACCTTGTGCAAGCACTAGTAATAATTATAATAAAACATATATAAATTATAATAAATTTTTTTCGTATGTCTAGGGTGACTCCGGTGGTCCTTTGATGGTACGTGGAAAACTTGCAGGACTCGTATCCTGGTCATACCACTGTGCCGACACAGTGTATCCGTCAGTGTACACGCGCGTCTTATCGTACATCGATTGGATTAAAAAATATGCAGTCTAACTTCTGTAAATCTCAGTCAAAATAATGTTTTGTATCTTGTAGAAAATAAATGTCAAATTTATTTCTACCATCTACCCAATTTTATCGAGGTGATCCCGGCAGAGTCGCCAGATTAGGGGAGGCAGCACAAATTCAGGGGAAAAAGTTGCCCTCTCTCTTTCTTTCTCTTTGGGGGTTCGCTTAGTCTTTACATCCCCCAAATTTTCGCCTTTATTCAAATAACTGCAATAAATTCCCGTCGCGAAGTAACCTTAGCAAAGAGTTGAGAGCGATATTAAATAAATATAAAAAACTACAATAAATAAAATGCCTAGGGTTGGGGTCGGCAAACAAAATGTTGTTCAAGAGGGGGGCCTAGGACTATATAAGTTTAAGAACCCTTGGCAAAGTAAATAGTAGAAGGTAGGGTGGGGACACAAGTCTTAATCTAGCCACTCCGGATCCCGAGACGTACACTAATTTTTAAGCACACCATCTTAAACCGCGTTTCTCGAGCTTTCTTTTAAGCGCAAGCACGCTCGAGAATTCCCTCAGGAACATAAGAGACTGTAATAAAGGTTGGAACACCATATAAGTTGGGACAGTGTTTTTTTTCCACATTAACGCACTCTCTGGATACACCGATACAAATTTATTTCTGTTAATAAACAAACTCTTCACGAGCATTAGAAGCAACAAGTCGTGTTCTAAAAATACGTCCTAGAAGGTTGTATCGTGTTTCTTATTGATTCCTTTTCAACTGAAAATTTTTCAACCCTGATCGTTTAAATATACCTAATTTGTTCGAAATTTAATGTAATTTAAACGTGCAGAAAGGATTTTATTTGTATTTGGAAATGGTGTATCTTGCGATGGTTGTAGCACACGCGATTTCAACATTTTGAAAAGGTTTAAATGAAATTGCGAGACCGGTCATAAAATGCAGAACAGTTGACCCGATATGACGAACAGCTTTATTTTGTGTTTGCTTCTATTTCTGCTGGAAATAAAAGGATACGCCGCCGTGCGGTCGAAAATGTTGGCAAATTAAACTATGCGGTTGGATTTCAAACACTAGCTAGTACAAAGCTTCGAAACGTTTCGATGAAGCTGCTCAACCGAATACTTCCGCGCGAATAGTTTCTGGTAGCAACACACCACATGCTCGTTCAGTCGAAAGATTAATAAAAATTTGAAAGAGCGTCTTGCAGCCTAACCGTTAACCGATGAAAACTCTTTTCGTAGGAGTAATTAGTATCCAATGGAAATTAGCACAGTTGATCCTTAAATAGGCTCTGCGAAATGGTTTATCTGTGTCACGAACCTCTCAATTGACAGTCTCTTTACGTAGCAGACTGAAAAAGTTAACAGGACCAAGCGCGAAGGAGTTTTATGGTAACGTAAAGCTGAAGGAACCGAGTATTCTCATTTTACGATGTCATTAAAATACTCTACGGGGAAGGGAAAATTACTGGGACGTCCTGGGAAACTCATTTATAACTAAGCAAATTAAATGGATTCTCGACTGCGAAACCGAATTATACTCGTTGAATAAGGAATGAGAGATCAGAAAGGAAAGAATGTTCAAAGTTTAAACCGGCCTTTATAATGGAAACTTTCCAAATTCTTTATGCTGCAGGCAAGTGTTGATTTTAAGATTATTCTGTCATTAATGGACTGAGGATTTTACGCGTTTATAGGACAAATAGAAAAGAGATAAATCTTTATTCAATTTGTGCTACTTCAAAATTGTGCAGAAAATGTTTATTTTGAATGAACATACTCCGTTTATTCGTTATGAGAACACATATTTTTTAATGGCACCGCAAATATACTTTGTTTGCAAGTATATTAAAAATTTTAAAAGATTTTCTCGTTAATTAAGAAATTATAAACCATTTGCATACGTAATTCAATATTTTTTTAAAATTACATCCTGCGCCATATTTCAGAACAGGCATGTGGGAATTTTGAATTTAAACCGAGCTATCAATTCATTAATATAAACCGTCCACAGCGGGAGATTTGACGGTGTTTAATTCTAGGTATTTACATAATTAACAAAGTTTGAATAGTACAACTTGCAATTTAACAGAATTGTACCTAGCATTCTCATTTCAGTAGAAGAAGAAACGTGAAAATTTTCAATTCCTGTCTCATATTTTTGCGGAATATTTCCTCGCCAGTGAACGATGAGTTAGCGAAACAAACTTCCTCGACATAGTAATTAAGAAACTTCCGCAACACAGTAATTCAAAATATGAACCCCGCGATACCATTCATAACAATTCGACCGACAGAGATTTTACACTTCATCCTGCCTTTCGGAGTTACGTACAAATCCCATGTTATTTTTACCTCCAATAACTTTTAATGAATATTATAATGGACACTGTTTTAATCTTCAATTAGAAGAAAGATTTTAGCATATATTTTAATGACCTTTTTTATTTTAGCATATAACCTTGTAATATATAATTTTTAGGAAAATCCTTTTTGCACATCATTTCATAAACCAATGCTTCTAATTAATTATAAAAAGTCAGGTCGTGTGGTACAATTATAAATAAGTTATTCCATTTGAAAGGGTGTACAAACACTTTGTACACCCACTGTACAAAGTATAGTGTCCATTGTCCGTTCGAAATCGTTCGAATAAGTATGTGGCTTTATTTACGAAGATGAGAAGGAAAAGGGGAAAAGCGGAAGAACGGTAGCCACGCAACAGGCAACCGGTCTGCGGTAAGATCCACTGTTTTTCTCGGGCAAATTCGAGGCAATTTGGTCTTAACGCAACCCGATGTTAATCCTAAGATAAGCAATCTCGCGATTCCTCCCGGTTAGCCGTGTTCCGGCTGCGGTTACCGCGGGAGAATACCCTCCAGAGTACCATGCGTAATTGTTAACTCATAGCACGCAGAAGAGACTCGCTTCTCCTCGTATTTATAAACTCCGTTTAACTGTGCTCCCCGCGATATCCACGAGAAACTTGCCCACCTCCGCGTAGAACGCGGGCTATTCAGTTTTTTCAAGCAGAAACTTCTGCGACACGCGGAAAAGTAGACGAAATGGGAGAAAAGTTGGTAACACCGGCGTTGGCGAAACGTTTTTAATAGGACACCATCTGTTCTGGGAATTATTCACACGCGAGTCTGGAAAATCGTTTCGTTGGTGGCGCAGGAAACGACATGATAGTTGGCGCGAAGTAAAAGAGATATTAACCCTTAAACATTTGAATTTTCTTGGTGGAATTCGTGGACGGCATCAAATACTGAAAATGAACCGCAAATGTTTCTACTCATAAATCTACCGAGGTCTACCCATTATTTTCAGCAATAATATTTAAAATTGCAAATAAAGACAAAATACAAATATTCTCAACATTCTTCAAATAAAATACTATTTTCAAAAATTACTGCATCAAATAGAAGATTTTATTTTGAAAGTTGTACGCATACTTCTTTAAATGAATAGAATTATTTACCATTTATTCTATTTTGAAATATTATTTTATCCAGCTGGGCAACTGAGTAGTGCTTTTATACCTACACATCTTACAGAATAATAGATGGTTCACGATTATTTCCCAACCTTTCGATCGTTGATATAACATTGCAATGGCCAAGTGAAAGTTGGACAAAGTGTTGGCAAGCAATTGACCATTAGCATTACCTTGGAGGGTTCACTGATGGGATGACCAACCGATCGATACGTTGGGACAGATGCGGAAGTGCATCGGCCCTGATGTTGGCGTAGGTCCAACCACTTCGGAGCTCTTACAGATACTGACGACGATGAAAAGATTTTTTTCTGCGAAACAGGTCAATTTCTACCCGCCGCCGTAAATACTGGAAATCGATTAATCAGAGTTCCGAAGGCCGCACATCTTATCGACATGTTAAATTGAATTCAGACTACAATCCCTGGCAGAAAGTAATAATAATAAAAAAAAACCGCATAATTTTCTTTGAATTTAACAAAACAAGTTCAGATTTTTTGACATATCAGAAGAATTATTTTACTAATTAATTCAGCATAGTAAATAAATAATAATTTAAGGTTTAGACTTTCAAAAAATCTAAAAAAATTCTTGTCCCTATTTTAAATCAACTAATAAATTAAAAATGACTAATAGTCTGATTGATTGTTAGTCGTAGCAAAATTTAGTAAAATTAGTTAAAACTTTTTGATTAGTTAGTCGTAAAAATGTATAAAAATATATAAAAATGTTTTGCAACAAACGAGCCAGGTTGCCAATAGAGGTTTAACATTTCTATTGGCATATTCAAGTGTACAATTATCTGCAATCTAGTTACACAAGGAATATCGTCGATCATTCTCGTAATACGCACAAGTTCTTCCAACTTCTCGTGTTCGTCCCCCTTTAAAAACCATAATTCCCCGTTGGGCTAACTGCGAGCTCTACAGAGACTACGAAACGACTCTGTTACTTCTGACTCATTACGACTCGACACATGTAGCGAAACAACAGCGGCTGCACACGCAACAACGGACGACAAGGTAAAGTTCCCGGAACCTGTACAAACGGTCCCGTCGACTGCTCAAACATTTTTGTCGTGCTTTTCTCTCTTTTTCTCCCCGAAGAGCGTCCTGCACACATTCGAGATTTCTATCACTTGATGTTGCACCGTGTAGTACAAGTTCACCGTTTCGGATTGTTCACAAGGTCCTGCGGCCCGTGAAACTTTCGAAAGCCCGAAGCTACTTTCCGGACTTAGGGCACCGACGCGCGGCCTGCCCGAAAGTGATGAAGGATGTTTTGTGTTTTACGCGTCCAGCGAGCTGCCACGGCTTTCTCAAGAATTTTATAACGGTTCAGAGATATTGAAGAAGTTCGCCGGAGCATTTTCCGTTCTGTAAATTCGATAATTCGAAGCGAACGAACGGAAAAGTTCGCGTCGATTAGCCACCCTGCGAGAACGGAGCTTTGCCTTGCTTGGCCGGAAGTGAAATCGGTCTGTGGAAAAAAGCTATCGAAATCAGGTGTGCCATATTAAATATTAACATGGCTTCGTGGTCTTCGCATAATCGTGGTCCGAAGTCGAATTGTTTATTTTGACTTCTGGCTTTTTTTTTATATAAGGTGAAGTGGGTTAAGATCTGTAAACGGGGTAAGTGCATAAACTGTTTTTTTTTTAATATAATATCAGAGAAATTTCTCTAGATTGTATTTATTAATGTGCTATAAGTAGACTGCATCTATTTTATATACATACATTGTTACTTTTTACTTGTTACTGTTACTGTTAAATATATAAACAGAGTCACACTGTTCATATATTTATTAACATTACAAAGATAACTTATAAACGAAGATTGAGACAATATAATGAACATTTTCAAATTCAACACTAACACTAATGTTACCATGCACAGCCATGTGGATTCCATTTGGGGTTTTATAGCTTAATAAAAAAAGAAAAGAAAACTGTGCCAAGCGTTTGATACCGACAGCGTTAAGAATTTACATACCAGACTGGAAATACATCAGTCTAAAATCCAACTTTACAAAAACTAGTCTGCACTTACCCCTCTCCTAACCTTACAGCTTAGGCCAACCCTATTGCATGGACCATCGCGAGCATTTCCCTTGCTTGGAAACGAAATCGACGCGGGAAAACGCTGGAGAAAGAACGGTAACGTTCAACGACGATTCATTGGTTGGCTTGCACCATAAGAGAACCGGTGGCCACGCCATTATCGACACGTATGAGGGTTTCGAAGTACCTGGATCACCGCCAATTCCGGCGGAAACACGGCGAGCGTATTGTCCTCCGCTATTTCTCATTCTATCACGCGGATTCAATCCGATCCATTACACACGGCCATCGCGGAAATTGTCCAGCACGTCCTGTGTCTAGCTTAATTCGTCATATTCCAATTAACCCAGGATTTTCTATTAGACGTAGAAATTAAGCGCTTAACAGTACATCCCGAATGAGACTCGGGCAGAGAGCGTCGAATAATTTTATCCCGTATACAGTCGGTCACATAACTATTCTCATGCAATGCTTTACTATCCAGACTCACGATGGAAATATGAAAAATAATCTACTCGTTTCTGAATGCCTGTGAGCTAAATATTTAAGGAAACTGTGTAGGTTTAAAAACTGCTTGTTTACCAACCAACGATTATTTATATGTAATTTGTATTGTATTATGTAATGTATAATAATGTATTGAAAAATAATCTCTACTTTGAGATTCTAATTGCATTAAATAAAAAAAAAATACATAAGTATTCTGTACACCCTTTAAAACAGAATAACTTTTTAAATTTTTATTAACGACCCAAACGAAAAAGTTTTAATAAATGTCTGCTTTATTTTTCCATGCAGCCTTGTAAATTGTAATTATTGTAATCAATGGTTTTAATTGCTTACGAAACAACAGATCGTTTGGTACAATTTTATAAAACAGTTGTTCTGTTTTAAAGGGCGTACGAATACTCAATGTACATTTTATAATTGCGTAGGTGGAGTCCATGGTGACCGTTCTCCTTCTCTTTCGAGCTCGAAATAAGGATCGGACGAGCTCGGAAAAATTTAGCGACACGACGCGAGTAACACCAAAAATTCATTGAAAGTCTTTTATCGGGAGTTCAGCTCTATGTATACTTATACATGTACAATACATGTACAGATATATGTATATATACATGACGGACATATCGAAAGTAATCTTCTTCTGTTATTAAGGTCGAGACCGCGATTTACGAGCGTTTGACGTGGGTATTTACGGATCGATAGCTCGTATCGGACACAGGATTTTCTATGTTCCTTCGATTTGATTGTCACGATCGCCGCACGTTGTAATGCAACGGTACGGGATTGCACAGGAGCGACTACAGTTTATTTCATATCGAAAGAAGCTTTGCCATTTCCTGACAAATCTATTACCCATTCAATCCTAGAATACAGTGTCTGGCGTAATTGTTGAAACGTGTTGAAGGATCATTTTATAAGACGACGTGTAATATACATGTTTTAAAAAACATTGCAAATGTTTCTAATTGCTCACAAAACAACAGGTTGTTTGGTACAATTTTCTTTTACTTTGAACATACTTGATTTATTTTGGACATACAATTATATTTTTAGTTTATTCGTCTCTTCTCTGCGTGTAGTTTTCATTGCACAGAACGAGTTTCACTATTTTCGGCGAACTTTGAAATCAGATGCTCCATTTACACCGAACTCGCGCGGAAATTGGAAACAATTAACGCGGTTGCAAACTTTGTCGTAAATAAACGCGAGCCATTTTTGCCTCTCGCGTTTCCGACGGATCGGGGACACGTGTCCGCGAAAGTTTCGTCGGTTTCGAAAACCGCGGGAATGCTGGTTTTTGTTTCGCAGTCGTCGTGCGTCCGTCGGAAACGCGTAGAAGTATGGAGTCCGCGAAGCGCGACTCGACACAATATGAGACATTTGTATTAAACGGCGCGTGTAAAAATTTCATGGGAAATACGACCATACTTTCGACTGCCAGTTCAAACTGAAATACATCGACGGTTTTTTTTTTCGTCGCTGTGTTGCAGCTCTCGTGGAATTATTCATTGACTCGGCGACGTATGACAAACGCACGTTTGTTTTACTGAAATGAAAAATACGAAGCGTTTCCGGAACGTTTTATTTAAAAAATTTGGTTTTCATAATCGTTGCTCAATTTATCGATTTTCAGGGTTTTTATTCAAATTTTTGCCGATTATTAATCGAATTACAGCTTACTATAGATTAATCTTTTCTTTTATGTGAAATATTTTCTTCGGATCTTTTATAGGAAATAGAACAACGGTGGATGAAATAGTATTTCAGTCAGAAAACCTATCGCATAAATAGTTGCAAATCTGTGGTAAATCGACTGAATAACTTTGAAAAATAAAGTAACCATCTGTCTAAATTATTTCTCTTGCTAAGAAACATTTTAAACGGTTTCATCTTTCCGAATCTTACGATTTCAGGTGTACGTTGCTTCAGGAATCGTTAGTTTCTCCATTCGAAGGAAGTTCGTTGTTATTTTATGTTTCCAATAACTTTATTGAATTCCGAACTTTCCACTGTTGAGTTATAGGTTTCCTTTACGGAGATCGAACAAAGATACTTCGTCTTACTTCTTTGAAACTTAAAACTTCGAGCCACTGTTGGCAAATTGAAATGATCCGACATCTATTAAGCTAGAGTTTCAATGAGAATATTTCATTTCCATGCAAAATATTATTCCACTTCAACTCTGTCCAGTATTTTCCTACGTTGATCACTGTAATGGCGATAAATAGACTGCGGATCTTCGCGGACGTAAAATATGCAAAATTCGTATGCAAATGTGCACATGAAATATGCAAATGTGCACAAAAAATATGCAAATCGAAAAATATGGTCGGAACTAATACGAAGAGATATGTATCAGTTACGTTTTAATCAACAATAACACGGAATTTGTAAAACTGCTTAGGAAACTAGTAACATAGGATCGAACCTGTGCGCCGAAATTGCAATTTCTATTTAGATCCTTATAGTTAGAAATAGTTGTATGCACAGGGTGTATAAAAAGTACACCTCCTTATCGGTGCAGATTCACCCTAGCCTGTATATTTGCAATTTGATGAGCGTTGTCAATTGGCCGCAAGTTAGGTCTAATCGAGCCACTACAGTGCACTGGTTAAAATTCGATAGCTATCCTGACACGTGTATAGGATTGAACGTGGCGCGGCAACGAATCGAACGTGATTCGTCCTTTTGATTCGGCTGTTGTGTTTGGCCCAG
The DNA here is from genome assembly GCA_916610235.2 of Lasioglossum morio. Classification (NCBI taxonomy): domain Eukaryota; kingdom Metazoa; phylum Arthropoda; class Insecta; order Hymenoptera; family Halictidae; genus Lasioglossum; species Lasioglossum morio. The sequence continues at coordinate 13,958,229 of OU744334.1, forward strand.
CATGGTCGAAATCCATCGTCGAACAGGCATCCAAAACGATTTGCACAATCGGTTAACCACTTCCGAATATACATTCGTGACAGCTCTTTGGGCAAAACCCAGATACTGGCCCGTCCGCGTATTTATCACGCTATGTGCCTGGAGATTGAATCCGTAATGGTGTCGCGAATTCAGCCATGCCTCGTCGGTTTGCTGATCCCGCTGGCATCAAGCGGACGCAGAAAATAGAAATCTCTGTCACGTCTCTGGGAACGGACGCGAGATCGCAGATGGACAGTTTCATCGCGCGCCGACAAAGAGTTTCGAACGACACAGCCCGAAAGCCTGAGAGTCACGAGACTTGCGAGTCTTTACGCGTTTGTATTCAATCTGTTACGTATGAAACGTCCGATTTTTAACAAGCACTTTAAACCACAGCCCTTTTTCATTCGCAGCTCGCTTTTCAAAGATTTTTCTTTTTTTGTTCAATGTGCCATTCAGATTAAAATTTCCAAGTGTAATTTTTTAATCTTTGCAAAGTTGTGTCGACAATCGAGAGGTTGACAACGCTAAAAATTGACATTTTCACGGTTACGTTGGGAAACTGTGTTTCAGATAGAAATTTTCTGCGAATAAGTTTCGCTAACACGTTCCCTGATAAGCTGTTTTCGAGGAGCTGTCATTTTCAGGCAACCGGAAACGATGCACGCTACAGAGTTTGATGAATGTTGAAACATTTAATATTTTTTCGCTGTTCACGGCGACACGAACGATAATTGTTTTTTCCGGCAATTTATCGTAAAGCAGTCTTGATTATAAAGATATGTCACTTATCTTTACGTTAAAACCAGACGTTCGGATTGGGAAAAAGAGGATTAAATTTGAAATGAGATAAAGTTAGAATCTCTTTATGTTATCTGACTTTGAAATATTAATATTGTGAAAACTGCATACATTGAACTGTCGTTTCAGTCGTACCAAATTTTATAATCGGGCTTCTAAAAGTGTAATGTAAAAAAGTAATCTCTACAATTTAAATGAAAGGGTGAACGTCCAAGTTATTTATTCTGGCTATCATAGATACCAGGAGCTACATTTGTTTCTTTTTTTCAATCATTATACTTAATACGTTGAAAGTAATACGATAAGAATTTTAATTTGTTTACGTGGCTTTCCTGTACTTCTTAATCTATTTTTTACCATCCCTGCAACGTGCAACAATGTCGAAAGACTATTATACATCATTAATTTTTATCATATTGGATCAGTTACTTTGATTTTATGGAATTGCTGGAATTGTTGCCTGTCAAGCTGTCAACTTTTGAAAGAACAAAAGATAAATAGGTCTATATTTTCGTCGTTCAGTATTTATGACAGTGATCTATGATCTAGTTCTGTGAAGAATATATTTTCAATATTTTGTTGACAAATCCCCTCGACGAGAAAGGGTGTATAGCGAATGCAGAATTGTTATTGACTCAACGGTGACGACCAACGTGTACATTTATTTATGTAATGTCAACGAACGAATCGAATGAAAGTTTATGCGCTTTTCCTGCTGACAAAAAATTCCAACGCAAGTTTTATTCGAAGTGTGGAAGATGGGTAGTGTACTGTGGAGTTCAGCTAAATGGAGAGCCGAGACATAATTAACCTAACCTTGTGGGGCCTCACTAATTTACGGCCTTCTATTAAGGGGAACTACCTCGCATTACACCTCAATTAACTCGTTACACAAAACGTCATCATATTTTGAGTCACACTCGACATTTTTTGATTAATTGTTTACGTCTCAAATCGAAGAATAATTTGGAGTGTAAAAGGTTAATCTTGGTAGTTAAAAAGCACTTTTTCGTTTGCTTAACCATACATTCGATGTACGCGACGAATTATGCGAAGCTCAGATTTACAAAATGAAAAGAAATTGAAGTTATTAAAGTTTTTAACTCTTAAATGCATTGTGTTGCCATTTGACAACATACGATAAGTTTGTAATAAAAAATATTTTCACAAAGATGTGATGTTGTTTTTTCCTTCTTATTTTTCCCTTAGTATACACTCTTTTTTTAGTAATGTTTGATAAATAGAAACTGTAAACAATATATCGTGCATTTAAGGGTTAATAAAAGTACAAGATGTAATCTGCAATACATAACTGGCTTGTGTTCTCACAATTAAAGTCAAAGTAAGCCGATAACTGTGAGAAAATAATTTTTAATCGAATCCTTGTAGATTGGTGCAAAAACCAAATAAGTGTTAGCTTTGAAAATTATGTAACTCTTGCACCAAACAATCAAGAATATCGGTATAAAAGCGTGTGAAGTTCCAAGAAGCAGGATTTCGCTGGAAAATGGACTTGCCCGGTCTCCGCCGCGAGGTCCTCGATTGGAACCGTCGCAGACATTTTTATAGTTTTATCCGAGCAGGCCGCCGCGTTGAATCCGAATGTAAACGGACAGTTCACGCGATCAATCGAAATGCAATTATAAGGCCACCGACGCCAGATTTAGGAAGGATAATGTAGCCAGTTGAAAAAGGATAGGAGGTCAGGTGGTGCTGTAAGGATCAATACGCCATCCTCTCTCTCGAGAGAGAGGCTCACGTGTTGCTCCCGTTTCCGGTGGCACCCGGTGAACCGAGAAGGATCAATGTACCCCTTTCTGCGATCGTTTTGCGATTACCACACTGCGGCCGTTTATGCAAATTACACTGTCCGCTCCAAGGAACTCGATGCTTAACAGATTACCGACCGGTGATTATTGCATATTTTTGAAAAATATATGATACATGGCTAAATTTTCATTTAGCATTTAGTATGAACTAACTAAGTCACCCTCAATAACGTCGTCTAATAGTTTCATTTAAGATTGCAATGTCAAAGAAAATTTCTATGCTTTTGTTTGGTACAGCAGAATTATTGAAAATCCTATTAATAGGCTTCCGGACGGTAAAGTGTTAACGAAACAGTAACGGCTACGCAGAATAATTCCTTAAATAAAAAATCATCGATAAAGAATGCAAGATAAAGGTATTTTCATTTGAAAATTTCACGATGCATCTAAATTTGTAGCTCTCTTCTAATATTGTATAATCTGTCGTTTATATGTGGCTCGGATTTAAAACTGTCGTTAACATAGTTTCAAGAACATATTAAATTCTCTTGTCTCCTCAGGTTGAGTTATTCTAGTTCTAGTTTGAGGTTAAAACCCGGTGACCGGGTACACTACCAGCTAAAACTTTCGAATAGCTTGCAGAGAAATCTTTGAAAGAGGAAAATTGAACTAGCTGAAAAGTTAAGTGTTTGACCACTGTGTGTCACACAATAGAACGATATTTTCACAAAACTGATTGATTCGAAATAAAATTTCCATTCAATCAAACCGTTATCTCGTCTTTCAAAACTGACGAATACAATTCGGTAGCATAAAAGAAGAACTAAGAGTTTTGAAGGCGATCTTCTATCTAGCGTTTTTTAACTACTGAGAAACCCCATCTTTGTGGAATCGAGAAATAAGAAACGAATCTACCGCCTTAACAAAACCACCGAGAACATTTCAGCAAAGGAAAACTTGATTTCAAATGTCCTCGGGAATCACCCTTTTCAAAGAAGTACATTTTCGGGCCACTCTTATGCTTGGAAAATTCAATTTTCATCCGCTTCTCGAGAAATTGGCCCGTAACGTGCGACGGAGCGTACTTGCGCGATTGCAATTTTGTCAATCCGTTTGCAACGCGGATGACGCTACGTCGGGTTCGCAGGTAAGTAATCAGAGCAGTCTCTGTTTAACGTGAAGCGCATTACGCCATATTCCGTCGAGTGTATCGCGTTAGAGGAGAACCGACGAATTTCCTGAGCACCCTTTAAGGAACCGTGTCCCAACGGAATGACATTTCTCGTTCCAGTTTTCCATGAGAATCCAGGCTCTCTCTCTCTCTCTCTCCCTCTCTCTGTACCACCGCGAAAAGGGAAGAAAACTGCGCACTCGAATAATTCACACGACCACTCCACTCGAAAGTCCTCGTTTTCCTCGGTCAACCTTTGAATCGTTCGTTCCGCCTGCGCTTTTGTAGAAGTCGATACTTTAAGAGCCACGATAACCACGGATAATTCAAAGGTCAAAAGAGTAAAGACCGGGGCGCGGTGAAAATCGCAAAAAAAACGAGGAAGACCGTTGAATCCGAAAAAGGATTAATCTGGTGAAGTGCAATTATACGTTTAACGAAGCATCCGCAATTGGTTGAAAAGACGAGCTTGAAGCCCAGACTTACTTGCTAGAGTAGGGACACAAAATTTCAATCTGGCGACCCTGCTTAAGCTAACAGGCTAATCATGTGTGTCATTCATATTTTATCAGATATTGTAGAAAACTGTTCTAGATACAAAATAATAAAAATGTAATGAGATTGGCTGATTTAAAAAATTTCTCGAAATTAAATTAGCTCCGTGAATGGTTGACAAGTTACGAAGAACTTATCGTTGGTTTATAAAACACATTATACCGAAACCAAAAAAGAAAATATAGATGATCAGTCTCGAGCAATTATTTCTTTTACGAATATAGCAACGTGTCACAATGACTTGGTACGAATAAGCATTGTATCGAAACTTATCGACACGGCACAGTTATCAGTGTTCTACATTATCAGTATATGTAGCACATTGTATTCATATAGACTACTGAATTGCGCAGCGATGAATACTCGAAAGATTATATCGGTACACATCCTGCATCGATGTTTAATTATACCACTGAAAGAATTTCACGTTTGCAACGTGTACTTCCGGATAAGCATTAAAAAAAAACAAAAAGAACAAATAGTATGCATTAAAGAACAAAAGAAATAAATCGCTCACGTTTCCTCTGAAGATATGATCATTGACGTCATGCAGAATAATTAAAACACAATAACTGCAACGAGCCGTTTGATTCATATGAAAACGTAAAAAATATTGTTAGTCAATTGCATTTATTCCTCTTTTATAAATGATTAAGGAAGTAAAGCCATTCTTCGTCGGGAATAATAATTTATAATTGAAGAATAAAAGGATAGATAGTTTACTAATATAGATCAGTTTAATTTCAGTCCACGATTGTGATTAGAAATAAAATTGTTAAAACAGTATCAATTATCAAATTTATACGGTAGAAAATCAATAAAGATCTAAGCCAGCATGATAAATGATTCTTTTGATGCAATCACAATCATTATTTGAAGCGGTCTTATCGGGCCAGCATTTATTTATCAAGTGTCTGTCAAATGCGATTAGGATCTTATGAAACAGAAAATCCGAACGCATGCGTCGGAGAAAATCCCAGCCACTCACCACGAAATCAGTAGTCACTCAAAAACGAGTAAAATAATGTTTCCAAAACATGTTTCGACAGCTACTGGGAAGAGAACCAGTTAAGAACAGAATCATTACGAAGCAGAATTAAATTTCTTTAAATATCATTGTAGAATAAAATGGACGTTAATTATACAATTTGCATATTTAAGAAGTTTTCTCTCGTGAACAATTATTAGCGTGCATCAATGACTGTGCAAATTCAGACGAGATTACAATGCTTTTTTTCTCACAAGGAGAGGTCACGGACGTCGGGAACCGGATTTTCCTGAAACTTGCAGTATATGAAGATTACGTATCCGACTTTAATTTGGCAAAGCAGTAGCGCGCACTTCTCAAGATTTTTCGAGAAAATTGCATTTGAAAATCTGTACCCGGTCGTAAGGAGTTCGTGTCAACTCTTGAACAAGAACCGCAGTGGCCGAGGGCGCTGCGGGAAAGACTGGTAATCAGTAGGTCGCTGGTCGAGTCTTGCTGTCGACATTTTTTTCTATCTTTTTTTTTTCAGTTTTAATCCTAAAATTTATGAAACCCAGAGTATCACTCTGGGTCCTGTCATACTAACACGTAATTGTTTTTTCATTAATAAAAAATGTGCAATAATAAAGTAAATATAACACTGTATTATTTTTATGTTCGATCTTTTTTTCAATACCCACAAATAAAAAACATGCATGTTCTGTTTGAAAAATATTTGTTTAATGGCAGATTTCATAAATTTTAGGATTAAAAATGAAAAAAAAAAGATTTAAAAAATATATCGACAGCAAGACTCGAACCGGCGACCTACTGATTACCAGTCTTTCTCGTAGCGTCCTCGGCCACTACAGTTCTTATTCAAAAGTTAACGCGAACTCCTTATGACCGGGTACAGATTTTCAAATGCAATTTTCTCGAAAAATCTTGAGAAGTGCGCGCTACTGCTTTGCCAAATTAAAGTCGGATACGTAATCTTCATATACTGCAAGTTTCAGGAAAATCCGGTTCCCGACGTCCGTGACCTCTCCTTGTCAGTAGTAATACGAAAGAAAAGAATGTGCTTGAGATAATTTCTCGCTTAACGATTGATATCATTGTTGCTAGCGAAGAATCAATTAAGAAAATTAAAAAAATATTAAAAATCGTCACAATTCATCGATACATCGAACAATTTTAGTAGAAAATGTTCGTTCTAAATAAAAATCCGCAGTCTACTCGTTGGTGCGTGGAAATAAATAAATAACGCTTTACTCAATCAACATTGAACATCAAAGAGAGATAAAAATGACAATTTTTTAGACAATATATGTAAGTAAAAAAGAACTGAAGTGTCAGTGACGTATCGTTGAATAAAAACACAAAATTGGAAATGCAAATATTTCTTATATCTGTTAAAAGCTATTATGAATAATTGCCTCGTGTTTGCCTTCGTGTTAACAAGAAGACCAAGTGTTGAAATCTAAAAAATGCCCGTTGTCAGTCTTTGTGTAAACACTGTCGAACGGAAACGGAGTACCGGTGCTGCGTTGATTCGAGACATCAGGTCATTCAAAAGTGTTATCAGAAACAAATTTAATCATAATAATCTGAATCAACCGCTAAATCCATGTATTGATTCAACACGGATTGCAGATCTATCTAATCTGAATCAATGGGGCTGAGAAACCACTTGAAATTTTGAAATACCAAACAGAGTATATAAAATAACGGAGCACAAGGCGGATGCATTACAGTCGGTGGAAACGGTACGAGCAGAAACATGATTCTCTCAACTTTGTCAATATTCGCGCTGTTAGCGGTGTCCAACGGTAAGTAAATTCGACCGTTTATTTATTCTATGAACTTGATCGTTCCATCTGCACAATCTGACGTTAAATATTGGCTTACAATCACTTAATCTAGGAAATTTTCATCAGACTATTTTAATTCGTGACAAAAACGCGGTGAAATCTTAGAATGAATAATAACAAATGGCATGTATACGATTCTTGGTTTCCTCTGAAATTTTTAATATTTACTTGAAACATTTTCATTAATGTTTTCATTGACCTAAGAAAAATGATCAAATTAAACATGTAAAACGAATAAACGAAAGAAGAGTGACTCGTTCTTAATTGTCACCATCTGGCATATTGGTTTAAAGTTATTTTGCGAAATGTCAAATGATTCGTACAAATAAAATAAAAAGATCGTTGTAGTTGAACCACGATCTTCCGGGAAACGGGTATCGCGATTCGTACCGAATCGAATTCGATGTTATTAAACAAGTATAATCTGATCAAATCTTCGGTCGATGAATGATTTCCTTGTTATGCCCGGCAAAGTGTTCGGCACGCAAGCAATCTTCCTGGATATGAATTCGATAAGCGCGTTAAATGGCATTAATAAGTAGAGTAATCAGCGCAAGCTGCTTAATGAACGGTGGTTCGTTCACAATCGGAACGTACTAATTTGGTATTGTGTATCTTACTGTATTTGCACAGCCGCAATCCTGCCATGGTTCGATCCAAGGATCGTGAACGGAGAGAACGCGAAGGAAGGGGAAATTCCGTATCAGGTGAGCACCGGTATTTCCCTGTTATAATCTACGGTTATTTGATGAGGGAGAAACTCGTAAATGAGGATTCCAGAATGCAACGTGTAATGGAGACTCGGGAGTATAATGTATACGCAAGTAGAATCAACCGAGTCTGCAATTTTATCGCATAGAATCTTCGATTCATCTCTCGCAATCCACATTTAAAATGTAGGGCACAACGTAAAACTGGTGTCAGAAAAATGCGGCATCTCAGTTGTAAATATCGTAGACATTTGCAATATCAACTCAAAGATTTAATATAACAATATTTAACTCTTATTATTTTCTCTGTTATTATTCGTCCACTCTCGTTTTAACAGTTGATTGTCACACGAAAAGCTCATAAGAATTGTAAGGTGTTACAACTAGAATGACAATTGAATTCCACACCGATCGAATCGATACTGATGGACAAGTAACGACAGGTTTCTAATTAGTGGTTCTGCTTGATGCTGTTGGAGCAGGATTTTTTTATAATAACAAATGAATTCTGGCATGGAGGAACGAATCAAAATACCGAGTTCCTCTCTGCTCAGATTTAATTAAATTATACAAAACTTTGTGATAAAAGGGACTCTCCTTGTTTTCAGGTGTCCCTTCAAAACAAAGGTAGCAATTTCCACTTCTGTGGCGGATCGGTTCTCAACGAAAATTATGTTATCACCGCGGCTCACTGCATCGAGGGGTGAGTATGGCGTCCACGGATCGAACAATCGATCTCTTTGGAAAATGAAGCGGGCTTTCTCATAACTATATTTTCTTGCAGCAAAAGTCCGTCTGGGATCAAAGTTGTTGCCGGAACGATCGATCTCTCGAAACCGAACGTCGAGCGCAACATCGTGAAAATCATCGCGCACGAGAACTACAATTCTCGCGACTCTTGGAAAAATGATATTGCTTTGCTCAAGGTAATTAAACATACTTATATTGTCAATGTAGTTCACGACTCCGCGTAATCATTTACACTATCGTTTTTATTGACGCAGGTCGAAAAACCATTCTCGAAATCAAAACTGGTTTCTTTCGTACCACTTCCGGCCGCAAACGACGTCATCCAACCAAATTCGCGGGCCACGGTTTCCGGATGGGGCAGGCTCAGGGTAAATAATGTTTAATTTTATCAAGTTTCATAGAATACCCACTGGATTTATTATCCCTTTGCAGTCGAAGCTATTTTAACTTGAAAATTAAACATTTCTTCTGACCAAGAATAATTCCATTCTATATATCAACATATTTAATAATATAAACAATATTTTGAATAATGGTACAGCAATTTTTAGTGGTGCCTCTCTGTGAGACACCACTCGAGCGCTAATTTTAACGCATTCTAAAAGGTAACGTTTCTATCACTGTTTAAAATGTTGGAAACGCTTCGTGTAATTGCAGCAAGGCGGACCCACAACCATTCATCTGCAACGGGTGAACATTCTGATCGCTAACCAGGATTACTGCAAACTTATGTACAACAAGGTTGGCTACAACATCTTCGACTCGCACGTTTGTGCGTACGATCCACAGGTCGAGAAAGGATCGTGCAACGTAAGTTTCGTTCAGATAATGGTTAAATCGGTCACAACAGCGCATGTAACACTCTAGAAAATGGAAAAGAGAAAACCGTTCCTGAGAGAAGGATATTTTCTGAATGATTTTCTGCTTGTTCTTTGAAATTGGCTGAAACTCAATGGTGTCAACACACTGGCCGATTGAATTCTATTGATTTAACCCAATTTGCTTCACTGTTCGGGAAATTGGAACATTTATATTTTGAAAATTCAATTGAATCGCAAAATTGTTGATGCGATCTACAAAATTTATGTTCCTCTTGGGTTGAATTATCTCCGAAAAGGGGGTACGTTAATTCACGGATTTTAATAACGTGTACTCTTTTCGTTAATGAACACGCGGATTAATATCTGACAAGAGAATGTTCACGATGTAATTAAATATTAATTTCTAGAATTAATGTTTCATCGATCGTTTCACCAACGCGTTCTTTATTGTTACAGGGTGACTCTGGCGGCCCACTGACTGTCAATGGAAAAATCGTGGGTCTGGTTTCGTGGGCTATGGGATGCGCTCTGACCGACTACCCCACTGTTTACACCCGTGTAGCTTCTCATCTTAATTGGATTAAAGCAAACGCTGTATAGATCGAAAAAACAGAACACGGACTAAAAAAGAAACGACCAAGCGAAATAGATGGAACAACACTGGACGAAATCCATACTGTGCAGCATTTTTTTTATATTAATATCAATTTCAATATGCATATCGTTAATTCAAATGTAAATACTGATCGTGTACATTAATAAACTATTTATCACAATGAACTGTTTTCTCTCAGAATCCCTACATAAAATTGTATCGTAACCGTGATCAACAATTGATTTATTTGTTTGCAATTTTCCTACGTAATACTAATCGTACCGAGGACTAAAAACTATCAAAACGTTTTAGCTTACAGAAACGACAAAGCTCTATTTGTTTAGATTCCGTGCAATTTTTATTAGAATATGTGCTTCGATAAAGAAATGTATCGAATCAATTTCCATGTAAAGAACTTCATAGTTTTAATAATTGTAAGATTCAATTCTTAGATTATTCCGTTTATGTTATTATTCACAGCACTTTCGTTATGTATCTTATGTATTTAAAACAATTTTTGAAGTTTCACTTGGTGTGAAAGAGTATTTAAATAAAAAAATTTAATATACCACTTTTTTAAGACGGACTAAAAAAAGTATAAAATCATTTTTCCTGGCCCCATTACAGATAGTCCTGAAAATTTGTGATTGCGAATTTTGAATACTTATAGAAATACTTGTAATTTTGTTAATTTTGTTTGTTAAACTTTCTTTTTATGTAAATAATTATTTTCTGCTCTTTAGACGAACAGACAGACAAGAAAGCGAGTTAATAAAAACTTGGTAAAATATAAGGATTCACTTTATATGCTATTTACATTTCGTGAAGGGAATCACTGTATAATATGAAACAAGAAAAACATGAAATATAATATAATTAAACTCTTCATTTACATTCCGTACTTCATTCTCTTATTTGCAGATTATTCAAACCAAACCATTGTACTAATTTTTACGAAATTTGTATTCCTCTCTCATAAAAAGAAATTTGAAAGAGGAATCAGTAAGTAACATTTGCTTGAGATCAAAGTTAATGTTACAAAAAATATACCTCTCTCAAATTTTCAGATTAATTACAAGCTTTCCGCGTTCTACTTTGCGCAATGTTTGAAGTATTTATTTATAGCGATGAATGAAGCAAACATTTCGCCTGAATCAATCACGATAATTTTTAAACGATACGAAAGGTATAATACGCAATTAAATTTGTAATTTATATATTTCTTTAAAAAATACATTCAATGTTTGGTTCATTAGAGTATAAATTTCGTTTCATATTTGTTATTAAAGTGATTCCTGGAATATTGGATTCTTTATAATATCAGAATTTTCGAACCAGTGAACCGGTTCGTTTCGAATTTTGTGTATTATGGATGTTGGGATTAAACGATGGATTTGTTGACAATTGCTGAATAAATACATTATTCCAGCATACTCCGTAATAAAATCGTACAAAGTCTAAATGAATGTGCTTCTGTTATTTTTAAGGCGTTATTAACAATCGTTTTTAATGCTCAGTAGCACCATTGTTATATTAAATACATCAGGCTCTTAACAAATCGAATTAATCCTAACGATAAACGAAACCGTTTATTTCATGAATCATTGGATTGTTGCGTGTCGTATCTCCGCAAATCTCGCCGTATTCATTTATTATATAAATTACCAACTCTTACTTACTTTATCTCAGTGTACAAAGTGCATTAAAGCGTCTGCAAAAAAAAAGAAAGAAACGTGAACGATAAAAAATAGTAAAGTTCAATTTTCAATTAAGAGAGAATGTCTACTATTTAGTCACGTGTCGATACCATGACAAAGGATGCTTCACTGTAGTGCATGCTTGACGCACTTGCTCTAATTTTTCTAAAGCGTGATGACAGAATTCTATGAAATAATATACCACTTTATCTGGAGCACCAACAAATAATTACAATGAAATAATTCATTACTAGGGATCTTTGTGCAAAGTAAAAAATGTTAAAAAAGTTCTTTCTTCTTTTAATTATCTTATTCAGCTGAAATTCGTTCACTTTCCTAAATCTTTTGAACCATGTCCACTGCTTTAAATTGAACCTAACAATTTTTGTTATAAATGTATACGATCTGCAGTCTACTCGTGATGAAACAAATATCGGTATTGATTAAGAATATGTTTTAATAGCACGATGAAAAGTACCACGTTCTTAATTGTTGATCAAGATCAAAAGTTGTCGAAGCTTTGTTGATATTTTTAAAGACTTATGTGCCAATGCTATAATACTTATCTCAGTGATGATCTCTTCTGCGAGATTTCAGATGAGATAAAGCTCGAACGAGATAAAGCTTTTGAAACGTGAATATATGTATTAAGAAACTGTTAATCTCTCTGGTAGGCGAGATAACGATTTTTTAAAACGTACGATAGATTTCAATCGACAGCTACATATATAAAGGTGACATTTGATTCACTTCGTAATCAGTCTGAGTTTCACTAACTTCTGGCATCGGTACTAGCAACATGGCTCTAGCTTTGCTCTCCCTTTTCGCGCTGTTGGCAGCGGTTAATGGTAAGTTCTTACAATCATTCGCTATCGTACGCAAAACGATCATAGCCAGATCAATTTCAATTATTTTTATGGTGTTTCAATTTCATAAAAGCCATTAGATTGAACGAAAAAGAATTACTCTTTCCATTTCTCAAATTTTCGTCCGTGCAAACTACTTAATTATTAACATTCTAATTGCAGCCGGAGTGTTGCACGATTTCGACCCCCGAATCGTAAATGGCGAGGACGCGAAGTTGGGCGAAATCCCATACCAGGTAACAAACTACATACTAAACATTAATTTAAATAAATCCTGAATACAGTAACCAATAATTTTTCTTATTTATTACATTTTAAATGACTTTTATTAATTTTAACGCCGTGGTATAATATCACTCATGTCGTATCAATAGTCCTTTTAACAAATATATGAGTTATATTAATTTATTATCTTTAGTTTGAAGCTGTTTTAAATTAAGAGCATCGTAAAGTTTACAACATTTCACAATTGCATTTACAATGTAATCTCCTTTGTCTGTCTCAATTCTTCTTCCTTTTTGTTTCTTAAGATCTCTATTCTTTCTTTATTTTTCTTAAGTTTTCATATCCATAAGTAGATCTTATCGTGCACTTCATGTTACTTTGTCTTTTACTTTGCTAACTGTTATTCAGTTTCATTAGTTTTCAATTTAATTAGTGACACATCTTCTTAGTATATCTCTAATACTCTTTATCTAGAATTGTATCCTACCTACTTACGTGTATCGAATAAAACGTTATTAATTCAAACCGTACTGTACTAATTCAACGATTTGGTATTTGTTCTAACTTTCCCATGTAATTCATGAATCTCGAATGATTCAGAGTCGCTTATACCATGTTCGTTCTTGTTTATTCTCCGCCACAAAAATTTTTAACGAAATCGTTTATGCATTGTACAAATTTATTCAGAGCAAAATATTTATTTTTACGTAATTCCATCTCACTGGGAGAAAATACCACAGTAAAACGTACGCCTGCGGTAATAGGTACATGTACAACGAAATTCCTACAACGAAATTATTTAATTGAAAATGAAAAGCAAAATAATCCTCGAAGATCACATTCGTGCAAACCAGGAACAGACTAACATTTGATTTTGTGTTGCGGCTTAGGTATCTCTTCAATCCACTACATCTAAGAGTCATTTCTGCGGTGGATCAGTGATCGCTTCAAACTATGTTCTCACAGCAGCCCACTGCGTCGAGAAGTAAGTTCAGTAGTTTCCTATCCAACGGAATCCCTTATAATTACAGTAATTCGAAGCAGTGTTACAAAGCCGAATATAATATTGTTAACAGCCGAGCACCGAATGCGCTACAAGTTGTTGTCGGCACAGTACGCTGGGCAGATCAGACAAATGTGCACCAAGTCGAGAAAGTTATTACGCACGAGGGCTACAGATCTTGGGACTCCTATGTGAATGACATCGCATTGCTCAAGGTAACTGAACTTCTCGATCCAAAACGTGGAACGGTTTTTCTCATTTCACGAACTGAATCTGTCCCTCGCTGTGTCAAATTGACACAGTGCCGAATTAAAAAACTAAAAGCCACACAGAAATAACAGAACAGTATAACTTATTTTGGGAAAACCGTGTTAAATTGACACGAGGGACGGGTAAGGAGTTAATGTACACGTGTCAATAGAAACATTTTACTTTCCACAGATAAAGACACCATTCAAGCTGGGCAAATACATATCCACTGTTCCCTTGCCGAATGCAAACGAACCAGTTCCTGCTAAATCGCCAGCCGTAGTGTCAGGATGGGGTACTCTCAGCGTGAGTGTCACTTTAGAGAAATATTTTTATTGATATAATTACATAATACATCCCCCCCAAATACTAGAAACAAATTTAAAGATAGGGATAGCTAACTCAGCCTGCATTCATGCTTACTGAAATATTATACGTGACCGTATTAAAAAATTAACCCTTAGCACTATTGTTTACATTATTAAATATTTTGGCATCTGATGAATTACTAAACACTTAAGTATTGTATGAGATACTATATCAATTTCATCTCCATCAAATGGAAAAAATAATATAGGAGAAGAGTAATGATATGGAGGAAGAAATGTTTAATTTTCGAGTTAAAATAGCTCCGAGTGCAAAGGGTTAAAACATGAATGAGTAAAATAATGCACTTAATGATTTATAATATCGTTATTTGTTCACATTTTTATAAAAAAAAAAGTGTGCTTCAATCCATTTTAACTTCCAAATTACATCCACGGAGATTATCTTACAATTAGTTTGGCACTATACTTGGTGACATAATTTTTTCCTGGCAGATTTGAGACAAGTCACTTGACCTACCCTTGATCTTTTTGACCTAAAAGCGTTTTCATTTGTTCGACCCACCTGCAGTCATTGAGTACGTCCCGACCTAATTGTTCCTCGCTTCTTCGACGTTTCGATACATTGTACTCTTAAACAATAACTCCTTCATGAGCACAATTAACAATAGAGAACAACATACTATCACGTGAATAAATATAAAAATATACGGATGTTGAAATGATGGTTTCGACAGCGAACATCCGATGATAATGCAGAAACCTTGTACATTTAATTCGATTTTCGATAAGTAATCGCATTATCGGGGCTGTGCAGTATTAACATTCGTACTAAAGCCTAGATGGCTTATATTCTCACCGAATTGTAACATTAATATGATTTTTGCGTATCAAAGGTTGGCGGACAGATCCCGAATACTCTTCAGAAGGCTAAGCTCGAGATAACTGACCAAAATGTTTGCAAGAACGCATACAGATCTATGAGAATGAACGTCTACGACTCTCACATCTGTGCTAGCGACCCGAAAGCAACCAGAGGAGCATGCAACGTAAGTAACCAACTTTGATAACCACAGTGAAGTCTCAATTTATGCAAAATAAATCATAAATAAATTTATACGTTTTCTCTTAGGGTGACTCTGGCGGCCCACTCACTGTCAACGGCAAGGTAGTCGGTGTCGTATCCTGGTCGTACTCGTGCGCTCTTGCCAGTCATCCCACAGTTTACACGCGTGTCGCGTCTCACATTGCTTGGATCAAGAAGAACGCTGTATAAATCGACATTGGCTAACATCATCCCTACAAGCAAACTTCTTGCCAACTAAAAATATCCGCATACACTAGCAACTAGAAGTGACAAGTCAACACACCGTTACAACTAATAATACAAATGATACTTTTGTTTCTCACGTTCGCCAACAAGTTTTATCTATTTCTTGCTAAACATTGTGCTCCTTTCAGATAGCTTTCCACTGATAAATAAATTTCATTGATAAATATGAATGATAAATAAATTATTCTTACTGAAAAGTGTTTCTCAATTATACCTCTCCTAACAGAGCATAACGAAAAATAGTATCGTGTTGATTGACAAATATGATTTGATAATAAATTGATTAAGTCTAATTTATTTCGCGACAAATATCGCTCGTATTTAATAAATACCAGGGACCAAAAATAACAGATATTCTAAAAGTTTTTACGACGTAAATCATTGATAGAAAGTTGATTATTATTAGAATTTAAGATAATCTACACAATTAGAGATCTACACTCGTTATTATACGGGAATGGATTAATTGTTTCGCGTATAATTATAATAGGCGAGTGATTTGTTTGATGGAATACTTTCGTCCGACGGAGAATGATAAACGGATTATGATTAAACAAAAGCGTTTCGAGCGGCAATTTCTATTCGATTATGTTTCCCGGCAGAGGGTTCGTTCGAGAATCGGCCGGGCGATCGATCAACAGTAGTTAATAGCTCGATGTAGGTACATACACTCTTCTTTTCCGGGTGTCCGCGTTTCCTGTAGTCGCGTGCGAACATTTT
The DNA here is from genome assembly GCA_916610235.2 of Lasioglossum morio. NCBI lineage: Eukaryota > Metazoa > Arthropoda > Insecta > Hymenoptera > Halictidae > Lasioglossum > Lasioglossum morio. The sequence goes on from OU744334.1 coordinate 13,974,679, forward strand.
TTCGCGGAAACGGCAGCTGCGCCAACATCGATTGCATTTTGATTCCGCTTTTGTGTTTGAACGACAACACCGAAGCCCAACACCGTCATAATTCACGTGGCCGCGATGCATCCCGATTATTCACGTGAATGCGCCGCGTCACGCGAAACCGCCCCCGCCCGCCCCCATTTACACCCCTTGCTCACCCAGCATGTATTTCTCTATCGCGGCTGTCGCAAAACTCGATATAATTGAACGGCAGACGAGAATCATAGCAAATTATCGGCGGGTACATTGTAATCGTCGAACGTTTAGCCACAACGCACAGGTTCGATCGAAGTAAAAAGATTGATTCGAGTGTAACAGGTTGAAAAAATTGATTCATCTCTTTCTGAATAAATCAAAGATAAGGTAAATGTACCTATCACTGCGGGTGCACGTTTTCTAGAGGAATTTAATTATGCCACTCTAAGAATTTCTCGATTGCAACGTGTACTATCGGGTAGAGATTAAAAAAACAAAAGATCAAGTACCGTAACTAACAATCCGATCTCGCGATACCGAAATAAATCGGGCTCGTTTCCGCTGAAGATATGATCATTGACGTCATGCAGTTTAATTAAAACGCAATAACTGTAACGGGCCATTTGATTGATATGAAACCGTAAATGATAGTGTTAGTTAATTGTATTTATCCCTCTCATATAAATGATTGAGAAAGTAGAGCCATTCTTCGTCCGGGATAATAATTTATAGTTGATGAATAAAAGGATAGTTTACTAATATAGTTATAATTTTGGAACAGTATAATTTCAGTCCACGATTGTGGTTAGAAATAAAATTATTAAAACAGTATCGATCTGGCATATTGGTTTAAAGTTATTTTGTGAAATGGCAAATGATTCGTACAAATAAAATAAAAAGATCGTTGTAGTTGAACCACGATCTTCCGGGAAACGGGTATCGCGATTCGTGCCGAATCGAATTCGATGTTATTAAACAAGTATAATCTGATCAAATCTTCGATCGATGAATGATTTCCTTGTTATGCCCGGCAAAGTGTTCGGCACGCAAGCAATCTTCCTGGATATGAATTCGATAAGCGCGTTAAATGGCATTAATAAGTAGAGTAATCAGCGCAAGCTGCTTAATGAACGGTGGTTCGTTCACAATCGGAACGTACTAATTTGGTATTGTGTATCTTACTGTATTTGCACAGCCGCAATCCTGCCATGGTTCGATCCAAGGATCGTGAACGGAGAGGACGCGAAGGAAGGCGAAATTCCGTATCAGGTGAGCACCGGTATTTCCCTGTTATAATCTACGGTTATTTGATGAGGGAGAAACTCGTAAATGAGGATTCCAGAATGCAACGTGTAATGGAGACTCGGGAGTATAATGTATACGCAAGTAGAATCAACCGAGTCTGCAATTTTACCGCATAGAATCTTCGATTCATCTCTCGCAATCCACATTTAAAATGTAGGGCACAACGTAAAACTGGTGTCAGAAAATTGCGGCATCTCAGTTGTAAATATCGTAGACATTTGCAATATCAATTCAAAGATTTAATATAACAATATTTAACTCTTATTATTTTCTCTATTATTATTCGTCCACTCTCGTTCTAACAGTTGATTGTCACACGAAAAGCTCATAAGAATTGTAAGGTGTTACAACTAGAATGACAATTGAATTCCACACCGATCGAATCGATACTGATGGACAAGTAACGACAGGTTTCTAATTATTGGTTCTGCTTGATGCTGTTGGAGCAGGATTTTTTTATAATAACAAAAGAATTCTGGCATGGAGGAACGAACCAAAATACCGAGTTCCTCTCTGCTCAGATTTAATTAAATTATTCAAAACTATGCGATAAAAGGGACTCTCCTTGTTTTCAGGTGTCCCTTCAAAACATAGGTAGCAATTTCCACTTCTGTGGCGGATCTGTTCTCAACGAAAATTATGTTATCACCGCGGTTCACTGCGTCGAGGGGTGAGTATCTGATTTCTTTGGAAAATGAAAATCTATCGATAAGCAAAGATACAGAAATTTGAAGAAATTTAGAATTTAATAATATCGTCCTGAGGTTCAATGCCTTAATTGTACTAACATTTCGATGACACCCTTTATAATTAGAGCTGAAAGGCACGTTCCCAGTTATCCATTAAAACTGATAGATATCTCGAGACCTTTAATCAGACTTCAAAATCTCATTAGGAGATATCGATACTACAAAAAGAGCCTCTCAACAAGTTTCGCAATTTGTCTCAGAGCGATTCTCCATTTAACGAGATTAAGATTGTAGGGTCGCCATCTTATGATATCCAAGACACCGTCTACTCAGACATACTGCAATTATTCGTAATCCACTCTTCCGGCTCTCTATGAAATACATATAAAATCTATATAAATAAAAATGAAATGCTGTTCGTTGGTAAACGCATCACTTAAGAACGGCTGGACCGATTTGGCTAATTTAAAAAAAAAATGTAATAGTCTAAGGTTATTGGGGGAAGAAAATTCGGGAAAAAATGAAAGTGCTTTTTTCTATGGGATTTTTCTATGAACTCAAGACCATAACTCACGATTCAAACGAAAAGATTTCAGGAAACAAAATTCGAGAAAATAGAATAGAAAAAATATGTACGATTAATATCTCTAATAACTCGGTATTAAATGTGATAGATCCACCGGATAGATTTCAATCGATTATGCATCAGCAACCACATGGCAGAGATTAGAGTACCAAGGTAACGTTTTCTTTTACTCCGAGGCCAAAATCGTGGAAAGTGACAATTTGCAGCGTTTGTTAATAAATAATGTTACGAGGCTCGTAGCCATCCTACCAGCGACGTATAAACGCGGAACTGCTTGAGGCCACTTCGAGTAATGACCTCTTCAGAAAAGGTAAAAGCTATCCGGGAAGTGAATTCGTCGTCTTCTCCTTTTTGGTTTGCCCAAACTTCCATTTTAGTGCTTACTATAAACACTGGCTTCAACGGAATAGCATTTTCACTTCACCGAAACCAACACCAATTTCCAAAATGATTATTAGCACTGTCTGAAAGCATCTTCAATTAACGCGACAGTTGCTCCCGTGTTAAACAATGTGAAAATTATATATGATAAATAGATGATTATACATACATACATACATACATAAATAGATGTTTATACATACATGCTAATTGTAAGAAAAAACAAATTGAAATCAAATTCAAAGGAATGTTGCTAGTCACTAAGCCGGTTGGAACTGTACTAAACTGTTACTGTTGTGGCAAACTCAACATAGAAAACAAAAGAGTATCGGAAAAATAACTAGCCAATCGTGTGTCAAGGATCAAGAACCCAAGAATCCATATTTGGTTCGAAATTCAATTTTTAAGTATTCATCATCACATTTCCAGCTTTGTATTACCAAAAATTGGTAGAACATTAGCACTAATTTTATGTGTGAAATTAACATAACATGTTAATAACTGTAAGCTTCGACCATTACTATATTTAACAGGATGCAAAAGACTAAATTATTAGAAACGTCATCATAAGATAATTACTGATTAAGTAATGTAGCGTAAATTTCATTAATCTCAGGTTTTTCATACCTGAAATTGACGCTTTGATCTTTAATCATGTGAACAGTTTCTAATAATAATCTTTGGTGTAAATTACTTTCTTTATCAAAAGTATTTTTGCATGGTCTAGTTCTAATGAATGCTTCGTCGAGGCTGTATGCTGTGATGATGATAAAAAAAAATATATTTCTTTGATGATATGAAATTGTAGAAAATGTTGAAGTAAAGAATTCTTTTCTGGCAGAATGTTAACAAGGAAAAATTGAAGAGACTCCGATCATGGTCGTAAACGAGAGAAATTATCGTCGAGAACGAAAAGCTGATTTTCCGTTGAATTTCATAAGATACGAGGCAAAAAGAACGAAATAACGCGGCAGTTGGGGCAAAATCAATAACACCATGGCGTTCACGTGTTGCTCTCATTTCCGGTTGCGCTTCGCAGCACCTAATGGACACGTTTCGTCCGCATTGTAAGCAACACAGAGCATTCCTGCATCGAGAACATTAATTTCACGCGACACACGAGATAACAGGACTCTCCTGGAAAACGGAGCCAAAAAGTTGCGGTGAAGTCGGAATAAAAATGTTTCAGGAACGTTCATATCTACTCGATTTATTCGCACATTGAGAAACAGAGAATGAATCCGTATATAAATACAGAAAAAGAGAGACTACGAAAGGTAGTAAACATTTTCTAATCTACTTTAGTGTTTTAACTCGGAAAAGTCGTTAATGTACATAATCCATAACAAATTCATAGCCAATATAAATATAATTTTAATGGTTGAGTAAATCCTGAAGCTGTGTTGAGAAATCATTGAGCTTTGTACCCTGTAGAAACAGTTTCGAATACTCTAGAGCGCTTTAATGATGCTCGAAAGGCAAAACGGTAAATATGTAGAAACAGGAATTTTTCCAATGAATTCTATCGAGAATAACAGCTGCTCTGGGGTACAGCATGTAACATACATCCGCACGCGTCATGTGACAAGGAAACAATAGGAATTAGAGAACAATGGAGGAAGGGATGCGAGCGCACAAGGCTCTCTGTTATTATTTTCCAGAGAGATAGAGAGAGAACGAGCTTTTTTATCAACGAGAAAGTGTTGGGGATAATTAAACTTTTTCAGTACTTGCAACAAGCACGGCCGTACGAGTCGAATAATATTTGATTTCAATTAGTATTGGCACTCTCTGGGAATGAGGGGACACCATGAAATATTTTTCATCGCATTGCCGGGGCCAGGGAAAAAATTTCTCATTTCGTGTGAACATTCGCGAGAGAGACGAGCTCCGCTGCGAGAAAAGCGAAACGTACGTGGTCCACCGTCAGATGAAATTGAAAATGGAATTTACGATGGGGCCGCCGGTCTTTTGAAACAATCATTTTTTTTTTTCATGCATGTTTGGCGGAATTGATTATGCGTAGCGGGCGAAACTTAAAAGGCAACATTTTCATTATACAGGCGAGGAAACTCGTTCGAAAAATCAAAAGTAATTTTATGTCGAACGAAGAAACCGCTCTGCACCCGGAACGCACAAAAAAAAAAGGGAACAAGTATGCAAATTGGCAGAGTTTGCCTGTACCGACGACGAGTTAAATTAGTTTTTCCTCTAAAAGAACGTATTGCGCCGCTGCTGATGCGTTCGCGAACGTTCAACCAGAAAGACAGAACGATAATGGCGTCAAGGAAAGCCCATCGGGATGAAGCGCAGTCTGTAGTTCCTTGAAAATTCCGCCGTACACTATGCAACTGGCCGTATTTACATTGCTAATGAAATTTCATTTCCGCCTTCTATTCCTCGAAGTGGCAATGCGGAGGAGTCCTCCTCCGGGCCCGTGTGTTTCCTTTTGTTCCTGCGCCCGCCGGCCACTTATTTAACGCGTAAAAAGTTGCTTGCCACTGGAGGAAAGAAAGGAGCGCGACGATAATTGCTTGAAACTGGGCCACCGTCTATAGGATCAATTCTCACGCGAAAAATTACGAACCATTTCACACCGACGCTTCATTTTCATCGGTACAGATTTCTTTGAACTACAGATTTATTTCAAGATTCTCCTGGAACGAATTGAAATTTTTCATGTATGGATTAATGAAAGAATAATAGATTTTATGTAAGATTTCATTTATTCTAGTGATATTATTTACGTAGTTTATGGCAGCCTGCAGTGAAGCAATTATTTCGCTCGTGATATCATCGAACCCGATTCGAATGTACTCGGCGAAGGATCAATGAGTGAATAGTGTGTACATATATCTCGCAGGCGACAAACGACGCCGGATTAATTTATTTACCAAGCAGCTACGGTAATCTCGTTGCAACGTTGTAACTAGATTACTTTCACGCCGGTGGCACGGCTGGATGCTTTCTGTCAGTTCACCCGGCAACCCGGGACGCACTATCTTAATTAATTACTGCGTGCACGGAAGAACTTAATGAATTTCGTACAATGCCATGTCACTCTAACGAAGCGCATACGTGGATTCCCGTTCGGCCGTTTGAAAAATGAAGTTTAATGAGGCGAGCAATTAACTTCGCCGGAATATGACACGGTTAATCAGTTTACTTCCGTCCCGGTATTTGCGGAATCGCAGATTTCGATTGTTCGTTATTTTATTGTACGTAATTTCGGCCGAAGAGACTCGCTCCTCGTATAATCCGCGGCTTGTTCTCGAAAACGTTTGTTTCGAAACTCCGAAGTCCTGGAGAAAACTTAACTTCATAAATATTGGACTTAAACTTGTTTGAGAAGTTCGAGCAATTAGTTTGCTACATAATATGAAAAACTTTTGTTTGATAAAGAGTGTCTTTCCCGACTTTGTATGCTGATGGAATTTTTATGATGGATTTCCATTTGACGCGGACAGCGTGAATTCTAATTATGATTTATGAATGAAGATGCACGCGGTTTAGCAATGTATTTTAATCAACCTGATCCATCCAACAAGTTGAATTCGTACTATCCGTTGCGTGTACTCTCGTAATTCATAATTCAATGTAATTACATAATCCCCAGGATTCATTTCAATCTCTATGCCGTGACTTTATGGCCCCGAACAATGTTACCGCATTAAACTAGAATAAGGGAGACAATATCTTCACATCCGCGCCACTGTACCAAGAATAATTAAGTTTCCCAAACGAGAAACAGGCCAGACCGCAGTTCGGAATGGCCGATTCTATGGTTTCGCTCGTTTTCCGACCAGCACTCCTTCATTAGGCTACTTTTAGAAGAACGAACCGCCGACGATTTAGCTACCGCTAGAAATTGTACGTACAGAATGTATAAAAAAAGTAATGGTCATCCATAGACACGTGCCGCAAAATTGTTTATGCCAAAGAGAACTGTTGTTAAAGTTTTGTTTTCTATCACACTGTTCAACAGCTTCCACTCATCCAGAAAAGAAAAAGTTTCGAAGGAACACAATCAAGCCTCGATAACCCTCGATAACTCTATAAGACGAAAATTTTGTTCATTCCCTTCCGCTGCATTTTACAACTCTCTATAAATCGAAAGAAAACTTCCTTTAACTCGAATTATCTCCACAACTATGGAAACAGCAGTACATAAATGTTTTACGAAGTTAAGAAGTGTCGTAGAAAGATCCGAAGTGTATGTATCAAGTAGAATTGGTTGATCATGGTCAGACGATATTCAAACTCGATTTTCTCAAGAACGAGTTACCAAACGAAAAAATGTTATTCCTTTTCTTCGACTTATTTTCCCATGTAGTGTCACCCCCTTTTCGCTTGTACCATCAGTTACGAAACACCCTGTCTATTATAGTTGTAGACTTGTTGAAATAATTGAAGGAAAAAGCAAATTTTTATTTGCTTCCAGAATCTGTTAATTTAATAGAGATAATCTGTATTTTTTTTGGTAATTACTAAACAACGATGATTCGAATGATCGAGAAATGTAGCGTTCCGCGGGACACCCGGTATATTCTCGGAGAGGGTTCGCGCTTAAAGCAGAACAACACGTACAGGGCTTACGGTTAATTAGCACCATGAATTAGCACCGCGTCCTCTCGTTAAACGTTCTTCATACTCTCGAGCATCCAGCCGGAAGGAGTAAAAAATTCTATTCTAAGTGTGTATTAACGGCCGCAGAGAGGATCGTGTACGCCTACGCATGAAATTGGTTGAAAAGCTTCCGCGTAATGCGTAGAGGTTGTCATCCTCACGGGGTCCGAGCCGAATGCAAAAGCCCCAAGTGAAGAAAGAACTTGTCCTCTGTGTACGTTGCGAGGCTACTACTCAATGGATTCAAACGACCCAGCCCTCCGAAAAAAAGACGAATGCGACGCACGCGATACAATGTCCCGTATAATCTTTTTTTCCGTACTCCTCTGTCGCCCTCGCTTCAAAGGAAACCTTAGGACCCGCTCCATTCCAAATAAACACCGACATTCTGTCCAATTAAAGGGGCAGCTCAATTTAGGACGCTAAAAACAAAGTAACTTTTGTGATTCTTTTTTTTTTAAAACACAAAGCGGTTCCTTCTGAAACTTTAAGGATAATTTAACTCGTATTTGAGAAACGTTTAATAATTTTGTGGTGTACAGAGTCATTCATCCCCGTTAGAATTGATGATAGAACAACGAAATGTTATAAAAGAAGGTTATACTTTTTAAGGAGGTAAATGTGAGTTGGGGTAATATTATTTATAACGCAGTATCAGTAACTCGATATCAGATTTTCAGATAGCCGTGACAAAGCCAGCGGTGGCGATATCGAAAGATGCACCCGTGCAATCGAAAACATTGCAGAAGCGGCTCATATGAAGCACGAAAAAACCGAAGCTCTCTCCGATAATCGTTCAACCTGTCCGTCACCTTTCGTCCCATTCGCTGGTATCGCAAACACCAATCGCATTACAGTGCACGCTACGTTCCACGGTTGTTGAGCAATTTTTTCAAACATCGATACCTTCGGATAAACTATTTCATTTAACTCGCGTGCACAGGCTGTAGGTAATTGCACAAAAAGTCCAACCATTAGAGCCTCCTAATGGCACGCTAACGTCACTGGTACAAAGAGAAAATAACGTCACCGCCATTAACACGTTCCAGCAAATGACTATACCCGTCAAATTCGATGTACTGTCAAATGACTACAATCGCTATTAATTCTGATCTAATTCTTATTAAAAAAACATCGTAAAAATATTTAAATAGAAAATGTTATGCAGCTACTAAATTTGGAACAATTTTTTCCGTTTAACCCTCGTCCGTCTCTCATTTCACGAACTGAATCTGTCCCTCGGTGTCAAATTGACACAAAATCTAAAAGATTTGAATGTTTTCTTAGTCAAATTGATAAGTGAAATAATGTTTGATGGCTGTCTGATTAATTGAGCGACGTAGCTACTGCCAGCGTCTGACCAAAGTCGCTTGTGCTACTGAAACACGTACAGCGTGGAGGTACAATGAATTATTCATCCAATAGTTTCCAATACTAACTTCACTCTTACTAGAAAATATGTACACTAATTTATTATCTACAGTATGCAACAAAACATTGAGTGCAATTTAAATACAACATCATTTTTTAATACGTGATTATTTCCTTTTGCTATAAAGTATCCTGACTTTCGATGAAGTATATAAAGGTAGAAAATGTACACTTTGTTATATCCCGTATATTACCTACTGTCTCCAAAGTAAGCCTGTAAAATCTTAGGATTTTATCGCATACCATAGCAAAATTAGATTATGTATAGTATTCATGATTAACAAAATGTACACTATTTCCACCTTTAAATATAAGAAATTTAGTAATATTCTAGACGTCTTATTATTTTGTCGAGGACTGTATGATAGACTAAAAATCCTTTAATCGGTGCAACATCGGCAATCGTCCTCTACAAAGTGTACGAAACACAATGGAATTGTTCGAGAGTCGGTATGTTCGATTCATTTCAGCGATCATAACTGCTTTGCTGTATAATGATTTTGTATGGCGGCGCGTCCAGAATTTTCCGAATTCACGAACCGAAACGCGAATTCTCTCGAAAGCGAAATATTGCGAAGGGGCACAGGCGCGCGTGTTATTATTCAACGAGAGAAAAGGTAATATAAAAAATATTTTCCGGCGTCGCGTCGGTGCTCGCTCGGTAACCTACATCCCGCGGCACCGCCGGAAATTTCAGCACCGGCGTAACGTCATACCGTGAAATTCATTTAAGAAAGTTCGTCTGTGGGCGAATATCACAAAAGCGACATGCTTCGACTGTTTCGTATTCAAGAACTTGCTGTAACTCCATCTTGCCTCGATTTAAATTCTCTTTCCAGGGATGAATCCCTGGAACCGTCTTATCTGGCGCACCATCGCAGGTGCAATCTTCGTCAGCGGATGCCCGGAGACATGTTTCCGCCACAATAAGGCCAAGAAATCCTACCCCTAATACACGATACTCTCGTCCGGTCGTCACAAGGGCTGCCGTGCAATCCTGTCGGCTCGAGGGTGTACACCGCCATGGAAGTTTCAAATTATTGGTAACGTGAACACATTTTTTCTTCAGTTATTGTTGAATAAAACGAAAACATCTTTTCAGGGGACGTTTAGCAACACCTTCACTTCGCTTTCATATTTTTTTATCATTTAAAAATCCCAATGTTATTCAATATTGTCTATCTCCATGTTTGGCCTTCTTAAATTGTGAATTTAATCAAGAAGAAATGTCTCTCAATGTGACAAACGATTTGTTGATACCTCAACTCATCGACTTTTTATAGATATTTATCTATCGAAATTTCTCCTTCTCTCTGATTTGACGAAATTTTTACAAGAATAAAAACTAGAACTCCTTGCGAATTAGAAGGAATCCTCTTTCAGCCATGTGTCTGAAGGCGTGCACTTCAAGGGAACACAACAAAAATCGGTTTTCTCAAAATTCCTGACCGAAATAGCCCCTGAAGGGACATCGGTCGAACGAATCCGGGCCGCGAGGGCTGAGAACGAAATTCGTATGCGATATCGATTCCATGGAACGACGAACGTGCGACGAAAAAATGGGAAAAAAATTTTTACAACCGTTCGTTCGGCAAAAATCATTTTAGAACGAACTTTTTCAGCTACGCAGCCTCGTGGCAGTTCTGTTAATTTCGTCGGGACACGTTACACGGTTAACGTGCTTTGTGTTTATTTCGACGTTAATTGGTAATACATTCGCTTGCCTGCAGATATTTATGCGGCAAAAACTGCTCCTCGAACTGGCCAACAAGAATGCAGATTGCACGCTGAAATTATGCAGGGTATGTATAACACGTTACATCATTATCTCCGGAATTTATTTGAAACCTCGGGGTTTAAGCAATCTACAATGCCGTGTTAGCGAACTGCGAAATATTAAACACGAAGTTGCGGAGATGTTGCTTTAAATAATTTTCAATAGAATACGAAATGCGAAACAATGAGGACTTATTAAAACGAGATAGTTTCGATTTACTAAAAGTATTTGCATAACTAGGTACAGCATAATTTCATCCTTTGCGTTTCATAATTTATAATTGACGACCTAATTTCCAGACGTATGCTATGGATTGAAATTCCATTAAAAAAAATTCTTGCGAAGTCGTTCAAAGAATTGCAGAGCTATTTTTATTTTTGGACTTTGAAAAGTCTAAGCAAAAATCAGCAATATTACTACTCTATGTAGACTCCAAAAAACCTTCTCTTTAACAGAAGTAATTTTTACCTCATTCTGCTTTTTTTTAAATAACCGACGAAATCAAAACTTTGCAAGCGGATGTGCAATCTAGTTGTGAGTACGAGATAAGTTTATATTCAAGAAATGTTGGTTGTACCAAAGAATTTACCTTGTGATGTTAATTAAGCACGGTTTTCGTTCGTTCCTTCCTTGTTTTCGTAATACGCAATGGATGAAGCACAACGGCGCACGAGCAGAAAAAAAAGGTATGCACGCCATTGGCAGTGAAGCGATCAACGCGAGGACTCGTCTACATGCTAAGTGGAACACCATACTCAGCCCCGCTTCTCTCAAAGGGTTCAAACTTAAAGCTGTTCCCGAAGTAGAACTCGTTGTCGCTCTACTGCCTCCTGCAGAGCCCTCGCGCGAACGAGCTGGCCCGGGTCTTCATTTAGTACAGCCACTTTAATCAACAAAGATTCGCGTCGTCTAGCCAATAGAGGCAATACTAGAATCCTAATACTGGATTGGATAATGTTTCCAACGATCGTAACCCCTCCACTCGTTCCAAATTACCTTCAGAAAAGGGACACGCTATTTACGATTCCACGGACGACACTCACTGGGGTGTTTGACCCGAAAAGTCGGAAAGAAGTAGACTTCAAAATTGTCTGTAAGTCATTTTGGGTCATCACACAGTGGGTTTTTAATTAAAGGTCTGAAGAATAAGGCTTCAGCGTTAATTTGTTCATATTTGTACACCCATGAAGTAGTTTACTTCTTTCATTAGTGATTTTAAAGTATTTTAAGGAAGTTAAGTTGTAAAGTGCAACTTGGAAATTTATAAATCACCCTCCCTCGTGCGAACGCTTGACCCGGTTTCGCATTATTCAGTCCGTGCGAGTTGAAAATGACGTTTCACAAAATCCGGAACGGTGAAGTCCAGCATTTGAGAAATAAGAACATTTTATTTCAGCTGAGACCGTTTTTCAAGCTGAACCTAAAGACCACGATGTGTGGAGTGTGGAGGAGAGAGCACGTGTCGGCGAAGCACGTGCGTGCACTAAGACCGCTACGTGGCCGCTATAGCCACGAGCACATTGACGTCCGAGAGTTCTGAAGTGCTGCCAAAGTGCAGCGAGAATCAGTTTTCGAGAGTCAGCGAATTGAGAGTTCTGGGAGGGGAGTCTAAAGCGTTTAAGGCCTGGGTCGAGAGCAAACATGCTGTTGAAGTAGACTTTTAATGAAACACACTGTGAGAAGCGCACCCCTAACTATACAAAATTCTCCGTATACTGCATACAGTATTTCTCAATCTTATCAAATACCTGTGCGCGGATGGAGGTAGTCAAATACCGAATTCCATTTTATTGTTCGACTATCATTCTTGCGAATCGATCGCAGGATCTTCCAACTAGAACAATTTATCTAATTTTGTTTATTGCGTTTTGGCATCCTGAAATAAAAGTCAAATAATTTGAATAAAATTAAATATCAAAAGCTTTAAAACACCATATAACTCATTAAATTAAGGTAAGTACGTAACATGATATTTGGTCCTCTCAGGGTTTCAAATTCATTTACCCATCTTCTTCCCCCTCTTTCCATTCTCACCATCGCCTTTTCAGCGGGACCTACTGTTTATGGTGGGTTCCGAACCACCAAATGAAGGTAACTATTTATTGGTATAAAATTGCAATGAAAACAAAGGAAGAAAAATGCTGCATTTCTTTCTTTACAGCCTGATAGATCGCAGCAATAAAGTGTGGAAGGGAAAGAGAGCGTGCACTTACCTGTTTCCGCAGCGGAGTGGCGCACTCGTCCTTGGTCCTCTCGAATCGTTCGAACTTGAAGCTGTTGCTCCTGTAGAGTTCGTTGTCGCTTTGCTGCCTCCTGCATAGCCTGCGAGTGAGTGCACGGGGCCTGCAGGGCGCGCACTCGGTTGCCAGGCCCCAGTGCAGGTGCAGCATCGCGAGTTCCGCGGTGCACCTGGCCATTGCGCAGCCGGCGCGTCTGACGCGGCACTTGACGCGTTTTATCCGTCCCTCGTGTTGCGGCTTATGGCTGCACGGCTGCGAGCCGCTGCCGCTGCAATCGCACGTGCGACGCGACCGACGCTGCTTCACGGTGTGCGAACACGGTTTCACTTCCTCCTCGCACTCGCACTCGACCGCCGCCCCATCGACCCCGGCTGCACCCGCGTGAGTGCAATTTATCCGCTCGATGCACTCGCACGGCTGTTGTTGCTGGTTCGACTGGCCCGCGGCAGAAAAACTGGGTGAAGAGGGTTGCGCGGGTACTCGGCGACGCGTGCCGCTGTACGCCCCGTGACGGCAAGGTCGCTCTGGACAGTCGCATCTGCGAACAACAACGATATCTTTGTTAATAACTGTTCTGCGGATCTTTATGCATTTATGAAACAACTGCCTGACCCGACAGACCTTGTCCTATCAAAATTTCTATAAATTTATCGATAACTAGCTTTTCCCCGCGGTCTCGCTCGCACAGGAAACTGTTTAATGCCCTCGAAAACTGATATTGTTTCTCCATAAAACCTTTCAACCCCCCATTCACCCCTATAGAGTTTTAATTTTATGTCATATCGCCATCTTTAGATTTCAAAATTGATGCCATTTTCGTAATTAACGTCCCTAAACCTCAATAACGATACCCATACCGATTTTTAGGCTTATTCACGCCATTTTATCCCATTTGTCGAATATAAGTTTGAAGTAGTAGTCAAGTAGTAGTTTTATAGGACGAAACGCAGATTTGGTCTGACGAGTTTCTACAGTCGGCTACAATTAGCGGCAAGGACCAATTCGGTGATGTGTTTCATTGATAGTGATGGCTCTTCGTGCGCGTCCGACTCGAGCCGAGCGAAAAGCTCGAGCCGCTTGATGCACAAGGACTGTGATGAGTGCTTGAGCTTCTCGAGCCGACTTCGAACCGCTTTGGAACTCGAGAGGAATCGGTTTGGAAAAAGCCCGACCGCGCAGAAACAACGCGAGCAATAGATAAGTCGTGCACGAAAATTTATCTAAGAGAGGCGTCTAATCTTTGTATTTTGTTATGGAAAAGTCTACTGGTATCAATTTTCTTTTACAGAAATTGGCATCATCCACAATTAACACGACTAATTAGAGCTGAGTACTCATAAAAATATGTTTCCGACTTGCACCGACTTATTCGAATTAAAAAGCAAATTCTCATTCAGTCATTCGAAGAACTAATCCCGCAATAGACATTGCATATTTTAATACTAGCCTGCAGAATAAACTGCAAAATGCTTTCTGCGAAATAAACATTTTCTATCCGAATTGCAACAAACTGGACTAAAATAATTGTTCGATAGGCTGAAAATTTTAACCCTAGGCAGTCGATTCGGAAAGTCCCTACTAAAAATTAAGTATTGTATGAAAAATTATTCTCGGTCGGAAGAAATGTTTCATACTTTCAAGTTAAAACAGCTCCGAGTGCAAAGACCGTTGCTTTGCGCGAACTCAGTTTTGTCGTAAATGCATGACATCTGAGTAGTCTACTCAATACGAAGCAAATCACGATAAATCGATTCGGAAGCTCTTGTTAGAGGTGTTTGAAACTAGCCAAACTGAAGCCCAGTCCCTTGTTCGGCCGAATAAGCCTGACTGAATACTGATGCAGAAATGTAATCCTAATTGGGACCCAACTATCCGTTCCCAGGATGGCTTTCATTATGCGTAGGGGATTGACGCGCCGGGACCCACGCGCAGCAGCGATGAGATTCATTCGCGTGTTCAGAACCGGGTTGATCGTCGGATCAAAACGATGCGAACCGAAAACGATCGTTAATCGAACCAATCCGATCGAGATAGAAGAATTCTAATTGGTCTTATCCGACATCGGTTGAACCCTGCCGCGCTCTGATCGTCTCGCGAATCTGCCGGATGCATCCCAACGGATCACGTCGGACCCCGAAGCTTCCTGTCGCTGACAGCAACCTCCAAGTTTCCCCACCTCGTACTGGATAACTTCCGACGAGTACTATCGGTTCCTGCTTTAATCAGGAACATCTTGTACCCGCCAGATCCTATTCGCGTCTGTCCTGGCCCACCTGTATCTGACTCGTTTGACTTCGCTCGGTTCGGACGTGACCTCTGCTCCTGTTGTCTGCTCTTTTGTGTTCTGATTCGTCGTAGAGACGTGACGGGCTTCGAAATTCGTACCCCCGCGAGGATACAGCTGGGACTAAACACAGCTTCACCGCAGCTAGCTACTCCTACGGCAGTTTGCTTCTTTACTTTTGTTGCTACAATCTCTTACGAGGAATGATCCCGAAGTGACATCTTCAGATATTAACCCTTCGCTGCATAGTCCATCATATCTGATACTGTTAACAAATGTTACTGAATCTAAGAACTAGGTAACTAAATCAAGTCGAGTTTAATGTAAAAACTGGGTAACCTATCGAAGCAATCTACGCCATCCAGTGAATCGTAATTTAGTTTAACCCTTAAATGCAAGATATTTTATTTACAGTTTCTATTTATGCCTATGTATTCTACTAAGCAGTATCTATTTGCCAAACGGCAACACAATGCTTCAACTGCAATGATTCAGAGTCACCACTAAAAATTTCTGTACCATTATTCGAATTATTCTTTACATTATTAAATATGTTGGAATCTAACCAATTACTAAATGTTTTAATATTGTACGAGGTGTTATAGAAATTTCATATCCATCAAATGAGAAAAGTCATATAGTATGGAGTTATTCTAGGTTGGAAGAAATGTTTAATTATCGTGATAAAATACCTTCGAGAGCAAAGGGTTAATGTTTTTTGATTTTCTCCCCTTAAATAACAAATATTCATCCCAATTAAAAAAATCATTCAGTGAAGAGTTAACACTAGAACTACCACACCAGTCAAAATGACTGGTTTGTAACGTATTGTATACTTCGTTTGCCAAATGCTAAACAATAGTCGAGTTCTCGTTTCCGTGTGGCGCATTAAATCGGCCATAACGTTTAAAACTTGTGCAACAAAGTGGGCCGTAAAACGGTGGAAAAATAGAGTACTGTAATCGCCGGAAGTTTCTCGTTGAAACTGGGCGACGACATAATGAAATATTGAAACACATAATACCGTTTATCGTTCCATGATACGATGACGTTCGAATCGCGGGATATTATAAACGGTTCGTTGAAAATTCTACGAATGTAAATTGAATTCTCCGGTTCCTTTCACGGTGTAGAATTTTTCAATGATGCACTGGAGATTGGTGTCAAGTGGCGCGATTAAATATGTCCCTTTCACCGAGTTGTTGCGAGAGGTTGGATTTCAAGCGAGCTTTTGTAAAATCGTGCCAAGTGTTTGCGATACCAGCGCGAACGATCGCGTTACAAGTGTTGAAAATAATTTTTGCCGGGCATCGAATCGCACGCGTGCCGCGCAATCACAAAGGCGATGGAAGCACATTCATCATTGAAATTATTTGTTGATATACTGTACGTCCCCGGTGCCGTTTGCGTCGACTTGAAATGAATAAACAATTTCGAACGAGGCACATTGATTCGGTAATTTATAGCAAAACGAAGTTAATTGGAATTTAAATACGCAGAGGCGGAATGGAAATCGATATAAAAAATTAAATGCATTTTATTTGCTAATATTTTCCGTTCGTGTTACAAATATTAATTTTACGCTTCAGAGATGTGCATTTCGCTTGTTCGCGACCACACGAAACTCGAGTGCAATGTAACTCGTAATTCATTTGTTTCGTATGAAAGGTAATTTTTTAAAAATATTTTCCAATGATATGTTCACTTTTCTTAACTTGACTTTAAGTGTTGAACTTTAACACAACGATATAACTGCACGTAATAATGGCTATAATAGTGACACCATTAAATCTCATTAAAAGTAATTACACGATGCATTCCCCCTTGCACTCGCAGATCTAGATCTTATCGGCAAACTCGTCTGTTGTTATTACACCACGGTAAAAGTGTCATTAACCCTTAACTATACAGCACATCTTGGGAAAATCTCGAAACGTATCCACACGGTCACGTACACCCCTCGTTAATGGTACAAAACCGTTTATCCGAGCTGGGTGAATTTTTTGTTAGTAAAGAAACAAGTTCATCCGATCGTCGACCACATTTGTTTGTACGTTGCACACGTCGAAGGTTCGTTTTCACCATAACACATTTGCTTAAATCGAATTTTATTAGGATTCGTAATCATTATCGTAAACTTTCACACTGCAGTTATGTAGTCGCGTTAATTATATTTGTTTTATGGGGTTTCTTGGGACAGGCGATTTTCTGCGGTGAACGCGTTAATTGAAAACGTCGGTGAATCCAGATTTCGGTATCGATGAAATTCAGTATTGATATAAACACTGAATAGCGAATCGGTCGTGCGATACGATTTTAATACCGTGCGACCGATATTTCGAGAAAAAAAAACCACACTGTGTCGCTGGAATTCCAGTGGATTTCCAAAGGAAAGGATAATTCTACACGAATGAATAACTTGGATGAAAAAAGGAATGAAATAAATGTTCCTCGCAGGAAACCCCGCGTTGAAATAAATGGAAGCTGAAAATATTGGTCAGAGACGCGTGTATTTGAGCACCACTTAGTTTATGTGTCTGACCATTCCCGGTTATTCCACTGATGCTAACATGTTCAACAACGCCACTGGCAATGACAACAACACCATTGTTTAAACTAATTCGATAAATATAGTGACGGGTGAAACGCAAACACCGAACACGTCGATAACAGAATGATGAATATCCGATGCCAGTAGATATGTCCGACAATAATCAGACACACCAGGAGAGTGCATATCTGGATTTCTAAATCTGAGAAAACCGCTCCACAATTTTCACTTGTTCTCAATTAATCATTAATAGATGCTGGATTTTATATATTTATGAAAAAAACTAAGCAGATCAAATGCAAAAGAATATGGACATGTATGAAATTTAATTTTGCAGCTCGTTAAAATTATCAAAAGAAAATGTAAATGTTTATCTAACTCCTCTATCTTGCAATCGATACAATTTTTATTGTACGTACGAATCCGCAATCTAGTAATTAGTCTACGAAAACACAATCATTTTCAAAATAGTCAATACTTCCATAAATCTGTACTCTATCTAAGAACACCCTGCAATTCCGACTTCCTTTCCGTACAAGATCCCACCAGGAAATTCACCGACGTCAGCTTGAACTATAGTTAAGACACATTCGCTCGAAACTATCCTCTTACAAAAGACTCTGGCGAATAAACCTATCGACGAACAGTAGAAACACGGTAACAACGTGGAATCTACATAATATTTCCAAAGTATCGATTCTCTCATAAATCCTGTAAACCATCTAAGGAGAACATTTCTCTACAGCCTCGACTTATTCCTCGCACTAAATCGTCCTTTCTGGAAAGCATCTAACAAAATCTCTCTGCAACGTCGACAAATTTTCCATCGACAGACAATCTACAGAAACGATACATCTGAAACTCGTCTATCGAAGTAAATAATCTCCCGTTTTAACGATCGTAAATTTTGTATATACACTATACGATATCGGCGCTACAGGTTCGATCAAAGATACAGAGATTAGCAATTTTGCAGTATTATAATCTCAACGTTTCGGTTCGGTTTTGAACCATCATCAAGAAAAGTCCGCTTCTGTGAACAATTAACACTTTACCTACCACAAGCCTATTAATAGGATTTTCAATAATTGTGTTGTACCAAAAGAGTGCATAGAAATTTTCTTTTATATTGCGATCTTTAATGAAACTATTTGATGACTTTATTGAAGCTGACTTGTTAGTTCACAACGAAAATTGCTGTTGCTGATGAAGGTCTCATTAAAAAGTGTTTAGCCATGTACTATATTTTCACTAATTTTTTAAAATTATGCAGGAATCGCCGGTCGATAATGTGTTAATATCGATAAATTAAATATCGAAGTAAACTTCGAAAAATTCGAACGCTGTGCGAGCAGAGGTTCCTGCCCCCACTAAGCTACCTGTAGAACTCGATCGTCAGAAAGCAATCGATGCTGGTGGAGTCGGGTCGTCAGTCAATAAACCCTTTTAATCCTGTATAATAGAATGACGCGAGTGTTTCGAGGGTTATAGGAGGCGACCCCCAAGAGACGTGCACACGCAACACGCATCGGGTAGCCGATGATGCACCGGTGTAGACGACAACAGCGACGACGAGGTGAATCGTTCGAAAGGGTTGAAAGGGTGAGAAAGGGTTAAGAGTCGCGTTGGCCCGGGGTTCCGTAAATACGATCAACACGTCGTTAGTGTGACCTTCGTGTCTTCCAGCCCTTTGTCGCGGAATGGTTCGGGAGTGGTGGGGTGGCTCGGGGGTGGGCCAACAGCTGTAGGAGAGAGAGAAGATCGGAGGAGAGAATCGCGCGTTGCCCGAGAATCGGGTCGACGCCGTTTATTTACCTGCGGACTCGACGCAGGGCCGAGGTACGCGGCGGTGCGTGAGGACAGGGCTGCGAGTCGGGTGGACAGTCGCAGTTGGTAACCGCGGCTCGGGTACGACGAACCCTGATCAGAACCGGGTGAACCGGGCACGGCTGCACCTGGCAACCGCACACGATCGTCTGCGGTCCGCCGCGGGATTTCCGGCCCCCGCCGCCGCGTTTCGCGCGTTGGTCCACGTGCAACTGACACGGCTGCATAGGGCAGCCACATCGGGCTGCTGCACCGCGACGCCCGGCGCCTTGTACGCGTCTCCACACCCGCTCCATTCAACGACCGGCGTGCGACTAACAAATGCGCACCCCACACCACCACCGAGAACCGACAACCTCACCGACTCGTCGCGACCCGACCCGAGGACGGCTCGAGCAGAGTCGGCGAACCTCGGCTACCGACGCCACCCCCTCGACAGGGGCGCACCGACCCCCGAATACGACCACCCACCCCGCCAGACGACTCCTCCTCGAGATACGCGACCCTCTTCCCACGCACAGTAGGCCAGAGTCGCGAAAACCTCAACGAAATTCAAGTCTCTGTTAATTAGCCATGGAATCTAATTATTATTTAATCTGTTGTGTATATTAGGGCGTGAAAATAGCTTCATAAAATTATCCTCCTATGAGGTGTTTCAATAGTCTAAGAATCTGAAACTAGTACCCTGCAGAAACCGGCTAGTGCACCCTTTGCTACACCCAACTGTACCAAAAACAGTTGCAACATTACCATCCTAGTCCAATATAAACTATATTAAGTATTATTTAAAGGAGGTATAAAGATGTAAAAGCTTTTCTTAATTGCCAAGAAAGTATTCACTTAGAAACTGATGGATACATTGCTTCAAGAGACTAGAACTTGACTATTATTTATTTAACATCAGATATAAGTCTGTGCCCTATTTAGTATTAGCTTACAAATAAATATAATTGCATTTTATAGAAGTGGCCCACGGTGCGTCGACCCGCTCCCTCTTTTTTTTGCCCTGATTTCGCATGGAGACACGCGCACCGCATCGTCGCCGCCTCGGTGATCTCGTACCTTGTGAGTACTTGTTTTTCGAGTCTTTCTTTTTTGTTGTCTTCTTTTGCAGCGGACTCTTTGTGTCAGTATAATTGTTCCGAGTTGTCTTTTGCACGTTGTTTCGGCTGTAACGACGACGACAACACGTTGTCTTCGCGTCGCACGCTCTGCCGATGCAACGAACAAGGTGCGCGATGGAGATTAATGCGGGAAATGGGGTGCGAAAGTTGTCGCGACTGCTCCGAATAGCCTTACGGCTGCTCGAGTGGATGGTTGATGGAGTAATGAGTGGTTTCGGTCTAGTTGCGAATTTTGAATGTAATCGCAACGTTTATGTTCTATCGTGCTATAGAAATTAGAAAGTAAAATGATTCGATGGAATTATTAGAGGTTCGAAATGCTTTAAGACTGGCATGGAGTTTGTGTTAGGAGATTTTGGATATTGCTGGTCAACTAAAGAATTTTCAAGTGTTATAATGTTTCAAAGGTGTTCGTGTAAATAAAAATCTTGAATGTTTTGGAGCGGTTGAGTTATTAGGATAGGAATTAAGTTTATATAAGAAAGCGTCAACGATTTTCGTACAGCTGTTTTCTTTATTCTGCTCTGTACATGACGGAATCGAAATCGTTGAACAAATTAAAATTATGTAAACGTAGTTTAATCTACTTATATTAAGGAACGATATCTTTTTATGGTATATTAAATAAATATCTGATAGCTTAGACGTTTGATATTAATACCTTATTATGTACATTTGAAAATTAAAGTATTGTCAATGATTAGAAACAGTCACTACAAACTTTCGTAGTAATATCGATCCATAGAGTTGAAAATTTATATTTACACTCCTTTTACCTTTTTAAATGTACATTATAATACACTGCTTACTCCTACGCTGTCACTAATATTCACAGAAACTTCCATTACCAGAGTGAAGCTTTTAATTGGGGCGCGTGGTACTTAGCAA
The DNA here is from genome assembly GCA_916610235.2 of Lasioglossum morio. Taxonomy (NCBI): domain Eukaryota; kingdom Metazoa; phylum Arthropoda; class Insecta; order Hymenoptera; family Halictidae; genus Lasioglossum; species Lasioglossum morio. Next base: position 13,996,391 of record OU744334.1, read on the forward strand.
AGAAACTGCAAATATTTGCTGTAAAATTCGTGGTATATCCCTAAGGTCCATACAGATGAATGCTCGACTTGACGGCATCTTCTGCATCAGTCTTAAAAATAGACATATTTTTACCTTTCTGCACTAAAATTGTTCCCCTTTAATTCGACTTAATCGAATTGTTACTTGAAACGTTACTAATACAAGAAATTAAATACAATATCCAAAGTAACCATTATAAAATCTAACTTCGTATAAATATTAATCTAAATAATAATCCAAATTATTAAAAGACGAAAGAATTTCCTGTTTCTTGCAATTGATACAGAAAATGATTATTAATAATATTAACAATAATTATCAAGTATTGTTTGTCATAAATATTCATGCATCGTCAAGATTTAGAAGTTATTTCTGTCGCACTTACCTTTCCGCTTGATCTCCCAAAGATCCAATAAATATGGCGTAAGCGTTGACATCCGGATTCGACATAAGAACTCTAGCAAAATGTTCCGGGCGTATGCCATAACGCTCCAAATTGGCATCAGACAGAACGACAACGATAGACTCGTCGGAATCCTCTTTGGCGAAGCTGGCGATTGCATGCTGGGTCGCTTCCAGAGTGTGATCGCCAGACATACAAAACTGCGAATGCGCGTGCATCATCTGGAACATATTACTTTCTTCAGTACACGTGAGTTCTATTCTTTCAAATAATATATCTCCATCTTGAACCAATCCAATTTTAGCAAATCCACCAACACGCGAAATTAGTATCGAAAAATTACCGCTATATAAAACGTAGAGAATTAACGATATTGTAATTTTTTAATATTGTCACCTGTATCACTTCCAGTCGCCGTCTATTATCTGTAGGTGGTTGAGTGTGCTTCACGAAAACGATATCGTGTTCTTCTCCAGAATGACCAACGACGTCGTATTGAAACTTTCCTTCGTAACCACTGAACGCTTCCATTACCATTACACAGGCCTCCATCTCTCGATCGAGTCGCCCATCGTACCCATTGAACCTGTACATACTACCAGATACGTCAACCACCAATTTCAGACGTTTCGGTTTCGACAATGGTGTACCAGGTTCGGGTTCCTTCTCCGCTCGTCTTCTATAAATCGTTCTTTCCCCCGTTAAACCTTCTATTAACTTCGTGTCATCCAACTCGCCGGAAGTTTGATGCTTGCACCATTCTCGCTCTTTGCTTTTAGCTTGTAGACTTCCTGCAACAAACATTTTTATCTTTAAGAATCATTTCGACTAGACACTTCTGTGCGATAATAATTTAGTGCGTTGTCAACTGAAAACCTGTTCCAACCTGACAGTTTTGGGTTCTCGCACGCCTCTGATATTTACCTATTATATTTCTCAAAGCCTGAACCTGTTTCTGAACAGGACTACTGAACCGCGAATACAACTGATGGTCGTACTCCCTCATTCTAATGTCTTTTAAGCGTTGCTTAAATGCTTTTAGTCCCATTTCCCTCGCCGCCTTTTTTATGTGTTCTGGTACATCGTTCTTTTCCTGGTCGCTTAGCTGGTGCACCGTATGGCCGGCATCCAAACGATAAGGTCCTCCTTTCCCACCAAGACCAGCTGTATCTCTGCCTGAAAATTTCATTGGACACTCAACACGTAGCTTTAATATTCAAGCATTGTATACTGTACCTCCGGTTCCGCCAGCCCACGTATTCCCTCCAACGTGTGGTTCGTTTTTCTCGTCAACTTTACCAAACTTTGGACCGCTAACGTCCAACCCAGAATATCTTTCCTTGGTAATTTGCAATCGCTCATTGTCGCTGCCAACCATTTTCCTCCATTCGTCCAGCGATTTCACGATGCTTGCTATCGACGTTTCCCAAAGGCGAAGGCAACCACTTGCGTCAACTGTTACCAAATCATTATTCGACTTTACGGCGGCGTAAAGAGGATGATGGTAAGAGTACAACACTTGAACCATGTGGGATAACTTGGCTGGTCTAAAAATGTACAAATAAGTCAATTGAAGATAGAGGTGTGCCAGAATCTGGAGAATCCCGAAATTTTCTCGCACACTTCCAATTGAAGAACTTATACGAAAACTGCCACTTACTCTGGTACAGGGATATAACGTAGTTTATGTGCCACAGTGTCAACTACTTCTAAATAGCTAGAAGTCTCAACGTTCTTGCTATCCTGTGGAAGAATTTCGTTAGGCACGTCTCTGGATTGAACCACTCGAATCACTTGTCCATTTTCCATAGCTATGGGAGGCATAGAATTTCTGATCCTCTGTTTTCTTGGCCAGAAGTGGAGTTCCGTAAAGCTATCCAAATCAGGAAATCCGACTGCAATTCCGGCGTACATGTTGTCAGACGCCAACAGTCTGTTTGGAGCATCAATCTTCTGTTGTAGAGCTGCAGTAACGACATTAATAGGCAAGTTACTTTTACCACAACTTTGTAAAGAACCAACATCTCCTTGAGGCTTGCTAGTCTCCTTTAATTCTTGCAGAACGTTCGGACAGGGAGACGAGTCGACAGATTTCTTAAGTATGTATTTGCTTCCAGACATGTCTTGAATCAGCCATTTCTTGTTGGACGCGACCACAACCGACGTTAAATCGAATGGTAAATTGATCGTATAAGCGTTCGACGAATGTAAATCGATAACATCTATCTTATTGGAATTGTGCGTGTAGAAAATAATTTGGTTGTGAGATTGCAACAAGTCAGTCTTGATCTTCCACAAAGTTTTCTTTCTCGTTCCGAAGCTTTGCGATATTTTGCCTGATGCCATGTCAAAGAAGGATGCCAACTGCAATTGCTGTGCAGATTGGTTGTTTAAATTAACCATTAACAAACCATTACTCTGGAAATCAATATTTTTTATTAGTTCAATAAAACCAAATTGAAAATGAAACAAATTAATGGTTTTACGAAGATACATACATGTTCCTCGTGTACTAAAACATTTTGATCATTATCGACTGTTATATTATATATAGGATTGTGACTATCCATATTCATTAGACCATGTATCACAGTTTCCTGAATCTTATCCGATTCTTGGTGCATGCTGAGGATTCTCAAAGGATTCAACGCAAGGACATGAATCTTATCATCTGTGCCATCACCTTTGAAGCCTTTAGCCACAGCCAAACCTGCAATTCCACTAGCCTCTCCAATTGGTATCGTCCAATATCTTTGTAATTCACTGAACAAACTTGATCTGGCTTCAACACAGTCTAATGGCAAATCGGTTTGATTCAAGCGTACGGGTGATTTGAACTTAATGTATCTTTCTTGAACAGGCAACGATTCTTGCTTTTTTAATATGTCCCAAATAATGCAAGCCTTGTTCTCCGGAAACGAAATTCTGAAATAAGAAGAGAAGGAACAAACTATTAAATTTCAATAAACTAACACTCTATTCATACTGAAGTCTATTACTATCAACTTATCATGCGGAAATAAAAACGCACGTTTGAATTAAACATACTTTTTATTCGTACCAAATGAAAATTCTTTAAACAACGTTTATCTACATTTAATATCTTACTCGTTCGCTAACGCAATATTACTGGGACTAGTTCCTATCGCGATCCCGTGTTTGTGCAGAACGGAGATCAGAGAATCGAAAACCTCTTTGCTATATCGGTCGAAATCAAATACGTTCCGCACTACGTTAGCCAAAGATTCTTGGGGAAATTTCTGAAAGTATAAACAACGTGACAACCTTTACGGAAAATTAATTTAACCATAGAAATTAAATTTGAAATCCTCACCTCTAAATGCTTTACGATATTAACAACTTCTCGGGTGGAGTAAGGATACGAAACCAAACCTTGGTCGGCCATGTTCCTCAACTCTCCGAAGGCTTTCACTAATTTTAATATTATCTTCTCATCCACGCGTGGACCATATTGTTTTAAAAGCTGGATCTCACTCTCGACACTTGGATTATCGACTGCGTGCGTGCTGAACAAATCTCCCATAGCTCCGAAAAAGTCGTTACCCAGAAACGGGAAGCCAGGCCTGTTCGCCAACACGACCATCCTGAAGTCTGGATGGAGCGCTATCGCGTTCGAATTTTTCGCGGTGGCGCACGTCGAGGGAACGATACGTCTACCGTCGGACAATATCATTTCTCCAGATTCGACTAATGTCTGGGAACAACAAGTGGCTTTTATTTGTCGTAGTAAAAACTTTTAGACCAATGACGATTACACAGACTGCTTTAAGATCACGCGAAATGATCTTGAAGTTATGGGATTTAAGGAGAACATGATTCGGTTTGAAAAGACAGAGATTGTGGTGCTCGAGGCACGTAGAACATTCTGTACGACATACTTAGACATCACAAGTACCTTTAAGATGCAGGTAACATTGGTGGGAGCTTTGTCCGCTTCGTCAACGACGAGCACGTGGCCCAGTTTAACAGCTTGCACGAGCGGCGAGTCCTCGTACACAACTTTTCCGTCTCGGACCATCGGCTGCAGGGTTAAAGTTTGAACAGTCGTGTCTCTGTGCAGCTGTATGTATTCCCTCGGCCTGTTCAAAAGCTGCAGCAGTCGATCAACGATTTTGTTTTTTCCAACACCTTGGTTTCCGACCAGCAGAAGATGCTGTCCCAAAGTGAAATCCTGCAACAGCCTCTCCAGAAGAGAAACATGCTGTGGCACGTCGTAAAACAAGATATCAGGCACCTTTGTTAAAGCGTTCGTTTTGTATCGATCGACAATGGTGTTCCCAATTTGCAACGTGTTCTCTGTGACCTCGCACTTCATCTCTGTATTCGGTGAACTTGTTGTTCGGACAATACCGATCCGTTTGCAACACTCTTCGAGGGTGTTCTTCGCCACTGCCGGCAGAAAACGAGCTAGACAAGCGCGTTGCACCGCGTCGTATGCATTATCGCTGCGAAACTTCAGCATCCTCTCCGCGATCCTCAAAAGTTGTCTGGTGCTTAACGACGCCGCCAAAGATTGTAGAATTGGGTCGCTGGAGGATCGCAGCACATGTGCCAGTTCTAAAATGCTCGATAACGCTTCCGACGGTTCCCCGAACTGAAATAACTCAAGCTCTTTAGTATGTGAATCGCACGATACTCCCTGGGAGCAGGGATTGAAAACACTTATAATCGTTATTGTTTTGTTAGTTGAAAAATAACAGTTACAGATATTCTTATAACAGTTGTACCATTATTAAACAAACGTTTGAACAGAAAGACAAACACCTTCGATCGAATGATATGCAATTCCTCCGATTTAGCAAGCGGTCGCATCTCGTGGAAAAGGAACAGACTGAGCAGCTCCGAATTCAACCATTGTCCCGAAGGGTTGTTGATCAACGGCGACTCCGCCAAGGCTACGATCCTGAACGATGGATCGATACGTAACACTCCCGAATTCCGCATATCCTCGTCCGACTTGTTGTACTCCTTTTTTATCTCGTCGTAACGGTCTGCCCTGATCAATCTCTTGCCATCGTGTAGCTGCAGCTCTCGATCATGAACCAATCTGAAAACAAACGATACTTTGTCCGTCTTCGATGGCAAGATTGCCAAGTTAATCCGGGTATTCACCTGTGTAATATTGCTATGGTACTGGGATGAATTCTGTTAATTCCGTCCAGTACAGCCAATTTTCCGTGCAAGGCCGCCTCGACCAACGGCGAGTCTTTCCACACCGTGTCACCGTTGGACAATGTTGTTCGTTGTTGTATCAAATCCCTCGAAGTCATATCCTGAGATGTCAAAGAAATTTTCGTATTCTCAATACCAGTTGCATATGATACAATTGATCAATGAGAAATTAAAAATAATATACAACACTTGCCTGGAAAAGTACCACCGGCTCTATTTGGTACCCCAATAAGTCGGCTAACGTTTGCACGGTCGTTGACTTTCCGCAACCCTTCGGACCGATTACGCACAAGTCTGAAACCAAGTGCGTCTCCACCAAACTGGCCAACAGATCGTTCTGATAATTCGTTTCTATATATCCGTTGTGCTTTGCGTCACGGTTCGTCCCGCAAGGCACCTGTTGGCAAAATGTTCGATTTAAATGCAAACCTGAAAAGTATGATTTTCTCCATCGATCGGCACTTACGTTCAACGTTGTTTCAATGTTACCATGCTGCACGGTAACGCTCGAGGAATTATTCATTTTCTGATCGACATGCGCGCGTCTAGTTAGTTTAGCGTTGTTCGTCGCCGATCTCAGAATATCGAATGTTTGCAGTATATCCTCCACGGCTGTCTGACCCTCCTTACCCAGGAACAACTTGTACGGATAGAACCTGTAAAATATGTCGAATACCGGCAGGTGTGGACACTTGTCCTGCGATAAGGCTCGAATTAACTACAGGCTTGAAAGAAACAGCTTTCGCAACTTAAGGGTAGTTACCATTATTGTTGCGGCGGACGTTAAGTTGTCCAAAGGGAAATCTGGAAGACCTAAGGATTTAGCCTCTTCGGTAACTAAGGCGTGCGCGCATGATAGCAACTGCGACAATTTCCCGGGGTCGATGTTCGGCACGAAACTTTTTAATGTTTCCAGCTGGTCCTGGAATACAAACGATTACCAAGATAATCATACCGATAAATGGAATCGGTTTTTTCATCGAGAAATTACATTTCTCAACATTATCAAGTTAATTATCAAAGTTGAAGAATTAAAAGAATCAAAAAGAGACGATTAATACGCTCCGGAAAAAATTCCTAAACGTCACGTTTCTTCAGACAGTTAACTAAGCATGACCTTAGCGAACTCCATTATTTGCGACGTCGTTCTTCGAGTTAAACCGACATCTCTTTGAAAAATGTTCGTGTACACCGAATATGTGTCGTTCGAATGGAACTTAACGGTTCGCGACGTCACGTTTCCCCGGTTCGAGTTTAGTTATGGTTTGCGTTACTTCCGTGACGTATCCGCATTGTTTCCGTTTGCCCGAAAACCGCATAGCCGACGTAATCGCGAGCAATCGCGCCGTACGGAATGTTACACCACGGTTTGTTTCAAACAGTCCACCCGAGTGATTAGCGCTGAGAGAGCTTTCCATTGTACGCCGAGCACGGCAATAACTACCACTCGGCACGGAATCCTCGAGATAGCTTACAGATTCCCATCGAAAAGTTTCAATTGAGCTACATTCTCGAGCCTATCGACGCGATAACCACGAGCTACGGCGAAAATGCGGTTCTCTGGTAACGATTCCGGTAAAACACTTCCTAAAAGTCGAGAATACTCGGCGAAATCAATTCGACTTGGATCAATTTCCTTTCACGCTTATCGCTCCTCTATTGATCCCTCGCAAATAGAATTATTCTTGGTCGACCAGTTCGTTGAATCAACTATTATCGACACCTTCATATTAAACGCTTTCTTTTTTGCATATTATGCGATTTTGTATGTAAAGAGTTGCAAAATTTGCTCTCTGTATTTTATTGTATTCACTAGAAGGAGTTCCCATGAACACATTCTGATAAAAATGTATGTCAATAATTTCCTTCAATCCGAAAAAAAATTCTATTCTGGTTGTCTTAATATACAACTACTGGAGAACATATAGACATACAATTTATATCAATATTTTCCTTTTTTAGGAAATTACAATCTATAAAAAAGGTTCTAGTCACTGAAACCGTAAAATAAATCGTTATTTTGTTCCTTTAGTTGGATTTATAATATTGTTAACTGATAAATAAGTCTTATCGTATGGATCATAATTTTGCTATCAATTTTACTGATTAGGAACCAAACATTTGTATTCGTTCAAATGTAGAAATGAATGAAATTTCTCAGTAGAATCACACAAGAATGGCGATTAATGAAATTGCTGTAGCATTGCAAACTCTATTTCGACATTGCGTTCACTGCCACCCTTAATCACTGTTACTGGCAGAGAAGACCTTACAGCGATCACTGCAATGTTTAACTGCAAACTTTTCGGTAGAAATTACCGTTGGAGATAAGATCAACACTATATTCCTCGGACGTCGCTGTAAATATACCCCGGAGACAAGGTTTTACGAACTTCTTGAAATATGTCGCCGAGCAATTATGGTATTAATGTTCTTTGTTCAGAGACGCTATCACGCGATCCGGAAATTCTAATAAATTACTGTAGTTCAATTCGCCGCAGGCGAGTTAATCGCTATAGAAAAAGAAAGACTGTTAAAACTTCATGGAATGTTTCTCATTCCTTATTTAAATTAACATCTCGAATATTATCTGTATCAGAAATTGTTACTGCGGACAAACATTAAAATTAATCCATAAGATACATTTTTTTAAGACAACTGTTCACGTGTAACGAGTTCCTTCGAACGACCGACGACTGCAGCAAATTTCAATAACGAACGGAACCGGAAAAGTAAAACCAGAGAAAATTAAGAAATTGTTCGTTTTTACGGCGTGCACGAGATTTATAGGTGTAAAACTATTTCCTCTGCAAATTGCGATGCGTGACAAGGAATTCTACAAAATAACGTTGCTTTCGTCCCGTCACGGAACAGTGTTTCCTAAAGCGGTTTAAATACCACGCGCGCCTTAATCACGTTTGACTTTTTAAGTGACCCTCGTTAGGACTTTTACTTACAGTTTCGGATCTACGAGCTTTCGCGCGCGGTAAATATGTAAATCGCTGTACATATCGCGATGTCTCGCCCCGGCACCATTTCCTTGTTAGTTCTTCACGCGGCAAATAATGGATGTCGAATTGACTTCCGATAAAATTCGATTCATCGAGGTTTGCGACAGTGTGACGGGCTCAATCGCCTACGAAACTTGTAATCATAATGATTGCGACACTATTATGCTGCACACTATTATATTGTTGCTGTTGTTGTTACAGCACACTAATATTCTGTTCTTTGCAGAACAATAATAACAAGAAATATATTCTATTCGAGTTTTATACAAAAAATTTATGTCTACCATCATCTTTCCCGTAATTTTATATGTACATTAGTTATTAAATTCGTATCGTTACTATTACCCAGAGTAAGAAGTACCCGATCAGAAATAATCAAACGCCAATCATAATAATCATTTGTCGAGGAAGATATTTTCATTAAAAACTCAATAAACGCGTTGATCTTCATCGTTCAAACGATTAAAAAGTGTTTTGAAGTTTGTCAGACTTTTCAAATTTGCTTACTTTCATCTTCATCAAATGTATTCGATGAAAGGACAATCGTGCTCACGATTTTGATCAAATATTTTCTACGAGGGGTGGTATTTCAACTATGTTCATAAAAAAAGAAGGAAATTTCAACACCCAGCATAAACTAATTACCTTTTGACGTAATTTCAGCAGTGTACCACGCGTTCATTAGAAAATCTTCACGAACAGTTCGACTACTCTACGTCGACGTCTAAAATTGATTTCAAAGGGCAGATACAGAAGTTGAAGAAGATATATCAAGACAGAAAGCAAATCTCCTGGTAAAACACCCGTATAAAAATTGATACAATTTATATAGCGACTACACGGCGTTTAGAATAAATAATATCCTCGCCTAATCGTTGATCAACGATTCTTGCGAAGACGTGATCTCCTTGGAAGCAAGATTAGGCATCACTACGTGCAGCTGAAGACGCCTCGGAGGAGACCACGCTGCAGACACCCTTTCTCGAATTCGAATTTCCTCCTTCGACTCATCCTCCTCGATCTTCAAACTCGCCTTCGCGGAGGACACGCAAAACAATAGATCCGACGCTTCGTCGACATCTTGATCCTCCTTCGCGTTCCTTATCTTCGGCAACCTCCTTTGCAGCATCGCGTTACCTCTCCTACCGCATTGGGGATTGTCATCGTTCTGCAGTTTGTAATTCTGTATCGTAACCCTCTCCTTCCCGGCGAACGACTCTCGCTTGAACCGCGGTATCTTCCTCTTCATGAGCCTCCACTTCCGGTCCTCCTCCCGCGACGAACTTTCCGCAAAGTCCTCCTCGAACTCGCAATTGTGCGCCCGCCCCGACAAATCCAGCCATTGAAGGACCCTCTCGAACAACGGATTCCAGAAAGTATCGAACGTCCTCTCTGGCTGTCTTCGTTCGATCCTGCTCGAGCTTGGATCCGGCTCCGGCGTTCTCCGCCTGCAAATCTCGTCCTTGAAGATCGCTCTGGTCGCCAGAACGTCGATACTCCGTTTCGCTGTTTCATCTTGCCGGTCCTCGACGAGTCTCTTGTGGTCCTCCAAAGATTCCACGTTGGTAGCCGAAACGGTCGTCGATAATCTAGGACAGGGAGGTGCGGATGACTTCCGGTAGACTCTCGTAGACTTGTTCTCCGACGGATTGGTGCCGACGACCACGTGCAAGTTGCTGAAACAGCTGTTCAAACGATCCAACCTCGACTCCGAGCCACTCCGTCGATATTCCGGCGAGTAGCTCTTGATCCTTGACTCGCGGGAACGACGATGCAGTTTAGGATCGATCAGAGGATCGTTAGGCGACAGGATCGCGTGTCGAATGCCGTCTACCCAGACGGTGCGAACAGATAACGGTCTCTCCGAGGACGACCATATAGCCGGCATAGTCGAGGAAAAATTTCAATAAGCCGTACACGTGTGACATCAGGAGTTGAAAACGATTGTTTTCAGGAAAATGCTCACTTCTGTCTAAAAAAAAGTGAAAATATTGTTTGTAGTTTTCCTGTAAATTCTGTGACGATTCGACGTCGATGTATCGACTCTCAACTGAGCACAGGGGACGAATAGGGCTCCCGTATGCGGGACACGCGATCCAAACCGCGATGACTGTGACCATAGCGCTGCGACGAACTGTTTATATAGGAAGGGAACAGGCACCGGAAGGGATGGCTGGCTGGAGGGGTGGGTGCGACCTCCGCACCCCATGCCCGATAGTACGCTGTTACGTATCCATAAATCAAGGTAAAACTCGAGCAAATTGCACGTGCCGCTGTCTCCTCTGAGCTGCGACAGTAATTACAGAGCCACATGAGACTTATGCAGCTTCGAATTGCTGATAAGAGACAAGTATGGGTTGTTTTCTGCGTCTCCGTGGGTGTCCCTTGGTCTTGTTACCTAATTTTAGTTGATCCATTTCTCTATGGTCATTTTGCTCTTGATGCTACTGCTTTTACTCTGTTCTTTTTCTTTTTTAATATTCGTGTGCGCCGTTGTTTCATGTGTAACTTCAGTTCGAATGCTATTGAAATGTTAGACGAGTACACTGACAATTCATACGAACGTGATCAACAGGCTGCAGATCTTCGTACACATTCTCGTTTTCATATTTAACTGTTTCGCTTCCACAGAATGAAATATATCTCATTGGTTTTATAATTAGATGAAGAGTTTTAATTCGGAGAAATGTTAATTCTGGGAATGTAATAGGAAAAGAAAGAAATACTGCTTTCAGAATAAATACAAAATGATTTGTAATCTAGTAGCTGGCTGTCAAACAGCTTGAATAATCTAGCATTCTGTTGTACCTGTTGTCTTATGAAAAATAATTTAAACGTGTTTTTTTTTGAGTTTCATAAAATATGTTCCTGTAAAGGCAATAGTTCTTTACAATATACTAATTGCTATATTAACTGTGTTAATAGTCTTCTAGCTTAATTTTTGCGTAAACGTTTAAATCTACTTACTTTATAACTTAAGGACGGTACGTGTCTTCCTTGAAACCTAGATCTGAGAGGAGGATCCAATGGATTTCCAGGATATTGTGGGGATGGCAAACCCAATGCAATAACTCTGAAGTCTTCGCTAACTCTGACCAGATTCCAAGCATCCAGTTCTTCCTGGCTATGCACCTGAAACAAATATTTAATAACTTTAATATATTGATACCCAAAACATTTATTGGTTCACAATAATTAGACTGTGTTTTAAAAATTCATATGTGGCAAAAATGCATAAATATCTGCAGTTAATGTATACAATTAAGTATAATACAATACCTGGAGTAATTTGTCATAACGAGATGCTGGTATAAGGAATCTGCCGTCTTCTAAATGCATCTCACGATTTTCTAATAAATTATTTAGGACAGGAAGTACATTTCTTTCAGCTTTCTCAACACCTTCGATAATAAGAACTCTTCCATGCGTTGCAGCCCTCACCGCACTCTGATCATGGTAATAGGCAGTACCAGATTTTATTTCTCTTCTTTGTTTTAAATCTGCCTCAGTCGTATCTCTTGAGAGTGCAATGAATTCTAATTCATGGCCAGTGAGTTCAAGAAACGCTAGGGCTAGTTCTCTTCGCCTGTTTCCTGGTCCACCCATTAAAAAAATATCTTGTGATAAAATATCTTTCTGGAGCATCCATTTTAAATGCTTCAAGGTTTCTTGAGTAGTTGTCTTTAATACTGTAAAAATGATAGGTCATTGTTATTTTGTATTGAAATAAAGAAGAGATACAAAATCATGCAGAACATGTCTAACTTACAATACTTCCTTGGTACGTATTCAGGGTGTTTTGCTGATTTCACTTGTTTTGAAATGTCACCAATTGTCACGACTGTATCATCTGTAATCACAATATAATTACGTCAGAAATCATCTGCTTACCGGTAAATTTTGATTATTTAGATGTTTAATTACCTTACCTGATTTGCAACGTATAAGCAGTGGCAGGTTAGGATAAGACATTTTTGACTTTTCTAAGATTCTAGATACAGTTGACATGCGATTAAGATTACAAATCACGAGAGACATTATTAAACTTAAGTAAACTTTACAAAACTGAACTCTCGAAATTATTTTTAATATTTTACAAACATTAAATTTTATTACCTAAACGCAATACATTATACGACGTGGTAACGCACAAATACACATTTTGCTTTAGATTTTGTACTATTACAAATGGTATGTTATGTAGTGTAATAGTATGGTATGTCTTGTCTACAGTGGATATGTTTAAAAAATAAAAAATGTAAGGATAGTAGTAAATGATAATGTAATGTTAAAAAATTGAAAATATTATTTTGATATATATGTGTTATCATTGACACACATTATTTCAAGTACATAATCCAAAGGTCACCTATGTAAAGATAATAATCACATGCATATTAACAAATGATAAATATCTGAGAATGAATACACATATTTTTATGTGACGTATTTCGCTCTTTTATTATCACACGGAAAATTATTACAATAATCCTAAAAACTACAATGCATACCTGTTGCCTAAACATTTTTTTAATAATTTAGAAATTAGATTTACAATGTAGGGCATAAGCAGTCTTGTTTTGTTAATCTCGTTCGAAATATTTAAACTAAAATATGCATAAACTTCGTACTCAATGATGTGGAAGCATTCGAATTCAAATAAAAACGCGATTTATCTACAATTCGTATATGTTACATAAAATAGTCCAATACTCCATGCAAATTCATGAAAGTGATGACTATTCATTTCTTTGCAAATAAGTAGGTCTTTTTAACGTGACTATTCTATGTAGTAAATTATAGCCTTAAGTACTTTATGCACAGTACAAAATATAAATACATTACTTAAAATTAACATCTATACAGTAATATCGTAGTTTTTTAATAGGTACAAAGATCTACTCTTTAATTCCTACATGTTGTGCACGTTGTACTGTTTAGGTAATAAATTGGAAATACGAAGCAGTTTCGTAAAACCATCATTATAATAAACTAGATGTTATGATAAGGCATCAAATTATACTTATATTTGTTTCCATTAGGTGTTGGTAATCGTTAATACTGTATAACATATTTAAGTCATGCATGTAAACTTCCTGAAACAATTTTATAAAGAAAAAAAAGAAAAATTATATTAATAACTTCATATTAATTGTAATTAATATCTTTAACCACTAAGAGATATGTATAAGATGTACAAAGCACGTGATTAAATATAATTTTGTTAATGTCGAATAAATATCTGTCTATTAGATATACCAAATAATATATATGCTTCGACAATGCAGAATAAATATTTGACTAAGAAAACGAATATATTACAATAATTCGTTTATTTTACCCTGCCTATGTTAAACGTAATTCGTCCAACTCTAAAGTTTTTGTAAATAAAAGGATAGCATCACAGCTTTGCAATGAATTTTACATATAGGAACTAAAAAAATTGAATATTTCTTATTGATTAGAAACAATAAAACGTTCTTCTTCTATCCAAATTTAAAAATTTCTCTAGAAAATAAAAAAATTTATATTAATGTACAGCTGATTAAAAAATAATGCAAGAATTGTCTATGTATATTATGAGTCACTGAGAAAATTAACAATTTACCTCTACAAAAAATCATCCGTTCTTCTAGGATTGGCAGGATAATAGTCAACTAGCGATGGACGCGGTCTTTGCCCGATACCAGATGGTTGCTGCAGACCACAGGCTTGTTCTTCGTTTGTAAGTACACTTACTAACGTACTCACTACCTTTTCATCTAACTGTGACATAGCTTTGTTTGGCGTCTTCATACGCCTCAAAAACAAAGCGTTCCATTTTTGTCTTAGATGTAAGAAAAATCTCGCGGTCTCGGGATCAAGTTTAAATACTACCCAGTCATCAAGCTTAAAAATTGTTCCTTCATTGCTGTCGTCAACTTCCGAATCGGACTCGCTTTCTGGTGCAGCTGTAAATTAAGGATGCAGACGTTGAAATGTACACAGTCAAATATTGTAACATAGCACAACGGTAAATAAACAATTTTCTTAAGACCACGTTTCGCAAATGTCAAGATCATTCATGTATTTTTTACCCAACTCTGATAGATAGCACAATAAAGAAACTTACATTCTGCTTCATAAATTACGTCCACTGATAACCGTGCTGGTCCACAAAACAATGCTACTGTCAGTGGATTAACCAACGTGACCATTTTCACGTGACAAAACCGACCTGTGCGACTCATTTCTTCATAGAGCAACCATTCGCAAGGTAATGACTCGACATATGGTGAGTGTCTCTGCGAAGATACCATCTTCGAAGATTTCGGACAGTCCCTCAGGGTCGACGATGGATGTAAGAATACCTTAACTTCTTTTCTGCAACAATAGTTTTGATTGATGTTATACAGTAAAAACGTTGATAAAGTCTTACTATTACACATAAAGTGTAGAACGTACTGTGTTCTTAACTGCATGTGTTCCCTATCCACTCGTATTAAATTCGGATACAGGCCAGCAGTTAAAGCTGCTTTCACTACTGCCCAATTCTCTGAATTCGAATTTAAATCTCTGATATCACCTGGACCTCTTGCCCTAACAAATCCAGATGCACGAAGCTGACCAAGAAGTTGTGAACGCATTCCAAATACCATTTCCATCACCGCGGCAGAAATAAAATTTTGCTCGCAAAATGAACGCTCTTTGCCACTTGCACGTGCGTTTTGCCACCCTTGAAAAGCGCGTAGCATAACCATATGATCGGAATACGTGTTAGTGGCAAACCTTTTGCGAGCTGCAGTCACAGCTCTTTTCTGTGATGGCTGCGAAGGTAAAACAAAGGGATCCCTGTAATTAATTATTTAATATATCATTACCTCTATTTAGTTGAAGAATATCATTTTAACGTGGATTCATTTACGTACTTGTACGATAAACTGCATACGATGGTTAAGACAGGATCCAAACATTTCAAGACAACAGAGTACAATAACATTTTACCAAGTCGTGGTTCTACTGGTAAATCAAGCAAATGGCTTCCTAATTCGGTCAGATCTTCCCATGGGTCTAAAGCGTCGATAGTTTTTAGTAGTTGTACCGCATTTCTTGTTACTATGCTAGTGGGCGGTTCTAGTGCTCGATCCAAAAATTCGGCGATCGGTGTGTTTCCCGGTGCCAGGTGTTTTGTGAATAAACACAATTCTTGCAAAGGTAATCTTAAAATTTCTGGAGTTTGATAAGGCTGCATACTCTCGTATCGAATCGACGAGAATAGACGATAACAAATGCCTTCTCGACATCTTCCTGCTCTACCTTTACGTTGTTTAGCACAAGCTTGAGAGATCCAATTCGACTTAAGCATGCACACTCCTGATAGAGCATCGAACGATTTTTCTTTAACTTTTCCCGAGTCGATTACATATACTACATCGTCAATTGTAATACTTGTTTCGGCTATGTTCGTCGAAAGAATAATTTTTCGAGTTCCCTGTGGACTTGGCTTGAATACTTTCTTTTGATCGCATGTTTGCATATTCGAATGAAGGATATATAAAACGTATCGTGAATTCTGAATCATTTTTTTTTCTTCGTTATTTATCTTTTCTCTCATAGTGACAATATCGTCGTATCCTGGCAAGAATACCAAAAGAGAACCAGGAGGCATTTTCAAATGAATGTGCAGAATTAATTGTAACAGAAGATCGTAATTAATATTATCGTCGTCAAATGTGTGATGGTAAGCAGCTAACAAAAGTTTATCTTCCTCTGAGAGCGAGGCATCTTTTGTCTGTGCTAAAGCATCATCTTGCATTGAATAATCGTAAGTTTTCATGTAGGCTTCAATCAACTCGGCGCATTCTGTTTGATTCATATTTTTCGCCCACTCTAACGCAGTCCACTCATTGGCAGCTCGTAAATTTAAATTTGCACCTAAATTTAAAAGTTGTTCCGCGGTGTTTATGCATCCCCTACCAGCTGCGACCATAAGTGGAGTTAAAGACGTTATGGAATGCTGATAGTCCACAGAAACATTTTCAGAAAGTATGAAGTATAAAAGCTGTGCGAAATTGTCTTCACCGCCGCATAGCCATGCATCGCAAATACTTTTATCCATTTCTTCTATTAATCGAGGTTCTAGTTTCACTTTCTCCGGAATAGATTCGCATTGTTGCTCTAAAATTGGAGGAGGCAAAAAAGACCTTTCGCTCATTGTACTTGAACTTGGTTGCTGAGGCTTATATTGAATCCAGGACTCTAAAACTTTACGCTCGTCTTTTTTGTTCATGAGTTTCTTCTTCGAAGTAAGCATCTCTTTTGTCATGTATCCAGTTAGTTTTAAAACATCTTCAAGATAGTATACGTCCACATCAAATACTTTACCCATTACACTAATGACTGCACACTTGCTAAAGTATTTCACAAAAATGCTAACGTCCATTGTAGCACTCATGAGTATGAGCTTCAGAGAGTTATGCTTCATCTGCGCGTCTTTAAGTGCGATCAGAAGTAAATCACAAAATCTATCGCGTTCGTGTATTTCATCTACAATAATATGCGTCACTGTGCTTAAAGCAGAGTCACCTGCCATAAGAGTTCTGAGTAATACACCGTTCGTGCAATACGTTAAAAGAGTTTTCGGAGCAACTCTACTCTCAAGTCTTATTTGATAACCAAATGTTTGACCGATCTTTTCATCCCTTTCAAACGCTACTCTCTCAGCCACGGAAACAGCTGATAGTCTTCTCGGTTGAGTGCAAATAATTCTACAAGGTTGATGCATCTGTTGGCAATGTTCGAGTATGAACTGAGGAACTTGAGTAGTTTTGCCACTACCAGTTTCACCTCCAATAATCACCACATCGTTGCTGTTCAATGCATTAATAATATCTTCTCGAACACTAAAAACTGGAAGAGACTTGCGAAAGTTCAGCACATCAAGATTCGTTTTTAGTTGCGGTACTTGTGACACGCTGTTGTTTAACCTGCCCATAGCTTTAGTGTTTGTACTCACAGAAACTGAAAATGACAAACTTTCTAATTACTGAAAATTTCATACAAAAAGAAAAGCTAAAAACAATATCAATACCATCTGTATTAATAGGTCGCTCACGCTCAACAGGTGGTAGTAAATCTTGACATTCTTTATGGTTTAGTGGAAAGCTTTGCAGCAAATTATAAATGCTTTGCCTCGATGTCTTTTGCAACTTTATTACAGCATCAGCTTGCACTATAGTTGAACCCTCTCTCTTGTAAACCGTCAAAAAACGATTTGGACCTTTACTGTTGCAAAATAAAAAATTATGAATTTTACCAGAATGTACCTATAAGCATATATTGTGTTTTCTTCTTTACCCTCTACTTTTAGATTTCAATCCAAGATCCAAAACGAGTCTATGAATATAGGCTCTTTCTTCTGCCGTATAAGACGATGGGAAACCTAATTCCTTCTGCTCCGGTGTTTCCAATAACTTTTTTAAAGTTAAGTTCACAGCAATTCGTGTGTCCTCGCCAATAGGAAGAGATTTTTTATGAAATTTTTGACGTGACATCATGATTTCTTCTAGAATCCAAAAAAAAACTGTATTGCTATTACACTATAATTATACTCCAACAAACAAATAGCTTTACAAGCTAACCTAAATATTAACAAAACAAACGTATATACGAAATCGGCAATTAGAAAATTTTTACGTAATTAATTCGTATACATAAAACATTTTCGTACAGAGTCAAATATTGTCATTGTATAATGCATATAAGATTTAAAACATCAAGGTGAGTGCCTTAAAAATTCAAAGAAATGGTTAATTAACTAAAGATGAAGGTGCTAAAACGAAGTGGAGGGGTCGAATCTGTAAAAAGAGTTCACTTTCAAAAAATTGTTCGAGCATTTCTCAAAGTTTTGCCCGCGGTATTAAAAATCTGTATGTAATAAATAATAAATTGGTTTACGATCTCAATTGTCCCGAGGCCAAGATTCACTAATCAGATCAACTCAAAACGCGTTAATAATAAATCTTCACACATTTTTTACCTCCAAAAAAGATGTTGTTTACTCACAGAATTTACACAACCTTGTTGAAGAACATTGGGATCTCGTTTGAAGCGTTCCACGAGTTATGACAATGATAGTGCTGAACGTTGCATAAGATTTTCATAAAATTTCTCTTCGAAAAACGTATTAATTTCAAACAATCATCACTGATAAACATTCAATATTCACTTTACATGGTCGCGTTTTGGCGACTCGACTATTGTCGATTTCTATCTATCCCCACCATTGCATTGCACAGTGCGCATGTTTCGAGAAAAAGCGATGAACAACGAAGATGGATGAAAGGAAACGTACATCTTGTGAAGCGCACAGTGTTCAAATAAAATGTACAGGTAACATGTACCTGTAAAATTCCATTTTGGTTTTGTTAATGTACAGCTATCGGAGCATATATAGGCATAGAATTTATGTAAATTTTCAGAACAATATTGACTCGATAAAAGTTGTAACTACGACATAGAATCATAAGGTTTAAGAGAAAAAGTTCGAAATACTGTCGAAAAATTATTTTATTTTCGCAGCATTAGCTCGATGTGATTGTCGATTTTTAATATTTTAGAGAGCAATTGGTGTGTCATCTCTACGAAACAAGATATTATAAATCGACAATCACACCGATTGCCCGGGTCTCACCACGTGGAGGTTGCTGCGAGTGAGACCCACCCCACCCATATAGTATATTACATGATACTATATATTAATTATATTATAATGATATAATATTATATGTATTGTATATATTATATTATTATAATATAATATATTTATTCAACGTCCCACCCAACGGAAAATTTCAAAAATACACAATTAAAAAATACAAAAAAAAGCCCGTATAAATTTTTGTACTCTTCCTGATAAACATTTGACAATGCTCTACTGAAAGCCACTTTACAAATGAATGTCAAGAAGAGGATAATTGCTAGCCTACCCGTCCGACCCACTAAAACCTATAAAAACTAAATCTATATCATGACATGCACAAAAGCAACACCATGCAAAACATGTAAAACACACAACACAAGCAACACAAGCAACACAAGCAATACCATGCAAAACATACAACATATAAAATACAATACAACACATACCAAAATGTCATGCAACTATGCCCGGGCAACTATTTACATAAATACTACAATTTCTACAACTGCAAGTTGACATCTTTCTGCTCTGAAACAACGATCTGAAAAACACTGAATTTTGAATTAGTACAAAAAAAAAATAACAATTGGAAATAAATGTCCACTCGATGTGTATTTCAAACAAACGCGCGAGTGGACCATTTTCTCGCAACACTAAAAAAATCAAACCCGACCAGTGCATTATTATTCGCGATGTTAATTTAATAAAGACAGCATGGAGAACTCCCGTGCACTTTAATTTTCACGCGCAACTCTACATGGAATGTTCATGGCTGTGATTTCATTTCCTTACCACTCCACCGAGACGGGAAGAAATATCTGAAAGAATCTGAAAATTTGTTTAACACAAAAAAAAATAGAAAATAAAGATACATATGCAGAATAGTGGTCCACTCGATATATTTCAAACAACGCGCGAGTGGACTATTTTTGCGCAACGCTACTCTACAAAAATGAACAATCAACATTTGAAAACAACGCGAGCAGTGCATTCTCTCTCGACGCTAATTTATTTGATTAAGAACGAACAACTCCCCCGTGCACTTTCGTTTCATTTCGCGCAACACTAAATGGAACCGCGATAGTAGCCATTCAAATTTCTGGGGAGGAAACAAACCGCGAATTATTCTTTCGCAACGTTAAAAAAATAATAAATAATAAACACCTTGTTAAAACCGCGAGCAGTGCGTCATTTGTCGCAACACTATCTTACTAAATTCGGTATAAAAAACTCCCGTGCACTTTAATTTCTTTTCACGCAACTCTGTGGGGAAACAATGGCTACAAGAATTTATGATGACTGGCTGAAAGAGATCAAACACAAACATATGGTGGTGTAGTGTGGCATTTCATTTAATCGCAACTCTAAAAGGCGGGATGGTCTCCTAGTATTTGCATATTGGAAAACTTTTATATTAAAACATTCGCCACAATTCTGCGAAATCTCAATGTACACGCGAGAAAAAGACTATTCTACACGACCTCGAACATCATAATAGAATAGATTCGGATATTGCAGGAAACAGTGTTGCAGGGTGCAACGAACACTCGATTTCATCGACAAAGTTAGTGCGCGAAACGTAAAGATACCCCGTCTTTTACCTTGCGGGCCGACGAGGCGTTCGATACGTTCAACATACACGGTTTGTATGTTTATAATAACGCGATCGAACCACTACGTTGTGGGGGGTTAGTCCCAAAAAATATACATGCTGGTGAACGCAGTGGTACGTTCCATGCATTTAGCGCTCACACACCATTAAGTGGCTAAAGGCACACGTCTCTACGTTCAGATAAACTACAGTGTTTCCGCTATCGTTATACGACAGCGGAAACACTTGTTCCATTGCTGGAACGGCAAACGAATCGTGTGTTATGGCACACCGCGGGCAGTTGAACGTAGAAACGTGTACCGTGTTTTTGCGGTAACTGCTTTGCGGCAAAACTTGGCCTCGGAACGTACCAATACGTTTCTACTCTACGTAGTGGCCCGGTGGGCACATTCTCCACATTTTTACGGTATCAAAAATTCTAACGTTAACATCCACATACGTTTGGATATCCAAAGAAAAGTCTCTGAAATTTTGAATGTTCGTATGCACCCTGCGCGACTGGTCCTACAATTTCGGTCCTCTACTTACTAATCTATTACGAGATCGCGACTCTTATAATACAAACTGATATCTTTTATTACGGCGCGGTTTTCCAATATGCTTGTACTCCATTCCCGCCTCGATACAACGCGTTGGTACTTTTTCGCGACACTAAGGCAATCGCGACAACAAATTCTCGCAACGCTAATTCCTAATAAAGATAGTGTTTCGCGATGTATTATTTAATTCGTGGCATGCAATACGAGCGGTAAAATAAAAAAACCCTATTCTAATCGAAATGAAGTAGAGGCGGGACGAGATAGCTAGCGACTGGGTTTCCAAGCCCATCGGATCTACCCCGGATCCAAACGCTATGACACCATCCACCTGCCTGGACGTCGTAACGCCAGGACAGATGCGCCCCTTCGCTCAAAGCGTGATTCCAAGTCGCGAGTATACACTCCACGAGCTCGGCCGCCTTGAGTATAGACCGAAGCCTAGTAACGCTGACTTTATCAGCCAGAGATGATGCCAAGCGGTCTTTTGCTGCGAGGTCTCCACTACTTGAAGAGTAGGTGCAGACCTCCACCAATCTCGTCCCGTATATCCCCTACTTCAATTTCGACTTTAACAAAATACTACGCTAATTCAACCCGCTTTATTATTCTTTCGCAACTCTACTAAAAATCGCGAATGCCTACACCACACCCGAAAGTGACACGTTGCAGCTGGAGCATGGGCGCCTGAAATGTCGAAAGACTCGAATAATGCAAACGCGATACTTTTGATGCGCAACGCTAATGCAAAGAACAGAGATCCAAAAGACTATTTTATATTTTCTGAAAAACTATTTCTCAAATCTACAGGTAACAATCAAAATGTAATTTAATTTCAATCTTTAAGCTAATAGGGGGGGGGGGAGGAGAAATCGCGAGTATCTACGCAACACTAACTTTGATCTCGTTCAAGAACAACTAATGCAAGACGCGTGGTTTTTTCGCAACGCTATTTCAATCGCGGACGTGCCCATCTCCGCTGATCGTTGGGGCGGCGAGGCCTGCCCATATTTTCAACTAACTACTTATACTACTACTACTACTACTTCTACTGACAAGTATAGTGACAAGGTAGTAAGGAAATATGACTTCGTATCCGAAGATGCGAAGTCATTATAGTTGCCCTCTTGAGCGACAGTTTGTCGGGGCCTCTTCGGCATATAGCCTCTTCTTTTTCTTCGGCGGACCGCCAAACATCTAGAACCTTACACGTGCTCGCAGAGTGAAAACGATCAACGACTTCCAAGACCAAAGACAAGTCTCGAAAGAAGCCTATCGCTCCTCTGGTGCAATCGAGCCGGTATCGTTTCGTTTCGAAAACCCTATTTCCGCGCGCGTTCGCGTCCGCGTCCGCGGGAAGCTAAGAAATTCGCACGAAGCATCGAGCACGAAGGATCAAATCGAACGCATGCCTCGTTCGATTTAACTTCGAGACGAAACTTCGAGCCCCTACCAGTGACTGGCTACCGTGCGAATCGCGGCCTACCCGAAAGAGAAACGGTAGCCAGCCCTGGACCCTACCTATTCAGAATTAGCAATCACACCGAGAAGGTAAGTTACCTACCTACCTAGCCCTATATTTAAAAAATGGCAAAACAAGCTCTCCAACACATTCACAACACGATCTCCACACACACGCCAGGGTGCAATAACCTAACACCCTAGGGAGACGTCCCGGGACGCCTCCGACACCCTAGCGTTCAAACCACAATCACACACTCTAAAGGTACATACCAATTTGGTTCCTGAAATCGACTGACAATGGTAGTGTGATCATTGCGAAACAAATGACGAAATTGAACAGTTGATATAACAGTTGAATGTAATTCTGAATATTACTCGTTATTTTTAACGAATTGAGAAAACTACAACACATATTCCAGGAAGATCCATGGAGCATGTCACGGATCAACGCAGGAATATGTGCTACTGTATAGAATTTAAAAAACCGACGCAATTCCACTGCCTATCAACACACACACACACAAGTGGAATATACGTCGTGCACGATACACTAACCATTGTCAGTCGCCACACATGATATAAAACAATATTCCATGCCCGTTGCTCTCACCCTCCCGAGAAGCACCTGGGCACGCGAGAGGATTCGAGCAACGGACAGGGAATCTCAATATCCTGAAAATCCTAGCTAAAAGAATCGGTTAAATATTGTACGGGCTAATGTTTTTGCATTTTCAAAGTGACTCTACTTCGACTTTCAAATTTGATCTCGACTTACAAATCAATACGGATGGAAAGGATAATATAAATCTTTATTGTGGGGGGTGGAATGGAAAGGTAATTAACTTCCCGATTTATAGGGAAGTTATTGTAATTTATATTAATTTTTTCTAAATCTTATTGTCGAGCAAACAGAGAATGACTCTAATAAAAATTTGTATTTAGTTATATATTTATTTATTCAGAAACTTTATGTATTTATTTGAAAAAAAACCTCGGACGATCCTATCGACAAAGAAATGTTTCGAAATCATCGAAGAAATACTCTATTAAATATAAATTACTCATGAAAGTAATATAAAAGTTAATTAATCAAGTAATTTTCCTTTGTCGATAGAATCTATCCGTCGCGAATCGTCTGTTTGTACGTGGTATCAAATATTTTCGAGCAATTCAAAGTGATTTTAAAATAAAAACAATTAGCTTGATAATAAATAGTAAGTGGAGAAATTGCGTTCCAAATTACGGAAGATTTTCATCTTTTCGCAATTTGGGAACTCAATTATTGAAATTATGTATTCTTATTTATAAAAAAACGCGACGTACAAAAAGACCCTACCTAGCTAAGAAATAACAGATTACTACCCGCGGAAAACGCCGGGCGTTTTCCACGGTCACTATACTTGTCAAAATATCAAAAATCTACTACTCAAATGTAATAATAAAAATATCTCTGTTGCTTGTTCACTCACTACTTGTTGGGGGAAGAGAAAGCTGCGTCACAGTCCGCAAGCAGCAATAATCGCACCTCATCTCGATAGAGCCTTATTGGTTACGATATCGCCACTGCGCAAAGCGTTACAGTCCTGGAATCAAAAAAAGAAGCATGATTTTAAAAAATTGATTCGTACTATACCAACGGGATATAAAGAATCTAAATGATTTTCGAAATAAAAACAGCAAATAGATGAAAATTTATCAATATAATATAATGTTAGAAATATAGAAAACTTTGAAAAGGAAATGTTCAATAGCAAAGATTAATTGTGAAGATAATTTGCTACTTACATTCTCTACCCCTTGACGAAAGCACAACACGTTGCTCTCGATCTCAGCTGTCGATGTCCTTCTTTGAGCATCGTCGAAGTATTTGATATGTTAGAGTTCTGTAACAGAAATAACAATTTTATTTAATTTCAATCGATCGACCGTTAAAGACTATTCAAGTTGAATATTCATTAATTTTTCATTATAGATTGAAAAGATAATGTTTAAGAATACAGTTTAATTGGTAAGATAATGTTACTTACGTTCGAGTCCATTCCTGCTCGAAGAAAGCACGACAGGGTGCGTCTCGATGTAGTCTATCGAATAAGCTCTGTAATAAAAAGAACAAATTCAATTAATATCAATCGACCAATCGTAAAAAAATAAATCCGAATTAATATGAAATAAATAATTCAAGTCGAATATAAAACCGAACAATTAAATTGACCCAAAATTAAATAAACTTGACTTCTATTGCACGACAGGAATTTAAAAACGATTGCCCGTCACGACGAAAGTACAAAAGAGTAAATATCGCGAGAACGCAGTACGATTCACGAATTTTAAATCAATGAAAAATAAATAATTCGCTTGAACGCAGTATTAATTTGAATAAGAAATATAATAAATAAACTTTATATCTATTGATGATAAAATAGAGAAACCGTACGCACCACGTAAAGATCCTTGTTGTGCGTCGTATATGTATTGCGTCTCGATAACCAGGGACGCGGTTGACAAGGTTAGAGGAAAGCTCGGAGCTAATACAAAACACGTCCGTTCAGTTCAACTTTCGGAATAACAATGTCCGCGGTCGCGGATCCTTAGGATCGCGAGGGTTGGAGGAGGGAGAGTCCCCGATGTTCGTCTATTGCCCTCGAAATGGGACTAGCGCGGCGCGGCCGTTACCTTTAATACAAAAAAAAAACATGACCTCACCTTCCGAGAAGTGCTTCAACTTACCTAGTCACCCTGTTTTTCGATACGTCAAACGGCAGTGGAAAATAATTCTCGGAACATAATATGTACTGGGTATCAATAAACACGGTCACCAGGCCGGGGAGACTCTATTCGATCTTTCGCCACTCTCACCAATACAAAATTCGCGTATATAAATTCGAATAGTATAATGACAGTGAAAATGAACACAAGTGATTTTCCACGAGAGTACCGTTTTTTATTTCATCTTTTCGGTACGCATCAAGATTATTTATTTCTATTTTCATCATGTTTAAAATTAATTCTGTGTGTTGAGTGAATTATTTAAATGTATTTGTTCTGTGCGTTTCATCATGCAACAGAAATCAAGTAAATCCATCTTCTATTGTTTATTAAATTTCTTAAGTATAGGTTTGCCTCTCTCACTGTTATCTCCAAACCGTGTTAAAATTTTCATTATTATATTTTTTTTTTAAATATTTGCCTTGCCAACAGACTATTGCGAGACTTTGTTTAAAACAAGTAAAAGGTTAGAATAAGTCTATTTTATTTATGTCTAAGAGCTTCCGGGAGATAAACAAATGAACATAAGAAAAATGTCTTTTATATATGGCGAGGTGTAAAAATAATTTAAAATAATAATTTTTTCATGTACAACAAAAAAGATCAATTTGGTTTGCATGCATCGAACAGGACGAGTACCATTACACATTTCACTATAGGCTTTTACTACAGTGATAAACATTTCAAGTTAATTATATATTAAGCTTTCATTAATCGTTTGAAAAGAAATAGTTTAAAAACAGTTTAATATTGGAAAGATAAATGGTACTCACCCTCGCGTCAACTGCTGCTTGAAGAATGCGCCACAAGCAACGTTTTGATTTCGTTATTAATTGGCCCGGAATCTGTATCAGAAATATATAAATACAGTAATTTCAACCGACCAACACACACACGCACACACACACAGAAAATGTATCGAAATTAATAATAAATAAATAATTCTATTGGAATATAAAGCCAAAATTAGTTTCAACAGAAATTTAAGTAACTAGATTTCTGTAGCACGAAACGACTTCAAATGCAATTGACCGTTACGACACAAGAGAAACTCCGAATTAATAAGAAATAAA
The DNA here is from genome assembly GCA_916610235.2 of Lasioglossum morio. Taxonomy (NCBI): domain Eukaryota; kingdom Metazoa; phylum Arthropoda; class Insecta; order Hymenoptera; family Halictidae; genus Lasioglossum; species Lasioglossum morio. The sequence continues at coordinate 14,023,151 of OU744334.1, forward strand.
TAATTTCGGGTGAACATTTATTAATTGATCACTAATTCTTTGAAAAAGGATGATCAACAACACAGTATTATTGAAAAGACAACGGGATACTTACGCTCGCATGCTCCGCTGTTTGAAGAATGTACGACGTGACGTTGCGTCTTTATTTCGATTGTTGAATGCATAGATAGCATCGATTCTCTCGATCGATGAATTTTTTCCGGCGAAATCTGTAACAGAAAGAACAGACAGTCAGAAATAATAGAAAACAATCAGAATTAATAGCAAGTAAACAATTTAATTTGAATATAGAATCATAATTTATGTGAACCAGAATTAAATAAACTTTATTTCTATACCACGAAACGAATTTAAATATGTTCCATGTTCGGTCGTCACGACACAAGAGCAAATTATCGCGAGAATGCAACACGGCTCGAGAATAGGTTTAAATCAATGAAAATTTAATAAGATTACACTTTACCTACAGAAACCAGAAATTGTTGCCTCTTTCTTATGTAATCCTGTAGATTTTTCCGAGAAAATGCGAAAAATCTACGCTTGACAATTCCAAACGGTCAGTGGTTCATAATGCGTGTTTGCAAGGTAGTAACGGCCGTTGTGGTGCCACTGGGCGCCACCTAGCGGCACCGCTCGGTAAACGGCGTGCGACGGTTATTACAAACATGGCGGGCATTTTTACGCGGCAAAAAGATTTGAAATTGGTCAATTCTAACCACGTATAGAATCAGTGATCTCCTACAGGGAGGAAATTAGAGTGCTCACGCCTATCTCTGAACTTGACTCCACTGTTTGACATGCTCACGCTTTGCACGGAATAGTGCTAGTAGATATAATAGTAGAACCCACTTTTACCACGTAACAGACAGCACACCAGTTTTAGCATGTAACAGTACCTTTACTAGCCTATGGCATAAATTAATTTATACTTTTATGCCAAGTTTTGCAGAAACCTACGAAAAATATAAATTAATTTGAGAGTAAAATCCGTTCTACTGCTGGTCTAGGAGCTGATCCAGGCTAAGAGTTTTGTGTGGGGGCTCCACTATATCCGACACGGTCAAAACCTGGCCGTGAGCACTCTCATTTCCTTTCTGAACAGAATAAGAACTTCGGGACGATAATATCATTAAATGATTACCGACATTGCATAAAACAGAAGGCACTGACGTCGGTGACAAAAGAGATCCCACCTTTAGCCGCATTTTCAACGGAGTCGGTAATACGACGAACGCAGCCTTTACGTTAAGCTGTTACACATTACTTGACTAGATGGCACCACAATGGAGAATATACTGTCAGTTCTCAACGCGCCGTCTAGATAGATCTCGCAAATCTACTAATCACAGGATAGTAAGTTTTAAATGCGCAAGTTGTGATTCCAAATTTAAGTTTTGCGATTGCCAAAAATCGGTGGAGAGTTTCAAAAGAATCGTTCACTCTGTCCTCGTTAAACCTGCGAGCAAGTTCGGCGAATATATAGGATTCCAAAAGGCGAATATGGTATGTATTATTTTTATCGGTTTCTCACAATACTCTGCAGAGTACGAATATGATAATCATAACTCTTTAATGTATAAAGACTAAATCATACGTTATAGTATATTTATATATACATATATATTATATTTATATACGTATAGTATATACATATAGTATAGTTATAATTTAGACCGAAACGTTGAATTAAATTTCATGTGATATTTTGCAAATTTGCTGCCAATGCGCGCCAATAACATTAATTGTAGTTTTGAACAATTGTCGATCGAGATACAGAGAACTGTTATAGTAAATATATCATTCTCTGCATTTATTTACATTTTCCAAATGTAATAACTCGGCATATCTATTTATCGTCAAGTCGTTGTAGACGCAGATCGCTAAATGTAACTTATGTAAATGCGATTATATAAATTCGCTAAACGTCGATAAGTAGAGCGAAAGGGAAAGGGTCGAGGATTGTCCCGTATATGTATAGATAAGAGGGTGCACGACACAAGGGTTCGAGGAATCTATGAGAATGATTTTCATTGAACGTACGACTACGCCGACGCGTTATCATACGTACTCTATTATTAATATCGGAGTGAGAGCGTGTAATATTTCTTCGGGGGTTGATTTACGCGCTTCTCCCTGATTTTTTCCCTGTTATTACATTACATGAACGATTATCGCGTGACAGGGGAGAAAATCATCGAGCATGCGATAATCGAATCAGTCTGTCAATCTAATAATTAAACGCTCGCCGGCGTCGATCGAGGTTTCAAACGTGAATCTCACCATGCGCTGTCACCTGCTCGGCCGTGCGTGTCGCCACGAACAATTTCGTCGTGTGGTCGTCTGATGCGAATTCGAATCTTGCAATTTATGCGTCGCACGGCAAATTAATTCGTAGATCTTTATTTATAGCAAGCCCGACGAGAGGTATCAACCACCCCTTTAAGAAGTTTGTTCCACAGAGTTTGATTCGTCGGACCCCAATACATCTCGGGTGAACGACTTTGCGAACACACCGTGTACTCGCTAAAAATATCCCCCACGTGTAAAAATAATGTTCGATATTTGTTAAATACTTATTTCGAAGAAGCGAAGTTTATAATGCGTCCGTGCCACGTAGTGCAAACGGCAATCGATTTGTTTTCGCATTAACCCCTGCCGTATCATTTTCATTACAGTTACAGTGATTACAACGTCTTTACCCCTTTATATTAAAAATTAGTCATTTTTTTTGATCGAATATCACATTCATAAAATGTTCACTTTGAAATGCTTGTTCCGATAATAGTTATTATTAAGTTTCATTTACATTTTCGGCATTGCTATACATTTCGAAAGTAATGTGGATGCATTAAATATCGATGTGAGACAAGTAATTTTTTATGAAATCAACTGCTAGACCTTTTGCCCGACCATTGTGGAACGGCGCGATTTTTTGTGGTCTAGGTAGAGTGTGCATTCTGGTAAAGCAATCTGGTAAAGGCTGCAGCCGGAAGAACAGGAGGTGCACACAGAGGCTGGAAGGCGACGAAGCAGCGGCGACGAGGGCTGGTTCGGTCACGAGAGGGTGGGGACCGACGCAATTAGGAGAGAACATAAATCCCGCAGTTTAGCACACTTCCTCGTCGTGGCGGCAGATCGAAGAATACAAATCAATCGGCGTAACGGTCGACTGCGCATTTAATTTCCATTCGGCTTCTGATCCACATAAAGAGAGAGAGAGAGAGGGAGAAAGAGAGAGGCGAGAGTCGGGACGAAATGAAAGATGTAGGGTAAAATAGAGACAGAGAAAGAGAGAGAGAGAGCGAGAGGGAACAGACAAATGGAACGCGAACAGAGAAACCAAGAGAAATTGAGAGGCCATGCAAGTGAAAGAGGAGACAGAGGCGACAGGAAAAAAGGGTTCGGGATGGGAGAGCTGTCAAAGAGAAGGACGAGGGAAGAACGAAAGTGGGTTAAAAGGAAAGGATGAGGGAGTAATTTGCGAACATTGACGCAAAAGAGATTTAGGACACTGAGAATGGATGATTGGGTGGAAGAAGAGGGTGAAACACGGCACGGACCGTGATGCTATTAAATTTTACGTGGAAGAAGGAAATGAGAGGGAATGATGGAGAAAGAGACTCGCGGTGAGCTAGAGGCAAATAGGATAAGAAGGAACAGCAAGAAATATTAGGAGGATCTAACGAGGATTCCACTAATGAGGCTTAAAAGAAATAAGTACACGTGAAATGTTAGGGGGTTAGCGAATATTATGAACTCTGGCTTCTCGCACGATTGGTCATTATTCCTATCAAACATGAAAACTTTTAATTAATTGTCGCTAGAGAAATAAATACTTATTACGTACGGTCTTTCATCAATAAATGTTATTTTAGTTTATAAGGAAAACGCTGTTTTCTTTACAATCAACAATTTTTTACAATTTTTACTAATCACGTGTCGAAGAGTGACAACTCTAATCAAGTTATCTAACAATTAAAATAGCTTCGCTGTTCTTAACGATACAAGAGAAACAAATGAACGAATGAAAAGAAATAAATATGTTTTGGCATGGCAATTATGTATTAACATTTTTTGAGGTCATATTGTCCTTAAATATCATCGACATTTCTTTTCTTTTCGATAAGATGATGTGCTTTTATTAGTGTAATATTATAATGTTTGAAATGATCGCGTCGGAGAAATTACACAGAAGTGTATTGTTAAATAGGAGAAAGGACCAATCGACGTGCATTTTCGATTCTCCGACGTAACAAGGGGAAAGGAATTCGACGATTCCAACGATTTTCAGCGGTGTCCGCGGCTCTGCGAACGACACAGGCACGTCCGCTCTCGTACCGCGGAAATCCTCGATTCGGAATGTGCTCAACGAATGACACCGCGCGAAAAGGATTTGCCGCGTTCCACGATGAATCGGCGATGATTCGATTCGTATTAAGCTCGCGACGAATCGAATTCGCACGCGTCGTTACACGGTCGCGTTTCTCCTCCTGGGAAATGAGCACATTCCGATAATCGCGATTTCGGTGCATTGTTTACTCGCACGACAACGATCGACCTGCTCGCTTTCCGGATATTATTAAGCTCCGGTAGCAGCGACTGACCGATTATACGAGAGACCGCCGACACGCAAGATCCGTTTGGAATACGTGTTTGTTGTTACGCAGCGTTCACGACAATTAAGGGACCAATCTCGTGTGAACGATATAGAATTTCACAGTTTTCATGAATTTGTTTCGAAGCGACTTGACGATACGTTTTACGTTATTATTTCTTATTGCAATTGTTTCAGATATTCTATCTTCACAAACCTATCAATAAATATGTTAAGGTTACCTTCGAGTTATGGTTTAACACGCTACGAACTTTCGTTCTAACCCAAGGTATCATTTTGGTATCATTTTAATCGGAAATATGTAGCGAATGTGCATCTGAAAGTGGAATCCTGCAAAATAATCTACAATTAAACAGGAATAAGTTCCGCAAGTTAAAAGAACAAAAACACATTTTTCGCTAATAAAGTAGATAAGAATAGATTTTTAATGAATTTTAGTGGAAATGTCACAAATAGATAGATGGATGTGCTCTGTGTAGGGATGAATTTAATTTGTAGAATGGTGAATTTGCTCTGTGCAAGAGTAAATTTGGAGTGTAAAACCTGTTTGTCGATGTGAGATAAGAAACGGATAAGGGTTAACCCTTGAAGTCGGTTCGACGTACACGCGTACGCCCAGAAGTAAATACGGAATTACTGGCTGGAGGGGTTAAGCGACGTTCCTCGCAAGTTGATGAATCTTTCCCTGCAGAGACAGGATTAAGACGAGCAGCAATCACAGAGTGAAAGTTTCCTTTCATACATTTATAATTGGGTCTTACTCAGTGTCACTACATGTTCTCTCACATATAATAAAAATCACAGTTATTGTTACTGGTCTTATTTTAAGAATGTCGAATTTTAAGTTTACCACTTTGATATAATTAGCATGTGGTTCAAAATTCTTGGACATTTTCAAATTTACCGGCTGATATTGATTAAAAAAACGTTGATCCTTATGTTCAGAGTAATGTATATAGGTTTGTCAGTTTTTCCATGTTGTTGGTTCTTTGCTTTGTCAGTACGTTTCCAACCAGTGTCTCATACAATTCAAATCAACTAAGTTCAATGTTTAAATTACATAAGTAAAGTTAATAGCAAGTATGTATTAGTATTTTCTTGAATCCATGTATATTACATACTTTTCATTATATATATTTTTTTTGTTCTTTTAGCTTCAATTTACCTTTGATAAAGTTTCAAAGTAGAACCGAAACGTTAGGCATATTTGCAAAATAGCTATTTGATTAAAACTTGATCGAAACTGTAGCGCCGAAAACATTAATTTAAAGTTTATTAAATATTTGCGATCGATATAATTGATTATTTAGCAATCACAAACGTTGCAACCGGCAGCTAGGCACAGTAACCTGCCGCAGCATCGTTTCTTTCAGGTCCGTACGTCAGTTCTTTTCTGTCATATACATAGGTACTATCTCGGTCAGATGAGTGGGTGGGAGAGGTGGTTAGAGTCTAGGCAAGGGAGAAGGAAGGGCAGGTCAAGCGGTAGGTTTGCCGATTCTCGTGTGTACGTCCCGCGAAACCTACGATACATCATTTTCGGCTGGGATGATCTTACGGTAGATTTACCATTTGTACAGTTTATGGGCGTCGGTCTGGGCCATAAACTTGGTTGGCAATGGCGGTAGCGCGGGTCGCCGTCGACTAAGTTGGGTAAGCTCGGCCGAAGCCGGGATAGTACGATCACAAGGAGGAAGAGAAGGGAAGAACGGGACGGTCGGAGGGAAATCTCGTGGCCAGAGGAACCTTGCGGGGGTGGAAGTAGTTGGGGAGCATGCAGAGGCAATAATCGTGTCCCCCAGCTCGGTACCGACGAAAGTGCTGTCGATGTATTGCTCCCCGCTAACCTATGTCATGTCGAGCACCATTACTCAAGCCAGCCATTTGGATATGTTTCTTCGACAAAGATTCTTTCGCCTTCCTTCGGCGAAACTCGGCAAGATCGTTGTTGGATCTCGAAGGCGTACCAGAAAATTTATGGAAAATGTAGGGGGAGTTCTCTCAACCTCGGACGGCACCTAATATCGGAAATTAATTATACAGTGCCTCCCTATTCGGACATCATCATGAAACCTATAGATCTGGTTGCAATCCTTAAAAAGTTAGTCTATCATTTCAAAGCTTTTAGAAGTTCAAGAACTTCAAAGCAATTAGAAAAAGTATTGTATCTACACCTTCGATACGATTCAAGATGAAAAGCAGCTAACAGCAGTTTTGTCAATTCTTATTATATTGTTTTACCACTTACCATTTCAACTCGAAAACTTAATTCAAGTCCATTCTATCGCTCAAAACATACGAACATCGAAAAGTGAATAATGTGACTTGAAAGATAAAAAGAAATAAACTGCTCGGTTCAAAGCAATAATAATAAATAAATATTTTCAATATAATTTAACGTGTTTCGAAAATAAGCAGGTATTTATTGCAAATAATCCGTGAAAACTAAGTGGAACATCTAATATAAGGAAAGGTTTTCGTGGGAAAAGAGATTCTAATATTGTGAGCAAGACGGGAACAGAAAGCAGAGATTATGACAAGGGGCTTCAAGTACATGGTACGATTTCAACGGAGGTGTCGTCGACAAAAATCCTTTGAAACATGGTCAGAACGCTCCGCAGAGCATGAAGCACAGAGAAACGAAATGGGGATCAATGTACACAACGATTGGTCGCGAGAATATAGACTGCAGCTTCTGGCAGCTTATCCTTGTTACACTGTGCCCCGGCTATGTAATACTGTCTTAACCGACCAGAGTCATTGTGATCTTATTTCCGGCCGGCTCGATCAATTTAGTTATGTAACACCTTCGGCTTAGATGGTTCGATGACCTTACATGTGTTTCGGACGTGAATATTTTCATCAATTCCATTGACGCATGCTTAGAAACATAGAAGACTTCGATTAAAACATTTCTATACTACTTACTACCCCTCAAAACGAAGATAACAATACAGCTCATAAACCTCAACAACAAAAAAAAAACATTAACTATAAAAAAAGAAGTGTGTAGTATCGATTCTACGTGATTGACTGTACGTTCGTGTTTCAATTTCGCAATATCCCAGATACCGAGCATAAGAATCGATCGATGATGTCGAGAAAGCTCAGCAACCGAAGGAACTTCTTTTGTCTGGCAGCCCCCGCGTCGTCTAACAAGTCTGCAAGTAATCGTTAACGTGTCATCATTTACGTGGAGTGTGCGCGTGTTTGTGACGGAACGGTGATCACTATTTCCTCGGGGGTCGGATGTTAGCAAGCGAACACGTCCCGTTCACGGCTCGCCGCCGGATTTAACTTCCCGATACCCACACCTGTACTTTACCTGCCGCACGTGTGTGATCAGCTGTACGTAATGGGACAACCCTAACTAAATCCGGCATTGTAAGAAATCCGGCCGGAGTTAATAATAGCGCTCGGGTTTCGCATTTGTGCCGGTCAGCACGCATATTGTGCCGGGACGATCGTAGCTCGTGTGGGATCTCGGAGGATTCGGTGGAATCGGTGCCCTCTTACGCTCGCCGAAAGGATGCCGCCTTCCTTCCTTCGCCTTTCACGCCCAACGAGTCAGGATTAAAGGAAGTGCTGCAGCCTGGTGGGATCGCCCCCGGGAAAATTGGAAAATTCCTATGCCTGGCTGTGTCTGCTGATTGCGATTGCTTCTCGTCCCGTGACGGATAACTACCTCCATGTCCTAAAAAACCTCGGGTTTACTGGAACAACAAACATCGAACGTTCTTGGAAATCATTTCGGTATCGTTCAAGATTTTTATGCAAAATAGGAATAGCGTGCATCGATTGTAGGAAATAGAAACTGTATATACATTGATCTCTTCACTTAATCATTTTAACAAAAATGGAAAGCGGATGTTTATGCAAAATACCAATTTATTTTCTTTCTTAATCCTTTGCACTCGGTTGTCCCCTCTGAGGCACCATTACAAAATGTACCATAATTCAAAGTACTGTTCACGTTATCAAATATATCAGTGTCTAATCAATTACTAAACATTTAGATATTATACCAACTTTCATGTCCATAAAATGAAAAAGATCTCATAAATACTCAGTCTATTCATCAGTTACCAGTAATACAATCGAATTCTCAAATACTCTTGATAATTTCACTATTCGCTATACTGTAATTGTTTCACGAATTTTATTTTTACGTGTCAATTATCTTCTTCCACGTTATCCATACATCGTTTCCCGAGCTTAAATCATGTCTACCTATCGTACCACAGTTTCCAAATATTTGTCACTCTTGTAACTGGATTCTGAATGAAATATTTACGTATCATACTTAAGAAATATAAAAACTGGGGTATGTGGGCACGCAGCACCCCTCCCTCCATTATATCCCATTACTATGGCAGAATAATGAAGAAATCGGTTACGTTGCGTGCAACCGCCTGCGGCCGGTGTTCGTTTCAGTGATCCCGAGGACAGATCAGCCGTAGGGGTGTCTTAGGGGTGCCTTTAGGGAGTGGCATAGAAGTATTTCATAGCTGATCGTATTCATCCCATGAATCTCGAGGTGGTCGCGAGTCCGTGGACTATTATCAGCCGCAGTCCTTCACCTGCATCTCGTGCATCCCTTTTTCCTGGCGGGATGGCAGAAAAAGCAACGAGGAGCATCGACACGAAATGGAAGTAAAGGCACGAGTGGGGTTCCTCGTTGGCGTAGAGCGGTGGCAGCATCTGGTGCCACCCTATCCTCCGCTTCCTCTTTCCTTATTCACTGTTCATCTCTTACCGCCGCGCCGCGCGCCGTTTTTATCCCTGTCCCGTGTATCGTCGTGTCTTTCTTCCCTCCGCTTGTCTCTCTCGCTCCCAGTTTATCTCTCTCTCTCTCTCTCTCGCTCTCTCGCTCTCTCTCTCTGATTCTCTGTCGCTGTTGATATCCGTGCGCGTCCCTCTTTCTCTGCCGCTCACCCTGTCCTCGCTGGCGTTCAGGCCGCTGCCGTTGTCCCGACGTTACTTCCGTGACGATGAGCTTCAATACGCGCCGATAGTCGCGGCGGGAAACCAACGAGCCTACCCAAAGTCGTCCATGGTTTCCACGCATCCAACCCAACCCAAACCCAAGCCTAGCTCAACCTGGGACGCGACCGACACGTATACACACGCGAGAGCCTCGGTCGCACATCGAAAACGTAGACCTCGGGTACAGCCGCGACGGTAACGGTGTGTAGGTATAAACACACGTTGCGGGACGCGGCGGGTTTGGAGGTGTGTGGGGGCCGACAAGGGTGAAAAGGGGATCAGGGGGGTTTGGGGGAGAGGGTAAAGAGAGAGAGAGAGAGAGTGAGAGAGAGAGAGCGAGAGAGAGAAGGGCGGTTGCGCCCGCGCGCAACCATCCGTTCCTTGCTCCTCTGAAATAATAATAGAAGAATGAAAATGAAAGAAAAGGAAAAAGTAATAATCTCGGGGATCTTTTAAAATCCATCGAAGCAGACGAAGCCGCCGGATTGTGTTGTGTGTTAAGGCAATCTCGCCGCCGTTGCTGCTGCCTCCGCATCGTGGTATATATCCTACCCTCGCAGCAGCCTATCGTGTCTAGTTCCTGCCTCTTTTCTGCCTCCACGTCGACCTCGGTGTCCTCGGTTTTCCTCGTCGCGTCGTCGAACGAACGCACGCCCCTGTAAAAGAAGCCGGGACATCATCGTCGTCGTCTTCCTCTTCGTTGTCGTCGTCGCGAGCTTTAGATAGCCCGAGATACGATGCAAGAGCCCGATGCCGACGGAGCCAGATATATACTCGACCTGACAATACGTATGTATCGGCCCGTGTGTGCACGACGACGTTTATCTCTCCGCTCGCTCCTCCTTTTTCTTCCTTGCCCTCCATCTGGTAAGAGCCCGCGAGGGTAGACCGTTATCGGATTCGCTGATAGCTTCCGGTGTCCCGGACTCCTCGTTACACGCTGCACGTATCTTTGTTCCTGTTAATCGTCGCTTTTACGCGGACCGCTGGTTCCCTGTCCCTCCCTCCCTCCCTCCTCTGTCCTGCTGCGGGGGGATCGTGTCTGTTTACATCAGTGATTATGGCCGCCCTTAGGCGAAGTCGCAAACGCCATTTGAATATTTATTGCGGCGAAAACATTACCGGAGAGACCTCCGGCGAGAACACTACCGAGCAGTTATATGTACGTTCAGTATACAGACGACAGCGAAGATGCGTTTGATTTGGATGGAGAACGATGTTCGAATATGCGAACACCGACTAGGACCGGTATTGTTATAATCGGCCATGTGTCCGAAGGGGTTAAATAGCCTAAAACGAGACCTGTTTAACCCTCGTATGTTCCTCAGGGTGAAAATTCACCCGTTCAATATTTTTCACGTCAATTCTTTAGATTCATATTAAAAGTGGCCTTACTGACCGCTCTGAACGGAGAGAATGGGGGGTGGTATAGGGCGCAACTCTCATTTTTGACCATTACGCTTTTTCATGTCACGAATTCCGTGACGCGAATTAGCGTCATCGCTGGACTGTTCGATTCGGACCGATGCGCGACATCTTCGTTCGCTCGTGTCTAGCCAGCTCAGCAAATTGGCTCTCGAACGGTGGTTTCCAGCTGTTTAGGGCGCGAGGCTCGCGGATGCCGCGCATTTGACGCATTAACACGGTCGGAACGGCGAAAGGGGACTCGATGTTCGGTGGAAAACAGGGACGCCGGGGAATTTCGGCCGGTTGACAGGAGGCAAATATGAGGGAATAAGACAGAACGCTGGACAAGGAAGGATCGAAGGGCCGAGGGCAGGGAGCGAAGGGCGAGGAGAGGTGGGAACCGAGAGGGGCGAAAAGGAGAGAGGGGGTCCAGATAGAACGAGACGGAGAGAGAGAGAGAGAGAGAGACTGGGTTTCGTTTCGGGCTGAGTCGGGGGGGTGGGAGGGGGGCACAGGATTTCACGGGAGGCTGATCACGAATGGACGCGTCTCCCGCAGCTCTGCCGCTGACAGCCAGGAATTGGAATTGCATCGGCGTCGCTCGATAGCCAACCATCCCGCCAGTCAGCCAGTCAGGCAGCCAAACGGCCTAACATAGCACGCCTACCCTGCTTGGGCGCCTGCTCTGCTGCCCGTCTATTCCCGCTCGTACCTGCTTGCCTAGCTCTGCCTAGCCTGCTTACACGTCCGACCACGCACCGACCGAATCTACTCACGCTTTCCTCGTCCGAACCCTCGAGACCAATGCGATATCCCCGTCCACGGACGGAGCCGCGATCCACAGATATGCTACCCGCTGCTACCGTATGTATGTTGCTACGGTGCGGCCAAGACGGATAGATGGACCAGGTGCCGATCCAACGTCCCATAAAGGTAGTCACACACGCTCCAGGCAACCGACACATACACACCAGCTGTGTTCGCGATTCGACGATCCGGCCCTCGAGATTATACCGTACAGAGGATGGAAGGAGCTGCCCGGGTTACTATGGTAAATTTATCGAGGATGTTTGGATTCGAGGGCGATTCTGCGGCATTCGCGAGTTAATTGGTGGAGGGTATTTCGAATCTACCAACGAGGTTAATTGTTATTATCTAAGGGAACAGATCCTCGCTGTGTTAACACCTTTAGGGACCAGTGTACTCTGTATATTCAAATTCATCGAAAAAATTCACTGAAAACAGATGCACTTTAATCGTACCTTTTAGTAATGCGGCAATAGCTGTAACTCACAAAACAAATAGTTTCATTTTAGTTCTAAAATTTAATTCGGCATACATATTTCACTTCCATTACAAAAATTAATCGATATAGCATCGTTTAACCCTTAAATGCATTGTGTTGCCGTTTGGCAAATAGATACTGTTTAATAAAACACATAGGCATAAATATAAACTGTAAACAAAATCTCGTGTATTGAAGGGTTAAATTGTGAGTACATTTACGTTATCTCTTTCTAAAGTAAAACTGTGGATCACGCGGGCAGTGATATCCGAGGGTTAATAGATTTCCGGTAGAACGAGTGTCGAAGGTGTTTCATCGTTCTCGTTCGCCGTGAAAGATTTCTAATTCGTTTAGAAACGAATTTGACATCGTCACCGGCCGTGGAACATTATCGTATGCTTACGCGTTCACCAACCGTGAAGACAGCTCGATTTACCAGGATTGGGGTCGACGCGGAGCGGCGCGACGGGAGTCTAAAAGGATCGTGGCCCGTTTGTTGGCGTTCCCTGGGAGCTCGTTATTTGGGCTATCGAATAGATAGAGGTGTGTGGGCGGCGGTGGCGGCCGTACGTTGACACGTACCATGTGCAGATACGTTACGAGCACGTATAACTCGGATTGATGCCGGTGCACGGCAGCTCCGCGAAATATCGGATACCCGGCTGCCTCGCCAGTATTGTCAGACTCGTGTTTTCGAGGGAATTGGATTTTTTTTATTTAAAGGACGACGCCTGTCCCACAATCCGCGATCGACAGCCGATCCCATCGCGTTGTTCCCTGCCGTCCACCTAGCTGCCTCTACCGAATTTACCGCTTAAAAACAGACGTTATCCCGCGATTACGTTCCCTAAGCATACGAGAATCCTCGCGCAACAGATCCGCGTAACACGCGTTCGTGTTCACCACCGTGAAAACGAATCGTGTTCGCAATCAATGGTACGAAGTCTGATCAAAATCATTCGGAGATCGTGTTCTCAACTATGCTATTTTTTTTTCGTTACGTATACTTACAGTGAAGTCTTTTGGTCGATTTAGATAAAAATCATTCTGATTTACAAAGTGTGTACCATTTTCTACCAAAATAGAAAAGCTGGAAAGTATTCAATATGCGGTAATAAAATGTTCTCTTGGATACAGAATTAGCATGTCTACCTCAACATTCTTCTATCTGAATGTAAACTACAATTTATACAAGAATGTTCCGGATTCTAGACAAAATTAGTAGAATGTCCATTCAGCCAGGAAATAGAAAAATTATTGCGAACTATAATGTATTACATTCGATGTGTAACTCAAATAATTCGGAGACCGTGTTCTTAACTATACTATTTTTCGGTAAACGTACTTACAGTCAGTATGATAATTTTGAACGAATTTTGGTTGATGCTCGAAGATACGTGTTCGATCAATCATAAAGGGCATAGTTCTCTATAATAGGTGTCATCAAAATTGGTAAGGAGCATATAATAACCATTATCTGAACAGGCCAGTATTTTAGATTCCTAAATTTTGAAAAGGGACGAATTGTCGTATACAAAAACTATTTCCATGTGTGTTTAGTACGAAACTGCAAAAGCTCAATTTTAACCAGGAAAAGTGGGTTTCCAACCCACTGTGTGGCCCCTGTACGAATCTTGCACGGATTTGAATTTTCGAGGGATACAAGAAATATTTCGAAAACACAGAGAAAGACATTAACTGAAGGAACGTTTACACTTGCCACCAGCCGTCATCCGGCAGAATTCCGCGGGTCTCGCCCACCGCGGCGCACAAATTCGAAAGGCAAACAGCCCGACGAAGTTACGAGTAGCATCGAGCGTCGCGAACACGCTCGGTAGGGCAAGCGGCGGCGTAGGCGAAGAAGGGTGTGGGGGTGTGGGGGGTGGAGCGCGATAATCGTGAAGGTATTCAAAGGTTGGCGGTCCCGACGTCCCCCGCGGCCGCCCCTCGGATCAATTCGCCCGCCGCGCCGTCGAGAATCGGCCGAAGAAATTGGCTAGAAACTTTATCTCGTTCCCCCGTCGATAAAATGTCGTATTGCCTAGCGCGGAAATAATCTCCGGGAAGCAGGATAGCGTCTGCGTTGCCGATTCATGCGGAAGATAGTGATCTTTACCGGAGCCCGGTACCGCATAAATGGCGTAATGCGCGCCTCCGTTCAGGCATTTGCAGTTATATAAAGCGACGACGATGTCGTTCTCTCTCGCTCAGGCACATATATTCTCTCCTATCTCTGGAGAGCAGCTCGCGTTCTTCTATATAGCCGTTCTCCAGCGCACACAAGAGGACAAGAATCGTGCACGTGCACGCGGGGATGCACGAGAGGGCACGAGCGGCCGTGCGCGCGCGCCCGCGAGTACGTTCTCTTAGAGAGTCGCGCGGAAAGGAAAGAAAGGTGGATAGAACGGGCCAAAGGGCGGAGATTAAGGGTCGCCGAGGAGATGAGTTTGTTAAAAAGGCAGAAGCGGGCCAGCAGCACGCATCACGGACATCAAAGAGACAAGACGAAATGAAATCCAACCGCTGCCCGTCGCCACCCCGCCTCGAGACTCTCTTCTCTCCTCTCTTCAACCTTCCCTCCTAACCAACCCCCTCTCACCCCAACCCCCGAACCACCTCGCGTTCCTTTATCCACTCTCCTTTCTTAGCCCCGACTTCCTGCCACGCTGTCTGCGCCACTTTTTTCTTCCTCTTTGCCTTTCCTACAGTCTTCGGTACTCCACATCCGCTTCGACCCTCTCTCTCTCTCTTTCTCTCTCTCTCTCGGTCTCTTCTTCTTGCTTTCTTTTTCCAGTTCTCTCTATCTTTCCTCTGGCTCTTGGTTTCCTCCTTTACCCTGCTACTCTCTAACCACTGAAAGAGCAAACCGGAGGAAAACACAGGGGACAAAGAGGGATGGAATCATGGAAGAGGGCACGCGAACCAACCCTTTACCCGGCTCGGCTTGAGCGGTACCACTGTTGCTCCCGCAATTCCCGCGGCGTTCCGCTCGGCCCTTTGCACGCCGGTGTTAAACGCAATTTTTAAGAACCGGCCCGAGTAATTGCTTTGTGCCCGCGCCGCCCCGGGGACACGTGTAACATTTGCAAGGCTCCGCCCGCGAGGGTCCGACGTGCCAATGGTTTTCACCAACCCCCGTCCAAGATTCGTGTCTCGTTTTTCCTCCAGTTCCTTTTTCCACCCGTTTCTTTTTCTCCCCGTAGCGAACGTAGTCGCAACGTTTTCAAACCTTTTCATATAATTCTGTACTTTGAGCAAGCTCCTTTGAGCTGCAACGTCGCGGTCGCGTCGTCTTCGTTTGGGTAGCGCGTAAGTGGCCGTTTGTGAGACCGAGATGAAAAGTTTCGGTGAACACATTCGTGTCATATAATAAATCGTGGATCCTGTGGTTTAGTTTCCGTCTCACGCCAAACAAACGATTAGCTTGCCACTTTATATCGAATCTATTCGGCGATTTCTGAATTTTATCAATTTCATCATTGCGAAACAAATAATTGGAAATATTTTTTAAATTAATGTTTTCGGCGCTACAAACATTAATTTAAAACTTATTAAATATTTGCGATCGATATAATTGATTATTTAATTGGAAATATATTGCTTGGCTTGACTAGTTAGTCCTCCGTGCGTTTGGGGTTTTCACTGCCACAGTAGAATAGCCTGTCATAAGTCAGACGTCCACTGCAGTTACTAATTCACCATGTTCCGGTTGATACTAGGGTTACGTTTAGGTTAGCAATAATATCGCTAACTTAGAGAAACATCTCGGACAATGTTTGAGTTTCAACTTTGCTATGAATAACAATGGATCAGACTAGTCACGAATCAGATTAGTCATTTTTAATTATTAGTTGATTTATGCCCTACTCTGTCCCAGCAGACTAAACTTGTTCCTTAAATGTTTTAAGTTCTGTCTTCATTTAATAAAAGCAAACGATGTTTATTTAAGGAGAGGTAAAAAACTTATACATATGTAGAACACATAATTCTATATCTTTCCAAATAAATGACTTACCATTGTGGAACATTTGTAGGAATATTCTTAGACGCTGAAATTATTTACATGTCTGAATAAAAAGATGCTTGGAGGACAAGTGTCCTTCCCTTGGAAAGAATGTTTTCGGCTTATTTTGAAAACGGGACCATTACCGAACTTTATTACTTGGTAACGATCGGGCTCTCCGAGTAGAACGTCGTTTGCGGAAAAGGGTACATCCGCATTGTACTCGCGAAGATTAAGTGGTCCCTTTTGTGCGGCGTCCCTCGTTGTCGATGATCGTCGGTAGGCCGGCGTCGTTCGTAGCTATTACGCGGGAAAGGGGGCCCGGGCGTTTTAACACGAGCGCAATTATGCCGCGGAACGACAGTGTCTACGAACATAAGTCATGGCTTGGCGAGGAGGCGTCGTAAAAAGGGCCGCTGGAGGGGCAAGTTATGCAAAACGGGGCATCGCACGCGGACGATGGGCACGCGTGTTTAAGCGCACGTGCCGCCGGTATCTTGCAGCCCCAATTGCGAGCACGATTTTATCGGAAACGCGCCAGTTTGAACGATTCTATTAAGTCTAGCAATACAAGAAAGTAGACTAATACAGAAACTTTCTTTTTTTATTAATCATCGATTCCATGTGAATAGAAGAAAATTTTCTATTTATTGCTTCTAAATTATGTACCAAATGATATTGTGATGTATTTCCATGAATCTCAACATTAGTTTTGTATGTCTACTCAAATCACCAAAACCCTCGATGTCGCCATCGCGAATGGTTCTTCATTTATTATTGAAAATTTGTATTTTAAATAAAACTGAATGTATGTAGCTACATTAACAATAATGCACTTATAACCGATGTGTGTCACGCGTGATTCCAATGTTAATGTGATCATTTTAAATCAATAATGCTAAAGAGAGGAAAATGGAAAAAGTTTCAGCTGAAAATCAGTTCAATTAAAAATATTGTATTAAATGGATAACCAAACATTTGTGTATTGCACGAGAAATATTCTAGGTCGGAAGAAATGTTTGGTATTAAAGTTTAAGTATTACAGCTCCGAGGGCAAAGGGTTAAAATCAAATGTAAAATATTATAGGTCGATTACCCGACTATTGATACAAGGGTTAAATGGTCTAGCCTGTGGTTTAATGATTCTCGAATATTTTCGAGTAGTATAGTCAACGCGTTTTAACTTGAACAACTCATTGTTCCTCCGGCAAATGACAAAGAAGTTCGGGCCGAGTGCGGCAAACGGCGAGCAAAGAGGGATGCTGGCCCCTTCCGACATTCCATTCAATTGATAGGGTTCGCGTGGGAGCAACCGCTTGCGGTCCGCGTCCGCGCTATCATCGGCCGCGTTATTAGTACGGAGGTGAGAGCGTTTTCTAGGAGCGTCGATATGGTCACGGTGGCAGGGGGTTGCTCGCTGTCAAGGGGTTGCGTGGGGTTGGAGGGTGTACGTGGGAGGTGCGGGTACATGGGGTTCGACGTGGTTGAAGCGTGGCCGGTTCCACGCGCGACGGGGGTCCTTGTTAGGGCGAGGAACGACGACACGCACTTCGTCCCTGGGGTCCCTTTTCTTCGCCGATGACTATAACCTCATGCTCGTTACCACATTTACCACCTTCCTCGGCTTTCTATTTTGTCGCATTTGCATTTATCGTCCCTCCGCGACGTTTCTCTCTGCCTTTCCGCTAGGTTGACTATATTTTTAATATCAATGGATATTCTTCTCCCGAGGGTCCTGCACGAGGAATCCCGACTCCCGTAACGTTTCCAACCGCCACCCCTCGCTGCGATCGACGTATTGTTACGTCCCAGACGGGTAAAATTTATGACGCGCCGCGGCGAATACTTCCCGACCTCTTATCTATTGGTATTTAATGATAGCTTATTACCTGACTAGGGTTATTAGCCGTTTCGTGGGGGACAGCGTGGAGAATCCTTGAATGGGTCCTGATCAACTACTATATTCAATACTACAGATAGGGTAACAATACCGATTACTGCGGTGTCACGCTTCGATCGTTCGTTATTTTAACCTTCAGTATCGATAGCCTAATATCGATTGGTATAACCTAGATCGTTTCGAATGTATTCAGTGTCTTGACAACAAGCATTGACAACACACGTACAACACGTGTATCAGGATGTCCATATTAAAGTATTAAATCACATCAAAAACAAGTAAGTTAGTTTTATGAACAATATTTACAAACAATTTGTGTTATTACATTCAAGCAGTTTAATAGTATGAAACGTCGATGATTATTTGATAATCTGCAAAATTGTTCTTATGTAAACTCAGTTTAGGTATGTTGTCATTTGGTCTATAAAACATAACATAATACAATGTTTAAAAATTGATTAAATCAGTCTTCGTTTTTTCGATGATTTCTTTCTTTAACCAACCAATTTTTTGCATCAATCGATCGTATCAATTTCATATTCGTATAAAAAGAATTAATATACATAGAATGGAATTATTCTAGACTGGGAGAAATATTTAATTTTCGATTTAAAATAGCTCCGAGTACAAAGGGTTAATAATGTGTAGTTAACAGAGACACGAATTTCGTGCAGCTTCCTGCGATTCCGGCCGAATGTGGGACGCGCTCGAACTCTTTAATTCGATTGCCCTGAAAAGTCGTTCGACCTTGGAGAATGAAAAATTATTTTAAACCGTTCCGCGGTCGTGCCAATAAATCTCCATAGTCAAAAGACGACGGAAGAGAATCCGCGGAGAAGCGGCTTCCGCTTCGCGGACCGCCTCGAATTTCCGGGGCGGGAATGATCAGATCATAAATATGTATCCCGGTGGTAACCTGCTGGATTCGTGGAACTTCTTTAATTGAGTTATTTTGGTTTTCCAGCGTGCAAACCGGAGGGGAGCTCAACGCCTCCGTAAAATCCTTGTGGGAAGTGTGCAGCCTCGAAATCTTCTTAGAACACCGGCTTGCGGCAAGTAGAAATTCCCCGGCACTCGGTAACCGTGTGATTACGTCGTTGCACGCGTACCCCGTCTTCTTCTAATGAAAATCGCACGGTAAGTGGCCCATGCCGGGAATGGAAAAACTTAATAGCATTTACGCGAGATACGCGAGGATAAAACTGTCGAATTAACAGCTGTGCCCCGGCTGAACCTTCTGCATCTTGCGTGGCCACGCTGGCTCGCAGATTATGCGATAATTAAAGTGTACGGAACGGTTAAATTCTGTTTCCACCACTTTCGTGCGAGTAGACGACGAGTGGATACCGGAACTCTCGTTTTTTCTTTGCGTCTGGGTATTTAAAATTGCCTGTGGAAGATTATTCGAGCTTTAGCGACGCTCAAAGTTTTATCAATGGTATTATAGTTAGAAACTCTTTAGCCCTTCGGAGAGATGTGTCGAAACAGAGGGCCTATTGAAGAACAAAGGGCTTACTCAAAAATTGAAATATACTAGGGCGCTTGCAGGCGATGTTCTCCTTTTTCTTCATTCACATTGTGATCACCGTTTCAATCCACTGTGTAACTTTGTTTGCATTAAATAAATAAAGTCATCTTGTTTAAGCAAATAAAGTTTTCCAACATCATGCATAGCTGCGTAACCCTCGGCTCGTAACCGAGACTTACACCGCGTGTAAGAATTTTCTTGGTATTCGAGGTGTTCCGATTACACGGCCGATGCCGTTGCAGGTGGACGATGCGGGGGTTTAGGAACCGATCCGAAACATACCGCAACCGTGCCCGGCATTTTAATATCAGTCGAGGTTACGTCTGGTCACGCGTACATAAGTGTCGGTAGAGGGGCGAGAGAGCTAGGTGCGCCGGCACTTCGGGTACGGGTCGAAAGGTGGTCGCAGGGGTGGGTGGCGGAGGGTGAAAACAGGAGGAGAGTCGGACCAGTCAGCTGTCTAATGACTGGTTACTGGGAGAGCTCGTAACGAGGCCACCGATAAGTGACAGGCAGGTATTCCGTCCCCACGTGACTAAGCTTGAAGAGGGTCGGTCGAGGTGGCCGCGCTCTCTCGCTCAGGGTGCACAACCAGCCAGAGAGAGGTTGCTTATACGTGTATACCTACGGTTCTGCATGTCACTGGCACTTGCCACCGCTTGCGGTCGATGCCGTTGCGGAGGTGGCCGCCGTAGAGGGGGCCCAGGATCAAAGCAGTAATTAACGTTTCAATCTCGAGCAATGATCTCGTCGTTGAAATACGCTTTTAAGAAATGGATACGGTAATTGGACGAGGCCCCGAGTTTTCGCCTAGCCCTCGGAACTACAAATTACGTGGAACGGAACCAGAAGTGCTGCGAACGGACCGACGCACGCCGGCCCCCAAGAAGAAGGCGGCGAAGATTGCGCCGCGCCAGTCGAGATGATTCATTTACGGGCATAATGCGCGCCAACAAGTTCAGCAAAGTTGAACGATAGCAGTTTCGAGTGGTCCGCTGTGTGCCTCGCTGGATACCAGATATGCTGCACAGATATTGGCACAGAAATTGATTGTTCGGGATATAGGGGTTGCGTTACATACGAAGATCATCTCCATAGAATTATTAATTGTACCGATGACTGGAGCTCGAATCTCTATGCATGTATAACTTATGGTAGAAAGGAATTCCCTGTGTTCCAATTGCGTTCGATTTAAAAAAACGCGGTTCGAGTTTGGTCTCGAGTTAAAACCTTGATTTATGGACGCCGCAACGTCCATTGTACACCTCCCTCTCGTTTCAGGTAGATATTTTCGTATACTTATCCTTATTCATACGTAAAAAGGTATGTTATGTATAACTTATGAGAAATTTGCAAAAAATACTAGTGAAATATGAAACGTTAGAAACCTACTATCGACATATATGTATATCGCCAACTTATTCAAACTGTTTAAGGAAGAAATTAATTTTGTGCTTCATTCCGGTATCTTGTAATTAATGCAGAAAATCTTTATTTTACAGAAATAATTTGCAGTCTAGTAAATAGAACGATAAATAAGTGATATCAATTAATTCGTAATGAAACGAGTATTCTTGTACATGTTACATGGACGGGACCTAATTAATAATACACAGTCAATTAATTCCACTAATAGTACTGTGATTTACATACATGTATGTATACGTAATATATGCAAATATGTATATACAGCCAAACCAAACTCAAAGCATTATACATAATCAATTAACAGCATAATTGGCGCTGCAAGTATTTTTATGTTTTGTCTCATTTTACCTGTAGGAGAACAGTGGAATTGTCATCGGTTTAAAAATAAATAGAAAAACAGCCAACAAGCTTGTGCTGCGCGCGGATTTGAAACGAATGTGTAATGAGCTGTTTAAAAGGTCCGCGAGTACGAAGCATATCTGCGTTATGGATCCGCTGGAAGACCGTACGAAGATCGCGGTGCCGAGGGAGGGTTTCATTCGTTCCCTCGATCAGGGTTCCATAAATACAACTTGATCCTCCTCAGGAAGAAAGTATACCCACCCGCGATTTTAAATAGCTTGCTACGCATTAACGTATTTATATAGGCCACCTTTAACCCTTCGATCGCTAATTGCGCGTGATAATTTGAATAGAATTTAAATCGCGTTATAATTAATCATCGGCTTTGCAGGTACCGCGCGTTTCATAAGTATACGCTTCAAGATGAAGAGCTTCGTGTACGTGTACAAACCGTGTAGTTGATCGCTTATCTGCTACCACTGCTTTTTTTGGATAGTTTAAGGGAGGCTTTTTGTATAACTGGTGCAAAAAAGTAAGTTTTTTAAATTATGTGTTCTAGAAGTGTAGAGAACCTTAAAAATTTTGTACTGGCATTCATTGAGATGACGATTGTAGAGTGGGGACACAATCTGAATCATTTAAACGCCTTTTTCTGGAAGCTATAATTTTCAAATTGACATGGAGGATAACTCAATAACTAGTTCACGTTTTTACTTACACTTCTTATATATTCTTTTATATTATATTATTATTATACACGTTATATTCTTTTATATTATATTAATTATAAAAACTGGCGAGACCAACTGGTGTAGAGGATCATATAATTACATTTAAAAAAGGAATGTTGATCCTCATCTCACTTTGCAGTGTCCTTTTCGGTACTGAACAACTTTCATCTGAAACATTTTGTCGTAGAATCAATATTTTTGGAGATATTCGTCTGTAACTCTTTATAATGTCCACGCTGTATAAACAATGATAGGAACACAGGAAATACAGGTGAAACTCATACATATACGGTCAAATAGAACGCAAGCAATAATCAAACAGTGAACGCCTAGACACGTAGGACACTTGTAGCACACACACGTCACATTTGTTCCAACTGTTAGTGTTTACTTGTGCTACTTGTGTACACGCAACTAGGTACATTAGACGCAGACGCGCGTTACGTAACACCTATCGCCAACTAGCATCGGGATGTTAATTCACTAACGAACGTTCGCGTGTTCTCCGAGTTATTTGTTGCCGGCAGAAATCCTTGTAACTGGAAAGTTTCGTGCAACATCGGAACCGTTTGCATTCATTGCAAGATACAGAAGCTAGACAGACAATTATTTCTTTTCTTGATAATTTAATATTCGATCAATTATTATTTCAAACACTATTTGCAAATTACCACAATAATTTTGTTTCTTTTGTTTAATTTGACAAGTTTATTTTGACCAATTTACATACAACTGATATACAATCTACATACTTCGAAGAAAATATTTACAATATTTATATGATGTTCCAAATTAAACTTACGGCCACAATATACCACTTCAGATTCGTTAAATCTTTCATATCTCTCTAAAAATTAATTTAATTAATTTCTATATCGTACAAAAAGTGTCACAAAAAGGTTGAAAGTGTAGACTCTTGTCTCGTTGAATGAACGAAGACGTTCTCGCGAAAATCATTGTAGATGGTACGTCGGGGAAGCTCGACAGGGAAACGGAATTTTAAGAAACCGATCGAAAACGAGGAAGAGTCTGTGTCGAAATGTCGATAGTGGCATCGACTCTAATCCCATTTGCCGGTACCGCCACCCTCCAGTCGCGTCCAAGGAGAGAATATCCCTCTTTCTTACCACCGAAACTCACCCCCTCTTTCTGTCCGTTCCTCTTTCAGTCTCTTCCTCTCCCACCGCCATTATGTTCCTTTTGCTGGATGGTTACGCGTCTCTATAGCAACCCGCCACCGAGGGCAGACAAGAGAACGCTGGCTACCTACGTACACACCCACCCCATCGAGGGGGTAGCAGGAGCATGCGTGCGCTCACGTGCTGGGCATCGCGTACAGAGTGACCCATTTAAAAAAAAAAAGGAAGAAATCGTCGTACGAAAAAAAAAGAGAAAAAGAGAAACAGCGAGAAGGGTGGGGGTGGGAGAAAGAGAGTGAGAAGGCGGGGTCGGTATTTTTCGCCGACAAGAAGGAACGCCGGCGAGCTCGGTTAATTAGGTTGAGTACTTAGCGGGGAGGAAGTAAGTGGATTACTCGCGAAGTGTCGCGCGAAATATTTTTCTTTCCCTTTTTCTCTCCCTGTTTTCCTTAACTCCGTTCGGCGCGCGAAGGACACAGACAGCCTGGCACAGAGCTCAGCTTAAAAACTGTGTTTCAGAAAATATTGGACGTCACGCGCTTGTCCCTAACTGGTAATTGGATTTTGCGGCACCCTCTCCCCCTCCTCCACGAGAAAAACTAGAACGGACAAGGACGACAGACTACAATTACGCCTGCTCTTTGACCAAGATGAATTCTTTCGCGGTTATATTATCAACACTTTTTTCCCCCCGTTGCATTCGCAAGCTCTTGTTTATGCAGACCAATCGGAGATAACAAGTATCTCGCGTTAATTGCTGTTCTCGTAAACGGCGGAACACTAGAGAGCTGTAATTTTTTCTATATCATAGATTTTTTTGTGTTAACAAGTGCGTAAGATTTTCTGACACTCGTAGGAAACGAGATTACGTGTCGATTAATCGAACCACTTCTTGGGACCAGCATAGCAGTACCAGTTGATGTTTTAAAATGTTGCAGTAGTGATAAAAACAAAGTAATTAAAAAGAAAACTTATTTACTTATTACATTTATGAATTTTCTATAAATATATCTCGAATTTAATTTCGTATTTTATTAATTTTTTGTAAATATGTATAAAGAAGTGATATTTACTCTCTCATCACAATGTTGAAGACAGATTGTCCTTAGAAAATTTTAATTCAAATATTTTTACGTGTATATATAGCCGTTGGAAAAATTATACCGTTATGCCTTCTATTTTCTCTATGATAACTACATTTTAATAAATTTATTATGGAACGAGGTAAAACGAGTCACGAATTTTTCAGATTCTACTACTTTAAAACATACAATAAGAAAATCGATTTTTTTCTACCCATCTACACGAGACTGTCCCCTTAAATGGCAGCAGGGGTCGAAGGGGGATAACCCATCGGTATTATTTAAGGAAACACCAGGGCGAAACTAATACGCTGTCAATTGCGAAATTGGCCTGGTAATACCAGCAAGTTGTGCAAAATGCCTTGTGCCCGTAACACCCGTAAATGACGTGGGTGCGGATCGAGGCACGTTCAGAGGCAAGGCCCCTTGATGAATTGTCCGCACGTGCCTGCCCACGTACCGCACCTAATTACATGCTGATCGCAACGAGTACCTATATTGTCCTTTGAAATGCGAAATTGCCTATTGTCAACGTTTTCGCGGTCGAAACAACCGGCAGCCTGTAATCGAAATTTACCTCCTGATACATTTTCAATAGGGCGCGATGCTACTTCTTTCGCACTGCAGCGAACGCCATTATTTCGATTCGTTCGCCTTATAAAAGACAGATTACTTTTTTCGTTACATCTTTCATTTGCCAGCAATCTGTCGTAGACTACGATTACAATTTTGTTTATCAATAAAATGATTTTCTTTTCTTACGTTGCAGTAGATCATCGATTATTCGAATTGATCCAGAAGAGATGGATGTACGAATAGTAAAACTACATAGTTACGATGCTAAATCGTTATTAGCTTGTATAATAAATCGTGTTGTAGGTAAGTGGAAAATATTACACTGAACTATTTACATGTGTGAAATGTCTTCTTTTACAATTCATTACTGCAGTATTAGAGACATTTCTAGTGATTCTTGTGCCGCGATAATGAGCTCCTTTAATGTACGTAATGCTGATGGATTAATGAAAAAGGTAAGAGAAGTTTCTTTTCATATTTTTATTATATCGAAGCAGATATCTAAATAATAATAGAACCCTATGCAATCCAAAGAAATATAAGGAATGCACGTAGAATAGAATAGAATAAAATAGGAGAAAAATTGTCTTATTTTTACCTTTTATGAAGAATGTTCTTTCAAATTTTGAGATTATAAAAATATGAGAAATATTTCATTTAACGTATTTTAATCGCATTGGCAAAAATGACCGCAGTAATAGGTACATTTACTCTACCGTTATCAGAGGGTGTTTCTGTCGATCGAGAGGCGTTGGCATTGGTAGTCCTTGACGGTAGAAAATTTCTCTGGTTTCGGGGGAGCGTTTGCTGCCTTTCCTGACATGCCGCCGATCAACATTTATTTTTTTCCCATCCTTAAAATTGTCCATTGTGGCGTGAGTCGTGGATTGATGTGTTTGCTGGAGCCGTTGATAGATGGAGGCGCCCGCGTTGTCGGCGCCCTTTCTACCCCCTTAACATAGACAAATGCTTCCTACCCACCCCAACAAATATCTCTCAGATTTATTATGCGAAACCGCCCCGGCCTCGCCACGCGGCAACGGCGACTACGTTCCTGAAAGTTTCGAGAGCAAAAAATTGGCGTTCTTTTACGCGCAGCCGTGCGTGCCGACGGGAGAAGACACGAACGAAGAAAAGCACTCCTCCCGATCCGTTGAAACCGGGACGAGCCCTTTTAATAAGTTTGATTTCAAGATCAACGTCTTATGCTGTATTAAGTAGAATGAAAACGGAAGAAACGTGGCGAACGGAAACTTTCCACCGCTCTTTTTTCCAGTTTCAGATTCATTACGGCCTCGCCTTTAAGCTTGACCATTTCCTTGCTAATTACACTCCGCCACTCTAATTGAATGTCTCTTCAGCGACAACACAGCCTGGAATTATTTCAACGCCGATGACTGGCGTCATTGGTCGCGTTACAAGTGAGCTTCTGAAATATCCCTTTCAGACACAGCCCTGTAGAATTATAATATCGGAACAACAATTTTAGTGATCACTTTTCTTACAAGAATTTTACAAGTAACAAGAGTTCTAAGCATTGAGTGAGTTCCATTTACCGAATGACCAATTTCGTCCAAATTGCAACATGTTTGGATGCGTGTATGTTTAATAAATAATGAATGTTTAAAAGAAGAAGGCTACTGCAAAATTAATTCTCAGAGCAAAAGGTCAACAGTGGTTTTTATTGCGTCTTCTTCTACTCGTCACAAGAAGAAAAAGTGAAAATGAAACTGTGAGCGAAAGCTTAAGCGAGCAGACTCGTTTTTCCAGGATTGTAAGGGTGCGCCATCTCATTTCTCGATAATGCAAAGACGGGGTTTTTCAGTAATCAAAAGCGCTAGATAAAAGATTAATCTAGGCCGTGATCGCTCTCGAAAGACTCATTTAGTTGTTGCTGTACGCTTCTTAACAATGCAAATACACTCTCGAATAATGCAAATTACGGCTCGTAATCGTGAGAATAGGAAATTTTCATTTGCGCTTCCGCTAGATACACGAAAAACGAGTTTACCCCTTGAACCATTCCTTTAAAAAATGATAATAACGTTCTTTTTATTCACATTATTCACAACCGGAATTTTAAACAACAACCGAGCGGATGACTTGAAAGGAAGAGGAGGGTATACAGATTCTCTTATTGCGAAGAAACGTGATCATCTTATATCGAAAGAAAACTGACTCGTTACAGAAGTCATCGATTAACGTGAGGCTGTTATCAACCTCAAATCGCCAACAGGATATCCGATTTCCGATCGATGAGCTTCAGTCATCGATCCGGATAATCCCGTCTGTCTGTCTGGACTAGACAACAGAAACCGTGGGGTGAGTGCCACTCCTCCCCTTCCCCGGAGCGGCAAAAAAGGTGAAAAATAAAAATCTCGCGGTATAAAAAACAGGAATAGTAGTAAAAAGTCCGGGGGAAACAGAGAAAGATAGAGACAGGTGCGTATAAATCACCTATCGCCCAGTGGGCCGCGGTTCATTATCATTACTCGCGGTTCACGTGACACGCCACGGCAAACATAGCGGCGGCGGATGACGTTGGTGTGCCTGCTCGCCGACACACACACTCTCTCGCTCTCTCTCTCTCTTTCTACCCCGCAAATTATTGTGGATATAAAAGCGCCGCGAAATAACGCCGCCGAACGAATGTACGAACGAACGAACGAACGAACGAACGAACGAATAACCGAGCGAGCGTACGGGCCCGCGCTCACGTAAGTGCAAACGTACGTGCGGCCGAACAAAACGCGTCAGCCGATCTCGTCGCATATTTGTGGCTCCGCTATCCGGTCGTAAATAAAGTCCCTCCGAAAACAAAAACACAACGAAATAACGAACAAATGTACCCATCACTTCTGGTACATAAACCCCTGCACCCGTGTGCAAACCCCTGCCCTCCTCCTCCTCCTACTCCCTGTGCGACCATTTCTCCGACCACCGGCGACGCCGATGACGGTGATAGTGGTCGTGAAGCGAAGCCACCGACACACATTCATGATTACAGCCAGGGGTGACAGGAAGATTCGGTAAAATGCCATCCGACCGATCGCTGCAAACAATCGATCCTCCTGCGCGCGGCTCGTCGATGCGACGACCTCCTCTTTTTCGCAGTTTCAGATCGATGGTTGCTCGCCGGCGAGGATCTAATACTGGAAACGTCACGTTTCGTATATCGGCCAACGAAATACCAGAACTTGGATCACGACGAATTCGGAAATACAGAGAATCGAAAGCGAAACTCCGCGAAGCATGTTTCGGCAATTATTTGCGAAAGGGTACTCCTCTTCGATTTTGATGACCCTGAAATGTATTGCCAGCCACATGGTTCTGAACGCTTTTCTATATGTGCTTATCGTCGATTGGTTTTTTTTTTTATTGTGAGTTTGAATGTATCTCCTCATACGGGGAGATGAAGCTTTACATTAGGATTAACCCTGTGCACTCGGAGCTATTTTAAATATGTTGGTACCTAATCAATTACTGAACATTTAGTTATTGTATGAGATGTTATACCAATTTCATATCCATAAAATTGAAAAAATTATGGAGAATGGAAATAGCTCCGAGTGCAAAAGGTTAATAATCTTCTCGTTGGAAAAATTTCAAAAATTACCGTTTTACTTTTGGTCTCCGCTTAACAGATCACTTTTACCTTTTTCAAGTTGTGAACGATCTACATACCTGTCGCCGTGTACTCGAGACTGATTCCTCGGATCCCGGGTAGCACGGCTGGCCAATAAAACAAGATTCCTTCGGATCGGCACAGGAAAAGATAAATTGCGGTATTCTTGGGTACCGCGGACGCAATATCGGTGTATATTTACGAGGCCGTGGGATGGGGACGGGCAGGAGGGACAGAAGGCACACGATCGTGGGGTAGCCGAGACGAGGATCGAGGATGGTGGTGGGTAGTCGGGGGTGGAGGTTTCTGGCGTTTCTTGCGAGACGGGGACCCCCGGGCTGTACCGCTCAAAAAACATTCAAATTAATTCCAGCCGGGTTGCTCCAATGATGGCGGCCAATGTTGTGCAACATAAGATGAGCCCTCTGGCCCCGCGTGCTCCTCCAGGAATACATAGTACACGTGCACACGAGTCTATCAACTCACAAATACGTGCATACAGACGCGTACGAATCTAAAGACGTGAACGTGTACACCCGGATATACACGGTGTCCAATTTCAAGTGAACCGCTCTTGGGTGCTGAGGACGCTACTAACAAACGATTTAGCAGTAGCCTACAATTGGATGGGGCGGAAAGGGTAGAAATCATTCAACAAATTAAACGTTGCTTCATGCAGTGTTATTAAAATAATGATGATTCATGTACAAATCAGTTCGAAAAGATATTCTTATTCAAGGTGCTGCAGAAAAGGTGCAAAAATGCACGAAGACATCCGTTCAACTGTGGTTGAAAGGCGGCTGACGGAATCTCTGGAATCCCGAAGAAATATTAATTTTAATTTTATCTTTAATTTTACTGCACGGAATGTTCAACACCAGACACCTTCAAGACGTCTTTGTGCAGTCTAGGTTGGTTTCAAAGAAATATGTATGTAGTAGTTGGTTTTGTAGGTGAAGAAGTAGACAGCATATGGAGGTAACGATCTGCCACATACTCTAACTCTGATGAAAATGTGCAGCGTACATGACGACAAAATAATCGCTGGGTGAAAAACTAAGGGAGACATTCAATATGGTCATCGGTTACACGTTTCCTGTCTATCCCATCAGACTTAAAAATATTTAAAAATACACAATTTTCCAGTCGATTTTGCCGCGTCTTGTCTTCGCTCGGCGTGAAGCAGATCGCCGTCTTCAGAGACACCCTTTACACAGCCGAGCGGCACGCTTATGCAGTCACGTTTTTATGTACAGCAGTCATCCCCGCTCGCGCGCGTTCATGTACCTGTCGGTCTACATATCCGTAAGGTACATGCCGAAGACCACCCCCTAACCCCTTTTCACGGAGGCATCGGTCCTGCCTATCTCCCCCCTCGCCCGATGATCCTCCTTTTTTCCCGTATCCGTCGAGCCATCTCTCGGTGGCTCGTGTGCGAGGAGAAAACTCGAGCGTGTTGGTAACAACGCTGAGAAAGGAGCTTCGGAAAAAGGAACATTTCACGGATATTCCGTGCGGCCGTCTTTCTCGGACTACGCTGTCTTCCTTTAAACGTTCCTCTCGACCACTCTTTTTGCGTGGCCCCACTCCGACTCCTTCTGCTTTGCATGTCTCCGTGGAATGGCAGGAGGGGGCGAGCTGGTGAAGAGCCGTGGGATGAGCTTTCTTACAGGATACAGCGGAAAGAAGCGGAGGCCATCGAAGAAAGGACGAAAGGGAGGAACCGGCGAAAAGGAGACAGTCCGAAAGAGAGAGAGAAAGAGAGAGAGAGAAAGTGAGAGGGTGAGAGAGAGAGAGAGAGAGAGAGAGAGAGAGAGAGAGAGAGAGAGGGAACGGAGGGCAGCTGTGCGAGGGGTGAACGGAACGGAAAGAGAGAGGGAGAGAGAAATGATAATCCATTGGACGGTCATAACGCAGCGCGGCACCGTAAAGCTCACCAGACAAGAAATACGGCCAACCGACTACCCTCCCCGTTTCGTTCTACGCTTTCGTCGTCTCTCTATCTGTTTTCATCTTTCTCTCCGTTCCCCCTACTCCCATCCGAAAGCTCGCTGCGAACTTACCCCTGGTTATATGCAAACCGCCACCGTTCCCCCGGGCCAGTCATAAACTTACTGAATTATATTACGCGGACCCGCTGTCCCTCTGTCCGACCCCCGTGCTCCCGCACCGACCCCCTTTCACAGCCCGAAACCCAGCCGCCTTTTTGCTCCCGCTACTCCAGCTTTCGACCGTTTTCGTGCGAATTTTTTTTAAATTACGAAACAACCCGCCCGGCTGTCTTCTCGCTCCTCAGATCCTTCGAATTAACCAGCGAGGATTCCCGTAGATACCGTTGTACCTGTAGTAGTCCCTGGCTTGTGACGAATCGCTGCTACGAGGATCAATCAACGTAGTGCCATAATTCCACGTGTAACTTCTTCGTAATTTTAAACCTCCATTGCATGAATTTTATATGACGAGTCGAAAAATATATACACGACTGTTAGTCTACTTGGAAATGAGCGTGGTCATGAAATAAATAATGAGATTTGATTGGGAAATGTTATTTATTGCATTTTAGGACTGGTCCTGTATGGAAACTATAATTTCTTTATTTAAAAAGTCTTCAGTATTGTCTACTTACACCCGTCCCTCAATTTACGCGAATAATAATTGTGTAAATTGGGTCAGTATAAAATTATGTATGTAAGTTTTATTCGATGTCACAAGCCTTCTCTTTTTGATTAGCATAAAAGGTAACTCATCAATTTGAATGAAAAAAAAACATCGAAAAGCAACTGTTTGACTTGTTATTTTATCGATGTTTTTTTATCACTGTGTCAATTCGACACCGAGGAACAGATTCAGTTCGTGAAATGAGGGACGGACGAGGGTTAAGTATAAATATAAGTATACGAGTGACTTTTTTCTATTTTTACAAAATTTTATAGGCTAAACATTTCCTCATGTAGACGCGGGGCCCGTAGAATTTGTTACTTCTGCCATTAGGCTTAATCCTTTAACGTCAATCTTGTTACAACCAAGTGCTCTAACATCTCGATAAAAGTGAAGCGATTGTAGTTAAGATTAGAAAAGTAATTTCGTTTAAAAGTGTGTAGGAATGCTATTTTGATTGACTGGCGAATTGTTGTTAGAGAGAATAGCTGTACGAAATCAGCGTCGTCGCAGCAGGATGTCTGTCAATCGACAAGAGGATCGACACGAGGGCGTTCTCGTAATCTTGCGGGCGTCACGCGAAGAAGAGTTTCATAGATTTATCCCCGCGGGTCGAGTGGCCATTCGATGCATCGATCGGTGCATTTTCAATATCGTCGCTGGCAACGACCAGTCACCGACATGCCGGGTCATTACTAAATGCAAATCGTAGCGAAACTAGGATCGATGAGTTTGCACGATGTACCGCAGGAGCGAGCGAGTAGAACAGATTGGAGCGGAGCTGAGCGGACAAGCAAGCAAGCAGGCAAGCAAGCAAGCAGCGTGCGTAACGCTGTTTAACCGTTTAGGGGCTCGGGAAAACGTTAACGGGGTGAGAATCGGCCGTCGCGTCGCACGGCTCGACACGCGCCTCGTTGCACGGCGATCAGCTTTTTTTTCCTGCTCGTCGAATTTTAATAACCTCGTCCCCCGCTCGCTCCCTCGGCCGATCCACGTGGGCGTTACCGGGGCTTATCAGCGTCGTTACGGATCGAAAAAGTCACACGCGACCCTCTTGATTTCTCAATTTCGTCGGACGCCACCGCCCGCCCCTGCCCTGTTCGACGACGAGGGCAATTTGCTCCGACAGATTGCTCGTGAGAAAGGGAAATGAATTTGCAATTATAAAATGCTACTTGATCCACGGTGCTGTGAATATTTTCAAACTCAACAGCATATTCTTTATTATCTTCTCAATACGTTCAAGAAACCAACGATCGCACTGTACGTCAGCCGATTTATGCGGACGTAGTCTTACGAAGAATACTTTTTGTGCTGATTCGGGAGACGAAATAAGCAGACAGGTGTCCCAGCTGTTTTTTTTATTATAAAAAATCTCATATGAGATTTATTTCAACATAATTGAAATACAGAAAACAATACATACAATACAGAGAAAATAAAAATTTACAAAACAGAATAGGATACATGAAGATACATGAATATTATAATAAAGACAAAAGGTATAAACCAAACACTTATACTTTAAGGCTGCAGCTCTTAAAAAATGATAACATGTAATTACAGGCTTTGATATTCTGTTTGGTTATTAACATTGAGACATCCATTGGAAGCTGGAAGATAATTGTACGGAGTTTATTAATTAGTTTGAGCCTTTCCTCGTTGTACAAATTACATTGCCATAAAACATGGTTCAGCGATTCGTCCCCCTCCCTGCAACTACACTTAGGATCATCAATAAAGCCAAGTGTCCCAGCTTTTCTGTCAATGCTCAATTATTAAATACTGAATTAAGTAAAAATTTATAAACACCTGGCTAATAATGATGCGATGCTAGTTGCGATATTTAATATTCTGTGTTTTGGTTAGGTCCGAATGGTATTTCCGAAGTTAACTGAGCCCAACGGGGATGATCGGAGGGAATTTCTCAGCGAGAAAATCGGAGCGGATGGAGTCGTCATCGCGTGTCACAGAGACGCGTATCAAATCGTGCATTATAATTGGAACGTGGACGTGTACGTACGCGCAGCACGTGCCGGCACTGGGTCGCCGTTCGATTCACAGTAAGACCTGCTCGTATATTATTCCTATGGAATCATAACTCTAATTCTCGATATCGAATCGAATTACACGGCGATTGTTATGGGAGACGGTCGACGGACGAGTGCACGATCTGGAAGGGTGACTGCGTCTGAGCAAATATACCAGTTATTAGAGCGTGGTAACAGGATGTGCTCGATGTCTGACACTTGTTTGATAGAGAGCAATATTTTCCGTGTGAGGAACGAGCAACGCCTCCGCAAATATAATAAGCTGTTACATAGAGAGAGAATAATATCGATACGAAACAATTCTAGAGAAAATGGAATCGTTCCAACGAAACGAGATTTTAGTAGAATGTATTTTGTTTTTAGGAATTGTGGATCAGTTTACGAAAGTCACTTTAAAAGTACCATCAGGTTGTTTCAAATATAATGGAACAATTTGAAATGTTTAAGCTGTTCAGATTAGTTAATCGGTTGACGTGGAAATCATTTTCTTGAGAATCGCAAAGAAAGAACTGTTATATTTTGTAGATTTGTGTCAGTTGTAAAAAATGACAGTCTAGCTTAAATAGTATACGGAGAATGTTTTGACTAGCTGGAGTTTTGACTGGCTCAAGATTAAAAGAATCTTGATGAAAGAAAGAACTTTCTATTTGGTCTCCACTTCTTGCAATTGATGCAGAAGATGTGTATTTTGCATAAAGATCCATATTACTCGAAATATTATTTACACACGACTTCCTGTTTTCAATTCTTCAGTACTCGTTAAACTTGTTGCATATGCTTCCCGAATTTATAAACGTCGATGGATGACTTCATCCAACAACACGAGGGAGCTCCTCGAAAAGGACTACTAAATCCATATGCATCCCTTTAGGTACACAACTCGAACAAACATAAAGTCCAAAGCCCTC
Source organism: Lasioglossum morio (assembly GCA_916610235.2). NCBI lineage: Eukaryota > Metazoa > Arthropoda > Insecta > Hymenoptera > Halictidae > Lasioglossum > Lasioglossum morio. The sequence goes on from OU744334.1 coordinate 14,057,415, forward strand.
CAAAAAGAGATTTCGAGTCTGTTCACCCCTGCTCGCAACTGAATCTATTAGCCTCGAATACCCGCCTTCGTGTCTGTCAAAACCAAACTCCAATCTATACATTACAGTACCTACATACAATTTATCTTTCTCTGAATGTACGTAATGAATGAACATAAGCAACGTAATAATCATAAACACGTTTCCCTGATTATACACTTTGATTATGACTTCGTTTATCTCTTCCCTTATCGTGTGATACATTGTTTTTAAAACCTACTATGCAGTCATTTAAACTCGTTTCACAATCTTATCGTATAGTAAACTGTAAACTATAAAGTATACATATGTATTTCAATTTTTTTTCTTATATTTGTTTAATGAACACTTCTGTTCTTGTTTGAGAGTAAGGATGTTTATCCTTACTTGATCATATTTTGAGCTCAAATAATCTGCTCAAATAAGGAGAACCAAAATCCAGTAAGATTCTAGTTCCTTTCTAGTTCCTTTCTAGTTTTGTCTCGTGGCTACCCTTCCAGCTTAAGGCGCGCACCAACCATTCCGCGATGTTACCAGGACCATCGAGCCAGTATTTCTTTCATGGCCAATGTACCCCATTGATCGGTGTTGGTTCTCTCTCGGAGTTCCTTCGGTACGTACACGGACAACGTAATCAGAATTTACACTCGTCTAAATCGCGTATCAATCATCCCACACCCGGCGTGGCCCACCCTCGGCTCGGCGTACCTAAAGGGAAGCACGCGTGCCCCCTGCCCTCTCACGCCGGAGAAACTATAATGCATTTCGCGCCAGCGAGCGTCGATCTTTCGGACGATCATCCGACGATCGTCCGTCCACACGTCCGCCCGATTCTGCGTGTCCGTATAAGCTCGTTCGTTTTATGGGTTGCCCTCCTGCAGCGGCACGAGCAGTCACGTGCGCGAGGCGCCCCCCTCAAACGGCCTCCCTCGACCCTCAATCCTCCCCTGTGTCACCAAGCCGCCCACTTTAGACGCCCCCGAGAGGGAACGAGAGCAAGGAAGAAAGAAAGAACAGTCCTGGCACGACCTACCCTCGTCACCTCCGCAACGAGCTCACCCGCTTTCATTTTTCCCCCACTTTCCACGTCTCCCTCTTTATCTATCTCTCTCTCTCTCTCTCTCTCTCTCTCTCACTCTCAGACTCGCTATTCCTCCTTCTCGACACCAATTCTCTCTCGCCCCTTCCTCGCGCACGCGATCCGCCGTTCGCCGCTTTAATAAAAAGCTACTTACTTTTTGGACGCTGTCAACAAGAACGCCAACGCCTCTCGTGCCGTCCACGCCGCCCAGGGATGGAATTATTGCCGACTGATAAGGGACGATTAACGCCGGTTCGACAGGGCGGCTTCCGTGATCGGAGCTTGTCGAGGAAATGAGGAACAAGAGGATCTTGATGATCCGGACAACGAAGTGAAGAGAGCGCCCGGTTTATTTGCTGTTCCTTTTGAATAAAGAAAGTAGGGTCTTCTAACTGTAACTCTGTTGACTGTTAAGTTGCTAAATTAATGTTTCGTGATTTATTAAAACGCCTTCAGAAGTTCAAGGGAAATGGGTCGTGTGGTATTCGTTTTATGTAATTTTTAAGAGATCGCAAGAAGTATTGAATTACCCTAAATTAATTAACGACCGAGTCTATAATTAATTCTCGCGATATTATCGACTTGAGAGGCTAATGGATATTCGAAGATTGCCTCGGGTAGGCATGCGTTTTTCCAGATTAAATCTGCTGACGGAGGAAGACGAGTTAACTCATTATATGTACAGCGAATCACAGTAATGTTCGGACGCAGTAATAATGGATGGTACCTGTTTTAACCCTTAAAATGCTGAGTGAGCTTCTATAGGGACCCCAGAAAGTATTTTTCCTTAATAACTTTCAATTCTACAATTTACAGCATTTTAAGGATTAAATTCAAAGTATACAGCATTTTAAGGGTTAATATTGCTCCATACGATTTGAATCTTTGTGAGAAGCTAGAGTCATTAGTTTACTACAAGACGTGAAAGAAATTTTTAGAGAAACGTGCAATTACTCAGAATTACAGAGAAAATACTGAAATTATTGTTAACAATTTTTTGATGTGTGGACTAATATTGAAAAGTTTTAAAATACGTGGTATAGACAGAAGAATATAATTTTTAACCAAGTTTTATGTATTTTAATGCTCTTCTTTACGGAACAGAAATATTTAATAGAACTCGAAGCTTACATTTAGTCTTTGAGAAGGTAAATTGGCATAACGATGTACAGTAGAGTGGTCAGAATCGAAGTATGTAGCTAATGAAACAACAGACAATTGCAAGCTCTCGCACTGGATGGAACCATTTTAATATCATTATCTTAACAACACCGTAAGCACTCGCGCAAAAAGGTACACATTTTTCATATTCTACCGCGATATTTGCAGAGTCGGTTAATTTTTTCTTCTTCCGCAACCTCTCCTTGAACCCGGCGGCCATCACCGCATTAAAAGCTTGCTAATTTCAGAGCGAAATCTCGTAATTAATCTCCTCGTGTTGTACTAACTGTAAGTAAGTTTACGGACTCCGATTGAATATTTGTTTATTAAAATACGTGTGAAACGCATGTTACGTCTGTCACATTAATATTAGGACAGTTTCAAATAGACGATAACTTTTTTAATTTCGGACTATATGACTTGAACTTTTTTCTTTTGAGAAGTTATTACAAATAGAACATGACGCAGAGAAGGAATTCTTTTTACATCACCATGCAAGGAAAGGTATACTGAAAATATTCCAATTTGAAAAAATGCGGAACTATTTCAAAGGGAAAAAACACCGACAACTTTCGTTAGTCCATTAAGAATTATTTTAGATAATGAAGAACAGTAATTCTAAATTTGAGGTATGCATCTTGAAGGTAAAAGGTTGGAAATATAAAATGAATTGGGAGGGGTTTACACAAGCAAATTACTAATTTTCTTTATTGAAAATCATATTTACAAAATATTCATTTTGAAATGCTTGTTTTAATTACAAACTTTATTCAATTTCATTAATATCCACATTTTCGGCATTGCTGAACATTCAGAAGGTAATATATGTAGATTCATTAAATACCGACACAAGAGACAAGTCACTTTTTACCACATGAACACAAACGAGATCGGCAAATTATACACTCTGACAATGACGAGTCGGAAAATGGGGGACCCGCTGTAACTTCATATTGCGAAACACATGAATCCGAAAATTCTGAGATCCAGCGAGTCCGGTAGCGGGAATTTCTGGCACCCCTAGAATTAGATTCTAAATTTAGGAAAACGGCACGCCTGGGATGGAAACGATCTTGCAAGACAAGCGAGAGAAAACACGAGAGAAGACTGGCGACTCGCGCTCGTTTTGCCAGCAGGGAGGCTATAATTTCGACGTTTTCCGTTGCGCAAACAACGAGCTGGCGGAAGAAAGGGTTCTCCGGGGATGGGGGTGTACGGGGGCGGAGAATCTGTATAACGGCAGCAGGACACGTAGAGCGGCGTTGAACTTTAATATTACAAAAAGCTGTAATCCGACGGGCAGGCCAGCTGGAGCGTTAACCCTGGCCACCCAATTTATAAAAATAACGATGAAATTACTGTTGCGTGAAGTGTAGCGTCACGCAGGACACTGATGCAACGATGCACCGCGCGAAAGGTTGACGAGCGTCCAGCGGACGGTGGGTTGGGTCCAGTCACATGGAGACCGGCTCGTCCCGAAAAGGGGTGTCCGAGGGGTTGTCGGGGGGCTGTAGAGCCGCGGGGGGGTTGGGGGACCGAGAGGGGCCGAGGGGGCGGCAGCGTGACGCGCGCGTTTTGTCCGTCATCAGCTAGCAGCGTCGGGGCGTTGATGTTTTAGTCTCTCTACTCGCGTTTTACGTTCGAAAAAATATGCGCATTGGTACGTGAGCTAATCGGCGGTAATAACGAAATCTCGGATCCGATTAATTAAAACGGTGAACGAGCGCGGCACAGCTCGAGGAAACCAGCTCTTCCAATTCTTTTAAATGTGCGCGTGTCGAGCGCGGAACCGTTTCTCGATCATTCGAGGCTCGGTCTTTTAGAGTTCGTCGATAGTCGACGTCCTGTGGTCTATTCGCACAAAAATCTCGACAGAAATCGCATCTGTTTTTGGTAACTATTAGAGGTTTGCAAGATCCACACGCACTATTCCGGGACATATTAGCCAAAACTGAAATATGTATATATAATAGCATGTATGTATACATTACACTAGTTTACAAAATTAAATTGATTTTGTGTACGTTTGATGAAAGATAACTTTTCTTATGGATTTTCTCCTGCTGAACTCGGGAATTAAGGTTAAAATATTTTTTACCTCGTTTCGCTTTAAAAATCATATCTGGCACTAGATGTGTCAAATTTGGTCGTTCTTGGTACGTTCTTTTACGTAAAAAATAACACCAACCAGAATCAAATCGACGGAAAAATGACAAAGTTATTGTAAACTAGTGTTATTAATGTCAATTGCATTTTCAAATCGTGGATTCCATACAGAAAAATCTAATCCCAATAACAAGCTAGATGTATACATATAGAAGACTAAACAATAAAAATTTCATACTGAACCGAATCGAATGTTTCCTCTGACCAGAGACTTGGATATTTTTGAATGTACATATTTCGTACGGCACGACCGAGTATATCTTGGTTAAACAAAAATTGTCGACTCGCTGCCGGCGCGCAGAGCTTCATCGAATGAAACGGCGTGGTTCAGTGGATAAATTTCGAAACGATCATCCAGGGTTTCGTCCTCGTTATTATTAAATCACGGCGAAACGCCAGGAGGACGGCGGTTCTCCTCGTCCTTGGAACAGAAGGGAACTGTCCCTCGGAGTTCACGGTAACCCTCCTCCTACCCTCATGAAACCCTCAGCCCGCCCCCGGTTCACCCCGTCCCCCACCGTAGAATCCTCATTGGGCCGATGCTAACAATGTTTGTAGATATATTGTATCTCACGCATCACTTGTCCCGCAAATTGTTTTATAAACAGATTATTGCGACAGCGGGGTTGCTACCAGCGTCACGCTGGTAATATACTTCGGAGCCACCCCCTCGCGACCCACCCCGTCAACCCCCTCCCCCAAAAACCCTCCACCACGTACACAAGAACTATTCCATTGTCGAGAATGACGACCGTGCAGCGCGGCCTGGCTCATCGTCGAATCTTGGCTCAATCTTCGATACGATAAAACCCACGGCGAGCCGTCGCGTCTCGATCCTCTCGATTCGCAAAGACAAGACGACGACTGACCCGGAACAACACGGCCCGCCGGTTTCTATGAAGACCGTTTCAATACACCCGGTCGCCGCGGTCCCCCGGAATTCAGTTCCGAGTTCGCTGTCGGAACGTTCCTAAACACAGGACTCGAAATCGTATTCGCGGTTAGCGAGCGAAACGCACTTATAATTGTTAACGATCATACGAGAGACATAGAAAATTTCGTTATTCCACTACGATCGAAATTTCACGCTGTACAGGCTGTCCCATTTAAAGCGATCCCCTCGAACATCTTCGAAATTTCCCACGTTTGATGAACGGAGGTTCGAGTTTGTCAGACAACTATGGAAACTGTATCTTTTTCTTCCGCTCTCACGCAATTCTCTACTCTCCAGACCTACGGTGGAAATATGGAAAATGACCTACTCGTTTCTGAATGCCTGCGAGTTAAATATTTAAGAAAACTGTGTAGATTTAAAAACTGTTTTTGCACTGGCCAACGATTATGTATATGTATTTTGTATTGTATTATAGAAAGTACTAGTTGTACCCGCGACTTTGTCCACGTGCAATAACAAATCCTGGTTGATTATTAACATAATTAAATATCCAATCGCCAAGGTGGTCTTGGATAGAGATATTATTTTTCGACAAGAAAATTTCACGAAAATAATTAAAAAAAGACTAGAAAAAATATATCTATTACGATAAGTGGGTAGGAATAATTTTGTTAATGAATTTTAGTGTAATAGAGTAATAGAGATATTAATAATAGAATATCCTAATTAAATTACCCGCAACATTTCCCCCACCTAAATCCCACCCTTAACCATTCACGAAAAACCAAGGTGACAACGGCAGTACTATTTTGACCGCGGTCGGAGTAACTTTGTCCCGTTCGTTCTCACGATTTTGTTGACACTTATTAACACGCGCAAATGACAGTGTCCTGTTGATTCGACGGAGGAACATAAGATTCGAAAAAAATGTAAGTACCTATATTTGACATTAATATTTTATAAGCCGGAATTAATATTCTTATGTATAAAAATGGATATAAGATATTCATAAAACAACGGTGTGCAACAAGAGGAAAGTTGTCTTTGCTCACTAATGATGTCTCAACTTTTGAACGAATTGACTTTTCCGAATGCGGTTTGCTCTTGAACCTTCTTATGAGATAATAATGTATGGCAAAATAATCTCTACTTTGAGATTCTAATTGCATTAAATAGAAAAAATTACTCGGACTATTACGAATATTTTTGTAAAAGAATTAGCCAAATCGATCCAGCAGTTCTCAAGTGATGCGGTTACCAACGAACAGCATTTAATTTTTATTTATATAGAAGATTTAATTATATCAATTTCATATCAATAAAAAAAAAGAAATCTTATCGAATGGAATTATTCTGGCTAGGAAGAAATGTTTAATTTTCGAGTTAAAATAGCTCCAGTAGTGCAAAGGGTTAACTCATCAATTCGACTAACAAAAACATTGAAATTTTTTATTTTGTGTCACTGCGTGAATTTGACAGATTGAGTTCGTGAAATGAGGGACGGACGAGGGTTAAATGGCTTACGTCGCAGTGAAGGATGATCGCAACAGGCATCTACGATGAAGATCGAAAGGAAGCCATTGCGAAAGCGCTGTTTCAAAGTTGGCGCAGAGGGGCGGGAGAAGAGAAATTATACAGGATCGTAAAGCCACGCGACCGGAGACGCCTAGCAGGCGCGTCGGAGTACCGGGAACGTTAGTTCTTCCGTCTGTGCACGAATAACTAAATTTTTGGTCCTGCTCCTTCAGGATCCTGTACACACGTATACCCAGCGGAGCTGCTCAGCGTGCTCTCGGGTCACAGACCATTAAGTTCCAGGTTTACCACAATAAGCACGCTATTCCGCCCTGGATGGCGGGTTACCGCTATTACCGAGCCAATGAGCCACGGACACTGATTCACCGGATTTTTCCCGTTCCCGGAACCAGAAGTTCGATGCAACTGCCTTCCCTGTACTCCTTACCCTTCACCCCCTTCCCTCAGTTTAACGTAATCTGATCCGAATTTTTCGAGTGGGTTCTTGATTCCAAATGTGGCGCAATGCTGTTGCTAATTACGTTACATACAAACGTACTTTCTTTCTTTTTAAATAGAGTTTCGAAATTAACCCGCTGGGTACAGATTTATTTGAAGATTCTGTGCAGATGGAATGAATTTAAGTTTTTCACATATGGATTAATGTAAAAATAATGGATTTCATGGAAGATTTATTCCCATCACTACCTCACACGTTTCTCAGGATGAAAATTCACGAGTGAAATGTTGCTTCTGGAATAGGTTTATGAATTTAGCTCGGGTTTTAACGATTTTCGACCAGATCCACGTTCAAAGACATGGAGGACCGAGGCTGATACGGTTCCCGGTGCGGCAGGTTTCGTTTACTTCGTCGGAAATCGGTGATAAGTGGTTCTCCGGAGTGTCAAGCTCTGTAGGACGCCGCAGCGATCGCGGGAAGTTGGCGCGTGAACATCGAGAGCGCCGGTCGAAGGGTTAAATCGGTTACGTAGAAGGGTGAGCACGTCGTGTCGGCGCGGGGCAGTGTTTGCCGCGGATATTTTCGAGCCTGGCAATCCGCACTTTTATGCGCGACCCTCTGGAATCTATCGAGCAATCTTCACCGGTAATCGCCTTGACGAGTTATTTCTGTAACGTTTCCCGCGCGCAAGGGGGTGAAACTCCCGTAAGAGGCGAAGAGCGTAGGCAAGAGGAGGGCGTACAAAAAAAGAGAATCGACGCGCAAGTGTGCGACCGGTGAGATGCCTCGCACGATTACCTACCCAATCTCGAATATAATTTTCTTGTTAGCCGTAAAATCGAATCAACGTCGCCGGTGCCTAGCCGCGCGTCGCCTCGACCAACCCCGTGCAAGTCTTCATCTCCACCCCCTTTTCTCTCTTTCTCCTTTTACTGTTCCCCTTTCATCGTTCACGGGGGGGAATCAAGCTAGAAGAACACGCACCGCAACCGACGACGACGACGACGACGACAACCAGGAGAATAGAAAATGGAGAACGGAGCAGGCTAAGGGAAGGGAAAGAAGAACTGGTTCGATCGGAGACAGGAACGGAAGAATCAAACTGTCGAAATCCGCTGTTGCTTCTCGCTTATTTCGCGGTCCCCGGGTAATACGATTCCCGTGACCGTTTTCGTCGACTCGTCTCTACCCTCCACGGCAGCCCAAGCTCAGCCACGAACTGCCCTGCCATGCCCTGCCCTTTGTTTTCTACGTGGCCCTCTCAATTATTCCCAAATAAAAGGGCGCGCTGGGGTTAGACCTTTCTCCCCTACTATCTCCTTTCTGCCCGCCTTCTGTTCTCGTTCCGTTACTTTCCTGCACCGCGAATTTTCGCCCCTTCGCCTCTTGGCTTCTGGAAGATTAAAACGCTGTTCTTCGGGGGGAAGTACCAGGGGCGGGGCTTGATAGACCTTGCTACGTTTACTTGCGCCCCGTGTATCTCTTAGATAAGAAAGGGAGGACCGTTTTATCGCGAGTCGTCCCGTGGAACCACGACACTGGCAGTGAGAAATTTGCTAACATCCTCGTTAACTAGACTCCTCGTCCTCTCTGTCTCGAGAACGAGCTTCGAATTATTAACAGAACGCGGAGTTAACGCCTAACATGCATCTTCGAAAATATGGTATAATAAATTCTTATTTTAAAAAGAAGATTATATAAAAAAAATAAAATTATCTACAAGATACTACATTTTCATTACAAAATGTCGAGCAGAAGTGGGGTGGCAACCATGTTTGTGAGACAGTTTGACAAGGAAGTCATTGTACCTCCGTTATTTCTTATCCGAATGAAAAAAAAGGAAAAATTCTCCTCGAAGAAGATAAAGAAAAAGGATTTCGACGAAGATTCACTATCTAAGATATTCGCGTTCGAAAGAAGTACCAAAGCGACCGGGTACTAGACTATTCGCGCAAGGGTCGAAGCTGTTTGTGAAATGTTTCTTCGACTTATTCGAAGTGCATCGGCGCGTTACTTTGATAGACTTTATTGCGGGCGGTGCACCGGAATTGGTCGTTTCGAGCTAGCGTAAAGATGCACGGTAATTGATTGATAGAGGCAAGGTTCGAGGTCGAATTTGCATCATTAAAAATAATTACCCGTTGTCGAGGGCGGCGGTGCCGGGACACGACAATCGCAGCGACGATAACTGTGCGGGCGGTTTCTTTTCTTTTCTTAGCAATTATTATATTCTTCTTCCCTTCCAGGTCGATCCGTCTCGACTTATCGGCCTACCACGGAACAGAATAATAGGCGCATCCTGCTGCAGGAGATTGAAAGGAAAAGGAGGAGTGCCTTCTACCTTAGCCAGGTTCACTGGTAAGGGAAGCGAGTGCCCTCTTCTCCTATGCGCCTCGCTGACTACAGACCACGGAGTTGAATCAATTAAAGTTTAATCCGGAACCAGGATCGAGAGAAGCAGCCCCTTCGTCCACCTTTCCTGCCTCGCTACCCTACCCTCGTCCCCCTTTCACTCTTTCCCTCCCCCCCCCCTCCCGCTTTTTTCTTCCGTCCTGTCTCTTGTCCCTTTGTTTCACCCTCTTTCAACCTTATCCTCTTCCACCTTACTGTTTCTTTTGTCGACTCGTCTCCATATTCTTCTCTTTCATTCTATCGAGTCATTCAATACGTTCGAGCTTATTAGAAAGAGCTGCGTGCGAATGTTTCCTACACGATGATCCGCGGTTACTTTCCGCGATCCGAGATTTCGCTGGGGCACGTTTCAACGAAAATTACTCGACCGACAAATAGACCGAACATTCATTGATTGCTTTCGTGCGTACATCCCTCAGGATAACAATTTCGAGAAAATTCACTTGAATTTACTGTTCAAATCCTTTCTGACTCTCTGTCCAGCCAGACTAAACATTCACTTTTGCACTGATAGCTACTTGTTCGACATGTAGGAACAATTCTGTTCGGAACAGGTTAGTCAAATTACGTAAGGGAATATAATGAATTATTTTTTGGGACTTTGGACGGCGAGGGATTAAAGTGTTACGCGAAAATGGATGAAGCAACTATTTCTGAGAGTCGTGCAAGGGTTAATGCAAAGATCCATAGACTGTATTGATCCTCTTAACCCTCGTACGCTCCTCGGGTGAAAATTGACCCATTTTCTCCTTTCTGATACTGTATTATGTTGTTTATTGTATTATGAAGCTATTGCCTACTCATTTCTCAATAACGCAAAACGAATGGGGTTGTTCAATATTCAAAAGTAATTGGCATTAATCCAAAGCATATCGCGGCCTAGATTTATCTCTTATCTTCCGACTACTGGAAATTCCATCTTCGCATTATCGAGAAATGAGAAATCCTGAGAAAAAGAATCGACATTCGTTCCCGATACCACGCCATTCTCTAGACCTTATTACGCGTCTGTGTTACACAATACCAACCACGCCGCTATTATTCTTTTCGTGCGTGCATCGTTCTCGAGTTCACTCTTTCTTCATTTTCCGTTTCCAACTCTGTTCGCGTCTCCTTTCTTCTGTTTCGCACTGTTTTCTCCCTTTTTCTTTCGTCTAGCTGTGTATCGAAAGATTTAAATTACTTCCGCGACAAGAAACGAAGGGCACCGCGAAGATCGAAAATAAGGGGCAAAGACTGGGGGAAGAGGAGCGAAGAAGACGAGGGGGAGTCACGGCGAGAGTTGCCTGTATAAAATAGCGGTAGAAGGGCTGGAGAGAAAATTGGGGATCCCCAAACTGTATCGCTTACGCGAGGGGCGCCCCTCACAATGGAGGCTCGCAACGAGCGGAAGGAATAGTTATCCGTAATATGGGGTGACGCGTGCTGATGAGTCGGGCCGGAAGTTTCGATCACTTTTATCCCCGCCGACCCTCCCCCACGCCGTTCTTTTACTTCTCTGTCTTCGTTAAAAACCGCCTGCGTATCGCCTGTCACTCGGCATGCCATCCGATCTTTGATCTTTCGACAGCGCATCGAAGCGGCTCGAACGAATTCATTGCACGAGTTCTTCCTTTGACAAGAAATTCCGCGGGAAATTAGGTCGCGGGAAACACGAAATTCGAAACTTCCACGTCGATTGAATTATAGATACAGCATACTATGAATATTTATGAACCCGGGCACATTTTCTGCAGTACTTTTTAGTCTATAGTTAGTACCTTTATTATCTGAACCGATGATAATTCGATTATTTATTATTCCCACAGATTTCGCATGTGTTAGGTTTGTTGTATATGGAATATAAGCTGTGCTTATATATTTTTAAAAGGTAATATTCAGACAATCTTCAATGTTATTTTCTGAGTAACGTCCTCGCACACGTAACCCTAGTAGCACAAAAATATTAGATAGATATTTTGTTCAAATATTAGAAAAATGTTTTTTAAGCCACATTTTTTCATATGAGAAAAATATTCGATCCGAATATTGTATACGCGTACAAAAATAAACATTATTTGTATATTAGGAAAACATATTCTACTTCTAATATTACTAGCCTCATTGTCAGTTTCGACATCTATTAGTAAACGGCAGAAACTTATTCAAGGTATTACTAACTCTACAGCTGAATATTTTCTTTAGTCGATCGTTCACATTATACAAGTAATAAGGGTCCGGTAACGTTCGCGAGTGTCATTCATCTTCTCGGTTTGCAGTCATTCTGAGCGGTCTGTCTGAAATGCGGTGAACGTACTTCATTTTTCGTATTATTGACATGTTCAATCGCAGCAGTCTGGAAAATCGCCAGCTCGACGTCCAACGAAACGAATCATGGGCTTATCGGGACGTCGAAGATTTTGCGGTAAAACTGGCTCCTACAAAAGAGTAAGCACACACGGTGCTGTGGGATCTTCATTCTTTCCACGAGTTCCTGTTCGGTGTGCTTCAACAGCTTCCTGAAATAACCTTCACCGCTTCGGCCCGGGAACCGAAATAATTCAATTGGAAATGATTCGAAGGAGGATAAAAAGCTATTCTAATTAACTCGTAACTTTATGAAGGACCTGCCTATATATATAAGCAAGATAATTAATTAAAAGCCAGACACGACTCTTCGCGAAACGAAAAATTACTTAATTTATCTGTCCTTTATTATATAATTTTGATAATTATAATATCCATTTATAGGTGATACACTGTCGGTTAAAAATATTAGAGACTGCAATAGCTATTGCAGATCCTCCAAAATTTTTCTTTCTCCATCATTGAAATTACGAAAATGGTTATATAAAAAATTAGTAAATTAATTACTTCTCGTGAGTGTATTTTTATAGTTTTTAGAAGCAGTTGAAACTGGGTCGTTCGATTGCATATGGTACCTCAAGAATTAAATCTGTAAGTACATATGACATTTAAATAATTATGTGCACTCGTAATGGATTTACTAATTTTTGTAGAAACTTCTCGTATAGGTAATCCTGAATACTAAAATTTTCTGCATATATGTGTTTAACGTGAATAATCGATAAGTGTATTTGTCTAGTTTTTATAGATAATGAAAAATGGGTCGTTCGACTGCATGGTGCTTCCAGAAGTAAATCTATAAATAAAGAAGACATTTAAATGATTATGTGCAGACGTAAAGGATTTACTAATTTTTATGCTTGTATCTGATGCCGTTTTCATTGTAGGAAACATATTGAAACTATAACTGTGAACGACATTTCTCTTATTAATGTTTTTTCGTGAATCATAACGACCTTGTAGAAATTTCGTTCAGTGCACTGCAATATCTACATGTTCATAGCTTCCTATTAATTCTTTCACGTGTTCACACTTCAATCTCCGCTGTTCGTTTCGCGAGAGACGTAGAAAAGGACTGGCAACTCTCTCGTCGCGGCAGGCAGCCATAAATTATCACGGGAATTCAGTTTTCGAAGGATTCCGGGGTTGTTCAGCGGATTTCTCCACTCGGAACGGAACAAGATAAACTGAGAAGAAACTCCGGCCGATACCCGGGGCTCGGGGAAAAATCAAAAAGTACATTTGCCCGCGGACGTTTTGCTCGGCGGGCATCGCGAAACAATGGCAGCCGACTTGCTAGAGAGTGCATCCCCACGGCCCGTTTACCTGCAAATGCACTGCTCGCGAAACCGCTGACCCGCGCGGCAATTTCTCATTTTTGCCGGGACAAAAGCGCGCTAAATCTTATTGTTCTTACGCCGGTAATTAAGGCGGCTGAATTAGTTCGCGATTGTTCTCCGGCCGCTCCCGGACCCGTCGGGATAATAAATAAGATTCTTGAGAAGTTTCTGACCGTGTTACGTCACAATCCTGTTTATGCTCAACGTGCCACGCCTTACAACCCCCGCTGCCTCTTCATATTCGTTTGCGGGGAGATTAACGACAAAAAACCACCGCAACGGTCGCTGACACCGCATTAATTGCAATTGTAACAAAACTCTTCGGTGCGTAACAGAATATTCTTTTCTCGTTGCAGACATCTCGCGAATTCTTCGCTCGTTCTAAACCGGCACGTTCAAGATTACCTTTGTTCAATATTTTCTGATACTGTAAAATTATTCGTTGTTTCATGTCTACGATTAACGATTGAAGTAGAAATTTTATAACACAGAATTATGTCCTCCTGGAAAGCCTACAACATTCGCTGCAATCATTTTTCGATATCGTTAATAATTTCAGACGTATTCGAGTGGCTCGCTCGAAATGGTACAGCCTGTATAATAAACGGAACACGTTAATTTGTCAAAAATTCGTCGAAGCGTGTAAGGCAACGTCGCTCCGGGAACCGAATCGGCCGAAATCGGATCGAGCGCAAAATCCGAGCAGACAAATCGCAATAAATTTGTGCGAGTTCGGTGGCGAGTCGCATAAATCGCGGCGAGCCACTTAAGCATTCCGGCGCTCTTTAATATTCACATTCCGGAATGTCCCGGGCGCAACATTACGTCGCGGTGCCTTGACTCCAGGACCGCAGTATTTCACTTCTCCCAGGAAATGTCGACGTCGTTCGGTATCTCGTTTCGCCCCGGGGCGAGCGTAGAAAACTTGCAATTGCAAAAACTTGTCTGGTCCTCGAGACAAAAGGACAAAGTTTCCTACTTCGTAAGAGTTGCCGGCGACTTCTACCCTCCTCTTCTAGCCTCGACTTTTTCAATTTCGCTCCTCTCTCTCTGTCCTCCGATACACCGTGCTGGCAAGGCGCGGCGGCCGTCTGACGAACTTTCGTTGACAAGAGCTCCCGGAAGTGTATTCCTGCTCCCCGCAAAAACGCATTTCCGCGCAACTCCAACCGAACTTCGTTCGAGTACCGTCGATCCAGTAATAATCACTTATCCCTTCAATAGGGATTTCTTTCCCCGTCGTTCCTTCCGGATTATTTTAAGCTATATACAGCAGCCAATCTTTTTGGTGATAGGACTACACTTCACCAGAAACAGAACACACAAATATGTATTTAAAGAAAATATACTTTCTTTAATTTAAATCGAGCGCGCTTTGTATGCTCAGCGCACTCTTTGAACGGTTCTTACATTTTGAGATAAATAGAGAAAGATAGAGAGATAAAAAAGAATACAGAGAGCAACATGTGCATAAAAATTAAATGAAGATAGAGATAGTTAATTAACAGAATAAGTTAACGATCTAAAGGTAGTGTAAATAAAGAGAGTGAACAATAGACTCTAATTGTCGTTTCTTTATTTACAGGTGAGTTTGTAAATAGTTCTAAAAAGTGTAAATAGATAAGTATCTAATAAAACATAATCTTTATTTACAGAGAAACAAATTTAGTCTGTTGTTTGATTATTAACACTGGATAGAATATTCCCATTATATGTGTATCTCCGTTTGGCTTCAAGATAGGAGGAAATAGTAGAGAGAAAAGCTATACTGTTAATCAGTTCGTCGCAATTTATTTATCTTTTTTAAATTACCCTTACTCGTTTTCGTCATAAATGCATAAAATCCGCAGTCTACTTAATATTAAACCTACCACAATAAACAACGATTTAATAAATATCTTTGTTAGAGCACGTCTTGTGATTTTTATAAAGCAACGCTCACCAATCACGTTTAATGGTCAGTAGGTTCGGTTTGATGGTTTTCTCGGGGAATGCCAACTTTCATTTGAATCATTCGCGTAAAAAGAATTATGCTAAAACATTCATTGAACCTTTCCATATTGCAAGCGTAACTTTTATAAAAATATCTAGAAAAATAAGCTGTAACATCCGTATTCGATAAATACAAAATGTATCAAGTTGCCCCACTGTGAGTTACTCGTTCAGGCAGAATTTTCAATAAAACCGCGGAGTATTTGCAGCACGTATTTGCACAGTGTAATAATAATAATAATAATAATAATAATAACAACAACAACAATGCCAACTGTTCAACAGAATTCCCCAAGCGTCCGAGCAAAAAGCACATGATTCTCCAATAAAAATTCCGGAATTTATTTATACGAGAGGTACGTTCACACCGATATAACTGATGATTAAATAACAAATACCGAACGAAGCGGCGCTCGATCGTCTCCGGCTTCCGGGATAGAAACAAAGGGTTCCGCACGGAAATAGTGTCGCAGTGCGTGGAAAATGAGAGGCAGCAATTGTTCGTCGTGCTTCACTGGACACGACGCAATGGAATTTAATACCCTTTGTAGCGCATGAAGTAGCAAAATGAAATTAAATTCGAACAAAACGCGCCGGGCGCGTTCGACGGCCGTTGCGGGGGCAGGGAACGAGACGAAGTCAACCGTCATGTTACTCGCGTTTGTGCGGAAATATACAACAAATGTAATGTAAGCGTCGCAGATGAATGACGCGTATTTTCGCTGGAGCGACACGCGCGATACAACGTGAATCATTGAAAGCCGAAAAACTAGCGGAAATTACGCCGACAAACGTGACCGTGCCGAATATGAAAAAAATTGCGGACACACCTCTCGGCAATTTCGAACACTACGCCTGCAATATATACATATCGTTCTTTTTTTTTCTTTGTCAAGCAATTAGCCGTTGTGCTTTTCAAAACAGAATGTATCAACACTTTTTAGGTATCCACTTCGGAGATCGGCGGAAATTAGTTTTAAGAAGGTTTTATTATACATGTGTGTATAAATAAATATGTATATAAATATATTCACATAAATGTAGGTACATATACATGTTTTTAAAAAGGTTTTATTATAAATGTACAAATAAATATGTATACAAATATATTCATATAAATCTAGGTATATATACATGTTTTTAAAAAGGCATTGATCCTTATGTTCTGATTGGCTGAGTATGAAATCTGTCGGTCCCGTGTATGCACTGTTTTCATTTCTCAACCTTCACATGGATTCAGTATAGTTTGAACCGGCAATGTGTCAGTTTCTTTCTGAAATTTTTCATTTATAATCTTTTATTAAAGTAAGTGAGGCAAAGTGTTTCTTTTGTTACTTTCATATTGTTTGATCTGTTTAACACATATTACAGTGATATTCATTTGTTAGACGCATAAAAACATTCTTTTGTCACCACAAAAATTTCTGATTCTCCGATTCAAGACTAGTGCGGTTCGCGAGAAATTCATTTCGTTCCAGCAGCAAACAGTCAGCAAACACGACCGGGTTAGTTTCAATCAGAGCGCAGAGACTCAATGGTGGGCGAGAAAGAAAAGTTTGTGTCGGAACGTGGAAAGAAAACGAGACAGCTGGTGTAAGAGAGTTAGTACGGTGTGGAAAGGAGGCTGTGCGAATTGGCATCGGCGGTTTCCCAGGGTCAGCGAAAACGCGTCCAGATCCGCGGGACTCCTCGTGGAAAATTGAGCGGACACGTTCCCGTTTCTAACAACAGAAGCCGCACAAAACGGGGACCCCCTGTTGGCGGCGCGGACCATCGGCCGTTTATCAAATATCCGCAGTTAATCCAGTTACGAGCAATCCGTGAGACGACGCTCGCAGTTTGCAATGAGGATGACGGTGAAAAGGGAGGTCGCCCGGATGAGGGCGTCGGTGTGGATAGCGAGCCGCTGATTGCAGCGGGTAATGACGGGGGCCAGGGGTGAGCAGCAGCCTGGAAGTAAGTAAAAATTTCAAATTTAGTTACTGCTCGCGTGCGTCCGACGGTTTTGCGAGCACCGCGGATATGTGTGGCAGGATGAGTCAGCGCGGATAACTAGCAGTTAGCTGGACGAAAGGGAAACGTTGCGTTGCCTCGTTGCTGCAACGATACTAGTGGGCCATATCGAGAAGAAAAGCTTTCGCGTATCGATATCTGATCAATGAACTTTTATTCAACTATTTCTGAGGAGCGTATGAGCAAAGATTCTATAATACTTTCTCACTCATTTTTGCTTCACACTTTAAACTAATAAACTTTGTTTCATTCGTCGCGTCAAATTTTTGGAGATATACGTCTCACAACGCGGATAAAGAGGGATAATCGTTTTATAGTACGTAAAAATAGTAAATGGGTTAAATGTCCATGAATGAAATAAAGACAGTGCTTTTTCCACATGAATGATGTTGCAAACACCAGTGGCATGGTTTTCAACTTTATTTCTGTTTGTAAAGAATCTTCTCATGAGCATTAGAAGCAACAAATCGTGTTCAGTATATTTGTGCCAAGCAAACGATAAAGATATGTCCTAGTTAGTTTTAGTTGTGTTTGTTATTGATTCGTTTTAATACTTCTCAACTTATACGGCAAACGTTCTCACTCTGTGTTTCTAACTAGGAAACAAAACGTGCCAGAATCTTTACTACAGTTCCTTACAATTTAATCAGTATTATAGTTGTAATAAATATTGATGTTTGGAAGTGTTAAAGGGGTGGATTCCTTTTTCGAAGTGGGTAAAAAATACATGACCAATTGACGTCACATTTTATTGATTAATTATTTGATTCACATGATGGCTTTCATAAGTCAAATTAAATATCGAGTCGTTGTAAATTTACCCTATTAAAAATACGTTCGGAGGACTTGTCCTTAAAGAGTTGTATTCGTTTCGAACATTTTATTCAGCTCGAACAAAATGTAACGGTGAATCTGTTATCACGTCGACTGTTAACTTAACAAAGTTTGTAATGCCTATTCTTGCTAATATAGTGGTGAAATCGTAAATTTGTGTTTCCCCGAAATGTCCATTGGACAGGTACATACGGGAGCAAGTTTGCAAGACCCCGCGGACACACGCGCGCGTCGTAAAATTTGCGTCTCCCTCGGGGCGAAATTTCACCCAATTAGATCGAGCGTTTCAGAGAGTCCGAGGCAACAAGCAACCACGGCGCAAGTGGAATTAGACCCGAGTAGCCGGTCTCGTTTATCGTCCATCCTTCGGCCGACTGTAATATGCTCGGCCATAAACGCGCGACCGCAGAAATCCTTAAATTTAAATTATCCTGCTTTCTCCGCGTACCACCTCTTACACACTGTCCTATACAAATCACGTAGTTAACATTGCGGAGAGCCGGAAAGTATACTATTCGAAAATTCTATAAGAAACGGATATAAAACCTCAGCTAACAATACAAAAGTGTATTCACATTTCTCATTAGAATTCTTAGAACCGAAAATACTTTAACCCTTTGCTCTTCGCGGTTTGGTTTTTCCTTTATTTATTTGATTTCTTATTTTTTTTTTAACTACAAACATGTAGGGTTCTGGCATGAATCTCTAGTTTATATTTTGAATAGATTTAAAACGCTCTCTAAGAACGGTTACCTGTTAGTTAGCTAAGAACGGTTGGTTTTTCTCTAAAAAGCATTCAGGTGTGACTTCTCCAATACAGACTTGTCAAATTTTTAAAGTGTTGTACCCTTATCTTTTAAAAATCAATGAAATTTCACAAATACTTATGCAGACAAATTGTTTCTTTCATTTTGCTGCAAAACTGTATGTGGTCCATTTACCTCCTTCTACACTGTTAACAGTAGAATAACGGTACACAGAGAGAATTATATATAATGTTACTATACTATATAAACAACAACAGTAAGAACGCGATGGAAGAAGAAAATTCTTACCAGAATTTTATACCCTCATAACTGACGCAAGTTTTCTTCCAACATGTGCCGCCATCTACTAGCTACAAGCTTGGAAAGTTAGCATACCCAACAAAACACGACGATAGAACATTCCCCACGGTGAAATGAATATAATACATTACATTATATTATGTATATATATTATATATCTATAAATTTAACCCTTATACGCTCCTCAAAAATAGCTGCATAAAAGAGACTAGGATAACAATTCGCCCATTTTTATTTTACACATTAAATCAACGCATTATGTTTCATTTATAGCGTCACATTTTAAAGAAATACATTTATTGTGAATTATTCACCGATTAATAAAACGAAAAAAGTAATATCACTTCTTCTGAGGATTTCGAATATCGTATTCGCTTTAGTGAATGGGTTTTACGTCAGTTGCAAGATAAACTGAAATTTTTAACAACATATTTTGTTGTGTATCGTTGTTGAGCGAACACGTTCCGTTTTTGTGCGGATAGTAAGCATAAATCGGCCTTAATAGTGATCTGGGATTAAAGAAAATGACACACGAGGCTGCGTGGCCTTTTTCCATCAACGGCCCCGATTTTGAGGAAACGTTTTCTCGAGGGGTGGTGTCGATGTTCGATACGAGAAGAGCGATTCGGTCGTTGTTTGAGAGACGCTGCCGGTCGTCTCGGTGGGCCGGATGTCAGTGTGGAGGAGCGATGGCATCGCAGGGGTGTAAGCTTTAATAAGGGCTGCCGAATTTCACACTGACTTGGCTCACCACGGAGCCAGAAAAGGGAGTCAGGATCCACGGAGGCTGGATCGCCGGCACGCAGAGGGTGCGGAAGGGGTGAGGATGTTGCACGAGCGGGCAAAGTAAGGGAAGAAGAATCGGGGGACAACGAAATGGGAAGGGAGGCGTGCGGCTGATCGGCCAGAATAAAGTCTCGCGTCCTAAGCACGGCTCTAAGCGCTTCCCAATGCTAGCCGTGCTACTCGGCTGGCCGGCTAGCCGATCAACAGCCAGATTATTAGAGTATTAGAACTTGTCTCATAACTCACGGGCCTAATGGCCTTTGACCTGGCTGGAATGGCGATATACTGTGCTGCGTTCCGTATTGCCGTTGACGCGGTTCACGATATACGTGCGTTTCATGGCTCACGGAGATGGATCGTAGCTTTTTTCTTCTCCTCTTTCTTTTTCCAGCCAATTTTCGAGGCCCCAGGGAAAGCTAAAAGGTAACTGGCAATCGTATTAACCCTCCGCGAGCCAGGTGAATCAAAGTCGCACACCGAACCGTGCTGGGTTAATTTTACCCCGACCATTATTCTTCGGACACTTTTAAAAGAACTACACAAATCTACAAAACGTGTTTCTTAGATTTGCAATCTAGGCCCACAGAAAAAACATACTTTTACTATTTTCTCTGTGATTCCGACAAACTGCAATTGCTTCAAATTTTTATTTAAGGCTTGTAGTAATTTAATTCCTCTAACTTTCTAAAAGATCCAAGTTCTATGATCTGATACTTAACCCTTTGCACTCGGAGCTATTTTAACTGGAAAATTATAGCCTTAGATAAATACTGATACATAACAAATATTACTATCTTCTTTCTGGTTTCGACGAACTGCGCTTTTATCAACATTTTTCAAAGACATTGTATCGTAACAGGTGCGCGAATATTAATTCCGGTCAGTCCGTATAAACAAATTCAGCACACTCCGTCGCCGCAGAGATGCGTTTGTCAGGTTGGAGAGAAATAATGCCCGGCATCGAAATACTGGTGACGCGTCGCTACCACCGTGTTAAAAACGAAAGATAACAGTTCATTTCTACCCTCCGAGTTTATTCAACGCGAAATTACGCGGTCGAAAACAAGGGTAAACGATTCTACACCATTTGGACCGTTTACCTCGAACGCGAGCCCTGATCGGAGTCGCGAACTCGCACGATAATCCGGGAAGCGGTTAGCAACGAAAGGGAGATATCGGCGCGTTGGCAAGCGTGCATCGTCCACCTGACCCAGACCCGAGGAAAATCCATTCGCGGAACCGCGAAAACCCAGAAACCAAAATCTCGCCACGGCGAGAGGGCCGACACGGATTCGGCTCGGCAAGAGAGCGAGCAGCTGCGGAAAACGGGAGCGGATCGGATCGCGGGCTGGCCGCGCTCGCAACAGGATTGTTTTAATGCCATTTAAACTAATCGAATTAGAGAATGAATCAATGTGACGATACGGAACGATAAAAGGGTGGGGAGAGGGTCCGGGTGAAGAGGCGGCGAGAAGGGGAGGAAGCCGGCGTGCGGCAGGGTGGCGCGGGGGCGGAAAGTTGGACAGGGGGGTGGCTGGATGGATACGCAAAAGGGGGCGCATGGATGTGCAACAACAACCCCCGTCCTGCAAACTCCACAGCTGCCAGGCACAGCGCCCGCTCGACCGGAAGTAACGCGACTACTGCCTACCGCGCGCGCGTCTTCGTCCCACCGACACGGGACGTTTCCCCTCTTCCTCCCTTGTTCTGCACCGTCTCTGTTTCAGTTTCTCTCTTTGTTTTTCCTCTCCCCGTCTCTTCTCTGCCACCCTCCCACCCTTCATCTATCATTCGTTCGGCCTCCTTTTCCATCCAGCGTTATTCTACAAGCGGATCCGCGCGTCCGCCAGTTCCTGCTTTCCCCTCTCTCTCTCTCTCTCTCTCTCTCTCTCTCTCTCTTATTCGTTCGTTCGACGCGCACACACACCCTCGCCAACCATCCCGTCACCACCCCCGCGATTCGCACACCCTTCCCCTTGTCATTCACATGCGTACACGCGGTAACCAACCGCCCAGACACGACGCCGCTCCGCTCCGCGCGGGATGAATCCGCGCGAGCCGAAACCGCTCGGAGCTGCGGCGCGGCTTTTCCCCGAAAATCCTCACTTCTCCTTCTGGCCCCGTTGCACCGCGAGATCCAGCCACCCCCGACACCCAAGGATCTCCCGAGGATCGAGATTAAGAGGGAGCCGCTCACTTAACAGCGATGAGAAAAACGCGGAGATAATGGAACCCGCGGACTACTCCGGCTCTCTCGCCGTGTGCGTCACGCATCCAGTGATTAGAGCGAGGGGAAAGCGCGACGTATGCACGGATGGTGTTAATGTTTCTGACACGTCGGCCGTGCTTTCCTTTTTTCAAGATCGATTGCGAACACGGCTGCGTCCGATGCACCGAGATTTCACCACTTTTTATGGAGGTCTGTACTGAAGATTGAAAAAAGTATTTTGCATAGATGTGTGTCGATTACACACAATCTGAACATTTCATCGAATTCGATCAACCTTGTAACAAGCTGCGAATGTTTACAGATGCCGAAGATTGCAGTTTTTTACTATTTTTAGCTTACAACTGATATAAATCTTTTTGCATCTTTGATAACATCTGCAGAATATGTATAATTGATGCAGATTTACATAACGTATTTGTTAAATTTTTAATGTGTTGCCCGTGTAAAAAAGTTGTAACCAACATCTTTTATGATTTTCTTTGTAAATCCGACCAAGTGCAATGTTTTCAAAATTTCTTTTTCACGTTATATAATAAATTACTTGTTCTAACTTCTCAAGAAAATTCAAGTCGTATGATTGACAATTTAGAAAGCTAATTTGAAAAAGTTCTTTTAAAAGTGTTGGAACATTAGTAGTTTTTTATGCAGCATTGAATTCATTAAATGTAGCATTCGATAGATCATCTGATGTTGCAATGATCGTCGTGTTCAACCCTCAAGTGATATAGTGTTTAGTCAGATTATAAAGTATCATCCTGGGACATTTCTAAAATATTCTATTCACTTTTTTCAGATACTTTTAACTGTATTATTTAAGACTAAATAATTGAACTGTTCTAAAGAAGTTCTTTCGATCCACTGTCCAACATTCTCCTGAATCTAGAGTCATGTCCACAACTTCGTTAACCGTATAATGTACTGTGGAAGATTGTGCAAACGTTAGATCGTAATCGAATCGAATATTTCTTCCTTCGTCAAGACTTCTAGTTATTCGAAAAAGAAGTAGAACTATATTGAATTCTAGATAATTTTGTGTTTAAAAATCCTTTGAAGGTTTTCGCTTTGTAAGTTTGAGCTAACACTGGGACCTGAAACTAGTATTAAAACAGAAAGATTTATTCGTTGAAACATAAAACATGTTAAAACAATGCAACAAAATGTGTAATTTAATCTCCTTATAGAGAATGAATAAACGTGTTTTTCATGCAACAAAAAAGAATCCGTCAAAACTAACCGGAACACCAAACGTAATGGAAAATGTTCTGTAAACGTTCGCGTCAGAATAAACATTGCCGACACCTCGCGATTAAACGCTTCTCGTTGTCGCGTACACGATTATAAACGGGAACGCGAATGTGCGAGCGTAACCATCCGGAATGGCGGCATTGTGATTTGACACGCGTGGCGATGTCAGATGTTTAAAATTGCAATTCTCCCGGCCGGGATCGTCTGGTATCGGCTAATCCAAAAAAACGTTCTTGCGTCGAATCGAATCTCTTCTGGCTGGCTAGATTCGCACGTGTCGGCCACACGGCCGGACTGCAAACTATACCATTTAAAATTGAAACACGATTTAACCGTAGGAACCGTGGAAACGCACGAAGAATGGGGACGGGGGCTACAAATTTCATCGGTGTCGAAACAGATCTCCCTTCGGGAACGTGTTTCACTCGTAACAGAGATTACCGGAACGTATTACGTAAATTTGCGGGATTCTTACATGAATGTTAATAGAACTTTTAACAGATCCGCGTTTTTAATCCGATCTGCGCCGGAAAAATTAGTTTCTAATTCTAACTCACACTATTGTATTTTTACTCATCGGGGCCGTAAGAATTATATTTTTCTTCTGATATGTATGCGTGCGCCTATGTACTATTTATTTATTGGACAAAGCTATGAAGTAGAGAAATGTAACTTTCAAGGAGCGTACAAAATAACAATTGGGTTTGTATCGAAAAGCGGAATTAACCAGGAAGTATTATTATTATTCTATTCGCCCGATACGTCGATATCAATTTTATTTGGCATGCTTCCGGGATTTTCTATAACGCGTGTGGTTTGTCTGCAATATTTACACACGCACCATAATATAATTATCGTATTGCATAGTGGAAATCAAAGTTGCAGCTTTAATATCGATCATGACGAACATCGCGATCAGTGAACAACTAAGCAGCAGTCTTATTTATCGCAACTTCTTGTCGAGAGCGATTGAAATATAATTACGAGGTTCGATTCAGAAAGCAGGTCGCACCGAGAAAACTTTTACAAGAACTTCGTTTTTCATTTATTCCTTCGCGCTTAATTCACCCGCGAGATTCACATCCGACGAAAGCCCTCCCACAGGAATAAGAGCCATAAAATAATCAACGACATTGAAGTCTCCCTTGTAACTTGTCTGGAAACACAGTGTCAGAAAACGAAACCGGTAAAAAAGAAGCGGCTCGAGTGTCTTTACGAGCGCCGGAACACAGGCTACCTCGTCAGCCGACAAAAGTATGAAAAAAATCAAATATGTACATATTGAGACCCTCGGGATCCGCGCGTCCTCCCTGCCACTTGAAAATCTCGCATTCGCGGCGTGGAATAATAATAATAATAATTACTACGAGCTATAATGCGATACACGCACTTAAATACCGAATTAACCCACACAACACACGCTAAGTTACCCTAGGCTATATTGAGAGTAATATGCCTATTACACGTCTTTCCTCTGTCCTCCCTCTTTGGCCGTTCTCCTCGCCAGTAAATTACGCGCACCCCCTTTTCTCATTAACGTGTGCGTGCACCTATAACCCTGTTTGTGTACAAACCCACCAAAAAGTAAGCGGCTGTCGTCGTACCGGCAGCCTCGACGTAATTAAATT
This sequence comes from Lasioglossum morio, assembly GCA_916610235.2. Taxonomy (NCBI): domain Eukaryota; kingdom Metazoa; phylum Arthropoda; class Insecta; order Hymenoptera; family Halictidae; genus Lasioglossum; species Lasioglossum morio. The sequence goes on from OU744334.1 coordinate 14,082,604, forward strand.
CCTTTCGGCGATTATTCCATCGATCGGTCAATTTGCAGCGAGTGCATATTTTCGGTAAAACTGATTAGCGGTCGCATTAATTTAGCAACCCGCAAAACACCGGCCACCGAGCACAATATTTTTGAATAATAGACGAACCGAACTTACGAGCGAGTCGTGCGCTAACAGTTTCAACCCTCTCCGTGTTTCTGTCAAATATATTCGACGTTACGCGAATACATTTTATTCAAGTTTCTCTCATCCGATCATTGCTCTATTTATATAATAATAATAATTTGCTTTATTTCAGCATTACAGTTAAGAAATGTGACTTGGTTTACATTAACCTATCTGTAGAAAACTATCTTATTTAACACGTCGACCGGTTCATAGATCTCCGACGTACTTCATTGCGTTCGAAAATTGAAATAGCTCGTGTTCGAAGATTAAAACCATACTTCCTCTTCGAATCGGATGATTCGAACGAACACTTAACCCTTAAATGCAGGATATTTTGTTTACAGTTTCTATTTACGCCTATGTATTCTATTAAGCAGTATCTATTTGCCAAACGGCAAGACAATGCATTTAAGGGTTAACACATCGACCGTCTTATAGATCGACGTTCTCCATCGCGTTGTAAAATCCAAGGGGTTGCAAGTTTAAAAAAAAATATATATGTATTTCCGCCGCGAGAGTCGGTTCGATAGAAAAATTGAAATTCGTACAGTCGAGCGAGCTCCTCGAGAAGAGAATAAACAAATTCAATTGTTGAAGGCAGTCCGGGGGAGCAGGGTGGCTGCGAAAAATAGCCTTAAGTCGTCGGCTGGTATCGCGATCGAATCGCGGGATGAAAAATCCCGGCGCGGTGCGCGCGGGCCGTTCTCTCGGCCGGTGTTCGAGCGTCGCGCATCGAGCGCCGCGCTGATCCAACCCTCCGAAAAAGCACCCCGCGAGAGGCCGGTTGCAACCCTCCTATCGGCATCGCTCCGCCCCGTGCCACCACTCTGGCTGCACCCCAATAGAGGTGAGCCGCGTACACTCGCCTATAGGGTTGCACCGAACGACTCGCTGCAACGCTGCTCCGCGTCCCTTTTCACTTGCAACCCTTCACTGGTCCCATCCGTCCTTCCGTCCATCTGCATCCCTCCCAACGATCTACATTCTACACCATCCATCTCATCCGCGGTGTGCTCGCCAGCTGCGGACTCGACTCGGATATCGTTGCCGTTAACTTCTCGCGGATATTTTCTCTTTTCAACCGGCGCGGCGACCCCCTTTTCTCGGACCACCCCTCGCGAGACTCACCTCCCCCTTCCCACCTCCTGCCTTTCCAACCCCTCGGCTACCCTCCGGGTTTCTTTCGTCCCGATGTATACAACGCAACGCGGGTTACTCTCGCCCTTCGTTTTTTCTTTTCCCTCCGGCCACATCTCCTCTACCACTTCTCTCTCTCTCTCTCTCTCTCTCTCTCTCTCTCTCTCTCTCTCTCTCTCGTACACGCACACACAAACGCGTACATCGTGTGCGCGCAACCGTACACGTTCGCCCGCGTTTGTATCACTATTAGGGACTCTCCCATTTTTCTGCCACAATGGCGATACTCGTTTCTTTGCAGCCTCGTCCTCTTTTGCGGCGCGAACGTGACGTCGCTCACTCATCCCCTTACCACTCTCTCTCTCTCTTGCCAAAGCCCGTCGTCGCGGAGGGTGGAAGCGACGAAAAGCTGAAGATGACACACCCGGAGGACCAGACGACGGGACAAGATTCTTCTCGGACGGTCCTTCGTTATTATGCCACTCTCTCCCGATCCGCCAAGAGGTAGCGAACGCTCGCGCTTATCGTGATTAAAAGTCTCGACCCTTCCAGAGGATCTTTAATCACCGTGGACTACTCTCTCTCTTTCTCTCTCTCTCTCTCTCTCTCTCTCTCTCTCTCTCTCTCTCTCTCTCTCTCTCTCTCTTTGATCGGCGCTGGGGTTTTTGTTATTGCATTTCCGGACATGATTTTAATGGGGCCCTGATAATTGGACGCATTTTCACCAGCGCCTGCGATTTTTCTGCAGTTCTTGAAAGAAACCCGGGATCACTTGTCACGTACACTGTTGCGATAAGTTTGAAATCGAAAATCTGTTTGTTTGTTCTATAATGATACAATCCTGCAAAGTCTGATATTTCCTGTTTGTTTTAGTTATTTTTAATGTACCTGTATTAAAAGAAGTTGATGTTCTTGGCGCACCGGTTCGATCAATTTAATTCAAAGCGATTTTGCAATATATTCATTTCGACGTTTCGGTCTTTGTTTAGACCCTTTTCAAGAAAATAGTGATTGCGACTGTGAATTATTTAAAGAAACACAAAAGGTGAGATTCTGTTGATGAGAACACGTTTAAAAATAATTTTTTAAATGTGTCAACTTACTTGTTTAATTGCAAAGTTAATTGACATACGATGAACAAAAAGAAAAGTTATAATCTCTACTAAAAGTAAGAAAAATTGAAACGAATTTCTACAGATTGTACGTTCGGAACACAATCAGTTTGAATGCTGGCAATTTACATTTTTATGAATACTATACGGTACGGTTCTAGTGCTCGCGGTCTATTGAAGAATAAATAAAAAGTCGTTTCCGTGGGCCAAATGCCGAAATGAACGAAAAATGCTGGCGAATCGTTAATTTGAATATCGCTGAGGCGGATTTTTGCACTTTGAGCTCCGCGATATATTCCTGGTTCGCCGTTCGGCATAAACCGACGAAGAAACCATTAATTGCTAATATAAAAAACCATGCACCCTCGCTCATTATGTTCTCTCGGTGGTATCCGGTCACGCCGTTGAAATATTTCGACTGTCTGTGTACGAAATCATGGATTTAAATTAACTTCTGCTCTACGTTCGAATTTTTCATTGGACAGGAAGAATATTCAGTGCGACGAGACTTATTCCAACAATAAAATTGTACCAGTATTCACGTAGAAATATCGTCGTGTTCTATTCTATGTTTTACTAATTAAATAAACACGACAGGAATAGTCTCGGACAATATTTACCGTTTAACCAATTCGTTTTTTGTAATGCAATTCAAACAGATAACTTCGTCTAAATCACAGTTTCTGAAAATGTTTGCCAGAAATTTATTCAGAAAATTTAATGTTTTTAAGGGTAATACTGAATTCATATGAAAAATGTTATACTATTGAATTTATATAGAAAATTTAATATTATTCGTGGCTCACTGCAATCCTAGTCGATTTGTATAAAATTTTTTACATTTATATATAACTTCCTTAAATCCACGAAATATATATTTCAATTTTTTTATTAGAGGCACAGGTTAAAAAGTTCAAAATTATGACGTTTACCATTTTCCTTGCAACATCGGCGAAAAGTAATTCGCAACTATCTTTTCGCATACAATATCCATTGAAGTAATCCTTCTCACGTCTCGAAGAAATTCAAATGCAAGCAAGGCTGCATGAAAGAGACTAGGATAACAATTCACCAATTTTTATTTCACACGTAGAATCAACACATTATGCTTCATTTATAGCATAACATTTTAAACAAATACATCTCACGACGTCGACACAAAAGGATGAATAATTTTAATAAGGAACATACGAGGGTTAAAAGACGTCCTCCTAATCCTGTCCCCGACAGTGCACACTGAGAAAAGCGACGTGCTTTTGACCGGTGCCCTAAAATTCATCAACAGCTCGGTTATATGCTGGAAGCCTTCATCTTCTAATGTCCCAGCGCATCGCAATGGAGTCGCTGAGACTCGGTGCGACGAAGGATGACAGGTTCCGTTGCGAAAGTTAACGAAAGACCAAATACTTGCAAGATCTAACGTTCCCGCAAAGCGTGGCCCGGAAAGGTTGCTTGTGTCGAGGATTTCGAGAAAGAAGCTTTCGACGGGAACGTCGAAACTTGTCGAACAGCCGGACATCTAATAGAGTCGCGGGCATTCGTCGTGGAAGGCGAAGCCTTAAAAGATAAATGATCGTCCGATGAATGATCTAGTAGCAGCATCCCCCATCCTCGGGTCCTGGTGGTGCGCCCACCCCCCCGGGATAACTAGTCCGGCGTGCTCTCGTCGTGATTCACGGTGAAGAGGACACATCGGCTTTAAACCTCAGGCAGACGGGCAACCTCCAGACCCTGGCGTAGAGTCTCCTTTCATTAGTTGGAGTAGGAAACCAGCCAGTCAGGCAACCAACCCACCTACCTACCAACTAACCATCCATCCAACCACCGCAACGACCTACCCACTACCACCACCGCTCCCGTCATCACCAACGAGGCCAGGCCTTCCATGATCCACTCTCGTTTCTGGCGCCCGGCTCTTGATCTTGCATGCGGTTGACTCGTTTTCAATGAATACAATGCCGGGGCAGATCATATTGAATATGAAAACGGGAAATCAACGAGCGCCTACCCCTACCTTCTCTGCCACCAACCACCCCCTCCCCCTTTCTCTCTCTCTCTGTCTCTCTGTTTCTCTCTCTCTCTCTCTCTCTCTCTCTCTCTCTCTGCTCGTTGCTCTCCCGCTTCGACCATCTCTATTCGCTTCGGTATATACTCTACCGTCCTAACCCTCCCACCTTCTTTCCTTCCGCATTCCCGTTCTTCCTCCAACGAGGTTGCATCGTCCAACTACACCGGCGAGCAGCAGACCCGAGGCGGAATTTCCACGGGTTCCAGAGCTTTATCGAATCGAGTCAAAGAGATAGAGACACACGGTAGGAACGGAACGAGAGGGGAAAAATGATATCGTGCCCGAGCATCGGGTTCCGCGGAAAACTGACGCAACGATACCCGACAACGGATGCCGCTTAATCGGTGCACGCCAGATTACCGGGCAGACGCGTCGGTTTTCCCGGTTAACCCGGATCACGGGAAACCTGTACCACCGATCTCCCTACCATCCACGCTCACTGACTTTTTGTTCTTCCACCGTTACGTTTCGGTTCATCCTTCCCGCGTATTGTCTCATCGTTGCCGCGCCGAGAACTGATCCGCAGACCGGAACTCCCTCCTGTTTGTCGTTGATCGATCGTTTTTTGTTTCACGTATTATATTATATTGAATACATGCTTTTTATTTTTAACATTTATAATCCCATCCGCTGTTAGAACAGAAACAGCACAGATATTCCAGATGATGAATGTCAGGGAAAGCATAGGAAATTTGAGCCGTGAAGAAATGGAATGTGATATCGAACGATCTTGCGACATTCAATTTCCACGCGAATTGATGAACGTGAACAATTTAACGAAACACAAACGCTAAATGTATTAATTAATCGGTATCAAACCAAGTATCAAACAATCGGTACCAAAGACATGGGATATTCCAGATGAAAATGTTAGGTGTTTCAGCCTGTACAACTGGGAACACAAAAGCGAGACTTGGATTTGACCGAGAGGGTGTGTCTCGTGGGTTAATTCCCAGCTGTCTTCATTAGAACTTCGATTGAATTGAATCCTACTTTTCAATTCCACGAAAAAAAGACGACGCGTAGAGAAAGTCGAGTGTTTTTCGTTATGGGAACGAAGTTGTACCGAAAGAACCCTCGATGCTCTTTTCGGAGCTACCCCCGCGATTGGTACGCAGCGGCGTTGCACGCAATCATCGAAGTGGTCCAGGGAATCGAGGGAAAGAGAGATCGAATGAGTCGACTGTTAACGATTTCACTAGATTCGTGTTTTCTTTAGTCCCCCGAGCCCTTTACATATTTCGTTCCCGTGGCCTCCGTCGGCAAACACACTTCGTTAGCCGATCCACTCGCCGTTGTTTCGAAGCGCGAGCAAACTATGTACTTCACCCCCATTCGTAGCCCACCCCGAACAGACAACCACTAACCTTTAACCCACTTACAACTCTAACGTGCTGTGGACACAATTTCAAGGCCAAAGTCACCGAGCACACCACCGTCGGGATTGTTTGATCCACCAGCCGGATCGGCATCCGTTTTTACGATTCAACGTTTTCGACGCTAAACGTTTACCGTGTTTGCAAAAATGTTCCGGCCGGATATTTGGATTTTACAGTCTTTTGTAAACGTTTTAACGCTGCGCGCGTACACGCATTACCGTTCAATTCCGTTTATCCGTTTAACCGTGGACAAACGAGCGAGATCGCGCTTGATCCTAGCGCATGCCACGATGCGCGCTGCTCGCGTGTTTTAAAATAATCATACATGAAGAATATCGCGCGCAGGAAAAGCAATAGAAAAGAAATAGGTAAGTACCTATATTTGACATTACTATTTTATAACCCAGAATTAATATTTTCATGTATAAAAATGGATATAAAATATTCATAAAACAACGTAAAAAGCTGGACTCTGAGTCATTAGACGCTGTGTATCTTCGGGAAGGTTTTAGTGCAAAGCACATTCGAAAAAATCCATTCGTTGAAAAGTTATAAGCAGAAACCTGGACAAAAGAGGGTAAAAAAGTCGTATTTGGTCTGTTTGTGACGACATCAATTGCGAACGGCAGAACGTAGAAAGCTGCGATTTGAAACGTTAGACGCGGCGTTTCTTCGGGAAGGTTTTAGAACAAACCGCATTCCAAAAAGTCCAATCGTTCAAAAGTTATAAGCAGAAACGTGCCCAAAGGAAGGGGAAAAAGTCGTATTTAATCACTAATGATACCACAACTTTTGAACGAATTGACTTTTTCGAATGCAGTTTGCTCTTGAACCTTCCGCAAGAAACGCCGCGTCTAACGGTGTAAACCGCAGCTTTCTACGTTCAGCCGTTCTCAATTGATGCCGTTGCAAACATACATATAGATAAACAGACACGATTTTATTATATATAGAGATAGTGATACAGATTTAAAAAGAGGTATACAAAGTTTATTATTTATTCCTGTTCGCAGGACGAACATCGGTAGTTGAGAACGCGAATGAGTTCGCCAAGACTATGCTGCTCGCGTTCAGGGAGCGACGGGGATGATCGAGGGAAAACGACGTTGTCAGAGTTGGTAGCGTGATCTTGAGGAGCGAGAAGAGGCGAGGAAAGCGCGGAAACGTAAGATCGTCGGGGCATAAGAGGTAGCGTAATTAGCTTTTCTAGATTTTTCGACGGCGCACGGCGGTCGAACAGGGAGCGTCCGTTCCAAGGGTGGACTGGTTTCACGAGGACATGCTCGATTCTTTGGGTGCTCGCGTATAGTCAGCCTCGCGAGGCAAAGGCTTCTCTGTTGCTCTGCTCCTCCGCGTTGTCGCTACTGCTGCCGATGCTGCTGCTGCTACCGCTGCCTGGCTCTTCAGCCTTCCGTGAGAGGGATCCCGTCGACAGTCGGTGCACAAAGCTTATTATGCCGGCTTGGCTCTCTTCAGCTCGAAGAGGATGGGCTCGTGCTCGCTGTGCCATGGTACAAGTTAAGTTGATGGCACTCGACGAACATCCTTCCTGTCTACATCCTCGATTCGGCTACGTAGCTTCTTCCCGTACTACCATCTTACTCACCTCTCTATTTCTCTCCCTCCCTCTCTTCCACCCACCCGTTTTTCATGTCGTATCTCTCTCTCTCTCTCTCTCTCTCTCTCTCTCTCCCTCCCGCTCCTTCCGAGGGATACTCTTCGCCTCTACAACGCTCTCCTTTTGCAGCTCGTGCACGTTATCGTTCCGCGTGTCTTTTGCCGTTTTGTGAATCTCCGCCCCGGGGACTTCAGTTTCATCGCTCACGTGGACCTTTGAGACCCTGCAGTTTCTGGAGCGACGCGAGTGGATTTCGCTTCTTTAGAGATTCGATGTAATTTCATGTTTGGCAACGTGGCTGCCGCGCGAGACTCAAATGCCAAATGAGTTCTGCGGTGAAGCGATTCGCTGCTTCCGCTGAAATGCGAGACGGACAGGTCCCTGTCATCATTTTTGCTAGGGTCTTTCGCGATGCCGATGCCAGAATCATTTGTTAGTAACAGTCGCACTTTCGGGAACAGCGAGAATTGTAATTGTGTTTCGTGACACTGATTACAACGTGGTTCCGTTGTCACGTTTCGCTTATTCGCTATTTCCTTAACACTAACCTACCGAGTCTTAAAAGTACCTGGTACATGTTCCCTTATAAAACTGACAAGATTGATTTTGTTTAGACTTTCTGCAGCTCTTATTGTAATATGTGCTCCACTAAAGATATCTATACAATCGTGTCTTATGAAATTATTTTTATTGTGTCAATAATTTTCTATCTTCTATACAATAATTTCTTATGAAATCATTTTTATTATTTCAGTAATCTTCTACCTTCTATCTGTATAAATAAAAATTAAGTGCTGGTCGTTTGTAAGCACACCATTTGAGAACGGCTGCCCTGATTTGGCTAATTTTCTTTTTAAAATGTTCGTAATGGTCCGAATAAGGTTTTTAGGGAAAGAAAAGACAGTGAGGTTATTGAAAGAATTGAGAAACGACGTAGTTCCACTGTTCAATGTATTTACTTAATCATTTTCCACAAAAGCATCTTTATAATTTCAATAATCGTGAAATAAAAAATCTGGGATCGGTCGTGGTAAGGTTTAGTGTTAATTCTCATTAATCATGAATAATTTGTAAAATATAATGTAGAATAATATCATATACGTATAAATAATAACGAATAGTGAGGTGAGTTTTATTAACGACAATATTCAGGATGGAGTAATTTAAAGAAGTGCAACGAACAACATTATAATAGCACTTACAATTAAACTGAGGCTTTTACGCATTAATAACAAGAATGACTAAGTGGTGTAGAAAACTCTAAACATACGAGAACAATTTAGACAGTATTCCCAATCTGTGAAAACTATTAAGAATGAAAATAAATTTCTATTGCACTGCTGTTTGTTATTTTGCATAACAATCCGCAGTTTATTTAGAACGAGCCAAGCAACTAGAATAAATCCGTCGAATTCTTTGAAATTAATTTCATCGTAGACTGCGTAAAAGCGCTCTGTAAAGACCCGATATAAATCACAATTCCGATCTATGGTTTAATATTTCGATTCTAATGATTATTCACGTGTAATTACGCATCGTGCGTCGAGTGCATTAGTCGTTGTATAATCCGCACTACGTCGCGCGCCGGTTGGAATTGTTTCTCGTTTACGCGGGCAATTCCAGCGACTTGATTCTCACTCCTGGAAATTGTGTTGGTCGACGAACGACAAGCAAAGTTATTCACGCGGCCAGCGTGGATCGACAAATGGCAAATCAACAAACTTTCACCATTATTTACAAGCATTATCGCGTCGAGCGTGCGTAAACAAGGATATTTGGACTGGCCTACGCGCGACCCGCTGAAAATCGTTCACTGACAAATCACCGGCGATGGCAAAACGCAGAAAAAACCTCAACTAAATTTGCCCGTCTTTTAGCGGTTAAATACTTTTCCCATCGAACGGTCTCGATGCTTTTGTTTGATCAACCGCGTACCCATCGAATCATTCGTTTCTGGATCAACGTTATCAGACGTACTATTTATTTATTCGAAGGAAAAATCGAAACTACGCTCTGCAATTAATCTCCCTTATTCAATGGATAATATATTACACTACGCGACACCATTGTATAACACTATATGTATAAAACCAGATACAGTGAATCACAGTAATATTCGGACATATTTTTAAATTAATGTTTTCGCCGCAACCGTTACGATCAATTTTTAATCTAATAGCTATTTTGCAATAGTGCCTGACGTTTCGGTTCTAGTCTGAACCTTTTTCAAAGGTAAATTGCGTTTGCTGTTAACTTTACTTGTGTGATTTAAACTTGACATTTAACATAACTTTTGATCTTTTATGTTTCACCCCACAAATTTCTTCATAAACGCATAAAAATCTATTTATGTATTACCGTGATAGCCTGAAAATCGTGGGAAACATGTAATTTTCAGAGTATCTATAATTGACACAGATTTGCAAAACGTAATTTTTTAATGTTCCATATAGGTCCATGTAAACGAGTTCTAAGCAACAATTTTTAGTATTTTCTCTGTAGTTCCTATCAACTGCATTGTTTTTCACGTCATGTAGTAAACTAATTGAATGGGTGTTTGGAAGAAGGGTTGTTTAAATTTACTAGAAGCGCAATTTTGAACTCAAACGTGAATTGCAATAATAAAAAAGAAACAGCGAAAAATGACATAGGTCCTTCTTCTATTGGAAAACGACTGAAAACTGAAAGACATTTTTTACGGTTTATTAAATGTTCAAACAAACCAAGTCTCTAATTGTGCTCCTATAAAATTAAAAAAAAAAACCTGAGATAAGCTGTTGTTCCAGACTTCCAGATTCAATCGTTCTAACATCTCAAAAAAAAATCCCAGGCTATAAATTTAATCGTCCTTTGAACAGTGTCTGAATATTCCTGCGACTCACTGCATGTCTGATAGTTTTCTCGCGGAGTGTGTTCACTGGGTAAGTCGCTTGGCGATCGACGGAACCGAATAAGTTGACGCGAGATCGGGTCGCGAATAATTCGCGGACAGACGACGACGACGACGACGCGATTAGCCCTTTTTGTACGTCGTGGGGTTTGCGAGGGCGCAGCTCAGTGTCGAAAGTAAACCGGAGAAACCGGGGAACAATTCGGGCGCGGATAGTATGCCGGGGAGCTCTGCGGCTCGACTGATCGCCTTCTACCTCGAAAAGCCTTATATAGGCTTCCCCGAATTTTGTGGTCCACTTAACTAGAAAACCTGGTGCTTATCCGACTCCGGAGCCGCTGCAAAATTACACGCTTCGGCTTATCAAGCCGTGAAACTGGTATTAAGCGTCAGACGAACGAACGCGCGGGCGCTCCTGCACGCGCGCGAGGAGCCTTCGCCGGTGAGCTGAACCCGGAATGCACCAGTAAGCTCGTTTCCTAGGGTTCCTGTATAACTATATACACGGATATCGTTCACCTGACCGACCACCCTGACTTTTCGATCGGAACGTCCGTGCCGAATCGACCCCCGTTCGACAACTTGCCCCCGACACAACACCCGCCCTTGCACCCTTGTCGTTCCACAACTCCGGACAACGTGAACGAACCTTTTTTTTTTTAGAACCTCGTGCATAACTTTCTCCTTTTGTTCTACTTGCTGTTCGGCTGAACCGTTGTTCGTGAAACGGGGACAGTGGCTCGGTTAATAATGCTACCTATGACTAGCGGAGCTCCATCGAACAACATCGCACGCAGAAAACTGCTTTGGCTTTTCCATGTTCTCTGCGAATTACTCTTCGGTACATTTTCGGAATAATTTTGCCGAGATATGATAAGTGGTAAGAAAATCGAGTGAAATAGAATATTGGTTTACTTTTCATGTATATTTTGTTGGTTGCACGTAATACTACTTCGTTTCGCAATTCTTTCAAAGACCTCACTGTCTTTTCTTTTCCTAAAAACCTAAATTAGCCAAATCGGGGCTGCCTCTCAAGTGATGGGCTTACCAACGAACAGCACTTAATTTTTGTTTATATAGATAGAAGATAGAAGAGAGAAGATTATTGAAATAATAAAAATGAGTTCATAAGAAATTATTGTACAGGAGATAGAAGATTATAGAAATAATAAAAATGATTTCATAATAAATTATTGTATAGAAGATAGAAGATTATTGAAATAATAAAAATGATTTCATATGAAATCAGTGTACAAATATCTTTATTATAGCACGCATTGCAATATGAGCCGCACAAAGTCTAAATAAAATCAATCTCGTAATTTTTATAAGGGAACAATGTTCCAGTTACTTTCAAGGCACGGTAGGTTTGATGTCGAAGAGCATAGAGTTAAACGTCTTGATTCTTTGATGACACCAAAGAGCTAGCCATAAGTGCAAACGGTGATGGAGGAATTTCGCTGTAACGATTAACAGGAAATTTTCTTGAGACCACGCGAGGCGAGGGTTGCATACCGTTACACATCTCTGCAGCTTTGAAACGCCCATGCATTTCCGCTAACCGATGAAAGCGTGCGACTCCTCCGAAATACCGTGGCACGGTGGCACAGTAATTAATTTCCCTCAAATTACACGAGAAATAGCGGAGGAAGTTCAGCGGTGGCACCGCACGCGTCTCTGTCGACGACGCCGCGTCAAATTACAATGCGAGAATGCCGATTAAATGATCGGGAGTAATCAAATGCCAAACTAATTGGCACCTATCCTGTCGCGGAGAAACCCTTACCTATAGAATCGAAGTTTTCAACAGATACATTCAATACTTCGGACAAAAGTGATTCTTTCAACCCTCGTAAGCTTCTCAGAAATACACTGTGGAACACAAGTATTCCACCACCCAATTTTTCAAGAGTTTTAAGCGTACACAGGTTGGTCCGTTTAAGCAAGGCCACCTGAACATTTCTTCAGGTTATGATAAAGCGAAAATAATTATTTTGAGGTCATGTTACTCTACATATTTTAATGTATTTTCCAAAAAATGTAGTTATGCATCAAAAAACACCAATGAGCTTGACAACTTCTAAGTTTAAGCTCGTTTAAACATTTCAATAAAAAGATAAAAAGATTTTTACTACGATGTTGGCTCTGGGTGCCAATCGTTGTACAGTTTATCCTATTATAACTCGAAACAATCGTGTTAGCAATCGTTCGCGTATTGAATTACATGTATGCATATAAATGTTAATGGATTTCAGCTGGAACGTGCAGTTCACCTGCAACCGCAATCGCAGAAGCACTCTATAACAGAGACCCTCTGTTGCACCTGCGACTGCGTTCACAAATATATCTGACGAGCCTGTACACACGCAGCGTTGAATAAAAAAGTATAAAGCGAGGAAGAATGCGAGAAGTCTCGACACTTTGAAGACGTAGCAACCGAAGTGCACTTAAAAATTTTGAAGCTCTTAAATACCACGAAAGCCTCGAGTATCTTGCAAGCATTAAAACTTTTGAAAACTCTGGAACAAAGCTGAATTTCCCAGCGGGTTATTCTTTCTTCTAAGACGCGGTAAAACCTTTGCTCGAGAATTATTTTCATTTGGGAAGGGTGTCAGATATTATTGTAGATACGAAGGATATCTCATCTTGATCCCTGCACGCGAGCGTCATGAAAGCGTTCGACGATCAGGATATCTCGGCACACTCGAACAATTCTGCATTCTCGAATTTTTCTTGCGTCGCTGTAGGGTCCAATCGAGTGTCAGCTAAAGAAGATTAGCCAGCGAAGGGAAAATCTTTCGAGAGAAGTCTCTTGGTCCCGAGCCATTGTCGAGGTTGAGTCGATGGGGGTGAAACCAGGCAAGAAGAATTCTGGCATCTGTTTCTGTTTCCCGTTTTCTCATCCGCCTTATTGCCATTCTCGTCCTTCTTTCCCCGTTCCCTACCCTTCGTCCTTTTTCCACCCTTTGTCCCTTTGTTTTCGATACGGGGCTGAAACTTTCTTTTCACGGCTCGATACCGAGTACTATCGTCGAATCGAACCGGAGGCTTACTTAAAACTGCATCCACCATTCGTTTCTCCGTTTATTCGATCGATATGTAAATACGCATGACATTTTTTAAAAAATAGTTTCTTTAAGAAGCGCGGTCGCTAACGTAAGATGGATTAAAAGAAATCAAACGCAGTGATGACGATGCAATATACAGTACTTGAAATTATTTATTTATTGAAGCCGTAAACCATGTTTGGTTTATATAACACACATTATAGTATACAGTATAGCACTATAAAAAGAAAATAATGAAGTATATAGCTGTTTTCTTTTATCTCGATCGCCAATTTTAAATAGAAATTGCAATTTCGGCGCACAGGTTCGATCCTATGTTACTATTTTCCTAAAAATATATAGCATAGTAAAGTATATAGTATAATAAAGCGAAATTAATATAAATGGTAGATGCTAAATCCTAATCTTTGGTTCGTTATGATACGACTAAGAACATAAGTACATTAAGACATTTTCTGGGTATCATAAAATTAAATGTCAATTATCTTTATAAAGAACAAGTATTTTCAAAAACGCTCGAACATGGGTCAGCTTATTTTTGCTCTAGATTTATCAGAAAAAGTTTCATTAAAATCGACAACCGTAATCACTGTAATCATTAATTCAGAGAATCTTTAATTTTGTTCCAGAACAACATTCGAAGTCGGTTAAAAATGGGTTTTCGGCTAGTGGTGCAATGGCCGAGAACTGTGCTGGTGTCTACACGCGGCAATTCAAACTCTCTATACCGTGTTTCACGGACTCACCACCCAGCTGACACTCAACCACAAATATAATTACTGGCGTTTAAGCCGGTTCTATTGTGCGTGGGACGCTTGACTTGGCGAACGGCGAGCACAGCAGCCGTAGGACCTACGAAAATCCGAGGAGAAACGGAACGGGGGAGCCTGCGGGACAAGGCCGAAGGGGTTCTTGGCCACTTCTGGCCACGTGCAACGTTTCATCGAGTTGAAATTGATGCCGTCGGGAGCCCACGGCTTGTTCTCACATTCGGCCATTCTTCGATCGCTGACGGATCAAAGCTTGCGAGGCATCGTGCGATTTCCGGACGTTTAATCTGCTTTTAACGCCTCTGAGCTTCTCGCGAGAAGCCTCTCGTCCGAAGGGGATCTCAATTTTCTTGTAACACTTCTTCCGAACCTTTACATCGTTTGAATCGATTCGAATCAGACTGAAGGTTTCAGGCATTCGTTACGGATTATTAAAACGTAATCAACTGTGGGAAAATAACGTTTCTAGTTTTATTAGATTATATTTAGAAACGTCTTTTGCTGGCGACGTTCCTGACGATCGACGTTCGCTTGTCCTTAGCCTTGCATAATTTTTAAAATACAATATTGAATCGTATCATATATATAAATAATGACGACTAGTACGGTGAGTTTTATTAACACTAAACCTACCAAGCTCTAAAAGTAGTCGATACACGATGCCTTATAAAAATAACAAGATTGTTTGAACTTTTTGAGGTTAATAATATAAAAAAAACTTTGTGAGGGTCGTATTGTAATATCTCCACTGTTCGATGTATTTACTTAATCATTTGCCACAAAAGCATCTTTATAATTTCAATAATTGTGAAAGAAAATATCTTGAGCCGGTCATGTGACCGGTGGTGGTAGGTTTAGTGTTGAAGACAATATTCCTGTTTATTTTTTAAAACTTTCTCATCGTTTCCAAGATAAACCATTGGGTGTCCAATAAAAGGGAGCATGTTGTATTTCTTAAAACAAGGATGGTTAACAACAATTCGTTGCTGCATGAAAACTAACGAAAGATTCTTCGAAACTAACGAAGAACCTCCGGTGCCATTGTTGAGTACTTTGCCAAAGTAATTTCTCATTTGCAAAATTTATAACATACGCCTTCCATCCAGATATTTAATTCATACAGAATCATGTTGCATAAAAAATGTTCGTGTCCAGTCAAGTTTGAAATTGGCTTATTTCTTCGGTTTCGCTCGAGGGACGTACGAGTGTTAGCACAGTTTCCCCGTACTTCAATAGCCCGCCAAATTTCAGGCTTTTAAATTCAGCATACATTTGCGAGATCGCGCAGAGTTCCCGATAAGAAATTTCATGTTCCGTAATACCTGTCCCGCTGCCTGGAAATGCGTTATTCCGACAATTTTCCCTCGTCTGGAAAGTCAAAGCGCGGAATCACCCCCGGAACGAATCGTCCTTATATCGACTACGGGATTCCATTACGAAGTTCCCGCGTTAAAAAGAGGGGCGGGCACGTCTTGGGCGGCGCAAATTGTTTTCGTGGAAATTCGCAGCCGTCGCTTCACACGTTCCCAGGCCACGGGCCGCGAACGCACGCTTGAATATCGCGTGTCATTTCGCAACACAGGCGAATGCGAATCAATCCAGCGATGCGGGGGGAGCCGGAAGGAACGCAGCGTCATGTGGCACGAACAAATACGTCATCGCCGACGTGTGAAAACAGCGAGACTGTTAACTGCCATTAACCCTTAAACGACGTACAAAGGGTTCGCAGCAACAAGCGAGCCCCGCCACTTTCTACACATCTTCCCCATTCGGTCTGTCATAATTAGACTGCGGATTTTATGCATTTATTACGAAAATGGGTGCGTACAATTTCAAACAGTGCAGGGATTAAAAAGATTTAAGGCCAACAGTGTATTAGATGGCTCTTGTGTCTTGCAATCAATGCAAACGTTTTTTGTTTTGCATAAAGATCCATAACCTAATTATAATGTTCGTTCTACATATTTTTCTTGTTTCTGATTTTGTATCACCTTGTAAGTCATTGTTTTACATACAGTGGCCCACAAAAGTGTTCAAACGCCCCTTTACAACAGAGTAACTTTTTTATAATTGTATAAATTATGTGCATTACTAACATTGATCTACTTAACATATATTTTAAATTTTGATTAAGGGCCCAAATAAAAATGTTTTAAAGAATGCCGTTGTAACTATATAAAACTTACATAACCTATCGTGTTGCCAGTAAGATAAATTCGAAGTTCTATCTCTCTCTGTTCGTATAATATTTACTAATCAAACAATCGAATACAAACATCTCGTAATAAAGTAGAAAATGTACTGACGCATGTTGCATAAAAGATTCCATGATACATTCTCACCCATTTTTGCTATCCACTTTAAACTGATAAACTTTGCTTCACTTATCGCGTCACATTTCAGAGAAATACGTCTCACAAGACAGATAAAGAGGGATCAATCATTTTATAGAATGTAGAAACAGTAAACGGGTAAATTTTCACCCTGAGGAACGTACGACGGTTAACAGGGATACGTTTCTCGTGAGGTTTCAAAAGTTTCGAGTACGTTTAATTCGTTATTTTGATACGGCAGTTGAACGGCAGCTGATTAAATGGTTTATTGCACAGTCAGGAGCCGTGCACGTTTGACTAGCCGGAGGAAATGATCGCCAGTATAGTCATTCATATAGTATTACATATGTAATCACGGGATCAGATTAATACCAATTTAATATCAGTAATCATTAATACGCTGGTTGTGTTTGCTGGTAGTCGGGCCCTGTATGTTTGAAACCTTCTGGTTTAACCCTCCGAGTGCTGTATCGGAGTCATTTTTTACAGGGAACATCCAAACTGTCATTTAAGTACTGAATTCGTGGCAATTGAACTAACTGAATGGCTGTCTCATTGAGCGTGTCGGAAATACTGAGTGTTATTAATGTTATTGATTGCGTTCTTCGCACTTTATAATATGCGATGTTAAATTATTCTTGTTGCGAGAAGGTAAATACGTGGATAATTTAGTTAATTGTATTCGTTGCGTTTCAAATGAAATGTTAAATTATTTCGTGTTGACGGCTGTATTATTCTTCTAACCTCCCAACGTATAAAAATCTGGAGGCTTCACCATATTTAGATCCAAATGATTAATCTCGCGCGGAAACATTTTCCCGTGGTGAGAACGTGATTCGTTCCTAGCTATCGAACAAGCCGGCCAATCGACAGCGTGTGAAATGCGTTTAGAGGAATTCCGCTCGTTGTAGCAGACACACGCGTGCTATCAGTTCGTCCAGAAGCGTAATTAACGATCGTCGAAGGCGCGAAATGGCAAGAGACAAAACTGTGCTTCGAGATCAAAGCAGAAGTGTCGCTTTCCCGGCCGGCCACGAAAGGAACATCGAGGCGAAAGAGAACGAGAACGAGAACGAAAACCGAAGAGCTAGCACACAGCTAAACAAAGAGTGATCGTCCCATCGGAAAAGGCCACGAATCCTTACAAAAGGGCGACATCTTTGCCGGGTTCGGTGCACGGCCGAGCAGACGCAACTCGCGCGTCCTCGGCCAAGTATACTTCGGCGAGTATGCAGCGAGCATTCATCAAAGCCGCGCGCGGCAAGGTATCGACTATTAACCGTCGGGATCGACGTCGCGTGCGTGTACGACGAACCTAAGTACCGCCTAGCAGGCGTACGTACACAGCTCGTACAAGTTGTAGACATTGTGAGCGCCTACCGTCGAGCAATTGCTACCGGAGAAGGGAGCGTGCCGCACCCCCGCCTCGTTATTAATGGCAATACAAATCTCGAGAGTCATCGAGCGCTCTTCAATCTGAATGCCTTCTGCTCGTGACGTCACGCGAACCCGCGGCTTCTCTCTTTCTTCGTTACCTTACTCACGACCCTCGCAATTTCTCCCACTCTCTCTCTTTCCCTCTCTCTCTCTCTCTCTCTCTCTCTCTCTCTTATCCCAGCTACTAGCCCTTGCTATCTCTTTCTCCGCCGGTAGAAGTTTGTTGTGTTTTTATTCCCGTTGAACGAGTCAATCGCTTCGGCTTTGCATCCGCGGCATAAGTACACGCGGCCCCCAATGGGAACACTCGAGGCCGCGACGCACCAAACAGAGAAAGAAACGCGGCCAGAAGGGGAGGCGCCTTCAATTAACTTCCCTGATTACATCTCGTGCACACATGTGCTGGCACTTTTGAAGTCTCCTGCGTCGCGTGCGCCGACCGCCGTTCAAATTGTTTAATTGCGTCGCATTACCGTGTTCCCCTTTCTCTTTTTCAGCATACTCTTTCTTTGCGCCGGCTACCGGACCCTACAACTATCCCTTGGATTTCGCCGACGACGGTCTCCTTCGTGTCGCTGGAATCAGCAAACCTTTTAAATCGGGTAAATGTACCTATTAATAACTACATATAACTTTGTATAACTTCAACAAGTCAGTTTCAGTAATTATAAAACAATTTGTACATTGAATGAAAAGCTTTGATGAAAAATAAAGAACTTTAGTTACAGCAGTCAATGCGTTTTTATTTTCCCATCTAAATCTGCATCCAAAATCTTCAAAATCTCCCTTCCATAATCCTGAACATTGTATCACCTCTTCCGCTACCATATTCTCCTAATACAATCCTCAAATTCCGTTTGACGTTGACTTGTACTACTGAAATTCCCGATACTTTCTTCGGTACTATGTTCTCCTAATACAAACTTCAATCTTCGAGATTTCCGAAAATTTTCGAGCGTTTGATATGCCGTTCAGTTCTACTACTGAATTTCCGAAAATTTTCGGCCGTCTGACTTGTCGTCGACTTGTACTACTGAATTTTCGAAAATTTTCGGCCGTCTGATTTATGGTTGACTTGTACTACTTGCCAGTTTTCGAAAATTTTCGAAATTTTTCGCGAATTGAGAAGTAGTACAAGTCAACCATAAATCAGACGGTCGAAAATTTTCGAGCGTCTGACTTATGGTTGATTATACTACTTGCCAGTTTTCGAAAATTTTCTAAATTTTTCGCAAATTGACAAGTAGTACAAGTCAACGAAAAGTCAGACGTCCGAAAATTTTCGAGCGTCTGACTTATGGTTGATTATACTACTTGCCAGTTTTCGAAAATTTTCGAAAATTTGCGCAAATTGAGAAGTAGTACAAGTCAACGAAAAGTCAGACGTCCGAAAATTTTCGAGCGTCTGACTTATGGTTGATTATACTACTTGCCAGTTTTCGAAAATTTTCGAAATTTTTCGCAAATTGACAAGTAGTACAAGTCAACGAAAAGTCAGACGGTCGAAAATTTTCGAGCGTCTGACTTATGGTTGATTATACTACTTGCCAGTTTTCGAAAATTTTCTAAATTTTTCGCAAATTGACAAGTAGTACAAGTCAACGAAAAGTCAGACGTCCGAAAATTTTCGAGCGTCTGACTTATGGTTGATTATACTACTTGCCAGTTTTCGAAAATTTTCGAAAATTTGCGCAAATTGAGAAGTAGTACAAGTCAACGAAAAGTCAGACGTCCGAAAATTTTCGAGCGTCTGACTTATGGTTGATTATACTACTTGCCAGTTTTCGAAAATTTTCGAAAATTTGCGCAAATTGAGAAGTAGTACAAGTCAACCATAAATCAGGCGGCCGAAAATTTTCGAGCGTCTGACTTGTCATTGACTTGTTACTACTGAATTTCGAAAATTTCGAAGATTTCAAAACTTTCGAAAAGTAGTACAAACCAATGAAATATTGGTGGTTCAATAAATATATACGCAGATGTGTTTCTTTGTTACATTGTCTTTATTTTTTAATTGCAGATTGTTACATAAAATATTTGTATGGTACATGTTCATAACTTATATTCTACCTATTTATAACAAGGATGTTGACTGACGCAGAGAGATGATGTGATGATGTGTCCATTGTTGTACTGCTATACTGCTATGTCATCCTTTGGCAAGAAACAGACAGGTGTGCAATCGCCATAGAAGTTATCACTGCTTTCACTGTAAACATATGTATGTAAATGTATGTGAACATATGTATATGATACTTCATATGAAGTAAGGGTATCAAGGTACTTAGAGGAGAAAGTATCAGGAGACAGTCGAAGTCCTGATGACTAGAGTAAAATGTGGAAATATGAAAGAAGGGAATAAATATTGGAGAAAGAAGGAAGAGAAAATGTACATGATATGCAAGAGACACCTGGGAAAGCTAAAGCATCTGACAGAGAACTGTGAAGGTGTATAGAAATAAATAAATAAATAAATACTGATTAAATAAATACTGCGAGGTGCGTTTTACAACTTTTTATGTGGGCCTATATTGAATATTTAAAAAATACGTTTTGCAGAACTGTGGAAGAAGTGGGTTCGGATACTTATCGGTGTTTCGACAGGACAACGCGGCCGTTCACACATCCAAACTAAGCAGGGAATGATTTTGCAACAAAAATATTAAGTTGCAGAAAATATTAAATATCACAGAAACACCATGGAAAGAAGCTTTTGAAAAATACGAATGGAAATTCTGTATTCTATAGTAACAGGTTACCAAAAATTTCTACAATACTTTAAAACCTATTACAATACTTTAATTTCAAGATTAGCATTTTAAAATGTAATAAATTTACCAACACATTACCCGATAAAAACGAGAATATTTTTATTTTGTTTACGAATTGACTTGCGGTGAGGAATTAGGTTTAAGACAGTGTATAAGAGGAGAAGGAGTAATTGTTAAGTAAGTTTTAAGGATTAAATTTAGAAGCTACGGCAAATGAATTGTAACCCCGAGGGGAACAATAAAGAATTATATATTCATACATGCTATTCCTACCTTATTTCATATGTTTCTTCAAAATCCGAACTCATACTCACGATCTCTCCCACTGTCTCGATAAAACATCGATAAACACTGTGATGGGTAGCAAGGTGGGAAGAAGATGGGTCGGTTTGTTCGTCGCGAAATCAACGTCTATCAGATGTAAAACAATTCTCCGAGATGGTCAATTTCACGGTGAGCCGTTGCCGATGCGGTGGTAAAGAGGTCGATCCGGTTCCCCGCGACGCCATAAGGCTGGCATTCCCTTTGGTCCCGTGGAACGCCGGGCTTCTCTGTTACCGTGAATCGAATGATAATGAGATTGTTTGACGGCGTCGGTCGATGGTCCTGGATGGTCACCGCCGGTGGCCATTCTCCGCAGGCCGCTAGATATATGCGCAGGTATTCACCGTGAACACATACTCGCCGGTATGGTAGCTGCATGCACGAGGCGAGGCGAGGCGAGGCGAGGCGAAGGGTCTGGCCGCATATAGCACACCTGAAACTATGGTATCCAGGGGTCTATAATGCGAGCGAGCAGTGCATTGGGCGTCAGTAACGAGATGCAGGAAGTACGGGTGAGGTTCTCTGGGGAGCCGGCGAGTGGTCCGTGGACGTTCGCCCACGCCGCGTTCGTAACGTTGGACAGAGATGCCGAGAGCATGGAAGCCCGAAGGAGAACAGGGAATCGTAGCGAGAAATAGAGAGAATTAGGTGAGAGGGTGAAGGAGGGTGCGAAGAGGGGCCGTGCGGAGGGAAGTGAGGAAGATGGATGGACAGATGGATAGACGGATAGGCAGATAGACGGACGAAGCGAGATAGCGCGAGAAATAGGGAGGCAGAGGGATCAAGCTGGGATAGAGAGAACCAGGAAGCGAGCGAGAGAGAGAGAGAGAGAGAGAGAAATACATAGTGGGCGAGAGGCAGGGAGGAATGCAGGTTGCAAGCAGGGCTGTATGGTACCCTCTTGCCCGAGGGCGAGGACTTCGGCGAGGGCGAGGCCGAGGGTCGAGGGCACTGATATCCGCCCGAATGACTGCCACGTAATCACCGGCTAATTATCCGATAGATACCCGGGAGCTCTCCCGATGCCCGGCGTCAGCCGCAGCCGTGCTCTCGTGTGCCCGTACAGATCGAGAGACGGAGGAGGGTTGCCAAAGGGAGGCGAACCGAGGAACGGGAGTAAAGCGGAGAGGAATACTGCCAATATGGCGAATATCGGCGGATTCCATGGAACGAGCAGTTCGCATACCACTCTGTGCCTCTCGCTCTCTGCCTCTCTCTCTCTCTCTCTCTCTCTCTCTTCCTTCCCCTTCTCGTCCTGCTCGTTCTGTTACTCGGTGATCCTCTCTGTCTTACGCCGACAACCCCCGTATCAATCCCAACGGCGAATGTCAATATCGAGCCTGGTATGTAACGACGACTTAGTTTCGTCTACCTGGCTCGCTTTGACACCGGTGATATTATTTCTTGGACGTGTTTCGCGGATGTTTTTTACAGTTCGGCACCGTTGAACGTCGCGGTTTCATGGCAGTCGATCGAGAGTAACGATTCGCTGAATGGTCGCGAGATTCGTATTTAGAAGTGTCACTGTGGATCATCGATATCTTATCCGTATTCTGTTGATACTCAACGATACATTGATACGAAGACGGTATCTTCTTGAGGAGAGTGAAGCACACCTTCTGCAATTGTTTTATGTTTTTAAAAAAACTGTTTCTAATCAATCAAGTTTGTGTTCTAAAAATTCGTAGAACTGTATACAGTTTATGTAAGAGTTGCATGCTTTCTCAATGTTTCGATTTTTAATTCAGTTCATTTTATTGATCCACGTGTTGTTAATTCGTGAAAATTCGTGAAAAATTCAACGATTTTTAAAATGCTTGTGAAAGGTATGTCTTCGGTACTTGAATAACGTTCTGACTATCACGTAAGGAATGTTCGAAATGTATCGTATACGATTGACTTCGTTTTAATAATAAGTTTAATAGCATTTCATTTAAACAATTGAAGGATACCTTTATTTCCAAAAAAATTGCAGACACCATTACATTCGTCTCTTTCATTTTTTTCGAAAAAACACTGGCTAGTAATGATGCTCTGTATAAATTGTCAGGAACACTTGCTGTTATTTTTATTAAATTATTAATTACCAAAATACATGAGTGTCATTGACGTACCTGTAAAAATGGAGTGTAAGTACTACACTTAAGTTTACCCTGTTGAATGGAAAATACTTTGAATGAAATATTCTCTATTTGTCTACTGAAACAGGGGACTTTTATTTCCAAAAAGAATGGCGGAAACTTATTCGAGCACCTAATAGAAATGAAATCGTTGACTACGACGCCACCCAATTACTGGAGCACGCGACGAAAACAAAAAAACGTTGTGATCTTGGAATTGGACTTACATCGCGGAAAATACGGTAGCTAATTAGCTGTGTCGGTTCATTAAGGGGAACAAGGTCATTAATCGGTCTCCAGGGACTTCCGTGATGCGTTGGGAGGCTGCCGCGCGCAAACTGCATAGCGCGTCGATGCTAAATTCATCGTCGAACACTATACATGCCGTACTGTTTATTCCAAACACGAGAATTTCAATTACCTCGCGTCGCTGGTATACAAGCCGACATGATTTCGCGGTCATTGATCGACAAATAATCTCGTTACACTGTGTTACTTTCTGATACTGTGTCGCTGACACTCGCGCATATGAAATAATTATTAATACCAATATTTCCGAGCATTACACAGAATGCCGTGATGAAACGAGCAACAGTGCTTAAAGAGATGATTTAAAAAATCTATCAATTAAATCAATTAACACAGCGAAAATGTAGCCGAGCATCTCCTCTCCAGACATTGTTATTTCATTTTACTGTTCTTCAACTTCTCCGTTCTGAAAAAAAGCTGTTTTAATCATTGTCACATTTCGCGCGGAGAATTTGCTTCGAGTGGAATAAAAAATGTGCACGATTTCGTGTCATAATTATCATAAACATCTTTATACATTTAGAATGTACGCATACACATTAGTAAAGTACACGAGTGCATTAAAGAAAATCGAATCAAATTGTTGTTCTTTAGGTTACGTTATTTATGCTTCTCATTAGCAGGAACAATAAATTATTTAGATTAAATTTCTTTCACCTAACGTTTGTATCTCAAATATCTTGTTTTCAAAGTTACATCAAATGTCTTGAGAACAATTATAATTAATTATCCTTGCTGCACTGAAGTTTTCAAAAAATTATAAGGTGGTCAGGATACTGTCTGTTCCTCTAATCCTAAACTAACTTCTAAATCGAATCAAATAGGACGCCAGCTCCGAGAAAGGTCAGACGGCGCGGCGTCACAATTAGTGGCAGCCAATTCCGAGGGCACTTTACCCAAAAATATCTACGAAATTCCGGGTCTCCCGATTCCATTACCGCGCAACACCATCAAACAGAAGTTTGCCCCCCCGTGAACGATCTCACGTATGGAAATCAGACGTCCCGCCGTTTTGGTGGAGCTAAACCCGCAGCCTCGAGCCTACGGGAGTCCTCCCGTGAATTCTCTATGGTTCTCGTCGACCTCGATTCAGGCCCGGTTAAAAGTCAGAAGCAGCATGATGGTTGTTCGGCCCATCATCGTGGCGAGGGTCTCTGGACTGTGATTAGTTAACGGCATACGGAACGAAGTGGCATCGGTCCGTGCACTGTCCCGTATCGAAGATAACATCTAGATCCTGCTCGTCCTAAGCCTGACTGACGTTCCTGCGCGGGACCGAGGCCGGCTGTCCTCGCCATCCAGTGTCTCACCGAAAAAACCACGGCGTCTCGGAGGGTGTACATTTTCTCGTTGAACGCCCCTCGTCGAAAACTCGGAGGGGGTAGAGGGGGTGTAAAGCTCCCCGTTACGTATTCTCTGCCCGTGAGCCATCCGCGCGATCAAGAAAAACACAATTCGCCCGTTTTTCGGGGCCACGTGACCCCAGTTACAATTCAGAGATCGTCGATTCATCGTGGCGACATGTAGCATGATCGGGCCACGCACCGCTTGCCCCGAGTTTGTACAAGCATTTGTCATGGTCCGATGAGACAACCCCCGGGGGCCACGTTGGGATCGAACGGATACAAGAAAAGAACACCCTTGCACGGGCCTTGTTAACTATTACGGAGAATAATTTTCTCTTCTTCTTTCTTTCGAGTTCGTATCTATCATATTATTTCATTAACGAGTTCTGTTTCATTAATGAGATATTATTCTGTCTAATAAACCCCCATACGCTCCTCAAAAAAGCTGCATAAAAGAGACTGGGATAACTATTCACCCCTTTTTCATTTTACACGTTGCATCAACACATTCTGTTTCATTTGTAGCGTCACATTTTAAGGAAATACGTCTCACGATGTAGACATAAAAGGATGAATAATTTTATTGTATTTGAAAATATTGAATCAGTGAATTTACACTCTGAGGAATGTATAAGGGTTACTGAGTTCGTACCTATCATATAAAAATGATTTTATTCTGTAAAATCTTCTAAAATAAATATCTTGCCTTGAACTTGAAGTTGTACAATTCAATGAGATTGTATTCTCGTTGGCGATATAATTGTAATCTCAGGATTTCAAGAAAGCATTCTTTATAAAAAGTAAAAATATGACCATTTTTCTTTTGCAGTAATACGTAATAGATAGAAAATGTTATCGACTTTATTTTTTAATATTTTCTTACTTTATATTAGGTTTTGAGAGCTATCAATTGTTTGTATTCAGAACATACTAGTCTTCCATAAAACGCTTACACATTGTATTATTATTTCATGATGAATTAGGAATAATATCATTCCACTAAAAATTGCTGTACCATTATTCAAAATATTGTTTACATTATTAAATGTATCGACATCCAATTAATTACTAAACATTTACATATTGTATGAGACATTCTACCAATTTCATATCCATAAAATCTCATCGTATCATTTGTTCAGGAATAAACATTTGTACAAATTAAACGCTACAATGTTCACATTAATGTGTAAAAAATATGGTGTGTTTTGTTATTATATTTTCATTATAATGTTTTTTGTACTTGCAATATTCTGCTGCGTAAAAATTTTCATCAGTTTGTAATTTTCACATTGTATTTTCCACCATGTTGAAATAAATCTCGTATGAGATTACCCATAATAAAAAAAAAAGGTTCACATTAGCAATTTCACAGATTGTCAGAAATGAAAAGATGGCTAACAGAAAATAGTACTTCATCAAAGCGAAAAGCTGAAGAGAAGAACGGCCGAGGAACGTTTGATCGGTAGCCAACGTTGGGAATAAATACATTGCAGTGGTTAACAAAAACTCGAGAGATGGATTCCTCTTTGCACAGCTCCTTTTTTCGTATTGTCGACGTTTCGAATTCGCCGGAGCTGACTTCCTGTAAACAAAAAATGTAATGGATATTTAAGGACCATTGCCAGCGGCATCGAGGATCGTCCTGCGCAAACATCGTCGCAGCCATCCTGCAACAACTCCTCCGGCGGTTTAATAGCGGGATAAACAGACGCTTCTGCGGGGATACTTCGGTCCGCCATAGGAAAACAGGACACGTATCATTGCAGGATGCTGTAGGCATATAAAGACAGCTTAATGGCCGCTGTGCTCAGTGTTCCTCGCCTACCAACGTTTCATTCCAAACCAATTTGATAGCACCTCTACTCAAACTAGACATATATAATCGAAGATCGAATCAATTTGTGTTCGATAGTAAAAAAAAGACTAATAGTGAAACTACGTAAAGGACATTTACCATTATAAATACGGTTCATTTGAACATTTAACAACGTTTCTCTGTATTTTAGGAAAGCTTGATAAAATTACCACCGTTTTCTATGTTTCTTTATCTTACTATACATGTTTATAAACTCGAATTAAACGTATCGACCCTTTTGGAGTGACACTTTTTGCAAAAATTTCAAAATCGTTTCTATACAACCAGTCTTCCATGTTTTGATGCTCGAGAATAGCATTACAGTCACTATATTAAAGAATTTTTCTCTAAAAGACTTTCGATAAATATATCGATGTATTTTTAAAAAATAATCAGCACAATGTATCAAATAAATAATTGATTCAAGATATTAACCCTTTGCACTGCTTTTGCACTAAAACCTTCCCAAAGATACACAGCGTTTAATGACTCAGGGTACAGCTTTCTACTTGCACATCAAATATTGTACGAACATTAATTCTGGGTTATAAAATACTAATGTCAAATATAGGTACTTTTTCGAATCTTATGTTCCTCCGTCGGATCAACGGAACACTATCACTGTCACTATCAAAATACATAATCACAAACACATAATCCAAAATCGTGAGAACGAACGAGACGAAGTTACTCCAACCACGGTCAAAATAGTACTGCCGTTGTCACCTTGGTTTTTCGTGAATGGTTAAGGGTGGGATTTAGGTGGAGAAATGTTGCGGGTAATTTATTTAGGATATTGTAATACTAACATCTCTATTAATCTATAACACCCAAATACATTAACACAATTATTCCGATTGGACATTTAATTACGTTAATAATCAAGCAGGATTTATTGATTTTAGTTTTGAATAAAAGTAATAACACAAAAATCAAATCTATTGACTTGTTTCACTTTTGTCGCAAGGATGCGACGTGTACCGAATACCATAACGATCAAGTATCGAAAGAATAGAACCAATTCTAAACTAATTTCGTCCAGCCAAAGTCGAAACTTTTACCACTGTGCGAGGGTGATATCTCGCGAACGGTATCGTCGATTCATCCTCGCTACTCTCCCTCATCCGATACTGCGAACCCTCTTCCGAGGGCCGCCACTCTTCATCCAGCATCCACAGTGTCATCCCGACAAATATCTTTCGATGGAATCGGTCGCATCTAGCGCGTCCACCGTTATCGCGGGCCCGTGTCCGTCGAAAGGAAGGAAAAGTAAACGAGAAGGAGAAGAGGAGCAAAGGAGAGAGAGAGAGAGAGGGAGCAAAAGTCCCTGGTTCCCGATAGAAAAATACGGCAGGTCGTTTGGGTGAAGTATTTCGATGAATATGAAAGTGACGGCCGCCTAATCCGGGCCGAAATTTATGTGACCCCCCCCTGGACATCCCCCTAGCGTTGACCTGGGTCCACGGAAAACGGGCAGCCCCTCTCAGGCCAGATAACGTATCGGGGCTCGCGCCATCCTCGAGGACCCCCATTCGTTTTAACCTACGGCCGCGTATATTACGCCTTGCCACGTTCCCTGAACGATTGATATATAACCCGTTCCTAATGACCCGGAACGCTCGATCAAGAGAAAGAGCCGCATCCGGTGTGCGGTGCGTTAATTAATTCGCCCGACGACGCGCGACGCCTCGTTCGGTTTTCCAATCTCTTCGTGGACTCGTCTTCCTCCTGTCATGGCCTGGATAAATCTGGCGTCAGGACTCAGTGCCGCACTATGGACCAAATCGATGAATTCTGCGTCAAAATCAAAGAACTTTCGATAGAAACGAGATAGACCGATGAAATTTTCTTTTAAATGAAAGCTGGAACTATGCAGAATATAAAATAATTATGTAGATTGTGGTACGAACGTTTTTAAACCATGAACATATTCTTTACTAATTATATCAAATATAGCTCTGAAATTTCGTTGTGATTTACATTTCTTTTTAACTAAACAATAAGACAATTAAATAAATAAAGGAAGAACCAAGTACATACAAAAACCTGTTTCATTTACATTCTTCTTCTCCGATGTTGAGTCACACTCGACAAAGGAATGCAGAGGATTAACAATCGCATAGAATCATATATTAACTCCTAATTAAATCGACTTTATACAATTGCTTATCAAATATCTCAACGTAACTGTGTACATACTCGCGAGTCTCTTCGTAATTCGTTAGAGTGGGAAACCGTTGTAGTAAATGATCGCAGAAAGAAACGCGGAAAATCATTCTTTCGGCGCATGGAAAGCGTCCGAGTATGATTGATGGTCCGTCGGCGCAATGACGTTACCGCGAACAAATTGGATTCGATTTCGTAAGAGAGGGACGTGTAATCGCGAGAAGGAGGGTGAAACAGCGCGGTGGTACGATTTGTCGAAAGGATACGGCTGTCGACAGGAGAAGAAGGGAAGGTTTCTCGTGTTGGTCGGTGATTTTGTTTTGGGTACGTCGTCGCCGTCATTGTCGTCGTCGTCGACGTGGGTTCCCCACACGAGCCAGGATTTTCGGGATTCTCTCGTCCGTTTCTTCTTTCAGCCGGGAAACCCGTCATTGTTTACACTCACCTGTATATAGGAACATATATAACAATGTCGTGCACACACCACGCCCTCGTTTGTTTCTTTTGTTCCGCGTCGCAGCCAGGGGTTCGCCCTCGCCAGAGTGGCTTCGACAATCGAAGAGACGTGCCAGATCGAAACGATAAACGTATGAGATGTAGTGGACGGGAATACCGTGCCTCGACTGGATCCGTTCCGAAGCAGGTCACCGTGTTACTGCACATCAAAACCCAAATGCTCTTTCCTTTATAAATGATATTACCCAATTGACAATTAAGCTCCTACTTTAGTCGTTAATTGCGGTTAACGATTACATTCTTTTCAATTTTAATCGTCAATCGGATAATTGATTAACGATCAACTGCTGAAATTTCAAAATGATATACGGAATCAAAACTGTATGCATACTGAAAAAGTGGAAACCAAGTTTTTCTTCAGATATCTCTGTCTCTCTCTCTCTCCTTCCTTCTTACAATTTCAGTAAATAAAACCGGTTTTAAATTTATACATAACATTTATATATCTTTTACTACATCTCCTTCATTAGCTACAAACGCAGACATTATTAAGTAATCCGAACAGATATTATCAAGATTAAATAAAGAATGTTTTACAGAAGATGACTGCAATTACGACTGTTAAAAAAAGAAGGGACGAATAAGAAAATCAAGACATATCTATGATGAAAAATGCTATGGAAATAGCAATAAATATATATATATCTGCAAGAACCTGAAGAAGAGACTTCCTCTAGTCCTCAAACATAAAAGAAAGATTTTTTGGTCTTGAAGACTACAAAAAAGATAATAGAAGAACAATAAATTTTAACCAAGGACTTCTGTATATTAAACCGTAATGTATTAACGAGGATAAATAATTTTTTCAGGATTTGTCACCGAAGAAAATTAGTCCTAATTTAAATTCTTTCACCTATGGGCTCGATGAACCCCATACATAGGACTGCTAGGGTTATGGGTTCAAATTGAGGAACGAATTTAACCCATTCTAATCGATACCTAGAATCCGCAGCCAATGTCGAGAAACTTTTCGATCCTGTTGGCAGTGTACGATATCAATGAAAATGTTCGAGTTATTTCGCCTATCAGGGCCTTTCCACGTCAGATGAGTTTCGAAAGATACAGAGAGCATAACAATCGGCGCTCGGCCAACAGTTTTAACGACGAAACTTGGCCGACTCTCTCTATTATATCGCCGCGTTTCACCGTACATTTTCAGGTTTGTTTGGGAAGATAATAACGAGCCAGCTGCGGCAACGAACCCGCATCGTATAACAATTTACTGGCTAATCAAAAAACTTTGTTAAGACCGAAACTTGGTTAATTAGCATCTTCACCGGAGTGGCTGCTTACCTTGCGGACCTATTCCGCCGACCGGAAGAACGCCCAAGAAATTGTACAAAGTACAAGACGGCGCGGTATC
Source organism: Lasioglossum morio (assembly GCA_916610235.2). NCBI lineage: Eukaryota > Metazoa > Arthropoda > Insecta > Hymenoptera > Halictidae > Lasioglossum > Lasioglossum morio. The sequence continues at coordinate 14,113,348 of OU744334.1, forward strand.
GATTCCGCGATTAACAATGCTAATTTGATGCTGGCCTCCATGCCCCTCTCGTTGAATCGGACCGCAACGAAATAAGCCATTTCGCTACTAGAATCTGAACACAATATTCCGTTGCTTTCAGCAAGTGTCCGACTTCATTCTCTGAAATTGTTTTCCTCCTGTTATTGGTTCCTCAAGATGCGAAAACTTTCTGCTCAATTTCAACAACGAAGGATAGTGAAAATAATTTTCGTTAATCTTGAGTGATACGGTACTGCCTTGATTTAAGAAAACAGGCGTTTCAGGATCTAAGAAAATTGCTTATCCCCTCCACTCGGTCGTCGTGCAGTGGATACTCGCTGTCAAATGAAATTTAAAACACAAAATTTCAAACAGAGAACAATCAAAAATCATATTCGAAACTTTATCGTTATAAAACATTCCACAGTGAGAACACTTACCCCAATAATTTTGATTATTTAACAATACGTAACAAACTAGAATATTTTTTTATATCGTCCATATCTTTCAAGAGATGTGCCTGTATAATCTCTGAATGATAAAGACAAAAACCCGTTATATCGAAGCACAAACAATATTTTAATCAAACTGAGTAGATCACGATCGGCGTTGAATGATACGGGTTCGAATAAAGTAGACATCCTCCCGTAAAGTATCCGTTTTTATTCTTTTCAAGGCGTTATAGATATCCAGGGAATAATCTCTGTCTCATATATATATCATTCTAATAAACATGAACAATAATAAATATAATGTGTCCAAGAACGTAGGAAGTTTTGCGTCTAATCAGGCTGCTCGGTACAAAATAGCGCGTTTATATATGGCATTCTCGGCAATAGCTTCGTGCACATATCCTTTTGATTTTAAAAGACACTGATCACTCGCCTCTACCCTTCTTCACGTTTTTCAATTTGTACGTTCTTTCGCGCAAACCCCGTGGCCCGCGAGGACTCGCGCCACCTTCTCACGACTCTCTTTTCCTTCGATTCGAGCTCTATTGCTATTAGAAAATAAATAAAGAAAGGAACTAATCCGCTCAATCAAATATTCCTCCTCGGCCAGCAAAGATGGCGCGTCCTCGTCGCGCACGGTTCATCGGTGAATACATTTGTCGCTCTTACTCTCTCTCTCTCTCTCTCGCGCGCTCGCTCTCTCTCTCTCTCTCTCTCTCTCTCTCTCGCTCGCTCTCTCGCTTTCTCTCTTTTATTATCACTACAAATCACCTCGAATTGCACGACGATCAAGCGCTGCACCAATTTTTCTCTTTGGAACGCAATAACGCAGGGGTAATTAGCAACGGTTTCCGAAATAATGCGTTCGCATTGCAATCATTCGATTCCCTTCTTTCACCGACGCTGATCGAATACGTACGAAAGAGAAAAGAATCGATCGATCAGGAATATTCGGATCTCGCTACCTGTCAAACGCACATCCTGTTCATTTAATTCATCCAGATCGGCCGATTCCTTTTTACAAATGTTCGTGTCGATAGAAATAAATATAATGTTTGTTGAGAAATCGGTTTTATTTAGTCGGTGAATAAGATCTTCAAACCAGAGTCACCTGATCAAGACTTGTGTGTTCCCCACGTCGGGCGACTCTGCTTCAAACAACCTGAGGAATTCTAAAGAATTCGAAGAAGACTATTGTTAATTGATTTATAGTAAGGAAACGTTGCCGTAAGGTGTAGCAATATTAACTGATAGTGCAGTTTTATAACAGGGAAACTTGGGTTCCCATAATCTCTATAGTAGTGAAAGTAAAAACAAGTTCAAAGAACGCTCGAAACGATATCACAAAACCTGGAACTTGACAATCTCTATCGTCCTGCCGGTTGAGGAATTAAAAAACTGCTGTTTACATTTATTGTAACACATATTATATCTGTACCAGCCCTGTCCAAAATTCGTTTCCCATACTCGGTCTAAATATTGCGGATTTCTCTTATACAATAAATCCTCTAAAATTGCTTTTTAATTACGATCGCTCATAGTTACTTTTCACACTCGCGATGCGCATGGAATTACGAAGACAACCTGAAACACAGCGAATCGCATAGTACAGTGAAGCCTTCATCTAACAAATACCTTCGGCCTGTCCTGTTTCTTTGATCAAAGTTAAACATTTCTTCCAATCTCAGAATAGTTCCACTCCCCATGACTTTTCAAATGTTATGCATACGAAAAATTGATATAATACCTCATACAATACCTAAACTTTTAGCAATTGATTAGTAGACAGGATAATGTCACAATTAGGTTGGCGAAGAAGGTTGTAATTGGATTAGCAGAAGACCGAGGCTCTTAGATCATACAGTTCCTGTTTCGTTAGATCAAGGCTTCAGTGTATATCCAATCCGTGGACAAGACTGATTTAAACTAATTTCTCTTTTAACACTTACGAAATCTTTGGATCTACGAATTATTGCACTGCGCAACTATTCGAATTCTGTCACCCATCGTAATATCTAAAATCGTGGTTTTACGAACATCTTGTGCATATGCTCATGATCGACGCGTCGACAGCCGATGAAACGTAATTCGGTGACTAGAATTGCTCAAGATCATTCAGCCTGCAGAAATGTATAAGATTTAACACTAAACCTACCACTGCCGGTGAAACGACCAGTCTTACATTTTTAATTTTATAATTATTGTAATTACGACGTTGATTACATGGGAAATTATTCGATAAATTTCTTTATCCAAGCACACATTGCAATAAAAGTTGCACGAAATCTAAGTATATAGAGTATGTAATTTTTAGACAGCTAAACATTCTAATAGCTTTCAGTGCTCGATAGTTTTAGTGTTAAATTATAAGATTCGAATATCTGTGTAATTTATAAATGTTCGAAATGATGGCCGTTTACAGCGATACATCTTCAACTTGTTAATGTACTCTATCTTTTAGCAAAAATAATCTTTTGAAATTTTGTATGTTTCCTCTCGAGTTATTATAGTCACCGAATTGCTAATGAAAGGGACTATCATCGTGGGTTGCCCGTTTAAGAAAAATGAAGATAACCTTAAGATTTCTAAAAGAAAATAATGAAAACAAATAATTTGATGGCATCGTACAAGTCTCGTTGACGTATCTTTAAAAAGAACAAAGATATTTTAAGCAAACGAATTTCATTTACAATGTGAAAATAAAGCAAAATCATGTAAACCTTAAAATCAAACATTTCTTCCGACCCAGAATAATTTCATTCGATATGATTTCTTCATTTCATGGATATCAAATTGATGTAATACCTCGTGCATTACTTAAATGTTTAGTAATTGGTTAGATCACAACATATTTAATTTTGAAAACGATATTTTGAATAATGATACAGCAATTTTTCGAATGCTCTAAAGGTTAATGTGTTTAACGCTGCATTTACACTAATCTATCGGCTGCTGATGAATGTCCCGAATGGACTCGGACGATAGTCGACGCGTCGACGTTCTCGTGCAAAGTAAAAGAAAAATCGGACCTCGAGAAGACATTACAGAGAAGAATCGCAACGACTAGGAGAAACATCGACGCAAGAAGAGCAAAGTGTGATGGACGATCGGGGATCGTCCTACAACCTTCGTTTCCCGTCCCCACTGATCACTCGTATTACACCATTTACGTTCATAAGTCTACTACGATATTTTACACGCTCGCGACCTGCTATGTACACATCGAAAATTTCTCTTGTCTCTTGCCAGAAGAAAGTCAGCCTTCCCATCGAACCTACTACTGGCACACGTCCGCGCGCTGTTCCGTTCCACCTTCACGCTCAGATGGAACGCGAACTACCCCGGGTAGTTAAGGGGGTAACGTAACCCCTGAATATTACTAGATTTAAGGGTAAAAACCGTGTTTGCGGGAAACAATTATTTGTCCTAATACGAGCATGTTACGAGCTGTGTGAGTTAACGAGATTATGTTTATGTCTAACAATATGGGCGTCCAAAGTAGGGGAAAAAATTAATTTTTTAAAAATACCACGTTTTTAAAAACGGACTAAAAAGTATAAAATAATGTTTCCTAGTTCCATACAGATTCCCAACCCCGTACAGATAGTCCTAAAAATTTGTAATTGTGAATTGTTGAACAGCTGTGAAAATACTTGTAAGATTTAAAAGGAAAACCTTGGGCGCATGCAATAGATAATTAATGCACGAATAGATCGCCTAAATCACTAAAAATTTTATTGCTCCGCAAATGATATGAATTGTTGTGTGAGTTTTCTCAATCGCAGCTATACTTTCTACACTCCTTACTATTATACTTTTCACAGCTGTTCAAAATTCACGATTGCACATTTTTAGGACTATCTGTACGGGATTGGGAATCTGTATGGAACTAGGAAACAAGATTTTATACTTTTCAATCCGTTTTTAGAAACGTGGTATCTTTTAAAAATTTAGTTTTATACTATCAAATACTGAGCTCCATCGAGGCGAAGTGGCGCTAATAAAAACGTGGTAAAAATCGAGACGACCACCCTCAGGTTCCCATGTATTTTTCTAATACAAAACAATTTTTTTTACTTAAATCATGATCGCCTTACGATCAACCTTTCTCTATCAAATGAATCTTTGTGCAGCTCCAAGTATGCTCGTATAAGGACAAACGATTGTTTAACAATTGTAACAATTCTTTCCCGCAAACACTGTTTTTACCCTTAAATCTATCAATATTCAGGAGTTACACGTTACCCTCTCAAGCCTGTTCGGAATACGACTGGAAGATGAGGATCCTCTGGGGGGTAAATGAGGGAGAGAGCTGGAATGAGGATAGACTACGAGTATAATTCCATTAAAAGCTTCTACCGAGAACAACGATGACACAAATGTGTATCTCTCAGAAAATAGCGCAGAGAATTGACCTCAGCAAAATGTGCAGTCGCACATCAATAATTAGCGTAACAGCTTCGCCCATCGATAGTAATCGATCTTCTCACTCGTCGCAGGTATCTGTTCCAGTCAGTTGACGAATCACACGAATTATTCAACGTTTAGATACCATATATTAATACTTCGATTCAAAATGTTCTTAGCGTTTACGCGACAAACCATTCGATCGCTATATACTACCAAGTACAATAGTCCCCGCATTTATTCCATTGCTCGATTCTTTCAACGTCAAACGAACCCCATACGATTCAAACCTGTCGATGGCTTTTATCATACCTTTCGTGACAGTGCGATACAGTACTTCTGTCTAAATAAGGATAAATATTATTTTAATGCCGAGCTTTGCTTTCGCATAACTGCAAGGATACTTCTCCTAACCTCCCTTTTCCTTTTGACAAGGGTTTAGTGAGGAGGACCCAGGAGTAGAGAAAGGAATCCCTGCTACAAGTTACCAGGTCTCTTTTCAAGTATGCCACGAAAGTCAGTAAGAGTTATTAAACGTGCACCATCAATGCACGCTAGTGAGACGAATCGTTCAAATGATTAAAAAAGAATTGTACATTACTTATATATCCCTTTTGAAAACTGCTAGAACCACATTGACAATCCCAAGATAGCGACTATCAAGCGGGGACTACCGTAGTACATTTGAACGTCCATTGATCCTTAATTATCGAGCACGAAACTCGTGGAAAGTTTTGGAAAGGTAGATCGATAGATCTTGGTTCGTAGTTTGTCCCAAAAAAATGGTTCCCTCCAAAGACATTTGTGCAGTTTAATATCGACGAGTTGATGAAAGAGACATTGAAACCTACTGGACCATTGATCACGTGAGAAGACGTATAAAAAAAAGTGCTATGATACTTAGTGCAAGATGAATTGAACGCGCGAGCAGAGTCGCCAGATCAAGACTCGTGTTCCCTTCCGTCGTGTTCTGGTCACGTGTGTCTGGTACTGACGGAGAGGAGGTAATCACTTTTTCCCTCGAAATCGCGTTCCCTCATCTGGCGAAACTGCGCGCGAGCTTCGTGTCTCGCGATCAGAAGAGTGAATATCAAAACGCTTACAACTGTAGTAGTCGAGAATGGAAATGAACGTGTCGCCGTGTGTTGTCGAGCAAGAGATAGAAAACTGGGTAAAGCTTGAAACAGTTTAATAACGAGTGACACTTAACTAAGTAATTTACTCGCTGGAAATTCCACGAAACTTAACGAATAGCTTCTACCTTAGCCACGCAAAGGAAATGCTGTTAGATATATACTGTGCGGAGAGACGGTTTTCATAAGTGATTGAATACAGCTCTCTGTACTTCGAACACGAATTCTTACGATCTGTTTGTTAGCGCGACAATTGTACAAATATTCTAGAAGTGATAGAAACGCGCTCTCACCGGAATCAGTTTGGCTCGTCACACAATTAGTCGACGCTTCAACTTAGGAATCGTAGAAAGTTTCGTCGATTGTCTATCATTTAATCTGAACTCCCTTTATGAAAGACAACGATGCAGGACAGGCCCGGACAACTTCTTTCGTGCTGTCGCTTCGCGACTCCCACAACCAGCGTATCCCTTCCCCTACTATCAACTTTTTCTTGCGAGACTCTGAGAATACGATCTCCTATTCGCTCCTAATCTCTCCAGTCTCCTCTTATGCTACACAGGAGTAAGGAAAACAATCGTTTGTGACTCGCGAGCCGGAAGTTGCCCAGGCCTGATGTAGGGCATAGCTCTTTGCATAGAAAACGTGTCTCTACATTCAAAATGTGCCTCCAGGTTACACTAATCAACATAAAATACGTGCTGAATGAAAGAAATTCTTAGACGCGTTCACAAAAGTATTTCCGCGTATATTGGTCGTACTAAGACGCTTGAAAATAAGATGATACGACGGTAGTGGTTTGACACCTTGGACATTTAATCTAGAGTGTCAAAATCGTCTCTCAATTATACTCAGTTTCTATAAGGAATTAATTAAACGATCTGGATTAGAAACAATAAAAAGATTAACCCTCGTGTAGCCAGCCAGAACGTATAGATTAATTAACCCTTAGCACTCGAGTGGTAACTGTACCATCATTTAAAATATTATTTAGATTATTAAATATGTTGGTATCTAATTTATTACTGAAAATAAAAAGAATTTAAAAATTTTAAAATACCTCTGAATGTAAAGAGTTACAACCTTTTTGTATATAAGACTGTATTCTATACTTCTCTGATTTCAGGATTATAAATTAATATATTAGCAAGCAAAGAATGGACATTCACAGAAATTTTGTAATACTTTTAGAGGTACATTAACAAGTTCTTGAAAGAAATGGAATGAATGGGTGCCCGATTGACTAAACAAGGGTTAACCTGTCTACAAGAAGTACCTTCAAACAAAAATATTGTTTGTACAACCAATAAATAATGCGTTACATAGTTCTAAACATCATCGATTACATGTACAGCGGTAATTATGGTCCAAGAGGCAATGCATGTAATATCTATTAAAAGCGTTCCGAGGAACGTGGAAGAAATCGCTACGAGTTTAAAGTTACAATTCAAAGGGATTCCAGAAAAATTCGACCGTCCAAGAAGAGGCGGGAACACTTCGAAGCGAAACTGTTAATTGTTAACGAACTAATGAAAGGATATCGTGAACCTGGTTTCGGAAAAGCGACGACATTCGCATAATTAATCTGAGGGATCTCACGCGGGAAAATGTTAACGAGGCACGCCAAGTTTTTCCGCGGAACGTGTCTGACGCCGAGGCGAGGGAACGATCGCGTGAATCCGGCTCTCAAATTGATGCGATTTGAGATAAGCACCGTGTTAATGACATCGCGTTTCCCGGGGAAACGGCCGCGTAATCAGGACGAACGCAGAACTTCGCTCGGATGAGCTTGCACCGAGAACCGGCGTTGCGAGATGTCGGGCAGGAAAAAAATTTTTTAGTAAGTGTTTCCGCGGTGGATCGCGCGTCGCGCGCGGACAATAACCGCGTTCCCTGCATCCGACAAACTATCCGAACGCATTCGGTAAAAAACTTCCAGAAACAAATAATAAGTAACAAACGAATCTGCGAAATGGAAGAAAGTGTCTTTAATATAAAGAGCAAAATTGAACCAGTGAAACCAATGCAAAATAATTCGTTAATCTATATCCTAAAACTTTCACATTTCATATACTATGTAGTATTTTATTCTCGAGTCACGTTATGCATTCTCAAATGGATAAAACAATTATAAACAAAATCAGTTCCACAATGAAAAACCTTTGGAATAATTTTTTAATGGAACGATTCTTATGACGAGTAGAATGCTGCGCCACACTAAAAGAAAATTTATAACCTTATCACCTTGATAGACACGTGTTACGAAAAAAATACTTGGGAGACTTTATTTATAACGTATAAATAAAGAGTGGAATCCAGAGAATTCCAAGGGACCTCGAGACACGGGTGACTCGAAGAAATCAACAACACATGGAAGCCGTCGTGATAGTTCGTTAATGTCAGTTTAATCACACAGAAGTGGTTCTAATGTACAAGTAGGAAGTTGCTTCGAGCGTTTCTTTGGTATCGTTTCGGTGAACTGATTCACGGTGATCGCTCGAACGTAGGACGCTCTAGATTTTTTTTGTTTAAACCACACACCTATGTACACTTACGTCTCGCACCTGTATCGTAAATCGTCGACCTCGCTACTCGCGAGAAACAAAGCGCATATTCGAAAATTAATGGTATCCGTGTCTCGGTGGCCGAGTTTCGAACATCGTGCCTGTACAACCCGAGCTGTCCGGTTTCACGAGCCACCGATATCGTGTCCACCGAATTTACTGTTCGGTGTTTGCCTCGTCGTCGTTTGGTCCGTAAACGAGTATCTCTGCCGCGATCGGCATGCTCCTGCCTAGACTTATCGCGATACCATTCCGATTGATATCTAGATAACTTCATCGTTTTATCTACGCCGTACAACTACAGTTTACTCTCTCGGTCGTTACTTATATAAATAGTTAATCGTTAAATGCTGTATATAGATGCCTCTGTCGTATCGCGGGTACCGCGTCGACCCGTATCGACGACTCTGGAAGGAAATAAATTATTTCATGCGTCTATCTATTGCGTCCAGTGTGTTTGTGTGTGTGTGAGAGAGATAGAGTGAAACGTCTGTCGACGATGTGGAAGGTAATGTACAGTACGCGAAAACGAAATAGCTACCGATCTCCGCTGCTCGATACTACACCTATATACAATACGAACGGCGAACGCGACGCAATACCACCTTCGCCAGCTATTTATTTTTTTTTTAGTCGAGCTATACGCCCTCGACAGCGAGAACACGGTTTCGACGAAATCGGCTCGAACACGTGTCTAGATCGAATATATAAAAACGGGCTCCATCGTTGGCACCTGCGAGGTTGTGTCCGCCGCAACTTCTATTGTTCGTTGATGGACGAAATGATTGTTGCCTTCGAGTCGCGAATTTGTAATTCGTGAACGAACGCTTGGTACAGTGTCCGCGATTCTTCGGATTCGAACGCGTCGTGATACGGCGAAACGGATGGACGTTCGTCACGGTGTGATTCGCGCGATATACCGTGACGTTTTGGTGTTCCGAATTGCACTCGCTTGCTAAACCGTCAACTCAATTACCCGAACCGTTTATTCTCAATGAAAATCTTAAGATCGTAGGACGTAACATTAGCAACAGGTGTAAGGAAAAATTGTTCAAGCATCGGATAAACATCCTTCTGTAAACGCGAGTTCTCTCTGTCTCGGCTATCGAAAACGTTGCGCGCTATGAAAAATTCGTCAGAATCTGTGGTCCGAAAGTTTCCTCGACATCGAGATCGCCCCCCTTCCCCCCACGTATAAAATCATAAAAAGATACTTCGATCAGCAAAACCCACTGTGAATCCTACGTAAACGCGTTCCAAAGCCGTTCGAAATATCAGACTTGATTGTAGCACTTTCAAACCGATCGATCGTACCGTTCAATCATAAAAAAAAGAAAAAAGAAAAACACGTAACAAGTTCATCACCGTGGACCCGACGAGTGGATCTTCGCTTGGAATGGACACGGGAACGAACAAATTGGCAAACGTTCGTCAGTCGACACCCTAACGATTATCAAAAGCTGCTGCCGGCTGTGTGCGCGTCGAGTTGCTAGTGCCATGCGGTCGAAAGTATTCCCTATATTTCCGGGCCGAAGCCCCTTTCGAATAACGTTCAACGCGTGGACACTATCGCGGAGAAACAAACCGTTCGCCGAGAGCCAGTGCTACGGAGCCACCGGCGCTTCTTTCGACCCTTCGGCCCGCCATTGTCCGCGACCACCTGCACTGACTCCCACTAATATTCGGATACTTTCAAAAAGACGATAACTTTTTTTAATATTCTACTATACGATTTGAACCTTCTTCGAAAGCTAGAATATTTTAATCCTTTTATTTTTTTTAATTCTTTAATACTTTTTCTACAATTCCGATTCATTGCAATTGTTGACAAAAATTTTGTTTCACATCCTGTAGCAAACTAATGGCTCCAGCTTCCTAAAAATGTTCAAATCGTATAGTACAATAATAAAAAAAATTTATCGTCTATTTAAGAGTGTCCGAATATTAGTGGGAGTCACTGTAGTTCGCGAACGAGTAAACGTTCCTTATCCTCTTACTTACTGACACATCGAGGAAAACGTGCTGATCTACTTCGGAAAACTACTGTTCTACGATAGCTGCGCTACGCGGAATACACATGTGCGTACAGGGCACACACACATTTATTAATTACACCACCGCGGCGCGAAATCACTCGTTATCACGATGCTCGCGGAACAACCACCACCACCACCCTCTACCGTTCACCGTCTCCGCATGATCCTGTATACATAAATTACCTACTACGTCTAAACGTGACGAATACAAAGTGTGCGTATACCCACGCGGTACTTTTCTAGTGTCTTATTATTTTGTTTTTTTTTTTTGGCAGTATCTCGTGTTCCGTTCGTCCCTTGTTTTCGGCTGTATCGCCGATGGCGGATCAAGTCCAGCCTCCTCGATCATCGGACTTGTCTAACGATCCCCCGCTCGTATGTACATACATACACGCATTATACATGCAATCTTTGGTTTCGCTACGGAGCAATCGTGTACGGAGCACCAAATCGGAATGACACCCGGTGTGCCAACTTACAAACAAGTGTCTCCGGCTCCATTCGATATCTACGAAAGTCTCGTGTTAGGCCTGCACCCCGAAAGAACGGAGACTACGATGCTACGCGTTGCTCGACGATATACGCTGCTGCGACACCTTGCGACCACCTGATCAGGTTCGCTGCGTTCTACCAGCAAGGAACTTCCGATTAATACACGGCAATCACTGTTTTTAATATCCCTATCGAACAGCCGTTCCCTAATAATCTCTCGTCTACGTCTCTCCTTTCTAACTGCTCCAATAAGCTTGTTAATATTAAACACAGTTGATCGATGAAATCCGATGGAAGTTTCAAGCTTATATCTTCAATATATTCGCTCTTACGTTGTATCCAACATCGAGGATCCTTACGTTACAGAGAGCCTTCGTAGTGGCTCCACAGAGTATTTAAATATACTGTGTATATATATACATATATATATATATATATATACGTATGCGTATTAGATAGATATTTGGTACCGCTTCTTCGTGGTATAGTTTCGTTTTCCTAATCGCGAGGTTCGTCGAATTAGCACTCGAATAAATACACTAGCTGCGGAGAGCTTTATCCGTCTCCGTTCGTTCCCTTTTCTTTATATAATACAATAATAGGTTGAACTTCGCCCCCGATGAATTTTTAACACATTACCTACCGAAAGTCTATTAACCCTTAGCACTTGGCTGTCCCCTCTGAGGCACTACTAAAAATTGCTGTACCATTCTTCGAAATATTGTTTACATTATTAAATATATCAGTATCTAATCAATTACTAAACATTTAGAACTATTGTATAAGGTAATGTACCAATTTCATATCCATAAAATTGCAAAAATCATAAGCTATATTCTAGATCGGAAGAAATGTTTAATTTTCCAGTTAAAATAGCTCCGAGTGCAAAGGGTTAATAGGATTTTCATTAATTGTGCTGCATCAAAAAAAAGCACAGAAATTTTCTTTTACATTACAATCTTAAATGAAACTATTATATGAGGTTAATGAGGGTGACTTGTTGGTTCACAACGCAAATTGCTGTTGCCATTGAAGGTTTCATTAAAAAGTGTTTAGCCATGTACCATAGATAATTTCAAAATTATACAATAATAAACGGTTGGTAATGTGTTCACGTTTCTAAACGTAATCCTGTTGATTTTCCGGAGAACATGCTGAACATCTTCAGCAACTCTAACGTTAAAACTTGGATTTTCGGTAATCATCTCCCGAAACTCTACAGAATTACATTTAAAAACAAGTTAGAAATTTCAGCCGTAAGCGAAGTTTAGCCCAATAATACGTGTGTGTCTGCGACCGTGTGTATGTATGCGACTATCCTGTGTACGGCGTGTATGCACGCGTGTATGTATTTATACGTAACCTTAACACCTGGAATACAAAACGAGGCGTGAACTGTCAGTCTTGGGCGATGAAAAACGTCGAGAAAACGGTGGCAACTTGTACGACGCGGCGGAATCGATCGTGGAAGAAAAATAATCGAACCGCGGACGAATAAATCGATCGTTGTCCATGGTTTCGCGTGGGCGGCGGAGTAGGGGGATGGGGGTGGAGGGGTGCGGCGGCGAAAGAACAATTCAGCCTCAAAGTCTCATCAGTCGTTAGTACTTACTTACTTGGGATCGAAAATTGAGCATATTGGAATTTGTCAGCTCGCCCGTGTCGTTTTGTCGTGGGAATGTGCTTCTTTTTCTACTCCGTTTTGTTTCGCTTGTCGTGACTCGTGTCCGTGTGTACGGGGTGTGCGTGTGGCTGTGTGTGTGCATGTGTCAATCGATTTTTCACGAGCCGCAGGGAGGGTGTGTTTCCATCTCGAGCTCTCTTTTTTTCCGGTTTTCGCTTTTGCTTTTTTTCCCTTTTTTTTTTTGTTAGTTTCTTTGTTTCTTTTAGTTCATTTAGGCGAGACATCGATGTTACGTTCCTCACTCATCCGTACCGACACAAAAAATCGTGCGTATAACTAGAAAATATCTACGGTGTCAGGAGCATTATTTTAGTCGAATAATACTGATCGTGATAGACGCCCGTCGCGCGGTGAGAACGTTCGCGAGAAACAATCGCGTTTCGCGCACAGAGTGTTCCATTTAACCTGATCATTCTGTCTCGGAGCTTTCAAGCTTTCGAAAGCGATAAAACTGATTGGTCGATCGACGATCGAGTTCAATCTAAACGTATATGTATATCCACGACCGTTGTGGTATCTAATTGTAAAAATGTGTGCACCATCTTGTTATTAAATTGGAGAAATATCAGTGGGCTCTTGAATGTGAAATATCTATACCTACGAGTAATTAATGTTAACCGAATTATACGATAATATGCTTATCGAACACCGTGTCGCCCTAGAATCGTATCAAAATGTAACTTGGCTCCTTTGATCGCTTCAATCGTCACAAAACATGTCACGATTCCGAAGCTTTTCTACTACGGTTCTCCTCGACAAAACTTCTCCAAGCGAAACCATAAAAGCGATTCGTCGTTGGACATATTTTCTTTTGAAAACTTTCGCTGAGACTGTGCGCGCGCAACGATTCCGCGACGTTCGAATGCTCCGAATTGAATACAACACGCTGCGAAGCTGAACGAGCGTTTTAACAAAGTTCGTTTCGAATTCGTTGTTTCCGGATAGCTGTCAGTCTCGCCACGCGATCGCGCGAGAAACGTGTAAAAGATGAGCCACTCGATTGCTTTCGAGCATCCAGACAAAAATCTTCATCGTCTCGGTTCCTTCTAATACTCTCGGACACGGAGAATCACAGTGTCGCTGTTCGAGGGTCGGTCGGATTAACGGTTCCGTGAACTGTGGAAATTTGGCAAAGTATGATTCGACGGTCGTCCACTTACCTGAGCCGCCGCGAGGCCCTCGGTGACTCGCCCCAGGAAAAAGTGTTCATACAAACTGTACGCCGAAACGCTCTACCGCATACGTGTATAACGCTACTACAAAAGTTCGTGACATAAAAAGGTAAACCGGGTAAACGGTGCACCGGTGCCCCCCAACGATCGTTACGTAGAATCATTAAAAAAAAAAAAAACAGAACGATGCGATCGTGATCGCTTCATTCGAGACAATGTCCAAGTTCCCGTACAGCAAACGGTAGCTCCGTCATTACTGTAGAAAGAATTGCGCGCCTGTGCGAACCTTCGTTCACACTCCGTTCACACTCCGTCAAACACACATCCCAGCTGAGAACTTCCGAAAAGCTACGATTCGATCCGTGCATCCTCTGAAATCGTGCGTCGAACGAGAGGATGATTACCTGCCTCCTAACCGGAAGTCAGAGCATCATCGTTGGCCTGCCTTGATCTAGCCATGGCCGGTTCAATTTCGTTCGAGAGAAAAAAAAGAAATGTTTCGAGCTTCTCGGTATCTCTGATCTGTCTAGAGTTCCTCCGATAGAGCGATCGGCGCTCTCGAGCCGGGCTTCATGTCCTTGACGCCGATGCCGATGTCGTCGACGGGCACGGCCGCCAATTTCAGCTGGTTGCCGTTCAGCTTGATGTCGTTCACCGAATGAGACCGTCCGTGAGTGACCAACGGCTTCGCGGTCTGATTCGTGCTGGTGTTCGAGTTCGAGCTGCTGACGGAGTTGGTAGTCGAATTTGTTGCATTGTTCGTGCTCGAGGTGCAGTTCGCGGTGGTGCTCGAGCCGGAACTCGAGTTCGAGTTCATGTCGTGCGGAGGACTAGGGACCTGGATGATCGGGTTCACGATGGACGACTTGGCTCTCGGTTTTGGCCTCGGATTGCTGCACGAGTTCGAGCCTGGCACCATAGTCAAAGGCTGCTCGGGTTCGCGACCAGTTTCTACGGCAGAGTCCGGCGACGCTGGCAACTTGGTAGTCGCCGGTGGTTTCGTAGAGAACGCGATCAATTGGTTCGCGGACTGCGATCGTACCGTGTGACCGCCCAGCTTATCCCTCAGCGCCATTTGATAAGCTACCTCGAACGCCTGGCCGAGAGTCAGAATCACCTCTGTCGCTTGGTCCTGGAACAGGCAAATCTCGCTTCGTACATTTCTAAGGAGAAACAAGTTGCGCGACTATTTTTTTTTATTTATTTATTTATACAGTGTGTTCAGGCTATTACTAGCCAGCATTTTTATTTTGTAAATAGTAATTATTAGAAAAAAATGATAGAGGAAAAAGTAGTACTGTTTTTTTATGCGTAACACAATGACATATGCATTTTTGTTTTATTTAGATTCTAATCTAAAGAAAACATGGATTACGACTAAAAAATATAATCATCCACTCTGAAGGGGTGGAAACAGTCCTCAAAGAAGGAGGTCAAAACCATATTTTTTGAGATATCTTTTTTAATGGAAAATGTAATCGTGCAAGATATTGCACATTCTTTTTTAATTCCGATAGAAGCGTTTGGAATTAAAAATAAAAGTGAGAAGACTTACCATTGTCGGCACACAAAAGACGTGACAAAAATGTGTCGGGCTGTCGTGGTCCTTGGTGATGTACGCGAAATGAGTAAGATCATCGGCGTCCTGGCAGGCGCAGTGTATATTGCGAATTTCGTGCACGCAAATGGGCTCCTATCGATTTATACGATTCCAAATGCAAAAATGCAAATAGCAAACTTTATAAATTTCAATGTTAATCATTCATGGCGAACGTTTGCATAAAAATACATTAGATATCAGAGAAACTATCGATTCATATGTTTGCAATTTTTATGTGAGTATACCGTAAAGCTTTGATCCAAGAAAAACCATCGTGTTTTTTTATGCTACCATGAGGGATTAACGGTAATGTGTGCTGGATAATTTCACTGGAAAAAAGATATCTTACGTTAGTAATCGTATTCAGGAAACGAACACCACGAAAAGAAATGGCCAATGTGATGTCAGGAGTGACTCTCGGCTCGCGACACGTTTTCTTCAACTTCTGTATAGACTTCTTTGTAGACTCGGTGCCACGCAGTTCTTTCACGACGGTGGAGCCCAGATACTGTGCAATTTTAGAACAGAAAAAAGATCCTGTCTCTAGAATCACGACGGAAAGCATTGAATTTAACGTGTAAAATAAAAATGGGTGAATTGTTATCCTAGTCTCTTTTATGCAGCTATTTTTTAGGAGCGTACGGGGGTTAAACATTGCATTCCATTAGCTGTTTCAAATTTTACCAACACATTTTTTCATGAATGCATAAAGTCTACTCGTCACAATTATTTATAAATGTTGATAGTATATTTATGAATTGAGAGAGCACACACACACACACACACAAGAAACACTAAGATAGTTCTAAAAGAAATAGAAATGTTTGGATTCAACGTACCAGCTGTTTGCATTGCCCAATTTATGTTAATATCAGATGAAACTCGACGTGGATGAAGAACTCTGGCAATGCATGTAATACAATCGAAGAAACCGTGGCGTGGTGGAAACAGCGAAAAATTGCCGTTGTTGATCAAAGTATCAAGAAAGTTCTAGCGTGTGTGGTAGCGCGAGACAATATGGCACCGGTAACGAGCCAAGAAAAAGGAGAATAGGGGGATGCGAAATCAATTAGACTTACGTTGGCGATGTACGTGACGCAGCCGGCGACTAGAGCTTTTGGCTGGTGCCTCCATTGCGTCTTCAGGGTGGATGGGACGCCGAACAGAAGCTCCGACGGTGCCCTGATCTCGAGCTGTTCCGGTGCCGAGATCGCCCCATTATGCGAACTGGGTCGCTGGGGTGGCTGCGGGGCCGGTCTATTTTTGCGGTGCCTTAATGTGCCCGTGGTAGTCGAATTCGTTCCGGTTATCGACGTGCCGCCATTACCCTCCGCCGTTGTTTCCGGCAGTTTTTCTCGTATCTCCTCCTTCAGCTGCTGTATGTTCGTCTTCTGCGGAAACGAGGGTATACGGGCGTGTCACCAACGATTCTTCTTAACACTGATACTACAGCAAACTTTTCTTCGCTGTTTCTGTTCCAAGGCGTACTTAGCGTGTACATCATACATCGTTCACGCTAATTAGAAACCGACTACAGTAGTGCTCACTTAACCCCTTGCCTTACAATGTAGTTTTACAGTTTCAGTGACTAGAACGTTTTTTGTAGATCGCAATCTCTTAACGAAAGGAGAACGTTGATATAAATTAGCCTAACCCTCCTGCCTATATTTTCTCCAATAGCTGAATATTAATAAAACGAAAATGGGAATTGTTAAAATACATTTTTATCAGAATGTGTTCAGAATCTTCGTCACGTGTCAGACACGATATGGTAAGGTTACAGAGTGATAACTTTCTCGCATTCAACCCCAAAAACCCCTAGAAACGTATTGTCCAAAACTTCTAAAGCTTTCTACGTTCGAAGATAATTAATCCAGTAGGATCAATATAAAATAGGTAGAAAGTCTCACGAAGAAATTGAACTTTAAACAAAGTATGTGATGGTGCAGGTATTATTTTAAGAGTTCTAGTCACGAAGATCGTCCGATACCAGATCGCGGATACAGACGAAAAGAGACTCGTCTCTGGCAACTAACAAAATCGAGTCGAACGCAATACGAAAAGAGACACCGACCGATGTTGTCGAACGCAAAACCATCCCCATGGTCTCGCGAACACCCGAACAACAGAAGGAAACATTTTTTTATATTCTCCCTGGTCGCTGAACCGTGTGACACAACGTTGCACCCGTTTCACCGGTCCCGATACGTTGCCGAACGAAAAAAACAAAACCGGGGAAAAGGGCGAAAAAAAGAGGAAGAGGCGGAGAGAGAGAGAGAGAGAGAAAAAAACGAGAGAACCAACCCGTCAGCGAAAAATTTTTTGCAAGGCGACGCAAGGCCACGCTCGCAAAATCCGGCGCGCGTCACAGAACGTACAATTACACGCGTAAAAGTCGCGTTTCGAATATCCAACCCTGTCACAGGGCCTCGGTCTGCCCCGAAAAAGAGGAAAACTTTCGACGATCTAGCCGAGCGAAACGCTCGGCACACGGGCTGGTGTACACGAGAGAGTTACGATCGAATCGGATTCGAGGCACGCGAGCGTGTCGCCCGAATTCGGATTACACGCCGCGAATCATTTGTTACATCTGGCTTGGCTGTATAATTTGCGAAAAACAAGGGGACACCGGAAAACCAGAAACAGAGATGAACAGAGAAAAAAATGGGGTGAGTTAAAGAGATTGGGAGGCGAGCGGATAATAAAAAAGAGAGAAAGAGAGAGGGAGAGAGAGAGAGAATGGAAGAGACGAAAGTAGACGGAAAGGTTGACAGACACGAGATTTGAAGATCGGCGCGACGCGACGCGACGCGACGCGACGCGACGGGGGGTGGCGCGTCGCACGTCCTCTCGGACCGCGAATCGTGAAATTCGATTACCGGCGAAAGAATAGACGTAAGGACCAGAGAAACGGAGGAACAAAAAGAGCAATTTGGGCGTGCGCGCGGGTCGACCGGGCGGCGATTAATCGAATTTAATTAGCTAATTAAGGGAGCAGCGCCGAAAAGACGAGCGGGACGAGGTAACGGAGTGGCTCGTTAACGGATCCGCGTATCGCGCTCGAGGCGCCCGAACAAAAACCATTAACGTCCGCTCGAGCGATCAGCCTGAAAGCTTTCTCGAGTGTCGCCTGCCCATCTCCCCCATACACCCCTGATACACCACCTGCGTCATCGTCCCTGTTTTCCGTATACACGTATCGGTGTACGCGCCCCGCGAACAGGTGAGTCGAAGCACGCGGGGCGAGGCACAAGCGTTACAATAACGGCTCTTCAATTAGCCACGATATTTACATTATGACGCGATCGGCTGAAAAGCCGTCAGAAGCGATCGAGCTTGCCGTGTCACACAGCCGCCACCCCTCGAGCCTCGTCGTTTCGTCCTCTTTTGCCCAAGTGTACGACCCTTGTCAGACACCCCGGTGAACCGTTCACGGCAATTCTTAACGGGATTGTTGCAACGCTCCTCCTCCTCCTCCTCCTCCTCCACCTCCTCCTCCTCCTACTCCTCCACCTACTTCTCCAACCCTCCCATCCTTCTACTCGTTCTCCTACTCTTACTCCTTTGCCGACACGCTGATTCTCTGTTTCCGCTGCACCGTTAATACGCGATCTTCGCGATGTGACGCGCCCCCTCGACGCTCGCAGGTGAGAGAATCGACGGGAGAAGAGTGTCAACCCCCCGACGGGACCGTGATATCGCGTGACGAACGTCATTAGCCTCTTCCAGTCGATGTGCCTTGCAACAGCGCACCCCCGAACGGATACACTCTGTCTATCAAGAGGGCTACACCAGTATTGCAACTTCAAACAATCAAAGGAGAATGAACAATTTTAACAGGGTATGTTCTATACCTTGCAAACAGTACACACCGCGACAAAACTGTACGACGTGTAAGGAATAAAATGTGTTGTTCCAACGGAGTTGACACGATGTGAATACGTCGAAAGATGGTAATTATTACCAATGTATTTATATGGAACTCGTTGGAATTATTAAGAGAAGAAATAAGTGTCTATGCAGCCAAGTTCCTTGCAATCGATGCACAACATTTTTATTTTGCATAGATCAGCAAGAATAAAAAGCCTATGTCATCATTGCGAAATAATGTTAATATACATAATGTTTATATACATGGTTTCAAAAGAACTGTCACGTGTACAGCAAATTTTTTGTAATAAATGTTAAAATGGCAAGCTTTCGCAATTCTTTTAATGTTATGATACGTTTCCGAAAAAATTTTTATAATCACGTTCAAAGCTCTCTTCAAATCATGCAACAGCTGATAAAAACATTTTCGATCGAACTGCTAATAACTAGACTGCGGATTTTGATGCATTTGTGACAAAATCGAGTAGGTGTGATTCAAAACAGGAAAAAGATTAAAAGAGTTTACCAATGCTGATACACTATTTTTAACATATAAAAATTTTATTTTGCATAAAGATCCGCAGTCTACTGATAACAGACTAATTCTCTGCTGATCACGATTCGCGATTCATTCTGTCTAATTATAATCGTTCCTTGGACAGTAGACCGTACCTGTTTCCCTTTCGCGTGTATAGTTCTGCCGCAACGAAATTCCATAAGAAACCGATTAGTATTCGATATGCAGGAACGATTTCACTTACCAAGGTGTTCAGATCCTTATTGATGTCCTCCAGGTTTGGACCGGTGCAATTGCGATTCTGTGCACGAGTATTTGACCCGCTGACTGATGCGAGGATCCTTTTCCTGTGCGCTGGCTTTTGAATCTCCAACACAGCTGCGAGTTCGACTTCCCAAACGCACCTCACGCGATCCATATCGGTGTACAAGTGCTTTTGGAAAGTCTCCGCGTAATTCTGCAGGTGGATACTCTTCAACCACTCGACCACCGATTGGCAGTTGTTACCGACTCGCTTTTCCACGCGTTTGCTCAACAAACCAACCGCGTCCATGATCACGGCTCGCTCCTGGTCGCTGGTGATCCCCATATCCTTCAGATCCGACTCGTCCATGACTCCATTCTGTGACATCAACGCAAAGTTTGCTCGAGGATTATCTTAACCCTTCAGTGCACGCATTGGGTCGTTCACTTTCACCTCAAGAATTTCTTTAGTTTCTGTATAAGGTATGGAAGAGCATGCTCTTTTCCTTGCGTAACCAGAAATTTTGGTGTTAGGTTGATTCGCACGAGAAGATGTGAGAAATCCAAGATTCGATCCTGCAGGATCAATGGTTCTCAAATTATAAATGTTTGAAGTTCAGCCATTTACTTTTTCTAATGACAAACACGCGGTAATGCTCATTATTAATTAGTTGATTGGTGATTAGGACTGGCGGAGGAGATTGGCCGAGCATTTCTCACATCTTCTAATACAAATCCACTGAATAAACTAGGACAACTTTATAGGAGAAAGGCAAAAATTTCAGGTTACGCAAGGAAAAGTTTACAAGAACCGCAATTATTTTTGCGCCAACTTAATACCGTTTCAATTTTCTTTAACCCTTCAATGACGACGATCCTTCTACATGATTAACGTTACAAGATGTTACCGTAATTTGCTGGCGTTCTAGACTTTTTCATATTTTTCATAGCTATGTTCGTATTACAGAAAGTAAATGATAAAGTACGAATGAATTTTTAAATATCAAAGTCAATATGGTGTACCGACGTCATTCGTGGATGTTTAAATTATATTGGAAGTCCTCAATGAATTCGTTCCTTCTACCACATTTTCTCAAACGAAATCATATATTTTATAAACACGAGGTATTTTATATCAAATCAATCGCAAAATTCAGAGCTTCCCAATGACGTACAGTTCAAAAGGAATGGGCATTGAATGAGGTTATAACGATACGATAAAAGAAGCACCTAGGAGTTTACAACTAGCAGTAGTTGTATGCAATATAGGAACAATAGAAATGAACGTATACTCACGATAAACTCGAGATCGTCGAAACCGTAATTGGTTAAAAGAGTCTCGTAATCAGCCAGGCCCAACGTTGACAACCACTGACCGACGGAAGTCGAAACAATGGGGCTGCTGCTGGTGTCTGAACTCAGACCTGCGTACAAATCAGACAGAACCGCGTAGTTAATTCATGAAAGACACCATCCATACAAACCCCCCACGCGTCTCCCTCGTTTGCCCGTTTCTGCGAACCGAATTGCACTTCGATGACGTCAAGTAATTGCGGAAGACGTTAAGGGGGTATTCCCATTCGTCGCGGTCGATGCAGTCATCAAAAAATAGTTTCCCTACACGATCTCTGTCCCTGCTCGGAACAGGCGTAGTTATATCGTGTAGGGAAACTATTTTTGTATGACTAAATTTATTTATATATAGCTGTTCTGCATTTTCGCCCGGTCTCGATGCAACATGGAACGAATTAATCGTGTTATAGAAGGGGTTGACTGCGATTGTCGAAAGGCGAATTGTCGAAATGAAAGATTCAGTTTACCTAGCCTCGTCTGGAACTCCTTCTCGAGCTCGGTGACGAAGACCGACTCTCTAACGAGTCCGGTCCCAAAGGACGCCATGATCTCCGAGATCTTCGCCCATTCCTCCTGCTCGTCGAACGGGCTCATTATGCTAAGGGATTTCTCGTCCCTTTCGCGGTCACGGTCGGACAATCGGAACGGGACCTCTCCGTCCTCGATGCGTTCCCCGCCACCACCCTCGCCGCCGGCTCCCATTCCGCATGCGGATGGCCCGTAAACGTTCCGCAGCCGACGCAAGGTCCGAGGCCGCTCAGCTGTCACGGATCCTTTCAACAAACCTGTCGAAGTTACAACATGCACGTTACACGCTGTCCCAGTGAAAAGAAAAAGCGTACTGTCGACGTGTTAATCAACATTTTCCGCGCTCGATTGGAAATCGTCTGTGTCGCAAGAGGTATAAAACAATTCCCTGCGCTACCTTTCGCCGAAAAATGTTACAGTATTCTCTTCGTAACTATCGAAAAGATCTCTATCGTAACGGTCCAAATTTCTTTTCCACCACTGGCAGATAAAATAACATCGAACACGATAGAATTGCAATTATAATTACTCGTGTAATAAATTATACATTAATAAAAGCGATTAAGGTTCCAGGCGTGGAAGAGGACGACGAATGGAAAAGAAATTTTTCCATCGCTGTCCTTCGCTACGTTCGGCAGACTATGAAGAATGTTGTAAAAACAATTAAAAAACTGTAACTGTAACTAACCTAACTACATTCTATTGAATTTTCAGTTTCAACACCTTTTTCATTTAACACATCCACGAGCTTTCGATCAATTTTCCGGTTACACGAATTTTCTTACGTGCACGCTGCAACGGTGCGAGCGCGTTTAATCTTTTTATTGTCGAAGAATTGTAAACATTGTTGTGAAGTACATACTGCTGCGAAGTACGTGTTTTGGATCGCAGATATAGTTATTAGTAGACTGCGGATCTTTATGGAATATAAAAATATTTTACAACGATTGTGGGTAGCAGAAGTTAAATAAACATTCACTTCACCCCTTGATAGATATTTTATATTGAAAACATCCTAGTAGTATTCTTCGATTTTTCTAATCGTTCGCTGTTTTATATTTCACACAGCTAATTTCTTCACAGATGCATACAAAATTCGCAGTCTAGTTATTGAAACCTATAACACTCGTAGGAAAACATTTGAATGAAAGTACCGATTGACTTGTTGACGAGACCAACGTTCCCGAAATTTGCGATCCAGCGAACGTCGTGTTCGGCAACCACGCTGGCCAGCAATTCCGGACGAGTATCTGGAATCAACCGTCGGATATCCATAATGGATATGCGGCACGTACGAACGAATCCGCGGATACGTTGAATATTCATTACAGATTCGACATTGTTCGATGCCTCCACGAGATTAGTTCTCCGAAGATAATCAAGACCGACTCTCGACACCGATGTCGTTAAACAATGACTCGTTGCCCTTAAACGCGAAATTCTCCTTCGTTTAATCTCGATATGTTCGGTACAATTCCGCTAAAAAATAGGAAACAAGAATATGTTTCTCTATTTCGATTCTAACAAACATCCTAACAACGTGATCCTAACAGAAATCCTCATCCGTGGAAATCTTTCACCGACAAAATACTTGCATTCCTTCCAAAGATACTATAAGAAATAATTCTGTTTTGTCGATTGTGGATAATGAATAGAATTTAGATATGTAATTTATATACATTGTTAGGACTTTCCCGAATTGTATAAATAGTGTACTTCAAATTTTTATAATGAAATATAAAATAAATTGAATATCGTTCTTTTCAATTTGAAGCATCTTAAATTATACAGAATGATGTTAATTTTGAAAGTGGCTCAAGTCTATACTTGATAAGAAGACACACATTATTCATTTAATAATTGCTATTATTTAATTGGAATTGTAAATTTAACTCTCTTAGATACTCTTAAGGAGTGTGATACATTATTCTATACGTATACGTATAATTTCATTGAACCGCAAACTCTTAAATATCTCAATTTAAATTAAAATGGACTCGGGCCACTTTAAAAATAAACGGCTCAAACATCGTCGTGATATGTCAGAAGACGTTGACATATTAAAATATTAATTTCCTTCAGTTTATTCTACCAAGAGAGAGAGAGAAACAAAAATAGACGATGTGCTGTCTTCCTGTAAATATTTTCGACTAACTACAAGTGCGCGAAAAGTTTTCATCGAAGTCGGTAATTGACAGTCGATTTTGACGTTCCTATTGGGACCAACGTGGACACCTGTCCGGCAAGCCAATCGATCCGATTACCATTTCAAGATGACAAGACGAGGCAGTTTGTCTTCGCCTTCGATGCTCGATTCGACATCGAAAAGTAGTGATTAAAGCTTAATCAAGTTCCGAGGATCGTTCGACGGACGTTTACGTCATTAGCGGTGCCGCAAACAAGAACCGGAATCGGCCGCGACAGCTCGCGTCGGCGTTTCAAGCCCTTAAACGTCCGACATCGTCACGCTCCGACAGGTGCGAATAATCCCCCTTCCCCTCTCTCTCTCTCCCATTGGTGGTGTTCTCTCATTCTTCGGTCTTTTCATCGTCTGGAGCTTTGGTCGAGGGCCTCGGAGAGCGACCGGGTAACGCCGACATTAAAGACAATCCGTCGTTTTCAGCGGCCTGACAATCGACGCCTCGGTAATACCCTCGGCACGGCGTTCGCCATGGAGATTCTTTCATACGAATTTCACAAATGAGAATTCGCGATACGCGGGGCACACGCGAATGGCCGACGACGTCTGAATGAGGGGCACGAAGAGAAGGGTGAGAGGACCGCCTCGGCATAGACGAAAGAAAAGAAAACGAAGGGAAGAAGAGCGACGCGCGGCACGGAAGGGTAGGAGGGAGGGAAAAGAAAAAAAGTACCACTTTAAGCAGCGGCTATGAACGCCTTTCAAAGACGCTGTGTGTATCCTATCCGCACGGGTGCACCCGAGAGGGTGGCCGCGAGCGTGTACCAGCGTGTATGTGCATGCCTCGTGAAAAGCTCATAAAAATATTAAACAGAGAGAGAGAGAGAGAGAGAGAGAGAGAGAGAGAGAGAGAGAGAGAGAGAGAGAGAGAGAGAGAGAGAGAGAGAGAGAGACGGTGGAGGATACGAGCGAAGTAAAGTGAGGGTGAGGGGTGCAGAGAACGAGAGAAATAGAGAGAAATAGAGAGAGAGAGAGGACGAAGGTGGCTCGCGCGCACGTTACAAGCAGCAAACGTACGTAATTTTAATTAAAGCTCCATGATGAAGGGCGTCGCCTGCTCGCGCGCACTCCAGCCAGCAGCGTTATATTATGTAGGCAGTTATTCAAGTCATATACACAAATTACATAAATCCTCATCGTCGTCCCTTTCTCCCGCTTTCCATCTTCTATCAGCCTTTCCCTTTCCTTCCATCCATCTCCTACACTCCCACCCACTCGCTGCTTACCATCTCCGCGGGATTTTTTTTTCTTCTTTCTGCGTCTCGTTTTTTTTTCTTTTTTTTTTTGTTTTTTAATGCGTCCCTTCCCCTCTCGACACAGCCAGTTCTATCCTTTTCTCGCTCTATCGTTTCTCTCGTTGTCATTCTTCCTGTCGTCGCACGAGCGACCGCTGGCTTTCACGGCGTAATAGTTTCCCTCGCGAGGGAATCCGTTTACTCGCAGTAATTGGGAAGAGCTGCGACATTATGCGCTTTTTCTTCCCCCTTTATTTCATCGCCAGCTCGCCCCTACCGCCAAGGAACCGACAAGCGCGCGCAAACGCGATCCTTACACCCATTCGCCACTCTATGCTCGACCCTTTTTCTCCTCCAGTCACAGTTTTTTACTTCTTTGATATTTAAAGGATCCGCAGTTAAAAGGAAATATCGAAATTTGAAGAATTACCAAAGTTATTCCTATCTTCCTAGCTGCCTATCTTCGCGCAAAAAATCAAACACGTTTTTCTCGAAGTTTTACTTCCGAGCTGGAATAAAAAACAAATATCTCGAAAACTGATTAATCCATTTGAACGAATCTTCGTTTAAATGAACCCTTAGTGATTGTTATTCACAATATTGTTTAGATTATTGAATACGTTGGTACCTAATAAATTACTAAACATTCAACCCTTGATTTGAT
Source organism: Lasioglossum morio (assembly GCA_916610235.2). Classification (NCBI taxonomy): domain Eukaryota; kingdom Metazoa; phylum Arthropoda; class Insecta; order Hymenoptera; family Halictidae; genus Lasioglossum; species Lasioglossum morio. The sequence goes on from OU744334.1 coordinate 14,139,498, forward strand.
CGAACCTGTGCGCTGATACCACCACACATTCTTTATTTCTACTATGAAACTTGAAAAAAAATGTATGATCGTGAAATGTGCTATCTTTTTTGCCCGAGAGTGTGGTCCGTGACTAGGCAAACCATTCGGTCCCCTTAACTCTTTATCCCGTGATTCCTGCCTCCTCGCGGTCGCGGTCCATTAAGCGCTGGAAAATTTGCGGCGCTGCGCGACGCCACGATCCTTGGCGCTCGTAAACATTAAAGTAATCCTTGCGTAAATAAGTGTGCACGCCATGGATTTAACAGGACACGTTTCCCCACGGTTGAAAGACCGGATTCCGTTGGATATTAAAAATCCGTGGCCATTAAGTCACTCGTAAACGACGCGTCGTTACGATTTTCGAATCTGTCCGCTTACACCGCTCGGAGAATGGTCGTTAAAGAGGACTTCAATTGACGACAATAGTTAAAACAATTTTATATTCGATTTGGCCGTTATCGGAGTACCAAATTAATTCGACAGACTGACGCCGCGCCGCAATTTACAGTTTCGAAGACAAATGGCAATACTCGCAATAGTTTATGGTAGTATACTCAACAAACATTTATATAAAATATGTGTGGATCGTAGAGAAATATTGTTGAATTTGTATTTGCAAATAGTTGGATACACGTATCTTAAGTATCTTAAAGTAACTTTAATAAAATTATTCAACAGACTCTACTACGGAGACTATTCAAACAGAAACTGTAAATTCACTGTAAAAAAAACTGTGCATATACTATTGTAAGAGAAATGACCGTTCAATTAAAAGTGACGAGGGATAGAAGCTACTATTCAACAATATTCTTCGGCATATTGGCCAATTTCGATGAAACCCACTTCAAATCTGACTCGGAAAATAATGAATTGTTCATTGACATACACTGTGAATAGCATTTAACTAAGCTAAACAAGCCACTGAATAGTATCCAGTACTAACTCTCCCCTGTTCGTAACGTTCGAAACGAGATCATGCCCCTTTTCAGCTCTGAAACATGAACAGCCGCGGCCCATAAATTATGCTGACATTTGTCATTCAATCATGCTTCGTAATATCAGCCGGGAGTTTATTTATATACAGTGCTGCACTAAATAATAAGACAATTTAGATGTTTACTTAACTATACAGCAATAAAGTATACAGCGAAATTACTTTCAATTAAATTGATCGAACCGGTACGCCAAGAACATCAACTTCGTTTAAACATACGATCGACAAAAAGAAAAGTTATTTCTTTCTTTATGTTTGACGACCGTTGTAATTCCAAGGAAACGGGAAAACTGGTGTTCCGACGACGATCAGACTGTTTAGGCGAGCCTTGACGCGTGTGCTCGATTTAAAAGTCGCGGTTCGTCGATTAAAGTCAATTGGTCGTAGGTGCTACACGCGTTCTTGAGCGAACCACAAGGGAACAGTCATTCGGGTAATCGCGACTGGTGATGGATGCACCAATTTATGGGTGATGTAATGACTCCATTACGGAAATGGATAATTTGCTAATCGCTGGCTAAGATAAGAACGACCCGGACGTGCGACTAGCTCGCCTCTACAGCTTAGCATACTTATCGTTCGAGGTTAATCAAGTGGAACTCGAAATCTCTCCTAAACGCTCGTTTCAATGCGACCGATTGTTAGGAGAATAAAAACTGATGAATGCGTCTTTATTATTTTATGGGCCGATACCTGACATCGCCGAGATTCTGCGATAACGACGGAACAGCAGAATTCCACGGCTTGATGGATCCGCGTTATTGTTAAATGGAAATGCAGTGCTGCTGACTAATGTAAATGAATTATTAATAGGAATTAATATGCAATAGTGTATTGGAATATCGTGGAATAGGATACCTCGAGGTAACTGAAAGAACTCGATTTCGTATAACATTTTGTTGAAGAACTACCACCAAGATTTTGTGGATAATGCTCGTCCGAAAACGTCGTCTAGCTGAATTATTCTCTGTCGAAAGTAAAACAGGTGAGAAAGGAATGGCTGTCAATACGGAACGACTGCGCAACATGATTGAATATGCTAACGACGCTAGCTGACTCATAACACCGCTAATTGAGCATAATCATAATACTCGCTGAATTATGAAATGGATATTCACTTAAAGATGCAACACCAAATGAATTCTTAATAACGTTGCAAATTACGAGCAACGATGTGTGAAGGATTTTATGGTGGAAGGATGAAAAACGCAGCCCCCAACATTTGGATTCAGCACATTTGAAAGTTATGTATTTCTTATGGAAAAATTCACCTTTGCGAACCGACAAACTAACAGAAAAAGTGTTATTTTTACAAATGTTATATCTAAACGAATAAAGATGTCATAAATTCATTTTTGTAGCTATAACTGATATCAAAGAATTTATAACCTTGCTATTGAACATAAATACAGTTGAATCCAAATTTTAGAGACTGCTTTCGCCCCTTTAATATGAACAATGGAACAATAGAAAGTACATGTGTTTGATATTTTTATAAGAACTATTTCCTTTCAGAATTTCATTGAAGTATGCTAATGTAACTTTAGCACAATCCCTTATCATTGTATTCAATAGTTCGAAAAATAGTTCGAAGAACAGTACACTAGCTGATATATTTTTCATTTCTTCGAGAGCAACACTATTTGTTGAACAGTAGAATTGTTTGTGGCAACGCGATGCTGCTGTCACGGGCACCACTAACGTTTCCGTTCTTGCAAGCTGGACGAATTCCTCGATTATCTTCGCGGGACGGCTCCTATCGAGGTGGAATCGTTTATCGAGCGTTAACGTTCCACGTATTCGCGGTCATTTACACGGTAATGCCCTCCACCGTTTGCCTTAACCTTTCTGCGAATCGCGAATACGTTCGAGCCACTGCTGGCATTCGAAAGTATAATCGCGTGAAATCGTTTCGAAGAAGGCCGATGTCTGAGGAAATGGCGATGGTCACTGGTACGCGCACAGAATGGTAACAAGATGGTTGATTGACGTCGCCTTTGCCTAAAACCTTGAACAGCCCCTCACGACAGCTTATCGCACTGTACCCAGGGTGTTTGCGAAATCGTGCAAGGGTACAACCGGCAAGGGGATGATCGCTACCCTTTTTTTAATACCTTATTTAACGTCGCTTTTAGAATTCTTCTATGACAATTATTTCGCGACAGGACCTACAGTTTAAAGGCGTAACTCAAAAAAGTGGTACATACATGTATCGACTTGCTGTCTGCAAATTGTCGGATCTTTTTCAGAATTTTTAGAATTATTCAAAAGAAGAAAACGAGGATAAACTGGGATGTTTGAATAAACTTGGCAAATAGTGAGTTTACTGAAAGTCCGCGCTGCTTTTAAACATGTAGTTGCTAGTTAATTGAAAAACGAATGGTAATTGAATCGAGCAAAGGTGTCTTCACGTTTTGAGCAATTTATTTCGATAAGATAGAATTCTGTATCGTTATCGATGTGACGTGTCGATAAAAATGCAATAAGAATGTAGGATTTCTTGTGTTCTGATTGAAAATACTTGTATGACACTTCATACTTGCAGATCTGGGTAAAAAATATTTCAACTAAGAAATACGAATGTTTGCAAGTACTATTTCTTACAACTGTGTTATATATGTTTCATTAAATACTAATACTAAATTACTGTTTCAAATGAAACATATATGTATAACACCGTTTTGAGAAATAGTATTCGCAAATATTTGTATTTGTTTGTTGAAATACTTTTTACCTAGGCGTGCATATTTGTTGTTTATATGTATAGGATGATTCACACTTGAGGAAAGCAAACGACTCTGTTATCTCTTTCGAGTGAACCGATATAAAGAAACTGGAATAATGTTGCGTTTGAAGTGGGATTGCCGGTAGAGACCGTGTCCGTGTAGGCGTCAAGGTCTCTGGAAGGCCAATTCTCTGGTGTATTAATAAAACTCGATACCTGCTCACTTATGAAAGTGTAATTAACAATGAATCAAGCTCACTTAAGTCTCGGTCAATGTTACAAATCGCGAATTCTCGTAATTTTTTAATCTAATACATTATCAAACTCTTAACCGTTCGCGTCTGACTATTTTCTACTCGACGAATGTTGTTTAAACTTCGTCAATACGCGGTCACAAATTGTCGTAATCTTTGAATCTAATACAGTATCGAATTATCAAAAGCAAGCAGCGGAATTCGTTTTATTTTATTCATTAAAGAATAGTAGATTTCGAGCAATTAAAATACCGATTCTCTCATTCGACTATACGATTTATTAGGCAACTATTTTAGATGCGTGCCGTTCACTCCATAGAAATGCTTAGTACGAAGAAAAATTGCATCGCGACCGTTACCTCTTTGTTAGCACCTAAAACGGAAGCGAGGCGGTGATTAAGATCCGTATCTGTCGGGGCGAAGAGCGAAAATATTTTTCCCCGCATTGAAAAAGTATTTTTTTCACGACGACGTGCCGCTGCTATTTCTGTCACCTCGTAAGTTACAACCCACTCCGGTGTAATTCCCTGAATTAAACGTAACGGGGTCTTGGTTTTCCTGAAAAATTCGCCGAGACGCAACATACCTGACACGATACGGATGGCAGGACGGAAATAAACGGTTTTGGTAGCGTTCTTCGCCGCGGGACTGTTTGTTTTTCCATCGTTTCAAAAAAAGAATCAAGGTTTATGATTTATCGGCGATCGACAAGTCAATTGTTGTTCGTTCGCGCGGACGTGAAATCCAATTGTATATTTATCCAGATGGGCGCTATACGTACAGTGCATCTAAAAAGTATTTTCAACACTAAATTTCCGATTCTCGAGGAATCGTCGATATTCGAACAAGGAATAATTACGTTAAAAAAAAAAGATAAAACCATCGTCCATTTTTCTTTAGAATATTAAATTTCTGCATGATGTAATTGCGAATAATAACAAAACTTTTTATTTAAGTAAAAGTCATTTAAATGATACCAAAAGTGTGATTTCTTTATTATTTCTTATTTGCAAAGAAAAGATTATTACTTATTTGGATTGAAGTGGAAATCAAATAAATAGTTTTTTCTTATTTCTTTTTCTATTCTCTTAAAAAAAATTCAAGTTCTTTTGACCAATTTTAAAAAGGTGTACGATTTCTAAGAGTGCCTACTTAATATAGTCCTCGACTGTGTATCACAATAAAACGAACGACGAATGATTAAAAGTAGAGACTTCAAGCTTTAAAATAACGTTTTGAATATTGACAAACTTTTTGGATTCACTGTATATCAGGGTCGTATTATAACATAACAGATACGGCCAGAGCTGTGTCGTGCCAAAGTTAGAATCGGCTCTAAAAATAACGGAATTGCGAGCCTGAAATAGTCGAGGCGGACAACACGAATTCTACGAGAAAAATGACCCCGGCCCACGTTCCTGATGGACATCGATGCCGCTTGCTTTTACGTTCGAACTATCAACGGTCAATATATAACTGTCCTCTATTTTTCAATACCACAGATTAATCCCTTCGCTGCTGACATCGCAGAAAATCAAATTCACAGTGCAACAGTATATCGCAGTTAGGTATGCATTGCACGCTAGTGTTGGTATGCTCTAGAGCAGTGTTTCTCAACTCGTGTGGAAATATCGAGCGGAAGTGTCGAGCACAAATATCATACATAAAAATAGACAATGGTCTGCGAATTTAGAGGCAGTTCGAGCTTCGAAATAAATTGAAATTTGTTATTGTACTTTTTCTAACGAAGTTATTCCTTGTTCGAGTATCGACAATTTCTCGAGAATCAGAAACTCAATGTCCAAATTGTTTTCGGATCCACTACAAACACTGTGTCGTTAAAAATCTCAAGAATCACGTCAATATAAATTGCAGCAATATTTATGAAAAGTTACAAATCAGTCGTTTCAACGGCTTCGGTAGCCTCGCGAGATAAAAATGTAGTTTATAATGACGCCATCAATATTGAAAACCGGCACGAGGACTTGAACGATCGAGTTTGGCTCCTCGTGTTTCCGTGCGACTCTTATCGGAACCGGTGTGCATGCCGTGTAAGTGCAATATAATCCAACGCGAAGGAAATGTCTCTCTAACTTTCTTCGTCGACGCTTTCATCGAAAGAATGCGTTCTGACAAAATTGCGCTAATGTGACACCCGAAAAAAGGAAACATGCCAGTTCCGTGTTTTATTAATCTCGATACCAGAAACATCTTTTCGAGATTCGTACAAAATTGGACAAACAATGATACCTTAAGAAATTAAATAATTTAAATCGAAATATCTTTTGTTAGTACTCTTCTAAAAGAAGGTCGTTGAATTCGTCTTAACTCAAACGGTTAAAAAATCAAACAACAACAATTTCCTTAGACTTTCCGTAGACCGAGTGTACTAGCCATTCCACGTGGCCTCTCGTTTAGAATCAGTATCTACCGTCTGAATCACCGATAAACGCGCAGCCTTCCGGATATTTAAAGCACGAGCGTAGAGAATCCGAAGCTCTGAAAAGCTGTGAACGTTGGCGCGCTGAATCGCGTTTCCGAATTAGACAAACAGAAAAGAAACTACTTACAGAACGGTTTGATCCGTGTCAACGATAATAATCCCCTGGTGCGACGATCAGCTCACAGGGAAACAAAACACCGGTTTCTCACCTCGTCACGCGTCCCCGAAGAGTGACGCAACGAGGGAACGAGGGAACGAACGAACGAGAACTATTATTACATCAGGGAACGCGACGAGCAACAAGTACCGCGGTTTTTGCCAGGCACGCCAGGAACTTGGTGCATGCAGGATTCCCGTGGTGCGCACGTGGCGCGGGTTCACGCTCGCCTGCGCGCAAGTCGAACACGAGCACCAACACACACTCGAAACACGTACCACGAACAGAGCCAAGAGGGGTCCTTCTTCGTTCCCCAGTCACAGATGCCCGACTCCGGTATCCCTCGTCGGTTTTCCTTCGTTTTCCACCTTCGAGCAACCGACCGTCGTCCTTTTCCCTCTCAACGGGACGCGTCACAGTCCCCGACCCACCTCCCCTTCTGCCCCTCAAACTCTCCGTCGCCTGGCCCGCCGAACAATGGCCTCACAACGTCATTACACGAACCGCTGTCGGCTCGTTCGCATTCCCAAAACACGGACCCACCGACACGTGCGTCATCCTCGGAAAAACTGTCCCAGCTGATGCACGATCCTACCAACGCGTGTCTGCGCAGTCAAGTGGGGCGCCCTTACACTTCGGAAACGTGGCTTCCTCTACGCACCTATTCACGCTTTTCAAAAAATACCTAGTCCATCTTCTTCTCTCCGAAATACAGTGCTCGTTTTAATTTTCCAAGCAGTTCTTCAGCATTTACAAAAAATCATGAACAATCTTTATCTTCGTGTAGAAAACGAATTGCTTGGAGTTCGATTGAAAGACTGAAATCTTTCAGGCTGCTTCGTACAGGAACGTTGCTTTCTGCATATATCTCTTCAGGATTCACAGAAATCGATTTAATCAAAGGGATGCTGCTTTCCAAACACCTGTCCAGGCTTCTCGTTAAAACATTTCTTCTCCTGCTTGGCAAGAAATCATTGGTTCCTACAGGAACGTTGTTTTCTGCGTATCTCTTCAAGATTTACAGAATTCGATGTAAAACAATTTTGAACGGCCTTTATTTTACGGGGTGCTGCTTTCAAAACACCTGTCCAGACTTTGACGAACCGCGCGATGGTTTATGCGATCGCGGAAGCTCGTTCAAACGAAACAAAAGGGTTTCCTTTCGCTGGGAACTTTAGTTCAGAATCACTGTCACTGTCTGCGTTCGGTTTCAAGTATAGAGCGTAAGAAGCACCGCGCGAAACCGTGAAGAAGAACGCTATGCCAGCACCGCGGCCACTATTTTCGAATCGAGCGGTACGCGTGAATTCCTTTCCACTTGACGAGCACAGCGAGGAGAACACGAGCGGTTCCCGGCGGTTTTCTGAACACGAACGACACGCCCTGGCCGCACGAGCCGCGCGCGATGATCCACCTGCCTCGATCGATCCTCGTTCCACCGCACACTGACGGCCGATCCCACCGGTTCGATCGGTCCTCCTTCGACTCCGGAACACGTGACCCTCCGTTTCCCTCCACCCGGGTTCTACACGCCGTGTGACTCAACCGTCGCACTTTTCGCCAGTTTCCGTTGTTTTTTTCCGCCACCGAAACTGTCCCAACGCAATGCCACCACGATAACTTGGCTTAGTCGCGTTGCGAATCGCACGTGATCAACGAACAGCCTTGGCCACGCCGCGCCGGAATAGACCAACCTCGATGACAACGCGATATATCATCGGAAACATTTGACCACCATTGTATTCTTCATTTCAGTGACAACATTCCGGAATTTATGGAATCGTTGACTGATATAAACTGGCTTCTTGCTTGACAGCCGATTCTCCCATGAGCGTGCGCCGAGACGAGAAGAGGGAAGTCTTGTTCGCCTACTCGGAGTCAGCCGCGATAGAGTTTAATCATTCGAATAGCAGCCTTTCTCACGAGCTGATTTATCCGCCTCGTAATCGTACCCGATCGTCCCGACAATCAAACGCGCACACTCGATCGATTTCCTGGTTGTGCGAATCGCATTCTTACCGATCATCCATCTAGAATAAACGTCGCTGCTTGAAAGGATTGTTAAACAAACGTTCGCTGGCCGATATAATCGAAGAAGTCGACCGGTGCTTGTCGTAGATTTTCCGAAGCGAACGGGCCAGTGCCGAACACCTTTGTCCCAGCTGTCTTCTTCGGCCCAGATGCCTCCGCATCACCTGGAAAAAGCCTGGACATGCCAGAATCCGAGGAATCCGGTCGTATCACTTTCACCGGTGTCGTGTATCAACGATTACATTATTAAATTTTTCTTCTCTGCATGTCCCTTCTTTCTCTTTTCTTTTTTCGTTTCTTTGATATTGTAAACACTTATGTAAAAGGGCTTCAGTCCGTCTATAATAAGTAATAATAATAATAAAATTGCTCCTCTGTTGATCGATCCTGGGTGTCCTCCGACCGGTCAGAGATCAACGATCGATACGATTCGAGTTGGAAACAGTTGAAGTTCACAGGTTGACTCGGCGGGGTTCAGCGGTTCAACTCGATCGCGAAATCGAAGGAGACCGACGAAAGAACTGGAGGAAGGAACCGTGCTAGCCAGGAACCGGTCCGATATTCGTGGATGCACACGTCAGCGAGCCTGTTGACCCGTGGCTTCTTATCGTTCGCCAAACACCGAGCTACGCGGTCATCCGAGTAACACGATGGACTCGTTCCTCGACGTGCCACGAGGCTGCTTAACGAGACGACTAATTCGAACGTGTTAGGTCCACGAGGAGGAGTAGTTGCTGGTGGTGGCAGTGTAAGAGGAGTAGGAGACTCTCGGGAAGAGGAGGAGAAGGAGAAGGAGGAGGACGGGGAAGAGTACGTAGCCCGGTCCTCGCCACCCGCACTACCATCGGACAATGAGTTGGAAAGCGAGAGCCTCGGATGCGGACGAGACGAACAGAGACGGACAGAAAGTCGCTCGACTCGTATACTGGCTGGCCAGCAGGCTGACTCGCACCAAAAGATGACCCCAGAGATGGGACTAGCGTTTGACGGTACCCCAGACCGAATTACGGGCACAGTATGTTTTAACGACGCTATTGTATGGTACTGCGATCGAGAGGGGTCCCATGGAAATCTACGACATCAATTTCCCCGACACGGTTTTCACAGGCAAAATATTTCACCGAGTACAGATTTGACCCGCAATTACTTTGGCCGAAAACCAGTTTGATCGACAACGAATCTAATATTGTATGGTACTGGGATCGAGAGGGGTCCCATGGAAATCTACGACATGAATTTCCCCAACACGGTTTTCACAAGCAAAATATTTCACCGAGTACAGATTTGACCCGCAATTACTTTGGCCGAAAATGAGTTTGATCGACAACGAATCTAATATTGTATCTACGACATGAACTTGAATTAAAACTGTGAAATTGCAAAATTGTACCATTTTAAAGTTGCAGAGTAGAAAATTGTGAAATTCCAAAGCAGCAAATCTTAAACTGTAAAATTCTAAAGTTTTGTAAATTAAGAAGCAAAGTAAATTTAGATCAAACGTGCCCTCAATTAAAAAAAATTAATTAGTAGGAATACATTATGGGGAGTTACATTTAAGCTCACAATAAAAAAAATAATAAATTAATCTTCATTATTCGTATCATGAACTCGGTACCCCTACCACAGGAGCAGTTACAGGATGAGCACAGTTTAACGAATTATGCTCTATCTCGTCTGTTCTACTTAACACAAAATTACGAAACAATCCACGAACGTCATAACGGACTGGAAGATGGATCTTGTAGATCGCACAAATTTACAATTGCTGGTTTTATATTAAATTCATCAGATGACTACGATACCTTTCATAGTTTTAACAATTTAACCCTTTGCAGTCTTCTGTCGAGTTTAACTAAAACAAATACAAGTTCCACGACTATAAATTACAACAAAATTTCAGAGCTGTATTTAATACAATTATTCAAGAAAATTGTTTAAAATAAGTAGCAGTCAAGGAACTGTTCTTTGTAGTAAATTTTAAATGAAGCACTGAAAATAGTAGGGAATTGTTGGCAAGAAAATTGAAAAATAATTCAGAGTGCAAAGGGTTAATTATAAGATACCGATTCTCTTGAATTCCTTTCATTTCTGAATTGTCTGAAGTTACGATACGATTCTGACTCGACTCCGTCTCTTCCTGTTCCACAGACAATGTGGCCCATGGTTTTCGAAGGCGACGGAGTTCCAGGTTCTCGAAAACACGGACACGACCCTGAGGAAGAATTGAATGGCACGAAGCAGACAATGAATCCACACTCGCGTGGAACGCGCTTGCATATGGCGAAGGCTCGTTCCAGCTGACCAGGGTCGACCCATTGTCATGTTAATGAATAGAAGACACATTTTCGAGCCTGAAAGTTACGTCCGTTGCGTGTCGTGTAATTACTTTGTACCGGAACAACAATGCCAATAGGTAAAACAGATTTTTCGATGGATCGAACATTGGAAAATCGAATTGAATGAAAAGTGCTTCAATTCAAAACAGTCAAAAAATTTTGTCAAAAATTGCAAAATTCAATGTTCTTTAACTGAAAAATTATCTTTGAAGTTGTAGGCATACTTTAAAATAAATAGGTTTATTTACTATTTCATCCTGTACTCTGTACTGCACGTACCTATTCAAAAATCAAATCGAGTAAGACTCGATAAATTATCGACATTATGCAACGATATCATATGGCGGAACGAGATTGGACAGATCCGCCAGAAGGAATGACTCGTATAGTTCGCTTCAGACATCGGCGAGCCGTCGACGAGTTCGTTAGTCTGGCTTTCTGGGAAACTTCTCGGAGGTCGTGACTAATCCATTCTATAGTCGAGGAAACGGTACGTTGTCCATTAAAATGCGTCGTGCGTGTGAGTGAACACGCATCAGGATCCGTTGGTTTTGCGTTGAAGATCAATGGACGCGCGTGAGCCACGAGTAATTACACGTTCACGGAACCAACATCCACGAAAGCGAGAAAACTGCCTTTCTAATTGCGTATTTTACTCGGTTTCCGAGTTTAAGCGGGAATTTGTATAATTATAGTGCGCCGCTTGAGTAGCGTAAGGTTGTAGTAAAAATTAGCGAGGAGGACTTTGAGTCCAAGTCATTGCAGAATCACCATAAACAAGATCAGAATTGAGCAGAAATTTTAATCAAATAGAAATTTTGAATAAACTGGGTTTAAAAGTCCACTATATTCCATTCAGGCCTCTTATTTTACATCTGCTAAAATAGAATCTTTTGCTGAACTCATTGATATTTAAAACATATTTTTATCTGATTTCTGTTTCTTACAATTGGCTTAGACTAATTTTTATTTTGCATGAAAGCTGCAGTCGTTTAAGACATAGTTTATAAGTTTATGATATGAAAGGAAATTTTCAATTTGCACCTCTTAACCCTCGGACAATGAACGATTTTTATAACTAAATAATTCATGATATCTGGTGAAACAGCTATTCAGTTAGTTTAATTGTCACAAATTGAGTAGTTAAACGACAATTTGGATGTTCCCGGTGAAAAATCACTCCGGCACGGTTAATTCCGAGGGTTAATTGCGAAATTAATTTTGTGGCAATGATAAGCTCGTGTGTCCACCGAGCGATCGTGACACGGCCACTTATCACTTTCGAAACGGTTCGTGTTATCTACAATAAATTCGTAATTCACGCGACGAGAGAAAAACCCGGTGGAATCGTTCCGAAAGAGCTGGACAGTGTCGCGTGAGTCATGTCTCATGGCTTATGCATTCCTGCGTGACGTCATAATCTAGTTCGCCGTTGGGAGCATTTGTTAATTGTAGGAAACGTTTGTTTGTTTCTCTTTCGCTACGCTCGATCAGCCAAGGAATCTTATTAACACGAAAACCATTTAAAACAATATTTAAGTGCACTATTTCTAAAGTTCAACTTTAAAATACCATCTTTAATCGAAGATTTTAATATCAGATAAATGTTTTCAAACTGCTGCTACAATAATGCAGAAAAGTACAAATGAAAATGAACATTTGCAGAAATAAACAAACTATTTTGCATGCAGCGAGCTAGATTAAAGTATGTTGCTGATTGATTAATGTTTAAAAGCATAGTCAGACGCGAAATCCGAGCGGAAGTCGAAAAGAGCCACGATTTATACTTCCATTCGACACGCGTGTTTCCGCGTTCTTCCGCTCGACAACAAAAGAGGCGCATACTTTCCGTTACGGTCATAAACGAGCCACAATGAGGAGGTAACTAGTCCACAGAAAATAAATTCCGGTTCCTTCGTGTTGCAACGCGTAGTCCCGTGCAGATTGTGATTTTCCCTCGTCGCCCGATAAATAAATCTTTGTTGAACCATGCACGGTGTGTGGAGGAAATAGTACTTTCCTCTTTGATAAGAGAATTCACTTGCTACGAATGGCAGAAGGTCGACGCGACGAAAGAATCCATTATCAATCGACCAATCGCCAACCGATAAGAGACTTTGGACTTTAAAACATTTCAGGTTTGAATTTAAAAAAGTTACTTAATGAATATATACACGTTTTTCTGTATATAAACATTTGTTTGAACATCAAATTGAAACGTCAACGTTTCGAAAAAAATGTTCATTCTTAAAAAAAAGTTTCCACGATGTGCATACAAAAATACGGCCATAATTTCCTACAGTGCTCGTAGAGCTATCAGAAAGAGGCTGAAGAAGGAAGCTTTCTGGATTCCAGCAAGAGACGGCTCTACGAACACTGAATTCTGATTTGTTTGGAGTTGATGAGAGATTGTCGAGCGGCTGAAGAGATAAACATAGATACGATACACTATCGTTTGTCAAACGAGACATTGCTCTGTTCCCTCAACACGTGTACCCAGATCTTACCTTTGTTGTAGCTCGCTACGTGTCTTGGAATGAGTTTTGATACACTCGCTGCCGGTTACACAGTGCGCCGCGATGTTCATATGTATATCGTCGCGTTCGCTTTCGTGTGAAAACGTTTTCGCTGAATGCTAATGACACCGCACAGTGGGCAATTCCACCAAATTTTATTTGGTCCAACTTTCGTCAAGTTTGTCATTTTACAACATTATAAAATCGCATAAACATCCGCAGTCTAGTGATAATATTAAATTCGATGCTGAATCTACGAATGCTGTTACCAATGAAAATAGTATCTCATTTGGTTCAACTTTCTTCAAGTTTATCACTTTACAAAATTAGAAAATTGCATAAATATCCGCAGTCTAGTGATAATGATCCACGGTAGTGTCAGAAAAGCTCCGGAACCGATAAAAGATTTCGGGGCCAGCATGATTTCGGGGGCAGAGAGTCAGTGAAGCGAAAAAGCGGGCAGATAACCGGTGGCCCGCATTATCGAAAATTCACAACCTAGGACAATCACGTTCCTCCGGGATCACGATAACGTTGCAGAGAGCAGCGTGGATGCGCCCGTTATCTGTAAGAACGACGAGCGTTGTACATAAGCTTACGGCGTCGATAAGGCCGACGGGCTGGTTTGTTGATTTACCGCGACGTACTGCTATCTGCAGATACCGTGTGTTAATGTACAAACCGGTAGTTTTGTGGTGGCGGTGAATTATTGCCGTGGTCGCCGCGACTCTGCTGTGATCAGAGCCCGCTGAAAAACGGGTGAAAGCGACGAAATTCGTTCTCGGGAAGCGAACAGACGTTTCGTCGGCCGACTGGCCCGATAACGATCGTCGCGTCGATGCGCAGTCATTGCACATCGCGCGATATAATTCGTTGTGCAAGCGGATAGCGCGGACACGTACGCGCGCGGATGAAACTAATTAAGCAGCTAATAATGTAAAAGGACGTGTCGCCGGCTGTGTCTCACCTTGCTCCACTTTCCACTCGCGTGTCGCTCGGAAAGCACCGCGGCCAAATAGATTATGAGATTCACGGGACTAGCGACACTGTCGAATTCGAGATCCTGCGAAATCGTCTCGCACAATTATCAGCAGGCGATCCAGGGTCAATTCGACCACACTACGCTACCTAGTTCGATCTTTTTCTTGTTTCAACACTTTCACGGTCACTGCAATGTTCCTTTTTGTACTATCGAGATTTTCTACATCCTTTTTGTACTATCGAGAAACGAGAACGCGAATCCCGAACTTTTGTCATCCTGGAAAAAGCAGTCTACTCCCTTGACGCGGACCTTCGTGTCTTAACTTACATCAAGTTGAGTTCCCATTAGGAATATTTTCATAGTATGGCTGAAATGTGCGAACATACGATCAACTAACTGCTGTATAAATATAGATTGACATGAACGTACGTATTCGAATATTTACAGAGTGTATATAATGTTACTATGCGAGTGAAACGTGTATTTCAATTCGAAATCGTTGGAAAGAGAGTATGAGAATAATTATTTATATACATATTGATTGATAACTTACCGTAAACAATCATGTCCGTGTTTGTATAAAGTTACCTTAGATGTTACGGTTAGATTAGATTTTAGATTGCCTTAGAATAAAAAAAGAGAAACAAATCAACCCGCACGCAATCTCGTTGGTATTCGCTTCACACGCATGCAGCTCCATTAAAACTATACCGAAATACAATATATTGTTGCAGTGGACACGTAAATTGATTTTCCGCTTCTTGCTTGCCTTGCGTTTCAATGACAAAAAACGTTTAATATTAAATAATCAAGGAAATTAATCGTAAGTCGTGATCTGTGCGCTTTTCCTTTTCACTGGTAACGAAATCAACAAAATCAAATTATGCATAGGGTGAGAAAATGTTGTGCTTCCTCGAGAAGGGTAATACCTGAGGTCATTTCAAGTAACTTTTTTCCTTGCGAAAATATTCGCCGTGGCTCTGTTAAGGAGTTACAGTAATGTGCCTAATTCTGAATATAATTGGAACTATATTTTTTATTAGAAAAATTACAGCGAATACGTTGATCAAAGTCCCATAAAAAAATAATGTGTTTTTTGAGAAAAACTTCAAATACCTTTAGCTATCATCCCTTTTAAGGGAGTACGACATTTTTGAGACACCCTGTGTATATTTTAATTCCAAACAAATACTCGGATGGCTATTTCGTTTCGCGTGACAGTTACGTTGAAATTAATTCGGAAAAATATGTTCAAAACGAGAGACACAGAGAGAAAGAGAGAGAGAGACAAAGAGAGATAGAGAGAGAGAGAGATAATGAACCGAGAAGCAAGCTCATCGACATAGCGGACGTAATGGACAGGGAACCAAGAGTTATAGTGTACGCAAGCTCAAGAAGGACGTACGAAAGCGACAAAATAATTCAAGACATCGCATACACAGCATTATAACGTTTATTAGCACACCAACGATATTATAACGCACTATAATTGCTTATGTATTCTGTACGTCTAAACTCTGCCTAATTTTAATATACTTTTATGGTACGTGATACTCGTCGAGCGAATTACACTAACTAGACGAAGCATTTAACATAAAATAATATACAAAAATCAATCACAAAATAAAGTGTATATATATATAGTATTATGTATATACCGGGGGTGGAATTTCAGTGTAACAAATCAAAATACTTAATCTACGGTATCTCGACAGTAGAGGATAGGTTCTCTTATCGACAAAAACAACGTCACACTATTATCAAAGTGTTTCATACAAGTCCTAATGATTTGTCATAACGTTTACCTTGCTTTCCCAGTGAAAGTTTCGATTATCGCTGGCGTGAAAATTTCTTCGTCGAACAGAACTGTTCGCACCCGAAGTAATAATGCACAATAAATTACTTCATACTTGAACTAGTGTTTGCAGAAAACCTGTTTCACATGTAAATCTAATACTTTCTACGTGTTCTCGTCTCGAACGATTACTGAGAAGTGACCAGTACATTGAGAGTTGATAGTATTGGGTTGTTGCACGAATTCTATCGTTTATGTTTCGAGCAGAATTTCGACTTCACAATCAATTTTTATTACAAAAAAACATCGACACTTCTACCACGTTTTATTGCGTAAACCAGGAAGAATGGAAATTTTCGAGAAACGTCTTGATGCAGCTTTAGACTTGAACGAAAAGAAACTTTCTTTGACGAAGTTCAACAGTTCAAGACGCGTTTCGCAGAAGAAAAAATTAAATTGTATAAAACGCATCCGTAAGAAATATTTGTCCTCGAGATCAAATTATGCTCGGAACACAGGCGACGAAACTTGCGCAACAACCCAACAAAACTCTTTGAAATTAAAAAGACTGCTGTCGTAGTTGTTGCGTCGTTCGTTAGATGTTCGTGATGCTAATATTTTGATTTGCATGTTCTGCTATAAATATCATTGACATGCATAGACAGACAAATATACAAAATGCACAGAAGAACGGCAAGCAAAAAAAAAAAATTGCACAGGACGTGAAAGTGGAACGGTATCCACTAGTTAGAACTGTAAAAAAAAGTAATTATATCATTATCGTAAGAAACGCATGTCTCAGTGTAAAATAATTTGCTGTACGATATTACTTCAAGTGTACAACACAAACGCAAACTGGAACGCTCACATTCTATCGAGTCTCAAAATGGTGCAATTAACGTGATGTACTTTCGGAACATTAGCGAATTCTTCAAAGTTTTACATGATTTCTACTGGTTCGTCCTCGTTGTTATTATTATTCTAACGATTTTTGATCTCTGAGCATTAGGCAAGTTTTGAGGATTATTTTTAAGAAATGGTAGTTATTAACGATTAACATACACGTTCAATCTTTTGTAAACATATTGACAAGTCGTTGTACATTATCTGAGTAGCATTTATGGTTGGCATTTTGTTGGGTTTTGGTTGCAAATTGAAACTTGCAATATTCTGGCCAACAAAGGGTTAACTGGGCCTGTTAACATATTATTCTAATCGTCTCTTTTACTGTTATTTTTATAGTATCTCATAAATAAAATATATATAAACAATGTCTTTCCACGATAAAAATTGGGTAAAAAGGAAAACACTTAATACCCACGCAATAAAATATGATCTGGGCTACTAGTGGCGCAACCATTGCACGACAGTAACAAAGTTCTAGGAACGTTTCAACATTTAACGTTTAAACATTGCTTGGGTCAGTGAAGTATTATCACGCGTAAATTTCATGGTAATTAAAATTGTCATAAATTTTCGTTGTAGATTTTATATTGGGAATTTGTAGACAAAACCACCAACCAGAGTTGGGCGAGAATCTTATTTAAATAAAAATTTTTGCCCAACCATAAATGCTACTCGTGTCTCGATATGCAGTAAAGTCTTGATCTAAGATAACGCGAGGTTTAGGAGCTAAGAAAATTGTTTAACCCATATCGAGACATTACTGTACATCCTTGATTAGTCCTCGCTTGAATAATTTACAGATCTTCGAACTGTAATGCGTATCGAAGCATCTGAATCCCTTTTGCACTATAAACCTTGTCCCGAGGTAACGTAGAAAGTTGCGAATCAATATCCCAGATTGTTCGTAAAGATCAGGCCAAGATCTCGCGGTTATGCAAGGAGAAAATGACAGGACGTTGAGAAATGGTTGTAGCATCGAGGAGAGAACCTATCCACGATTTCCCGATAGACGAACGTGATGTTCCACGATCGTCTACCGCACCCGTTACAATACCCGTTCGCCGGCGAATACTTTCACTTAGGTATAAGTTTCGTTACGATCTACAACGACGATAATCCTGTTCGGCTTAAAAAGATTGGAATACTTCGAGCGTTCCGAAGTCTCGTGGCTCCTTCAAATGCATCATCTCTTACAGCTACCGTGGGGGGAAGAGAAGATTGCACATTTCTCCCGTGAAATCGATCCTTCCCCGTTCTCTGTGCACGTCTTAAACGCATAATCAAACACGAAAATATCGAATACTAATATGTGGTAAATATATTTATATATAAAACAGACCTGGCCAATTGATTGCTGACGAGCTGACGAAGTTCGAGCTGCTACCTGCACTAGGTTGAGTGCACCGATAAGGAATGTAGCATCAAAATTTCCCTCCGAGGAAATGCACGATGTGCCGAGAATTTTCTCGTAGGCAGTAGACGACCCCGGACAGTATTTAAGATCTGGTAACGTTGCCAGTAAGTGACTGAGAGCACCAGTGAGTGACCGTTTTTAAATAATTACTAAGAGGAGATTTTAATTAATAGTTATCAACAACTGTTTCTATCATACAAGTATCCCCACAACTCCCGATTCCGTCACGTGGTGCGTTTCGTCGAGCACGTGTCACAATGTCACGTGACTGATTCCCCGGAAGTGGGGGCAGCAGCTCGAGCATCGGCAGCTCGTGGACAATCAGTTGTCTAGGCCTGATGTAGATTATATTTCAGCTACGATTAGAAATTATACGTCTCTTAACATATCGGTAATTTTCGAACGGAACAGTGTATTTACAGAAACGAGAGACCACCGATACACCGGGTAATAGATAAATATATAGGAAACATATACTCTGCTTAGAAAACAACGGGAAATACGTTCGGTATAATCATCCTGGGAAGTTTTCATACAGATAACGTGTACATGGTTACGCTGATCGGGCTCATACACGGTGTCGTTGAAAGAAAATACTCGAGAACTTGAGAACGTGCGATTAGCAACATAAGTGGATTACAACATGGATTTCACGCGACGTGCCTCGTATAAAAAAACAAGTGAAAAACTGATGGAATAATGGGTTCGCGACACGCGAGAAGCGGGACGATTTAAGTGTAACACTTGTTTTTGTTCTGGACTCGCGTGTCGTTCTAATTACTTAGTATTGAACGAAGATTATACGCGAAAGGATCTCAGATACGAATGTCCTTGCTTGCGCAACGATCGACTTGAATCAATCAATTTCTTTTGGATACTGTTTAAACGTTATTGTAATTGGGTCTGGGTTAGGTCTCTGGGCTGAACTTTTCTGAATGTAATATTTAGACTGCGGATTTTATGCATTTATAACGAAATTGGGTACGTACAATCTAAAACAGTGGAGCTATTTAATAATCAATAAATTGATCGAAACTGTTGCGCCGAAAACATTAATTTAAAAATTGTATAATATTACATTCGGAAAAGTGGAAAATTTTTGGCCCCATCAGTGGAAGTTTAACCGGTCTCTGGGTTGAGCTAAAGAATTCATGAGATCTTTTCATGATGTTTCAAGATCCAAAATAACTAAACGATTAATAACAATTCTTTGCCTTCTTCATACGCTGGCAACGCAAGCGTTCAACGTGATTATTGCACAAATAAATTATTATAACACTTAAATAATTACTAAATGAATATATTACATGGAGAAGGAAGACGAACTTAAAATTATAAATTCTAGATTAATCATTACTTGATAAGAGGGAGACCACAAATATTTGAAGACATTAACACCTTTGTACAAAACTGTTATTACTTATATGTATACTTCCTGTGCGTCGTGATCATTTCAAAACCCTTCCACAAGCATATTGTAACAGTAAATAAATAAATATTGATAACAAATAACAGAAATTTTAAATAAATAAAAATCTAATAAATCGTAGAATTTATTAATGGCGTGAGGCTATTCATGTCCTTGTAAACAGACATGGGTTTAATCAATTCGAGAAAAAGGAACGATTTGTAAAACGAAATTATATTAAACCTATCAGGATTTTAACTAGACATGTCTTGTCTTGTATTAATAACTCGTGTATATTGAACGTATTAATAACACACGTGTAATTCCATACACGTAGTTTAGCGCATGTCATTTTAAGAGTACACAGGTAAATGTGTATTTATTATTTAAATAATAGTGCATTAATGCCACCTCGTTTCAATTTCTATAATTTGCAGAACACTGAAATTAATTCATGTGTCCACGCTATGGTTCCACGAATTCCGCGATAAATTTGGGCATCATATTTAAATTGAAATAGCACACGTGTATTTGAATATACGTGAAATAATACACGTGTACCCGTGTACTTGAAACGACACGTACTTCTCCGTGCTTTACAAGTTGTCACCTGGCAGGAATTCGAAAGGAATGCGGCATTAAGCCGTCCGATTGGATCATTCCACTGGCACTTTGGGTTCTAGCCGAATTATTGGCGAAATTGTGCGATGCGACGGCCTAACAATTGACTGCGAGCGAAAACCCCCTCTGCTCGTTTCAAGGGACAACTTGCGAGGCAGTGAAACTACTGAAGTACGTGTTACGTGAACACAGAGATCTCTAATTTGAACCAGTATATCGGTGAGATTTGGTCCAGGTATTTTCTGTCTCGGTTCTCGAGTTTTCTTTCGAACAGCCCTGCCACATACACGCGTGTATACATCACAGTTAACTAGGTAGTCGATCACCTAAGGAACTATTCGATCTGTGATCGTCGGTAGGATACGGGAACACTAACTCTAGCCGTCGTTCGCCGGAGAATTCGCACTCCTGGAATTATTATTATTCGGCCCCGCGATAATATGCTCGGCCCTGGCAGCGTAAAACCGGGATTCGACGATGGCACGGACCTGTCCGCGTAACGAGTAACCGATCGTCGACACCTTCCGCGAACAGGATTCCGTTTGCACGTCACGTTTTCCCCTGTCGCGTTTACAGAACGATTGAAAATCCGCCGGCGACGAATTTTACTACCGCGTAACACGCTGCATGATAACCGCATTTTTCACGATCAGATGAATCGAAGAACGGCCGTGGGATCGGCGACTTGTCCCGGCGGGTTTTTTTCATTCTGAAACTCTCTGACGTTGTAAAACATCCGGCTGCGACAACAGGAAGACTCACGCCACGCGGAACGATAGATGAGCTGGCTTATACCCTGTTTCGTGCAGCGATGGCCGGTAAGCATTTGAAAAACTGTTCGAGCGAAACATACGTCTTCGTACATTCTTCGAATGCGAAATTTAGTAGATTGTTGCATATGAAATGTCCGATTTTGAACCCCTTGCTTTACAATATCGTGTCAGACGCGTGATTCTGAACAGAGTCTAATAAATAATCAATTATATCGATCGGAATTGTTAAATATTTTTAAATTAATGGTTTCGGAGCAACCGTTTCGATCAATTTTTAATGTAATAGCTATTTTGCAATAGTGCTTGACGTTAGCGATTAGATTAAAATTAGATTTCATAAAAATTGATCGAAACGGTTGCGCCGAAACCATTAATTTAAAGAAAAAAATTCTTTAAATCGTAATCAAATTCTATTTTGCTTTTGTTAATGTACAGCTATTGAGAAACGCATAGGCTTACGATAGTTATAAAGTTTCTCCTTTTTCAGGATATTAAGAATTACAGCGTTTGAATTACTGAAATCGTAAACTGAATCGTAAGGCAAGGGGTTAACAGTAACTTTAAGCAAACATAATTTTTTTCTCATAAACCTTATCGGTCCAGGTAAGCACCATTATCATCAATATATTTTATCAATGGATTACCAGTTCCTTCGTCAGTGACTATCGTCAATATGTTTACTTCTTCACTCAAATTGATTAACATTAAAGTAAATTTGATTTAAGTTTGAAATGAAATATCTAAATAAAAACTGGAGGTACAATCTTATAGATCAGTTTTGTACTTTAAAATGATATATTTTGAATGAACCTGTAGGATATAATAATATTTCTAGATCGAAAGGCTTCATTGCATTTGCATTCTAAAATCGGATATTTCATGTCGACCAACCTAATATCTAGATGTTGTATTCGATTATTGAAGTATTCGGTATTACTCATATTCTTAGGGTTAAAGCTAGATCCGGAAGGTTTGATTTGTATGTTTGTAAAATGCGTAACAAGTTTTATGGCATAGCGCAGAATAGCAAAAAAGTTCTTCATAGTAACTAATCTAATGTTAACTTTCTGATGGATGAAAAAATGGTTCAATATCAATAGCGTAACTCTGAAATGTGTATCAATGTTGATAATTTTTAAATATTGTCAGATCTACTGCTAACAATACCATTTACACGTCTGATTTTATTGCAAACTGTCTCTAGAAATATATTTCGATTGGACAAAAATTTTTCAATACCAACACGATGAACAATTTGTATAGATTTTCTTTGACGATAGAACAGTGAAAACATTTTTTCCATAACATCCCCCTCTTATAATATTTTTATACTATTAATTCCACGTGAAATATTAAACTGTTTCCGAACAACGTTGAGTATAATTAGTATTGAGCATAATAATGCTTGAACGTTGTTACTTATTTTATCGAGAATGCGGAAAATTCTCTAGAAGACTGTGTGACTATGAGAAGAATGTATGTATACGCTTCATATCTGCTCTAGAATACAAATCTCCTTTCATGATGTAGCCGTGCGTCGACAGACATAACAGGACTACTGTACCCAGGGCACATTGTAAATAAGAATGAAGAAGCCACGTTAGTTCAACGTTCGATACACTGTCACGTATATGTTCAATATCAACGAATAGCATACACTTGAGAAAATATACAAGTTATGATAACTATGTTTAAAGTTCTGCAGTTTCAAACGATTAAATCGTACGTAGACTACCAATAACACTTATAACAGTGTACAATACTCATTGTCGCTTTACAATATCATTGGACCAGCTTGTAATGTAAATCTAAAGAAACTGTTGTAATAGTAACTTCGAGGATTTAGTAAAGTTGTGTTATACGTGATGCAATTACTTTAAGTATAATGAAACATACTACTACGAATATACTTGCTATTTTATCAAATACAGGATATTACAATACGTGAGATTTTATCTAATGTACAACTACCGATACAGTATCTACGCAGTAACATTTTATATTTATATGAACGAGTATTGAACGATAAGTATTGCGAAATGAACTGCTAAATGAACATTCTCATACCGTTTGCGATAATTAAGGAAATATCTTTTACTTAGGAGCATCTTTGTTAAAGTGTTACAGTATTCTTCCTCGAAAAACTATATAAAAACCGATTGTCATTTACGTATACTTAATGTATTTCAAAACTGTTCAATTCGTATCGGATTGTACGAAAAATCAAACCTTCCGGATGATCTGTAAGTCAGTAGGACCGTGGAACGAATGAAACGAGAATACAATTGCACCATATCGTCAGAAAATAATAACCGCAAGAAAATTAGTCCTGATCTGCGATTCGTGTGGGATTCGAGAATCCATCGGAGGCGAGATACTCGCGAAAACGGTTACCGAACATAGGAGAAGGAACGCATTCGAATAATCGTACGCAGATCTAACTCGAACGAATATTCGTTGTTCACCCGAGGGGAGGGTGAACGATCGATCGCCCGTCGACGATCATCGTCAGGCAGACGGTGAAAACCAGGGGAAAAAACAAAGACGTAACACAACGATTATGCATTTACACGTGGGCAGAAAGAAGCGTCATGCGGTGCAGCCAAGCGTGCGTTGCTGTTTACCTGCGAACGGCACATCCCCGAAGTATTCCTCGACGTTGTCCGTCGACATGCTCTTATCCGACAGGGACACGCTGGACAGCGAGCCGCTGGAGGCGTCCAAGCTGCCGCCGGCTGGAAACTGCAGTAAATCCTCGTCGGTTTCTGTTTCCATGTCGCGGGACCTCCGTTTGTATACCTGCCACACGTAAACGCAGTCCAGCAATTTCTTTTCGAGACGGTTCGGTTCGTGTTTTAACCCTAAAACGTGGTCGACGGATTAGCCTTCCTGTTCGTAACCGAAAAAATATCACACTGTTTCAGACTAAAATACCCGGCTACCCACCAGAAATACTATTTCATATTTTACGTTTTATTTTGCTTAAAGAAAATAGTATTTTAAATAAGATATACAATTACGAGAATAAAATATCTTTTTATTTTAACACTCTGGACCAGAAGATCAAATATTAAACTTCCTGTCTATTAACGCGTGAGTAACCTTTATAGCGTAAGTCTGCATCACTAATACACGTCATAATGTATGAGTCTAGGCTGATAACCTAAACGCGTAGATACTACTGAGCATTTAAAACGCAGTAATAAATTAAGCAGAAATTAGCATGAAAGACATTAATTGAACAATGCATATTTACGCATAAATTTACGTTACTATCTAAACTCTGTGTTGAAACGATTAAAAACAGTTCGATAATAGTCTTCGGAAATGTTTTTAACTGCGTCGCGGCTCAGCAATTCCGTGGAAATTAATATATATTTTCGTTCGCATTTGAACAAACCGCAAGCTGTGCATTTTTCATCGGCGCGACATTTTCATATCGCCGAATGGCTGATCAAAAATCACATTTCGCATGACAACGTTTACAACTGGTACAGACGATTCATTCTTCCGCGTCGCGCGGAACGAACACATCCGCGCGCTACGCAAATAAAGGTGATTCCGACTCGATAAAAATCTATTGGAGCCGATCACTTGATACGATTATATAAAATAAACTGTATAAAATGTAGACCGGACAAATAAATCTCGACCGAAAAATATTTGTCTGAACTTGCGATCCGTAATTTGAAGTGCGCCGCGCGCCCGGCGATATTAAAATTTCAATTTACCCGGTCTATCGAAAATACTTCGTGTGTCGTCGTCCGTGACTACAATTTTTCTTCTTGACTAATATTATACGCTGATCCGTTAACAGTAATAGCTTTCCACTCGTCTTTTATTTCTCGTAAATACATTATCGACCGAAAATCCATAAAAAAAACCGTTATCAATCTCTTTCTATGATAATTCTAAAAAAGATATAGGTACTTTCAATGTTTTTAAGGAAGTTGTCCCATGCGAGCGGGTCAAAAAATAAATTTTCTTCATTGAATATATCTTCGAAAATGTTATTCTTCTTCTTTTTTCAACTTACGTAGACAAATAGCATTCGATGCTTGTTCAAAATTCCTGGATTAGAATCATCCCTTAACATTCATTATCGTTTCGAATGAATCGCACGCTCGAAAAAATGAATTCGAAACGCCCACCTATTTCCGTACGTTTCTACGACGAATTCAAAGTGAAAAGAAAATCCTCTTTTCTGGAAAACGGTGTCCATCATCTATACTCGGCGTCTTTTAAGGAGAGCAGCGAACGTTTCGTCGAGTCGCGGATCGTCGTAACGCAATTAAAATTTGACGCCAGAGGAGTCGACAGACGGGGTCGGCGTTTCTCTCTCTCTCTCGCTCTCTTTCTCTCTGCCGGTCTCTCACACGGTGCATCTTGTCTACGTATAACCGGAAACCGTCACTACAAATTCGTAGGTTTCTCCGCGGCTCGGCAAGGAGAACGAGCGTTCACGAGGAGAAGTCAGACAGGCATAGAAGCCGAGGGCTTCATTATTCAAAGGGTGTCGGCGTCTTGCATTCTGCCGCTCTGTTGGATCCGCGGAAGTTGACGGGTGTGACGCAACCATCCGTGAGCAGTCCCCCACCCTCCTTCATCCCTCTTTCCACCTCATCCTCCAACCTCCAGCTCCTTGTGCTTCCTCTCGCCGGCTTCTCGCTGCCTCGCTCTTCCTCTTTTCCTCGATCTCCCGGATTTTCCGCGATACCCCCTTGATCCCGTCATCGAATCGCATCTGGCACCTTTCGCGATTTGCGGCGAACGGTCGCTCCAAAAGACGGTTCGTTTGTCGCGGATACCGACCCGACGCACACTGGTCCGGAAGATGGTGTCGCTTAGCTAAACAGTCAGCCGTTCTTCTATCGATTTCTAACAAATTTCTATTGCTAACGTTTTAAATTACACTTACTTTTGTTAGAAATGCATAAAGATCCGCTGTCTAATCATCTCTATCTCTATCTCTATATATAATAAAATCGTATCTGTCTGTCTGTCTGTTTGTAACGGCATCAATTGAGAACGGCTGAACGTAGAAAGCTGGGGTTTGAACCATTAGACGCGGCGTTTAAGAATATTATTTCTGAATTATAAAATACTAATGTCAAATATAGATACTTACAATTTTTGAGAATCTTATGTTCCTACGGTTGGATCAACAGGACACTGCGCCATTTGCGCGTGTCAATAAGTGTGAAGGACAAAACACATAATCGGAAATCGTGGGAACGAACGGGACGAAGTTACTCCGACCACGGTCAAAATAATACTGTCCTTGTCACCTTGGTTTTTCGTGAATGGTTAAGAGTGGGATTTAGGTGGGGGAAATGTTGCAGGTAGTTTAATAATTCCATTAAAGTTGAAGGACAGCGAGAACACTATTGAAACGAATAATACGTCCAAGCTTACACACAGCGAATGAATTCACGGATCCTCTTTTCCCTTTGAGTGGCAAACGGAACTTTAGAACAGGATAGACGGATTCGTCAACAAACAGTCAATGTCATGATCGCTTAAACAGGGCCTTTATCATCCCAACGTAGCAGGAGATGACTAAATTCTGCTGGAATATTGTTCGTCTCTCGACCCTGTTAATGTGATTTTCGTAGTTCAATCGGAACAGAGGTTGACTCGTTATCGGTAGTCGCGACCCCGTCGTTTGCCAATTACTGTCCCGCCAGCTTACTAGAACCATATATCTATGTACACCAGCATTCAACGAAATTGCAAATCGCCGTTTCCTCGCACCAAACGAAAACGCGTACGGTAACGTCTCGATATATGCGAAAACTTCGGGACCGAAATGTCGCGTAAATCGTGTACGGACACTATTTTTTATTAGTGAGGAAAACAGGACATTGTTATCAGCAAATTATTTTTCTTTCTAACGATTTTCTTACGGATAGACAGCAGACTTTATGCAATAATGGCAAAAATGAATAGATGCAAGTACTGTTGTATTATTTTCAACCTATTAACCCTCGGACAACATACAATTATTAATAGCTATATAATTGGCAATGCTTAGGACCGTTCACGGCTCTAATTAATAATATTATCCATTTTTAACGATCGTAAATTTTGTATATGCACTATAAGATATCGGTGCTACAGACGCGCACTTTTCTTGATAATGGTTCGAAGCCGAACCGAAACGTTGAAATTCTAATACTGCAAAATTGCTAATTTTTGTATCTTTTAAAAATTTACTTTCCACGATATTTTGTGTAGACGCGCCAACTGAATGTTCCATGTCCTTCGTTAATAACTCCTTAACATTTTTGCAAAGGAAACTGTTGCTTCAAATGAACTGAAGAACCTCGAATTTCCGTATATTGAAGGAATTCTGAGACAAACCCTGTGGCCGGCAACCCTACCTGCGAGTGAAAACGAATCCGTTTCCGATTTCGCCGGTGGTCCCGACAGAACCGGTCCAGAAAACGGTGTGGTTCGTCTGCGCAAACATATAAAGGTCAAAGACTGGCAAACGGCATACAAGATATCGTATCCGGCGTCGATGAATCTGCGAGGCACTAACTGCTCGATGCGGTCGTCGAGACGCGAGGCAAGACGAGGCGGCGCGTTCTCCGAAACGACTGCGCCCGCACACAGGGGCGCGATGCCGGCGCCCGAAAGCCTCTTGCCATCATCCGGCTCCTCGTTCGTAGGATATATTCACTGTGTGATATTTCGCGAAGCGTGTATAACCGGTGAAAGACACGGATTTCGAACGCATACACCAGCCACCGGAAAGGAGCCCGGCGAGAAGAGGAGGGCAGAGGAGAAGTCTAGGGAAAGGCGCGGAGGAACGACGAGGCGGATAAAGAGAGCAGAAGATAGGGATATATAGGAGAAATAGCAGCGAGTGCGGTGTGTGTTATGGATATCTATTCGCAGCGGATGGGAAGTGAACGCAGTCGGTCTCACAGCAGAGCGATCACAGGATGACGCGGCAAACGGCGGGAAACGAGCGATATACAGACTGCAACGTAAGAGAGAGAGAGAGAGAGAGAGAGAGGGAGAGAGAGAGAGAGACGGAGGGAGACCTGGCTCCTTGCAAATCGCATCACAGATCAAACACGGCTTGTATATTAAACGTAACCTGCTAAGGCGTCCTACAGACTGCTTATCTACTGTCCAACCCTCAGGATTCGAGTCACAGCTGTAACGACGACTTCGACGCGGCTTCCGCCGCTCGATTCTTCGGCCAGCGATCAGCTGCGACCACGGTAACATACGAAACGCTCGATCCCGCCGGCCGATAAATGTTTCGGAACGCGTTAGCGCACCCGAAACGAACATTCCGGACCAGTACTTTCGCGACCCGACCAACCGCTACCGTTTGACGTCTCGACATGTGATACCGGCGCGCACACACGCACCCGTTCGCCGCTAAGGAGCAGCCGAGGATGCGAAATTGAACGCCTGCGTTCGCACGCCTCGCTGGATGCCGTGTGACGAATCATGGAGACGCCTCCGTGCGTCAGTCGCTTAAAACCAGCCGTGGAGTCTCTCTGATCGTGTACCGTGTGAACCGCTGCGAGATACGATTGGTAAAGCTAATGTCCCGACGGTAGCTGCGTTAGAGCTTTCCCACACGGACCCACAAACGAATCTAGTACGACTGTGTACGAGACACACGGAATAAAAGTGATCGATAGAGAAACGTTTCGGTTTCGACCGTGTATCTTGTAAATCTATGTATGAAGTAACAAATACTTTCCAGAAACTACTAAATTCTTTAAACAGCCACTAGGAGATCGTAGCGTGAACACAGATTGAAGTTGGAGCTGGCGACGCAACAAATGTATTTAATATTGTGTTCGTTGCTCGTCGCTAGACTGCGGATCTTTATGCAAAATAAAAATTTTCTTAAATCTTACTTCTTCCCGTAATGATCTTAATAGAGGAGAAATTATATATTAACATCTACGTTTTTATTAGCTCGCTTTCTTGTCTGCCTCTATGTATGTTTGTCTGTATGTTCGGTAAAAATCTTGCAACTGATTTTTTATATACTTAATTTTGCTATAAATGCATAAAGATCCGATGTCTGCTGATCACTGTCTGAAAATCTTGTTCCAGAGTTTGGAAACTTACCTGACTCAACGGGCGAATCCGCTCGTGAATAGATTTCTCTGCTTGCATGGCCGACGGGGGTGGGTGATCCGGGGTTGGTGGCTGTGCGTAATGCGTGGGACTGGTCGGTAGCATCATTTGTACTCGTTTCAGGCGCTTGTCCGTCGCCTCGCGGCCCTCGTTCGCCGACTCGTCGTTCGTGTCCCGTTTCTCGTCGAGCAGACTCTCCTGCGATGATTTTAGCGTGAGGAAAGCGTTCGACACGAACGTCTGCTCCTGGATGGCCGAGTCGGCCTCGCTGCACGGCGATTTGTCACCGCACGTGCTCCCGCCATCAGCTTCGTAGTTCTCGAACGCGTGCCTGCGTAATTTCCGCCGCGGGTTCAGCGTCTTGATCGGCTGGTTCTCGTAGATCGAGGTGATCGCAACCGGCTCCACGTTGTTGTCGCGCCTCTCCTCACCGTCTGGGACCCGGGACTTCATCTCGACGTATTGGTCCACGCTTCTCGTCACGTGCCGCAACTGCTCACGACGTTTTTGCAATTGTTCGAAGTCGATGTGGCTCCGAGCACCGCTCCGCGCCATGAACAAGTACTCGTAGTTGTTCGGACCCAGCGTGCAATCCGCGGACAATGACATCTGCGTCTGCAGGTGCGTCGGCGACACGGACAGGTTGCGTCTTGGCGGCTTCTTCGGAGGTGTTGGCTGCAAAGTGTACAATACAGATTACGTTGTTTACAAGAGCTGTTTAAGAGAACCCGAAACTTTCGGGTACATTCCGCGACAAAACGACGCGCAACTTATTTGTTTAATGTAATTCGCACGCGATGCAATCTATCGGTATAAAAAATTGAAAGAAACAGTCTTGATAACCTTAGCAAAGAGTTGAAAGCGACGTTAAATAAATATATATACAAAAGTAACAATCTTATAATGATGGCAATTGTATGATGAGTTTTTCAGAAATATTCGAGAACACGTGAAAAGGATATTTCCCTTCGTTTCGTACATCGAATTCCCGAAATTTGCGGATTGAGCGCACTACAGACCGTCAATTAAACTACTAAATACAGTTCAAGTTATATCGTGTTAGCGTCAATTGAGTTAAAAATATTGCGTATATAAGGTGGTGAAAGTCCCATAAAAAGATAACGAAAAATAAGAAAGTTTTGTTATCCGACATAAATTATCCTTTTCAAGGGAATTCAACATTTTTGGGATGTTATTATTGCCACATAGAATATTTTCCGATAAAACCTTTTTTGTAATCTTGACACTTACATTGTTTTCTACAAGGACTCTTCAATTACGTCTGAATAATCAATTCTTTCCGCGGTGCTGTCCGATAGCATCGCGTTCTCAGATGTTAATATTCCGTAGCAGTTTTCACGCGACAGTTTGAAAGGAAAGCACAACGGACATCGGAATACCGGGCCAATTAAGCCACGATCGATTTGTCCACGTTAACGAACTGTAAGGCGTGCGGATGTTATACGGTACAGTTATTCGTTCAAAAAAGGGAACAGTCACCGATCGCAAGGATAAAAAGCGAGCACGTAAGAACAGATTGTTCATCCAGCAAAACGTGAACTTAATAATGAGCCGGAGACCTATGATTCTCGTTGAAATATCATAATTCGAAAAAGAATTCAAAAATATAAACATTCATAGGCGATTTAGAAAAAAATCTACGAACATCGCGTCGATTGATTCGTAAAAAGTAAATATCCAGTTAAGGGCGTATCGTACTGTAACGAGTGTGTCTTTGGAAATATTTTACAAAGCTTCGTTAAAAGTTACATTCACATTTATCCTAATGTTTTCAATCTTTTGGAACACGACTAAATTCGTAGTACTTGGCTGTAATGAAATACGAGAGGAAAAAGTACATTGGTGATTCGAGTCGTTTGCTTATCCACTGAACATAATAAATCCAATTGACTTGGATATGTCTCTGACTATCAAAACTGATTGTTCTTTTAATGGAGATCTTCGATTGTTCAGACTGTTTCCAAAGAAAATTGCACAAATTAGAGAACTTATTATTTAGATATGGTGCCGACGACAGCCGTACAAATACTGAAGACACGTACGAAATTTAATTGATACAGTACAAAAATAGATTCACCATTATTCAAAATATTGTCTACATTATTAAATATGTTGGTATCTAATCAACTACTAAACATTTAAGTATTGTACGAGTATGTTGGAAAAAGTCATATTGAAATCAAAGTATTGGTCAGAAGAAATGTTTAAAAATTTCGAGTTAAAATGGCTCCTAAACTAGCTACATTGTTATTTTTTTTTTTAGCACGATTATAGCATATTGGAAGTATATGTATAAAAGAATGAATTTGTTGGATCTGTTACAGTAGAATAGCCCGTTAACGGGTAGACAAAATGGAATGCGACGAAATGGGCTAAAAAAAAAAGAAGGGGGAAGCCTAAAAAGCTTCCCTTTGTACGGTTGTGCCTTGGTGACCCTGTGCGACCCTCGATCGGGATCGAGGATCCAAAAGTAAAGGGAACTCGTTCTTACCGAGACTTTATTGTTAGAGGCGGGGCTGTGGAGAGAACTGGACAAGGGTGCCATTGGCAAGTAAATCCCGGCGGCGCTGGAATCGTTGGGCAAACAACGCCGGTCCCGTGGGCTCGGTCCTCCGACGCTCGAGGACGAGGAAACGCTCAATTGGTCCGACTCCCTGCCACCCCCGTATCCCGTGGGTAATGTCAAGGACAGATCCTCCGACACGAAGCTACCCTCCATTGTTCCTCGAGGTACCGGTGGCGTTTGGTACAATCCGCTGTCGGAACCCCTGCGCAACCAAACTGAACGTCTCAACGGGACCGATTCACGATTAACTCGCTAATGACTCGCTCGATCGAGCTCCTCCCTCTCTCTCTCTCTCTTCTCTTTACTTTCGATAATGTGTGCAATCGAGAAATAGTACCGCTTTCGCCGCGATACACAAAAAGTTTACAATTCCAATATTATGCACACGCATTATAGAAATACACTCCTGGTGAAAATGACAAGTAGACTGCGGATCTTTATGCAAAATAACAATTATTTACATTAATTACAAGGTGTGAGAACCAAATTGGAATTTATTTCACTTTTTTCAGTGGTTTTATTATGTTGCCAGAAATGCGTTGATGTTCTTGAACTCTTCTAATCTTTACAATCTTTCAAATTACACCCACCCATTTTTTGTCAAACAAGCATAAAATCCGCAGTTTTTCTATGACCACTCCTCGTAAAACGTTTTATTGTTTGCAAAAATATTTCTCTCCTTGTGATTCATAGGTCGTCGAAGAAACAACAGGTTTCGTTGGTTGCTTCGACAGAAAAGTGAGAGAATGACAAATGGAACGGTTCCAAAATAAACAGATCGAAAGCGTTACTATCGTACATACAATGTGAAATGTCTGTATGCCTTTACCGTGTGGTGTCGCGCTGTGCTAATGAAATTCTGTTGGTTGTAGTGTTTTGTGGTTTGTCGTCGGGAGTTTGATCGGAACTTTCGAGAGTATTTATCGAGTTGAGAGTGTCGGACATGGACATAAAGACGCTGTCGAAGACGGAACTGGGGTCGGAGTCCTCTGTCTGCTGGAGGGTCCTCCGTACTCCGTTCACTGGTCCCCCAATCTGCTCGTCTTCACTGAAATCCGCAATCCATCGGGGTGTCGTCAGATTCGAGTGCGGTTTCTAAGAATTGATCTACCATCGCATACTGAAAGCGAAGCAGCGCAACTGGGCATACATTTGCCGAAGCTAACGCAGCGTGGAACAGTGCGCCATTTGCAGAGACTGTTGTGTTTCGTGTCGCTCAAATGCAATAACAATGGTAAAATGATTCCTTTTGTCGGTCTCCGGAACGACTACCATTAATTACAGTAGAAACGTGAGTTCTGCTTACTTCTCAAACTGAGTGTCACGTTTCAAAATAACTTGAACCTTTCAATATTCGTCGAAGCTACCCTCACGATTGATCGAGAAGCCTCCTCGAATTTTCTTATGTTAACTGAGGTACGTGTCTCGATTTATCTCAATTTATATTGAAACCTTACATAACATTTTTTTATGTAAATCAAAAATACATATTGCAGATTTTAACTTGGAACTTATGGTTCATTGTATACCCATATACCAAGTATTGATATAGAACCGAAAAAATAACGGTCCTAAAACCGATATGCGATACACAAAAGGCCGTAATCGAAACTGATATCAACCAAAATGTCGATTCTTCATAACTGTTTCAAGTGCCAAAACCGATATCACAACTGTTTTCAAGCCCTAGTTTGCAGGACTATTGGCTAGGGGTTGAAACGAGGCACGTTTGTCCTAATACGTTTTAATCTGCAACCTCGAAATTAAATTGCAAAGCATGTGATTCAATATCTAGAAACGTTTCGACGCTTTTTTGTCCTTAACAACGTGATACAATAATTTAATTCTGTCATACATCAGTTAGCCAGGACGAGTGCCTTGCTACCATCGCGTAACAGAGTGCTTCTAGCTTTAAAGTGAAGAGCGTCGTAGTCGAAACGTTCATGAATCGTTGGAATCGTCAGCGATAGCCGAAGGATCATCGCGAAAAGAGTCAGATTGTCCCGTGAACAGTGGATGACACGGCGGGTTTCATGCAGCGACCGTACCGATAACACAATAGCCGACCGAACGAAGCGTAAGGACTCATTGGTCAGACAGCAGCGGAAGAATAGCACTCCGGTACCATCATCGTTACCCCCCAACAATGCGTAACTCGTAACAGAAGACGTCCGCGACGGCGGGTGCCGACGTTTTAATGAGGCCATGTAGCCGAGGTCGGAGGCGAGCGGTCGAAACAGAAAGAGAAGACGACGAAGACGAGGCAGAGGAGAAAGAGAAAAGCAGAAGGAGAAGGAGGAGGAGGAGGAGGAGGAGGAGTGAAGCGGCAGCAAGCGAAGGTAGAGGTGAACAAGAATCCGGCGGACCGCGGCTGGAGGCCATGCCCATAGGACGAGGGAGAGAGCAATGGTTATTAGTTTTATGCTGAGACGGGCTAACATTTACATTGTTTAACGTGATGGATTCATCTCGAGGCGGTCCAGAACCACGGCTACCGACGTCAAACATTGATGGTGGAGGTGCGGAGAGAGCACTGCTACCTTTCTCTCCCGCGTCCACTCGATCCGTCTACCTCCAGCTTGCTCTTTCTCTCTCTCACCCTGTCCCTTTTTCCCTGTGTCAGTCTTTTGCTCGCCCAACGTCCTCTTTCTCTGTCTGGCCGGAACAACCAGTAGCGCTTAACAGCTAGCGCTGCCAGAAGGAGAGTAAGGTAGAGAGATAGACGGAGAGAGAGAGCGAGAGAGAGAGAGAGAGAGAGAGAGAGAGAGAGAGAGAGAGAAGGTACCAATGGGGTGATGCGGCGGGGGTGACCCAGGGGTGAACGAGGCGGTCGGACCCACCATCGCCTACCTACATCAGGAAAATTAAACCAAGCCAAGCGGTGCTTAACGCGCTGGAGCTACACGCGGCCGCGCCACCTCCTCCACCTCCACTCTCAGCATCCCTTTTCGGTCCGAGAGAAAACCTTTTCTTCCTCCGCCTCTGCCCAGCGCACCCGCCGAGCCGGGTACACCGCGCCGGCATCGGTACTAACGGGTACCACTGCTAACCATCATTCGAGCACTCCCACTCGCCACTCTCCGCTCATTCACTCCGTGTACCCGCCGGTCCACGTCTACGCTTTTGTTTACCCAACATCTCCTATATTAAAGCTGCCACGGTTATGCGCTCATCTATACTAGCCGTATGTATAATGTATATGCAGTACGTATGTATTAGGTTGTCTATGTGTGTGCATGTGTACATCTATACATATATGCATATACATATGTATAAATATATATATATATATATATATATATACATATATATATACACATATACTTTATCTTTCTAGAAAATATTACCGGCCTCCGCTCTTATCCGATGCACTGACGCGATATCCTTTTCTCAACGAAGATGACGCCGGGTGAACACAAATACGCCAACCCCGTTGGGCACGATCGCTTTTTTCTCTCTCTCTCTCTCTCTCTCTTTCTCTTTCAAGCCTATTTCTTTTTTTCGTTTGTTCGTTTCGTTTTGTTCCTTCGAAGTTCGTACAACCGTTGCACATAATACTCGGCCGCGGTGCACCCGATGCGTCATCGTCGTCGTCGTCGTCGTCGTCATCGTCGTCGTCGGCCTCGTCGAAGAGTATCGCGATTGGTCGTTCGCGAACGCTGTCGTTCTTTTGTGTGATTAGTAGGCACAGTTTTTATTTTCTGGTCTGTTGTTCCCCTGTCCTTTTTCCTGAGGCAGTGAAACATGGCCGATCATCGACGCTCCGGTTCATTTCTAAGCGGTGTCTATTGGTGTGGGGCTCGTCGCGACCGATTCAGACACTAGGCTTTATCGTGGCTCTGCTATACTTGGCAAAAATTATGCCACCAAACGAATCGAGTAACTGTCACTCTAATTGTGCCACGATACGATCAATTTCTTTGATACACAAAAGTATAATGATCAAACAAGTTTACAGTGTCTTCGAAAAGTTGGAAAGTAAGAGATATCCAACCATTTTTTATATATGAAATTATGATTTTCAAAAAACAGTTTGGAGATACATACGTCTCGTTGTATGGCATTTATGTAGTGTTTGGTAAAAAGTGGAGTTTCATATATGAAACCAGAAGGACGTGATAGCCATTTTCCGTACAGCCATTTCTGCAGAACCAGATACATCACTGTGAATTTTTATCCAACACACGTTTCTTTTTAATTCGACATTAGCTTAGTCCTCGTCGAAGCCGTTCACTCAAATATTATGATTTTTTAATATAAATCTTTAGCTTCTGTTACTTCTAAATAAATTTTTGAATGATACCAAAAAATTTTAGAATGATACCTCAAGAATTACACTGAGCGATAATCGCGACAAATGTTTAACAAATATCGTGCACGTCTATTTTCCATACTGGTTGTCCCAGGATTGACGTCACAGCCGTGGTAGAGGCCGTGGTAGAGAGTGATTTCAAATGAGAAAATTATTCGAAAATATGCAATAAATTTGAGTAATTCGTGGCCTCGTTTTCGAGGGAATCAAGCTTCAAAATTCAACGAATACGCGCGCTACGATTCTACTTTTTACAAATTCTAGACACGCGTATTCGACGGATTTGCGCAAAGTAATTTTCTCTCAAAAATAAAGCTTGAAATAAATTTATTCGGTATTTTCACCTTGTTTTC
The DNA here is from genome assembly GCA_916610235.2 of Lasioglossum morio. Taxonomy (NCBI): domain Eukaryota; kingdom Metazoa; phylum Arthropoda; class Insecta; order Hymenoptera; family Halictidae; genus Lasioglossum; species Lasioglossum morio. The sequence continues at coordinate 14,176,241 of OU744334.1, forward strand.
TCACGTTGAATCACCATCTCTACGGTTGCACCACCACTACCGGGACACAGACAGTATACCAAGACATTGTCGTACACATAACACCGATACTGCGGAAATAAAGAACGTGTTCGAGGTACACGAACTGCACGAAGAGAGTCGCACCGCTTCGCGGACAACATGTAGCAGGGGTGAGCCGGTTAGCACGCAAGATCACACATAAAAAAAAGGAGTTTACGACCTGGGGAAAGGAGCACAGCAAGCGAAAACGCGCGCGCGTAGGCAGAACGAAAGTTAGGGGAGAAAAATGGATACTCACAAAGACATGACGGAAGTACCGGAAACGCGTCGATCGTCGTCTCGAGGCTTATGATAGAACTGCCATTGAGTGGGCGACGTCCCTTCCGCCGGTGAGAGATCATCCCCAGGCCGGACGTTCTCGTAAGGGCTGCCCAACGAGTCGCCACCCTGGACCGGAATAGGTGGCAAGTTTTCACTGTCGGCATCGCTCTCCACGCCAGAGGAAGACCTATGCCCTGTCGACAGCCCGTTATTCGGAACTGTTAATCATTTAGAAATCATGCGGGGTGATCTGATAATACCAGTCGCAGCGAGATGAATCTTATACGCCCCTCAAAAATAGCTGTACAAAAGAGACTAGAATAACGATTCACCCAGTTCTATTTTATACGTTAAATCAACAAATTATGTTTCATTTGTAGCGTCACATTTTAAAGAAATGCAACTCACGATGTAGAGATAAAAGGATGAATAATTTTACGATATGAGAAAATATTGAATGAGTGAATTTTCACCCTGGGGGCCGTATGAGGGTTGACACTAGCGTAGTAGGGATGTAGGGCAGCCTGTGTCCAGACAAATTCATTTGCATACAACACAATGATCTTCATGGTGGTCAATGCTCGCGTTATTTTGCTTTTTATGTCGTTTACATCTCTGTATAAATATTACGTAAGAAATACTCAAGATATTTCCTTCATATTTAGCATTGTATGACCTAGAAGATCACTGTGTCGTATACGAGTGAATTTTTCTTGGCGCACTCTTTCACTCATTTAAACAAATGAACCTATTGAGTGTGACTGATACAGTCTGTATCAAAATGTGACTGATACAGTGGTTACATTACATTATTCTCGTCACAGTACAAAGTATCCAGATCTACAGATGTCTATCACGGCTCTCACGTAGAAATATATTGCATCAAGTAGAATTGGCATCGATTCTATTGCGATCTGTCTTGAAGAACTCTCCAATATTAATTACATTCAACAAATCGCATGAAAATTCACCCATTTACCTTTTTCACATTTTGTAAAACGATCGATTTCTTTTTCTCCGTGTCGCAAAATATACTTCTTTGAAATGTCACACTATAATTGAAGCATAATTCGCTGATCTGAAACGTGAAGTAAGGAGGGATAAAATATTATTCTAGGATCTTTTATGCAACTTAACACCTAAGTTCTTGCAATATTGAAAGATAAGATCCCAGCAATAAATTTCTTTGACAATTTACCGTGGGATCGTAATAATTGCATAGATATAGTTCACACTAAATTGCTTGCAAGTATACCGCGTGCGAACGCACTTTTTATGACTGCAGTGATGTCTTGTGTGACGTGCGGTGGAAATTGGCCCAAAAGATCGAGGACCGTGTTCTGCCTCGAGTCCCGGATGCCCAAATCAACTCCTCTGTCGAGTAGAGCCCGCACCACTTCCATCTTTCCGCAGAGCGCCGCCTCGTGCATCGCGGTTCCCGCAGACGTCCGTGTATTCACGTCGACGCCTGCAGCAAGCAGCACTTCTACAACGGTTCTGAAACGAGAAAAACACAAACGCATTTCACGTGGCATTAGTCCTGCTATTTTATTTTCATTTCATCCGTATTCGTTCGACACCATCTCACTAACCCAGCACAGGATGCTTTCGAAATCGCGACGTACTTAATCGTGTATGATAAATTTCATTCTAGAACATATATCATGAAACAACACCGAGTGTACATTGCCGCAATGGATTGCGTCTGGCGATTTCTGGTGGAAAGCCAGGATCGGTTTTAAATAAAGATTCTCGCACAGTAAGTTTTGAAACGAAGGAGCAATGAGCAAGCAAACGATCTCGATCTACGATACGACAACTGATCAAGCAAATTCGTCTGCGACTGAGAATAGGTATCGCGAAATATGCTGTATACCAACGACAAGATTCTTTCTAGCATTAGTAATCACTCTATCTTCAGTTCGACATTCTATCTATTATTATTCATCCTTGAACCACATCCCCATGATTCATCCCTTACTGACCATTAGACCTAAACCAACCCCCACTTTATAGAACCCAAAACCTATATCTCCTATCTAGACTACTAAGATCTTTTATATTACGTCCGTAGTTTGTATTTCGTTTAGAAATTGCACTTAATAAATATACTTATATTAAGTATCCGGAATACAACAAATATCTGTTCGCTAAGTAGAAGCCGGCCAGGCAGGCAGCTCGTCGGTGTAACAGAATCGGAGTCGGCTGAAAGTGGCCAGGTTGCCGTTTGCATTTCCCATTTCGGCTGATAGGGTGCGCGAAGCCCCAGGTTTCGTTTTGTATCTGTCTGGTAGCCGTGCACCGACTGCAGTGACCGCAGCCATCCGTCGCATATAGGATTCGTGGCTGAGAATCGGATTCACGTGCACCTATGTTGTTATTACCGTGCCATAGGGGTATTTGTATACTGGCTTACCAAGAGCACCGATATTGAATCCGATAATAGACATTACTCCAGTCCCGTTCCCAATCCCTTCCCGTCCCTCTGCCCGAACCTCCCGGGTCTCTTTCTCTCCTTTGGCGGCGCGGCGCGTCCCCGCATTCGGCCGATCCGCCAAATATCGTGGCGAACGCGTGAAATGCGTGCGTGAACGCAATCATCGTAGTGTGTGCATCGGTACACAACCGTGTCCCACCGCGTTCCGTGTGTACACTTCGGACCGTGCACTCGGCTCTCACGTACACAGACGAACACGGCCCCGACCCAGCTCGGCCCGACCCGATCCAACTACATACACCGAAAACGAGAGCGTACGCGATCAAGTTCTGCGCAACCGGACAACGTAGTAGTATCGCGCCTATCCAAACATTCAAAATGCTCGCACCTACACGCGCGCACAAGCGCGCGATTCACCCGCGCATGCACCACAGCCCGCGCCGCTCTGTTTGACCGTAGAGATTGCCGGACCCTTTCGAACCTAATCAACGAGATGAGAGCTGATCGAATTGCGCGACACTTATTGCATTACCCGACGCGGCCGTCAATTTTTTTTCTTCTTTCTTTTTTGTTGCAGCACGCTGTTTGGTGGCCACGCGGAATCAGGAAATTGATGTTCGCGTGCTGAATTTCTGACGGGATATTGATTCCATTTCTTCGGCACGATTTTGGTTTAGCTGTTCGCGCGCGGATGTTGCGTTGATGGAAAGAAAATTCGAAACTGCCATCGTAGTTGCTTTCTGTTTTGTTTCGTTGCTGGTTTGCAATTGATAGACACCGTGTCTTCTTGTGCCGGCATTTCGGTTAATTGGCTTCAGTTGATTAATGAAATTATAGTATGATATAGAACTAAAAATAATATTTGACACGTACTTTTTTTATAGCGGCTGAGATTCATGTTAAGAGAGTGAAAATGGGTCTCGAAGTTGTGGTGGAAAATCCTATTTTATTGAACATCTACGAAAGTATCTGTCATCTGTTCAGTCATCTGTTTAACACATATTACAAAGATATTAATTTCTCAGATGCATTAAAAAATGTTTCTCTCTTGAAAATGATCCATATCAGGATCGAAACGTTGGGAAATTTATTAATTGCAAGATTGCTTGTTCTTTGTTTTGATGGAACCTGTGCGCTGATATCACCACGAAGAAGTGTAACTTATTTCGAGAAAACTGTGCCAAATTGACACGAGGGATGGACGAGGGTTAAGAACCCCTGTCTTATAATATTGTTGCGAGGTGTATGTACAGGAACTACAAGTCGATCCCAAATAATGGATACCGTTCGACGACAGGCTACCGTGAAACCGCTGAAACAAAGTTCGACGGACGCGTCGACATGACAGTAGTTCGGCAAAGACCTCGACTCCCTTATTATTGACGCATCCGTGAATAGTTCTCCGCGAGTCACGCGAGGCGACAAATGGGGAGCGTGCATCGCCGAGCGGCAAACACCGAGCGTACACACTCGGAGACCACGCACGATCCGTATCCGCGTGTAAACGCGCGGGCGAGCTGGATGTTTCCACGCGTGCTCGCTGCAGCCTCCCCGCGTTTATCAACGACGACAGGGAACAGAGAGACAGAGAAGGGGTAGGAGGAGGAGAGGATGGGTCGGCTGTTTAACCAAAATTCGCTGGATAAAACGTGGACGCGTTGCCTCGATCGACGAGGAGGCCGGGGATGCAGGACGGAGATCGAGCGGATCGAGCGAGGACCGCGTCACCAGCGACAGAAAATGCATCCATCGGACTGTATATCGCGACGCGATCGCATTATAAGCGGCGAGCGCCAGTTAAAGCGATTACCGGCTGCGAAGCTGCATAGAAAAACCGACGTTATACCCGATTACAATGTGACTGCCGTTTCGCGGGGATGCACGATCGCCGAACGATTTTCTATCCGGCCGTTTCGAGAGCCCTCGTTACCCAACCCCCCATATACCCCCAGCAACCCCCCATGTCCCACCGTATCCTCACGCGACTCGTCCGACAACGTCGATTATTTTAAAGGCTTACCAACCGGATTATGGACGTGACGCCGCGATGTTGAATGAGAACGAATTGGCCGAGCAAAGCGTTAAATACAATTCCGATTCGCAGCTATCCGAGGACACTGGCAACTAATACCGGAGGGATGAAAATTTGGGGCATTTTAGGGGAACGAAGCCGCTGCTGTTCGCTTCGATGTACGATTCTACGAAGGGAATCGAATAACTGATCGTGTTCTGTTGCACGATCAATTCTGGTTTCTTTCGTTGATTAATTATTGGACGTCAGAGAGAGGGTAACTCGTTCCCCTCGATTCAAGTAAATTCTCATCATCTGGCCACTCTGATCTTGACCACTTCGTTTCAGATCTATGCTTATTTTTTGTTGGATTATCAATAAAGTACCAGCACAATGAACGTATTGTTCGTTGTCAAAAATTAATGAACGATCTCAGAATCGGTTTAATAAACAGAGATTACGAAGTATCGATGAAACGATTCTCAGAATAGTTCCGAAACAAAGATTTCAAATTATCCCAATTGATATTTTGTTTGATGAGCCGGACTGTGGGCCTAATCTAAACAATCCGGAGATATGAGAGGACCCTGGTTTCCCTTTCGAGTTCCAACGACTTTCTTCTAAGAGTCAGCTAAAGCTGAGACTTCGTTTAGTAAAGAGCTTCCTCTCGCCAGGTTAGTGTACCAACCGATTTGGAGAAATAAGGTCTCACTGTGCTTTTATCAATGTAATACACATTTGTAATAATTGGAGCGAGCTATGATTGTACGAGTAACCGCAGTTTACTCACAACGCGATAAAGCAATATAATCGCACGTGGTCAATATTCAATCTGTTGAATCATTTCAAATACAACGAAACCATGTTTAACGTTCCCTGTCATTGTAATGGTTGCCCCTCGGTTGGCCTGTTCGGTAAATAACTGTTTAAAGAATCATAATAACAAAATGCACAAAAAAAAAACTGTGTACATAAAAACGAGAGCGAAAATCTGGCCGAAAGAATTGTTTTATAACTGGCAACGAAATTCATTCCCGTTATTTAATTGCACACCACCGGCGCAACCGATTATCCAGTTAATCTTGCATCATCCAATTGAACGGTTCAATTAATCAAATAACAAAGATTCGTGCTTACAATATCGTTTATTTAACTGGACATTTTTACCGTGCCATGTAACCATCGCCGATTATTTGTGTAAATACTAGTAAATCGAACGGGCGCAACGAGCTCGCTGCGATATTTGTCGAAATTCTTTTCATCCGCCACGAAATATCTCTTTTGTTATCATAGGGAAGCTTGTTTTATCGCTCGTATCGATCTATACCAATCGTTCATGCAACGCCGAATTGTGTTTCATTCTCTCGAAATAAATTTCAAAACGCTCGCTTTGCTAAATACAATTCACCTGTCACACCGTCGACGTGTCCTCAGCTTATTAAACACGGTACACGCGAATGTGAGAATCGAAAACGAGGTAGGTCAACGAGTCTAAACAAATTCGTCACTTTCGTTGAATGCAGAAATCATAATTCAACGTTAGCAATGAACCTTTGTAAAACGGTTCGCGTTAATTTGTGAACTGTGCTAACAAATTATAAGTTGACAGACCGTTGCGAGGTAAATCGAAGAAGGACATCTCTCTGTTATAAACTATTATCTTTTAACCCTTTACAGCTCCATATAACTGTCAAGTTTCATACTGATATATACAAAATTTCTTTTAATTTTAATTTAACCTACCTTTAACCAATCTTTAATAAATCGTTTCTAAATTGCAAATTCATGTTAACCATTCTGAAACAAAGTTATGTTAATTTTCTGGAGATTCCGACTTTTTGACACAACTGATAGCTATTTCCGAATTCTAGAAAATAAACAGTAACACTTGGGAGTGCATTATACCTAACAATTTGATCTCGAGTTTCGAAACACTTTCTAGAGACAATACAGACCCACGGACGTTGTCCCTGAATGGTTGATCTGTATCAAGAGAAAATTTTCAGTTGCATACATTTGTTTGTATTCACCACGGAAAATTAAAGTTAGTCGTACACTTTAAATACGGTGAGCTGAAATGCGCAGCAAAAATGAACAAGGATCCTGTTATGTGCAGGGTTTAAGAACCTGCTTTGATCTCCAGATAGGAGGAAGCGGTTTCGAAATCAGGGAAAAATAACGATCGACAAGCTGGGAGGCAACGATGATCCTTGACGTGGTTGAAAACAAATCCGCTAAAGGAGCCGGATATATATCGGCAGCGCGGCGCGTTTATCAAGCGACAGAACACTTTCAGGCATGAAAGGGTATTAAACATTCCGGGATGGTCCGAGCAATCGCGATTCGGCTAGCTCGTGAGAGCCGGGCTGATCTAGGTCGGTACGTTTCAGAGGTAATGATTAATACGATCCTCGTAATCGAGTGGCGGTCAGCAATCCGCACGGATGGACAGAGCTGTTGACGGTACAATGCGATCGAATGCATTCGCTGAGGCTCAGCGAGGAATGAGAGGGCGATCGGCAGGATGGTAATATAGGACGTGTAACCAGGAGAGGGTTGCGACGGATCATGCCAGCCGGAGGACGTACATATCGTATTCGACGGAATTACGCAACGCGGTGCTCTCTGATTGGCTCTAATGGGCAACGCTGCAAATGGCTCGACGTCGTTATGGTTAGCTGAAACGAGTCCATTGTTGTTCCTCCGATACAATGCTAGGGCCGCGTTACTCGGTACTTAACGCTAACGGTTCCCGGGAAAAGGTGACCGATCATTCCTCAGACACAAAACAAAGGGAGTGGTCGTCTTAGTTCGGCGAAGGTGCCGTTCATCAAGCTTCTAATCATCTGTTAACCCTTAAATGCATTGTGTTGCCGTTTGGCAAATAGATACTGCTTAATATAATACATAGGCATAAATAGAAACTGTAAACAAACTATCCTGCATTTAAGGGTTAAAACCGCCACACACTTTTACTTTGGTGATCGTTAGATTGCGGATCTTAATTGCAAAATAAAAAAAAATGTTCGCATTCATTGCAGAACACAGGAGCCAAATAAACATTGCATGCTTCTTTTAATTATATCCTATTAAGCTGAAATTAATGCACTGATGTCCTTAAACAATTTTAACATGACCGCTGCTTTAAATTGTACCTGCACATTTTTGTTATAAATGCACAAAATCCGCAGTCTAGTAATCGTGGATAGATAATGCAAAACCTAATCATGTTCATGTCATATGAATTATTTTGATTCTTGTTGAATAAAACGAATATGAAATTTATTATAATACACCTTTAGTTATCGCTGTAGAAGTCGTCACGTCATTGCGAAAAGAAAAGATGTAACACGTAGTAGTAATGTTCAGAATGAAATCGTAAAACCAGTCATTTTCACTGACATGGTAGATCTAGTGTTAATACTGAAGGAATATTATAGAAGGGGTAGGATAAAAGCCGCTAAAGCTTTCTTTCGGTCGCGTACCTCAAACACAAATTAATCGTGCGATTCGTGTACGCGCTCGGAAGCCGAGTGTACACGAGTTCGGCAGGGTTCCCCGAATCATGAATAATCTAACAGCGATCCTGATCTGCAATGCAATATAAAATAGATTTCATGGACACCGGCTGCAAACGCGTGGGCTGCCACCCCCGCGTGTTGATCGAACGCCATGCACGATCATCGGTTCAGCTTGATTAAATAAAGAGAGAACGCGGAGCTGTTGAGCGGTATCGACTAGTTATTGAACACCGTATAATCGAAATCATGGGTTAAGATAGACTAGACGGAATAATCAATGGAATCACAAACAAACTCTGCGACTATATAAACAAGTTGAAACGGAACCTTAAGCTACGTCCACGCTGACGCAACAACGAGCAACTTTTAGTTGATGATGATGAAAACGCCTTATTACGATACCTTTGCAATAACGAAACGCCGAAATAATTATATAGGATAAAGGATTAAAAAGAAGAAAAACAAACTCATTTGCACACCTAATATACATATGGAGAAAACGAGACGTAGTCGAGAGGGAATACGGAACGTAAGCAAGTCTCTTTTATTGAACTGAAAAGTACTCTACGCTGCTCCAGATCAGAGAGGAAGCAGTAGAATTATTTCGGTTCATAGTTCGTTGATCGTAGACTTACCTGTGGCCATTTCGCGAAGCCAAATGCAGCGGAGTATGAGGAAAAATCACTGACGAGGAAGAGTTCCGAAGAGGTACGATCAGCTCCGGATACGTGCTAACGAGTAATTGCACGGTTTCCAGTCTACAAAAGATAATTAACGTTACTAGGGGAGTGTAGAGCCAATTAGCAATCGTCATCGATCGAATTATACGGATAGTATTAAGTAGTAACTAACAAAGCGAGAGTTTTATTGTTTCAGGCCGTTTGTCGCGCAAACAGAGACAAAAATCGGAAGAAAGTTTCAATTTGAATTTTTAAAAAGAGGAGGTGGGGGGGGTAGGAAAAATGGCACGTGCAATTTACCTGCCATATTGTGCGGCGAGATCGAGTGCAGATTCTCCCCGGCTGTTGCGGATACTGGGGTCGCATCCGTATTGCAACAGCTGTGCCACCACTTCCGTGTGCCCATACTGTGCTGCACAGTGCAACGCTGTCTCGTTGTCCTTCGTCTGCGATCATACAAAGCCGGTATTCCGAGTTAACAAATTACTTGCTCTCGACTCACAGCATTGGCAACTGTCGAATTAAACTGAAAATACCGTCGGGCCACGCAAACAATTCATTCACCCGACCGAATCATTATTCAATCGGAAAACACTAGCAGTTCCATAATCTTAAACATTCTTTTCTATTACACTGTCCAACAAATTTCAACTTTTTTCACGTTTCCAAATAACTGTTGGATGGATCTTATCGAAAGAGTGTTCTATTGCTTTGTTGTGCGATTCAAATTTTTGTATAATTTAGAGGTAGACAGTTTCTTATTATATATTTTACGTAAAAGACGTCATTCCATTAACATTTTTCTGGTATACCATATTCGTCAAATATGCGCTCAAATTAATTTAGTCGAGATTGGAACAAATCCAATTTTAAGAAACACTCGCTAATGAATGAATGTTGTTTCAGAGACTGTTTAACAACAAATAAAAAGCAATGCTAACGATACTAGCTGTATTTGCAAATAAAAAAAGGATCATTGAAGGTTTATTCTTCAGACCATTAACCGCGTCAAACAGCGAAAATTTGACGGTTTACGAAAAATTTCGAAACCGACTTTTTTCCGACTATTCGGACCAAGAAGCCCACTGTATAGCGAATGGTTGAACGCATATTAGTTTAATATGGTGTATGTATTATTTTAATTAAAGAAGAAAAGGCATAAATTCACTGACCGTAAGATTCACTTTGGGTACCGAAGGTCCTTGGGTAAGAATTAACCGCACGATTTCAGCGTCGCCCGCCCAAGCTGCCAAATGAAGCGGCGAAGAGCCTTTAGCGTCGACGACGTTAGTGGAAGCCTCATATTGGAGCAATAACTTTACCACCTCCCTGAGGAGAAAAGCGTTTCCTCGAATTACCGCCAGAATGTGGTTGACATCGATTAATAGGCGATCGAAGGGAATATTAATGAGAGCCGCGACGAGAGGAACTCGACGCGGTCATCGAGTTCTACGGGAAACTATCGTCTCGTAAAGTAAGAATGATCAAGTAAATTGATTTGAATGAAGACAGGGACTTCGATCGGAACCGAATCGAGACGTACTTGTGACCATTCAAAGCTGCGTGGTGAAGGGCGGAGTATCCACTGGCGTCTTGCACGTTAGCCCCCGGACCCCGCCGTAAGCTGCAAAAGAAAGTAAAATATCGTTATAATCACAAAAAATACATTATTTTACTAGCCACCCTTAGTTTGAGAGATTTCCGCACAATCTTGTTACTAGACAGCGGATCTTTATGCAAAATAGAAATTTCCTACCTGAATTGCAACGATTTGGAGTACAATTATTGCTTGTCTTAATATGTTTAAAAATAATATTGGGTTGGCAAAAAATTCTTTTATTCAAGCAATTAACTGTCACGAATAAGATACGTTCCCTTTTGTTCGATGATCTTTTGCCGAAACGAATAAATAAGAAAATATTTTCTGGATTAAAATAATTTCATCTTCAAATACTGTAATTACGTTCTTGCCAATCCGAACTTTATAAACTTTCGGGATCCCCACCCGAACCCGTAATTTCGAGTATTCGCACACCCCTAATAAACATTCTTCGCTATGTATTCGTATTATTATTATAATGACGAATAATGTGGTGATAATATCTGGTGAATCACCCTGTAGACTACACAGAAGTAACCCGCCATCGCATCGGCCGACCAAGAAATAAGAAATGGCTTAAAAGGATAAGAGAACTGTCGAACAGGCCAGCAGAGGACTATTTTACGAAACGTTGGAACCGACCCGATTGCAGGGTCGTCGGTAAAGATCATGTAGGCCAGCAGCAGCCGAGGCCCATTTCCGCAATTAGGAATTCATGTTTACCGCTGGTAACAAATAGCCGACAGCTATATTGGCTGGTGGAGGCAAAGAATCGCGCAGCATCGGCGCCGCGCAGACGATTCGGTCGCACAATGAGCCCCGCGGACAGGAACAGGGAACAGGTTCACTAATGAAGCTTCCTGCATCCAACACGTGTTCTCATTACGCGCCTTTGTCGCATATAGAGATAAACGTTCCACGCGCATCTACCCCAGCAAAAACAATGCGTACGCGGCTCCGCATTGGAGAAGATGTTGCGCGACACCTTTCTTAGATCTAGACCACTGTTCAGACGTCTAGACTCAAGATCAGACATTTAGAGAGAGTTCTCCAAGTGTCGGATGCATAAGGTTCGTTTAAAATATGTCGATTTATACATGTTCATTGGATATATTCTTTTACAGCAAACGATAATGGGTTCAATGAAAATAGGACACACGAAGAAATTTAGCTGATTTGATAGATAAATGATAAGTACAGTCGTTTTGCGAAATCGTTTCTACATTTCTGTGACGAGTTTCTGGGAAAAGGTGTCTGCGGATGCGCATTTGGAAATTGAGGAAACCGTAGGTGGGTTGCAAATGGAGTCGTAATTGTATCATTACCGTCGTTTGCGTGTATCGTTGTGTTACCAGGAACTCGCAATTAACGCGTCAAAACAATACCGTTGAAGATACGCCTACTATAACCCCGCTAATGTTAAAATTTACATAACTTAACGAGCTGGTCAAAAATCCTGCGTCCTGCCGGATAAATCCAAGCGGTCTTCTCCCGAACACTGTCTACCTTTTAACAACCCGCATTGCATTTTAAATTAAAAAAACAGTACTCTATATACATGTATTACTGTTCTTGCTATCATCAGGTAATTCTTTTGTTCGAAACATGTTCGACTGTTTTCCCTATTGTTTAACACGATGCTAGGTAATTTCGCGCGAATCGTAGAATATCAGTGTAGTAACGAAACGTGCACCGTTTCTCTTAACTGTATTTATCGAGAGCCATATTTTTGTCTCTATCAGATATCGTAGTCTGCTCGAACGGCCTTTACATCGTAGAGAATTAAATTGTGATCGCGCATGGACCATTTTTATACGTTCGCTCCTCGAATTTTTATTCTACCATAGACGGGCGTTTGTACGGGCGGTGCGTCGCTTTGACAAACACAGGGATTTCCAAACGTTTGTCCACAACCAACAATTTTCAGCGGACGCTTGTGTCCCAGGTAAATATCATTCGCTAAAAAGTGTTATTGAATATTGTTTACGATTGTGTAACACTTTCGAGAACAACGCCGACGAAGAGAGCTCTCTCTCTCTCTCTCTCTCTCTCTCTCTCTCTCTCTCTCTCTCTCTCGCATCATAGTGAATTGTATGATCAACTGATTGTACACTTAAATCGTTACCCGTGTAACGTCGACCGCTATTCGGATTCCAGAATCAAAAGCGGTGGAACGTCCGCGAACAATCATCAATCTAATAAACCATTACCAACGAGCAATATCGCTCGCGTATGACACAGCAAAGCCTGAATCCCTGTTTGCGCACCGCGGTACAACCGGAAAATGCGATATTAATAAGGCCGATGCGTCGGAACGTTTCTAATATCGTGTGCGAGAGTAACGCGTGTGACGGTCCGAAGGACGAAGGCAAACATACGTACATACATACAGATTTTTACGTCTCAGTCTTCATATGGCGGATACGAGAACTGAGCAAATACTGAACCTTCGAGCGTCGGTTATGATGTGTATTAATCGAGCAAACTAAACATTCCCATCTCCTACGCGCCGTTTTCTCGCTGGCTTGCTCCGACCTCACCGAATTGCGAAAATAGTGTCCTCTTTTTGCAGCCCATCCAGGCCATTAATTTATCTTTCTCGACGAATCTTTAGCGGGCTACTCTTCGCATATTTTAGAAAGACTTTTCCAATTTTTACATTTGCACCCCCCGTAAAAATTATTGGTTCGAACAACTGTCTATCACCTCTACGTTTGAAAAATATTTTTTCTTTCAAAGACAACTGTATTCTGCGATATATAATACAAACGTGGTACTCTGAAAACTTGAATGTAATAAAATTGGAAATTTTATGGTTCCCAATTTTCTAAAAAATCGATATCGCATCCAAAAATTCTGTTATAATTTTAGCCCAAATCTGTTCTGTACCACATTATGCGAAAATTACCGTGCGTAAGTTACGCCCTATTCAGTCGTAAAAACAATGTTCTATTATCCCAAGTAGTGGCAAGAGAAGTTCTCACCGTACCCGGCGTACGGATCAAGATGGTGTGTATCAAAATATCCGGAAATTATCGTCGATGGTGTATCCTGGAAAATTTCGCGCGTAAATCCCATACGGCACGGGAAAGCAGAAAACTCCGAGATTTCGCCTCGTTAACGGAAAGCGTTTTGAATCGGCGTTGGCGTCGGTTCCGGCATCAAAGCGGTGCATTCAGTTTACGCAAAACAATTACGCGAACCGAAGGCCTTTCTCTGCGGAGCGGTGTAGATCAAAGGGCCGGCGGGCCGTCGTCGTCATTAAGCAACGATGTCATTAAGCTTTCAGATACCGGCACTTTAAATGATCGGGCCACGGTAACGGGACGCGTGCAGCCGCGAAAGAGAGAGAGAGAGAGATTATTCAAGCCTCGGGACCCGCCGCAACCGTCGCCACCGCCGCGGCTCTTACGACTCTCAAGGAACCTCTAATCCATTGTAACTAAAGATCAAAAACGGAGAGAAACTGTCGATTTTACGTAGGCAAACTGTGGCCCCCGACGCGCTCGACGAGTCAAGTGAAGGGGTGGCTCCCGAGTCTGGAAGGGGTCGGGCAAGAAAGAGAAACGAACACTCGAGGGCTCCGCGGAGTGCCCCGCGCTACGCTTGGAAGTTTGAGGAGCTTTTGGCCGGAAGAAGAATAGGAAAGAACGGCGAGGAGAACGGCACGTGTCGGATTTCCCTCATTCTCTTTGCATGTTTCGCTCGCGCCGCGACGCTTGTCGTCGTCCCTCCGCGTCCCGTTAACTATCCTATCCGGGCGTCGCTCTTTATCGGCTGAGTCGCGCTTGTATTTGTTTTCTGCGCCCTAACAACGGGTCGACGCGGCGCACAGTGGGCAATTCGGACGAAATTTTTTTTTTTTTAATTTGGAAATCTCATATGAGGTTACATGTATTTAAAAAGTCGGACGAAATTTGTTTCAAAATCAAAGAACTAACATATACTGGGTCTTATCGGCGTATCGTGGGAGGTATCGATTGGGTCTCAGGTGAATTGTCTATCGAATGGTTTTCTTATCGGTGTATCGTGGAAGTATCGGTTCAGGTATCGATTCAGATATCGATTGAAGTATTGATCATTAAGCGGACCCTACACGGTCAGTCGGAATGATATTCAAGATTAAATAATAATGTTAATCCGGGAGCACTGTATGCGTACAGTCAACTAGATTCAAACTAAAAAACGATTGGTTATTTTTCATTACGTTTCATTACGTTATAATGTGCAAAACAATCATACAATAAACGTTTTCTCCCAATCAATCGATCGAATGACATTCAAGTCGAAGATTGACATTCTGATTGATCGTGCACGGTTAATACTGACGGAATTCAGTACGAACAGTCAGGAATTGACAATCAGACTGTCATTCCTGATTGACCGTTTAAGTAGATCCCGCTTTAAGTGTGAATGTCGGTTGAGATACTGATTATGTTTCGGATGTTTTATACTTATCCCATCGTTACACACATCCGAATACAAATTCACACCCGTGGAACGTCTACACACGCGAGAAAGCACATCGGAATGGCCGCAGCTCGCACCCGCTTGCCCCCCAACCAAGTAGGGCAGTTGGGGACGTTTGACTCTTCCTTTCTTTCGCCCTCCGACCCTCGAGCGTCTCTCTCCACCCCCGACAACTTTCGGTATGTCTTTCTCCGTCGCGTCGCTCGCGCCGCGCCAGCTCGTACTTCGTCCGCTCCATTCATCGAGTTTATCCGCTTGCCCAAGTTCCTTAATTAAACCCTGAAGATTGTCTGCAAAAAGGACATCGCCCAGTGCCCCTCGACGTCTACGAACATTACCGGATCGAGGGGACATGAAAGATACAGAGGACAGAACCGACGCGGTGCGTCGGGAGGGGGGGGGGGGGGGGCAGAGGGCACCGTTACGCCGTCGACGAAAGGGGGCCGAATGAAAGCACCGCCGCCGTCTGTCAGGCATCTATAATGGCAATTTCTTGCAGGCTTTAATCAAGACGCCGAACGATCAATGTAGCGAACGGCCGCACGCCGCCGCAGGGATAATTGCGCCCGTTGTTTTTGCCGCCCACGCGGAAAACCGAGAGAGTGAGAGAGAGAGAGAGCACCGGCCTGCGCCGATTGTGACCCGTGAGAAACGCTCGCGCGTGGACCTCTACTCCAGTTCGTGGAACCGACCGACGCGGAATAGTGTCGCATTAACGATACCTAATGGGGCTTAAGTAGATCGTGCGTTCGGATACGATGATGCGCGGCGTAATAGTGTATTGGGGAGAAGTCGCACGAAACGATTGTTGACGTCGTCGATCGCCGGTATCGTGCGCGTTCAACATACTGTCGAGTACTTTGTTGCACGTTCGTCGACATAGGATACAGCCGCGTGGGGATGGAAAAAGAAAGAGGAAAAGGATATGATAGATACTCTGAAGGAGAAGGATAGGGAAATTCATTAATAAAATAATGAATAATAGGTTCTGCGAAAGATATAAACAAATATACGGAGCGAGAGTACCTCCAAGGAACCTGGAGGAAAAAGGCGAAGGAGACAGCCAGAGCCTGATGGCGAGAGTGAGATGCGGAAATATAGAGGAAGGAAATAAATACTTTGGAGGAAGGAGGAAGAGTGCATAATGTGCGAGAGACACTCTTGAGATGAAGCCCGACGATGAAGAGAATCTATGCCCTTATATACTGCCCAAAATCGGCTTAGACTAGGGTGGGGACCACAGATAAAACTGGGCTCCTGGAAAAGCGAGTGCAGCTTCGCTGCATCGCCTGCGAGTGCCCAATCTTAATTGATTAGCCAGTAAACCCTCTGTTTCTTCTGAATAGGCCATCTGTTTCGATGGATATCTCCAGAAGGGTCAAAGCTCACCAACATCCGCATACAAATGAACGAAATCCGCAGTCTAGTTATTACATACTCACGCTGAGCAATGTAACAACAGAAACTGTTTTTCCAGTTGTAACGTAACCAGCCAACTCGAATTACACAGTGTTGAACTCGAGCGAAAACAAACGCTTGGTATACCATGTTTGCAAGAGACACGTTTTGTATATTGAAATATTTTTACAATCATGGGAAATACCAAGAGAGTATATCGCAGAAAAAAAAAGATTGCAGAGCGATTCATGTGAAAGACGGCTAAAAAAAGCTCGGGAAACGTTTCAATGAGAACGGAAAGAGGAAGAAGAGGTTGATACCAACATTGAGGGACGGTTGTGCGGCGCGAGCATGTATTGAAGGCTGAACGTGAATAAGACGTACTCTCATTTTTTCCATACATGAAATATCATTAAGCAAAACTTTAGACACGCTTCTCCCTATTTAACGTGAAGTTTCTTTATTGCAAGCTTTATAAAAATGCTATTTCATTTTGCTATGGACGTACTTATACGTAACTGGGTTTTAGTATTTACTAAAGCACAATAACAAAATATAACGACGTAATGGAAAAAATGTAGTTAATACAAAATGAAGTTCATCTAAATTAATTGAATATTCAGACGCTATATTTATTTTCAAAACAAAATGTTTTCCTAACGTAAATAATTTAAGTGTTAGTTTTCGATGTTAATTCGAGACTCTAAAACCGGCTTTTTAAACTTCAGAAACGAATTTCCGAACTTTACAAAATCACCCAATGCAGCCAGTTTTTAAGAAACCTGCAACCCCTATTCGGTAGATACTACACACCATTTCCACGAGATTATAATTTTCTTTTTGAATCAATATACTATTCGCGAACTAATAAAGGGCGACCGTTTCCAGCAACGAGAATGAAATGCCGAAAACAATAACAGTAGCGTTTAGAGTGAAATATCCAGGAGAACCCCGAGTCATTGAATTACGAGGTTTTCCCCAGCACTCGAGGTCGGAGGAGCAATAAAATGTCGAGGGATAAGGGAGAACTTCTATCCCAGCCCTTTCCGGTTCTGCGGATGCGAGGGCTCGGTACGAACGCACCCTTACGCCGCGCCGACGGTGGCGGATAGAGTAGGCGAACTGGGCAGAGGGTGGCTGATAGTGAAACAAAGAAAGGTAGAAAAATAAAAAGGGAGACGAACGGATTCGAAATAGACGATGGAGAAGGCGAAGGTTCAAATTGGAACGGGAGGGGAGAGGCTGGCGAAAGAATCAGAAGCGTAGAACAACAAAGATGAAACACGAAAAACAATAGAAAAAAGTAAAACAAAATTATAAAGAAAGAAATGGTAATGTGGCTGCTTTATAATTTTCGAATAAACAAAACAATTCGTCGTATCTATTTACTGTTAACGTACAAATATTATTAAGGGGACCAGGTGGCCGGATTTGAAATTCCGTGATACTGTTTTCTCTTTACTCTCGTCTTTTATCACACTTAACCTCGTTGGTTTACCTACATTTTACACAAAAATTCGAAGCAATTTCAATTATGAATAAGAGTTTAGAAAAGTATATAAAACTGTGGGGAGAGCACATTACCACCCGTTTCTCTAACGAAGAAAAAAGCAACATATAATGGTAATAAATGGAGGTAAATAACTGAACGGACGAGAAAAGATGAAGCAACCGGGGGGAGTAGATTGCGAGACGAACAAAGTGTTCTAGAAAGAATAATAGGGGAGCGAGAAGGAGCACGACCCTTGCTGATGTCGCAAAAGGTCCTTCCTCCCGCAAACACCTTTTCCAAAAGATGACACAGGGGTTGTCTCGAAGGAATGACCGCCCATTGGTCCGTCTAGCATCGAGCACCGACCGAAGCGCGGCGCGCAGCGTTCTTGTTATGGTAGAATGCCTCGGTGCCGGCTAATTATCCCCTCGTGGATCGTTTAACGCATCAATTCCTTCTTCCAGAGCAGCGGAGGACGAATACGGCGTTACAACGAAATCGGTAGAGTGTAATTGACTTGTTGCGGGAGCCTGTAATGCTTCGATTTAACACTATCTCGTGAACGAGACAAAACTGATTTGATTGCCACGGAAGCGGAGAAAAAGGGGTCAGTATAGACACTGCGCAGATACGAAGCGCGCGCGTTTTCCATCTCCTGCGATTAATCCGGTTGAGGGTAAAATAAGACTGTGATGTCCACGCTAATTGCAAGTTCTGGAGCTTGAGCACTTTTCCACTTCTTTCCCGAGCCTCTAGACCGTTTCTGCACGAATTTTTCGGAATTCTTTTCAGAGAAACTATCGAATATTCTATATTGAGATTTTACATACACGTTCGTTGATATTTAAAGGACGTGTGTGAGTATGTTTTGAAAAACATGGTTCCACGGTTGTTACTTAATATTTTTGCGTAGGTACTGTAAACCGATCGATTTTCTTCTATCTGTGTTGCGAGATGTATTTCATTACAATATAACGTTATAGATGAAACATTACTTGTTGATTTATAGTGTGAAGCAAAAACGGGTGAAATGTTATCCTCGGACCTTGTATGCAACTATTTCTGTTGATAACATTAGTGAGGAAATTAAAAAAGGGGTATGTCCGAAACCAGTCTTTAAATCTTTTTGTCTCGGAGTATACAGGTTCTGACACTCCAAATTAATCCTTTTGTAGATCATATTCACTTTTTCGCACTAAAAATGAACTCTTTCACAAATCAAATTCACCTTTTAAAATAATTCCGCTCGAAAATAATTTATTGCATCTACGGATTGTAATAATATTGTATAAAATAACATAAAATGACATTATTCATATATGTATATACATAAATTCATGAATAATGGTCCTTCCTTTGTAGTAGAGCCATATGTAATAAATACATATTCATCTAATCATTATGGCAATCCATAGAAGTGATGGTAGCAACAGAATGATCAATAACATTCACTAAATAAATCATTTGACAATATGGTGGTAGAAATAATTGTAACACGTTGTTTGATTTGCAAAAGGATTAATTTGTATATCGACGTGTGCATTACTACGCTCACTCATTCACCAATCATTATGAATTCTGACGTGCGGAATCCCGGGGGTGGAGAGAAAGAGTATGGGGGGCATCGTGGCCGAGGAACGAAGGCCTTTCCTTGTCCCCGGGGGCCGTGATTAAAATGATTGGCCAATCGAAAGTCAACAAAAGCCGGTTGAACAGAGGCTAAACGCGTTCGCGGCCAGTGGCACAGGAACAAGTGGCGAATCGAGGCCGCGATTAGCATCGCAAAATATTTCTGGTCTGGCTTGGCGCGCGTTGTCCGCGTCGTTTGCACCGTGTGGTTCCAGTCGCGCATTTTATATTGCTTTCCTCTGATCTCTTGTCGAGTAGGCGGATGAGAGGAGGATGGCGAAAAGGCTGAGCGCGGCAGAGTGACAAGCGAGAAAGAGAGAAGGACAGGGAGAGAGAGAACGAAAACCATGGGAGGAGAGAGGATGAGTAAAAAGCTTTGGTGGAAAGTTGCCGCGGGCGAGCTTTGTAGTTATGGGCAAGTTGCACGGCTGGTGACGAGCAAAAGAGGCAATTTGTTAGAAGAGGAGACGCGCGTTCACCGCGTGCGATACATTTAGGAATCTCGCGCTCGGCTCTTCCTCTGTTTATCCTTCTCGCGGTCGTTTCGCCTCATCTGCTCTCGCAGATGGAGCTCGCAGGGGAAATGGGCCACGCTTCTTGCGGCCTTTCTCCTCCATCACTTCACCTAACCCTCCTCCCCTGTTTACCCCTCGCGTTCCGTTCCGCGTGTTCTCTTTCTTACCGGCGCGGCGCGGCGCGGCGGTTTTTGCTCGTCAGCGACAATCAGTGCTAAAGTGCGTGAACACACTCGAAGCACGCGTGGCCGATTGTACACGAGAAGCACGCACCCGCGCAACCCTCTCGAAAACGAATGCCGTCTTCCCCACCCTGTCTCGGTGCGTCGTCACTTAATTAACGAACGCGCGACATGCGTCGACAAAGTCGCCATTGTCGAGAAATTCGCGGGACTGGGTCAATAAAGACGCGAGGCCACCGGCTACTTCGAGTAATTGTCCCCGTCCATCAATCGTCTGAACGATCCTGTCCACGCAGGGTCCACGACCTTCCGTCGTTTTTACAGATGTGCAAGTACTAGGGGTGTGCGCCTGCCCTAAAGGACGTTGCCAGAACTTGGTCAACTTTGGACCTGACTGACAGCAAACATTTTTTACAGAACATGATTCTATATGTGTTAAGCAATGCAAAATGCATAATTATATAGCCGTGAGACGATGAGGAAGTTATAAAAAATAAGCTCACTATTGCTACCCGAGCCTGCAGTTGGATAGAGTCAAGTTGGAGGAACTCAAAAATTTTTAATCATATAATATGACGCTTTTCCATGACTGCCCAACCTAAATTCACATTTTAACTTTTCATGTACTCGAACGTTGCAAACTTTAGAGAACTTTTGTTTCTGGTACCCGCACATCCTTTGCGAGAGCCTGACAATTTTGAGTATTCGACTAAAATTGGAAAGAAGCTTTCATTTGTATATTATAAAAGAACAATATTTACATGATAATACAATAATATGTTCAAATGCCAGTTGTATTGATAATTTGTAAACAAAAATACAGAAATTACTGTAACTAGTTAACTTTGATCATCGAATTACCGGAAACCGAAAATTGGCACCAGTGTCGCGTCAAACGAAGCCTGAAAGTGAAGTTTCAAGGCATTCAAACCATGCCTTTTAAACATCATGACGGCGGTGTTGTTAATCTACGTTAGCTGGAACACGATGACTAAGTTATTACACTAAATGTTGTTTGCTCCAGAACGAGTCATACGCGGCTCTCTGTTTTTGCACAATCTCATCACTGTTGCCAAGGAAACGGAATCGTGTGCGTTATGTAAACCGAATGAATAATAAAATTTGTTACGACCGATGGACGCACATTCTACCGTACTTATGGGAAATGTTAAAGTTGTGAAAACTTAATGACTTCCAGAAAAGCGTGTAACGGGTAATTAACTGCAGCATAATTAGGGGTATACTAATTATTGCCTATTATATTACCATTTACTACTCGATTATGAAAACGAATGCGATGAGAACAGAACGCATTCTAACCAATTACAATCCCGTCGAGTTCCGAGCTTATTAACGTGGTACTTATTAATACAAAGTCGTTTGAAGAAGCGTACACGTTTCTGCAACGTTTATTTCGTATAATTAACCAATCGAGATAGATTCGTCAATATCTTCGCATGGCCTCGGATAAGGACAAAAATATTACAACTCGGCTGCACCGTCGTGTCGTCGTTTCGTCTACGATCTACTATCGCGTCCCATGCGAGTTTTATCATTGACCCTTGAGAATAAATAGCTACCCACCAAATAAGCCCCTTTATCTGTCCCATAAATAGAAAATAGCCTGACTCGATAAGTCTCGTAGACGGTTCGTGCCGGTTCCAGACGCGCTACGACCAAACATTTCTCGTTGGTTATCACCGGGATTTAATTAAATTGTTCCCCATAAAGATATCGCTGACACAATAAAAGCTTGGCTGTAAAGAGACGAGCAACAACAGCCCTTTTCAAACTAACGTTCCTTCCAAGGTTTATTACATCGGGCGTAGCCGGCCGCACTTTTTAATTAATTAGAACCAATTCTCGATTACCATTTCACAGTTTCTTTTAACGTCTTCGCCGTGACACAGTTTACGATTTCTGAAAGTTCGACGCTCGTCGTGATGTCCACTTTCTGAAGTTTCTTTTCAACAATGGACCGCTAACTTTCGAGCAGACTTGTATCTGAACCGTTTCCGGGCAGCAACACCAGCCTTGCAGGCCTCCGATGCAAGAACTTTATATTAACCGGTCTTGTTCGATAGAAAGACACGTTGTTACGGACGATTAACCTAGACCCGTCACTTGACACTGGAAAAACCGTGTCGGTTTTGAAAATTCTAGTTTCGAGAAATTCGCACCTCTGCTAACAATGTTAAACACCGATTAGCATAGCACATTTGTTACAGAAAAAAAACATAAAACTGCCCAATGACCTAACAACATTTCTCAACGCAGATGACCATCTACGTACCTAGCCTTCTCCAATTCCTAAAGAATTGTGGAAGTTGTGTGTACATAATGTGGCATTCACAATCAGAACAAATAAAAATGTACTGAAATTCAAATATTATTGCATGAATAACTTCATTTAACAGTCAAACAAGGAAAGAATGTGTGCGAATAAATTACATAAACCAACGGCCAAACAAAATATGACGCCACACTATTCAGATAACATTATTCGAGTACACTACTTGAATAATGCCTCGAGTCGAGTTTTTAAATTACAAACTTCCAAATGGCACTTCAGTCAGAAATGCGAGAAGGATGTTTCGAGTTGAAAAACACGCCCAAAGAAACAAGTTAGGAAAATACATAACTAGACAAATATTTTTGTCTTTGTAGCATTTGATTATTCTGGATAAATTATTTCGGAGAGAGCTACATTATTTCTAGAGGTGCATCCGACGATGCCGTAGAATCTGTTTCCAATATTATTTTTCCCGAAATTCCAGGATATCATCTGTATTCTTTTCAAATGAAATATCTGTGCAGCGTACAAAAAGGAAATAGGTGTTCCGTCTCCCTGCGGAACGTTCTCTACCTGCGACTAAAGATTTATTCTAAAAACTCGAATAATCGACAATGGTGAATCGTTGCGTGTTTGTCCGAGTGCATCTTCGGCCATCGTGCTTGAACGGGGTGATTCATGGTCACGGTGAAATCATGAATAATCACTGAACAATAACGAGCGAACACATACGGGCGCATTATTCTCGACAGATATTCAGAGCAAGCCCGATTATACCGGGAAAATTACCTACCGCCCGTTCATTTCCACCTAGGAATCATATTAAACGTGTTACACGAAAATTCCCAATTATTAAGCGTCGTGCACAAGCGCGCGCGGCAAGGACCCCGAGTCCGGTTCCAGTTTTCATAAAATACGCGCCGTAAATCCAATTAGCGTCTAACGGCGCGCTACCCGCGAAAATCTCTCGCGTGATCGAAACGCAAAAGAGAGGCGAGAGGGAGCGAGAGAGCGTCTGTGTGTAAGGGAGAGCGAGAGAGAGGGCGCAGTAGTAGGGTGAAAAAGAAGAAAGAAAAACGAAAGACGTTAATTATAACGTTCAGTGGTCCAAATAAAAAAATAAAAAGGTTCCAAAACATCCGGCCGCGTACGATTCGCATCGTAAAGGTTCCGCGGTTTAATTGACGCGGCGACCATAGGCGGCAACAATCGACGCGATTAAGAAACGAGAGGAACCGGCACGGCGCGGGAACCGCACGGAAATCGTTCGGGATTAATTGAAAAAAAAAAAATGTAGCGATCAATCGAGCGTAGGTAATTTCACCGAGACACGGGTACCGGTACGCGTAACGACTCGTTTGATACGGTTTACATTCGAACACAGTTACCTGTGCCGGATTAATAAGCCGCTGAACGCGGAACTAACGTCGCGGCCGACAGGAAATAATTGAAAACGGCCGTCGAGACACGGGGCACAGCGTGTAACGAACACAGTTTTGTCATTCGTGGCACAGAGAATCGTCGCACGGGAGAAGTTGACGAGAGATCGGTGACAGATAAACGGTGATCCATGGATGCGTTGACAGAGAGTCCGACCCGTTTCGCGAGGCAACAAGGGTGGCGATCGTATTTCGAGGGAACACGATCGTCGGATAGGTGAAACAGAGTGCTGGAAACAGCGAAACAACCGAGGAAAAGCAAAGTGTAGCACGGTGACACCCACCTTGCCAGTGGACCACTCCTCTTCGCTCGTTGACCCAAAATCTTCTCGACCACGGTGACATTTCCGCTTCTCGCTGCCTCGAGCAGCTCCTGATCCTTCCCCATGGTCCATTTACACCGTAATCAACGCCCGATGTTCACCTGCACACTTGTCAATTTCTGTTTTTACTACGATTACTCGCGTTTCATTGATCCAGCGTGGCCATCTTGGACCGACTGCGTCGCCACCTCGCGGTCACTTCGCGAACACAGCGGGATCGCGCGCGCAACAGAGACAGCGACAGGCCAGGCCCTCGATTATTGGTTGCTCGCGAGAGAGACGGAACGACGCGACGCGACAGAAGGCTCGATGTGTACCGCGCTCAGGCATGTAGTCGACTGTAAGGTGCCAGCTGTTGCGCCATACTGATTTTCTGTAGCTTTACGCTAGCTCGGCGTACCAGCAATTTCATCGAATAAGTGTGTCGCGCGGCTCCTATCGCTGATCGACATGAGCGCCGGTCATCTCAGACAGTCACTGATCCTGCTATTGCTCGCCGGTAGCTGTTATGCCGTTGTAAAAAAACCGATAACCCAGGCTCTCTACGGTAAGCACATAACCTCAAAGTTCAATACCCGGTACCCTAACACAGTTCCTTGTTTTATTATTGGTACCGATGCTTCGTTCAAATGAATTTTAACGGATCTTTAGGAACGAACAGGTGTATCTGACACGTGAAATTTCAGCTTTGGTAATTCTCGTGCCTTTCGGAGATACAAGAGATTGATCATTGTTGCATAAAAGGTTACACCTTACCGATTTCGATGAGGTTTTAATACATTGTCAGGATGATTTTCTACAGCTACTACTACATTGAATTTTGATTATGCATGCACGTTCGTCGTGTCCTGCGGATCAAAATACTGGTCAATTGCTTCTACGAATGACGACGCTCGATAAACGATCTTACTGGATGAACTTGTCGAGAAAGACGATATTCAAAGCTTCAAAAACAACCGACACAGAAAGCTATTAGGAAATATTTAAGAAACCTATAATCATTGGTAATAAGTAAAATTCAGTCTGTAATGTTTTATATTTATGATTCCAAATCTGCGTCAACATTGTTTTTTACACGTTTACGCGGTTGTAGGTCGTCATGATAACTGCAAAAACAGTTGACGAGCGTTAGCACGATGCTTATTTACATTGCTGAAACATACGCATGCCACGGGCGTGCACGTATAGGCAAAATTGAATGTGGTAGTAGCTGTAGTTTTTCGCGAATATCTCGGAAACGAGGGTCAAAATCAGTAAGCTGTAACCTTTTATGCGCAATACAGGGAGATATTTTCTCGATGACACGGCAACTACGCTGATATATTGACTTTCGATCCACTGTCATGGCGAATTTGCCCGAATTCCTCAGGAGGATAGATATTTTCAATTCTCAGGTTTGTCCAACAGAAACGTACTGACAAGAACTATTTGAGAAAATGTATTTATAACTGTGAATAGCTTCTATACGAAGTGCTTTCAAGGAAAACAACAAATGTGAAATGTATAAATTGTGGTGAGTGTACTTGAAATGTCAGCGGTCTGAAAAAGCCCACCTATTGCCATCCACGTAACAGTTTCATTAATGTTAATCCTGGTAGTTTGGCAACGCTTTAATCAGCTTTCTACTGATATTATTCGTACACAAGCGAAGAAAAGACATTTAGCAATGTCTATAGTTTTGAAATACAATCCTGAAACAAAAAATTAAAATTCTAGACCAAACATTTTTCATAAAATTTGCATACGATGACTGAGATAGCCTGTCAATCACAATGATATGCTCTCTATTGTACGCTTTGTGCATATGTGCTTTCGTTGCATCGAGTCACCATTCCCTTTCAAAATCCATTTGTTTCCAGTTTTTATTAATCCAGTGTCACAGCATGTTGATATTTGAAATGTACTTTCAATTCATATTACATTTTTTCCAAATACATTAATTGTTGCAGATATATCGCCAGTACGTTCTTGTTGGACAGACTGTGAATTGTTAAGATGTATTCTAATAAAGTACAATACTACATCTAAGAATTACCAAAAGATCCACTCCAAAAGCGAAGAAATTTTATCCCTGCTACTAGGGGGATTTCCTTTGAATGCTCGATTGGGAAAGAATGTGTTGTACGCGTAAAGGCAAATAAAAGCTTCTACTAGTGATTCTTGAAGCAAATAATCGGTTATGTATATGTAAGAATTACTAGTATTGGCTTTTACTTACACTTATTACTTACCAGCACTTTCTTTTTTAATGCTATTAATGCTTTATTTAAGGTCGCATCAACAGCTTAAGTTATTAACGACCACATTTGAATTACATTACATATAATTTAGATTGTGCATTAGAAGTGCGTATAATAGGTTACATACAAGCACTTACTTATGTTGATGTATATTGTTAAAGAATTCATACACACTGTTTTTGGTAAACAACTTTGGTGCACTTTTCTACACATACAAAAATGGCTATAACTTGCATGACTTTTGTGTCAAATTATTTGTTGTTTCATTTGAATGATTTAATGAACTGTGAAATTCATTGATTTAAATTTCACATAAAATAAGTTACATCTGCTATGCTTTGTACAAAATGAACATAATAAATTAGTTGGAATAGTAAATTAATATACAGGATGTTTCGTTTGCGTGTTGGTCTGAGTGAAGAGTGTTTGAGGCTGAGGGTATTTTTTGGGAGAATGATCATTATAAGCACATTAGGGTGTGGCTCGTATTTATTCTTGAAAAAATTATTTTGCGTCACCCCTCAGCATTGATTTGATAAATAAAACAAAATCTACGCAAAGTTTGAGATCGATTGGATAACGGGCTCTTAAACATTAAAATAATTAATGATATGCTGATAAAACTGTTTCTGTAGAACATCTTCGAAATTATTGACTGTATCCAAAAATATGTTGCATGAAACCTGTAGATCTGAGCAGGTTGCGTCTTTTATGTTGTACTATTTTTTTTCGTAAAACAAACGGTTTTCGAAAAATTTCAAATTCTGAAATTTGAAACCAGAAGCGTGCTTTCAGTGTCTTTTATCAATAAACATTAATGAAAAATGCGTATTTCTTTTTAACTTGCGGAATTATTTTGGAGGAAATTGCGTACATTTCCTTTATTAGAAGTCAAGCAAATTTTGCTTTTTATCACTCTTTCGTTGTTTTAATAAATATTTAAAGGATTAGAGGACAGAACGAAGGTGAAAATACATTCTGTATACTTCTGTGTACATTAAAATAGCCGAGAATATTGTAAAAATATTTGATTGCTACGATTACAGAGGTAATCGTGGAACAGTAATGTTTAATAAATTTTACAGATGGGAGTGTATTACACATGTCAGCAGCTGTTAGCACTAGCGATGCATTTATTCAACAAATTACCATTGCCCCTAATGCTAAAGTTATCATTAACATAACAGACGTATCATCTTCCACCTCGTTTATCATCGCTCAAGTTCATGTATATCAATATAACGTTACGTTGTCATACGATGAGGATTTCCCACATATCATGTCTAACAGAACAGTGTTCGGGTCGAATATCGGCCTTTACGTTAAACCAAACTCGACGATAACTCATCTGCACTTGAAAAACCGTAACGATAGAGAGCTTCAGGCTATAGCCGTAGCCATTTCATACGACGACAAAGGTGAGTTTATCTATAGTAATCTCATGTTACATTAGCTCAATAAAAATCCAATATTATCCCCTGCATTCCTACGTCGCAGTTAGAAATTGAATAATTAAAAATTAATTTTTTCTAACGTAATATTCTTAGTAACTCGTCCATTTCGAGGTGGTTACCTAATACATGTCTAACGACGTTACATGTTATGTTCAAAAAGTTCCAAGAATGGTATAATAAAAAATTGAATTCCTTAGATTAAGAAATGTTTAATGTTTAGTTGTGTACATAATACATCACTTCATAGCTAGAAACTCCGTTCCAAGTTCATACGTTGTCCTTGGAAGCCTTGAGAAATCGTTCTGTATTCCCCTCGAAATGCTCCCCCTCTGCTACCATTAAGCGTGGTACGATTCTCCTCGTTGTGATTTTTGAACATACCGTGTATATCCCGGGACGCAAACGGTTAACACTAAATCCACCAAGTTTTCAAAGCAGCCGATACATGTTACAAGATTAAATTTATTTGAATTATCTGCGCTATTCAACATATTTATTTAATCATTTAACGTGAAAGCATCTTTAAATAATAATTTGACTGATGGTGGATTTAGTGTTAATGACAAAAGTGACGGTAGCGCGAAGTCTTGTCTTTTTTTTCTGGATACCGTAAACTCAAGTGAATGAAAGCGTCGTAAAAATGATCACGGCAGGTAAGTGAGAAGAGAAATACGCACAGCTCGCTCGGAATTGAATTGGTAACTGTGTGCGAGATCAAATAAAGTGGAAATTATTTTCATTTAACGTTGGTGTCGGGTGCGGGCTCGATAATAAACTGTATAACAGGAAACAAAATAACAATCTGGACCATCAGCTCTTTATTCTCTTCGTAGCACCCGTACCGGGTGGATGCAACATGGAGTTCGATCACGTAATCGCACCGTACACGAAAGTACAGCTGCAGGACACCATGGTAATAGTTGACACGCAACCATCGTCGGTACCATTTAGCGACAAACCGAATTGTGACAAAAATCCTGTGGAACACGAAATGTATCAGATGTACCTGTCCGAGCGGGACTTCAGCCCTGAGTCTTACTTCCAGGGTATTATAAGTATGCTCACCGTGAATGATATCGTGGATAATGGCTATCAGGTACTTCAGTATCAGTTTTAACCCGTAATTATCTTACTCGACCCAATTTCGGTTCTTCAAAATGAGAACACCCCTTCGACGTAGAATGGCATTTAAATCTATAGTAGACGTTTAAAAAATTGTTAGAATAAAATGAAATGTTTTTCATGCTTTATAACGTGGAACTTATCCACTCGCGGGGTATGCTTCCCAGTGGAATGGGTAGGCGAACTGACTTAGAACGGTCCCCTCCGTCGGACTTTGAACGGGACTTTACTGTATTTTCATCGCATTCATATCTTTCGAGATATTTGCCATGAGAATTTCAAATGCGACACTCTGTAGACGAACTAAACTTGCAAAACAATACGTGGAATATATCCTGATAGGTCTCATACCAGAAAGTAAATTCGCCAATGAGAAGAATCTACAGCCGCTACACCGGTACAGGATCTGTCTACGCCACAGTGGCTACTTACGGTGGTAAATCGGCTGCATACGTGCCTACATTCTCGTATGGCTGCAATCCTGCACTGGATCCAGACTCCTGCGAGATTTTAAGTACGTTCAATCACAACGGTTACCGCAATCATAACTACAGTATGTTTTCTATAGACGCGACAGCATCGGGGAATTTGGTCGCATCTATCGTATAGGGAAGCTATTTTTTTATCTCCAAAGACTGAGTCGAACGTAGAGAAGGACTTCGAAGGAGTTTGTACTGGTTCACACCGATATACCGAGCCGAGATCGGATTAGTAAGTTGGAGGGGATATTCTTGTTCGCGTCTATAGAAAATATACTGTATCATGGCTAAGTCAACATCGTTAAACATCCCCTCTTTTTTTCAGCTGATTCCTTTCCGAAGTTCGTCTGCGCTATGTGCTTCTTCGTAGGACTCACAGGACTTTTAATAGGACACATGCATTACTCACTTGACCAATTTGTAGGCTTCTTGTTCGTCGGAACCATGATCGGCTTCATGATAACGGGTAAGTATATCTGCAACTAAACGTTTCCGTAGAACCTGTTGTTATACCAAAAAATTAATTGTAGAAGCATTAGTAGCAGGAAGATTAAACATCACTTTTTAAAAATAAGAAGACCGCATTCATTGAAACATCTTTATGATCTCATTTCATGAGAGTGAAAACGAAAATAGCCTGGGTCGAAAACTACCCGGTACAGATGTGAAGAGTTGATCCGCGAGCTATCACAGAATCGTACTATTTCGTGTGTTTCAGGAGGCATCGGATTCGGTTTATTGATAGGATTTGGCGTTGCGGCGGTGTTCTGTGCCATTCCTTGTAGTTCGAGTGTGAACGTGGGATGGTTCTTTACGTGCATCCTCTTCTTCTTAACACCAGGTAAAAAGAGGCTAACGACGAAACCTGAAAGAACGCGTGGAACATTCCTGAACGTATCGTGAACGAAAGTATCCCGTGGCGAGCTGCTCGTGGGAGAGGTCGCGAGGGGCTATAGCAAATTATAGGAAAATAATGAAAGCCGGCTTAAAAACAGAAAGGAATAAAAGAAAAGGGAGAACGAGCTTGAGAGAGAGACAGCTCTCCACCTCGACCCAAACCGAAGTTAGTTTGAGTTTGGCGAAGGGATGAAGCACAGTCAGAGAGTCCCCCCGTAGCTTTTATCAATGTTGTTCGCTCATGTGGAAACTTCGCCTGCCAAATCCCCCATGCAGCAACGCCGGGAATCCGCGTTGCCCTCCTACCTTTCTCACCATAACGCGGCCCGAGCTCCCTCGCATGCACACACGCACAGGCGCGCGCGAAAAATTCGCCGCGTGCAGGCACAACCCCCGCACCATCACCAGAACCAGCCCACGACTCCCACGAACCGATCCTAACCAGCTTGAAAGATTCGCATTTACCTAATTGTGTCCCCGTATTTATTTTGCGCCGGGACCTATTCAGATTACATGGGCCGTGCTTGCGTAACTACGTTCATCTATTCCCCATAGACAGATGATCAGCCTGGTCACCCTCCGACTAGTCCCTTTTTCCTTTGTCTTTTACGCAACTCGATCGCGATGTTGCGGCTCGTCTAACACCGGCGAGCCAAACCTTACCTTCTTTCAGAATCGTTTAAGATTATATTCTTCCTCCTTCGCTGAATTGTGGTAACTGCTATACTGCGGATCTCTATGCAAAATATTCATTTTTTTACCTCAATTGCGATAAACAGAAGCTACACGAGGATTTATTTCTTTGGTAGTTTCAATAAGATGAAACTACGATTGCAATATTTTGCAAACTAGATTTAGATAATAGTAAAAGGGACTGTTCTTCATTAGTTTATACAAATGCCAAGGGTGTGTTCAGCCAATTTTTCAACGATTTTTATCATGGATTTTTTCATTACAACGAATGAAAGAAAAATAATTTGTGTCATAAATGCACCGAATTCGCTGTTTAGTAGCTATGAATTCTGATATTTAGACACGAATGATATTTATTCCTAATTTAATATCCACCTCAGCAGCAATTACAATTACATCATATTTCGACTCCATTCTTTTTTCAGAAAGTATCTCGATTCTTCACACCAATTGGGTCCTCCTGCTCTGTTTTATAGTAACGGCGATCCTCATTTCGATCATGATTGCACTTACAGGCCCTGTCCTTAGTGCTTTGATAAACGGTGTAATATATTCGTCTTTCATGATTGTGCTACCGTTAGATTATTGGTTTGGCTCCAGTTTGAAATACATACTGATAAATCCTATAAGAAGAGCGACCGTTGCGGAGTTTTGTGATGCTGTAATCTTACAACCAACACAGGGGAAAGGTATAGTGATTGTTTTTCTTAATATATGTACACAATGTCTCATTTAATTCATAACTTGAACCAGGAAAGTTTGTATAATTTTATTGTATTAATTTTCAAAGGTCCGTAAATCAAAACTTATGAACTTTCTCACCATAATATTTTAATAATATAATATAATAATTTGTGTGCAGTTGAAATTCTATCTAACCTGTTTTTTAATCATTTTCGAGATGCTCGAGTTGGACGAGACAAACAACAAGTTTTTTCTATTTTTGAGTTTTGTCCATTTTTAGAGTTTTCTTTGGACATTGATATTTTACGTTTTTACTGTATATTTAATACTGTACTACAAAAATAACTTACACTTTCAGATATTTTCTTGATCACCTTATGGGTAATTTTGGCATTAATTCGGCTTACGAATTGCAGCCGCCTCATAAGCAGCTATGTGCCACTATAACACTACTGTTTTAATTTATTTTATAAGACGAGTTAAGACTTACGAATCTCACTATATTATATATTTTGTGTAAACAAATGTTCCCCGCAGTGCCAACGTTTCTACTACTTACCCTGCCTGTTTTGATAAATTAATATAAATAAAGATAAAGATTTAAAAAAAAAACATGTAATGACGATTTCTCTGCTTTTTTATTATTCGTTTAAGTCAGAATTTGATGTCACATTTGAGATGTTGCGTAGAAATAAATATATTTTAGAAAATATATTTAATATATTTCACGGAACACTTGCAAGAAGCTCGCCGGTTCAAAACCAGTGCTCTAGGGTTACTGTACCTCCCCTCTACACCCCGGGAGATACCTATGCTAGAGCCGAGTAGAACTAGAATCCTAGTTTCAACTGGTTTGAACCAACCTTTAGGCGTTGAACGATTTCAAATCACTTGACATCTGACTGAGACAGCGTTTTCAAAATTTATCATGTTCCGGGCTGTACTAGAAATGGCTGTGGATGTTGGCATGCGGCTAGGAAGGAATGTACGGTTGGGGTAACTGGGCTGAACAAATGAAAGCCAGACGACTTGCGTTGTCATTAAAATGAATTAACATTTATTGAATCGAGACAGTGACACCTAACAGTGGTTTCTATATCCTACTACTTACAATCTTAAAGGTAATCACAGCAACAATATTATCTCCATTATTCACAACACTTACGTAGATTACTGTCGCAATAATATATTATTCTCGATAGTAAATTTATTAATACTCATACACTATATTCGTTATTAAGAATTATCGTTACAGATAATAAGAAAACTGCGTAACCACTTCCGCGTCACAGGTCGATCCACGAACGATTTACAGACGCGATAGATCGTTTCGATGCAACCTATGTATACTATATCCATTGACAAATGTTCCTTAGTAAATTTCAATAGTGCCAACGAAATGGAAATTATTCATGTTTTTCG
Organism: Lasioglossum morio; assembly: GCA_916610235.2. NCBI lineage: Eukaryota > Metazoa > Arthropoda > Insecta > Hymenoptera > Halictidae > Lasioglossum > Lasioglossum morio. Next base: position 14,209,543 of record OU744334.1, read on the forward strand.
TTCGAAGCGTCGGTATACACGTTCCGAAGCATCTCGAATGTCTTCGTCCTTCTTTCAAATAAAGAGCATTACTCGCTAGACATATTTTCCTCTTTCTCAAATTCCTTCTCGAGACGCCATCTTACTTTCTAAGCGTCCGATTCGCTACGACGGTAATAATGCTACTATTAACGCTCGTCGTTGCCAAGGAAACAAAGTTACGAAGAATACGGTGAAGCTTATACGTGTATCACGCAGATTACGGAAAGGAAATGAATTGAATCAATGGAACTCAAGACGACTGGTTCTATAAGCGGAAGAAGAATAGGAACTGAATAAAGAAGCAAAGCTCCTGGACCTTTGGTTCTTGAGTTGTCAACGAGGAAGTGGTACATTACGGATCGAAAACGAAGTGTATTTTGAATTACGGAGGTTCTCGAACGGTTGAGAGACCAACGTGTGTGCTCTACCGCTGGAGATTCGCTTCTCTATCGCGGCTACTTTGTTTCAGTTTTCTTCCAAAAATATAAATTTACTAATGTACAGTCCCCGTTCATCGTGTACGTGTGTGCATTATGCGTGCGTTCCTCGCGTAGAAAAGACGTTTATACGGATTTTGTACACCTAAGTCGCCGGTTGCCAGTATTCGCGGAACGCTGTCTTCCCACGCAACCATTTTCTTTCTGTACACTTAATTCGCGTGTCTCGTCTCGTCTTTGTCTTTTGCCATTTTGCCTCGACACCAATACACGAATTAACCCTATTTGACTGCTGATAAATTGTTACAGCTCGGTCTACAGCTACGACCGAGTTACACGCGACGTCCTCGACAGACTCGGCCGGAAGTCCTTGACGGGGTTCGTTTCCCGCAGAAGCTGTCCGCGGAGATCGGATCGCGAGAATCTACGAAACAATCGGCATTGCTTTGTTACATCCATTACACGTTATGCTTTGGGGGATGACGGCGGTATGGTTACTCGCGGAGGTAAACGAACGTTGTGTCGAAGATAGAAAGTGCCCTGGAACGGTCGAACGCAAGCAGAAGAACGGAGTCGGGGTGGCCGGGTATCGCTGGAGTCTGATTGAACACCGTTTCCTCGCGTCAGGTACGTACCGGCGACAAAGTTTAATCGACTAGCTAACGAAGACAAAGGGAAACCGGGTCAGTAGCTGTACAATGTAAAGATTTTTTTCACGTTACGCACACCGAACTGCTCTCGCAATTAATTGTACAACGAGAGATTTTCAACTATGTTGTTACTTCGGGATTCAAGCGAACGGACATATAACAGAGTATATCACTTACCAAAGTAAATACACTAGCGTGGAAATGTAATTGTGGAATCTCATTTAACAATAAGTTGCGTTTCCCCATCGTTTTTTTTCGAATTTACTGTATCTAATTTAACAGTGAGCTTTATTTTCTGTTCCTCGTTTAAATCGGCACGCAATTATTCACGAAATAATGCCCGAAGAGTGCTCGACGGACGAAAATGTTGCGAGCGACGCGGCCGAAAGGTAAAAGTTAATAAACCCGTTTCACGCCGAAAATATAATTATCGTGTATTGCGCCCGGGGCAGAAAGTTTCGAATAATTATCAACAGTGCTCGTGTACTTACGTCAATCGTACGAAAACCTCGAGTGGTATGTCGCGCGTGCGCGCGTGTCCTCGCGGGCATCGTCGGCCTACTCCCCTGTTTTTCCCTTCCCTTTACCGCTAACGCAATTAATTACAAATTTTATATCGCGTAAAAAGCCTTGTCTGAGGTAGTGCATATATATCAAATTACCCTGTACCGTAATTTTCCCACTTTCGCAATGCTCCGCGCGCACCCCGGCCACCGGAAATTCACTTTTCCGCGGAAACTGGTCTCGCGGGTCTCGATTCGTTCCCCGTCAGGGGAATTCTCTCTACGAAATGCTCCTCGGTTACGGGAAGAGATGAAGCAAGATATAATATTTCATCGAATTACCCGACGCTTTACACCGGATCCACAAGGTGTGATCAAGAAGAAACCGGACTTCTGTCAGTCTCCTCGCGAAGGTGTACGACACAGTTTGATGGCATTGCTGATCGTGTAAAACCGATCGATCGCAATCTTTCGTTGTGCCACATTCCTGTTGCGATCTCCGTTCCAAGACCTTCTCGGTGAAGTATGAAACGTATACGTTCGGTTCTGCAGCAACTCCGGACAGTGACGGCTCAAGTCAAGTGGAGGTCCCAAGCGGTAAAAATTTCAGGGCCCTCGAACTCAACTTACAAATACAGTTGCAAGAAAACTCTCACAAATTTAATTTTTCGTAAATTAATTGAATTGTTTGTAAAGAAAAATGAATGCTGCGGATTCGGGGCCCAGTGAAATCAAGTCAAATCAAGTGGAGGTCCCAAGCGGTAAAAATTTCGGGCCACCCAAACTCAAGTTTGAAATAGAAGTTGGAAGAAAACTCTGCCAAACATTATTACCAAAGAAGAGAAGTAGTGAAAACATTTCATACCGTTACACATGAAATAAATATTTTTAAAATTCGGGGCCCTATGGTATCGCGGGGTCCCACGCGGCCGCTTAGTCCGTTTACCATCAGATCCGCCACTGACTCCGGAGAAACAATGAGCGAATAAATGGAGGCTCGGGTCGCGTGACAACGCCGCGCCAGCGGGAACAGTAGCTTCGCTTGCTCTCTTGTTCGCCGTGAGTAAAATCTGCGGTTCGCTTCCGGTTCAAGGGAGAACATCGAATATAGGGGTAAAAGAGCTGTGTTTGCATGTGTGTGTGTACGTTCTCGAGCGCGCGTGTAGCGTGTGTGTGTGCATGCGTGTGTACGATCTCTATGAAAATGGTACGATCGAACGGGATTGGAAAAATCACCGTTCTTCCCTTACCTACACGTATATACACCGTTATCGACGATCCTCCCTAATGTACATTACAGGCTAGGAAGAAAGTAACAAATGCTATTTTACAATCATCTTTATACAGAATGGTATCGGCGTTCCGGTCGCGAGCTACGGGCCATCGATGACACGGGGGAGGTAAATGGGACGACAGCCCACCGCGAGCATCAGAAACGATCGGCTTGTGAGAGACGAAGCTATTGGACTCCGGACAATCACGTTGAAACCGTGGAAACGTCGTGCTCGTCTTTCGACGTCCAGCTTGCGGACGTTCTTCCGGTTTTGTTATTACTCGAGCGACCTACTCGATTGAAGTCGTTTCGGAACGTTAACACGGCAATCGATAGTCCTGCTTGCCAGCTACAGATTGGATTGTCTTAATCTAGAATCGCGTTCACTTGGACCAAAGGGTGTAACAATCATCGTGTACTCGGGGGAGAAATGTACAATGTGCGAACGTGTTTGTCGGTATCCGGTATTCGAGTACTTGACGCCTGAATACTGGCCACTCGAACCTTTAAGATTACGAACAAGATGTTCGAGCTCTCGATATTGCCCGCGAGCACAGTCGTCAGATTAACACTTGTTTGTGTCCTCACTCTAACTTCCCCTTCTACGAGCGAGGGTAACTTTTTCCCCCTTAATTCGTGCTGCCTCCCCTCATCTGGCGACTCTGACCACGGGTGCTCGAAAGACCGGTGATCTGGTCGTCATTTATTAATCGAACTTGTCTATTTGTTTTGTATTGTTAGTACCAAAGTAGTTGGAAAACTCGATGACCGAGTTTGAAGATAAGGTTCGAATGCTCGGTATTCTGTATCCAAGTACTCGGAATTCGGTATACGAATCGTTGCTCGTCGCGTTCTGAACACAAGTTCGGGAAAATCTCCTCGTCGAAATACAAAACGTCTGAATGATTCGTGTTGTTTCTAGGATACAATTCCTGGCACTTCCTGGACACGTGGTTCCAGCGAGAAAAGAAGTTATCGAGAGGCTTTATACGCTGAAGGAACTGAAGCGATAGATCGCTTGAGTTCTTGGTTAAGCCTGCAAGGAATAGTGTGAACCTTTAACGGAATTATGATACGTTAGCTCGAACAAATCTATCGAGAGCATTGTATATGCGATTGGTTCTGAGTATTATTCGTAGAACGGTCCACCAGAACGAGACTCGCGGCGCTGTCCAGTTTGTTCTTTCTCGAAACCTCAAAATAAATTCTATCCTGTTCGATTACTTTGAGAATTATTTGAGAAATAAACTGAGACCCGTCTATTTCGTTCAATGGAGAAAATAGAAATTGCTGTCTAGTTTACCGATCAAGAATCCTTATGTTCCGGCAGTTTTTGATTTGGTCTTTTTAAAGTAAACGGTAAACGTGTCGGTGTTTGCTCGGAAAGCGATGTTCGACAGCAGTCGCTTTTCTAAAAGAAGCGTCCGGTCCGAAAAGCGTTGCCAGCCGTCGCCATAGCTGCGAGCAAGCACGATGGCCGTCCTCCGAAAAAAGCCACCCTTGAGGGTAGCTATCAATCTCGGCGTCCCTTGTTCGCGAAGGCAGCCGAGTACGAGCAACCAACGCCTATCCTCGCAAAAATATTTCCAGCGGCAGAGCCCGCCCCCAATCTCTTTACGGTAATACTGCTCGATAGGTAGAAATGGTAATTACAAAATTTGTACAGCGTGAACATTTCGGAGTGATTCGACTCTCCATTTATTTGATCAATTTGGCGAAAGCCGCGTGACTTCTCACCACAAGAAAACGATTTATGTTAAACGATTTATTACGAGCAGATCCAACATGCTGGATTCGAATTTCGTATTTTGAAAGTTTGGGATCGACTTGGAATTGCATTGTTTCCCGAACGCCGTTTCGCCGTTCGATTATTTTCGGTTTCGATAGTCTCTGAATCACGGTGGACCGTCCAAACAATCAGTTTCGGCGTGACGAGGCTTCGTGCGTTCATTCATACAAACTGTCTTGAGTAGAAGGACAATATACCCTGCGTGACCCGGGTCATGCGTATACTTCTACGACCTCTAGATTAAACCGAAAAAGAGACATCGATTCTCTCGACTCTCCTCGATATACTGCGCGAGCGCAACAATCAACGACTCCGATGACACTTTCGCTTTCACACGCAAAGAATATTGTTCACGGAAAACAGCTGGTGATCGATCTGAAAGAAACCATAGAGGATCTCGTGTCGACGGGCTCGTTCGAGCGATTCAAAAATTTCGAATCCGACCGTCTCTCGGCAATCAAGGTAACCGAAGCATCCAACAGTGACCTGTCGTCGGTGAAATTTGGCAAGCTTCCAACCAGGCTAATTAATCGAATTAAAGCAGACTCGTTAACCTTTTTTTTCGGCTCCTGTTGCGTCGTTCGTTTAACAGCTCCCCGAACTGGATTCTTTCAAACCCTTTGTCTCGCGGTAGTGAAAACTCGGAAACCGACCGATCGTTGCAACGATTTTTCTCACGGAATCTTTCCTCGTTCTATCCCGGTCAAACTGTGAACGTTCCTACGACTGTGCAATAACACGATAAAAAGTTAGATAGAATCGAACTCTGTTCCGACTCCCTGCGTGTCGAGAAACTCTTGAATAGAAGGAATTCTTCAGCGTTCTATAAAACAGTGATATTGTAGATCGATAACTGTAAACATCGCGTTGCCAAGACAAAAAGCTGAAGTCGTACGTCTGCTTGAATTCAAGCAACGGTTCACGCATCGGTAAACTGATTCTGGCTGATCGAAGCGTAACAAAATTCAACCGAACATATTATTTCCGAAGGAAACCGCTTCTTTCAATTCCACCACCAGGCGAAAAGCAAATGGAAGCGTCTCTGGAGACTAAAGGTGGGGTCTCCCAAGCGCGTTTCGACGCAGCGTTTTGCGATCCATACTTCGTTCTATGTAACATCCTGCTGTGTACGTGTATAAGAGGCTTCAGGAACACGAAATACTGCGTCCAGACGCAGTTAGGAGACACCGCCTTGACATCGCCAATATGTAGAATCAAGTCTCGCCGAGATCGAGACACTGTCGTCGCATCGGTCAAAACGAGCTGGTCAAAACTATTTTCATTGATGAAACTAAATGAAATAGCTCAAATAGACATACAGATTTTATGAGAATCGAGTTCAGCGAAGTGGGACTTCGATATGATGGGAGGAATGACATTCCGATTGATCGTGTAAGGTTAATACTAACAGAATTCGCTATGAAAAGTAAGGAATGACAATCTGACTTTTCAATCAGACTGTCATTCCTGATTGTCCTGTTAGGAAGCTCATTTTGACCGTTTAGTGTTCCACGGTAGCGTGCGAGTACCCGAGCCTCTAGTCGGCTCAGGATCGCGAAAGTTTGCAACGTTCGTGTGCCCGAGAAGCTGGAATACAAAAATTCGATTGGAAGGTCATGAAAAAAGCGCCATACTCGCGTGATCACAAATTTTTCGGTCCTGAAACTTGATTCTATCCGACTGCAGCTTCGAGTGGCGGAACATTGCAAGTTTCCGGGACCCCGAACCGAGTGAATTTTGGGTACCCGCACACCTCTAGGCGTTCAAAGCGTTGTAGCAAGGTTTCGGAACCGAGTTGCGCTCGACAGTCTCGTCTGGAGGCTAGGAGAGGACACTTACAGTCTGTGATCCTCTGTTTTGTGGACGCGTGGCGCCGGTATCTTGGTCTCGTGACGTATCCTCCGCGATTCGAGTGATCGGGGTCAGCGATTCGTCGGACAGCGGCGAGCCGTGATCGAGTGTCGCGCGCGCACGAACCGTCTCTGGGAAGAGAACGTTCGGAGAGGATTGATCGGTTCATTCACTCACTGGTGTCGGAGGTGTGCACGGGAGTGGTAGCCGGTGTGTTCGAGGGCTGATGTTGCGTCGGCTGCGTTGGTATGCCAAGGGACGCGAGCAACGGCCGGGACACTGCACCAGGGGTGGCTGTCGGTGGTGGCGGGCTCTCCTGGCCCACGAGCAGGCTCGCAGGCGGGAACCCGAAAAGCTGGGATCACTGGAGCCTCGGCCAATAGTTGCCGGTCAGGTCCGGAGTTTGCGACGGGATCTGCACCGGCACCGAAACGCCCGCCGATATCACACCTGGAACAAACCAAACGCGTTTCCTCCGTGCGGTTAATTCGTACAGAAGAAGGAGAAAACAAAATATTTCTACAAAACTTATAATAAACTAAGGTGAAATAGAAATTTATTTTCATGCTCAACACTCATCCGTCCCCAGTGGGGCTCCGGATACATCAAATCATCCAACATCCAAATTCTACGTATCTATATAAATAAGAATGAAATGCTGTTCGTTGGTTGATTTGGCTAATTTTTTTTGAAAAATGTTCGTGATAGTAAGAATAAGGTTTTCAGAGAAAGAAAAATTAGAAAAATTAAATATACATATAAAATTACGTGAAATAAAAAAACTTATGTAAAAATATCACTTTCAATTAATTTAACATTTCTAAAAATTTTACGAACTGGCCCTTTCCAAAAAAAGTTTGCCGAGAATGAAATTTGTACACCTAATAGTATCGCACAGTATACTGGTGTCTTTACACAATCTCGTAGAATGGTTGTAAAAGGCATGTTGTTCAGCGAGTGAACTTTCGCCAAAGTGAAGCGAGCTAATCCCCATTCATAACATTTTTACCGTCCATCGGCTATCCAACGATCAAGCTGGAATACATATTTAAGGTGCGCTTCGTGGAACAGAGGAAGCGTATAAATCATGGTACAACGAGTGAGATCAAGCGGCGCGTTCTCCGTGAAAACGATACACGCCAAGGGTCGGCGGGCGGGCACTTAGCAATGGAAACGACGACGGGACATCGCCGGTGGTGGTGATGGCAACGAGCGCGGTGAAAGTCCCCGGCGCTCATGCACGTAAAACGATTATGATGGATAAGTTGCGGCTCGTTCCGCACGTAAGAAGCGCGAGAAACGAGGAATAGAAGGGGGATGGAGTGGAGCAGGGGAAAAGAGAGAGAGAGAGAGAGAGAGAGAAGAGGTGGAGAGACAGGAAAGGACGGTAACGGAGGGAAAAGCGAAAGGAAGAGAGCGAGTGGAGCTAGGCGAACGGGGCGGAAAGACAAAAGGAATGCGGCGCGTGTTCCGCAGTATTCCACCATTCTACGGCGTTCCACTCCATTCCTGTAGGTACGCCGCGCACCCCCGTGTTTCCTCCCCTTTGGGTTCGCACGTTATTGAGCGCTCGCCCAGCCGAGGCGAGACCCAACCCATCCACATCCTCTGTTCGCCCCTGTATACCTTAAAGAGAGGAAGAGACTGTGGGACAGAGACGGCGAAAACAAGCCCAGCCACGGCGAAACAGAGACAGCTCGAGAAAGAAGGAACAGGGGTTGCAGGGTAGCGAGGGAGGGACAAGGTACCTGGTGTGGGTCGTCCCTCCACAGTTTTCGTTAAACGAGAGGGGTCGCAGGGACGCGGAGCGGGATGGAGAACAGAAAGTTGAGGAAGAAAGAAGCTCGAGAGAGCCCCAAGCGCGCGACAGAGAAAGTGCGAATCGGAGAAAATGGAAAATTCACCGGCTACGTCTGCGGTCGGAGGGGACTGAGAACCACCGAACATCCCATTCTTCGATTCAACCCTCCCCACCCACCCCCACCCCCCGCCCCGCCGCGGCGGCGCCAAGCGAGATTTGTTTTAAAATCCTTTGACAATTCCGTGGACGAACGACCCACGTGCCGCGCGACAATCTCTCGGCCACCCCCGAACTTTTCGCTAGATTCGAACCGACCTACCCTGCCACCTTTCTGTCACACGTCGCGGTGAACAACCGCTGTATCTATAGATTACATGCAAAGAGGTTTCCCGGTAATCCGCGACGGTTTATTTCGTTCTCGGCTCTGCGCTGGTTACCGGTTACGAGAAGTGTTTGCAAAAGACATTTGCATCGGTAGCGCGCTCATACTGCCTATTGTATTGGTCACTATCACTATATATTTTCCTAACACATACCTACCGTTTATACGAGAAATACGCTGTATATTCTCGCAATTTGTCAGCAACGTTTTAAATGATATTTGTCCGTATCAATTTACCATTGTTATTAATTAATTAAAACAAGATCACCGAAAGTAGGTCGGTTGATATAACGAATTTCATCCCCGCGACGAAAGGGTTGAACGAGAACGTTGTTACAAAGGTACATACGACGAATTTATTTGCGATTTTCCGCGTCGATCGTGAATACCGAGCGCGTTCACAGCCGAAACAAACTTTCTTGCGGCCATTGTCCGTATTTCCGCTGGTGCTGTTTGCTACGATAACTAGTTTTCGCGATGACGCGCGCTGTTTTCCTTTTTCACCGTCTGGCTGCAATTGCGCGGCCCGAATCCTCGAGTGTGTGTAATCAGGCGGATGTTTCAATGGTACAGAATAAGTACGTTTCAGCGGGAACAGCCTTGTTCTCTACAGAGGGCACGCGTCGCGTCGGCCACCGAGAACACGCGATACCAATCGTGGCATTTTCCGCCTTCTATTTAAACATTCTAGACCGAGTAGCTACCCCAAAAGCAAAAGAATCTCTTGAAAACTCCGCGAAAGTGTCACGGTTCAACAATTACTTTACAGCATTGGGGAAAATAATATCTAAGATCTTTTAAACATTTATACAGGCTGAGCTATAACTAGTTGCACAGTATTCTCTCCGTAAGTGTCGCGACAGTGGGAAAAATGTCCAATCTAGTTGCACAAAAGTCATTTTTCTCAGGTATCTCTCTTAATCACTCGGAAGCAGTTGTTCAGAGAAGAGAGCTGAGCATTGAAGTTATCATAGAATCAAATAAAAGAAAATTGGACATAATCCTGCAACGATGAAACTATAAGCTTATGGTCCTGCTGTCGACCATAAAGACGCGGTTAACGAGCCAAGGAACAGCTTTCATTCGGGTAAATCGGTTCCAATTGGCACGATTCTTTCAGGCGACTTTAGATAGAGAAGATCATGCCTCTTTCGCACTGCTGCGGGATTCAATTAAATGGAATCCTCACATGTGTACAAACTTTTTATACTAAATTTAATCTGCAGATGTGAAAATACGATGTATTGCAATATACGACTGAAAAATTTAGGCTACAAATATGTATCTTATACAGATACCTTATTGTAGTGCATATTTCCGCTCAGTTTATTAAAAATACTCCGCACATTTTAGCACACTTTGTGCATTGATTTTCGCACATTCTTTTGCAAATTATGAAAGTAATAACGTAGACATTTAGACGTTCTGGACCATACATCGTTCTATCTGATTTCTATCGAAAGTTTATCCCACTGTGTCGCCCACCAGGCCCGAAAAGAGTTTGTCGATCCCTGGATTAATGCCCAACTCTACTAGAGATTCGTGTATTTCATTTACACGGTCGAAAGCATGATTTCTAGTCGCAATCCACGACCTTGATTAACGTGTACTGGAGCGGGGTGAACTGGATGCCGATAGACGGCTTTGAAGATTCAGCAGGAACAAACAAACAATCCTTAAGCGTAAACTCACCAGTCGCGGTCGAGGTCGTCGGCTGGTAGGGCGCACCACCTGGTCCTGCAGGCTGTCCACCGGGTGTGGTGGGAGTTCCACCATGAGAGGTCGGGATACCACGATGGGGTTGCGAGTGCGCAGCAGTGCTGTGTGCGTGGGAGTAAGACTGCGTCAACGAGTGGAGAGGCTCGTGGAACACGTACGCTGGATATCCCTCGGCGCGTTGCTGAAGACAGCTTCCACCCATTGACCCGCCCAAGCTGCTTGACATCGAGCTGCGAGGAGAAAACGGATCCGCGTCAGGAAACGGTAACCGGAGAAGGGCCAATCTCTGCCGATTTCAAAGAGATTCCAGAAGGGCCTTTCGCGAAACGCGACTTGTCCACTCTTAAGTGTCCAATAACCGACTTCCACGGCAGACCTTTCGCTCGAGATCTTTCGTTCTTCGTAATTAACTTGCACTGTAAGGGGTTTCGCGAGGACTCCAATGTCCTGTGTCTAAGATCGGACGGTCTCTTTTAGCCTGCATCGTAATCTTTCGTTCGGGCACCTCCCTACTTTCAGTTCTGAAAACTGCGAATCAAATTGAAAGGGTCTCTTCGACTTTTGCGGATGTCGAAGTTTTCGAAGTCCTGATTAAAGCTTATCTCAAGGATTGCTTCTTAAACTCTTCTAGATCGTGCAAATCCCGAGGACGTTCGAATTAGAATGATTAGAACACAGATAAGAACATTTAACAAACGTGACATTCTCTTAATTTTTTACGTATAACCTAGTATACTGATCCTTCTAACAACTCGAAGAGACGGAAAACTGTCGAGTTTTATAAAACATTTTGAAAGGGTGTCACTTCATTTCATCCCTGTATAATCCTCCGAGTTGGTACGAGGTACAGACGTCGTCCCCGCGAGGGGGTTAATACAGGAACCGTTTATTTTTCATAAAAATCCGCGGTCTAATAATAATGCGACTCTATGCAGGGTAAAGAGAGGAAAAATGAAAGAAAACGCGTACAGCGGAGTATGAGGGGTGAAACGGCGATAGCGAAGGTCGGAGTTCAGCAACGATTGCGACGTCGGCCTGTAAAAGAAAGATTAAGCGAATATAAAGCGGTTACCTGTAAGTGTCAGGCATTGTGGCGATCGGCTGCGGTATCGACGAGTACATGGCGTTGAATCCGGCGTTTAAGGGTAACCGTGGTGTGGCAGGGGTTGCTGCCGGTGGTGCTGTGCTGCCGCTACCCCCGCTGCTGCCACCGCCGACTACCTGATCGACGGCTGCTCTCCTTTGGTTCCGTAATTTCTCCTCTCGACGCCACTTCGCCCTGCGATTACTGAACCACACCTGCAACCGACGCAACGACGGTGCTTTTGTCACGATAAGGGCGTCACTTCGCGCGATGTATTCGCATTATCCGCACCTATCCATCCTCGCTCTCTCGCCCGTTCATTCTTCTTTCCACTCGTGCACTCGTACTTTCATTCCTCACCCCGATTCCCCTTCTCTCCGCACACAATTTTTCCACCCATTCTCTCTTTCTCACCCTCCACCGCGCTTCTCCGTTCCTCTCCCACCTTCTTCCTCGTTCGTTCGCTGTCTCCTCACCCTGTCCTCCCCTTTGTCTCTCTTCAACCCCCGCCACCCCTCACTTCCCTCCCTATACCCATGCAACAGCGTGAAATTTAGATACTTTTTTTATTCCTATCCGCGGAGGATACGCCGGTCGAGTTTGCTCGAGACTCCCTCGCAGTTTGTTAATTGTGATTGAGCAGTTGTCGGAACGGGAAATTGAGTTACTATCGCTGTATTCCCGTCGCTCTTCGCTCGTATATATATATACACACACACACTTCCTTTTTGTTTCTTTGTTTTTAAAAGCCTGCAGGCTCCACAGGAATCTGCAGACGGCAACTTGAATTGATTCGCGACGTTAGCCTCGATCGATCCAGTCCGCAACGGGATTGTCGAACGCGTCCTTTGGCACTCGATCAACCGTAAACTTTCCTGCTTTTTGCTTGTGTTCTTCGTGAAGAACAAGGGCGGATACTCGTCGATGCGAATATCAATTCATTCTGAGACATTAACCCTGTCGTTTTCCACGATTATCTTATGCATTCCGGATCGCAACGATAACAGTCTGATTGAAATTCATCGAAATTACTTCCGTATGAAACAAAATCTTTTCAACACCTCGATCACCGACGTAGCACCATACAGTAAAGTCGCGTTTACTGTCCAAGAGCCTGTTTTCTGCACGGACAGTGATCACATACCGACATTATTTTTTTATGATTGCATCCACCGCACCAACCGCATCAAGTCTTAGTCTCTCTACAATTCTATTGTGTTTCATAAACACATTTTATAATTATTGAAATTATAAAGTTGTTTACATGGAAAAGTGATTTGATAAATGTCTTTATCCAAGCACATATTGTAATGAAAATTGCACGGGATCTAATTGAGTATAGCCTTGTCGTTTTTATAAGCTGAAACATTTTAATCGGTCTGGTATTGCACGACTCTCCCCTATATTTTAAAATAATACTAGATCGTCATAATAATCGATCATAGACGGATAGAAAATTGTACAATCTCCAGGGGTAACAATCGCGATTAGTTCCTAACTGGAGGAATTAGTGAGAGACGTTTCTCGCCCGGACACTCAGGCCGATGGGGTGTGTTATAATAACTGGCAACCTCGAGCAGCAAATCGGAGCTTAAGTTCTTTGTCGCGCTTCCACGGATTTCCTGATTTCGAAGATACCTCGTCGCGATAAGAGGATTCTCGTCTCCCTTCGATATGTCGATTTCCCCTGAATCTCGAAGCACTGTCGGCACAAACTCCAGATTACATTGTAATTTTTCCCTACCCGGTGCGTCCCTGCTCTTCAAGACAGAGTCGGAGGGGAATTGCCTCGAATCGAGGGGAATACGGTTACCCTCACTCCGATGGTATCGAACCAGTCACGTGACATTATGATCAATGATGGCGTGGATCATAGTGATTTCGTCACAGTGATTCGTGATTTTCGTGATCGTTGCTGAAGTGAAAGTTGAAAGATACCTCGCGTTTTAAAGGTATCTGCGTTTCCTTTAATTGTCAACTAACACATTGGTATTTTGTAAAACTTTATAAATACAATGTACACACATAGAATACGTAAAAAATTGTTTAGTAATTGATTGGACACGAATATATTTAATAATGTAAACAATTGTCTGAATAATAGCACAGCAATTTTTGTGGAGTCTCGCGAGAATCTTCGAGATAAATATTTCTGGGAGAAATGTGAAGACCCGAGGCGTGCGGTAATGCAGCAGGCCGATTGTTGAATTCGTTCGCACGAAGAAAAAAGCAGCGCGCACCGTTTTTCGTTTTGCCAATTCATGCGCGGGAGGCGCGCTTCTACGTACGGTATTATGTATATGCATAATAGTCGACAATTGCTACGTTGGCCGTTTCGCTCGTAAACAACGACGAACTGTCGTACGATAATGAGAGCAACGATAGAAAAATTCGATAACCAACAATGCCCGCAACTTTTTTAATTACCGTGCACCGAGGAATGACGACCGGTAACAATGCGCGAGGGAATCGCAGTCGGCACGGCGGTGCACCGGCATTATTTCCCCTCGATTTTACCTCGAATGTCTGCGCATTCAATCCCCAATCATTTCGCGCATTAATACGATACTCGATAAAAGGACGCATTTCTTTTTTTCCGATGAGACGCTATTACCGTTAAATTTTAGCCAATCTGTCTTTCAATTTTTCTTCCAATAAAGGAGGAAAGCAGATTCGTGCAAACGCGTGAAGAAGAATACCGCTTAACCCTCGTACGCTCCTAAAAAATAGCTGTATAAAAGAGACTAGGATAAAAATTCAACCATTTATATTTTATACGTTAAGTCAACACTATATGTTTCATTTATAGCGTCACATTGTAAAGAAATACATCTCTCGACGTAGACATAAAAGGATGAATAATTTTACGGTATGTGAAAATATAGAATGTGTGAATTTTCACCCTGAGGAACGTATGAGGGTTAAAGTTCGTTCTCGTTTAGATGTAGGTAGATACTTATAATTTATAAATATACAGTTATAAAATATTTCGTGTTGCACAATGAATAATAATAGCAAAATAATTTGAAACATTTTCAGACTATTTTGTACAATTCACACAGATCTGCAAAATGTCTTTTAACTTATAACCAATTGCCATTTCTTCAAAATCTGTTTTCCACGTCTCGTAGTAAACGAATTGCTCAAACTTCTCAAAATAATTAAAGTGGTACGTTGAGAACGTGATCGTCCTTTGAAAAGTGTCCGATCATTGCTGTGATTTACTGTGCACACGTATGTATCGGTGATATTTAATGCGAGGAGTGCAAAGAAGAGGGACTAAAGATTTAGGACGCGGAGCTGTAGTCGATCAAGGAAATTCGAGATTATTTTATGGCGGCGTCGGGGCAACTTGATCTTGAACAGCGCACACCCGACGGCCTTCGAATCGAATCAAAAAATAAATTTCATCTCGCCGGCGACGTGGCAAATCGCGTTCTAGCACCCCCACCGGCGAATATCCACCATTCGCCTGCAGCAAGCTCCTTTCGCCCAATACCGTCGTTCCTCGTAAACTCGTCCTACCGCGTCCCCGAAAACTCGTTTGAATCGATCCATTCGGAATTCCACGAACCGGCTACACGCCCGTCCCTCTACGCCGGACGTACCTTCTACTTTGATTGGCAATGTTTAGAAGATGGCGTGGCACGCGAATTTTAAGAAGATCCCACGGAACTTCTGCGCCCTAGCCTCGAAACTCCTGGAACGCACGGCTTCAACTTCAACCGGAACGAAGTTTTCTAATTTTCTTACGTTTCACGTTCCGATTATCGATTCTGTCGTTCCGGAATCGAAAGATGAGATAATTCGGATTTTGCGACGACCGCCAGGTTGCCGCGTTCGAATGATCGTACCTCTTGTCTCTAACCATAAGTACGGTTCCAGCAGTTTAGAATTTCGAACAGAATGTTTTAGAATTTAAAGGAGACAAGGTAGAAAGGGATTAGAGATTACTCGAGCTCTACGAACTACTTCACCTCTGTCGGAAGACATTTGAATTCGCTACCACCGTTCCGAAACTTTTCGTTTCCTTCTTAATTCAACGTGTACAACTCGTGCATCCTTTCGTTCCGAGTTCGTAAGCGTTCATACCGAATTGACAGGTTATCCAGCTAAACGGGGAAGAAACACGAAAAGAAACGGAATCATTTACAGCGTCGTAGAGCAAATTGAAGTGTCCCTGGGGCTAAAGGAAATTCTCGGAGGTTCAGAAACGATTCGGTGAGTTCGTTAGCCAGGACGACGACGGCGTGTCGGGTTGGAAAGAGGAGAGCGTTTCGTCGTCGTCCCAGTAACGTTAATGTTCGGCATATTGGGAGCAGATCGGCCATCGCGCACATGGTTGATTCGTCCATTGCCATAGATGATAATCGGGTCGGCGTTGTTGCGCGGCGTGGCGAAACTCGTGCGAGAGTATTCAAGGTATAGGTGGAAAAGCGAGGAACAACCAATCAGAGGGCAACCTCCCTGGGGACGCGTCGTTGCCATGGTTGCGCTCGAACCCTCTTAGGCCGTCTGCTGGATCCCTCACGGCTCGGTCGGGATATGTCGGTTCTGTGGCGTTTCGTATCGTGCCGCGGTGGTGAAGTCCACGCCATGCCACGCCACGCCACGCCACGCCATGTCCTGCCATGCCGCGCTTCGCTTCGTTCGCTTCGTTCGCTTCGTTTTCGCCCATTGCTCCTGCGTCTGTCTACCCGTTCGTTCTCGTTCCTCCTTGGTTCGTTGTTCGTTAATCGGACGACGAACGGCTCCGCCGGTGGAATCATTCCTTTCACCCCTTTCACGCTCTTTTTCTCTTTCTATTCGCCTCCCCTCCTCTCTCCCTTCTCTTTTTTTCCTCCTCTCGCTCGAGCTTTCTCTTGTTTCCCCTCTCTTTCTCTTCCATTGCTCTCTCTCTCTCTCTCTCTCTCTCTCTCTCTCTCTCGCTCTCTCTTTCTCCGTTACTCTCCGTTTCCCTCCTCTCTGTGTCTCGCCGTTTCTCTTGCGCGCACTTCGGCGTCTCTCTTCTTCCTTCGTCTCTCGCACCGGCACTCCCGGTTTCCTGCACTTAGCAAGATCAATACCAGCCAACGAGGCTTGAAAACATGCGTCAACATGGTCTTGCACTGTTTGTATGTCCACATAACGCTCACCGCCCGGTTACTACCACCGACGCGAAAGCCCGCCGGCCACTTCACCACCCCCTATCCTCGAACCAGGTGAGGGAGGCCGGGTCGGATAGCAAGAGGGTCCAACAGGGTGAGCCAGCGGCACCGCGCGGCCAAACATTGTTCGATAAGGCTGCGTACATATTAGCTCGTATAACCGTACCGTCACCCACCACGACTCGAGCAATCATGTTATATTAATTAATTGCGATACACCGAGCGCAAGTCGCTTGAACGCGATGCTAGACACGGCCGCGACCAATCGACGAACACCATCCGAAGGAATGGCGGCACCGTAACTTTCGGTACCTTTTTACGATTGATCCGGAGACATCGGTGAACACGTGAACAGAGCCTCGAGCAAATGTTTACGTTGCTCGTCGAACTGTCGCACCACTTTCCGTTTTCAAGAAAGTACAATTCGATCGGGAACGCATTGGTATTAGGTTGTTGCACGTCAACTATCCGATTTTTAATCCGGTTAATTTACAGTTGTACAAAAAATAAATAGAGCCTTGTCAAACATTTTCATTTTAACTGCCAAGCCAATCTACATCTTGGCTTGCCACTAGAAGCGGATCTATGTGTACACAATAAAAAATTGAATGGGTACCTTGATGAAGGGTCAGGTTTTTTAAAATTTTGTTGAATTGCAATAATAAAAACCAGCTGAGAATGATAATCTCTCGATGATTTCGAGGACATCCAATTTAATAATCTGACCTGCTGCAATCAATTTTGTTCTTTTCCTTAGTTCCACGAAATTCCGCAAAATGTATATTCAATAATATATTTTCTAAAATATGTTCCGCAAAATTTTTCGTACTTAATTCACAAATCAAGAGACGTTTCATATAATTTTTCATATAATCAAGTGTTCCTGACTTCAAAACGGTTAAGAACCACTGCCTTAGAGTTAGTTCAACGTTGCGGTATCAGATTATTATTATTATTATTACTTGACGCGTTAATGTTTAAAAACAAAAAGAAAGTTGAACCGTGAAACGAGTAAGAAACAAGTCGTTAACGACAGTTAACATTAATTGGGAGCTGTCTTTGTAAGGCTCGGCATAATAAAGAGAAAAGAAATCTGAGCTTCTCCTTTCTGTCCGTATCACATCCTTCAAAAGCGGAGTCCGTCTTAATCAAGCCAAGGATGCATCAAGACCTCGCCGTGGAAATTAAGTCGCGCAAAGAAGCAGCGGATAAAGAGAAAGAGAGAGAAAGAGAGAGAAAGAGAGAGAGAGAGAGACCAAGAAGATAAAATCCCGAAATAACCCTTGGATTCGTCGGTGGTGTTTAATATCCCGGGTGCAGCATGGTCGCGCGTTTAGGGCGTTTAATGAAAGGGCGTCGTTGTCGCGCGCCTCGCCAGTAGCCCTCCTCGAGATATAAAGAAGAGGCGGTGGAGAAGACGTCGTGGAAAATGGAGAAAGACCATCGCGGGGGTGAGAGGGCTCGGCACCGCGGAAGGAAGGGGAGGAGATGAAGCGAAAGAAAAAAAAAAGAAAGACCGGTGGCGCGGAGGGTAGCGCAGGGACGGCGGCGGGTGGCCCGAGGGGGAGAGAAAGGGGTGTGTGGGTGGAGCGAACGAGAAAGAGGAAGCACACGCCGCATTCGCACATTCACACTCACCTGGATACGTGCCTCAGGCAATCCAATCTTCTCGGCGAGACGCTCCCGTGCAAACACGTCCGGGTAATGTGTCCGCTCGAATTCTAAAACGAAACCAGTTTGCAACAAGTGCTCGTTATTAAACGTGCCTCCTTCCCGCGAATCTGTTCGCGACACACGATCTCGCTCTTTCCACGCAGCCTCTCTATTACATGCGCGCACGCATACGACCGTGTCTCCCCTGTGTCTATGTATTATTAATTGTGCATAATTTCGAATCGCTACGAGACAGGATTAAATGGATAATTATCGACGATACTTGAAAGCCCCGGACCGACTTGAATGGCCGTGGATCCAATTAAATCTGTTATAAAAGCGCGCTCGCGTTTCAAATGCTTGAGAAAACTCGATATCCGTGGAAAGCAGTAATTTACTTGTACGAGAACGCGCTAGATCGACCGATATTTATGCCGTAACTGTTACTCCCGCGGAATCGAATCCATTTTACTCCGGGAATGAAAGTTTATTGCGTCAAGATGGCTTGTGTCGTCTGCGCGCGTGCTGATTCGAACGAGACACGGATAAATGTGCCAGCGAATCGATGATCGAATACATAGACATTATACATCGAGAAGCGTGTACAATTATTTCTCTCCAACGTTTGCATACTCTATCGCGTTATTTTAGTGTATCATTTTAACGTGTTCGGAGATATAAAAGGATATTCGTGTGTGCGAATACTTAAAGTTACATACACAACTTTCATACACGATATAGAGCGAAATAACTGTACACAATTTTTAGTGAGACGAATCAATCACTGAATCCAAAGGATTACAGATATGCAATGTAACGTGCAAGTTCTAACCTTTCTCGAGGCTGTCGATCTGTTCGTTCGAGAAGGACGTCCGGTTACGCTGCAACTTCCGTTTTAGCCTCAATCGTACCTGCGAGTCTTCGTCGCCGGAAGAATTGTGTTCCGAATTGCCGTCCGACGTCGTTTCCTGCTGATGCGACAATAACGAGCCCGTATCTGAAAACAGATTTAAATAATCTTCAATCATTCCAGCCGTTCCATTCTCCGTTTCTTCGCGTCTACAGAATCAAGTGGTCTTCTTCCAAGTGGTCTTTAAGCCCACGTTATTCGAAATTTTTATTTAAATAAAATACTTGCCCAAGAGGCAATCTCTGCCGGATAGTGTCGGACGACACATGCACGACAGAGAGGAAACGCGTCACGCGATGAGGAAGGTAGATTGGTAACACAAGTTTTAATTTGACGACACTGGACACGGGCCCAGCAATTAGGGAAGACCGTGACGGAAAAAAACCATTCAATGTTTTCACAAATGTGTGAAAAAAATGGCTGAACGGTTGAAGTCAGCAGGATGCGAAGGGAATTTGGGCCGATTCCGCAGCATCCGAACGTTTCGCCAACCCGGCCGTGTCCAGAAGACCGATCCAATTACGAACCGTCTACTCTATGGTATCGTTCCAGTGATTTGGCGACGAGCGAGGCGCGGACTAACTCCTCAGGATTCCTCGACACCGAAACGTTCAGGGTGGCCTAGGTTCGCATAGTCCTCGCGGTTCGTGTTGGTGCGTAGATACGGCGGGAGATGGACGAATAAGAGAATGAAAGGGAGATATAGAAAAAGAGAGAGACAAGGGAAAAAGGGAAAGATGAGAGAAGGTGAGGGAGGGACGGAGAAAGGGAGAGTCGCGGTGGCCGTCGTCAGTTCCCGGTGAGCCGCGATTACTTTCCGCCTCCGCGCACCGAACCCTCGCCTGTTTCCATCCCTCCCGATACCTTCCTGCCATTTCCCTTTCCCTCTGTCCGTGTCCGTCCCTCCGTACTCTACGCGTACCTATATATTCGCCCTTACCGTATATATATATATATGTATATATATGTATGTATTCTCTATGTGTACCTATACATCGTCCGCTCGTCAGCTGCTCGCTTTCTCGTTCGCTCATCTCTCGCGCATCCCACACCCTCCTCCTCAACCCTACGAAATCTCTCGCTCAGCTCCCTCCCTCTTCCTCTCCATCCCTCTCGCTCTCTCTCTCTCTCTCTCTCTCTCTCTCTCTCTCTCTCTTTCTCTCTCTAGCCTCGGTGCCCTTCTGCAGATTCGAAATACCGTCACCCTCAAATATACACTACCCGCCGGCACCGTTCGTCCCTCACGGCCGAAACCATCCCTCGGAAATATCTCCTACTCCTCCTCCGCCCTCTTTTCGCTCCTCGCGAACACCCCCACTGGCGCGTAACGACCGACGATTTCGGGGCTAGTCCGCTCCAGGCCCGCCGATCGTTGGCTTTAATTTTCTAGGTGACAACGCATCGCCGCGCAGCCAAGAAATGGTATCCGCACGCCTCGACGGCGTCGTTTCCGTCGACGAGCCGGCCCGAAACGGTTTTCGAAAACCGGCACCGGCTGTTTGTTGACACATTGCCGCGTAACGACGGCGGTAATTCAGAAGCAGTTCTTTTTCCAATTCGTTTTTTTACCCCTCACAGGATGTGTTGATTTTTAAAAATTGTCTGCATCGATTGCGACAAACAGAAACTAAATCGAATGATATTTTTACCCTTAATGATTTCAATGACCAAGAAATTTCAATCTTTTTTATGCTGATTCCGAATCAACGCGCACAGTTTTTGCGAAACGCGATTACGAAATCTATGCGTGTAGAAGAAAAATTTAGGACAGATTGTACAATAGTCGGAACACCCATTCGTGTGTTTCGCTCTTTCAAGATTCAATTTCGTCGTCCATGAAATAGGCATCGTCCACATTAATCGCATCGCTCGGCAAGAAAAGATTTCACCGGAGGTAGAACATTACTGTACGTATCAACAAAAAGGAACGATTTTCTGGAACGTGTCGGCGAATCGTAGTTTATCATTCGAGAGCTCCATTAAAAGAATTGTTGCCGTTCGTGGGCGCGTACTCGAGGGGTCCCATTCGCTTTCACGCGTTCGAGGAGCTATAGACTCAGACAAACGCTATAGAGGAATCCGGTCTCAATAGTTGATCCACTTCTTCTCGTGCAGCGACGGCACAATGCTCGAAAGAAGGTAGAAGTCAAGGGAGCACCCTCGAGGTATTATAATCTGTCCGTACGCGCGTCGTTCTCGCCGCGTTTCTTACACTAGACTTCAGCGAAACCACGGGCATTGTGACGGTTTAATTCTACCACGGTGTGCAACCATTCGACCCCAGCCAGTTTATAGCCGAAGAAAGGAATACCTGGCGGACCAGGTTCGAAACGTCTCTTCTAATAGGATCACGTTAACTGGTCGGAGTGCGGTCCAGATCCTGCCTCGAAATTGCTACGCGGATCACAATTCCGTACGTGACCGCGGTCGATAAGCAGATTACGAAAATTATGACAGACGGACGCAGCGAGGTTATTTTCGTGAATGCCAGCTTCCGAATCGATAGGATTTTCATCGCGAGAAGATACTAGATTGCCGGCCCATTGTAAAATACTACCATGGACGCAGTCTTCGGAGTTAACGCGATCAAGGGTGCGTATTAGGGTGGTCCTTATTATCAAACCATGAAAGGACCCTGTACTAATCATATGGAAAATCTATCCCGATCAAATCAGTTGGATTTTTTATATGTTGTAGCTTATGATCTACTGAACAAAAGATGTAATGGGCACAAAGTTCAATAATGGACAGTTATCGAGTTATAATTAGTCAAATATGATTTGATATTGTAAACACTTGTGTGAAAGGGCTTCAGTCCGTCCATAATAAATAATAATAATAATATTAAGAACCCGCGAAACTACAACATTCTCGTTATTCTTTTATTTTGAGTGGGATAAGAATATCGTGGAAGAGACAAGATTTACACGGTTGAGACTTACCGCTTCGTTTGAGCAACGAGTCGTCGCGACCATGAAGTTGGCTGCCGGGTAGCAGGGACTGGCCAGAGCCAGGGGTTGCCGCTGTTGGAATTCCGGTGGCCAAAGGATGATGAGAGGGCGTAGCCGAATACCACGCCGGTGGCCAACCTGCAGCCTGGCCATTGAACATCCGAAGCTTATCGTAGACACTCTCGGCACCCTGATGTGCCTGCACCGCTGCCGCCTGTTGCTCTTTCTGCGAGGCCAGGTTCCTCAGCACCCTGTTGATGGACGATACCTGAGGACAGGGGAACAGCCAGCATGATGAATGAATGTTAAATAGACTGCATTATTACGGTGTCGAGAAACTTTTACGCTTCCGACGATAACGTTCGATTCCATCGATCATTAATCTTCGGCAGACCATCGAAACGAAGATTTTACATGACTGCCCGCTAGCCAGAACCCGCGAGATACCTTCAACGCTGAAACAGATATCATTCGCCTATGGATATCCCTATCTATCCATCTTCTATCTATAAAAATAAAAATGTAAATGTCTGTTTGTTTCTTCGAGGAGGTTTATGGAAAATCAGCATGCGAAAACGTCCATTCGTTCAAGAGTTCTGACGACTTTTCAAGTTATGCGAATGTGACGCGTTTGCGAAAACACTGATGAATAATAATCGATATGGTTTCATGTTGATTTGCATTATTCTGCTTCAAATTATATCGTGAAATATCTATATAAATAGAAATATTCACCAATTCGGACTGATTTGTTTTGTAAGTTTCTCATTGCCTTGGAATTCAGCCGTTGATCTGCGTTTGAATTGAAATAGTTGGTTAGAATTTTGAAATTATTAAGTTTTTTTATAAAAATTCAGTGATCATCAAGCTGTGGATTTTACGCATTTACTCCAAACTGAGTGGATGCAACTTTGAGCAAGAGATAGATTAAAAAAATTCAAGAGCTTCACCGTACTCGTTCCACCTTATCAACACGATTAAAGGAAGAAAGAAATTTCCGTTTGTTTCTGACGCGCTTACAATGTTTCAAAATTCAAGAAAACATGTTACCGCTGCCAACAGCGATCGCTGAACCCTCAAATCGATTCTCGTGAATTCCAAACATCGCGGCCGCTTAATTACGAACAGAAGACCGATGTAAAACGATCAATCGCGGATACGGCGCGGCGGTTCTTTGAAAAGTTCCGTGGATTCTTTGGCCACCGGCTGACAATCGTTTCTATCGTTACATCGGTTTGTCTCTGGCTCGCCAGACCCGACCACCGAGAGCTTCTTCCTTTCTTTCTCTTCCGACGTTCGCGTTCACCGGGAAAGAGAAAGAGAGAGAGAGAGAGAGAGAGAGAGATCGAGAGAGAGGGAGAGAGGGAGAGTACCAGATGAAAGGACACCGCCATCCAATTATTATTACATAAAACGGTTTCCATGGCTCTTCGCTCCCCTAACCAACGGCAGCGCGGTCTTCTTCACCTTGTACCGCGACCGAACCACTGGCTAACTCTAAAGTTATAACGAGCCACGAGGGCGAGCCTTGTGCTCTCGAGTCGCGCACATAATAGTCTCGGTGTTCTACGTGGCCTCCACCCCTCGTACACCCCTCTAACATCGACGTAGACGGTGCACCAAGTCGAACATAGCTGAACGCGGCGCTCCCATGGACGCAAACCAGCAAGCGGATGGAGGATATCGAGCGGAGCTTCTTAATTACGGGCTCCGTTGAAAGGTTCGATGTGAGAGAGAAAGCAAGAGAGAGAGAGAGCGGGAGAGAGAGAAAGAGGCACACGAACGAGTGCAAAGCCGATCCATCTCGCGTGGTTCGACTTAAGACCGGTGAAATAATGGCTGTACCCTGTCGGGTGCCAACGACGTTGTTGGTTCGAGTGGCTGCGTGCGCCGTGGCGGGTCAAGAACGCGTCGAGAGGGGTCCGCGTTATTACGCCGAATGAAAGCCGATAAATTCAATCGCGCTCTCTGTTTTCGCCTGTTCTCGATGGGGGGGATCCGAGTGCTCGAAAGGCTCGAGTAACGCTTTATAATAAGCGAAACAACGCTTTGCGATCAGTGGCAACAGAATATCGTGTTGCGTAACGCGATGCGGAACGCGAGACGAAGCCAGACGAGACGAGGAGACGCGACCGGGAGAGGAGCAGACGGTTATCAACGACACGAGGATAATCAGTCGGAATCGAAGGGGAACAAATCTTGAATTTTCCGTCCGATCGAAGCTGGATTCTCTCGGCGACGACGACGAGGACGGGACAGTTTCTTGGGAAATTGCCGCGGCAGTTACGCGGAACAGTTCCAAACAAATGCAATCCCGCGATGACGACGTTGCGTACCTTAACTGGAATCAATTCGAAGAGAATGGTCGACCGAGACGAGAAAGGAGGTCCGGACGAGGGCGGACGACGTGGACGTCGGGTGGGATGGGGCGGGGGTTGGAGCAGGGAAAGTTCGGTATCGCGAAATTCGTCTGAATCCTGCGAAATAATGGCGACGGGAGACCGGAAAGGACGTTTCCAGAGTAACTGCGGCACAGGCTAGCCAGCCTCGAGCCAGCCTAGCCTCTGCTTTCCATCATCGAACCAAGCAACCTGGCTGTTCTACGCTCCGCTCCACTCGGCTCTCGCCGCACAACAGCCGCAGCACCGATGCAGACCATTACACGCGCGACCGGACACGAATAATTGTGCAACACGCTTAACTGATCCCATTCACCCTGATTCTACCCGCTCCCATCCGTTCGTCGGCGACTAACCCCGTCGCACCCCATTGCCGCACGATATGTACCCACCGCAACAGCCCGACACGCTACCCACCACCGCCATCATCGTCATTGCTATCATTACCGTTAACGTCGTTCCCATCCCGGAGACAATCGTCGTCATCGCCGGACCGATCGAAGATACCGGGACAACGATCGATCCGCGAACAGAACCCGACAACACCCTTGCCACTGTCGGAGAACCGTGTCCGAGGAAATTAATCCCCGGAAAAAAGACCGAGTAGTCCCAGTCAATGAATGCTTAAAAGGGCTGTGTACAAGGAAATGAAAGGAACAGAATTTTTGACTTTGAGACTTTGTTCGGACTAATGAGGGGGTAAAAATTCCTAGGAGGTGAGCTTATATCTCGGAAACTGTGCGTCCCAGCGATAACACCATTCTATACGAAATTAAAGCTGCCAAAATGTGCCACAAGATTGATCGTATTTAGTTTTTCGCTAGCTCGCACAGTTTCCGAGATATCCTTGCTCAAAATTCACTAAGTTTAATACAATTTAATTTAATAACTAAAAATATTTCAATCGGATGCAATGTTTTCATAGCGTGAACCTTTCTAAAAATTTGAAAAAAAACGAGGATACAGCTCGAAATATTTGCTTTACGGATCTGTTTAATAAATCGGACACGTTAAAATTGACGAAATTAAAATTACTTGAAGTGAACGCTGAATCTAGATTTCTTGTATTACTCTGCAGGAGCCACGGATACACAATTTCATGTATACACCGATTGAAACCACCGCTCGGTGGTTTCGGTTCTCCTTTCGCTTCTGGATATCCATCGTTTTCTATAGTCGATTGAAATTGAGCCAGAAAAAGAATCAAAGAACATTGAAAATCCATATGTGTGTACGATGGTATCGGTACGAATCAGAATCTGATTCCCAACGAACTTTCCGATAGGGGAGAAACGTCCGGTAACGGTCCGAAAGTTAGCGTCTCGTTCAAAGAAGCTGCAAATAACCATGACCGACGGAACGGCGAGAGAAGCTAAAACAAATCGGTTGTAGCTCAACCCCCCCCCCCCCTCGGCAATTCTGTATAACTAGTAACGCAACAGATACGTCGAGCTCTCGAAACAGAGAACATTTTCATCGCGAGGCTCAAAAGACCGCAAAAACCGATCGACCGATCAAGACCGTCGGTGGTACAATCGAGGTTGTCGGTCCGGCCCGGTCCGTGCACCTCTCTCCTGCGTCCCCCTCGTCTACATCAAATCCAGCAGACAACAGACAATCCTATCACGATCCTCTTTGCTGTTACCAGTCCCTGGTACGCGTACACCGGGCCACGGTGATCATTATAACGATTTCGAGTTAAAAGCTGAAACGTTTCGATCGGCGTTTCTTTTCGAACGGTGGATGCTATCGATAGAGGGATGAAACTGTGTGCGTACCACCGGCTGATTGATCACCCTCCCTACTTCTGTTCCGAACACCAACAGAGAGGGATAGAGAGGAAGAGAGAGAGAGAGAGAGAGAGAAGAGAGAGAACCGGCAAA
Source organism: Lasioglossum morio (assembly GCA_916610235.2). Taxonomy (NCBI): domain Eukaryota; kingdom Metazoa; phylum Arthropoda; class Insecta; order Hymenoptera; family Halictidae; genus Lasioglossum; species Lasioglossum morio. The sequence continues at coordinate 14,235,996 of OU744334.1, forward strand.
GCGAGTGTTTCCTCGACCAACCGACGGATAACGACTCGTGCGCGTGCCATCCTCTTCGATATTCCTGACAGACACGATCGGAGGGGCTGATGCTGGCGGCACCAGAGACAGAGTGTTTTCGATAGAACCAAACCTGAAGACCTTTCGGACGTGATACGCTCTGCTACATTCGATGTAGCGGAACATTATCAGATTGCTAAGAATTCTCCTCCCGATGGGAGAGCCGCGCCGCCGCTTCAGAAACAACCGCGACGATTTTATCGGAAATCCTCGTGACACAAGCAACCGATATTAAAAGTTTTATCATCGCGACACTTTGAATTTCGAATTATCACTTCATAGAATTTTGATGTTCTTGACGCACCGGTTCGATCAATTTAATTGAAAGCAATATATTCATTTCGACGTTTCGGTCTTCGTTTAGACCCTTCTCAAGAAAATAGTGATTGCGTCTGTGAATTATTTAAAAAAACACAAAAGGTATTCTGTTGATGTGAACAACGTTTCAATGTCAACTTACTTGCTTAATGAAATAACTTAAGAATTATAGAAAAACAACACCACGTACTGTGCAAAGTGCAAAGAAAAGTTATTATCATTTTATACACTTTCTCTTCGCATCATTTGGCAGTATTTAAAAACAGAAATAGATTGATGGTCGTCGAAGTGTTTGGTTCACGCGATAGCTGAGAGATTTCTGAAGAATCGAATAAAGGTATCCCAGCCATACCAGAAAATAAGGTTTCAAGGAAAATAAGTTCAAACTTTCGAGTATCCGTTTGTATGGAAAAACCGTATTTAAAAAGAAGGTAACTGTTAACACGTACGTTAAGAAAACGCAGAAGAAGAAGAATCAATTTTTTCATGGTTCTAGACAAGAAGATCCTCTTTAATCGATTTGGCAAATGAACGGTTCGAATCACGGTAAAGCTCCGCTGACGAGCAGCAACCAATTTTTTTGGCGACTGGACCCGAACCGATTGAAAAAAAAGAGTAGCTCATTTCCCGGCGATCGAGCAGGCGGAACCCGTCGAGGGGTCGAATATCGATGTAAGGGTGGGCAGGATGTTTGGAAGACGGACGCTCCGGAGAGGATTCTTCGGGGGTCGCAGAGGGGGTTGGCCAGTGGAGGGTGGACAATACGAGGTCCGCGTAATGGACCGATTACCCCTCCTAAGCGATCGCATTGACGAGACTTTGATTAGGGTCGAGTGGCCAGATCCGACGGGTAAGTACCGACCGGGTGCGCACCCTGATAAACCGCCGCCACATACAAAGCGGAACCCGCGCCGCGTCACTCGGAGGCATCCCTGAACCTAGAGGACCCGCGCGCCTTCGTGGTTGCCGCGGTGCACTGTTGCGGAGTCATTGCGCTTTTCTTTACCCGCTTGAATCCCTGTGCCGGCAGCAGGGTCATTTGCTAATTGCGACAGGAATGACTGGAATGTTTCACGTTATCGAGCTACTAGACTTCCCATACGGTTCCACGGTGTTCCATTTCGAGATTGGAAGCTACTCTTGGATTTAAAACAGTATCGAAAGATAGCATCGAGGACCTTTGAAGGTTTCAAGAATCATTCTAGTCTAACAATTGGTTTGATCTTCTGAAAAAGTGCCTTGCATGCAGGTATTACGTATTGTACATCCATACAACCTCCGATCAGAATTTTGCACTTCCATTTGGCTCTTGCTAGAATTCTTAACACGGCGAATTAATTTTCATTCAACCGTCATGCGATTTTCAAAGTGAAACTTGTTATAGTCCTGTAACGTGTATTATCAAAAAATGCGACGTTCTAAGTGATATATTATAATTTGAGACAAGTATTTGAAATGGAACATTATTTGATTCGAACAGACAGTAAAACAACTTTTTTTTTTATTTGTGCGTGACGCTGACCGGAACAATATCAACGTGCCACCAATTCGCCGAGCGTTGAGACGAAAAGAATTGTAAATGGCTTTGGTTATACTGGAAAATTGTACAGTGAAAACTGCATGAACGAGAGTAAACTTACGCTGGGTATGTTGTCGTTATTGCAAACGCCCTCCTGCAGCAGCCTGTCGCGGATCTCCCAAGCGAAGATCGAGGGACACTCCCGTTTGTAGTCGGCGATTTTGTTAACCACCGGTGTGGTCGCCACGCGTGGCTTGCTGCCACCGATTGCACGTGGTTTGATCGAGCCTGTCTCGTAGTACCTGTAAGAAGAGAACGGTTTCTGTATTGTTAGCGAAAGCATCCGATTGGCTCTCGCGCTGTGATCTATTGGTTATGACCTGCCGAGGATCTTGGAGACGCATCCGTTGCTGACTTGCAGTATGCGCGAGATGTCGCAGGGCCTAGCACCACTGTGAGCCAGTTCGACGATCTTCTGCCTCGTGGAGTCTGGCAATGGTCGACCGTTGACGTATACACCGCCGAGCTGGTTGACCCCGCTGTGTCCTGCAGCCGAGCACCCAAATATTGAGTTCTGTCCGACCATAGAACCCCCGCCAATACCCGCACCACCCCCGTGCATCAAGTCCTCCTCTGTGAATCAAAACGCGCGCTACGTGTATTCTGTCACTTGGTCAGGGTGTCTAGTTGGGCAAACACTGGCCGAACGTGTCCGCAACGCATGCGCTACGTTCTTATTAGCCTAATTACACTCGTGGACGTCCATTGCGGACACGCCGGCTGCAATCGAGCGTATTCTACGCCGCGGATGTCATTCGACCAGGGCGATACGGTAATACACAAATATTTCAAATACTATTTCATATTTTAGACTTTATTTTGATTCAAGAAAATAGTAGTTTAAATTAGATATACAATTTCGAAAATCGGAACCACAAAATAAAATATTTCTATTTCAGTAATCTGAACACACAAAATAGAATATTGTGTATCTTATCGCAATCTATCGAATGCGAACCATTATTGTCAGCAATAATATTTCAAATTGAAATTGAATATAAAGACAAAGTTCAAATATTATCAATATTCTTCAAATAAAATACTATTTTCAAAATGCCTCAAATAAATTATTTTATTTTCAACCAATTACTGCATCAAATAAAATATTTTATTTTCAAAATTCTACACATATTTTAAAATAAATAGGATTATTTATTATTTACTATTTAAAGTACTATATAGTTACAGGTTTTATTTTTACATTTTATCGATACCGATAATGTATTCTTTTATCCCGTTCAGAATAATTTACATACAATTGAATTGTATTAATGAAGCTATTAGATTTAAAAGCATCGCGTGTTTGTAATCGATCAATATAAATTAGTCTTTTAAATTCTTTAATTTAAATTAGAACTTGTAAACTGAGGATTAACCGCAAGAGTCACTGTACAATTCATAATATACATATATTAATGTAACAATGAATACCATAATAAATGATAGATAATCCTAATAACGACGAATTAAATATTGTAAAGACTAGAATTTGTGTGTTCGTGCGAAACGAAAAATAACGTGATTCCACGTGTTCATTACGAAGTAATATACAAATATCTGATTACGATGTATAAGATCGCGCAACAGTTTACGTGTTGTTCCGAATTCATTAAATAGACAGAGCAAACGAACGCGACACGACCTCGTTATATATTTGCAATAATTTGTAAAAGACGCATATATCCGCGAATAAACAACCGAGCTGTTTAATATATTCGTTCCGCGACAGTAGTTATAGTGTTCGCGACGCGTCGGTATTTAATCCACGCGCCGCGAGAGGGGTGGAGCTCGAGTGTCGCATTAATTCCTGTGTCCGCAAACACCAAAGAGTGCTCCAACAATATTTGCACTCGTTAATCGGGGGAAACACACGATGCCACGGTTAACTTGTTTTTCGCCGAGCAGGTTTGTAAAAATCGATAAGCTTTTTGTTGAATTTAATGGGAGAAAACGGCCGCAAATGATGGGACTGTTTCCCGGTGCCCAATTCGCCAATTTACCGAATGTGATTTATGAAACAAAACAACAAACATTCGCGCGGAGTTCCGTCGTAAACCGTGTTTTTACGCGTGCTTCTCGAAAAGGCATTAAACGTTTGCAATCCAAATCAGTTTCCACTATTTTTTCCGAAACGAACACCGAACACCCGACCGTATAATTAATCAAAATAAAATTATACTCTTTCACGTGAAAAACCAATACACACATCGAAGTCACGTGCACGGAAAATTCGGAACTGTGTCGTTTCAAATGTGTTTCGAAAGTATGAAATTCTCGGGAAGGATTCGGTTAACTTTTCCTCTATTCTTACATACACAGGGTGTTCGAATATATTGTATTTCCCTGAAAGGAATAATTCCCGAGGTCGTTCGAAGTAACTTTTTCCTGAGTGAAAAGATATTCTTCGAAGTTATGACAAGAAGTTATTAACACTAGATTATAACAATGACGAAATAACATATATTTAGATCATTCTCACATTTCAAAAATACTGAGAAGCTGCAGCCAAGAAAGTCTAAATTCTCTTAGCACATTCCGAAACGTATGAATCGTACCGTTTGATTACGAATGTACGCTATACATAAAATACGATAAAGTGATAAATATTGCAGTGCTTAACTCGTCTGTATGGAGCACGTACGCGGCAAAGGGGAGAGAAACATGGCGTCGTCGAGTTTAGCTCGAGACAGGACCACAAAAGGTTAACGTTGCCAGGTGCAAAAGAGTCAAGCGTGTTTCGTGTGCACGAAGAAACAACGGACGAACGTGCAAAGTGGGCCTTTTACCCCTTTTGTCGGTGGCCTTTCTAAATTCACGTGGTAACGCCGGTAGCGCGCGAAGAATAAGGGGTGGAACGAACGCGTCGTGACTCAGGGTACACACCGGAAGTGAAAAAGGAGAGAGATGACGAGGGGGAGAGAGGGAAAGAGAGAAAGAGGGAAAGAGAGTGAGAACAGGGGAGAGATTGAGTGAGAGACACGAGTCGAGGCGGCGCAAGGTGCCGAGAAGGCGGCACGAGCTAAATGCATCTTGCAATTAACGAATTTAATTAATCTGCCGCTTTTGCGCCCCGCAAAACGACAAGAAATAGTGGAAACGCAATTTGAATGGTCTGCCCGTGGCACAGCACCGTATGAAACCACTTTCTGTGTAACATCGCGCCACGCGTTTTCATCAGCCTTTACCGTCGCCACAGGAGGACAGGGATTCCACGCGTTTCGTGCTTATTTCTCGCCTCAAAGAGACGTGCTTCCGCGTGCCCCTCCGACCATCCGTCACTTTTCGTTGCCTCCGTCACTCGAACATCCTTCGACAATTGCGAACGGGAATCGTCTTTTAGCGGATCCCACGGCACTTTCGACGACAACGTTGGATTGAACATTCGCGTCGATTAAAGATCATCTAAAAATTACATAGTACGCTCTTTCATGGGAATTCCGATAATCTTGCGAGGAACACGTTTCCCTCAGTAACGGCACTGTTGAGATCGCGTACGTGCGTCGAGATGTCATAATAAAATCTGCTGGTAACGAAAACAAAATGTGCGAAGTTACGCGTCTCCAAGTCGGAAGAGAGTATTCGATTTCCACGCGAGAAAGCGTACGCCGACGTATCCTTCACCGGAACAAAATTTCTTACTTGTTCTGACCACTGATTGGAAAATATTAACCTATAACAGGTGACGCCGAGTATCCACAGTGAATCCCTCCATCAGCGGTCGATACTCGACCGTTTATTTACGCAGCCAGTGATAGCCTGCTGCATCCATTCACCGATCACGACCGGCGCAGATCAAGCAAAAACCGTGTCCCTTCGAACTGACGCGTCGCAAAGGTAAATCATCTTCGAAGCATCGAAATCCCGTCGCATCTCGCGCGACAAGACCCGTGCACCCTTTGTCAACTGACACGAGAAACCGTCGTAGGTTTTTCATGAGTTTAATTCATTATAAAGAGGGTGTGACTTGGACACGTACACGAGAGGAGACGGATGAAGGAACGCACAAAGTGTAAGCTTCTCTCTCTCTTTCTCTTTCGTTCTCTTAGTCTCTCGGCAACGTCTCGTGCGAGGAGAGCGAATCGTCCATAGCGCACCGACGACCCGACCCGTCCGCACACATTCTTTATATATAATTTCGCGTTAATCTACGCGACGACCAGCGCAAAAGCGAGTCATGCCGCAAAGTGAGGCAAAAAGGTTCCACTTGGCTGAGCGTGAAACGGGACACAGATTAAATCCCATCCTGCCGGCGCACGACGTCGTGGCAGGCACCCTTCCTCCTCGTCCACCCCCGCCCTCGACCCAACCCTCGTCCACCCCCGCCTCCGACCGTCCTCCAACCCTCCAGCAACCCTCCGCCAACCCCTCGTCATCTCGCGCTACCTCGTAGCCTGTCCCTTCCCTGCCCGACCGACCTTTTCCCTCACCAAACAACCCCTGAACCTACCGCTCCTAACGCTACGCCCTAGACAAGAGGGGTGGCAGTAGGAAAATTCTGCCATTTCGTTCTCTTTAAGCGCGGAAATACTTGCCTGGCATTTAACGCATATAAATACTTTCCGTGCCGATTAAGTTCTACTCTTTTTTCTTTTTTGCCAACGCCTCGCGGAGATTTCACCGACGACGGACACGGTGCCCTTCGCGCGCGTGCACCGAAACCCTACCGGAAGGATCAAACGATCCGACCCTTTAAGAGAGAACACGATTCTTCCGCGGTAAAGGGCTCGGGATAACAGCTGAAACTTTGAAGGACAGTTATCTCGGGTCACTAGCTTCCAGCGTGTAGTCTAATTATAAGTATTAATTAACCCTCGATGCCAATACCCGGCCACCAGGGTAGTATCTGTTGTCGGTTCGTCTTTCAATGGACAGTGGGAGAAACCTTGATATTAAAAACTTTTCTATAAAATTATTACTTAAAAAATATCTCAATGATATTTGTAATTGTACTCTGCAATAATAGTGAACTTTTCTATGAAATTATTCTTTAGAAATAATGACATTTTTAGTGGTAGATTTAGATACCGGTATCGCATTAACCCTTTGCTATTTTTACACGAAAATTAAACACTTCTTCCGACCTGGAATCTTCATCTCTTTCATTTCATGGACATGAAATTGATATAACATCTATTTTGAATAATGGTATAACAATTTTTAGTGACACTAAGTCACCCACTCGAGTGCTAAGGGCTAATAAGTAGAGAATACTAAGGTTGACTATTGTATAGGGGCTGAAATAAGGCGCGTTTGCCCTAATTTTTATTTCGTGAAGTTAAGGGACTCCCCTGGTCTAGAACATCGTTTCGTCATTCATTTTTGTATTAATTTTCGTAAAGAAATCAGACGGCTGTTTAGTATTCAGATTTAGCACACATATTTTCTACTATCTGGGCCATACAATATAATTTTTTGATGTCAAAATACTTAACACTGAAGGAGTTATAGTTCCTCGAAGAGGGGCATATAAAAAATGGCTGACACGATTCCAGCCGTTCTATTGGTCCTAAACAAAAAAATGAAGCAGCATTTTATATGAATGTAGTAATAGTACGAACGAATTTTAACGAAATATTTAACGAAATGGCGGCAATATCAATTGCGAATTCTGATTCTTTCTTTTTAATAAAAACAATAGAAGTATATCGATATTCGTTGAAGCGTTTGATTCATGCGATAGCGGAAATGTTTTCGGAAGATTCTCACAAAATCATACGAATCATATGATTTTGATCGAACCTGTGCGCCGATACCACCACACATAATATTTACGATCGATACAACATAATTTATTGTTTATTGAGATATCCTTTGCCAGCCATGTCAGAAAATAAGGTTTCGAGAAAAATGCGTTTAACGTTTCGACTATCAGTAATTAGTGTACAATACATTATGTAGAATTATAGGATTTGTTTACATATAAAGAAAATCTAATGCATTTACAGAAGAAACCAAGAATAAAAAACAATTTGTCATTCCGGGAGCTCAGCCTTGTTTTTCTACTTTGCCGTTCAATGCGTTAGAAAGATTGCTACGCTTTCGAATAAAATTCCACGCCGGCCGCGAAACCTTCGCGAGAACATTTGCGCGATATACGACCGAATTGTCAGATACATTCGATTCCTTTGAATATTCCCGCGAGGCGGAAGTGCCCATAGAACCGAACATTTTTCGCAGAGAATGAAACTCGCTTGTGAAACTCTGACGTTCGTACGTTCGTCTGCAATAATCTGCCGCGAAGCGTTTGCGCTCTCGCAATGCGTGGCATCCGCGACCACCTACGCGATATCCGTGTTCCGTTTACAGCGTTCTTTATATCTGCCGGAGGGCGAAACACGGGAAACAAATGGCGGCCTGTAAACCGTCCGGGCCACTTCTGCTCGGCGAAAATATTTTCCCTCCTAACGACGCCGGCGAAACACTGCAGCTACGGCTCTGTCTACAAACACGTTTCGCCACTACGTCTTAAAACGTTGTTGCCGTCTCCACAATTCCCTCGAAATAACCAACAATGCGCGCCACGTTTATTTAACTCGGAACCGAATTTATTGCCGAGGATGCCTGCCTTTTTTCCAAACTCTCATGCGGCAACGCGTGTAACAAGAAATGTATGTATGCGCACAGCTACACCGAGCGTTTTAAATGTTTTTCAAATTTGTACAGGCAATATCGGGCGATTTCTTTTCTCCTTCTTGTTTATGGCTTTTACGTAAATTTATATCGTGGTCCAATCAATTAATCGTGTATTATACATAGACAACGGATTTCGTGCACTTGTGACAAAAATGAGCGAGTGTAATTGTGAACATTGAAAACATTAGAGGAATTTAAAAATACTTTTATATTATTTTCAACCCATTGAACGTATTAAGAGTGAAGATAAATTTCTATGTCACTCCGGTTTGCTGTAATTCGTGTGGACAATTTTTATTTTGCGTAAAGTCTAATTATAGATTTATTCTGCAATAGATTTGATCAAAAGTTTAATTTTGTAAGAGATTTGCTACTAGAAAGATTTGCAGGATTTCAGGAAGGTAGAGTGAGGATACAACTCTTAATCTGGCGACTCTGATTGGGTTTGCGTGGCCTAGTATTTGCGGCAAGTAGAATCGGTGGGTCATGAACAGACACGGCAGTCGATTCCTGTCGAATACCACGCGTACTCGCGAATTCTTAATCCCCTTGCCCTACGATTTATTTCACGGTTTCGTAATATTCGTAAAATAAAATACCATTTTCAAAAAGTACTGCCTCGAATAAATAATTTTATATTAAAAATTCTACACGTATTTTAAAATAAATAGGATTATTTATTATTTACTATTTAAAATGTACTATTTTCCCCAGCTCTGGTTCACGAGCACAATAGCGAATCTAGGAATCGCACTGTCAGACAGATCGCATACAGTAGCTTGCGTATTACGAGAAACGAACCGAACGATTACATGGCTGCATGTATTCAATTTTAAAATACATTCACGTAACAGACGCAGGGTAGTGAAAAGGAAGGATCGATCGTCGGCCAATAATAATAGAAACAAAACAATTTGGCTAATGCGCAGTTTCGGTTGCCGATGATGACGGAAAGTTTACAGAAACGCCTGCTTAATGGGACGCAATAATATAATACGGGTAATTAACCGCGCGTTTTCAAGCGGCATCCGTTCGGATGTAACGAGTTTCACGACTCGTTCTGGCCTGAGTGCTGTACGGAGTTCGATTGCGATACTTCAGCCGGATGGAAAGAGCTGTTCTCGTTGAAAATGTAAAAATTCTTCGAGCCCGTATACACACTACCCCGATGTCCACCGACACAGAAAACCTCTTCAAGCATTTCGAGATGCGTCTTTCCGTTCATTATACTCTACTTCAATGATACTCGCTTTGTCACTTTCACCTGCGTTTTGTGCATTCATCTGCACTGAAGAAGCTAATTGTAAGATTAACGTCAACGAGGAAATACATTTCTTAGACAGTTGTAATCGAAATGTCGTCAAATTACAATTCAATCGACGTCATGGTCTTCGTACGTCAAAACTTGGTTATTATCTAACTATCTGTTACAAAGTAATACACGCAGCAGCTACCTAACTATTGTATACTGATTTCGAAGTAATAAAAATCATTTTACTCTGTATCGATACGTATTTAGAGCATTAGACAAAATGATATGGTATCTATTAATTTGTAAGGGGTTGAAAGCAATTTTTCGAAATGGAAATAGTAACTTCTGTTCTCGGAAAGTCTCAAAGAAAAATGGTTGAATAATAGAAATAGAAAACATGGAAATCAATTCTCTTGAAACATCCCCATACAACACTGACACCGCTATAAAATTCCCGAAAGTGGCGACGTGTTAATTAACTGCTGCAGATGTATGGTGTGATAAATGACATTTACGTTGAAAGTTAATGCACGTTTTGAAGATCGCTTCGCTCTGTATTTCACGAGTAGACGTGCCAATAGTTCGCGCCGGGGGTGAACAGTGTGAACCACACAAAACCGAGGAGAGCTGCTCCTAGACTGTCAAAAAGGGTGAGAATAATGAAAGCGAGATAAACAGGTCTTCCCTTTTATTCCTGGCAGAATGTCTCGAAAAACGTTGAAAATCCGAATGCGTTCGGGTAATCGCGGAACGTGCTCTTTCAGCGGGCTTCCATTTTGAGCGCGGCAGTCGTCGGTGGGGGTGCGATGCCACGAACATCACCGCGAGCGTTCCGCTCATAATCTGTGAACGTCCGACTCGCTCGCGGGGGCAAAAGCCGCCTTAGAAATTCAGTAAAACTGGTTTTTTCTTTTGCCACGATTCGGGAATCGGTGCATGGCTCGATAACTTTCAAAGACGTAGTTTTCGACGCACAGTTTCAACCGCCGTGCTAGCTGTGAAAAATTATTCTTCTCATTTTGTTCTCTACTCCGTGAATATATATGTATATTAGAAGAATGATACTTATTTATTTTATGTTACTCGTATCTATTTAGGATTATTTTTCGCACGTGGAAAAATGAGGGTGCAAGAGATTTCAGTAAAATAGTGTTTCACCAAAGATGATATTACTTCAATCTTACATGTATTTGATCTGTCCAGATATACGAATAAATAATTATAATATAGTATAACAAACATTACAATTGTAATTATATATGTGTATGCAAAGAATTGATCTTAATTTTACGATTTTTCCAGAGCCTTTCTGTTCGCACGAGCAAGCAATTAAAAAATAATCATAAATAGTTGTGAATAGCAGAAAATATGATAATTTTGCTGAGCTAGTATCGCGTTTTAAAATTCGCGGGCCTGCAAGAACAGTAGCTATTCCGTCGTTCCGGTTGGGAATATCGTTGGGCGGTTCGGGAATAGGGGACCGAGTGGAATCACGGCGGCCGCGTTTTATTTATACGCGGCCGAAGTAACTCTCGTTAAACGTTATTATCACCGCGTCGTTGCTGGTTTGAAAGGCGTGGAGACGAGGACAGAGACGGAGGACGAGTTCGCGCGCCTCGAGCGTTTCGGGCTAAATTCACGCCACGAGGAGGCAAGAGTTTCATCTGAACGCGTTCTACCGCGACATCAAAGATGGCGTGCGGAGCATACATTCTGTAATGAGTTGAATCGCAAGAGCGAGATCCTCTTCCCGTCTCTTAGCCCGTTCTTGCTCTCTCTCTCTCGCACTCTCTTTCTGTTTCTCTTCGTTGCTTCACCCTCGCTCTCTCCGTCCCTTCGTATCTTCCTCTCCATCCCTTTCTCTTCGTCTCTCTTTCTCTCCCACCATCTCTCGTCAGTTCAACTCCCACCTTCATCCTCTAGCGAATTCATTACGGACAGTGTTAGGAAGCAGCGTTGAATTAGCGAAAGCAACGCCATCCTAACGGCATATACTCGTTACCGCGCCTCTTATTATTAAAGCCGCGAGGCATCGAGTATCTTCGTCCCTTTTCACCGAGGAAACCACAGAAGCTGCGTCGAAGCAAGCAGTCGCGTGATTACACTCGCGCGTTCCTTAATTATAATTGCGAAGTCGCTGGTAATTGGTATTTAAATGTGCATAGGATAATTCTACGGCGAATCTGCGCCTGTGTTTTTCGCCGCTCGATCGCGGTGAAGGCTTAAAATGGTTTTTGAACGGTGCCGAACATTACTTCCGAATATAGATATTCAATTCTCGATCGTAAATGTTTTTAATAACTAAGATTTTTAATTTCTTCTCGGCGTCATGGTTCGATCATTATGTTACATTACTGTAATTTTTATACAATTGCTTATTCCTCAGCGATATACATACATCGATCGGTCATCAACACCGGTCACATTTGGTGAACCACCGATGTATATCGCTGAGGAATAAGCAATTGTATAAAAATTACAGTAATGTAACATAATGATCGAACCATGGCGCCGAGAATAAATTAAAAATCTTAGTTATTAATTACTTCCGAATGTAATTCTTTTTCGATGAAAAGACTATACAAAAGTTACCTCTAACGTATGTACATTAAATAATAAATAAAGTGACATCCAATTGAACTTTGGTTAAATCTTTAAAAGGGATTTTCTCGAAACTAGTGGTTTTCGAGTTGTGCAGTTTTTGCAGATCATCAGAGGTGAATCTAACGTTGGGTTGTGGGTATAAATTATGAACGGGAAATCTCGAAATGTATTACGAACGATATCCCATTGGTCGGTCGCGGATAATCCCGCACCCTCGACATTTATTGGCCCTTGAAAGCCGGGCGCAGGTAATCTCTGCAACTTCGGCTGGCACGCGAGCCGACCGACACAAGCGCCCATAACCATTAACAAATCTTGTAGTCTAGCACGAAATAAAGTGCTCCCGTGAATCGGCCGTTTGATTCGAATAGCTGCGGGGCTTTTGTGCAGGAATAGGGGAGAAAGAGACAGATAGTCGGACAGACAGAGAGAGAGAGAGAGAGAGAGAGAGAGGAGAGAGGGGACGGATAGAATGGCGAGGGGTTAGCAAGAGAGAAAAGAGGCCCGTGGAAGAAAAGGGGGGCGAGCTCGTGCCGCGAGGCCATCGTCGGCTTCCACGCAACTCTTCGCGATGCTCGAGCGTGCTCTGACTCCAGCTCGAAGCTCATTCAAAAAGGGGAACGCTCTTCTATACCCCAGACCCTGTATTATGATCGGGCGCGGAACGTAATACGATCTGGCCAAACTTCGGATAAACATACACGCCCCTCCTCGGTGCGTGCTGGTGGTGAAATCAATTTTAACGGGCCGAAATTGTGCGGGATTATCAGATGGTGGCTTAGGTTTCGGAGCTTAGAGTAACGCAAACTGCAACTCTTATCCGCGGTACTGATCGGCTTACTAATTGGGAAACTGTGGGGCTTGGAATCTTGTATTTGTTCCGAGTCCTTCGATGCTTATACCGGATCTATCGGTATCGATCGCTCGATAACGATCGGTTACTCTGCGGCTTTCACCCCTTAATTAACTCTACAAAAATACTCGGAACACGAATGACTAAACTCAATGGTTCTTTTTCAAGTCAGGGAACACTTTTGAATGTATTTTAGAGAATATATTATGAACCCTTCGCTGCGTGATTTTTATTAATTCGGATGAAAAAATTGAGAGAAGTTCAGCTTTGCGTTTTATTTAAGGGAAAAATATTTGAAAGAATTAAAACAACATTTTCAGGAAAATTAACATAATTTAGAGTAGTCTAAGGAAATGCTTTCTCTTAGTTTACTATATACCAGATTTGTTAACGGTATCAAATATGATAATTTCAAAGAGATTTCAATCGCGGACTTTAATCTTGACTTTTGGGATTCAATTGCAAGTGGCGGCGGGAAGTTATTTTATTTTAAAGGGCGTTGGAATAGTGTGGTGGCTCACTGTATAGAGAGATCGACAATAAAACGGCGCATAAAGGAAAGACAAATTGGCGGTATAGGTGTTCGCTTATTAAACTGGCCGACCCGATCCGGAGCCAGCCCTAGCCGGAGGAATACACCGATTGTGTTGTAGCCTGGGGATCGCGTTTGCCGGCGAATCGTTGGAGGGTGTGCGGGGTAGAAGGCGCCACCCTTCGACGTCGAGGCTCCAGTGAAGAAGGGGCTGAAGGGGCTGTTGGCCCGACAGAAGCCAAGGAAAGGCGTGTCGGGTTACCGGCTAACCCCGGGGGTAACCGCGAGCCCCACCTAAGCCCATAAGCGTACACGTATTTGCTTGACCCTCGTATAACTCGTCGCGAAGGTCACAAATTTAGCCGAAGGCTGCGACGCGAGCCGTGCCATCCCTCCACCTATGATCCCGGCAACGCACGCTAACGCGAAAGTAACAAGATGTAAATTGAGACGCGTTTAGAAAGGCTGCGCACTTCCGCTTTTGTTACGGGACAACTACGAGTTTCCGTCACATGCTTTTCTCCACCGTTTCAACGGAGAAGAAGGTAGGGAGGGTTGCGAACATGGGGCGGTCCAAAATCTGTTGGAACAACCGGTGCAAAGGTTGAGCGGTGAAGCAAGATTTATCTTCTATTACACATTTCTTTGCGACTTCTAATATACACGCACAGTGGTGCCTTTTGAGAATCTAGCTGGACAAAATTTGTATATTGTTTCGGAGCAATTTATTCGACACGTTTGAATTATAGTTTAAGGTTATGAAGGAGCGACTGACTTTGAATATTAGACTTTTAATGTAAAGTTGTCAGCTTAAAGTCTCGTCACAAAGGTGTTATAAGACGATTTTGTACAGGGTTTCTTCTAAGCCTGATTCTTGTGGAAGTTATACGTAGATAGTTTTCGATAAAGCCTTAAACATTGGATTGAATGCAGAATAGATAGGAAATTACTAACTATCATAGTTGAGCTTAAGAATATTGGCACGAATTGCGAAATGAATAATAATTTTAGTAAATGTCCCTGAACAGATCTCCAAACTTGACGTATCAAAAAAGCAATTGTCATGAATAGATCTACATTTAAAATGGCAATTTTCTACATCTACTCATTTTTAGCCACGAAACTGAAAGGAATTTGAAATGCTAACTTGAATATAATATCTGTTAGATTGCAACACGAGTATAAAGACATTTAAGAAGCCCTGTTCGCGGTAGCTCAATTTACAACTGTTGACACAAAACGTCAAAGAGCAGCAATTCCCTCGAAACATATTTCTGCCCCAGATTTGAACAACCAGAAAAGCAACAGTGCCAACAACTAGATTTATTATTGCAGCGACTTTCTACTTCAAAGTTATTTTCTTATTATGAACCGCGAAGAAAGAGTTTCACGTAATATTCCTGTACTCAAAAATGGTAGAAAAGAAAGTTCGAGGAGCGAGCGGTTCGCGTCGGCACTTTGTGCCCAGTCTCAAGGTTTTAAGTCGATTCATGGAACCAGGTTCCTGGACCAACCTTCGGTCAATTCGAAATCCATCCCGAAAATTCGAGACATCGTTCCCGACTGTATCGATAAAAAAAAAAGGAATCCTCGTGGCTCGGGTTTCACGATACACGGGTTCCCGAACGTTGACGCTAACGAGCACTGACAATAGGAAAGGCGACCGACGTTCGACCGCATTGTAACGGCCTTCTATTAGCGAAGTCGTCGAGATACGAGGACCGTCTCGTCGGATAAAGTATTCGACAGATAAGCGGTCACCTATCGGTTTCATAAGCCACGTAATTTAACATCATTTTCCCTCTGGCAGAATAACAGAAATTCTGCCGAATTAGCTGTTCTAATTCTGCCGAATCTGTTGATTAATCAATGTTACAAAGTTAGTTGAACCTAACAAAAACTATTACACGTGTAATTACTAATTAATTAATTAACCAGAAAACTCAAAAGTGTTGTTAATATAGAATGGTTACCTGTCTCGATAATGGACACGTGTTTAACATGTGCTCCACAGTATTGAAGAATTTATTTAATTTCATCAGAAAGCAAACTCGATTCTAATTAATCTTGAAAATGATCTAAACGAAGATCGAAACGTGGAGTATTCAAGACAAAATGCTTTATAGAATAAAGTAACAAACAATCGAACCTTGCGTCGAAAACAGAACTATTTTATATAACCAGTTTAAGGGTTGAAAGTTCGTTTGAATCTCGATTCACCTGAATTTTTCTCTCTTTCTCTTTATTTATAGATGTAGTGGAGCAACTAGGTGTAATTATAGATGCGCCTAAGATAGATTTTACGCGTGAAACTTGTTTACAGGGTGAAAAGCCTGAACGCGCAACGATACACGCGATGTCCGCCGAGGAAAGCAATTTCATGCGATCGCGCCGCGATGCTCGATAGAACAGCCATATTCCTTTGAAACCGTTCCACGCGATAAGCGAACTATTAGATAGATAGACTGATCTCTATTCCCGGCGACGACAAGCAGAACGCGGTCGATAGAACGGGCTCACACGTAAATCTTACGCCGCGACGGCAGGAGAAAACAACGTGACCAAAAATATCCTAACACACGAATATCATTTTCATCACAATTATTCTTACTTTTTTCTCCATACTTGTTATTTTATAATTATTCCTTCGTGAACACTATTTAATTGAGAGTTCTATGTTTCAGATAACTAGAAAAAAGCCGAGGAGAATTTTCGTAACACGTGAACCGTTAGCCCATTGCACGACCTAACTGGCTATTTAGATTTTCGTTGATCTGTTACGAATGCATTTAATCTTTAAACCTTCTATCAAAACTTTGCTTCCTAAAGAACTTTTTGATATACAAAACAGGCAACTGGGGTACTGCGTACTACTTGACAGTTGAATGTTAAATCGCAATTATTGTTCCGCGTTATAGAAAGATTTACTGTAAAAAAAAAAAGATAAACAGATACGTATTATTTTTCAGAGGGTGAGAGAAAAAAAAGATCTGAAAGGAAATGTTTGAGCCGTGTAGCTAAGGACACTGTACTAAGCACTGTGCGCGTCAGTTTCGAGGGAACAAGGCTGAGGTAAGAGCGCGAGAGGGAGAGAAGCAACTCTCGAATTCCACCGGTTAGTGTAAACAAACAGGCTCGTTCGACCAACCTTTATGTGGCATCTTCCAGAAGGGCGGTTCGGGGGTGGGTGAGCAAGGGTTAGCCACCCCCGCGCCCAACAGGGTCCTTGCCGCGTGCAGCGCCGCCGCCGCCGCTTCCCGGCTCCGCGCTGCCGCAGCGCTTGGCGGGTAATCCGAAGCGCTGTCACTTCCGGCGATGCCGGCACCGCCACCGCTGCCTCCGCAGGAACGAAGGTGTAGGTTCAGCCGACTGCCGGCGACCGTCCCACCGCCACCACCTCCACCTCCGCCGCCACCTCCGGCCACGCTAACACAATGCTGCAAACAGAAAAACAATCTATAGCATCAACTTTTCTCGCACCTCTCAACGCTCGCGCCGCGACGCACAGTGGGCAATTCGGACGATATTTGTTTCAAAATCAAAGAACTTTCGATAGAAATGAGATCGAGCGATAAAATGTTTTTTAAATTGAAGCTGAAACTTTGTAGAATATGGGAAAAATAGGGAGATTATGGTACGAACGTTTTTTAACCTTGATCAAATTCGACAAACTTGTACAATTTCAAGAAAATAACTTTGTCCATTGCGAAAATCTTCTCAGCTATAGCGAATGGATTACAACTCGGCCCCGGAACAGGCCCCGCTGTCATTGGCCGGTGATAAGGAAAAATTTTAATTTCTACTAACGATAAATATTTGCATAGTTACAGTTCGAAAGATAAATGTAATTACACCTACCATATTTCACATTGTTGTAAAATTTGGAACAGTAACCTAGTATTGCAAAATCATAGAAGTCAATCTCCAAAATACATGTACACATTGCCAAAATTACTGTAATTTCATAATTTCGTTAAAGCTACAACAAATGAACATTCATTTATGCTATTAAACAATTTCGAAACCGTTAATCGGAGCGAATGAATAATGTACGTTGGAGAGATTACGTTAACTGTTAGAGCAAATGTTGAAGTGCTTCTAAACGAAAAAAACTGAATATCGTTTTGAACACAATTCTGTATCTTCTACGTTCCAATTTCCATCTTGTTATTACGCAAAATAATTATGCAGAAACTAGCATAGATAGTTTTAAAAACCCAGTTTTGGTCGATTGCGAAAGTTATGAAACGTTATAAACGGAACGAAATAATAATGAGCGGTGCCAATTTTAGAACGAAGTTGAAAAGATTACGTTAATTGTGAAGGCAAATGTTGACGTGTTTCTTTTTAAAAAAAAAAAATGAATATCTTTTTGAACATACTCAAGTCCCTTCAACGTTTACAAAAATAACTTTGTAAAAATAACAAGTTTCAGCTGAATTTTGCATTTAGACGAGTTTAGATTAGCGCTACGTAATCGCTGAAAGAATTTTAACGGAGGAACTATGGAACAAAGTCTGCCGCAACGATTTCTTCTCGCGGCGATGAAATTTACGAGCACAAGGCGAAAGATGCCTTTATCAAAGTGCTTATTATATCATTTATATTTATGTTATATAATTACCTCCGTAGCAAAATAGAATTAAACATGAAGTAATGGGATGGGTGAAAGTCGCGCGAGAAATAAATAATGTTATAACTACACTGCAATCTCGCGACTACGACAACAGGAAATAACAAGGAAGGAAGACTAATGCATAAGATTTACAAGCGAAAGCTCTCTTCGCTGTTCCTCCGCAACTGTTGATGAGTATTCACATCAAACGGGGCACGCGCTTCTGTTTCGAGCATCTATTTCAAACCGAATACGTAGCTATCCTCTTGTGCCTTCCTTTAAATCAAAGTGACTCGCTTCGTTTACACGATCTATTGTCCTCAGAAACCACTTCCCCCAACGCTCTACGAATCTCATCTTTCCACCTAACGAAGTTCAAATTTCTGAACAAACGAATCTACGTTTAGTCGCCCAATAGATCGAACATTACGCATTGACAATCAATTTCTTGGAAAATACGAAATTAATTAATCAAATCTAAAACGACGGCCACTCATGCATAAATGTGTAGTTGCTAATGATTCTCGTGGGGTGGCTGTGACTTAAAAAATAAATAAAAAAAGAGGACACTCGACTTTGGATTTGTTGATCAGCTGCGTGTGAATTTTTGAGAAACAAATAGGACGAGCGGTATTACGAATTGCGATTATACATATATGTATAGTACCGCTTCGTTAAAACGAGCAGCGATTCGATATTTCTTGCTGCCGAGACGGAAGAAATAAATCTTGCTAACCGTGTTTCAATGAATTCAGTTTTTGCGGCATATCGGCGGACGTTTTGTGTTTCGCCCGACGACGCTCTGC
The DNA here is from genome assembly GCA_916610235.2 of Lasioglossum morio. Lineage (NCBI taxonomy): Eukaryota > Metazoa > Arthropoda > Insecta > Hymenoptera > Halictidae > Lasioglossum > Lasioglossum morio. The sequence continues at coordinate 14,255,248 of OU744334.1, forward strand.
GTCTCTCGTTAAAACTTCATTTCCGCGAGTACGGGTGGAACACGAACACCCCGAGCACAAGAATTGCGTGTCAAGTGGACCGAAGGATTAAACGTTGATGGAGGATGTCACGTTTGAACGATTCCTTTCACTCGAACTTGATTTCCAGCGAGTTTTCGCAATTTGTCGCGCGCAGGAAAGTACCTACACGGTCGTCGCCGCTCGTTTCTCGAATTTTTGCACGTGCTTGCGCGTGCGCGCGCGCGCGCAATGCTTCGATTATTAGAATTTCCATACGCGACAGGCAGGTTTGAGCGAGACGAGAGCTCGTTTCATCATTCGAGCGAAGAAGGGGAAAAATAAGAAGTGAAACAATTTCGACACCTTGCCAGGTTTCGCGAACAATGGGCTTGTTGGCCAAGCGACAGAACGTCGGCGAACGATGCTGGGAAATCCAGACGATTTCTAACTCCCGTCGGAATTAATTAATTAAAAAGAGGATGCGATAATAGAGGATGCGATGCATACTGATAACCGCGGAGACGAGTGCCATGGAACAATGTAGCTCGAAGGTCTCCAAAGGTGAAGGTGCTAGACTGTCAATGGTACGCGAAAGAATGCTAAGCATAGCAAAACTATGTCTATCTGCGACGATTTTCTTTCACGTTTCCAAATTAACAATTTCATTAGGTTGTTGCAAATACAATGTACGATTTTTCGACAACCGCAACTATTTCTTATTGATCAGAGAATCACACGTTTCTGGATCATATTACGGTAGATATTGAATTTTTTGGTCACTCACATGCTTTATTTACGAGATTGTCATCTCTATTTTGTAGTTCTTTGTACTATCAACGAATAACGCGCTGATTAGTAATAGATGGCGGAACTTTATGCAAAATGAACATTACTTGCAAGTGACTGGAGCCACACGAACAGTTTATTCTTACTTTAATCATTTTAACAAGCTGAGAAAAATAGATTAGCACTCTTGAAGAATTGTAACCTTTCTACCGTTTTGAATTGCACCCGCTCATTTTTGCCAGAAATGCATAAAATCCGCAGTCTATCCAACACATATAGATGTCGTTTCAAATCGTATCTACATTTAAAAGAATATTTGTATGTGTCAATTAAAATTGAGAATATCGTAAGCTCTGTACCACAAAGTGACGTACAGCGAACCTGTCAAACGCATTGCAACATTTCCGTTCGAAAATCGGACACTTCGTATGCAGCTAATATTTTCCGATAGAAAATCGATTTCTTTCTTCCACATCCAAAGTCGAATATCTTACGAAAAGAGATTGAAGCATCGATAGAGTAACAGTTTTCTAACCACCGTGTAAACTCTGTGGATTTCGACGGAAAATTTCGAAATCCTTTTAAACAATCTTCCTCTCACATCTGTTCTAAAACGTCGCGTCGAGATTGAGCGCAAGGACCGGCGGCGCAACTTCCATAAATCGTGGTGGTGCATAAAATAAAAACACTGGCCGAGTGTACAGGAACTGTTACGTGCAGAAGGCCGTCCAATAAATCTGTCGGATTCATAATCGCGACGCGTTAAACGCGCGTTTGAAACACCGCTGCTGGAAGGGAATAGAAGGTTAAATTTTGCGAGCCGTCGGCCCGGGATCCGCGTAAAGGCTGATCAATGTTTCCGCGTGAAACGTCGAAACCGGACCCCGCGCGGAATAACTTCGATATTGTTGCGAGCGCTTTCATAAGCCAATGTGTAAATCATGAAAACTCGATTGATCCCCGCGTACTTCTGCACGCTCTTTCACGCGCCCTTTCACGCGTACAAACGGTCGCCGCTTCAAAGAACATAATTCAGGGGATTATCGTGCGCGAAACGGGGCAAATATTGGCAGCGTCGAAACTGGTTCGCCAAAAGCAAATGTTCGAGGTTGCGTCCAGAAAATAAATAACGCCACGACGAATAATAAACATCCCCCGTTGCAGCCGGTATATTTCTGCTCATTTTTCTTTCTTTCTCTTTTTTTTCGCGTAGCATCCCGTCTGATCACGTCTCCGTACGGAATTCATCGTCGCCAAAACGCGCTCGTAGAATTCGCGAAAGAAAAAATTCCCCGACCAACAATAAAAAGAAGCAACAACAACTCGGCCGCGCGCGCGCGAGCGCGTGTTTTTAGCGATTCCTTTTTATTAGCATTTGATACGCGAATAATTAAATGTTAAATCCACGTTACGCTCGGAAAATAGGCGAAGGCTAATTTGCTAACTTGTCCTACGTGCTTGCACGTCCGCCGACCTGTGCAAGTAGAGACACATTACTCTTGAACCTCGCGGTCCTGACTATACGCGGTATACACTGTACACGAGGGTGGACAGAGGGTCAACGTTAAATTCGGTCAGAAACTCCGGTAAACAGTTGCGAACACTTGTAAAATAATTAGGGTTCCCGGCGAAATACAGTTTTCCGAGTTCTCCCGCAAACTCTTGCCGCAATATACTTTCAACGTTCTCTCTTTCGATCGTCGCCCCCTCCCATAAAACCGTCCAGTTAACTTTCGTTTAATCCAATACAGAGTAAAACAAACCTTCAACACTGTCAGTAATTCTATGTATTTTATGTTGTTAATTAGTCACACAAGAACGCGTATTCTAAGTTATCTCGAAAAACTACCTGTGTGAAAACTTATCAATATTAGGAGATTAAGATTAAATACGAGACAGTTTTTTTATTCTATTAGTGTTTCATTATTAGTATTTGCATTGAAAAATTCTTTGAACCTCTGCACCTTAGAAATGAAACGAAGCGTAACTTGAAATTCTATGAAACACCGAGACCACTAGATTTCGTATTTGTGGATAGAAGTTATATTACATTTTTATTATAAAATTTATTCTATAATACCACAATATACAAGTGATAAAAAAAAATATCAATACGTTAACCCTTGGCAGTTGACTCACAGTCATCGATAAAAATACCATTATTCGCAATATCGTATTTACTCGACTACACAAACGTTTACATTCCAAGTTAAAATAGCTCCGACTGCAAAGGGTTAAATTAGAGGGACGATAAGATATATTATCGTCGTTGGGTACTAAAAGGGTTAAGTCTCGAAATGTGAAATATAGAAAACTATAAAGCGGACATTCCGCAGAAAATGTAGAAGAAGAAATATAGAGGTGTAATTAGTCGAAGTAAGTGAGGATGGAAGCGATTGGGGCATCATCTCGAAAAATGATTGTCGAAAAGCGCAAGCTCGAGAATCGATGGCTCGCGAAATCGTTCGTTGCCGGTCCGGGCAAGAAGCTTTCCCGAACAGCCGTGTAATTTAAACTCCCGTGGCCGGGATTCTTGCGGTCAGATTGGTGTTTACATCGACAGTAATACCCTCTTTGGCGATCGAGATACCTCCGATGGCGGGTTCACAACAGCAGCGCCGGTACACCTACGCGCATTCCACCGTCGCTTTCGTTCGTCATAGTTAATCACGCCGCAGTTACGACCAGTGTTAATTATCATTCGGCCCGGTTCGTAGATCATTAGCTCCTTTCATCCTGGTCGTGGGGAACGTCGCGAACACGGGAGCCGAGAAGGAAGAATAACGAAGAGGGAGAGAGAGAACCCCATAAACGATTCGACTCGATCAAAATATGCAAGCTGTGTGTTACATCGGTCGACTGATTATGGTCTACTATCCCGGCGCGATCGCTTTGTATACCGGAGAGAAAAGTACGATCGCTTAACGTAACGCGGCTCTAATAGATACGCTTATTAAAGCAACGTAGGAATGTGACGGAACGCGGACGTTCCCCGTCGACTGTATTATTTTCCGATTATTTACCTGCTCGTCGCGCCGTGAACGGATCAATGGGAAAATAATAGATTACAAATAAAGACGTTTCGTCGTGGCAATCTTGCGAACGGTGTGCTCTCTCCGTCAACCTTTTCGATTTCGCTAAAATATGTCTAGGCGAAGAGCCGGAATCACTGTTCCCGTGATTTCATAATTTCGTGTAGGTGTGATAAATGTATTAGAAGATTTAACGCGCGGATGGAGTTTATTGAAATCGAATAAAATTGTATTATTTCGCGAGCAACAGCGACCGTCGGAGCGAAACAGGCGGGAAGTTCAAACTTCTCCGTAGACATTGAACGAACCCGCGAGAAGTTCACTAATTACTCGGCTCCTTCGTCGTCTGGCGGTATGGTTGGAAGAAGCTGTCACGCATTAAATTACTTAATATCGCGTTCCGGTGGCGTTTTGCACGAAAAATTACGTAGAATTTCGTCGACGGCCGAAAAGAGGGTAGCTTTGAGAAAAAAGAAAAGGTAAAAACGGAGAGGCAGCCGGTCTCAAAGCAACGGCAGACAGTGTAACGACATTCTCGACGGTCGATTTGCAATTAGCGGGTACGCGGGAACACTTTTCCTTTCGACAAAAGCGCTTCCACGAGAAATCTTGTGATCCCGCGGCCTCGTTAATGACGGGGCCGCGCAAAGAACCTGCCGAAGAGGGGATCGTTGAAGACGCCGAGATTTTTGTGCATTAACCTAATGCCTGGGTGATTTCCGGTCGACGTGCCACGGTAAATAAAGACGAAATTGCTGTCTCACTATTTAAAGACTTGGCGAATGCAGATTCCAAAGGTAGTCTCGAAGAACGAGCTGAGCGACGCTCTCGACGAAACCATACGACCCCCGTCCGCGCAACAAAGCACGACAAATCTTTTCGAAGAATTTCGTTGAAAAGGAGGAGTCACCTTTCGACGATGTCTCTAGGCAACGTAGCTGAATCGTTACCAATTTGAAAGCTGTTTTGTTTCCTGGGACGGCAAATAAAATTTAAAAATCAACTCTAAACAATTCACTTTACTACATGCACGCTTGCAGGAACAATTTCTCGTGCTTAGCTCGCTGCAATGCTTTGTCGTGCGAGTACGGCAAAGTTGGGCAAAATTTATTAAGTCGTGCAACGAATAATTACGATGAATGCTGACTTCTCAATTGGCACGGGCTTCACAAGAACAACTCTGAACATGTTTTACAAATCAATAAATAAATTTTAACACAATTTCAGGTTATTCAAACTCTGCTGGAGAAGACAATTCATTTGCGCGTACTTTCGAATGATACAGATTCTGTTTGGATCGCGAATACATTATTGTCGAATAGTTGCATTAAACCGCTGAGAAACAGAGATGAATGATTTTTTATTCCGTTGGAATAATGGCATTTGTAGTATTGTTCTCAAGCATCGTGCCGAAGAAGGGTAACGGAGATCGAGCCTTGAAGATTTGGCGCGCCGACAGGCGTCGAGATACGATCTCGATTCTGCTACAACTAGCTAGACGAAACAATATCCGCGTCGTTAGTTAATTCTACGCATCCAACTACAAGAACAGCAACGCTTAGCACGCGTGCAAGGATCTCGTATCACGATCTCGGCGTGTTTAGCGAATGTCAGCAAGGTGAACGCGCGATTTTTTCATCGTTGCGGGCAACTCGCGTGCCGGCGGATTAATTTCCGTTCTCGTGGTCGTAATTCAGTGGAAAGAACGACGGGAAAGGTGCACGGAATTAGTAAATAATTCGAATCGGTGAATTTTCTCTGCGAGCTTCACCGGCGGTCGTCTCGTCGCCCTCGAGCGTTTCAAGTACAACAAAGGGCTTACCGTGAAATCTCCCGAGGTACTCGCGGAGGCTTTCTTTGCCGAGCACTCGAGCACCGAGGGGACATCTGTTATTTTCCGAGATTGTATCACTTTCAATGAGCGCGATGTTTCTTTTTCCCCTCTGTCCGCGTAAAAATAATAAAGGCGGGCTACGACAGGTGTTCGCGGACGTGACCCGCGCGCCGTACCTTCGCCGCGCTCTCGCGATCCCTAATTCGACCGACGCCGACGGTGCGTATAAATTATTCATAAAGGAGAAATTTGTTTCATTCGGTCGAAATATACTCGCTCAGCCTCCGTTCCGAAATGTTGAAAGTATAATGAGATGAAAATATCGCCGACGGGAGACCAATCAGCGCGAAACGGATGGAGAATGTCGAGGCAGCCCGGCAGATATTTCCACAATGGAACCAGCCGATTTTCACCAGAAACAGAGGGGACGAGAAAGGAAATTTCGTTTACAATTTTCACGATAAGTTAGAACGTTCTAATTCTCTGTTATAATTATTCCAGATTGCAACCCTTGAGAAGAAATATCGCGACTGAACGCGTAGGAAAAAATGTTTTCGAACAATACGCGTTCGTTCGACTAATTTAATAGAAATAATGTTCTCGCGTTACACACAAAAGGTGCAATGTTTAGAGCGTTCGCCGGATTTTATTGGCAAACAATAAAGGGGCCCGAACGTTATTTAATCGCGTCCTATCCGCGAAATAAATCGGATGCAATTCACTTTCGGTTGACAGCGTTTTTTTCGCGATCACAATGAGATATTGGAGCGTCAACAGCGCCATTGTGGCAGCAGCAATTTGTCACTAAGCGTCGAGCTACCCCGGGCTTTCCACTTATTACGTCTAGCCGGGTTCATTACAGTTTCCCGCGGCCGACGGCACTCTGAATCGCAACGGAATAAAAATAAATAAAAGAGAATGATTGGATTCAATGAAAATGAGGAAATTGAAGCAACAGCGAGTACACTTTACGTGAAATTTTATTTTACTCGAAGAATTGACTTTCTCAAAAATGTTGAGCCTTTCGGTACTCTTCGTACAACGAATTTCGTTCATCAATCATTTCAGAAGCGCCTCACTGAACTTTGCTATAAAGTATGCAAGTACTCGAATACAAAGACGAAGCGCAGAAAAGTGTTACAAGCAATAGAAATTCGTGAACTGTTGAAATCTACTATAAATTCGACAACGTGTAAAAGAAAAGAGAACTTTCGATCTTACAATGCGAATATATCTGTAAACTGTAGCTTCGGACGGAATCGACGGTGATTTTCAATGCTATCAATGTGATTTTATATCCGCGATACTGTATGTATGTAAGAACACTTTCGAAACGAGACTTTTCATGTGAATTGAATAATGCGAACACGGTGAACTGTTGCCGACGGGATCGAATGCTTTGCCACCTTCCTGTACTACACCTTCGTTAGCCCCGTGGCTACCACGGACGAGATATCTCGCGATTCATCGTTGTTCAATGTTGTTGCGCATACCTATCAAACTCTAACTGAAAATATTCTCCACACACCGGTACGAAATACATTGCCCTCGCTGTCCGGTAAATGGAATTTAACTATACACGTAGAAAATCAGATTTGCCGGATATCTCGTTGCGTGGCGTCGCGTGAACAGTATTTTTCGCGACGAACAACAATTGAATCGCGAGATATCTCGTCCGTGGTAGGCGTTAATTTATATTTATGCGCACAGTCCACGCGCGAATAAGCAAGCAACGACATGCGTTGTTTCAAGCATCGTAATTCTTTCGTGATAGCTGTTCGAATCGCGTGACTCGTGTCCAACGTATACTACAGAATGTTCTTTATCAATGGGCGCGAAAAGGAGTGGAAATTCGAATCACTGTTTCACCTCTAACGCGATATGTATTTTCACCGGTCCTTCCGTCCCTCGGACACAACTATCGAAACTCGGTCCACAGAGACTCGCGTATCCAGTTGGCAAGTTTTCGGTTTTCGGTCCGATTGTAGATTGATAAACAAGAAACGTACCGTGTCGAGAATGGCCGTGGTCAGGCCGGGTCCAATCACCAGCTAAAAGCACAATCCGCAGCTACGTGTCTTCCGCGCGAGCGTTCACAGCACTTTTGAAGCGCAGCGCGGCCAAACGGTTGCTGGTTTAACGATCCTCTCTCGACTGTAGCCGGTTGGTTGCCGCTGGTGCGGCCAAGACGAGCGAACCGCGCGTATCTTCGGCGAACGGGTCTCACTGATCACTGAGAATGCACAGTTTAACGTGAGCGGCGCGTGCTCGTCACGGAATTCACACTGGAGCGTCGTCGCCGGTTCTGATCAACGGGGATCCAGAGAAGGGCCGGCCGGATATCGGGGCACAAGCGGCGCGGCGTGTTTGCGGTCGTACAGGCCCTCCGGCGGAGTGACGGTGCCGTTGGTGCCCGCGGAACGTGAATGAACGAAGGTGTCGCGGTAGCGAAACGACACCTTTTTGCCATCAACGAACAACGAACGGGGGGGTAGAGTACACGGTGTGCGTGCGTGTGTGTGTGTGTTTCCGGGTCGGGCGTCGCGTTTATTCGATGTACACCGGTGGTAATCGCGTCGAGCTGACCAAGGAAACGAGAGAAGGAGGAATCGAACGTGAGAGAGCGTCGGTCAAGAGGAAAGAAACACGTGCAACTCGAAAACAGGGGTGCAGTGACGCGTCACTGCTGCGGTGCGCGGCGCCCGATTGACCACCAGAGTCTGCCTTCCTTCATGCGAAGATCCCTGCCGCACGATTTCGTCACCCCCACCCCTTACTACCGTCCCTTGTATACGATCTCCCTCTATCGGCCCGACCTCTCTCTTTCTCTCTCTCTCTCTCGTTCTCTCTCTCTCCCCCTTTCTTCGTCTCTCTATCCGCCTATGACTGGTCTCGCTAAGCTGTCCCTTTCCGTCGCACGGCCCAGCTAGCCCGACGAAGGCACCCGTGTAGCCCCTCCGGGCAAATTCGTCGGACGACGAGAGCTGGCTTCGAGAGTGACGGGCTACGTCCCCCCTATTCCAACCCCCTTCCCCTCGACCGGTTCCCAGAGACTTCCGTGTTAAGCGTGCATCTGGGTGGAGCCACGGCACCACGGCGGTGTGGTCGGATTCCCTCCGTCGTGTTCTCCATCGAACGCAGACCCGGAGTGGGGGCTGCGTGCAGGAACGACAGCGACAGCGCAGCAACGGGCTAACTGTAAAAGCGGCGTTCGCGCCTCGACGGAACGGTTCGCGGTCAGGCCGGAACGGTCCCGATGGGCGGAGCCTCGCGGAGGCGGCACCCTTTGCCGTTGGACCGCGCCACGGGACGCCATTGTTTTCGCGGCGCGGTGCTCGTACGACGCCCGCGACGCACGCCGACGCCCGGCGTCGCGACTCCACTCTCGCACGCAACGCCGTCGCGGCCGTCGTCGTCATCCGCCTGCCTCTTTTCTCTGCCTTCGTTCGGCTGCCCGCTCGAATTTCTGCGCCAAGAGGTAAGTCGACGATCCGTACGTATGCGCGTGTGATTGTGCGAGATCCGTACGTATGCGTGTGTGCGATTGTGCGTTCGGTTCACGTGTCCTACGCGCGTCTGCGTGCGTGCGTGCGTGCGTGCGTGCGTGCGAGCGTGCGTGCGTGCGCGTCTACGTATATGTGCGCGAGAACGCGCACGATCGCGCGCGTCTAAGCCTCGAGAGTGCACTTGGAAGAATCTCGTATGTACGAACGTGTGTCGCGCATTGCATCTTCGTTTACCTCTTCGTTTTTCTTACAACCCCACCGTCTGTCGATTCTGTATTTTGGCTTCGAAACAACCGCTCCACGAGTCTCATCGGTATTCTTCTGTACAGACAATTTTTCCTTGTTCGTTTCGACGGTATGCGTTCATCGGGGTTTGCGAAGATACTCTTCCGACCGGATTTGTGTGTCCACCGAGCAGATTGGAGAATTTTTTAGTCTCCGGGCAGTGGCGCGTTACTCTATGGGCAACTTGGCCAAAGCAAAAGACGGCTCCAAGCAAAAGAGGAGCACAAACTACGATTCAAAATTGAAACTTTAACTTTTTCCCCAGGGGCCACGAAATTCTAGTTTGCCCAAGGCCCCGACTAGTTGTAACGCGCTACTGTCTCCCATAGTTAAGTAATTTATTTCTAAATGATTGTTTTAAATATTTGTTTATTATTTCTATGTCTCGTTTGCATCAGAGCTCTCAATATTATATTGAAGATGGCACCGCATGGTTTTTTAAAACTATTTTTCATCGATTATTAGAAAATTAAATATTATTATTATTTATTTTAAACGGACCGAAGTCCTTTTATACAAATGTATGCAGTATTATATAATATGACAGAAAAGAATCTTAATCTTAAGCCTTAATCTAAAATTCACATAATTATGGACAGCGCGAAACTAAGCAAATATAGGTACTATCAACGAATAGTACAGCGCAATTTCATTTCGAATGCCTGTAACGTGCCATTGAAAAAATCAATATTATTATAAAATATGTGTTGAGCTAGCAATAATGCGATTTAAAGGATTTATTGCTCCATATGAGGACTTGCATTTCATTGTTTGAAATTCTGCTCTATTTCTCGAAACACGTTCAAGTAATCGAATGATCGTTGAATGATCAGCCAGTTGCCCTGAAACGCGGTGTCCACTTCCAAAGAAAATGCTTTCGAGAGCAACTGGCGATAGTTCTCAGAGGACACGTGCCTTAAGACTGGTCGAGGGTCGAAGACGCGAGGGTGGAAAAAAATAATTCGTCCGCAGACATCGTGCGCGCATGTTAATGCACTGTGTGCGTTGCACGCGTTGTAGCATAGCTGAATGGTTGCTTCGTTGTTTGCTTAGCTAATTTGTTTACCGAACACCGTTTGTACTGTAGTTTCGATCTACGCGTCGGACTCGGTCCGCCATGTTCCCGAGACCTGTGCGCGTTCTCGCTCGCCTCTTTTCCGCTTCGGGGTCGTTCGACGAGCGAAGACGAACGTATAAAACCAAGGTGTGCCCGCAGTCACGCGCACCCAGGAGAACGGAAAATGGAGTACACGATCCACCGCAAGAATTCCGCGGACATTATAACGTTAAAGTTGTAAGTCGATACACTGTTCCGATCTTTGTACGAGTTCCGTCGACGCGTTGCGCCACGCGTCGCACGCAAATTACGCTTCGCAGCAAACCGAAACGAACACGTAATTCCTCGACCAGCCGGTTTCAACGAATAAACGTATCTTCAAGCAAAATCTCTGTCTTTATTATCACAACAACCCCTCTCCGTTAACAGCGAGACATTTCATCGTCTTTCAAAAGCGTCCTTAAATCGCCGTTGCACGAGCCTCTTTAACTTTGAATATCTATCATTACGTAACTCGGGAGCGTCGTGGAGAAGAACAGGGACACGCGTGAAAATAATTGTTCGAACTTCTTCGTCCGTGGCGACATCGCAGCTCCGCGAAGTTGACAACCTTTGCAGGGCTGCACGGAACAGGTGGCTCTAATTATGTTCCAATTACCTTCGCGTTTAATTCGAAGCGGCTGTCGAAGCGCTAATTCGAGAGTGTTCGAGTTTATCTACCAGAAAAAAAAAAAGAAAAAGAGAGAGGAATGGATAAAATATTATTAACGATAGCGACGAAATGTGGATACAGCTATAATGGGTCACAGGAGACTGTCTCTGTCTCACCCGCGTACGCGTTTCCGATACAAATACCTATTTACCGATTGTTCGTCCCATTCCGCGAGGTTCACGGGCTCGATGAAAAAAAAAATGAACGCGTCTCCGTTCGCTAATTATTTTTGCGCCCGAGGCGACGCGACAGTCGTGCGTCGCTCGATTTTTCTCGGCAATCGTCACCCTTCGCTTCCGCATTATTCATCGAGAACCAGTCGCTGTGATGAATAGTCGATTTAATATTAATTACCGTGTATAATGAACAGCTTCTTTTTCATCCGCCCCTACCCCCCCCACCCTCCCGTCCCGCCCCCTTGTTCCTTTTGCTCGTTAATGATATTGAATATTCATAATTGTTTGCCTCGTGCGTTTCGTACGCCGACGTTTCCTGTTTATTAAGCACCGGAGGAATTAAAGCAGCCCGATAAAATTGCGAATGCGAAGAGCCGGGGCACACCGACCGAATCGCTTCGCGAGCATTATTCTAAATCGCTGCGTTCGCTTTTTTTTCCAGTTCTTCTTCGCTGAATCGTGCAGTGTTTCGAGCGTGCTCTGCGGTGCCGATCGACGAATATCGCATGCGGATAACTGTTCGTAGGTATTTTTCGATCTTGAGCGCTTCACAGAGTCCGAGGGAAACGGAGAGCGAATATCACTCGACTCTTTTAACTTGGAAACACTGGAACCGGAATTAGAAGGAACTTTAAATACTTATTTAATTCGCAACAATGGATTTCACCCTCGTACGTCGGAAAGGATGAAAATTCTCTAATTTTACCTACTTCTTTCCTTTTTTTTACGTTTGTGCTGTTAAAGTCTAGCAGTACTAACGAAACATAATTTATATTGGTTTGAAATCTCTCGTGCTATGTATTTCTAAAGTACAGTGATAACGGCATAACTTTTATAGAATCAATTAGAAGCAATGGTTTATGAAATGATATGCAAAAAAGATTTTCCAAAAATTATAATTTCCAAGGTTACATGCTAAAATGTAAAAGGGAATTTTATAAAACTTTTTTATTTGGGCCCTTTTATATATTTGCATGTAACCTTGTGAATTCATAATTTTTGGAAAATCTTTTTTGTATATCCATTTCACAAACCAATGCTTCTAATTGATGATAAAAAATCAGATTATTTGGTACACACAACTATAAGAAAAGTTATTCCGTTATAAAGGGCGAATACTTTCGTCGCTCAGTGTATACATGTATAAAGGTTAATTATAATCGGATAAATAAATTCATTGTTTTGTACAGAAATAGCGTGATTGAGGGTAAACGGGACAATGTGCATTCTGTTGATGCAATGAATGATGTCAAACGATGTTGTTGCATTTGAATTCCCCCCTAGATACCAAAAGGAGATATTAGCAGCGTTATAAACGGTATTAATTAATTATGAATTATAAATTAGCTTGAACGCAGTGGCCGGTTCGCATCCATCTCGGTGTAGACACGAGATGATTCATGTCTTGACAGTTTGGGGGAAACTTCTGTATTAGGGGTGGAAATGAATTCTTTCCGATTCATTTCGCACAAAAAAAAAACAATTACGTAAAGGATAATGTATTGCCGTAATTTGACTGTTTGAAAATATTACAATAATTTGAAAAACATTCCTACATAACTTTGTCTGATTCGTGAATTTTGCAATATATTCATTTCGACGTTTCGGACTTTGTTTAGATTATTCGGTCACTCGCAAACGAATTTTGAATGTTACTCTAAATTACCACGATAACGTGATATACAGACAGTTAAATGTTTTTGGGATTTGACATTTCAAGGTTTGAAATAACCGCCGAATATCGATTGGTCTACGCATCGGTCGATTATCTGATTCGTGACATTGGAGAGTTTCACTGTTTGTCCCAGTAGTTTACAAGCAAGACACGAGCACAGTACGTGGTGTTGTTTTCCTATAATTCGCAAGTTATTTCATTAAGCAAGTAAGTTGACATATTTCAAAAATTATTTTAAACGTGTTCTCATCAAGACAATATCACCTTTTGTGTTTTTTTAATAATTCACAGACGCAATCACTATTTTCTTGACAAGGGTCTACAGAAAGACAGGACACTTATTTGCTTATTGTCTCGAATTGATCGAACCAGTGCGCCAATAACATTAATTTTAATATTGCAAAATTGCTTTGAATTAAATTGATCGAACCGGTGCGACAAAAAACATCAACTTTGTTTGTTTCATTGCGTTATGGTAGCGTTTAGAAGAAACTGGTCGGCCCGGCTCATCCTGTCGTCGGAGCTCCCTTGCGCTCAAAGACTATCGGAGAGCTCCGTCCGCGACATCCCGTTTTTTTCCTTAAACGGACCCTGTTAAGTTAAAAAGCCACGGACCTAGCACTCCGCTGGTTTCGACACACGTGAATGGTCACACGACACCCGAACTTTACGAGAGAAGAACCCTGAAGACTCGCCGGCCAAGGACGGCCGATCTCACTACCGACACTAAATACGTGTACTCGACCGAGTGTGCAATTAATCAACGATCCGTGGGTAATTGGCGGGGAATCGATGAGCTCGGAGCACCGGCTTGTGTGCGCGGCCCATTCAACAAAAGTTCCGTCCTCGTGTATCCCTTGTCGTTCGAGACGTCCGTGTCCGGTAGAAAGTTTTTCGTCGAAGGTTCACGCTGGAAAACTGACGCGACGAGCACCGGGAACCAGCTACGAGCTACGCCGTGGTGAATCCGAAGTCGAGCGCAGAAGATTAAACCTCGATGTCACCGCGTTTAATCGATATCGAGAATTTCGCCTGGCCAGTGCGCCGATCGAATTTCACCTCCTTCTCCGATGCTGAAACTCGAAAGTGCACTTTCACCATTTATACGTGCCATCTTCGCGTGCTTCTTTATCGAGATAATTAGTTAGATATCTCGTTTAAACCTTCGAGTTATCAACGGATGACACTGAAAAACGATAGAAACAAATAAAGACCGTCAATTCTTTTTAGAAATATGCGTATTCGATTCTTATAAGTTTAACACCAGGTTCCAGATTTTTTATTTTTCGATTATTGATATAATGCAAATAATTTTATAAGATATTATTGCGTAGATATCTTTAGCGAAACACATGTTACAATTACAGCTCCGTAAAGTCTAAATAAAATCAACCCTGTTATCTTGATAGGGAAACATGTACCAGTTACTGTGTTAATACAAAAACTTTATCATCTTTTCCCGAATTATCTCAAAATAGTGCTACACTCTTTAATCTTGACATACCATAAAGCAGGTGAGCTGTGATACATCTCGATACACTTTAAAATGAATTTTCTTTATTCTTCTTTTTCCTTTGTAGCCATACTTGAAAATTCAATGTTCACTTTGCGACTGTGAAGATAGAACTGAGCCGATATTGCGCAATATTACTCACAGACGAAGCAATATTTACGAGATTGTACAATAAAAGTAAAACTGTTCTTGATCGACTCAATATATTGCGCTATCTTTCAATTTGATTTACAGACGATCAATATTATTGTGCAGTATCGATTATCGTGCAATATATTTTGAAGATAATATTGAAAGACTATTAAAAAATCTGGAACCGGTCACCTTGACCGGTAGATTTAGTGTTAAACTTATAAAAATCGAATACGCATAATTCTAAAAAGATTGACGGTCTTTATTTGTTTCTATCGTTTTTCATTGACGTTGCTTTGAAATATAAATAAGGAGCAATGAAAAATGATTTTTTATAGCAGGAATTCTTAATATTTACCGTTTAATCTACGCTTTAGAATGGTGTGGAACAGTGTTGAAAATGATAAAGATCCGGAGAAAGAGGATAGAACGGACGAGTTTAGTCGGTCGATTACCAGATAACCAGATTAGAATAGAACGGGTAGGTGAGTAGCGGATAGATGTACCTATGTAATTATGTTCAGACGTTTGAGTGACACTTCTCATTTATTTCGGTCGTTAATCCCACAAGTGAGCACCTACTTTACGCGTAGGCTTCCTATTGGCTTTACCGATGCAGCCACGGACTTACGAAACTCTTCCGTACACGAGATGTCCAAATTTTGAATGGACGGTCCTATAAACACTTCACAGTTGCCGAAGCTAGCACAGCAAAGTTTCTATCAAAGTTAAAGAGAGGCAGTTGTATCCTCTTGTAAACTGAACGGACGACAAGAATTACTTCGCGGTTAATAATTTCTTACAACAAGAAACTACGTATAACAGTGATACATATAAGTAATTATTAATACACATGTTTATAGTGCAGACATATAACTTTTATCGAGTTTCGGAGAGTTGCTACATGATTTCTCTTTCACTGTTGCACGGACTGCGGATATTTATGTAAATACATATATCGATATGAAAATATTATTTTCCATGTTGCATATGTTTTTGACCGTATGTTTTATATAATTTCACTATATTTTGCAGCTATTTGTTTGACTCCAATATTTTATGCCGAAAACTTTGATAAAATTACATTCGGATTGACATCCGAAAACTATAAATTCATTACTTCATAATCTTAATTTTGTTTCTGTAAATAGAGTCTACCGCCTTAAGGAATTCGTCCAAGGAAATAGATTATGTATACGTAGTTTGGCTACCTGTCTGTAACGGTAGGATTAGATATCTTTCGTGAAACGTGCAACAGTCGTATCGTTGTCAGAATTTTGAGCCGATCCTTTGGTCACGGCTCTCGTGTACCTTTCAGCTTATCCATCGCGTACAATTGGATTTATCAAGTTGAAGTCGAATCCGACACAGTGCCGGGCGCTCGTTACGCGACGATGATACAAGCCATTGGAACCTCACTGATCCACACGGTATTTAAATGTCATACAGTGTCGGCTGCATCGAATGATTTCACTGAAAAAATCCACCTGTAACGAACAACAGATTCCCTCTTTTTGTTGGTACGGATCAACGAATCCGAATACAGCATTGTAGTTCTAATAAATATTCTGTAAATAGCATAATACCCGTTGAAAAATCAACGGCTGGCTCATTTCTCGAAGTATGCCACTATTTTAGAATACATGCAATAACGAATCCTGTCTAATTATATTATACAGTAATATGTAATTCAATCATTGCATTTTTACAGTACATTTTGGAGTTCCACTTGAGGGCTAAAAACCTGAAACTACATATGAATAATGAATAGAAATTTCCATGAAATGTTAAAGCAGGATAAAACGATCATCTGGTTTTTAGTATTTACAAAGATGTTTAAATTTTATAAAAAAAAGGTGATATGTTTACAACTACGTATTGACGATAGCTAAAATTTGCTGATAATATCGACTGTGAAATTACCATCCAATTGAAGGTTTCTAAATAGAGTTTATTCGCTGCTCCATTGACAGTAATACAGTTCTCCCTTTAGGCAATCATGTTCTTGATACCAGAATGCGCGGTTCCATTAAACCGGACTCGCGTACAGCGAAACCAAAGTCGAAAGAGATATTTCTACGTTGCACGGTCTCGTTGCAGCGAATAAAACGCGGCACGTATCAATGTTTCCAACTAGACGAATTTCATATTCACCGGTATTATTTGAACGATTAACGCGAATGGAACCGCTCCGGAGGCCGCTGTATTGTTGGCAACATTTTCAACCGAGGCATTTACAATTCTCTCTTTATTGCCTCTCGGCTTATCCGGATTGCGCAGGGAGCGTTTACGAGTTGTGTTTCATCCTAATAATAACCATTAAGTTAACGAACTGCAACGTGGTTGTTTGAACGCAGAGTGTGTATGCGTGTATGTGAGAGAGAAAGAGAGCGAGAGAGAGAGAGCGAGAGAGAGAGAGAGAGAGAGAGAGTGGGATGGGACACAGAGATTAACGTACCATTAATAAGATTATCCGCGTAAACAATAGATTGCCCATTTCCAGGTTTCGAGCATCCACGATCCCACGGATATAACGCAACCCGGTACGAAACGCATTTATTGAAAAACGCGATTACAAACTGGCTCGAGCTCTCGAAAAAGCGTACCTGGTTACCAACGCGGAATACATATACATATGTATGTAGTCAGTGAAATGATACAGAGACAGCGCGTGACTGCTCTCTTTCAGCGAAACCATGTCAGAGATTATTTTCAAAGCAAATTTTTACGAATTTCCGTATTATTTCGCATCCACCCACTGACTCTATATCGGTTTCCGCGGAATACGTAGAATTAGGTTTTTTTCCATATGAAACGGCCAATTTTCGAATGGAAATTTTATAATACGTGCTCGGCGTTGAATCCAGCATTTGGAATTTTTCATTTTTCATCTCAGATTCGTTATCAGTCACCTCAACAAACATCTGATTATCAACTTTTAGAAAGATCCAATGACACTTTGACTTTTGACCAGTAAAATCGCGTAGATGATCGACGGTGGAAGTCGACTGATTTCCTGGTAGATGGTACGAAAAAAATCGTCTCGAATTACCGAGAGGCGTGTTTCCAGAAGAGAATCGAATAGATCGACGCGTGCACAGTAAGAAGAGGACATTCGTCGTTGGCTGGATGGTGGGTCGCTGGTACCGGGAACAGGGCGAGCATCAAAACGGCAAGTGCATTTTGCTGCGAAACGGGAACGGGCGCCCGACATCTCGGTGTAATCAGACACCGTTGGATAGGGAGTGATGTAAATGTAATTGAAAACATCCGTCATGCTTCTGATCCGTACCGCTCCCCACCCGATTTCTCTCTTTCTTTCGCCGCGCTGCGCCGCGCCGCGGCGAACGCGCCACCCCTCTGTTCCGTAATTAAAAGTCATCTACCCGTGATTTTTGCTTCTCCTCTTCGCGTTTAACCGCCCCAACCCCCCTCCCCCGCGCACCTTTATTTCTGCGCTCGAACACGTACTTCACGATCCCGTTACCATTCCTCAAACCTTTGACGTTGTTTCGTAATCCTGTCCAGCACCAATAAATGTAATTCCAGTAAACTCATCTATTCGTGGAACCTTGCTGCTTCGTTGTTGCGCACTTTTCCATCCGCTGTTCGCCACCTTTTACAGCTAAATTGACGTTATTATCCGTTTGCAGTCGGAACTATTTTAACCCTCATCCACACGACGTGGTACCCAAGTACCTATTTCAAATTCATTTAGAATCGTACAAAAAATTACCCGTGTGGATGATGGTTAACTAGAAAATTATTATTATTATTATTATTTATTTTAAACGGACCGAAGTCCTTTTATACAAATGAATGCAGTATTATATAATATGACAGAAAAGAATCTTAATCTTAAGTCGTAATCTAAAATTCACATAATTATGGACAGCGCGAAACTAAACAAATATAGGTACTATTAACGAATAGTATAGTGCAATTTCATTTTGAATGCCTGTAACGTGCCATTGAAAAAATCAATATTATTATAAAATGTGTTTGTGCTAGCAATAATGCGGATTTAAATGCTTCAGCGAAAGTCCTAAATATCAGACAACATGGAACCAAAACGTAGCTCGCCAAGTAACCGCTTCTTTTTACCCAACGAAAGCAGCCCACAATGGAGCACCGAATGTATCTGGTAAACCGTGAAACTTTTCAGGAAACCGCGTAGACACTGGGTCCCGGAAATAAGTGCGATAATGCGTTTCCAAGTAGCCGAAAGTAGGTGTAAATACATGCCGACGATTTTTTCCCGGGGCACCGTGGAACATTAGGTGAAAGGAGCCGACGAAGGCGGTCCCTTTATTGCGAATATTTTCAATGGAAAGTTTTTTTCTCACAATCCCCGACCCCGGCGGTGTATCCGTGTGCCGGTGCACACGTGAATGTCTGAGCAAAAAAAAAAAAAGAGGAGAAGAGAAGAGGAGAGAAGAGAGAGGAGAGGAGATTCTTAAAAGGTACGCAGAGTACCGCCTCTGATGAATGCCGCAACCAGTGGCCACCATGTTTTCCCTTCAATGGTCCGCCCTGCTTCGAAATCATCCCCCTGCCCCGTCCCACTGTCCGATTTTCCAACCCCTCGCCAAACCGCGATTGAACCCTTGTACAACGTTGGTATGCTCGCCAGAGGAATACATTTTGCGAAGCGGAGTGCACCGGTCGCGAGATAGAAAACGCAATATCGATAATAATTACACCGACGTACCGTTTGTCCAGACTAGCCGGGTGTAATCGAATCCCTTTTGTAAATAAAACATACGCGAACGCACGTTACCGAAAAACTCCCTTTCTCACTCTTTACCCTCCTCCACGTATTTTTCACCATTCTGTACACTCCCCGACAATACCGTAAGACAGCATCTACGTATAAAACCATACAAATCTGTGTTACAAAAAGGAACGATCGTTTACCAGTGTGCTCGCTTAACCCGAACATCGTTATTTCATTTCTTATTTAGTATTACTTTTATTCATTGGATTCATTGGATTAATTAATCCATAAGTAGATCTTGCTTTCAGTGTTTAAAATCCAGTTCGAGTTCTCAATACACCTTCAGATACATGGAAATTGATTTGCGCGAGTAGAGAGGAACAATCAATATGATTGTTAATTAAATTAAAAATAAAGCTCTGATCGGATACTGTTCTTCGAGCAGACAATGTTTCTAGGTTCATTTTAGTTAATATTGTGGAGTAATCATGATCAAAGTACGACATAGGATTGTTTAGCTCATATGAACGGAACCTGAGAAATTGATGCTGCACTCTCGAGCAGCATAATTTGATTCATATTGAATTTTTTCATGTAAAGAACAATATTAACCTCGCGGATGGGCTTCAAAACAGGCAGCGGACTAACAAGATTTGATTGCAGCTTCTATTCGAAATCCAGCACAGGGTTAAACGAAAAATGAGCCAAATCGCGAATGTGACGAACCTCAATCACTATCCAACCCCGATGAATGATAATCACGCAAACAAACTAATCACAGGACCGTTGAGCCAGCTCAAAATACAAATTGCTGATCTCTGGATGCACTCTCCTATTTGTAGGAGCTGAACCGCGAGTCCAGTAAATTGGGTTTAGATAAATGAAGTTCGGTTGTAGTACGTTTCAACCTGAAACCTTGGAATTAATTGAAATTAATTCTATCGCAGCTCGAACGTAGCCTAGTCGCCGACGTCTAGCTCGACTCGAGATGAATAACTGAAAAACTAAAAACGAGAGATTACCCTGGGTAGAGCATGGTAGAAAATTCGTGAATTTCTCTTTCAAATAGCTCGGCCCATACACAAAAGGAAAGCGTAACTTCCGAGTCGACTACGGGGTGCGCTTCCTCAAAGAGTTCGGCGCGCTCTTTGGAAGCGGACGGTAGAAGAAAACGCGAGGAACCGTGGATGAAAAAGCGGCCGATAAACGAACTACCGAGGATCGCGGCACTTTAATCTTTCTTTCGAGGCATCGGCCGCCTTTTGCGGCGTTCAATGAAAAGAGGATACCGGGGGGTGGGGGTGCACGGTTTCCCCGTTTGGCCCCGACTAAGCTTCTTCTCTGTCTACCATGCTCCCGGACTCATTATAGCAACATGCGGTAAGTATCCTGGTGTCTACCCGGAGGAGAGTTGGCATTAGTTATACGCACGTATAATCGTGTACCACCGCACTATAAAAAAAAAGTGGTATATAGTCCAGAGGCTGGAACGTGAAACACCGTGGCGTTCGAAGGCTGGAGGGACGAGGACAGGATACAAGAGCATCCCTTATTCCGTGGCGGCTCGTTGTACGGCTCGGCGCATCCGAATGGTCTCACTCCCCTGATCCCGGGGATTCCAGGTGGTTTCTGACCCCCCGTCCGCCCTCTCGAAAATTAGGTAGCCTGGATCCAATGCACACAGCTGCGATCCGCAACAGCCTGGCAAACCGAGGATGCTACTCGTGGATATCTGGCACGCTTTTTACACGCTCTATCCTCGTTGTTTCGCGTCTTTATCGCGCCGATACCGAAGCAAACGACAGAGTCTCGCACAAATCGACTAATGTTGATTTTGAAATTGGGGGTGATTAATCGTTTGATTGATTGTTAGTCATAGCAGAGTATAGTTACTAGTTAAAACTTCGAGATTAGTTATTCTTACCTATATGACACTAGTTGAGCACAGCATTGGATGATCGTTAGTTATTGTTTATTATTTTATTAGAATCAATCAATGGGTTCTCACTAATAACTAGACTGCGGATCTTTATGCATTTATATGATGATTTTTACAGTTTGTCCGAATCTTCCGACTTTCCTTTGCGATTAAACAATGTGTGGTGGTTACAAACATACAGACAGACACGTTTTTATTATATAAAAAAGAGATAGAGATTATAATTTCCTCCGAACATAGTATATTCGTCGTACGCCAAATTGTGTAACGCATAGAAAGCTGTCAGGTATCCATGAAGCTTGATTCTCGAAGGTGCTCGATCTCGGACAAAGTACTCGAAGAGGAGAGAAGGCTCGGCTCGAGTCTCCTCTATTCTTGACAAATTTCTAGGCATTGTGATGTCGAGGCAGGGTATCGCACCAGGTAAAACGTACTGTTTCTTCGACACCAGGTAGCCGGTGTCGGTGCTCTCGATCCGTATTAACCGAGAGATAATCCGAGTAGCGACGGTAGTGGGACTCGTACTATCCCCTCCTCTAGCCGTGCACTCTCACCATGGTGCGGCGCAGCGTTCGAAGCAACAGCCAACCCCTATAAGAGGCAACGATACCGCGGCTGAAAAGCCGCTACGAATAACGTGCTTACGCGTGATCATCCGACCGCGATCCTCAATGCCCGTGACAGATCAAGCTGCGCGGCTCTGAATCGAACTTTAAGCCAGTGCTAAAGAGCGAGGAAGAGCCGGCGCGCTAAGTCTTCGTGGATGGACGGCCGCGCGGCCAACAGCCTTCCTCCTCTTCTTTTTCCAACCGGGGGCCGACAATACGGTGTAGATTACTTTTCAGAATGGGCGGCGTGACGTAAACGCGGCCGTTTCTACCGGCGAACAATCGGCGTGTTTACCGACACAATTTCCACGGATTAAAATCGTGAGAGCAAGCAAGCCTGCGCTGCGGAGGGTTAAGATCATCCTAGTCGCCGCGTCCGTTTCCGCGTGGACGCCGCTCTCTGTCCTCTAGCACAACGGAAACGAGACGCTCGTCCAACGATACACCGAAGCAGGAGGTGCATTGTCAACTTTCCGCGCGCCATGGATACGTCTCGAAAACTTCAGCGAACTTCCACGGATCGGTAGAGGACAGTTACCTAATACGAGGAGGTATGTATTTCTTAACACATTACTGATCGGTGCACAGTGGGGTATTTCACTAGAAAACGGGAATAAAATATCGTAGCATTATTGATCGGCTCACGGTCGTTGGATTCGTCTTGACGCCAGCTATAAGATTATGAAATAAAATATATGTTCGAACGTAACGGGATTGAATTGCTGTATTCTCTGGATGTTTTCAATCGATTGTGGAAGTCGAGTGGGTTCGAGGAGTAATTGCAAGCAAAATTACAATTGAATTACTCCAAAATTAAGTAATTACATTGTAATTGCATTAGCACAACTCTGATTGCAAGAGCCGTTAATCAAGTACTTCTCAAGAAAAACTTAAATATAATAATATAAACTAATCTTATCCTCTCTTAACACTACACCATAACATTGACGTAAAGCAAATGTGAAAATCAGCTGGGACATTATTGTGTACCTAAATCGATACGATTGAATGGAAACACGAACTCTCATCTCGGAATGATATATCTGTGAAGAAACAATCAATCCCTTCGGGACGCGTGTTTCACAGCAGAGGTAGTCGAAAAAGAAGCAGCAGGTTTTTTGAAATTCCGAAAAGTCGAGAGGAAGGGTCCAAGCCTGACCGGGATCCAGTCAAAGGCATATTCCATTCGATCCGTCGTTGACGGGGTAACTTCGGACAGCGAGAGCATTCGATATCGGGCCCTGATGAAGGTTTCTCGAATGTCGTGTCAGGGCTGGGTAACAGAAAGAAAGAGAGACAGAATAAAATAGAAAGGGAGATTGAGCGAGGAGGCCGCATTCCTAGACGGCTTACCGGTCGGTTATCGTGGCGGCCATCGCTCGTCTTCTCGTATCCAAAGGTGGCGGATTTGTTTCTTCTTCTTATCCGACCCTTAAGCACAGGCTTTCGCGCGAGGGTGTGCGGCCCGGTGGCACAAAGGCACCCTAGGGACGCAACAACGGTATCATCTTCGAACGAACGAAAAGCTACCGAATTTTCGAATCGTTCGAACGTGTCGTCATGGATTTTTTCCGGGCGCGTGCGTCCGTCTGACAGATCTGAATACTGTCTCTCGCGCGCACCATTGTTTGAAGAGCTCGACCCGCTCGATGCTTTCACTGCTCGTGGAATAATCTTTGATCCACGCTCGCCGATGCCGCGCCGGAGGAACGTCTTCTATCCACGTCGTGAGAAATATTTAATAGTTCCTGATACACACCGGTGTCGTCATCGCAAGAGAACCCCTTCGATAAAATTCTCGGACGGTTTCACAATCTCGGTATACATATTGTCACCTTCTATTTCAATCTGTAGTCACCAAGGCATGTTCAAACAGTTAATTAAACACACGGGTGTACACTTTTAAATATTAACCCCTTGCCTTACAATTAAAATTAAATTAAAATTGTCAAAAAAGCAAATGCATTTTCGTTTAGCTTGTCTTTCGTATGGTTGACTTGGACAATTTTTAATTGTCAATAAAAAATAAAAGGAATTAAATATGTTGTATAAATTATGTGTATATATAATTATTAATACATATATGTTATATGAATTAAGAGCACTCAACGGTAGGAGTACACACTTCGTGTTCTCTCAATTATAAAACCACCCCTTTGAACACACGGATCGATTTGTCGTCGATCGCAGTTTCGCGAAGCCACTTGAGTTAGGCAAACATGCAGGAGAAGAAAAGTCAATTCACAGTTATTTATGAAGTAGCGATTACAACGAATAATAGCAAAGAATCACTGCGAGTGCTCCCCTAACTCCGATATCTCCCCCACTGCCATTATAGGGAACCGCTCGAGCACGAAGTATTATCATACAAATATAATCTCTGTACGCCCTTCTGTGAAATAATATTTGCCCTTGATCATCGTACGACCAATTATCTTAACTTGTGCGATCTGTCAACTTCTGTGCACATGTGCACACGCTTACACGAACTGTGTACGATCCTTACATTCCTTTTTCTACCTTATTGACATACTATGGAAGCACTACACGTGTGTTTGAAAGAGTCGGCGAAAGTATAATTACGGAAACACATTTATCATACGTTGTACACATTTTTTGTGATAAAGATATTTCTAGACAGATTTATATCATACGCGCTAATCAGTGACTAATTAATCTTCGTCAGACTCAGAAATGATTTCCAAGGAGATTACAAACATTTAAGATCATCTACTTCACATAACAACTGAATTAAACATGTAACATAATTAATTAAACATTAATAATCCAGAAATAATGTCATTCTTGTCTCTAAAATTAGACTACTTAATCTCTAAGTTTTATTTTTCAAATATTTGATTATTTCCTCTGTAAACAGTTTTAGTTCGAAAAATTCATTTTTTCTTCCTTTAACGAATTAATGAAATTTTAATTCTGTCGATACCGCTAATGAATCTTTAAAGTATAAGATGTCGATTTTTAAAAACATTATAACATAAGACGTACCATTACATAAAAAGTAAAAAATGTAAATGGAAATGGTTACGTTGCAACGATTACATGAGACTTGCATTTCGAAGGAGTAGACTCCTTTTTCAAGGATTGCAAGGGTTCGCGTTCTCATTTCTCGATAATACAAAAATGATCCTATTTTCTGACTTTTGAGTGGATCTTGTATCTAACGCTTTTCACTACTGAAAAACCCCATTTTTGCATTATCGAGAAATGAGAACGCGAGTCCCGCAGCTGCAATCTTGGAAACGAGTACATCGCCTAAAACTGTGTACTGTATACTACAGTGTATCAAGGGACAAACTGGGAAAAATGTGAGATTGTACGAGACGCCATAAAACAGCAACTTGGAAACAGAAAGTATCCAGGAGAAGGATCATTCGTGAACGGGCTCGTAAGCAAGGATAACGTAGTAGACAATTTCGCAGGTTTGTGGCCTTTGGGAAACAGTTGGCCTCTGATTGGTCATCTGTGTGTGATTGACCGCGTTACACAGGACGGTGATCCAAGCAGTGATTCTCGTTCTCCGTTTCTCTGTCCACGGTTCCGCGGGCAAACGGCCCGTGAAAATCTTCTAAATCAATTTCTGCGGCGGCAGTTATCGAGTCGCGTCCCTCAATCTCGCCGGCTTTAGGATGAAAACGAATGTCCTTCGACGGTAGGATCGATAGGCTTCCTACGCGGATATCGAGCTCCTGCATTTGTCTCGATAGGGGGGAAACGTCGACCTAAACTCGATTCGACCTAAACCTCTCCCCTGGCTTAACGTCGTTCCTGTAATTTTCTTGATTGCCCCGCGTTATCGCGGCCCCGCTGCCACCCGCGAATATTTTACGAATGAAAACTCGATGGCCATTGCGTTACAGCGGTGAACGATCAATGTTTCACTCCGGGGCAAAAAGATAGCATATCTTAAGGGAGTTTACTAAGAGTAGGAACACCGTGTAAATTGGGACAGTGCGCTTTTCTACATTATTCAACTTTTTTTCTGTTTGTACATAAACTTTTCATGAGCATTAACAGCAACATGTCTGTGTTCATTGAATCTGTGCCAAGCAAAGGCTGAGAATATTTTCTAAAAAATTTGATTGTGTTTCTAATTGATTCATTTCCAACAAAAAATAATTCATCTATCGTTATGTTATTTTAAAAATTGTTTAAACGATAGAGACTATTAAAGATTGCTGTTTTGGACGGTTTCTACGAAAACTACCTTTAAAAAACAATTTACAATATCACAGTTAGTATCAACGACAGAAACGTCTTTTTTGTCTTCTTTATCATTTCAATCATCTTTAATCAATTTTATAGCTGAACCGCAAAACGTGTCCCAGCCTTTACGACACTCCCTTACACGTTTTCAAGTATTCTAGTAAAAACTGTTAGAAGGGATAAAATTAAAGAAGTTCATAGAGGAAAAAGATATTGAAGTAATATTTCATATGCAACCATCCTAATGGTTAACGATCTAGTAGAGAGAACTCGCTTCGTTTCGCAACGTGCTAGCTTTATTGTTGCGGCCACGGTTTACAATGCTACACAGAGGTAACTTCACACACGTGTAACAATATGATGTGACGTTTCGTGTCACAGAACAGAATAGAATACAGGACACAATAGAACGCAGATATTTATAATGAACTATATAACTACAATAAACAACTGATATAAACTACCGCTGTGGCCTGGCAGCGGCTGAAACAGCTAACTAAATTGTTTTAAAATAGGCGTGCGTATACGAGCCCTTAACAAGTCTCTAAATATTCGCCAAACGATTCCTCTAATAGCCCGACCGGTCTCATTGTCCCATAGGCAGACAATACGAACCGTTTCTCGAGAGCGGGCAGTTGACTCGTGTCTCGTTTTAGCTTCTGCCAAGCAAGATTTAATTAAGAATTCTTCAAACTGGACGTCGAACAGCCTTTCGTTCTGCCGCCTGGGACGACTGACTATATCTGAAATCAAAGTCGTTACCAAGCAAATAAAGGAGGCCTGACGATGACGACGAGGACGACGAGGACGACGATAAAGAAGAGGAGACGAACCCACGAGAAGAAATGGAAAAAGGGGTAAAGGAGGACGAGAAGGAATCGGGGCGAAGGTTCAGATTTCGGAGCCGGTAGCACGGAACAAGCAGATCGGCGCACTCGGCACCGGCAAAGCATTCCTTACGTCAGGACTTCACCGGACGCTGATCCTCCGTAAGGAGAGAGAATCAAGAAAGGTCAGCGGGATACTTCGACGAGGGGCTACTGGTTTCTCCGGCGAGTAGACCTCCTATCCACGTCGTCCGTTCCTTCGTCAAACTCGGAGCGTGCCCGTGGCCACGGATGGCGGCGTCACAGCGTGAGCCTCGCGTTTTCTGCCTCTAACCTGGACGTCCGTACGAATTTCAGCGGCGTTTCGTCGGCCCAAGACGAATCGTTCCGTATGTAAATTCAACGAAGGGGAGAAGAGAAAAAACGAGAGAGACAGAGAGAGAGAGAGGAGACAGAAAGTGAACCCACATTACCGTAGACGCGTAAGATGGCCGCTTTGAAATTTAAATCATCGTCGACGGAGAATCGTGCGAACGGGAACCATCTTTGCAGCCCTTCCGTCGTCTTACCGCATTAGTTCATGCAGTTTTTTTTTTTAATTTTAGATGTTTCAGACCTATTACACACAAATAAGTTATACCGTTCCTTCATTTTTACGTAAATTTTCCCGAAACTTTGTGTCACTTTTATTTTGTTAATGCGGAACACGTAACCGAGAAACCTAAGATGTAAATGTTAACTCATCAATTTCACCAAAAAAACATTGAAATCTTTTTGATTTTGTATCACTGTGTCAATTTGAGACCGAGGGACAGATGCAGATCGTGAAATGCGAGTTAAATACATTTCAAAGAAAACACAAAATGTATTAATCGATTATAGTTTTTATTTGAAATTTGTCTTAAAATAATTTCTTTATAATTTACATCAAACTTACTTGAAATCTTTTTAATCCAACAGCTATTTTGCAATAATGCCTAAGTTTGAACCTTTTTCAAAGGTGAATTGCGTTTGCTATTAACTTTACTCGTGTAATTTGAGTAATTTCTAATCTAAAACTCTCCCGTAACAGGTGAAAGTCGAGGATCGTGAGAAAAGCATGGAAAAGTCCGCGTTTCCGCGATGATAGCACCCAGGGACGGCCTCTTCGAAGCAGCGTGGAACCCGGCATAAAAAGCAGAGGCACGTATAACTCGAAAGGGAACAACTTCTCTCGTGGTCGTACAGCCGCGTCCGCAGGATATGACAACAAGATCGCTCAGACCGGTGACAGGGGTGCGTTCTGGTGCGCCGGTGTGCGTGTAACGTGCGAGACGAGGTAACCGGCGCGGCGCGCCGAGGTAGACGGGGGAAGAAACCTGGAGAAGACGGTGCAAAAGACGCGAGAACGATCCAGCGCCGTGCGAACGACAGAGAAAACGAACGGATGGACAGACGGACCACCCCGTACGCCAGCGATCATGTCCCGATCACGTAAACTAGCCGCCCCCTCATCCATCATGCCTTCGTCGTACATTGTCATGTGTGACCAGACCGATCTCCTTTTTCTTCTTCCTGTTTCTTTTGTCCGATACGGCGTCCTCCTTGTTTTTCGTGCCTCCTTCCTCCACACCTCTTTCGTCTTCTTGTTACTATCGCGTCGTTTTCCAGAGAGACCGGGTTCGCCGCAAATTGGCAGTGAAAAATAAACAAGAGACCGGCACGACGTAAACGTACCAATCAGGGGTGGTCGAGCTCTCATGCCACATAATTAGAGTCAGTATCTCTGTTATTTTTCGCAGTGCAGTTTTTCTTTCCTACGCCACTTCCCGGTGTTCTTCATCTTCGTTACTTAGGGAACGTTTATGTTCCAGAGCTGCGATAAACGATCCAAGCGCCACGATTTGCCAGAAAACGTGGACAACAATCGTGAAACTATTCACACGATTAAACAACGAAGACTAAATCTTAGGTACGAAACACCCAAGATTCGTGATTACTTACGCTGCATTGCTGAACCAGTAATGTTACTTATGATGAAGTTTTCCATATACATTATTTATTCTAACTCAGCTTTGCGTTGCTTTGCATACATCCTTTTATGTATGCATATTTTTGGCACAAACATTATGAATGTCAATTCATAAACGTTCGTTGAAAATCGAAACGTTGGAATTTTTTTAATTGCTAGATTGCTTGTTTTTTTTATTATTTTGATCGTACCTGTGCGGTGATACCACCACACATTGTCTATTTAACATTTACGATCGATACAACATAATTTCGGATATTTTTGGATTGCGGATTTGATGTATTTGTAACAAAATTGAGGACAGGTAACTACCCTTACAGGAGGTTCGCTACCCTAACGAAAACCGTCGTGTCGTACAATTGTCCAGCAATTGGAAGGCGTACCTTTGAACGTGTATTGCACCGTAATGGTCATTCAAGTATGACGGCTAATGATTTAATGATACATTTCGTCTAAGAAGAATAATCCACCGTCGCGATTTGTAATTGTACCACACCAGAGGCGCTTCACTCCGCTTCCATCCCCTGGGATGGACAGTACATTCCTAATTGCCGATTGATCGTGTCTGAATAACGCAATTAATCGGACGAGAATATTCCTCTGTTAATTACACAGACGAGCCGCAAGGAAAATGGAAAAAGAATAGTAGAAATCCTGGATGTGTTATTACCAGAGATATTCCACGCAAACGCAGACTTTCGTTCGACAATTAATTAACGTACGAGACTGACCAACGTTTATTGAAATTATTTTTTCAAACACTTTCTGAATCGTGACAAGCACCGTTATTCGAAATATCGATTACATTATTAACTCTTTGCACTCGAGTTAAAATAGCTCCGATTGCAAAGGGTGAAGATCAATGTTGAGGTCTGGTTGTGTTATAAAAATTGAAATTTTATTTGAATAATAGTGAAGACTGCAGGACAAGCGGCACGGAGAAATATCGAGGCTCGAGTACGGATTTTCAGCAGCGGTCGAATGCACAACGGGCGAGAAACGAAGGGCGGAGGACGAATAAAGGAGTTTCTGGCTACGGCACGTGCGAGGGCTGCCAACCGTAAAAGAGGCGGCTTATATTATTATAACGTAGGCAGGTGGGCGAGGCACTCTATTGGCAGCGCTAACGAGGGATCGGTAATTATTACCCACGACTTAACTCCTAGATACTCGTGCAAAGACCTTTATTGTAATCATTCGCCCTGCGCCCTTTCTTCTGCCGAGAAATCTAGTTTGCGGGAATCCTATAACGCGCCCGCGGCTACCGAATTAATACGTATTATGACGGAATGCTGACGCATCCCTGTATCCAACGATGCTGCGAGCAGAATTTTCCGTTGAAAACGAAAGTACCTCCTACCATGGACAACAGAGGTGAGCATTATTTGGCGAAACAAATACTTCAAATACTATTTAATATTTTTCAATTAATGTTTTCGGCGCAACCGTTTCGATCAATTTTTAATCTAAAAGCTATTTTGCAATAGTGCCTAAAATTTCGGTTCTAGTTTGAACCTTTATCAAAGGTAAATTGCAAAGTATGTAATATACATGGATTGAAGACGAAGAAAATATTAATACATACTTGCTATTAACTTTACTTGTGTAACAAAGACGGAAACTAACAAATTCCCTACTTAGTATGGGCCCCTCGATATAGACACAATTATAGCAAAGTAAAATATCAAAGCTTGTATTAGCATCCACTCCTTTTTCCAAAATTGTAACCTACATATTTACCGTTAACGGACATAGCTGTTATATTCACTTGTAGTATAATAGAATTCTTATTGTTACTTATATTATTCGTGTCAAGCAAAATAAACCCAGAAGGGTTTCAAATGCTTAGAAATAAAACAAGAAAAACTAAAGGCTGACCCTGTTACACTAATTCCTAATACAATGAAAGTGTTGACCGAGGAAAAGGGATGACGACAGAGTCGAATAGAATGCTGTAACCAGGAAGCTCAAATATTTACGTGCATTAGGAGCTTTATTGGCCACCCTGTTGTTATTCACAAGGTCGCGCACGCCTCCGAGCAGGCAACCTGCCGTCGAAATATCAGATGATTTTCACGTTTTGATGGAGTTGTTGACCCTTGTACGGGTACCTGCGTGCCGACACGATTACACACTTTCAGCGCGTTAGTGTGAACGCGTACGTCTACCTGTCCGGTCAAGGTGGACGATCCATCATCGTGTCAACGGTGCGTTATACTAGACGAAGAATTTCGAACATTCCCCGTATCTGTGCGTCGCGTCGGTCGAAACATTTTTCGGCCTGGCGCAGATAAAAGTGAGAGAAAGACACTCGATCGTTTCTTCTGGCGGGAACGATGAACGTAAAATGAAATAAAAATGAAAACAGAAGGGGAAACAAGAGAGAGTCGTAATTGTATCGACGATAAGGCGAATAAAGGGACAAAAGAAAAGGAAAAGCACCGTGAAAACGAGCCAGGGAATCGGTCGGAACGACGACGCGACGCTCGGAGCAGCGATTAAATGGCACGTAGGAAAAGTATCCTTCCATTTTCGGTTTCCGCTCAACCCAAACGGATAATCGCTTGTTTGCTACCTCCTTAAGGCCGTCGGATCTTCCTCTGTTCACCAGCGAACGACGAGTATCTGTCGAATTAACGTAAATCCTTTTTAAATAATAAGTCCCTCGTTAAGTGTAATGAATCCTTGGGGAATAAGCAGCCCGGACCCGTGGTCCCATTGTGCGGTTCGAGTTGTCCGGGTAAACGGTGCTAGTGGGACAGCGGAAGAAGAGGCCCAGCCCCCGGAAAAATGGGCCAGAACTTCCACCGGACACTCGGTGCGCCACCGTGCTTAGCTTCGTTATTAGCTGGGACTTGGATATTTGGATACCCATAATCCCTTTTCTACGAGTCCAAGTCCAATATACCTGACGGAAGAGTGACAAATAATATTCGCTTCGTTTCTCTGGACCTGCTATCTGATTTCGAAGGACGCGCCGCGAAAGATGATCCGCCGCTGACAAAAGGCATCGAGGATCGAGCTAACCATCGACCAGAGTTTCCAGCGAAATCGCCACCGAGAGAGAGAGAGGTAAGCCGAAAGGTGCTTTTCTCGTACAGGTCCACGGCAGGACGAAGGGAGAAGGCGGAAGGGCTGGTTTGCGCTCTAGTCGGTCTTGTAACGGTGCGCGTTACAAAAAGATGCTTCGGTGGGCCGCACAAAGGATGCACACAATTTGTACGGATACATATTTGTGTTCGCCGAAAACTCTCCTTTGTCGGTTGTGCAAAATGATGCCGAGAGTTCTTTTCAAGTTTTCACGAATCTGTCAAGCTGTTGTAATTAGACAGTTGATTTTATGCGGAAAAATAATGAGTAATGAAAATTTGAAAACACCGTTGTATTATTCTCAACCTATTAAACGTATTAAGAAAGAAAGTAAATGAGAATAAAAATTTATATGTCGTTTCAGTTTGCGTTGCAATTTTGGCAGAAGAAAATTTTTATTTTGCATGAACGTCAGCTGTCTAGTTGTGAATAATCTCATTAGTCGATAGAGCCAAATACCGTCAGTAACAACAATTTAGATTTCTTTTCAGTCAAAGTTTTTCTTTTGCCGGCCACTGCCCTAGGATCACACGCAATCGAAAGATCGTACATTGAATTTTTGAGTTGCAATCAATCTAATTCGTTAACATTCATAAGAAGCCGTGGCTTGAACAAACTCCGAGATCAGATACAGAAAAAGACAAGAGACAGGCAGGATATCTGCATAAAAAGAGAATGAACGACCGTTTCGCGTCTACTTTTAGCTCGGTCTCGTTCCAGCGCATCGGTCGGCACGCACGCAGGATGTGTCGTCCTGCGAGCAGGTATACGCGAGATGGAGGAAGGAATCAAAAGAGAAAAGGGGCCGAAGGAGAGGAGAAGGATAGAGACGAGCAAAAAGATGGAAAGTCGCGCGCGCGGGATGAGGCACAGAGAGAAAGTCCATGGCCGCGATACGACGAAGCAGAGTCGGTTCGATGATCGAGTAGGGGGATCGACACGGAGAGGGAGAGACAGGGTGGATCGAGAAGGAGCGGTTCGGCTCGACGAGGCGAGTTTTAAGGCGGTGGCGGTCTTTGAAAGATGCCGGACGCTTTGATGTTCGCCACACGTCATCTCGCGCGTTACCTTGCTATGGCTCTTCAACCACCGAAACCGGCGAATAGCGACGCACCCTCTTCGCGTGCGTGTCGCGCGTGTATGCGTAGGCTCTCGCCGTTCGTCGAAGGATCGTAGCCTCGTGTAGGTAGAATCACGAGCAAGAGGGTTGGAACCGCGCTCAACCCTCGTTCGCTACCACGTAACATTCGTCTATTCGTCCGAACTCTGCGCGTTCCCCTCGATCGGCCTCGCTGGCTCCCCATGTTTCCACCCCCGTCGCTCTTTTTATCGGTCTTAGACCTCCCGCCGCCCGATACAGTTTGCAAACAGCGCAAAAATGCCACTCGATTATTCCCCGCCGGCGCGGCGCGGCCTGCTGCACACGAGTCGCTTAGCGGCAACCAACGATGCGGCTTCGAGAGCGAGAACTGCCGGGTTTGGGGGTGTGAAATCATTTCGGGGCGGACACCCGCGTTGCTCGACCGAGATTCGTGCCAGAAGAAACACCACCGTCGAAACAATTACGGGAGATCTCCTGTGGACTTCGGTTGCGCCGTCGTATACAACGGAAGACACAGAAACAGTGTCTGTCAATGTGCCAGTGTCACGTTTCATTTTTATCAGGCTGAACATTGATTTTATTCTACCTTAAGTTCATTTCATTCTGTCTGAAAATTGATTTTACTTTACCTTACAATCATCTAAATTCTGTCTTTTTTTTTTTATTAAGCATTTCAGATCTCAACTGAGATCTATATCTGCTGTACAAATGTAAATTACAGTAAATACGTATTCATACATACATAGACAATATTAAATCAAATTAAATTCGTACTTTACAATTCTTTAGAAATTAAATATAAGAAGACAAGCTTTAATGTCGGGTCGGGCATCTAACATTTTTAAGCATAAGGATAGTTGCAATTTAATTTTACACAGTTGATGAGTTAACTTGAATCGCTGCAAATCAAAGAGGCTACATTACCAGAATCGTACATTTGCTATACGTGACGCTATATATACAGCTCACAATCTTTTAGGAAGGAACAAATGATCCTAAATTCTGTCTATGAATTGATATTCAAAAATCTATGTTCAAGACTTACTGCATCGAATAAATTATTTTATTTTCAAAAATTACTACATACTTTAAAATATAGAAGATTAGTTATTATTTACTATTTAAAATAGTATTTTATCCAGCTCTGCAATCATTGTACAGTTTACCATGCTCTGTCGTTTTGAAACCATTGTGGATCGTTTGAACGGGTCTCGTGTAGTTCCAGTGTTAATTTGACTTTATTTATCAAAGACTGTTTTAACCACTTGCGATATTTCCAGTTTCGGAGTTGATCACCTTAGCCATTCCAGGATGGTTTTCTCTTACGCCGTGATTTGTGTGACCAGTGGGTCTTGACATCGTCATCCTCCCAAGACCTGCACGTTCACCGGCCGGTCATCCGTTATGGTTACCGGTCGAGTCAGTGAAATCTTTGTCCAGGACGATCCGAATGCCGATGAGACGAACATTAATGAGTATTGATGTCCTCCTCGCGATCGATCGGCCATCATGATATCCCTTAGCGGAACTTGCATCACGCGGAAATCACGTTCGGTCGGTCCGGTGATCGGACCACTGGTACAGTTATCGCGTCGCGTCGGGATGCTTTGAACTCGAGGATCCGGAGATTGCGTTTCCAAGACGCATCGAACGTAAAATCTTCATTATTTTTAACAGAATTAATTCACCGGGGATTCCTTACTCTCTTCAAAGCAAATTGCAAAGCGCAATAAAATTATCGCTGCTCGAAGTTATTTTCAATTCTTTGCATCGAACCTGAAATCGCAATGTTACGTCAAGTTAGGTTCACAATATGTTTGCACTATCTAAAGATGAAATAAGTTATATTGGTATATGTACAAAATTAAATGGACACTCTTTAAAAGCTAATAAATTGATTAATTTTACACCAAACAACTTAATGCAGTTGTTCCAGAGAGACAGAGAAAGTTCAAATCAAGGCTTGAAGGAGACTGTTACAATTTTTAATTAGTTCTGATGTAACAGTTATTTCTTGACTTTTAACTTCTCTGTTCTAAAAACAGTTATATATCCACTGAAAAATTCAGTTCAATGTTTAAATTACATAAGTAAAGTTAATAGCAAGTATGTATTAATATTTTCTTCATCTTCAATCCATGTATATGTATTACATACTTTTCATTATATATATATTTTTGGATTTTTACACGCAATTTACCTTTGATAAAGGTTCAAACTAGAACCGAAACGTTAGGCATATTTGCAAAATAGCTATTTGATTAAAAATTAATCGAAACTGTAGCGCCGAAACCATTAATTTAAAATTTATTAAATATTTGCGATCGATATAATTGATTATTAATCAAATCGTACGGTTCAATTTTGAAAAAAAGTGATCTTCTTTTTACGAGTGTTCGAATATTAGCGGGAATCACTGTAGGTCGTCGAGCAACGAGGAAGAAGCTAGGCGTGTGCTCTGGAGGACTTGTGACCGCTCGGAAAAATGAAGTGCTCATCGATACTCTCCTGACAAATGTCGTCATTGTGCCCGGGCATCGTGGTCCCACCTTTACAATTATCGGCGATCGTTTGTTGGCGGAAAATGAAACGAGCCGGGACACTTTCTCACCCGGCGGGACACGATCGTTTTCGTCGAAGCTCGAAACGGAGCCGGTGAATGGCGGTCGGGTTCCCTCGACGATTCCGGATGCTCCCCGGAGGATTCGCCTACCTACGATTCGTCACCGGCGGGTAAAAACTTTTTACTCAATGACGGGGAACGACCCGATTCAATGTGTATTCGACGAGCGGGTATCCATGAACGGGTACACCTGTAGCGTGCAGAAACCTATACTCCGGCGAAGTAATTCCAGCCGTAATAATAAGCTTCGACCCGGAACGAACAAAGATGTCGGCCCATTGACTCCGTTTTTCGTCCGGCTGAATAGAACGAGACGAATTGTGCAGCCACGATGAATCGCTGCCTCGCTTCTACCGGCGATATGAATGAATGAAGACGTTGCCGGTGTTGCTCCTGCCCAGGGAAATAATGTTGTTCGACGACCTTACGGCTGTCCATAAATTACGCCTCGCTCTCGACAGTCCACTATTTTGTCGAGCATCCCGTCGCCAGTGTTTACTCACCAGCCAGCTGGAGACTCCTCGGGCACCAGCTCCTCCGGGATGAACAGGGGAAAATATTTGACCCTCGATCGGAACCACCGATTGATCTTGAACGATCTCTTCTTTTTTTTATTAGGCTATGAAATCCCACATGGGATTATTAGCAGCATGCACATCAACAACCGTAGTCCCGTTGTAAGCTCCGGTTCTCATTAGATCAGTGAAGTTATAAACAACGTGGAACGTGAATGGCACTCGGATGGGTGTAAATTGAGATACTTAAATTAAAATTATACGTGTAGGATAATGTATCACACTCCTTAAGAGTATCTAAGAGAGTTAAATTTACAATTTTTTCTTAGAAAATCGACTTCGATCATTTTCAAATAAACGACTCATTCAAAAAGTTATATATATATTAATGTATGTATATAATATTAGATAACTTTCATCTAAACTTTCGGGAGCCCGATCCGACTCGAACAGAAAATTTTGGGTACCCGCAAACCCTCGAGCAGTGGATCACGTAACTTACTGCGGGGATGAAAGTCACAACGTTTAACTGGCCGCGACGAAAACATGGTCGCACACCCCAATATTGATAACTACCCAATTGTACAGCCTCCGGAGGTTCGTTTCTGATGTAATCAGGGAATACGCTGTGGGTGCTACTAATTGTAATCGTGTAACGGGCCTGTAGGCCGGAGGGGCATCGCAAAGAATTGATTCTGGTTACGTTAATATAATCAGAAATTCAGGACCGTCCGTCCCCATCCTTATAAAATATGTACCGCAAGAGACGTCTGTTCTGCCGACGTAATTTGTTTACCGTTCCTCGTACGATTCCGGAAATTCAATAACCTGGAACGTTATACAAAAAGTCACGTTTCTCTTTTAACAAAACACAAACTATTTGGAGACTTACAATGATCTATTACAATTACAAAGAACCATTTCTAGTGAATAATATACAATTAACAGAGGTATGAATTTAGTTAATCAATTTGCGCTTCTGGTGCGTTGGATGGAATATCAAAATTGTTATATACTTTTAATATTTCTAATCGAAAAAAATTCGCATCAGTCATTTTGACTTGTCCGGTAGTTCTAGTGTTAAACTAAATTATGATTCACTAGACGTCGTAGATTACTTTGATCCCAGTTTTTCCATTAAATTCTACTTGATTTCTTCTTTAATACGAAGTTGATAACTGAAAATGTCAAAATTTCAATTCGGTTCTTACATTCTTATGATAGAACAACGTGCGACGCTAACGAGCCATGATCGCATCAGTTTCCCCTTCAGACGAGTAGCACGATAGTCGAAAAAAGAATCTTCCCGAGCCGGCGCGAGCGCGGCAAAGGTTGGAAGCAAATATCATTACGCGGCTCCACGGCGATTCGATTAAAACGCTATTCACGTGTGTCTCGCCGAGGTTCGCCATAAACCTCGAATATAAACTGGCCGATAGTAAACTGGCGTAACGTAATTCGGGACGGGGTTGAAAAGCGGCGGGGTGCACGGACAAAAGGAGAAGGGCTGTGGCGGTAGCGGGCCGAAACGTGACGCAGCGTGACTCGTTTACACG
This sequence comes from Lasioglossum morio, assembly GCA_916610235.2. Lineage (NCBI taxonomy): Eukaryota > Metazoa > Arthropoda > Insecta > Hymenoptera > Halictidae > Lasioglossum > Lasioglossum morio. The sequence continues at coordinate 14,293,168 of OU744334.1, forward strand.
CCACGGTGGCACAATGCGTTCGTCAGTGGCGTAACATTTCAGCGTTACAACTAAAGTTTAGTATCTACACGTTCCTCGGCACACGCACACGCACGCATTCATCTTGCGCTGCCCTCGGTCAGATTCTGCTCCGTAACCGATCGCATTTCTATTTTTCTGCACGCCGATGAACCGGGCGAATATTAACTAGCGCTGGGACGAACTATCTACGGTTCGCGCGAATTTGATCAATTTATTCGTGTAGGAAATTACAGTGATGTCTCTATTAAAGCGACAGCCTCGGGGGATTTGGTCGCAGAAACCGTGAGCAGACATTATTGTTTTAACTATGAAGAGCAAGCCGAACATAGAGATTTCCTTTGAAATGATTGTATTGTACTTAATATTTTATAGAATGAAAATTATTTCATACTTTTTAGTACGTTTAGAAGGCGGTTTAATTTTTCGTCGCGTTAGTAGTCGCACTAGTAATTCACACCGATATGCCGAGCCGAAGACTTCGTCGCATCAATCGTGCGCAACATTACTAATAGAGACATTACTGTATACTGTGAAAAATATAGATCGAGTACAAGGAGTAAATAATTGGATACGGCTTAACTCTACTTTTAAGATCTGCGTCGCGTTAAAGAAAACGAAAAAGAGCATCGCTCGTACTTTTGACGCGAAGAGCGTCCGCATTAGACTCGTTCCATTATCCGGCGAGCGGACGTTGCTCCGCGGAGGGACGCAGTATCCGTACGACGAGAGATCGGGAGCGCACAGTGGCAAAAGAGTCGGCGATCTCGCAGTAACATCAAAGACAACAGTGAGCGGTGGGTCTACGAATAGGAGGAGCGAAGTAAAAGTGAGCAACATCGCGCGGTTGAAAAGGCTGCGGCTTCCCTTTCACCGGCGCGGTACAAAACGAGACGGAGGGCCACGATATCGGGCCAGTGACGGGCCGTAGAGAGCCAACGTAATCAATCAGTTTCATAGGAGCACGGAGGCCGGCCACGTTAATGCTAGCGATGGGACCAAGCAAGTCGCAAGCAATGTCGACACACCACAGAAAAGTTCGAATCTTTCGAGAGCACGTGCTCGTATTGTTTTTTTAGAGAAACCAATTAAACATTTCTCGTATTAAGATTACGATGAAATTTTCAGCACGTGTATAACTAACCTACATTTTAAATTTTCATTAAGGACCCAAATAGTTTTATAAAATGCCGTTTTTAACTTTACATGTAACCTCGTAAAATATAATCTTTAGGAAAAGCTTATTCCATGTTAAAAGGTGTACGAACACTTTGCACACTCACTGTAAGTTATTTTGTAAGTAAAACTAATCATACTTATATAAGTTATTATAGTTGTTCCATCGAGTATGTTTTGGAAAGCATTTGTTAACTGTCACAACGATTTAGGCCCTTCTTCTGGTCCAGAATAAAAAGATTGGGAGGTACAGCAATCAGTATGAATGTGGTCTGACGAAAATAAACTCGAAATCTCGAGTGTTTACGAAAAGTAAAAAGCTGTGGTATAATGTATAAGAAGATATAGCACACGCTCTTCGGCGCCGCGTCAGGTGCTCAAGACGGCAAAGCATTCGGGTACAAAGAGCGTACCGAATTCGAGGGTCGAGGAGTTGAAAACTTCCGAAATATTCGCACATGCCTACTCATAACTTAATGGGGTTGACAAGTCACCGACGAGAATGATGGACTGCGTTGGATCGAGGGAGTACACGCAACCCCTACGCGGGGGTTCAAAACGAATTCGCCACGGGCAGCTGTAGCGGCGCGAGCTCCTCTCGCCTTGCAGCTTATTTTCTACCTCCTTATTTTCAGGGGGATATCAACTCTCCCGTCATCGTAATCGGTTTTTCTATCGCGTCGCACGACTATACGACCGTCTCTTTTTGTACACGCGTGTATTACACGAGTCTCTCTATTCCTCTCCCGAATTATACACGCCCTAACCCCTCGAGTGGTTTCAAAACGGGGACCACTTTATTATGCTACCAAAGTTTCATTCATACTCGTTCCAATTCGTCACGGATTCTTAATGTCGTTTCAAGTTAAAACACAGTTATGAATAAATTGTAGATACTTATGTACGTATATAGATGTTCACAGAAGAACTTGCGAATACTGAGATTACGATAAAACTGTATATTCAATTTTACAAAAACATTATCGATATTAGAAAGAAGCCTGACTCAACTTTATACAACTTGTCATTGTATGTTTCATCCAATTTGAATTTGACTGTACTCGAGTCTATAAAAACGTTGCAAAACTTAAAACATTTTTTAAAAGATTAATTTATACCAGAGCATAATTAAATGATATTCGCGCCCAGAGTTTCGGTGCATCCAACCTTTGCTCAAGCGATAGTACTGCACTAAGCGGACACGAGTCTAATTTATTCCTTGATAGCACGGACAAGAATCTAGTTTGCCACGTTAGCATGGACTGAAACCTATTGGCATCAACCATAGACTAGATACGTTCCATAGACTATACCACTGAGCCTTACGGGAGTTCGTGACACTCGAACATTTCGGTGTTCTCTTATGCCCTCTAGGATATATTCTGGCTCCAGCCAGAGAAACACAAAGCCACCGACGGCATTTCGTCGGTACAGAAGGCCACTGAGGAGACTCTCGTCGGTATGAATAGACCTGTCCACCGACGAGATACTGTCGAAGACTGTCAGCCCTCGTGCTATTCCGCTGGACGGTAAGTGGGCGAACTGGGTGCGGGGATAACGCTGGAAATTACAGTGATCTGAAAGACCACATCGGTAAAAGTTCCACCGCTAGTATAAAAGTGCAGATAAATTCTAGTATGTTCACGTATGTATATGTCTTAGAATATAAGTTATGTACATGTACAATATCATCACTTTATGTACGCAAATATAATGAATAAATAAAGACAATGTCATATAGAACCGTATGTATCTATTCCACCACCTATTCTTCCTGCATATCTGACTCGACTGAGATAAATTACTGAATTTTCGAAATTTTTCGAGCGTCTGAATTGCCGTTGACTTGTACTACTGAAATTCGGATATCTCCTCGCATATCATGTTCTCCTAATACCGAGTTCAATTTTCGAGGTTTTCGGAAAGTTTCTCCAATTTTCGACCGTCTGACTTGTCGTTGAGTTGTACTACTGAAATTCGGATACCTCCTCGCATATCATGTTCTCCTAATACCGAGTTCAATTTTCGAGGTTTTCGGAAAATTTCTCCAATTTTCGACCGTCTGACTTGTCGTTGAGTTGTACTACTGAAATTCGGATACCTCCTTCGACATCATGTTCTCCTAATACCGAGTACAATTTTCGAAGTTTTCGAAAATTTTCTCCAATTTTCGACCGTCTGACTTGTCGTTGAGTTGTACTACTGAATTTTCGAAAATTTTTCGAGCCTCTGACTTGACGTTGATTTGTACTACTGAAAATCGGATACCTCCTTCGACATCATGTTCTCCTAATACCGAGTTCAATTTTCGAGGTTTTCGAAAATTTTCACCAATTTTCGACCGTCTGACTTGTCGTTGACTTATACTACTGAAATTCGGATACCTCCTTTGACATCATGTTCTCCTAATACCGAGTTCAAAAATCGAGAAAATTTTCGAAAACCTCGAAAATTGAACTCGGTATTAGGAGAACATGATGTCGAAGGAGGTATCCGATTTTCAGTAGTACAACTCAACGACAAGTCAGACGTTCGAAAAATCGAAATTTTCGAAAATTTTCTCGATTTTTGAACTCGGTATTAGGAGAACATGATGTCAAAGGAGGTATCCGAATTTCAGTAGTATAAGTCAACGACAATTCAGACAGCCGAAAATGTGTTGTAACTTATAAGGTCTTATTAGAAAACTCAAGTATTGTCGAATTTAAATAATGTTGCTTTAATGAAAATATTCGAAGATGTTAATGTAATTCTACTATCATATATTCATTTAGAGGGTAGGGAAGAAAGAACACTATTTTTAATTAACATATTTTTTATTATTCACCTCAAGGGTACAATATTATTATTAATATTATATTACATTTGTATTTCGATGCGATGAGACGAAGGTGTCTGACAGGATGCGTTGACGTAGGTACGAATGTCCATGCTAATAAGAATGTGGATGGCTGCTCGCACAGCGACAAGTGTAACTTACTGCGTACCGAATTGCTAGGAACAGAAAGGAACACAATTAGCACACAGTAGTTACATAGAGATTGGGAAATGTGATAGAACGATAGTAGCTCAAGGCTCGAAGTAATATTATTCGCGTTGATACAAAAATCAAATGTACAAGCTTGAATAATAAATTTTGTTCCGAGGGAATGTGACATTGCAAAGTGTTATGGAAAGTAATTTATAATTTTAAATTTATAAGTAGATTTTATAAGTATTATGAAATTTATAAGTATTAGTAGATTTATAATAATCGTGGATATTAATTTACACTCTAGTATGCAATACAAACGAAAATTCAAAGTGTGCAGCTATTAGCTCGGTATTATCCTTTATTCATAAGACACTTGAAGTTCTTACAAATAGAGGATAATACCGATTGGCCAGGTCTTACCACGAGGAGAAATTAGATAGGCAAAAGTGCGAATTTGACAAACAGAAGCAGGAGGAAAAAAACAAGTCCAACATCAAAAATTGTAAAAATTTTTCGAACACAGAACTGTCAAAGATTCTCCTCCGATGGAAATTGCAATAAGAATATTGGAGATAAACATTGGAAATGATTGTTCAGTGAAAACAGTTGAAAAGGGAGAAAGGAACAAGCATACAAGAATATTTGAATTAAAACTCACCAGGGAACCTCTGGTCACTTCTGGTCCACGCCTGGTCCACCCCTGGTCTCCAAGGACCTCCTGGTACCCTCGGTACCGAAACCCGTCCGCCCCTGCTAATGCAGCAACACGCTCTTCAATTTTCGCTGCCCCTTGTAGCAGGCAACCCGCTTCTCAAGTTACGGTGCCCCTTCTACCAGGCAACCCGCTCTTCAATTTTCGGTGCCCCTTCTACCAGGCAACCCGCTTCTCAAGTTTCGGTTCCCCTTCGAGCAGGCAACCCGGTGACTTGAATTTCGAAGAGATACTGTTACAGACTGCCAGCGCCCGTGCAATTCCGTGGGACGGTAAGTGGGCGAAATGGGCGCGGGGATAACGTGGAAATTACAGTGATCTGAAATACTACATCGGTAAAAGTTCGACCCCCCACAAAAATAGTATTAAAATAGTTCCAAAAGATCATCTGTAATATGGCGGAGAATGTAACATTTAATAATAATTGACAAGCGCGATAATAAAAAAATTAAATGAACAAGCTTTAATAATATATTTTGTTCTTATGAAACGTGCCATTGCAAAATGTTATGGGAGGGAATAGGTTTGAAATAATCGTGGATATTAATTTACACTCTAGTATGCAATACAAACGAAAATTCAAAGTGTGCAGCTATTAGCTCGGTATTATCCTTTATTCGTAAGATACTGGAAGTTCTTACGAATAGAGGATAATACCGATTACCAGGTCTCACCACGTGGAGGTTGCTGCACACGAGACCCGGAAAGGGAGTCAGAACGAATGCAATATTCCTTCTGGCTCCCTTTCTTACAACGCAGAACTTATACTAATATACTACGCAAATACGTCGAGTAATTATCGCGGAGCAAAAGGGTGTGAATCGGAGAAGAAGTCTCCGATCCACGGGGACAAAAAGCGAATCAGGCAGAAGGCTCTGATTCTTTCAAAAAGACAAACTAAGCAAACCAGAGCAGAAGGCTCTGATTCTTTGAAAAAGGAAAACTAAGCAAATCAGAGCAGAAGGCTCTGGTTTGAGGGTACCGCGAGCAATGGTCGAGAGGAGTTCCGACTACAATACCAACTTCAACAACCACCTGCCGCCAGAGACGGACATGGGTGGGAAAATTTTACCGATGTGTGGTAAAGAGCGGACACAACGCGTCTCGACCCCCCCATTAATATACTAACTATCGCGAACTCCCGTACCAATAAATCTGGTACATACTACGTACGAACAAAGGTGTCCGACACAGTAGAAGACTGTGTCGGAGTAAAAAAAAAAACGAACAAACTGAATTTACGGCGATAATTACTCGACGTATGTACAACGACGACATACAATATTAATTATAGTATAAAATAAAGTATTAATGTGTAACACTACTTAAATATACACTGTTTACTTCTTTGTTGTGTGTCCACCTCTTCTTGATGTGTCCTCTTCGTCGACAATCAAAGACGTCCAGCTGTTGTATCCTAACTGGAACAGACTAATCATATTTAGACCCAACGAAAAACCCCGCACACGAGTGCGAATTACAACATGACCACCGAGACAAGACAACAATCCACACACGAGACCATACGAAAAACCAGCTGACGAGAACAAACGAGAAAACGAGCTCTCGAGAGCAAACCAGAAAAAGAGCTCTCGAGAGCAAACCAGAAAAAGAGCTCATGAGAGCCAAACCAACCCCGCACATGAGTACAACTGACCCACCTGTCTGGCTGGCTGGATGGATGAATGGATGGATAGATGGATAGATGGCTGGCTGTCTGGCTGTAGTAGTATAGCTGAAACAGACTAATAATAGTAATACACAACACATAATGCCGCACACTTGTGCGAATTCCTACTAGATCACAAGTACAGCTGACGAGAGAAAACCAGAAAACGAGAAAACGAGAAAACCAGAAGAACCAAAAAGCGAGAATACGAGAAAACCAGAAGAACCAAAAAACGAACTCACAAGAGTAAATTCGCCGAGCAGCTGACGTAAGCCTACCTACCACCAGCTCACGAAAGCCAAGCTAACCCCGCACACGAGTGCGGCCTGTCTAAACTATAGGCGATTCGGGTAGCCCCAGGGACGCGACTCCCCGTACTCGCTCAAGGCCCCACCCGTGAGCGAGCCCCTGAGGGAACTCCGATCGGAGGAATACCAATTTTCAACAAGATGTAAAAATTTTTCGAAGAAGAACTTGTGAAAGTTCCGATGTGAACAGTTTGGAAATCAGAAATTAGAATTGTCTTGTTCACTGACTGAGCAAGAACTTCAAAATAACGAACCGAAGGTGGCCAAGGGTAAACGAAGAAAGCATCGATGAACCCTTGGCCGACTACCAACTTAACTGAAAGTAAATTCATATTCCATTTAATGAAACATGTTTCTATATTTTGCAAGTCTTAAACTCTATCAAAAATAGTACTTGTGCAGCTATTAGCTCGACATTATTCTTTATTCGTAAGATACTAGAAGTTCTTACGAATAAAGAATAATGCCGATTGCCCAGGTCTCACCACGTGGAGGTTGCTGCACAAGAGACCCGGAAAGGGAGTCAGAACGAATGCAATATTCCTTCTGGCTCCCTTTCTTACAACGCCGAACTTATACTATTATACTACGCAAGTACGTCGAGTAATTATCGCGGAGCGAAAGGGTGTGAATCGAAGAAGAAGTCCTCGATTCACGGGGGACAAAAAGCGAATCAGGCTGAAGGCTCTGATTCTTTCAAGAAGTGAGAAAAACTAAGCAAACCAGAGCAGAAGGCTCTGGTTTGAGGGTAACGCGAGCAATGGTCGAGAGGAGTTCCGACTACAATACCAACTTCAACAACCACCTGCCGCCAGAGACGGACATGGGTGGAAAAATTTTACCGATGAGTGGTAAAGAGCGGACACAACGCGTCTCGACCCCCCCATTAATATATTATAAACTACCGCGAACTCCCGTACCAATAAATCTGGTACATACTACGTACGAGCAAAGGTGTCCGACACAGTAGAAGACTGTGTCGGAGTAAAAGAAAAAACGAACAAACTGAATTTACGGCGATAATTACTCGACGTGTATACAACGACGATATACAATTCTTAATAACTATCGCATAAAATAAAGTATTACTGGCTAACGCAACTTAACTATAACGGCGTTGTCTTCTTTGGCGAGTGTCCTCCTCTTCTTTGTGTAATCAGGACAAGAGAAGAGTCCGCATAGAAGACGAAGACGAGAAACCAGATGATGAGAACATACTAAAAAGGAGAAAACGAACTCACGAAAGCAAACCAAACCAAGTTCGCACACGTGTGCGGCTTGAACAAGCTATAGGCGATTCGGGTAGCCCCAGGGACGCGACTCCCCGTACTCGCTCAAGGCCCCACCCGTGAGCGAGCCCCTGAGGGAACTTTGATCGCAACTTACTTACCTTCTCACGTTGTCTTCTGCCAATCCTCCTCCTCTCATCTCCTCTTCTCCCATCTTCAGTCATCCTTCCTTCCTTCCTTCTTCTTCGAGTTGTCGGTTTCTGTTTCTGTTTCTGTATCTGTTTCTGGCTCTGTTTCTGTATCTGTTAACCGTCTCCGTTTCTGGGCCCGTTTCCGTTTCTGTGACTGTTTCTGTGTCTGTGACTGTTTCTGTTTCCGCTATCTGTGTCTATTGTATATGGTTTTGATATCTATTTGCATGTTTTAATGCGTTTAGTATCTTAGACTCATATACAATAGTTTCCGTTTCTGTTTCTGTTCCCGTTTCCGTTTCTGTTCCCGTTTCTGTATCTGTTTCTGTTTCTGACACCGTGTCTCCGTGATCCGTTTCTGTTTCCGTTTCTGTTTCCGGTACTGTTTCTGTTTCTGTTTTCCGACAACTCTCCTTTGGGATGTGCCCTCTTCCTTCTCTGTGCCCTCTTCGTTCGACCGTAAGGATGGATGGCTGGCTGGCTGGCTGGCTGGATGGATGGATGGATGGATGGATGGATGGTTGGATGGCTGGCTGGCTGGCTGAATGGATGGATGGTTGGCTGTCTGGTCGTAGTACTCCAGCTGAAACTGACTAATAATAGTTATACACAACACATAATGCCGCACACGTGTGCGAATTCCTACTGAACCACCAGTACAGCTGACGAGAGAGAACCAAAAAACGAGAAAACGAGAAAACGAGAAAAGAGAAAACATGAAAACAAAAAAACGAGAAAACCAGAAGAACCAGAAAATGAGAAAACCAGAAAACGAGAAATCCAGAAAACCAGAAAACGAGTTGACGAGAGTAAACAAGATGACCAGCTCACGAGAGCCAACATATCACCAGCTCACGAGAGCCAACATATCACCAGCTCACGAGAGCCAACATATCACCAGCTCACGAGAGCCAACGTATCACCAGCTCACGAGAGCCAACGTATCACCAGCTCACGAGAGCCAACATATCACCAGCTCACGAGAGCCAAACTAACCCCGCACACGAGTGCGGCCTGACAGAGCTATAGGCGATTCGGGTAGCCCCAGGGACGCGACTCCCCGTACTCGCTCAAGGCCCCACCTGTGAGCGAGCCCCTGAGGGAACTCCGATCGGAGGAATACCAATTTTCAACAAGATGTAAAAATTTTTGAAGAAGAACTTGTCAAAGTTCTGATGTGAACACTTATCACATCAGAAATTAAAATTGACTTGTTCACTGACTGAACGTGTACTTCGAAACAACGAACCGAAGGTGGCCAAGGGTAAACGAACGAAGCAATGATGTACCCTTGGCCAACTGCGAGCCAGCTCAAAGTAAATTCATATTCAATATAATGAAATATGTTCCTATATTTTGAAAGTTTTAAACTCTATCAAAAAGTGTACATGTGCAGCTATTAGCTCGGCATTATCCTTTATTCGTGAGATACTGAAAGTTCTTACGAATAAGGGATAATGCCGATTGCCCAGGTCTCACCACGTGGAGGTTGCTGCACAAGAGACCCGGAAAGGGAGTCAGAACGAATGCGATATTCCTTCTGGCTCCCTTTCTTACAACACCGAACTACCAAGTTACGCAAGTATGTCGAGTAATTATCGAGAAATTAGATAGGCAAAAGTGCGAATTTGACAAACAGAAGCAGGAAGAAAAACACAAGTCCAACATCAGAAATATAAATTCGTTTCGAACACTGAACTGTGAAAGTTTATTCTCTGATGGAAATTGCAATAAGAATATTGGAGGTAGACATTGAAAATGATTGTTCAGTGAAAACAGTTGAAAATGGAGAAAGGAACAAGCATACAAGAATATTTGAATTAAAACTCACCAGGGAACCTCTGGTCACTGCTGGTCCACTCCTGGTCCACCCCTGGTCCACCCCTGGTCTCCAAAGACCTCCTGGCACCCTCGGTACCGAAACCCGTCCGCCCCTGCCGACTCCGTCGTCCCGACTGCCTGACTGACTGACTGAGCGGTCTCGCTTAGCTGTCTCTCCCCACTCCTCTACCATCGCTCGATTCGATCGCCGAGTTAGTAATTATTGATAAATTTGTTATTTCTGGCTGTTCAATGTTTATAACAATTCCTTTTGCCAACGATGCCCACAACCACTCCCTTGACCATCTGACCACCTAATTTTTTTCGAAAAATATGCAATAGAACTCCAGATATAGAATAACATTTATAACATGAATATTCGCGCGCGTTAATTTATTCGATAGAATTCACAGAGAATTTTATTATTTCTGGCTGTTCAATGTTTATAACAATTCCTTTCGTCAACGATGTGAATCAGCACTCCCTTGAATATTTAACCATCTAATTTTTTAGTCAAAATATTCAATAGAACTCGAGACACAGAATAACTTTTAAACCATGAACATTCGCATTAATTTATTCAACATAAATACTACGATAAATTTATTGATTCTATCTGTTCAATGCCTATAATAATTCTTTTGCCATTTTAATTGTTTACAGTAAACTCTCCCTTACGCTGTTCTTCAACATATTTCCTTTTCCACAGATCGATTCTTCGAACATTTATGTATGAACAAGTGTATGGTAATAATTCTCGTTTATGAAATACTTTGAAAGTAGAAATTGAGGTATCTCATATAAAATTTAAAGTCGGAATCGGTGATTTTCCGAAAATTATGCTTCAATGCTTTCTTAATATTTCTAGGAATCTTTTGTCCTTGAGTTTTGCATTTAATATTGTAAATCTTAAATAACGAACACTGAAACATCGTCTGTTAATAACACAGAGTCTCTGTGATAACATTTGATGATAACCGATATGGTTTTCGCGATGATTGGCCTTTTCATCGACGGGAATATCTTCAGTGGTCTTTAATTGAGACAAAAATGCCCATTCCAGCTCTGGAAACAAAAAACACATTGAATAATATTGATCTGCTTCTATGCTTCATTTGTGCTAATATAATGCGGCAATATTATCTGGCTTCCTCAGACACACACCTTTCGTGTTGCAACTGCATGTAGTTCACCAGCTGACCGTTCGATTTCGATGGAGTTCGCTATCGTACAAGGGCCTTTTCTACAGAAAAATGCATTTCATGCAGTGTTCCGATTACAACCACAGTTTTTCGTGCATGCGCGGCGATTTCAGCCTCAGTAACGCAACCTTCTCGATTAAAATGGGCTACCTTGAGCACCCCGTAGAATTTAAATAAATTATTAGTATATACACTTAATTTAAAGTATACAATCTTCCAGCGTAAATAATTTTATTAAACGTTCATGTAAATATTCGTTGACTCGTTCAAAAATTGTTGCAATTAAAAAATTTCTTATGCAGATATAAAGATGTTAAAAGTCGCTTGAAGTCCTTGAAGTCAGTCTCGTGATACAGTAGTCGAAATCAACATTCTTACTCGGACAGTTGATACATACCTTCGCGCGATATAATTTATAGTGGTTGCATGTTTCCTTCATTCCGTGGTTACTCGTGATAAATTAAAATTGTCGGGAAAATGTCAGTTTATTCGATAGACTCGCTGGAGGGTTCGAACAACATCACTATTTACAACAGCAATTCTTCGCGCAATGAGAATGACAGTTTTAACATAGCGTCAATCACGCACTTAACCAACGCGCCTCGTGACGGTGCACCGCTTCGTTCGAAACCAACCGATGCATTTAATCATAATCGGAAGCGAGGCAAGTGAAAATATCACGATTTTGCAAATATCGTTTCTACTAATTATGTAATTAACTTTGCGATCGGTAAATTCACAGAAGAAGACAACGAGAAACGGGACGTCACGGATCGACTGAAGAACAACGTAAGACAGTCTCTCCTGAAATTGTCACAAGTATTCGTATTTTATATAAAATTATACTGGGCGAGGCACTTATAATCAGAGTTGGGCATTAATCAATTAAAATGTCAATTATTACTCAATTATCCGATTGACGATTACAATTGACAAGAATATAATCGTTAACCGCAATTACTGGTTTATAATAATATTAATTTTCCCGACTCGTCCGAACAACCAACAGATTCCCGATATTTCTGGTTCTCGCACACCCCTAGTTATAGTGAAAGCGATACGCAGATGGAGTTCAGTAACTAGCACGAACTAGTTATCGTTCATGGAAGGTCTATTAGAAATGTTACGAAACACATCGGCACTAAAAAAATAGGGTTTAAAAAATTCTACTCGCACTTTCTAATACCTATTCTATTTCCGTTGTGAGAATGTTCGATTCGAATGTCGAGTCGGGCGAAAGTGACATTATTCCGTAGAAAATCCCAGCATATCTGTGGGTTAGGAGAGGAAACAGAGAAATCTTTCTTCACGCACGAAACTCTCTTCTGTCTTTCAGAACGTAAGCAGCTTAAAGCAGGAAGAAGCAAGCAGCCTGAGCAAGAGGGTGGCGTCGGATTGTCGCAAACGTTCCTCGAAACATTTTCCGACGAAGCGAACTTGTTCTAGGGAAACCTCGACGCCTATGAAGCCGGATAAGAAGCTGGGCAACGTGGTTGCCCCGAGGATCCAGCAGGCGAGGAAGCCGCGTTCCTATTTGGAGCTTTATCGCCGGCGATTCAGTTAGTCCGAAACGAGATGACGTTCTTTCTTCTTGGCTGGTGACCGACGCGAAGTTCCGCGGCGTCCCCGTGGCCGCGGGGGGTGGGACGCGTTTATGCGGAGATGCTCGAAAACGGTACCGGAACGACGCAATTTTCTCCGAGGACGTTTACTTTGGCCGTGATTAGATGTCGTTTCCACGCCGGTGATATATATACCGACACGGCGAAGGGGCGCGGGGATTGAAACGCACGGCAACCCCCATAGGACGGTCCTTTTTGTTTGCTCCCTACCCTCTGCTCGCTTGTTTGCTGACGCTGCCCTATTCTACTTTATTGTTATTTGGACGCGTCGAATCTTTCTGTAATTTGAAACCGACCCGCGTCTCCTGGCCAGCTTCACCAGAAAACGAATTCTTTCCGGAATTACAAGTATCTTTAAAATCCTTCACCGCAAGATGTTACAGGAACTTTTCCTACGCATCTTTTCACCCTTCGCTGCACAGTGTATCGTATCTGATACACAGTTGACAAATCTGGTATATAAATTTACTATATTAACACTAGAACCACCGAGCACTAAACGCACTTGGCATACATTGCCTTCTAATAATGACAATATGGCATTTATTTAGATTTCGTACACGGGATATTTAAATATGTACTTCAATACAGAAGTATACTAAAGAAATTTCTGAAAAAAACATATTTATACTTTTAATATTTCTAATCGACAAAAAATTCGCATCAGCTCGTTGAAAGGGTGAGAAATTCCGGTATCGTTTGGTAAAGGTTAAACTCGATACGAAGAGTCGCACGCGTCAGTTTCCCGCGGAACCAATCATACGATCTCTAGGCAAAGTCCCTCGGCGGCGTGCGATCGTGGAAACTAATTTGAAAGGGATTCGGTCCGTGTGGAAAAACGCGACGGAAACGTTGCATCTACTGTTTCTCGTTGCTCGCAGGTGAGCCACAGTACAATGCCCGATCCCCGGAGGGTTCCACCCTGTCGGTTTTTGGAGACAGCCAACAAGAGCAGCACACTGACGAGGATACGTGTTTACCGGGCACCCCCGGGGACGATCGCAGCGAGCTCAGTTTTTACCGGCGTCTAATCAAGGGATTCACCGATTGCACGGTCGCAACCGTTCGATCCTCCGGAACCTTACATCAACACGTGTCAGAAGACACGAACACCTCCCATAGCCAACACGCGGTTAAAGGAGATGCGATCAGCAATAAATCGAAGAGGATCGGGTACAGACCGTACACCATCGAGGAGTACAAGACCTTGCCGATACCGAACCTGGATCGATCTCTTGGGCCCGATAAAGTGGAAACGCAAGCGAAGGTGGGATTGTATATTCTTGTCTTTTTCTTTCCATCGATCGCGACACTTGCTATCGTGCAGGGTAACTGTAACGACTGCGGTATCATGCTTCCATCGTACTTTATTTTATTACTATTGCTAATTTATCATGAAATAATAATATGTCGAAGTGTTTTATGGAAGAATTATGTCTTTTGCACATCTACCTATATATTTATATGTATATGTAGGTATTTTTTAAATTTTCAATGTAGGCCCACATAAAAAAGTTTTAAAACGCAACGTTTAGTATTTTTTTCTACAATCCCGATCAATCGCAATTGTTGAAAAATTTTTTTCTTCACATCTTGTAGCAAACTAATTGCTCCAGGTTCTCAAAAAATTTCAAACCGTGTAGTACAATATCTCTAAATCTCCAATCTACAGAATCACTGTATACATTTTCTTCATCTTTTTGTGATTCTGGCTGTGCGTTATATTGTTCCACAAAAATATGCTAAGACTGTGTGGAACGAAGGGACTTCCCAGTTGCCAGGTATCTCGATTGCGAGTCAATCCACACGCCTCCATCGTTTTCCAAAGCTGTACTCCTCCGAGGAATTCGTCATCGAGCACGATAGAGTCGTGAGTTCGACGAATTGTTTTCATGAAGTCGGATGAAATGCCGCTCTTGCCAGACAGCATTCTAGGCGACGCAACGTGGCGCGACAGCGTGCCGGCGGGAAGGTTGCTACGCTGAGAAAATAGTTGTCGCCGTCATACTCGCAGACACAGTAAATTCCAGGAGCCTTTGAACTAAATACCCTGGCGAGATGGTTTCTTAATTTTTGCTGAATTCAAACCTGAGAATGAATGCGATTACTTTGCCATGCTCGTGCGCACAACAAACTGGGATTAAAATCGAAGTATTGAATCAATAAATAATCAATTATGATTGATTGACAATATTGCAAAATAGCTATTAGATTAAGAATTGATCGACACGGTTGGGCCGAAAGCATTAATTTAAAAATATTGAATCGAATATTGAAGTTGTTCAGTACCTCTTGTATGCGAAACGAGAACCTTGGTTATCTTTTGATAGATCTACGTCCTAGTTAGCTGGCTGGCATGACTGATATTAGTCTTCATGTAATTAGAAGTGTTATGTTCTTTTTGCTAAATACCCTTTAGCAGATCCCACAAGAAAAAACATAAAATGGTATTGAATCTAAACCCTTGGTAGAAAATGAATGCTATTTGGTGTACTTCTCATTTAAGGTTTAGTACGAATCATAGTACAATTCTGTTTACCTGGATACGCCCGCTCTTTAATTATCATGGGAATTTGTGGTCTTCCGCGTTTCCTCTCGCATTCCCCGAGGCACACAGGAATCTTTTTCACTTAAATTTAGAAGCTTTGTTCAAACAATTGCCGAGAATTGTATTTATTGTTACGACGTTGTTTACTCGAACGTTACACACCTGCAAAATTAAACGGGGCACGTGGACACGTGCATTGTTACCTTCTTAGGAGGTGTTTGCCTCTATAACTTAATCAAACAAATGCGACATTGGTGTAACAAAATGTGAAAGTAAGGCAATTAACCCTCCGTATACTGTACCGGAGTCTATTTTGTCCGGGAACATACAAATTGTCATTTGGGTACTCGATTTGTGACAACTATACTAACTGTATAGTTGTTTCACATCGTCAAAAGTAAATTTTTAACCCTTCTCACTCGAATCTGAGGCGCCACTAAAAATTGCTGTAACGTTATTCAAAATATTGTTTACAATACTAAATATGTGGGTATCAATTATGGTAATCAATTACAAAACTTATTTAAAGGCAATTTTGCAAATTACCACATTAACTTCAACGTTTCGATCTGACTTTAGATCATTTTTAAGAAATAATTGCGTCTGCAAATTATTATATGTTATGATATTATGCAAATTATTATATGTTCACATAATACATGTCCTTTTCTACATTCGATCTAGAACTGTACGATCTAGTAAACAGTATGGACCGGACGGTTTTCCTTAGATCGAACCTTTACATTAATCTTCATAAAATACTATTTAACCCTTAAATGCACGATATTTTGTTTACAGTTTCTATTTATGCCTATGTATTCTATTAAGCAGTATCTATTTCCCAACACAATGCATTTAAGGGTTAAATATATTATCATATAATAAAATGTAACGTATTGATTCAGTGAAGAAACAGAATTTCGAGAAACGTTTCATCGGGAGGTGTGAAAAAAATTCGATACTTAGGGCGATAACGCGGTCTGTGTCAATAGTGGAAATAATTCGAGTGGTATGTAATTACAATGAACATTTCAAACCACCGAAGGATCACGTTTCAGGAAGGTAAACGAGCGGTGGATAAGGTGCACGTAGGTTCGCGGCGCAAGGACGGGGAGATCCGTAACTCGTATCCGAGAGAAAAATGCGGACTTTATCCATGTCCGTTTCTTATAGCCGTACATTTGTCGTACATTCTCTCGCTATTATCCAGGATTACTGAGTAACTCGGTACGAGCGTAGATAAGTACACCGATATACGGGAATAAATTTGTTCCCGGGTGGACGCGCCGTCGCGGACAGTTTAAATGAAACACCGGTGCCGTGGCCGCCGCTGGGAGGGATGGAGGGGTTGGTAGGGGCAACAGAGGTATACCATAATGCCCATAATTATACTGACTCTTGAGAGGTTGCATTAATATTGCCCGCGGTTTAACTCGCTGTGATGTTAACTATACGGACGTGCATTAACGGTGCGGTTTCGCGGTGGAGTGACACGACGCGCGTAGGGTTGAAACGAAGAAAACCGAGCAGAGGAACGGCAGTGAAATAGGCAGGGGGCCAATAAAAGACGGTGGAATGATTGGACGGGCTACCCAATCCTCTCCGTCGATTTATCTAACTTTGAATGCTATATTTCACGTTCCTTCAACGCCTCCACTGCTCCCTATAATTCTCGTCCGTCAAATGCTTTCATAACTGCAACACACGTGATGGTTTTCATAAGAAACTGAACACGAGTAATTTCTTTCTATTGTTCGTTGACAACATGTACAGACACTTTTATTTTTGCTAACTCTAACACAATTTTTTATATATATATATCTTTATGCTGTTCTTTAATAGTTTGCTCATTTAACCCTTCGCTGTCCAGAGTTGGGCAAAAATTTAATCAACGATTGACGAATAAATTTCTAGTTTAATCGTTAATCGCAATTAATAATTACACTCCTATTTCAGTCGTTAATTGTGGTTAACGATTACATTCTTTTTTTTCAATTCTAATCGTCAATCGGGTAATTGATCACACAGAGTTGTGTTGAACGTTAATAAAGTCATCATTCTGAATAACTTTTTCCTTTAACGTTAGACGTGGCATGATTTCGTATAAAATCCACGAAGACTATTAAAGTTTGCGATCTTCATAGGAAAATGCCCCTTTAACGAACGCATTCTTTCCTTTGCGAACCTGGTAGCACTGATCGTTAGCCTTGAACCGTTCCATTCGCGAAGGGTTAAAACATGTTAAAAGGGTTAAAGTATTCAAGGCCTCCCGCGACGCATCGAGTGCCTAACTCTTTCGCCGGATACGATTTCGTCGTTCCATCGCGTCCTTTTGTTCTTCCAATCTATCTATTCGCCCACACCCTCCGCCCCTATCTCTCGCCAAGTTCATTCTTTCCTCTTGCGCCCTTCGTGTCGCCCTCTTTCCAAGAGCATTTGCATAATCTACTTTGTGCCGGATTCAGCCGGGGTGGAGTTGGCACTCCACGATTTTCGGTGTAGCTCGATCGATCTATCTTACTACACTTTTAACAGGGCGAACAACGCGCGTCCGTTCCTCCCGTCGAGCGGCGGCAGGTACAAGTGGAACTTTAAGTGGAGTCGCCCCCTTAAAGGGGTATTCTAGTGTAACAGGTCCAAAAAATCCATATCTTTTTGCACACGAGGCATGTCTGAAAAGTAATGAGACAGATATCGATTCTCGGAGGTCCATCATGGCAATAATGCGTCGACGCCATTTAAAGAATCATTTAAATTTAAATTAATTTAAAGAATATCCGAAGGAAATAAAAACAAAGCAGCATGGACTGAGTACTAACTTAGTTTGTGTTGAATGTTTGATGGAAAAAGTGAAGCCATGTTTATTTTGCATGTAAATGTGAAATGTGTTGTAACAGGGATTTGTAATCCGTGTTAATTGAAATTATATTTTAACTGAACTACACGTGTTCCGCTAGTTGCATTGCAAAGAATCAATTACTGATGAATCAAATCAAGAAGTAAGGTGAAGCTAACGTTATTTAGGTCTAAACGCTAATGAAATAAATAAAAAATGGATACAAAATTGGTACAGGTAACGTGTTAAACGTTGATCGAACAGTGCACAGGACTTGCAGAAAAGCGAATAGTTGCGCGAGTGTTAACGATTAGCGACGGGTTCGCGAGCGAGCAGTCTCGGGCGTGTTCGGATACGAAGGAAAAGTTCGAGCTCTCACGTTTCGAGACGTTCGAACGCGTTCGAACTTTCGAGCCTCCGAGGCTTGAAAGTGAGCTATCGATAGTCTGCTTTCGCCGTAGTTCCAAGGACTGAGTATACGACCTAGACTCGGCCGCTTCAAGCCTCGGAAGCTTCAAAGTTCGTACTTGTTTGAATTCGCGTAAAGAGTTCGAACTTTATCACGAGTTCGCATGCTTTTCTGGGTTTCAACTTTTCGTCATACCCGTAATACTACGTATACGATATCGAACACGTTGGAACAGAGAGAGGATCACTCGCATAGTGGTCAATTTTTGCCCGAAAACATGGAGAAAATTCAGATCTTTATTCATTACATGGTATAAAAATATTTATGATTTAATCCTTTGTAAAAAATGTCCCGAGTGTCATACTTTGTCGCAGTTACGAGATCGTATTTTCATTTATTATTACGAGTAACCTTGTAAATTATAATTATTTGGAAAATCTTTTTTGCATATCATTTCGTAAACCAATGCTTCTAATTGATTATAAAAAATCAGGACGTTTGGTACAGTTATAAAAAAAGTTATTCTGTTTTAAAGGGCGTACGAATACCTTTTACCCTCGTTGTATAAAGAAAGAAAAGAATTTTCACTAGAATACACTTTGTCTTTTTTTCCAAATCCAAAATTTGCGATAACGGCTGTAGTGGATATTGAAATATTTAAAATTTTCTCTCCTGTTACTTTTGACCCCGGTCCGCTGTCTTAATTAGATTTCATGAATTGAAAACTGTTTTGTTCAATCTCGTCCACGTTTTAGGTGAAATTGACTACCATGCACCGCATCGTTAGTTGCGGAAGCGGAAACACGTAGGGGATGAGACGGCCGATGGGGGTGGAGCGTGAGCGTCGCACGACTCCGTAAAAAGTAAATAAAGCCCGCGGCGTAACCCGCGCGAAACCCCCGGTGTGTTTAGACTGCGGAAGTTTCGTCGAAGCGTTGCTGGGTTCAGGGATTGTTTGTTGTTGCAGAGAGAGTGGCTAATGCGGCGAAGGTCATACGGGAACTCGGTTAGCGCGCATAATCGCCAGCGGATAGTGCTCCAGGCGCAGAAGATGAAGGTACGTGTCAGAGCGCTCGGTTTTGGTGCACGCCGAAAGGGTGAACGGTGCGCACTGACCGCTGTAGTTTCGCGGAGAACGATAGCAAGAAGCAGACTTTACTATTCGACCTCCGAATATTTTTCGGGACACCCCATGGGATTCTTTTTTTTTTTTATTTTGGAAATCTCATATGAGATTTATTACAACATATAATGCTTAGTACAGAGTATCACAGAACAGAGTATTAGTACAGGGTATATTGTATGGTATAACAAAAATATTATTTACAATATAAAAATCAAAAATCCTTAGGCACGTAGGTTACACTGCCATAGAACATGATTAAGCGTTTCCTGCTCCTGGTTACATTTACAATTGGGATTATCGATGATGCCAATGCGAGCAAGTGAAGCAGCCATATGGTAATGGTCCGCCCTGCATCGATTAATTGTAACAATACATTGTCTTGTTAGCTTTTTATGCCCAAACCAAGGCGAACGAATATCTTTATAGAATCGTTGAAAATAAGCTTTACCCTTATGGAGCCCTTGATCTTTTATTGTTTTAACTGAATTTAAAATTGCATCCTTCTCAAAAGTTTCGGATGAGTCAGCAAATGGAATCTTAGAGACCTTCAAAGAGCTGGCAACAGTAGCTTCTTTAGCTAGGGCATCAACCCTCTCGTACCCCATGGGATTGTGACAGTATTTAAAAAAATAATCTATGATAATTTTTTGGAAGAGGAGAGAATAGTATGAAAGAAAGAAAATGTGAGAAGAGTGGGGGCTGATCAATTTAACTGCGACGATTCTGGATGAGTGAGATTGAACGATGTCGGGATTCTATCGAAAAATACCAAATACGATTAATACAAATGGCTGTCAAATCAAAACTAACGTATCAACCGTATGTATGGTGTCGTTTAATTGATGACAGTATACTATAGTAACGCCAACTTCCCTCAGCAACGCCCGTATTGATCCACGCTCGTATATGTATACATATATAATACTAAAGAAAATTTTTTTTGGAAATTTTAAAATTGCGAACTCTTTCTTCGATGACCATGTACTTTATTTGTATATATCAGATGATTGCGTAATAAGTTAGTGCCCGATTTGAAAATAAAATTGAATGGTTAAATTTTACAGATTGGTAAAAATTTGGTTAAATTAAAATTGAAAAATGGTTAAATTTTCTACAATTAGAATAGATTAGTGACTGTATGTATAGTTTATTAATGATGTTGTATTCTTTAAAATTTAACATGCGGCACATTAAATGTATTCTTTAAAATGTGGCACATTTTCGCGTCGTTCGATCGTGCGAAAATTTTGCATAGATTATTTTGTTTCGATAATGTCACAATTCTGGGGAGTGTCCCGGAAAAAATTCGAAATTTTTTCCACCAAAAGTAAATAGATTTTACCCTAACGTGCATATTAAAAGTATCGTTCTTCGCATAAATCTAATAGTAAGTAAAATTTAATAACAGCCTGAAGATACATTTTTCAGTTTTTCATTTCTGCAATGTTTGCTTGTATGAATTATGTAAAAAGGGTATGCTGGAGAATATTCTTCGGACTTGCCTTTCTACATATTTTAAGTGTACCTTAAGCTGTGAAACGTTTCTTTGATACGTTTGTTTTATAAACGTATCTTGATATCGTCATTTCACTAATTTATTATAGTTCTAACAACTTGATCATTCTCTGTACCGCAAATGACGATTGAACGATTAACAAACTTGATTCTTTCGAACCTATTGCTTGGCCGTTTCTTGGATGTTTCAAACTTCTAATCGATCGACGCAGTCCGCGCGAGAAAATATTACGGGAGTGCTCGAAAATGTCGATACAGACAGCGGAAAGCAATTTCAATGTGTAACAACTTTGTAAAATCCGACACGAATCCCCGGAATCGGAACGGCAAAAGTTCCCTTCGATCCTGGTACGCAGCGTGAATTCGTTAAAACGCGGATAGGATAATCGGTCGTGCTCGCGGCGCTCGTGAATCGGAATCAAGTGTCGGCTCCAGGAAGTGTAACATAATACCGCGGTAGAGCACAAAAAAAAAAATTGGTAAAAACGAGAAAAAAGAAAAGGACAGAAACGATAGCCGAGACGTAGCTGGGCGGACGTATTATCGTCGTCCAGCATTCGGTCGATACTTAATTGCCAATTAGGCAATGCAAAGAGGCGCCGCGCCGTGACGGGAACTGGTTCGTTTTACTCGTTCCGCGCGGAGAAAGTCAACTCTCAGTAATGGCCCATCGGAAGATTTATAAATGAAATTAATTACGTAGGCACCACTTTCCTGTTAACAATGCCGTGAATAATCTTCCCTTTTTTTTCCTATTCGCCACGCGTTTCATTTTCCCTCTTGACGACGTGTTTTATGCACCCGCCTTCGTTACCTCTTCGTTACGTGGTAATCCCATGAACGTCGCGAGGATCTCGCTGTAGACTCCTTAAAATTACCATCTACCTAGTTTTCAAAACGTGAAGAACGTGGAAAACCGTGTTATCCTATTGTGCGAGGGTCAGTCAAAAAGTTTCATTCGCTTGGTACCTACTTTTTTTTCGTATGAAAGATATCTCGGCGAAACTTGGCAAAAACAATGTTTAATACGTCTACTCTGAAGTTGTATCAATTGCTCCAATGTTACAGTAACTTTTCATTCGTTACCAATCACAAACGCATAGCATGCCCGCTGGGAGTTACGTCCCAATTCGAGATCCGTGCTGCGATTCGTTTTCTCTGAATAAAAAAACTGTTCCTGTTCTGAAAGTTATGGTCAGTTTTGTAACGCTTAAGGTTTCAACAATATATCCGTCCTATAATTACAAAACAATGATGAGAATATAAAACATAAATCCGTATATATTAAATAATTTGAATAAAGTGTCCAGAATTAATTCCATTAATGTAGGTTCGCGTTACCCGACAACATTAAGCATGCAAATTACAAAGAGGATTTTTAGGACTATCTAATAAACACATAAGTAAAATTATAAAATAATGAACGCGACGTTCGTCATTATGATAGATTCATTTCGACGAATAATAACAATATTATTCCGGCAAGGAAAGCCTGTGAGCCATACTGCGTCGTCTTGTCCGTGCAATGTTAATAAATAAATTTCCAAGCTGCCGCAAGCTAAATACAATTTCGCTGGAAAATCAAGGGCCGCGCGCTTCATGAATTGACGTTGATTCAAAGTACATGCCATCGGATGCAAGCGCAGCGTGTATGCTCGCAGTCTCCACAAACGAAATCAAATTTCCTCGATAACAACACCTGGACGTTGGAAAAGGCGACTGGATGCAGGTGTAAACGCGTTTCACGGTTTATTAATAAAGGCGCCTTTATCAGGCAGTTGTTGGTAGTAGCCCGATACGGAAAATTAGTCCTTACCCGTTAGCCGTGAGTCGGATCTAATGATAAGATTGGAGAGTAAGGGCGGAGCGGTGGAAAAGGACGAAGGATGCCAGGCGCGGATGCCGGTGGCCGAAGTGGAGACTGGTATCCGAACCTAAATTCAATTATATGCACAAAGCGAGGACTGCGGTCCGCAACTACCACAAGGACAGACAGAAATTGAGGATACGAAGGGGTGGGCCTCGGCAAGTAGGAGGACGAGGAGCAAGGGAGGGAGGCAAAGAGGTAAGGGCGGACACAGAAATTCTCTACACGTGGATAAACCTACGTTACATCTCGGAAAAGGGGACAGGGTCCCGTGACTTGCCTACCGCCACCGGAATTAGATTTTGCTTACTTTCGTGCTTGCGAGGGAGAGTAGCCTCCGTTTGTATCCTCATCTGTCTGTTCCCTCGGTGTCGATAATCGCGGCCTGAATTTCAACGAGTTACGCCCTTTATGCATATTTGCCTCCCTCTCTCCCCCCCCCCCCTCTCCTCCCTACCTTCCCAGCGAACTTTCTTTGTTCGGCCGGTTGCGTCGATGCGCCGGTCGCCGCAAAACAATTTTCAAAGGAATTCGGGAATATGGCTTGCTTTCACGGGGCTCCCTACACGGGAAATTTGCGGGGAAACTATTCCGAAATAATCTCGAGTGCTCGAGCACCGCGTCCCGTGTGATTTTTAAAGAAACAATTGGGGTCTCGGCTGTGGTAATATTTGTCAAGCTTTTACCTCCGGTCTCGCGTCGCGACGCCGCGATTTTTCTGTACAATAGCGTTTAATGTTAAGGGTCCTCGGGACCGTGCATATTTATACGTGCCTCTTCCTCTCGTCACTCGTTTTTCTCCTGTTACTCGAGAATATTATTTAGTCAGACTTCTCAGCTATCGATTTCTTTGTATCCACAGTCGCTGCACACCACTCTTCAGAAATGCTCTCTGCCTCCTTTGAAGGATAAGGAAGTCGGCGTAAAGGTAAATCAAGAGTTCTTACCCTCTCTCAAACGCTCGACGATCATCCATTCCCTGATATCCTCTCGCACGATTGTCCGAAAAGTGGATTTTCCGGTATTCTCTGATATACTTTTCAACTACCCCGACAGTCTCCGCGCTTTGAGACGTATCCGACATTGCTCGGTCATCAATGATCGGCTTCATTGTACATTCGTGTGAATTGTCAAAGAGAACAAAAATTTGCTGCAGCGCACACTGTCGCGAAATGCCTGTTCTTCTGAACAGAATTCAATAACTTTTGTTCCGTTTACGATAGAGACATGAAACAAAGTGGAGTTTTTTCTTTATATTGAAAGCAACCTCAATACGATATTATTATAAATATGGTAATTTAGTTAAACATTGTATAACGATATTTATAAACAAAATTTTGTTTCATTGCTGGTTTTCGAGAGAGCTTTTTGTTGCATCAGATCATTCGAGGTTGTACAAGGTTCACTGACCTACGAATTAGATGAATACTTCGAACGTATCTTTAAATGCTATAAAAAAGAACGTAGTTACATTATTATTATTATAACAAATTATGCACCAATGCAATTATGCAGTAGTTACATTATTATTATTACAAATTATTCAGTTATACAGTTATGCAATTATGCAGTAGTTCCATTATTATTGTAAAATAATACAGTATTCACGCAATAATGATTTTAAGAAAATTCTATCGATAATCGATACATCGTTAAGTATTAATAGTATATCGATTACCAATGCGAATTTCATTGCGTGTAATACTGTCTCCCAAAGATTGTGTTTTACGTGTTTGTTCGGTAACGTTGCAGACGCAAGACGATTCAATATCTTCGACAATATTCGAAGACGAGGATGCTGTCTCGCAAAATGGGGGTACAAACTGTAGCAAGTATTCCAAAGGGGATGTCGACGTTGGCAAAATATCCTCGTCGGAGAAATGTAAAAAATTCCAGCGGGACCAGGCGCCGAGCTTCAGCTTTCTGTTAAACTCGCGTGAAAATTCTTATTTGGAATCCCTAAGGCAGCGTCACCTTTACGAGAAGGAGATGGTGGACCGTATTATAACTCAAACAGTATGCCCTTGACTATACGCATGTATCACCAGGAATTTCGAGCATAATTCAGTTCCCGATTAAAAGAGAATTGTATGCGACGTGCATTTATAATCGATCCTACAGCACACCCTAATTAATCAAGCTTTTCGAACAATATACATACCGTATATCGAAATATATTGAAAATATGGTATTGAATAAATCTGTGAATAGATATCTGCATTCTAGCTTTAACTACTACTTTAATAAATTACTGCATCAAATAAAATATTCTATTTTTAAAGTTGTGCACATGCTTTAAAATAAATAAGAATTATTTACTTTAATACTATTTCAAATAGTATTTCATCGAGCTCTGGCTGCTACCTATTTTTAAATTCGCACTCCACTAAAAATAAGCAAATGCACATCATCTACCAACTCGTCCATCTGCATTAACTCCGGCGGAGCACCCTGTTAAGCGTCTCAAACTATTAATTACATTAAACAGCCGGTGATTTACATTTCCCTGGGACGAAACGAGAGGGCTGAATATTTAAAGCCGTTATCGAATTATTTGCATAAATTGGCTTCGTTCTGGCCTCCCGTTCCTCGGTCACCGTCTTTTTACCGTGAAGCCAAGTTTCTTGCTCTGGGATCTCCGAAGATATCGAATCGTATTTCTCGGTGGCCGATTATCGCGTCGCCTTGGCCGGTGGTTGGTCCGCGACAAGGAGTTTCGTCTTGCTCCCGCACCGTTGAGATTAGTTGGATGATGAAATATTTAAACTTAATTCCATCGAGGTGACTTATTCAGGGAATGTTATCTTGGGATCTGTTCCGAGTGTGGCACGGCCGTCGGTGTTTGGTCGTCAGCGTAGATTCCAGCCGTCGCGACGGTTACACGTCCGGTCACGCATGACTACGTACACTTTTCCACTCATGCAGACAACTGTACGGCACACCAGGGAGCTAGCATGAGCCCAGCTAACCTGTCTCGGCAAATTCACGAATTATTCAACGGTTTTTGACGTTTCCGGCACCGAGCGCAGCTCGTCTACCGATCTTCCAGGAGCTTTAAGTCTCGCGGAGGATTCACCAAGCGGACGTAACCAGCGGAGACCATTTTTATCCGCGATCATCCGCGGATTATCCGCGGGGAAAGTATTTAAAGGTCTCGGAGATTAAGGACTGACAGCTTTGTCTCCCCCCTTTCGCCCTGTTTTCCTTGGTATGTATCACAGCCCGGCTGCATCCATGAATAGTTTGAGAAACGTTGCTAATACAGTAGGACCTCGATTAACCAGATTGATCGGGAGAAAAAGAACACGGACGAATTAAGGCCCGATGGATAATCGAGACCCGACGGACATAATTAAAATGTACACTGCATTTTCTATTTTTTAACATTTCTTTCCCTTCATAATATGTGTAATCATATTTAAGGGAGTAGACTCCTTTTTCCAGGCGTCCTCATTCCTAGATAATAAAAAAAATAGAGAGTAAACAGTATGAGCAATAGTAAAAAGTAGGAATAATCGTAATAAAATTTACATTGCATTATTTGTTTCGCTAAACATACCTTCTCAACTAAAAAAGAAGATATTAAATAAATAGGGGAAGAACCA
This sequence comes from Lasioglossum morio, assembly GCA_916610235.2. Taxonomy (NCBI): domain Eukaryota; kingdom Metazoa; phylum Arthropoda; class Insecta; order Hymenoptera; family Halictidae; genus Lasioglossum; species Lasioglossum morio. Next base: position 14,319,996 of record OU744334.1, read on the forward strand.
AATACGTATAAAAAACCGTTTTATTTAGATTTTTCTTTCTCCGATGTCGAGTCACGCTTGAAAAAGAAGTGCAAACGGTTAAGGGTTAATAAGTGTACCGAGTTTGGAATTACAATGCTGAATACATAATTTTTATAAAGTTTTTAATAACCGCCTGTTTAAGCATTAAACACGCCGAATAATTATCAATTTATCGTCCATAATGGTTTCGCGCGAAATACTTTGCAGTCGATCAAAGGTGTAACCCTCATTTAGAATTGCCAGTTGAATTTTCATGTGGTTATTGAATTTCCGCGCTGCGTGGCGTTGTTATCGAGCTCTCAAGTTTTAACGTGTTATTTTAGTGATACCGAAACGTTAAACGAACGAACACGATAACACCTGTTCATTGTTTCACAGCGGTTTAAACGACGCACTGATGCTGGATGGAAGTTCAACTGGATACGGATGAAATTTTGTTCGTCAGAGTATAAATGCATGGATAGATCCTATTGATATCAAATTTCAAGCGTTTTGTGTCGACTATTAATCAGTCGATGCTTGAAATTGAATGTTTCAGAAATCATTTCCCAGTCTGGATGATCACGAGGTGCGGTTGGGGGTTTAAAAGTTCAGCTTGAAGTTATAATAATTTTTGTATCTTCAATCTATGTTTTTTTTTTTAATTTTAAAGTTACGGACACGCCCATATTTAGAAATATTGTTTCTAGAGTTAATTTACCTGTTACAGGCTGAACAGAAAAGCATCAAGAAATTATAATCCATCTGTTTAATTGTACGAAGTACGTTTTCTAAGTCAAGTTCGTCTCCAAATAAATATAAAACTGAAACAGAAATAAAATAATTTTATTAAAGCGGACACATAGACTTTAAGAATTTATAATATGGTTTAATAATGTACACGCATTAGGGTGTACATTTAAAGACAATATTATTGTGTCATTTGTAAAACAATTGGCCTGAAACTTTGTGACTTTTACTATACTTTAATACGAACTACAATAAAACGCACTTTATACAAACGTATCAACAAAGTTCATTTAGAAGCGAAAAAATAATCGAATAAATATATAGCTGGTGTTATTTAGTTGGGGTTAGTGACCTCGAAATGCTACTTCGTAGAACGGGCCAACTAGTTACAACGCTTCACTGAGTTTAATTGTTAATCGCGATTAACGATCGAAGTAGAAATTCATTCGTCAAGCGTTGATTAAATTTTTTTCGGAACTCCGGCAGCGTGACAGTGGGTGTGCATCGCGAAAAAATTAGCAGCGCGTTGCTCGTGGATTTATAGCGGCTGGATTAAGATTGACCACGGAGGACCGTGAGAAAATAATCGATTTTCGGTGTCCGCGTCTGCGCGGCCGCAAACTGCGGTGCTCAGAGCCTCTAGCGGCATTGATAGGTAGTTGGCCGGGCTGTCACTGATTCGGCATAGGCGTAAACAAAACGCGGGCATTTTTTGTTCTGTGAAAAGATCCGGGCTTCGTGAAAATTCCGGTGGCGGTTGGGCGTGGTCGTTGTGATCGTGTCGGTGCAGGTGCGTGGGTGCGTGTGCGCGCGTATGCGTGCACGGCTTGCACCGGTGTTGCGCGCGGCCTGATGTTGAATGCACGGGACGCGAGGCCAACGACAGCGGCTGGCACGGACTGATTGCGCCATCAGACTGCCGCCAAGCGGGCAAGTCTGTCTCGCGTGCCAACACACATCAATGGTTCAGGTGAGTGCGTTATTCGCCGTTTTCTTCTTTTCTCTCGAAAACCATTGCGTTTTCTTGTCCACGGCCGCGCACCTGTCCGTGAACTTCGTGTACGAGTTGAACGCATCGCGAGGTGAACCGATGGGGGTGCGCCGTCGTGTGACGGTCGAACATTCACGGACGACAGAGATGTCGCCACGGTTCGCGATGCCAACCCCCCGCTCACGTGGCCGGTGTCCTTTCACCCCTTCGACTGACCTTGCTCAGAAGCTGCGGTTGCGTGACAAAACTTTTTGCCAATCACACACTCGTAACTAAAAACAGTATAGATACAGGCGTCTTAACTCTAATTTCTCAGTGACAACGAAAGGGATGTTTTGCACAGTGGGCAATTTGGACGAGATTTGTTTCAAAATCAAAGAACTTTCGATAGAAATGAGATAGAGCGATGAAATTGTTTTTAAATCGAAGCTGAAACTTTGTAGAATATGGGGAACATAGGGAGATTATGGTACGAACGTTTTTCAACCTTGATAAAATTCGTTAAACAATATTATAATTTTTTCTAGGAAGCTTAGGGGATTTTCCGTAAGTGTAGCATCTCAGACATATATTCCCAAAATTGTAAGCTCAGAATTAAAGTAAAAAATTACCGCATACTTAACTTCTCAGGAAAAAACTATAAATCACAGAAGGGTTAATAACTGTTTCTATTAGCTATGCAAATTGCTAATGTTCTTGTATCGAACGAAATCAATTTTCCACGAAGTCTGCTACTGAAAAAATCCTAGCAGCAACTGAATTCTGGATATCGATAATATTCACCGTTGACGCAAAGCTTCTGTTAACAAATCAATACTTTGTATCGCGTGCGAATCGAATGCAACTACCGCGACAAAAGCGAAGTGATAAGTAAGTAGAATGATTCAGGACAATCTGTTCCGCCGCGAAGAAGTGGTAGTGAAATCTGAATACATACAGTGCATTTATCGAATATTCAATTATAACTGATAACGTTGTCTGTGTGCTGGTGAAATACTAATGTACTCAATTCAGTATACGAAGTACATAGTTGTTCGATGGAGGCCTGAGGTATTCGAAGGAAAATTGAAATGATTTCAGAAACTTCTTTTAATGCTATATTCATTATCGCTTACTCGATTCCGATGGACAATAACGAATAATCATCTATTCATTGTAAAATATTGCGACGATCTGAAACTTCATACTCCGTCGTAATTGAAAAGATTGCGCAATAAAGTACGCCTCAAGACGAGATGATCCACAAGCAGTTTTCCAATATTCCATTTCATTCCGCGAATTATTTAAGACGAAACGAAACGTTCAATTTCAAAATGGAATTCTCCTTTTTACCACGCGGTGATCTAACAACGGTGTATCCGTTCGTATCACTGAATATTCTTCGAATTCCCGTGTGCAAGATAAAACCAAGCAAAAAAGACATGTTTATTTTCAATAACAACCATGAATATTGGTTTCGAAAGTATTTTTAATTTATTTAAATATATATTTTTAACTTTTCATTGCCTAATTACGTATATTTAATATCACAAATATATTATCTTCAAGTTCAAATCCGGGAGTACAATCATTTGCTAAAGTCACTTACAATTTTTTATAATATGTAGACGATTTGATTAAAAAATAAATATAACGTGAAAGTTTTTTAAATTAATCTATTTTTTCTTGTACTTTTGTCTCTTATCGTACCTCCAGAACATCCTTAAATTTGGTTAACTCGGATCGAAATGTGAGGGGACCGCGATCAGCGGGTTCGAAACGAAAATGGTGTGTCGCGTGGATCGTGCGCGGGTCTTGTTCAAAAACAGTGTTGTCCGGCAATCGGGCGAGCATTAATCCGACGAGAGTGGCGGAAATTCTCGGGGGTTAAGCGAGCAGTGTAAACCCTTAGCCGGGTCGTTGTGGTCCTTTATGTAAATGGATAATGGGGTCTCACCAGCACTTGGCCGGGTTCCTAGACGACCGGGCACCTGCGTGAATTGCAACGCCGAAGGGCAGTTCATTAACTGCCGGACTCTGGTTCGATGAGAACCCGGGAGAACCGAATGGCTTTGAAGAGGCGGATGCCTCGAGGGCGTCCACCGCTGAACAATGTGAATTATCTTGTCTTTCTCTTTCTCTTTCTCTTTTCTCCGTCGGACCGTCGCGTTCGCCATTTTCCATTGACGCGCCTCTGTCTCCTCTCCCATATATGCTCCCGTATGTAGCTATCTACGCGTCAACGTCGCCTGGACGCCGTTAATTGAGCTGCTCCGGGCGTGGAAACAATCATCGCGGGATTGCCACGTATGAAAGCGATCTTAATAAATGGAGGGATGAGACATATCGAAGTATATGACACGCGAGCCCGATTCCAATTATCGTAGCCACTGAGTCAAACAGAATATGGCCGCCAGCCGTCGATACGGCTGCATAATTAACCCTCGAGCGACGCTCGCGGCGGTTTCACCTCAAACGTAGATCTTTGCTTTTCATTGTACAGGTAATTTTGTCCTATTGACGTATAGAAATTAACTTTAATCCTTCAGAGACAATCTATGTGCACCCTAGTGCTATAACAAGCCTTTCTAAATTTAATACACGAGATTAGATTGTTAGGGAGGCGTATTCCCGAGAATCTGGAAACAATTCTTTGTGGTGATATCAGCGCACAGGTTCGATCAAAATAATTTCTTTTTTTTTTTATCTTGGCAATTGACATTCTTGTATGTGACCAGTTTTTCAGAATCTTAACTGTTTCAAAACCAAAAGACATTGACATTGAGGTAAAAGGAACTTGTGTTTTGGGTAAATGCTTCCCCATCCATGATATAAATTGTGTTATATCAAAATAAATATTATTTTGATCGAACCTGTGCGCTGATATCACCACAAAGAATTATTCAATATTACGATCGATATAACACAATTTAAATCTGTAAACACTTATGAAAAATAAGAAATACTCTGATTTATTATAATGTTATAGTAACATTATGCGACTAACTAACGATTACTCGGAACTGTGATCATCTAGTGATGAATAACTAATCAAAAAGTTTTGATTGTGGTATTGATTTCGATAGCCTGTAAATAAGTGGTTCTCTATTAATTTGATAAATTCTGATATGCAACCTTATCAATCTCTTCAATTGTTCATTGGAAGTGTTCGCAGAGCTTGCTACGCCTCCTATAAATCATGAGTATCCAATATATTGGATGTGTCACGCGTGATCATGAAAAGAGAATATCGTATCTCAATATGTATTGTACAGTTTGCATTGGACGTGACCATATTTTCTGCTACGTCTGCATACATATGTAACTGCCGTGAATTCCGAAAAATTTCAAAGTGAACTCGTTAAATATTCACGTTTAAATTATTTCTGTTGCATCTCAGGTTTTGCAATACGTGATCTTCGTAATAAATTAGTAGCCCTGTTTATGGTAAGGGACTGTCGTAAAGGTTGGAACAGGTTTTCTTTCTTGGCTAGAGAATTTTGTAGGATGAGAATTACGCAAAATAATTTATACTGTTGGAAAGGCATAGTTCCCAGTTACATTTTCGCTATAGAAAGTATAATGTTAGCGTTAACGGATAAAAAGCTATAGCCAGTTTTCTGAAGACAATATTTTCAAAGAGAAAGATCAAAACGTCTTATATTCAATGTTTACGATTATTTATTTTTCTTGAATCATGATTTTACACAAAAACAAATCGTCTTTATCCCGAAAAATGTTGTAAAAGAGAAAAGAAAATTTATATCTTTTGTCTGGCTACATTTATTTATTTTAAATTTTGTTTCATTTAAAACGAAAGGCGTAACATTTCATATTGCGAATTTCTTGCTCAGCTAATCCCATAAGTGTACGTTATGTGAATAATGTAAACTGGTTTGAAAGCAGAAAAGTGTATCATAAATAGGAAATGAACAATGAACGTGGCGCTTCTGCTGTACGCTTCGCTTTTGAAGTTCAAAATTTGAACGGAGGAAAGGTAGTCGGAAATGTATAGTGTACATATACTTTACTAATTTTGCGATGATCGACATAGAAGTTATACATATAAATTTTTAACCAGCATACACTATCATGTCCCGTGATCATGATATTATTACCTCACATTATCCTGCATGTACAATGAAAATTGGTACGTAAAATTGAAAATGCTGATGAAATAATTTGTAGCACTAACGTTAAACAAATGTAACTATTTTCTAACAGAAACTTATTGCGTACCATTGTGATTAACATATTCTGTCAACAAATTCCAAGTTCCTCGATTGTATTACGGTAGAAATTAAATTGTTTTATCGTTTTTCTATCATTAATAGATAGTACGTTCATTTACTGCCTAATACACTTGCAAATTATGCAGTAGTAACCCTTCAACTACCATTTCCACCTAACCATCCCCTAAAACCATGAATTCGTCTAAAAGTCCGCAAACCGGTAAGCTCGCTTTTCAACTATTGTATCGTTGAAAGAATTGGTTCGATTTGGTGAAACCTTTATGGTCCGTTGGAGTGAAGTGACCAGTCGATTGAAAGAATTAATGGATCGTCTTGCTAACAACCGCACGCGGTGTGTGCCGAGCAAATGCGTAAAATCCACGGTTCACCAATCATTCATCAGGCCGGTGCGTTCCATTCAACACCCGCGAGCGAAGGTTTCGGTTGGCAAGCGGTGAAAGCAAGCGATTGCTGCGATCGAGCTATCATTCATAATCTACCGCGGACTATCGGTCGACCGACGCGACGCGACGCGACGCGACGCGCGAAACGACGTCGAGCTGCCGAGTAGTTTGCACGGGAGAATACGAAGCGTGGTAGCGATCGACGAGTTCTCCCATCAGCTGCGATACGTGCAATTTATCCGCCTCATAGGCGAATGCGTGTATCCGAAGTGATTCGGCCGATTCCGATACACGGCACGCGGCACGCGGCCAGTGATCGGTGATCGGTGATCGGTGATCGGTGATCGGTAAACGGGACGGATAGATAGATTTCTGTTGTTCGCCCCGGTAGCTTGTTTGATTTCAATCATTTTCGAGTGTTTTCAATACATTTTCGAACTGTTTTCGACGGGAGACCAACGACACGGCCGGGGTATATTGTTTTATCGTTTCCTGCCGTTTGCAATGGGGTTGACGCGCTACATACAAATCGAGAACGTCGAATTACATCCCTGAAACTACCACCTACCCATCCCCACCTCCCTTACCATTCGCGCCTTTTTCCCTCCCCTAACCCCTGTTAGCGGCTTTCCCGGATGTCGTCCGATTTTCCGTGCGCGCTTCATCGAATTATTTTCCGGACGTTTTGCGCTTCCGTCGCACGGTTCGTTTATTTTCCCCACGAAACTTCTATTGATCGCTTGATCCAATCTTTTAATCGAACCGGCATGCCACGATGGATTTTCCGTGCGTCACGAAAACTTTCCGTTGCAATTTTATTCCAGCCGAGTTTTAAAGTCTGTTCTGCACACCCACGGCCGTTCTAACGAATACATCCAGCGATAAGACTATAAGACATACGGTGGATGTACTTATTACTGCGATATAATCTCCCAATCAAATTAAAACACGTAATAATAAATATTTTGCACCGATTAAATTTGTACAAATCAATGAAAAGTATACTTAAGAATCAAAGTCTAAGATACTGAGGCGTCACTAAAAATTCCTGTACTATTATTTAAAATATTGTTTATGTTATTAGACATGTCGGTATTTAACCAATTACTAAACGTTTAAGTATTGTATGAGGTATTATATCAATTTCATATTTATCAAATTAAAAAAATCCTAGAGAATGGAAATATTGTAGGTCAGAATAAACGTTTAATTTTCGAGTTAAAATAGCTGCGAGTGCAAAGGGTTAAAATAGAAGATGCATACAATATATACTTGCTCTGTCTTGAAATATTCGAAATATGTGAACCGTCTTGTTATTTTAGTCGACATTATAAATATGCAGTTTACGAACAGTCAGAGGTTGACGTTTGAATCGATGTTGCTTGTTAGTACTTGAACCTTGTATCGAAACTTGAAAAAAGCACGAAGAAAGAGAAATCGATCTGTTGAAAGTCGCAAGTTGGCGTGTGCCCTTAAGCGCATGGTTACGACGTTCATGAACGTATCGTTTCCATCGTAGTATACTACAAGTCACGACAGGCATTGGAGTAAGTTGCAAGTGCCACTGTGTTTCTTCCGCATTCTTCGGCGACACGCGACACGCTATTTAGCCCCAGCTCACGACAAAGCCCGCTAATTACTCGCAAAAGGAAGCGTGCGGCGACATCACTTGACACGATTTACATTTTCAGAAGACCTGGCCTGGGTAGAAAACCAACCACGTGGCTCTCACGGATACGGCGCGGCGCGTGTCCCGACGACAGTTCCCAACCATCTCTACTCTTATTTTCCTCCTCTCGGCTCGTTCTTGTTGTGGCGGATGTTCACGGCAGATCCAAGAATCAGAGCTTGTTTAATTATCTCGGCAGTTATGCAAAGCAAATACGTTCACCGAGGGGGAAAATTGAAGACTCGCTAATTATCGCGTAAAGACGTGAAAGAAGGAGAACAGGAAGCGGAAGAAAAAGAGGACGGAACGGGATAGGGTGAAGAAGAACTAGGGTAGAAGGAGATGGGATCGGACGAGAGGCCGAGAGAGGATGGGAACGGAGCTTAGGTTACGGCTGTTTAATTGCAGCGGTCCACCACTCGACGAAAGTGGCTTTCCAGCTTTGCGGACTACGACAGTTATGCCTGACCCCCTCGGCCAATTTTTCCGCCACGTCGTTTATGAAAAGAAATCGCTTTTTTTTACTGATATTTCTCGTCTTTGCCCATCCGAAATTTAGAGATCGCGAATATCGTCGTGATCGAGGACCACATTTAATCAGAAGAATGATGGAAGAAGCTCTTATCCTTCGTATCGCCGCGCTGACTCGATGTTAGTCGTCGTTCGTAGCTAAGTTTTTTTACGAATAAGGTCGATCGCATTAAACGAAGATCTGCTAATCAGGAACTCCTAAGCGAGTGGCTTCTTGTAGGCCAGATATTCGATCGTCCGTTAAGAGGGAAGGATACCCGACTGAAAGGAACTATGAAGGAACTGAAATCTACTAAGTTTTAACTAGATTTTTGGTTTGAAAAAGGGTTTGCTGGGTGACGGCTCATTCTAAAGAGGAAGGTTTAATGCACACCGCTCAACTCATTATTTAACGAGATTATCTAATAATACGAGTGTCCAAAGTAGGGGAAAAAATCGAGAAAACACCCGGAAATTTCAATGTACTTTACTGTCACTAAAAGACTTTTTTTGACTAATATCAAGTAAATAGTAGTAAATATTATTTATGTATCTTTAAGCATAAAAGGAAATATCAACCGAGGAAGCATTGATTTTTTTTAAAGACAAAATTTAGAAGTCCCTCTAGAAGCCAACCAATTGAAATTAGGTGGAACTATCGCGATTTTAAACACTATGTCTATTTATTTACAGCTTTTCTTAACAATTATTCTTTAACTATTGAATTCTAAAAACATATTTATAACATATTACTAGTTTCAAAAAAAAGATTCAAAAGTAACTGGTGAAGTTCCATTCTGACAATGAATTGAGATCGAGCTTTATCACTTTGTGACCCAGTTTCTCGATTTAATATCTGATCTAATGTACTCATCAGTAGCCCGTGTCCATTCTTCCAATTTGATATTACACGTACACAAGGTGTAACAAAATATTGTGTCACGGTTCTTCAGGTGATTCTACCGATAAATTCTACTTTTCACGATAAATTTTTAAATATGGGATTATCCAAATATTGGATTTGAACTCTGCCGAGAAATTACAAGCATTAGTTTGCTACGAGCGATATTTTACTGTATAATAATATAATACACAATAAAATAACATAATCATATAATACTTGTAATATATTATGATGAATAATTAAACAAATGACCTATGCTAATACGATTAGTTACGTCATAATTTATACAATTTGTGATCGTTCACTATGTGATTCGGATACGGTATTGAAAGAAGGCATTACCCAAAATGTTGAATATCTCGATCTCTATATATAATAACGTCGTGTCTGACTGTCTATGTAAGTCTGTATGTCTGTATGTATGTTTGTAACGGCATCAATTGAGAACGGTTCAATGTAGAAAGCTGAGATTTGAACCAGTAGACGCGACGATTCTTCGGGAAAGTTTAAAAGCAACCCGCATTCGAAAGAGTCCATTCGTTCAAAAGTTGTGACGACATTAGTGAGCAAAGACAACTTTTTCATCCTTTTTTGTTGCACAGCGTTGTTTTATGAATATCTTATATCCATTTTTATACATAAGAATATTAATTCTGGCTTATAAAATACTAATGTCAAATATAGGTGCTTACAATTTTTGAGAATCTTATGTTCCTCCGACGGATCAACAGGACACTGCCATTTGCGCGTGTTAATAAGTGTGAAGCACAAAACACGTAATCACAAACACATAATCCAAAATCGTGAGAACGAACGGGACGAATTTACTCCGACCACGGTCAAAATAGTACTGCCGTTGTCACCTTGGTTTTTCGTGAATGGTTAAGGGTGGGATTTAGGTGGGGGAAATGTTGCAGGTAGTTTAACCCTCATCCACACGACGCGGTACAAAATCGTGCAAAAAATTACCCGTGTGGACGAGGGTTAAGCAGGATATTCTAATACCAATATCTCTATTATATAACTGAACGAAATAGATTATCACAAACACTTTCAGCACGTACATGCTTTTAAAAAATACTGTGCCACATCAACGCGTGGCGGGGGAAAGCCAGTATTATCTATTATTGTCCTCGGAGCATTCAACCAGCAGCAATATTCATCAACGCTCGAATCATTATGTCATAACATTTTGTTACACTCTGTATATAGAGTTGCTTATCTCTTAGCGAGATAAAGCGTGAAAAATGGAGGTAGAATTCGTTTATTATCACAAACAGCAGCTCTTTCCAGCGGTCTTTTCATCAGTTGTATTTGGGTAGACGGTGGTCGCAGTCATAGACGTGGTTACGTCATTTCAGTGCGAGCAGAAGAAGAGGGACTCGAAAGAAAGAAAGAAAAACAGAGAGCGAGAGAGACAGTGTGTGTGTGTGAGAGAGAGATAGAGCGATAGATGGGCAGGAGAGTCATGGGAGGCGAGGGAGTTTCAAAGAATTACCAATTCTAAGGTTTTCAATGCCGACGCCGCCGCGCCGCCTTGGACGCTTCGTTTGTGTGGAGAGTACAGCGGGAGGATGAAGGTAAGAGGGTGGCGGAACAGGAAAGCTGAGCGGCCTCGGAGAGGTTGTGGAAGGGATGACGGTGGTGGTCGAAGGGAGAGCTGCCGTAATGAATGGTATTCAGTTTATTCTGGGCTAAGTTACGTTGCCACCGAGCTTACTACGACGGCACCGGCGGCATCCACCCACCGAACTAGAAGTAAAACGGGACTGTAGTGAAATTGAAAAGCGGAATTGACCCTTTATCCCCAGCCTCCGATGCTCCCGGCCGTTTCTTCTGTGTAACCTGTCGTTCTGTGTTATATCTTCCCTCTTTTCCCTCATTCTCCGGCCGTGTACACCTTTCTCCCGTGTCTTAACGAGCAAATCGAGAGCTCGCTGCGAAAACTCGACTCGCGTATATACATAAACTATTCACTACCTTTGAGAACCTTTTTCAAGAGGTAACCGAACAGCTACAGACCACGTCACAGAAAGTTCTTTCCACGAGTTGATTCGCGCGCCCATCTTCTCGATGGTGAAACGCCATAGCCGACGAGAGCAGCCGGTTCGGTAGGCCAGTTACGATTTTCGAACAAATTTAACTTTTCCTCCTTTTCGGTAACCGAGCGGAACTATCAACTGCCACGGCTCGGTGTTTCCTTTACTCGAACTTATTGTTGTTCGATTAATACGGATAACCGGTTTCGGAAGTGGTTTCTGCTTCGTGAAGGCTAATTAACACTTTACCGATCGGAAGCGCCTATTAATAGGATTTTCAATAATTCTGCTGTACCAAAAAAAAGAGGGTGACTTAGTTAGTTCATACTAAATGCTAAATGAAAATTTAGCCATGTACCATACATTTTTCAAAAATATGCAATAATCACTGGTCGGTAATGTGTTAAATGATATTTGGCGATCGAGAGATTAACCCTATTACTGTGGAGGATCAGTTAATTCATTATTCCAAATTTGTGTGTGCTATCATTGCGGATTTGAGGCCTTTATAATAAATATACAATTTAAAACGGAAAGAATATTATTAGAATTTAAGAGCATCGATAATAAGTGATATTTTTCGATAAGTTTTTTAATTTCACGTAATTTCATTTATATTTAATTTCTCCATGTAAAGAAGAATATTAATCTCGCGGATCGGATTCAAAACTCTGACCTAACCAAGCAAATATTATCAAAAAATCTGTGTTCGTGTGGTCGAAAATCTCTCGAAAAGTAGGAATCCTTTTTCCCCGAATCCGATGCGTAATAAATGCGCGTTGCAAAGGAGAGGGTAATCCTGCGGCAAATAAACAGTTGTCTTCTTATTCACGGTATTTCCGATATCGCGGTGAGACAATACCTGTATATTCAGGTGTTTGCGGCACGATCGAATTCGTGCGCGTGGCGGACAATATCCCTTAAAAATGATTGAACGCGATAACGCGTACTACAGCGGTTTAGTTAAACGCGATTCACCCGTATCGTTTGTTACACGCTGGAATCGCGATTACAGGAAGGATAGAGTTCCGCTCGAAAACGTACATACAGGAAGGAATACACAGGTACGGTGAATCGCGCTTTCAAGCTTTCGTCCTGCATCGTACATTCAGTGCACCGGCAAAGCCTGCCGCTGTGGTTCGTGTGTGACCCAACGAAAGCCCAAGTACACAATTTGATAATGGGTTAGCTGTGTAACGGGCACACGTACACTCGCCGAGCCGCGAGTACACGAGAGAGCCGCTCGGGACACGTTGAATCAGTAATAACAACGTGTTTGCAAAATCAATCATGCTCTTTCTCCTGTTTCTTCTTCCATGCGCCCGTTCTCCCTAACCCATCCTCTCTGGTCCTCGTTAGGACGTCATGTTTTCGCGATGGTGAAGATCGAGGTCGGCTCGCGTTATCCTTTCAAACGACCACGCGCCTTCGTTTCTCGGTTGTTTGTCTTGTTAAAGGCATGCCGACGTTCAACGTTTCGGAATCTGTTTGAACCTAAACATTTCAGGGCCCTTTGTGACTTCGCCACATTGTTAAAGAAGAACGCTGTGGCACTGACCCGTTTGTGTGCTCCCGTTTCGGCTAACAATACTGCCGGAACTTTCTAGTAGAGGAGAACACTACCGCGCGGGTGGGATCTACATCACGCTGTTCGAGTACCGCGTCAAATATTTTAACATTAAATGTGCTATCGACACACGGTACGCAAAATTCATATCGCCTGTTAATGTTTGATTAGGATCTCTACAGTTTTAATTGGCCGTATCAATTAATGTTCTTGTCAAGCGTGAATTATAAAAGCAATCTTTCAACTATTACAAATACGGGGTAATTATTACCCCTATAATATGTAAAGTGCGGTTCAAAGTCTTTTTCGCCAAGAAATTCTCTTTCTCGTATCCCGTTCTCGGTTCTTTATTGATAACTCGGTATGCGAAGATTTCCATACGCGATATCCTCGGGATATTAATCATTTGATGACGAGAACACGTTTAAAATAATTTTTGTAATATGTCAACTTACTTGCTTAATGAAATAACTTGCGAATTATAGAAAAACAACACCACGTACTGTGCTCGTGTCTTGCTTGTAAGCTACTGGGACAAACAGTGAAACTCTCCAAAGTCACGAATCAGATAATCGATCGATGCGTAGACCAATCGATATTCGGTGGTTATTTTAAACCTTGAAATGTCAAATCCCAAACACATTTAACTGTCTGTATATCACGTTATCGTGGTAATTTAGAGTAACATTCAAAATTCATTTGCGAGTGACGGAATAATCTAAACAAAGTCCGAAACGTCGAAACGAATGTATTGCAAAATTGCTTTCAATTAAATTGATCGAAACGGTGCGCTAAGAACATCAAGTTTGTTTAAACATACGATCGACAAAAAGAAAAATGTTATTTGATGGTATTATGCTTTCAACCCTTTGCACTCGGAGCTATTTTAACTGGAAAATTCAACATTTCTTCCGATCTAGAATATTTCCATAGCTTATGATTTTTGCAATTTTATGGATATGAAATTGGTACATTACCTTATACAGTAGCTAAATGTTTAGTAATTGATTAGATACCGATATATTTAATAATGTAAATAATATTTTGAAGAATGGTACAGCAATTTTTAGTGGTGCCTCAGAGTGGACAGCCGAGTGCTAAGGGTTAAAAAATCCGGTTGGCGGTACGTGTGGGAAGTTCGGTCCTCGAGCATGGACAGTCTCGCCGGGTCTTCGTCACGGTTAATAGTATGCTAATGAATATCTCGCAAAACAGTATGCAAATAAATACCGTAAGCTAAACATGGAGACGTCTGGCCCTCTCTCTGTCTCTCTTCCTCTTTCACCTGCTGTCTTCCACCCTTTTTTTTCCACGTCGCGTCAGAATAAGTTAATACGTCTGCGTAAACGCGACGGAAACGGCCCTCGAGCTTCAGGCACCCCCACAAGGGGCAGCCAGGAATTTCCTCGCGTTTCACAGTACAGCGCACAGTTGTACGGGAGGTTAGTTTCGGCTTGTAAAAATCCCGGCTGCAACGGACGCACGCTGCGGGTACTCCATTTCCTTTTTCACCTTAGGATCGCGTATGCATCAGGACTCCGACTTCAGCTACGCTGAAGTAATGCACGGGCCCACTCGAGCTACCCGCGAAACGCGTGCACATTCGCGTTGTTCCTCAGCCCGCTACTAAGACTTCACTCGAGTATTTCTGATTATTAAAACGTCTGTTTCCCATTGTTCTCACATTTAATTTCCCTCTCGCGGCGAGCAACGAACCTCGGCGATGGCTACTTCCAGGTATTACACTGTCTAATTATTTCGCTGTTGCTCGCGTGCAATTTAAGGGGATGTTCTGGTTTTTCCTTTTCGAAATATGGATCTCTGTCTCACGAGTAGCGAAGGTACGTCTTTTCTGGCATGGGTGGAACACCCTCCACCAACCACCAACCCTTTCCCCACCACCTTAATTTTTCCCGAAATATATTAAATATATTTTCTAAAATATATTTATTTCTATTATCTATCATTAATTTTCGTGCGAATTCTTCAGTCATATTAAAAAAATTAAACACGAAAGAGAAACATGGAAGAACAATTCGGATATTTATTAGGGTACCTGCTTTCCGAATGCAGGATACGGAGTTCTATCGGCGATGGCGATTATCTTTCTAGAAGCGTGAACTATTTTCCCCATTGAACACTCGGGACTAGGGTATCTCAGCTTCTATATGAGCTCGATTTTAACGGGTTCTGGAAAGTCGTACGATCCATTATCCGTTCTAACCGCCGTTTCCGAGCGAAATTTCACCGGATCCCGCTGGGAGTTCTACTGTGCACTCTGGCGGCTGCTCTACAATACCTACAATCTGTTTCTTCCGTTTAGCACCGTAATTGCGCTATTATTGCGAGTGTCGTGCTTCGTCGCTGCAGCTTCTCTTATCTCTCAGCCATTTACGGAGTCGCAAACACTTTCCGATGGATCATCGGACTCGCGTCTCTATATGGTCACGCGGAGAATGAAGAATGGCCTCCGCGTGAGCGTAGATGCACCATTCACCGAATCATTCGAGTAACGCGTATTTTAATGTGGGAAATATTGTGGTTTTGCTACGCTGCACAAAATCAAAGAACTTTCGATAGAAATTAGTTAGAGCGATGAAATTTGTTTAAATTAGAGCTGA
Organism: Lasioglossum morio; assembly: GCA_916610235.2. Lineage (NCBI taxonomy): Eukaryota > Metazoa > Arthropoda > Insecta > Hymenoptera > Halictidae > Lasioglossum > Lasioglossum morio. The sequence continues at coordinate 14,335,662 of OU744334.1, forward strand.
AACTTATAAAAATACAAGCACGAGAAATAAAACAGAAACAATGAAGTGGAACTGGGACTAAAGATAAGATCGATCAAAGTATTTACTACGATTACTATTTAAAATTGTAGTACGATAATTCTAGCGTTATTTGTATATACTTTGCAGAAATTGAACCTTATTTCTTTTTTTTGTACTCATAGTCGCAAAACGCAGAAGTCCATGGGGACGGAGAGTCTAATAAAGTTTCACCGTGCAAGAAAGAAGCACTATTTACATAGTAGAACTTCATTAAAACCGGCCGCATCCCCTGTGGGTTCATACGCGTTCTGTTTTATTGTTTCTGTTCCCCAACACACAGTTTTGTATAAGTCATTCCCGTTAGCAGCGCTTAACTAGGAAATTGCGGGAGGTAGTATTTAATTTGAGTCCTTGGAGTACCTGCAGTATTCCTCGGTTTAATTCCACTGGTCCGTTTCGTTCGACTCCGTCGACGGCATCAAATATTTTCTTTCAATTAATTATATAAAAATATTGTACAAAGCAATACGGCAATATCAACATCCAACGCAGGGATGAAACCTGGAAATCGATTCTGCTTTAACTTCTATAAATTCGATAAATATTTGATCTCTGCGTTCCAATAAATAATATTCGAAGAAATATGCATTGTGAACGGTATTGGAAAGAGCTTCATTGCCGCTGCATTTCATCGGGAGTTTCGCTGCCGTAGCCATTGTTGATTGTCAACCAACCGAACATTCGATGACACTGGAATACGTCTTGGTGCATAGGTAAAAGCTTTCGTACATAAATTCATATTTCTTTAACGTTGTTGCAGACTGCTCTCAGGAAATTCGCCGAAGCGAATAGGAATAGATCGAGTTACCGATAGTATGATCAAATGTGTATGAGCATAATACATCCAATACTCGTTCCCGTAACTTGGTCAAGGAGTCGTCTATGTTCGAACTATATTTAGTTTCACTATTCGTTTCCGATACCTTCTAACAATGCGCTTGGATGAGGTATTTGAAGCAAATGCCGAGTTTCAACCAATAATTACACTGTGGATTCAATACATTTACGACACAATTAGGCAGCTGTAATTCGAAACGGTAAAGCGACTAAAAGAATCAAAATCTATCGATACAAACTAAAAAAAAAAAAAAACGTTTGTGCCCCAAACTTTACAAGAAACGACATTTCGTAACACACAGTAAAAACAAATTCACATCGCGATAACTGCACAATTTTTTTTGTACATTTAAACTACATTAAACTTCCAACAAATTATATATATATTCAACCAGTTAGGGTTGAAAAATTTTCCGTTGGAAACGAATTAATGAGAAGCACAATAAAACACTATATATAAAACGACCTGTATATTGTTTAACAGAAAATGGTTTTGAAGCATGCTCACTAGCTATACCAACAGTATAATAGATACAAAGATGACAATAAAGAAGCAAACAATGGATACGATATATACATAGAAAATATGATTATGGCGAAAGGTTCTGAATGATCCAATAAGTTCTTATTCGAATACGTTCTTATCGAGTACTGGCCGCGACACCGTAGAAAAAGAAAGTTTGATAAGCGCAAAGTGGAAGGCAGCGCCGTGCCGGGGCACTGGCTGCAACATCCCCTCATAGTTCAACAAAGTTTGGTGGCTCATTTTTGCATTGCCGCTGACAGCAAGAAACTGACGACGGTGTAATTAGGGCGATAAAACAAGCAGCTTGCTCTGTTTTTGACAGACCTAATACGCCGTTACCGGGGACTTGGTTTCTTATCGTGAAACTTGTTTACACCCTGTTTTACAGCGACCTGGCTGCGGTATGATTTTTGCTAGGGAACTCTAATACCAAGTTGCGAAACTCGCGGTCACTGGTGGACGCGTTTCACGGGACGTTTAATTTCTGGTGACCCGAATGATACGTATATGTATTTGTTAAAATAAAACATTCGGTTTGCTGTACTTCGTGGAAAAGAAATATTGATAAAGAAATGCCTGATTTCCCGACTCGTCTATATCATCTTCGTTCAGGTATGAATGCAGTTAGTTGTGTTTCGAGAAAACTGTGTCAAATTGAGGGATGGATGAGGGTTGAAACAAACCAATTTAGCCTCCGCTCACGTTGCACGCGTGCATCATAACATTTTATGTATAAAAAAAACAGAGCGTAGAGAAGCACACGCGGCAGAAGTGAAACTTCTTGCAGTCTAATAATGAACGATCAAAATTTGCGATGGAAAGAAGGAGAACAATTCCTTTGCAATTCCACAGTTTCACAATTTTACACCCTGTCAAAAGAAGTTTCACTTCGAAAGCTTTGATGTTTCTCTTTAGTTTCGTACGTTTAACAAGTGTGAGATCATCGTTATTGACGTTATTTTGTTGATTTGATGTACAGTTGGGATGCCGACCATGGAACCTAAGTCTGACCAGCGTGGTTGTTCTGGCGTTGTCGAACATGCTGCTGACTTTCCTGTTGCTGCAGTCGGAGACCTGTATGCCGAACGAGGGGCCCAGAGACATGGATGTAAACGTGATCACCGAATGGAACCTGGGTACCCTGATCAAAGAGCAACAGCAGCAGCAGTTGCTGCTGCAGTCGGAATGCGTGACGCAAGATTACCAACCGTTGCCAGTTGATGGACACAGCATGAAGCTGAACATAAAGTTGGGCAAATGGGATGCGCGTAAATTGTTCCGCACGTTCGACCATGTCCTGGTGGGGACCGGGTTCATCGAGTTATCGCAGGTGTACAGGGTGTGCCTGGCCATGCAGAGCTCGGTAGAAAAGCTTCACTCGGTGGTCCAAGCCGCGCACCATTGGACAGGACCGATCTCGGTGGCCCTGTACGCAGCTGGCGACGAGGAGTTCGAAGTCCTTCAGAAGTACCTGGTCTATCTTAGGAGATGCTACGAGCCGATACGGGAGAGGGTCGCGTTCTCCTTGGCCGTGCCAAACGTCAGGCCGCCCAAGAAGCAGCCGCGGGAGTACGAGCTGCCCGAGACGATCGATTGTGCCAAACCGGAAGCAACGTTGAACGAGCTGATGAACGGGATCTCGAACGAGCAGACAAACTGGAGGATCCGGAACGTGTATCCTCAGAACCACATGAGGAACCTGGCCAGGAAGAATTGCCAGTCCGACTACGTGTTCTTGACGGACGTCGACATCGTGCCGAGCTTCAATCTGACCGGCGCCCTCGACGAGTTCCTCAGGACTGATACCTGTGATAAGTGCGCCTACGTGATACCGACGTACGAGCTGGACTCGCGCGTCAGATTCCCTCAAAATAAATCGGAACTGGTACGGTTGGCCAGGAAAGGACTCGCTAGACCGTTCCACCAGAAGGTCTTTATCCACAATCAGTTCGCCACTAATTTTACTAGGTAAGTGTTGTGGCAATCGGTTAACACGGGGTTTATTAAACTTATGTGTTCTTCATTGTTATTTGTCATCATTCTTCCGTTATACGTACCTACGTATTTCGTATAATTAGTTACATTTCACAAATGCTTTAAATAAAAATTATTTAATACTCTAGTAGCACAAAAATATGGGATATATATTTTTTTTCGAATATTGGAAAAATATTTTTTGAGCCACACTTTTTCATATTAGATAAATATATAAAATATATATTAAATCATTATTTTAAAATCAAAATAAATTTTAAATAAAAATTTCTCGTTTACAATTCTAGGTGGATCCTAGATACTTTCCCGAACCATAAGAATAATGGGAACGTGAAGACTGGCAAGGTGTACGTCAGTCACGCCGTAACGAACTTCGAATTCCTTTACGAACCTTTTTACGTTGCGAAAGACATCGCCCCACCTCACGACGAACGTTTCATGGGCTACGGATATACCAGAAACACGCAGGTACGTCAATTATTAATAAATCGACAGCGAATCTTTATGCAAAATACAAATTGCCTGCATAGCTTATATAGGAAACAGAAGTGAAATAGAAATTTCGTATTTCCTTTAATAATTCTGATAAATTCAGTGTGACATTGATATTCTGATATTCGTTCAACGAAGGAGGAATATCATAGAAGTACAATTTCGTTTGTTCGGTTATTTTTTCATAGTTGTTTTTCAAGGTCGTCGTTATTTCTAGCGGCTGAAAAAATACATTCGAATATGCTCTGCTGAATAGCATAATACTACGAGAATCCTGGACTATCTTCGGCTAAATTGTTACAGTATTTCATAAAGCGGGCACGTTGCAGAATAGAACATTTGAACACGCAGTGCAAGCAGCGAAACAAATGTTGGTAGCGAGCGCGCGAAACTAATCTGTGAAAACTCGGTTCATAACTGCTACACGAGGTCCAATAATGTAAAATCACCAGGAAAAAAGTTGGCGAGCGAAACGTTTGCGTTTACGCAACGTTTGGTATTAATAGGTTAATATTTTGCCGCATACGGGCTAATGACAAAAGTCTCGTTTCGAAATTCGATTACACGCCATTTCTCCTGCTACGGACACCGTGAACGCGTTAACGGAATGCAAGGGCAATCGATTCGGGCTGGATCGATGGGATGAATAATTAGCGCAACAGCGTCGATCCGCTACAATCTATTATCCTGGTACCGGTTTCTTAATTTCTGCACCAGTATCGGCAATCTCCTGGCACGTTGGCGGGCGTTCGAAACGAAACGAGCCGGAATCGAATTAAAGTCGTCGGAACGGGGCTATATCTCGCGAGCAGCTTATTTTAATTACTGCTGCCGGTTTTTTACGCCGGCAGGAACATTCGAACAAATGAGAGTCCGGCGAGCGTGGCCGCGCCGCGCCGCGCGACCGGACGATATTAGAGCGCGGCGAAATGAAAAAAATGTATATTTGCACGGTACATAGAAGGGTTCGCGAAACTGCACCCCGGTGTCTGTGTCCTCTGGGAAACCGAGGGTGGTGCCGGGGCCGAGAGGAACACCGAACGAGAGCACGGGAAGAACGCACGGCTAGTTTGAATGCACGAATACTCGAACGGGCAAATCCCGCGGCAACCAGGAACATAATTGAATTACATATTATCATTGCCGCCGTTATCGTGCGATGGAGGCTCATTTTCCCGAACAAGTATTATTCAATTTAAACTTGATACATCTCGCGCCGTCTAATCGAACGTTTGCATATCGAGGACGCACCATCCCCTCAGTCCCTCGTGTCCGCCGACCGTGTAAGGGGTAATTCGTGTTTCAAACTGTACTTTCCAGACCCGTTATCAATTTACGGTGAACACCGCGGGCTAAACGTCGGACTAAAACCGCCGCTTTCCCGTCGTCGGATACCAACACCGGAATTCGACGAATCTCTCAACCTGGTTTTAATCCTGACCATTACTACAATCAACAATGTCTTTATAAGAACAACGCTATTCATTCGGAAACGTTGATCTGATACCCGAATTGTTTGTGTTTCCGAAAGTGTGGGACAAAAATCAAATTACGTGAAATAAAATACGCGTACGTAAAAATATTACTTGTTTCAAAAAGTATTTTGAACCCGTGGTTTTTTGTTGTTCTATGGCCCACCAGGCCTAAAAATTTTACGATCCAGCCCATTTCAAAAGAAGTTTGCGATCCCCTAGACCATATGCATAATGCACTCGAGCTTTTCCAAAGACAGTGACGTCTCGCGAAATGACCCCGTTCTCGGATTCGTCGTGGAAATAGCGAGAATTCCATCGGGTGGGCGAAAATCCGAGCGCGACGTACCACTGTGTGTTCGTAGAACGGAGTACGCCACGGGCGACGACAATAAAACAGGTGTAAATCTACGTGGCCACGTAACGCGGTAACACCGGCGTAAAACAACCCTGCGCTCCTCCCTATACAGCAGCGAATGTAAGCTGGTGTACGGTCGCGAGCTTGACACGTTCTCCGACCCGGAACTCTGTACACTATCCTTCAAAAGTATCAACACAGTTCTATGAATATAAGATAACTGAGAATCTTCAGAGGCTTTAGTTCACATATTACTCGACATGTTTTGCGCCACGTCGTTCAGTGGGCCACAGTTGCAAGAAGCTACAGAAAATTCGTTTTTCTATTAATCAAATAAAGTTGACAATGTTTCCTTTTCTCATATTTGGTTTTCATGAATGTGGCAACTAAGTTGAGCTGATGGTGCTCTCTCTCTATGGATGTACGCGGTTGTGAACAGACGTGTTTTACAATCCGGTGAAGTAAAATAAGTTTATAATTGTATTAATTGTTGCTAAGATGAGAGTTATGTGATTCAGATACAATTTTATAGTATACACCTTTTATTATCAGTCTTATATCATGAAGTAAGAACTCTCATTCGAATCCAATCCATCCAAGAGTACCAATTTGAGAGGGACGATTAGGAGCTGTTTAATTTCAGAATGATGCAAACAGCGTTCAGATGAATTCTTACTGAAAACGTGATTTTCCGATCAACTACAGCTGTTTTATACGTGATTGAAACATCGATAGCTCGAATTCAATTCCGCTCGGCTCGGTTATGGTATAACTGCTTAATCTACCGAATATTCTGACAACAGGTAAGCTATTGCTTGGCTGACTTCTATTAGCGTTCGCTCGATCACTTTTTAATGGTATCGCTCGGCGTATTTTTCAATTGTTCGCCAATTTAAAGAGACAATTGATTCCGGCATCCAGTGCCATCCCTTTTTTTTCAACGGCGCGATTTACCACGTTCGAAGTGATTGATTCCCTGCCGTGATTCTGTTCTGCAGATAAACGCGCCCTCGAAAGATTCATTATTGTCGTATTTATCGAGCTCGGCGATCAACGTCACGAACAAATCGGATTGATATCTAATCGAGCCGACGCATCAGATTGATTGTAGCTCCTAGCCTGGAAATGTACTTCCTCTACGAGCCGACAGCGATCCTCTAACGCGGCCTACCATTTTCATTTACTCGTTCTTCGGTACCATAACACGCTGATCCTTGCACACCCAAGTCTTTCAAGTGAAAGCTAATGGGCACAACCGGTTGTCAAATACCATAGGGATACCATGGAGTCCCGAATTCGCAGCATTCATTTTTTTGTTAAATTCAATTCATTTACGAAAAATTAAGCTAATTACACGATGTCTAGACACTCTAGACCAGGGGTCGGCAAACTTTTTTTTGGAAAGGGCCAGATCGTAAAATTTTTAGGCCTGGTGGGCCATACAGCAACAAGAAACCAGGGGTTCCAAATATTTTTTGATAGAAAGTGATATTTTTACCGGTCGGTAATGTGTTAAAAATTGAAACAACACTTCTGGCATTCTGACGAATTGAAAGTGTGCATGTGCGCACACCCTTCTTTTAAAGATCTCTCGTTACGGAAGTCGATTGAAAGCTTTTACCGCGAATTCTAGAGGAAATATTGCTCCCGCAGGATTGTCAGGGAGGTTTTCTCTTTGAAAATGGTCGAGACTGACAGATTTTCCGTGCGACGTCACGAGACCGATAAAGGGGAATAAAAAAAACGGGATGTTCTTGAAAATATTTCGCCCGCAACAAGCAGAACGAAGTTCCCAATGAATTCCAAAGTGACTCGTTTCAATATTGACCTTCCCGACGTTCATTTCGAAGATTGAGTTTCGATCGGCGGCGAAATTGGTTTCACGGCGCGGCGCGGCGCGGCGCGGCCGCGTCTTCCGTTCGTCGTCGTCGCGAACGGAATGCCGGGACACGCGAGCATGGCCAGCTACGCCCAACTGAATCGCGTCAAAGGAAAAGAAGATTGCCGGATTTCACCTGAGCCAGCCTCTTCTTCGTCGATTGAGCAATTACCCCCAGCGCGGCAGCCGCGCGAGGTCGTCAATCAAGAACGAGAGGTCGATCATCTGAACGGGCCGCGATTCAACTAGTTCTCATTGAAAGCGAGCGAAGCACGAAGCTGTTTTCACGGATCGGTCGGCATCGACGGCATCTAGCGACGAATACGACTTAAATTTCGTTGAAAAGATTAACAGGCTCTATTAAAAGTTTCCCCGGGTTCGTTTTGCCTCGCCGATTCGCAGCCGAACTGCCCGACGAAACGTTTACCGTTCCACCCGATATTTCTTTCTTTCGCTCCGTTGCTGCCGCTTATTAGCCAGATAAAATCACTCATTAAGCGGTTCCTGGTATTGATATCCTGTAATTAACTCGATCCCGATAGAGGGGCTTATCGTTTTGCCTTGAATTTCCCTGGCATGGAATGCGTCTGCAACCGGTAAATTGAGCTTCAACGAGACCTGTTAATTATCTCATTCTATTGTCCTTTTTGCCGGAACAGGTATTCCTATACGATTGCCGCACAACTATGCAAGCGTGGATAAATCAACCAGCGAAATTGAACAGAGTGTACGAACGAAAGGAAGTAACATTCATTTTAAAATGCTTATCACGAGTCTGACATGTTTAAGTTTGATAAACAAGGTTTCAACTTTGTGTCACCCATCGATAAGTGATGCGAATAGTCAAAGTGTCGCGTGTTCAAAGATCTAGGCGCAAATATAAGTGTTGGTTTGACAGAGAAATGGGAATTTTCTTGGCTTTTGACTGATGCGCTAAAGTCTAGAATGTAATAGTCTTGCCTCCTGTCACGCGTATTTTCGTTATTGGCCAAACCGATCGCATCTACAAATTGGATTGTACGACGAGGAGAGTGCTGTCGGGACTACGAAAATGTCAAAAATGGGGTCGGACGAACCGGGCAGAGTAGCTATCTCTCTTGTCCTGTGTAGTTTCGCTATCCGACTTGTCATCCTTGGGTAGCACATGTAACACGTAATGTGGTGTCGAGTCGATCCCGAAACTGGGATACGTGACTGCATACGTTTGTTTATACAAATAATATTTAACACATCAATTGCCGTATTATATGGGTGACACTAATCTTTACCCACTTTAAAACTCATTTCAATTGTGATATATTCGAATAAACTACATTTTCTTAGGCTTTTTACGATTTTCACCTTTCTTGTTATTGTTTCGGCACTTGTATGTATATATACACAATGTGTGGAAGATTCTAAAGAGATTAAGGAACATAAACGAACTACTAATTAAATAATAAAAACGATAAAAATATCCAGTGTCAAAACGACACGAACTTTTTCAGTAATTGATGGATCCACACACCGCTGCACTGTCCCAGGACGATTACTCGTGTAACCATCCTTTTTCCAAAATCGCTCGGCTCGAGCTGTTCGAAATTCGCTGATGAATATGACAAGAAGATCCACGCATTAGGACCATACGTGACGATGCATGCGGGATGCCCAGCGAACTTCGGTAAACAGCATCGCATAATTTTTCCAGATAGCAGAAATTCCACGTAAAACGAGCCCGGCGCGCGGGATCGGCAAAGTAAATCTGATAATTGAGCTTTATGCGATCGCACGTCGGTATAAATCCTCGTGAATAAGGCGCCCCCGCATAACGCGTCTCCGCTTATCTTACATTGTCGATAGGGTGGCAGGATGAAGGTCCACCGGTGGTTAAAATTCCCGGTAACGAAGCAGCTGGTCTACGAAACTACTCCATTTCTACAAATTCTACATCGCGGCTCGGAATCTCCGCTAGATTTTACATAATGCCGAGATTTACGTGGGCAAACTTTTTTTTTACAGATACGTAGGGTAGTTGTACCATCTAAAAGATTTTTGATACATCTAATAAACAATACACACTTTTACTAAAATTCTTGTTCGCAATTATACTTTGATCATTGCAGAAACCTTCTAACTAAACATTCTACGTACAAAATAAAATTAAAAGAGTGATTCGAGTAATTTTGAAAACGAGGCAATCAAACGAGAAAATGTTATTCCTTCTTTTCGAATTATTTTTACATGTAGAGAAACAGTTTTTATAATATATTATATCTTTGTGTATTTCATTCTGGGTGTATGTTCGATTTTAATATCGTTCTAACTAATATTCTAACTAGAATGTTGTAAAAACGATTCTTAATTAGCCTGTTCACTTTAGGACATATAATAGATCAGGCGAGGATAACGGCCCCTCCCCCTCGTTAAATTTAATCACGCGAATTCTCCAGGAACAACGGGGATCAAATAAAATGTAGTAGGTGACAGGGTGGCGTGTCGGGATCGTAATGGTCCGCGGTGCCGATGCTGGTATAGTGTCGATGCTGAAGCGTGAAATTAACCTGAACGCATTTCCCCAAGGTACACGCTACGTAAAACAATCCTCCCTGCGGTGTCCAGTTATATTAGCCTTGTACTTTGTCTGCCACAATTACGATCAAAATACAATCGAGATACCATGTCACGGTTTGCTTCGCCGGATCAATCCAGTATTGTTCGAGAAAGTATTTATTGAAAATATCGGAAGATCCATTACAAACGTGAGAGTCCCTTTCCAGGTTGCATTTTAAATTACAGTCATAAACCTCTTTCCACTGAAATCCGAGGAACACACAGTGCTTATTTGTTCCAGAATACCTAATTTCTAGAAAATAAAAGACAGCATCCACAGAATACGTACGCAGCCACAGACCCGAGTTTTCGATCACGTTTATATTTAATCGAATATTTTCTACCAGTAGTGGTTCAAGTCGAAGGTATCGGACTGTATCCAGTCTTTCTTGGATAAAGCGTTTCTTTGAAGTTTTCACTAGCCGGCGAAAAGCTGCAAGATCATCGCGAGGTTTCTTCGAGTAAAAGGCAGAGAGGATTCCTAATTTTTGAGAGCGGATGTTCGCGAACGCGAAATTCCTTTGTTGCGTAATCCGCTCTTTCTCTTTGGAACAGAAATAATTTCAGTGTTTCGCTTGGTAACCTTACCCGCGAAATTCAATGCACAGGCGCACCTGTGTCTATAAATAAACAGAATGTTCGTTGTTCCGTGGCCGAGTGTACGGCGGTTAATGATTAGTGCGAACGCACATACCACCGGCGGAACGCTTTGAATTCTTGTTCGCAGTGCAGAAACACGGGAACACAAGCACAGCCCGAATGGAGCATGGTTCGCCGTGGCCGCACGAAAGAACGATTGCCGACCGCGTCTCGAGAAATTTCGTAAATTTACATTAATACAACGCGCGGATATCGTTTCAAGCGGAACTGCCTCGCCACGGAGAGCGCGGCCGTGGTCGAGTTAAATTTCTCGGATGGTTCCGTTTGCTTTGGAAAAGTTGCAGCGGTTGGTAACCGTAATTTCAGATGCTACGAACAGCTTCGTCGGGCCGGTTACAGCCACCTGAAAATACGAATTACTTGTTTGTTTACGAATTTAGAAAATCACGGGGCGAAGGAAGCTTGTACGCTCCGCAAAAGTGTGTTAGCGTGTGTTAGCGGTAACGCAATCAATAGAGAGTTTCGGAAAGACCTCCTGAAGAAATGTTTGGTTTGTTGACATATTTATAGCAGGGATTTATGGCAGGGATTTATGGCGCGAGTGGTCGCGAAGATGGTAAACAACCTCAAGGCCAGAAGACACAATAAACTGAGGACCGCGTAGGGTCTCTCAGGTATCGGTGCTGAACTAAATAATAACAAGGACACGTGGTTCTGATGGATTTGGCCACGAAGTGGGGAAGGCTATGCCTCTGTGAGGAACCGCACGGCAGTTATCCCAGGACCTATGGACGGTAACGATCGTGTTTCTAACAAGTACATTTCGTTTTGGAAGTAGACTTCTAGGATTTCTTTTGTGAGGTACATATTAAATCCGATTAAATGCGTTACTGTATTTGTTATATAGAATAAAGTTACTATCGGACGTTTTGGAATTCACAGTGAGTATTAAAGCGATAATCGTCTTTACTATCGTATTTATTAAAAAATAAAATCCTTAGGCTTATAAAGTATCGTATATCGCGTTTGCACGCGAAATGTCCCCGCGCTTTTTAAGCACACCTTGTAGATTAGCCCGATTGCGGTGAATCTTTGTGGTTTGTACGAACGTGTTAATGATTCGCGTGAAAGTCCGCCGTTTCGCCGCGGGACCATTTGTTCGTGTTTAATCGTTAGAGACGAGCCCGTCGGAGGGGGGACAAGATTCTTCAGCGAAAGCAAAGTGTCCGGGCCTGCTAATTAGCAAGATACGTCAACTCGTTATGTTGTTTAATGTAATCTGTGTTCTCTCGAAACTCCGGGCAAACTGGTGTGTCCTGCGAGAGGCTTCTGTCGCAAGAACGAGGAATGCTTTACACCCTGTTCGCAAGAATGCGACCCGCGGGACACGCTGTAAAGGAAATTAATTCTCGTCCACTGACTAATTAAGACGAATAATCGTGTGTAATGCACATTACACGAACAATTCAGTTTTAGTAATCAACGAGGCAAGTGCCTACGTCCAGGAGGCATTCGGGTATAATTCAAGGCGAGCGGCGCGGCGTGCGTGTTCCGCGTTCGCAGGACAACAAACAGCGCGCAAACGGTTCTCACTTGATAATCCTTTATGCTGGCCATTGTTCTAGATACACTGACTTACGGAATTGTGCAAATATCTTTTAAATTAGAATCATTTTTGTTTTTTTTTTTTTTGATAAACTTATCGAAGTGCAACCTAACCGAACCATGTAACCTTTGTATTAAACAATTATTTATTAGATGCATAATTTAAAAGTTATTCAACCATTATACGCTCCTCAGACATAGTTGCAGAAAAGATCCTCGAATAATACTTCAACCTTTCTTACTTCACATTTCAAATCTACGAATTATGCTTCAATTATAGTGTGACATTTCAAAGAACTACATTTTGCAACACAGACAAAAAGAAATCAATCGTTTTACAATATGTGAAGAAGATAAATGAGTGAATTTTCACCCTAAGGATTTTATGATGTGTGCAACTTACGTAACTCAACGAGCTTAAAACAATTAAAAATACTGGAAATTGAAATTGTATTATGGTTAACAGCGTCTTGGAAATTCGATAGTTTCCGACACGAGTGAAATAATGAAACGTGGAAGAAGAGCACGGTGGTTGGTGTAGTGTTAGATGTTATGCATAATTATCGCGATACCTATCAGACATATCGTCTGAATGCAACAGACGTTGTCGTAGCCTGTCACTCCGCTGTTACGTTTGAATAATTATTCAGTGGTACGTTTCCGAAATAGGCTACCGAAGATTACACACCGTCTATCAGTTCCTTTTGATGCTGTCATAAGCGTCACAGCTGTGTTTCCGCGAAAACAGAGGCAGCGCTTCCCTGCATTAATTACGACCATTCTCGTGCATAACTATGGCTCAATGAAATATTTGACTACCTCTTTTCTAAATGGTTACCTGCTGTCGACGCCTCTTTTCATAAACATTTTTTATATATAATCTAATATAATATGTCGAGATTTCACGCAAATAAATATTTTTACCACAAAATCACTATATTTCCGGCTGCATAACGATCATTGAAACACCTTGTATATTATTTATGGTAGTAGAGCGTACTATTCAATTCAGAAAACATTGGTTCAGGCACAATCAGTGCTTATTCATAGATTTTCTCGTCTGAAAAGCGTTCAGTGTAAAAGGTCTTAAGTCTTCAAGCTAATCTGCTATAATATTAGCTTTAGAGCTTAGCAAGATTTCGCTTCCTCCTCAATTGTTTGTTCCCTGCTTCTAACTAGCCACTACAGAGCCAGCGGGAACGGAAACAGTTTGTGTGAATAGTTCCATTCAGCGAAGTGTATTACGTTACACATGTTTGAGGTTCAATTAGCTCAGAATTTTTCTTGTTGTACTCGCTGTGGAAGTAGAACCTTTAACGGGGTAGACTCATTTCTAGAATTGCAAAGATGCGGTATGCCTCTTCTCTTTGTTTATTTTTTAATATTATCTTACGGTGTATTAGGTTTTAAGAGCCACCAATTTTTTTTTTTGGGTATTCTGAACACGTCATTCTTCCATAAAATTCTTACACATATTATCGTTTCATGATAAATTAGGAATAATATTGAAACAAAGTACGATCGAAGCATGACACCGCAGTAATCGGTACAGTTACCCTATATTGGATGCGGTTAGGACTTGGAATTCGACCGCCGCAAGGCGACTGGCAAAGCTTGCCTGAAATAATTACAATAGACATTTCTTGCAGTCTCAGATTTGCGGTTGACCATGGATTGTGCACGGGACCATTCAGCTCATCCGATCTCAAAAGTTCCGATTTTAAAGAAGCATATAAAATGACGTAGAAAAAATATGGTCCTTTTACCTTTAACGGGAAATTTATCGTTATATTTACTACATATTTCAAAGTTCTAACCTTAAGCTAAAAATATTGAAATAGGTTTTTTATATTTTTTCATTTATTTGTCGTTAAGCGAAGCGGAACTTTTGGAAAATGGAAAATTCGGTAAAAACTGAAAGTGCTTTTTTAATCATATTTCAATACAACAAAAAAAAACGAACATCACAGCTTTGAATCAATATTTCAGTAGGACTTTACATTATCGACGTCTCTTTTTACAAATTCACGAAACGTTCACAAACAAATTTATAGAAATTTTGACAGGACAACGTCTGTCGGGTCAGCTAGTTTGAAATAATATTTTTCTAACAACTCGGGCAGCGTGAGAAAGTAGATTTGCGGTGTTCAGTAATTCGTCGCCTGAATTGCTGCTCCATTTTCGGCTGGTAATCAGAACGCATCTGGCCGTCCCGCGTGCGACTGCAGTCTGTGGCTGGCCATTGTTACGTACGATTATTCACGAAGACGTATCCAGAGTGTAGAACAGCAAGACTGTGTTCCGTCTGTTAGGACTGTCTGACCTGTCTCATCCGGCGGACCAAAGAGCGAGATTGCCAGACGTGTGCTCTTCCTTCTCGGCGTTTAACCGCTGTAACGTCGGAAACACAGTGTTTCCCGTGGAAATGTCACTATCCGTGGTATATCTACGAGACGCTACGAGGAAACTTCATCGCGGCTACAGCAAAAAACTTACACGAATAAGGGGACCGCGTCTAGAAATATAATTTCGCAAACTTTTCGTCGAGACGTTTTTCAGAGGAGCACATGCGCGCACACGGCACACACACACACACACACACGCGCGCGCGCGCGCACGCACAGACGCCATCACTTTGGACGAAGCACTTTTTCAATTTCACGAAGAAAGTGGCTGCAAAGCGGCCGTCGCGCTGAGCAAAATAATTTTTCTACAAATTTTTTAAGGGACATTATCTCGTGTTCTATTTGCCAGCCGGAAAACGCGAAACGGCCGAGCAATTTTTACCGTTCCAGCGACGCAGGTTATCAGAGCGCATTAAAATTTAACGCGGGACAGGGATGACGTAACGCGGGACAGTTTAAGAGGTTAGACAATCTTGGCGTGTTGAAAATCTACCCTGTTATTGCGCTTTCTTTCTTAAAGAACAACAACGTTATAACATATTTAAATTTCATCGAAATCGGAGTACGGCGATCCTTTCGCAATAATTACCATTTTTATTTGACTTTTTTCTTTGTTTAATAAAACATGACTTCAAAAAGCAGGGAACGTCAATGGATTTATTGCTTAGTCGTTTAATTATTCTATTTCATTCCAGTTTGTTGCAATCGAAGTGTAGTACATTTTCATTTCGCATAAAGAGCCGCAGTCTAGTAATGAGATAAACGTCGCTGCATAAAAATCGCTGAAGTTTAAACTGATGAAAACGGTGATTCTTTTCGCATTAACCTAGTACGAAACTCTGGATACTAGCTATTGAATATTGCAATTTTTCTGTATGATCGGTTGACTGAGCGATCTGTATTGTGTGAGTGATTGATCGAATGATCTGTGTTGTGTGATTGATTGAACGATGGGTTCTTTGCTATGATTCGTTATTGAGTGACGCTGTTGGCGTACTTGATGTGTATTGGTGCTGACTGATCCTTTGTTTCTTTGTTAGTACTCTTTCCGCCTCGCGTGTTGACGGCCGCGTAGTTTGTTGATGATCTGAGAAATTGTTTTTCCATTGTGTTTTTCCTCAATCAAATTTGTATTAACATTTTACTGGTCACGCGGGGGTTGATAGATTCCCAGGAATGTTTAAACATTTATAACATTGTCATTTGGATCGTACAAATTTTCTACTGCCGTAAAAATATTACTTGTGAAAGGTGGAATAAAATAGAACCTCATTTTCCGTGGACTTTTTAGAACTGAAATAAATTAAATCGTATAAATTCTTTTCATACTTTATATCCTAGCATTTTTTGAAAATTTTTTATTAAGTTATAATTGCATAAAGATCCGCAGTCTAGTTATGAAGAATAGTGTTATGAATAACACTATTATTAATGGTATCGTGTTATGAGAAAAGAAACCGATTTTTCTGTGCAGGTCTATGAGATGTACGTGGCCGGTTACCAATTTAAGGTGCTTTCGCCAGTTTTCACGGGACATTGGGGCCTACAGACGAGGAAGACCAGGCCAGCTTGGCGCGAGCGACAGAACAGTGCCAACAGGAAGCATTTCGAAACGTTTAAGAAAGAAGTTTTCGCACGGTACATGCGGGATCCCCTAAAGATGATGAAGAACGTCAAGTGACGACGGAAACTGCGTGGAAGGTTTCGTTGATCGAACGCGAGTAAACCCTGTTCGCCGTCCTATTTATCCGTTGCGGGACTAAAACCGACCGACACGACCGTCACACCAAAGTTTTACTATTTTACCTATCCTATTACTTAAGTTCCATACACGCGTGGACACTTTGAAATAAACACCACGGGTTTTTTCATTACACGTCATGGTTGCGCGAGCTCCGTTCCGCGGAAATAGAATTAACAAATAGTTAAGTAAATAACGAGACAGGGATTATTTTGTATGAGAAGTACTCGCTTCGACTGTTAGAATAATTAGATTCGTTGGAACTAAAATGGCTTCGTTTGATTGCTACGCGACTGTGATGATTGTTGCACTCTTGCCGGTTGTCCGTGTTATGCGTTGACTTTTTTCTAGGAATTGATCGTGGCTTTTTTAATGCGGATGTTCAGTGTTGTGTGCGGCACCTTAACGACGGAGAGCATATTATGGGGAATATTGAAACATTTGAAACGTCGAGTGACCATTGAAGACAGAAAACGTGGAACAGATACGCGAAAGATCGAGAAGAGATTTCGAATTGTTTTAAATGTTCATGATTATTTCCTTTAGGTTACAATTTCGAAGAACAAGCTGAATCTCCAAGTTCTCGATTCACAGAGTGTTTAGGCTTTGGTTTCACAGAGTAGAAGATGTATTTTGCGACAACTATATTATTTATTTAATTCATAGTATCGTGAATTGTTCGATCGAAAGTGAGCAGAATATTTTCCGAATTGCCGTGTTGGTTGGAGGTCTAATGGGAATCGATTGTTCTATTTTTCACGGTAGTCAAGAGGTAAAACGTTTTCTATGTATTTTCTATTGTATTTGCATCGCACGGTGGCGTTCACGCGACGACTAATACAAACGATCAATGAGCATGCATCGCGTTTTAGTCTTAATATTCGTAATAAGCGTTTCCAGACGTGCTCGTGTGAAAAGTTGATCCGAATCACTGGACCAACAAATATGTATAACTCATCGATGTCTCGCATTCGTTCAGCGAACTGTGAATGATTTATCTTCGGGCTTTTCCCCCGAAGCGTTCGTTGTTTATAATTGATCGTCCCAAAACTGATAGCACAGTTTTAACCTCATCGTACAACAGGTACAGACACTCAACGCTTAGCCAAACGTGCGCCGCGTCACAGCTGACACTCAGGGGATCAAAAATTTTCAGCTTTACCGAATGTAATATTACACAGTTCGACGATAAATATGTTAAAACTTTAAATTCTAGCGCGCGAAATCCAAGTTTCAATGCGCAGAGTTCACTCGTTTAAAAGTTATACACGAGTAAAGTTGCTCGATCGCAAGCGCGTTTCAGAGGTTAGATCGCTGCCATATTGATTTCCAAATATAGGAGCTGGTATGATGGTTAGATCTTGATTACTCACACTGGAATTGAAAATTTTATCATTTTATCGTCGAAAAGTATGAGATTACGTTCAGAACAGTTGAACATGTTTAGACCCAGTGGCGGATCAAGACAATTCGGGGCCTCCCATAAAAAAAAGTTTAAAGAAAAGTAATCGAAATGATTGACTTTTTGGTTGGCTACGTGTTGCGATAGTAGACGTATCTGTTACGCTCTGTAACACTCATTCCTGGTCGGCACACATTCACCAATCATTTTTGCAATATCCGTCCCCTATCAATCAGTGACATATCATGTGCAACTAGTCACAGAGTTAAGAAGAAATCACCTGTACGCTATTGTTTATCAGTTCTGGGAGGAGATGCACGTAGACGTCAAGTTCAACGACAGATAACGCGCGTTATCAACTCTCCATTTTGTAACGCACGATACGCTGTCTAACGCGTGATCGAAACTGACATGATTTATTGCCGTGTATTGTGTTCCTCGATGACTTGCGCGATAATTCAGGGCCTAAGGCTATGAGGTACTTATCCCATAGCGATTGACAAAGAATCATCGGCACTTCTCAATTATCGATTATTATTATCTTTTTTTTTCTTTAAGCACGTAGCTGATGTCATAATACTATTATGATTTCAGCTATCCTTTTCGAAAGCAAGCTAGATACTTTCTGAAAATTTTGGAAAAAAAACGAGAAATTTTGTTAATATTGGACTATACGATTTGAACTTTCTTGAGAAATTAAAGTAATAAATTTACTACGTGTTTATCGTCTTTTTAACAGTGTCCGAATATTAGGAGTCACTGTACATTCAAATTATTTGATGTTTAGTAAATACATATTTACAAAATGGTAGCCTCTTGCATTATGATGATTGTTCAGTATATTGTCGAGATTGTCACGCTGAGTAGTGTCATGTAGGCTATTTATAAAAACATCGTTAATGAAAACACTTCTTCGACACAGTTTCTTTAATTTCGTCTATTTACTTATATGTTCTAACTAAATAATTATTGGGATCATATTAACCAAACAGAGACTTCAAACATATCCTAATTTCTTTAAGTCTAACAATAAAGAATGTTATATGAGTTTTGAAAACATTTCTACGAATATCTAAAAGCGAATTAAATCAGAGGGTAACACGGTAAGTTTGTTTAATCATTAATAATTGATCTGTTTACAAACCTAGTTATTTTAGGAATAGTATTTCAAAATTCAGGTTAACGAATCTGTTATAAGAATTTGTAAACTGTTACAAGATTTAACATATTGTATAATACCAAGAAATTCAAAGTGAAATTTTGTTACTATTGTAAATATTATACTGTGAAATTCAACGAGATATAAAAGGATGTATATAAGGGTGTACATTTTTACCTTAAATCGTCAAGTAGTACAAATATCTTTTGTTGCATCTTTCGAATTACCACTAATTACGACAATGTTTTAAATTATATTTACCTGAAGACATAATTCTATCAAGATCCTAAATGTGCGATCTCTGCACAGATATGATTTTTCCTCTGCTAAAACGTAACGTCCTTTTCAATACAGGGTGTCCTTTCGATACTTTTATTTGCTGACCTATTCGAATAAAGTCACTTTACTCGCAACTTTCATTCAAACTTGTCTTCGAATAAAATTTTATTCAATAACGCCCCACTCGGAACTCCCTCTAGGTATAATAGGTCGCAAAAGCTTGGGAGGTAATTGCAAAGTTCAATCAGATTTGGTCTTGGACGATTCACACCCGACACTCGCAGGGTTGCTATGATTCGTTAGAGCAAGTGCTCGTGTAGAATAGCACTTCGACAGTGTCAGTGAAAAATTACGTTGATCGATTCGTAGAGTGCGGAGAGCAAGTGGCATGGAATAGAAAAGGAGAAGAGGGATGAAACGGAGGATCGGGGTGAGGAACGAAGCAGTTCGCGTGCAGGGATGCAGGTTCGTACAATCAAGTAGCCGCGATCAGCGTCGATAGCGGTTGGGCTTCTCGTGTCTTCCGGTTCATCGATTCCGTCCGGAACGAAACTAACTGCGCTTGCTGCTTCCACTCACGAATCCCTAAAGTCATCAGAGACTGCCATGCGGGATCGCGGAATAAATATCCGCCGGTGAGTTTCGCGGCACGTACTCCCCGGCGCACGAGCAGGAAAACGAGGTCGGGGAACTTAAGGGAAACGTACCTCGTTAGCTGTCTGTGATTTAAGAGGGCGGCGCGGCGTCTAAGTTCAAGATCGACTCGACTGTTTCAGAGGAGCGACGCGACGTTTTCGTTCCTTCGTTTTTCCATTTTTTTCCCCTACGTACGCAACGCGTAAAGGACTCAGACGTCGCCTGCGGACATCACGCATCGGTGCGACGCGCACACTGGGGAAACTTGACCTAACTCGATTCAAAAAGGAATAACATTCGATAGAAATGAGATAGAGCGATGAATTTTTTTTAAAATTAAAGCTGAAACTTTGTAGAATATGGGAAAAATAGGGAGATTATGGTACGAACGTTTTACAATTCCAAGAAAATTGAAGTAGTAATGACAGCGAAACGACAAGTGATGACGAGATATGAAGTGCTTCATGTTTCGTAACTAACTGAAAAAAGTGTCACGTTTTCAAAGCGCCAATTCTACATTGATACAACAATCGAATTAAAAAAAAACACGAGCGTCAAACTATTTTTTATCAACGCTTCAATCCTCCCGAGATCGAAAATATACGCTACCCCCATCGATACCCGTATAAATTCTTCGCTTTTTCAAAACTGCATTTCTCCGCTGCGTACAGTAGAAAAAGACATACCAAAAAGCTTGTAATAAAGCGCATTCTTTGGAAAGTTTGCGTACCAGCGAGGCTGAAAACACTTGTCCTGGAAGCAATATACAGGTCGATTATAAAGTTTCCTCTCGAAACTTACATCGCGTTGCGTTGGAGTTTCCCACTTACACATCGGAAAATAACTTTGTGGCGGTACCCTCTTGTAGTCGCCTCCGCTAGAGGTTTGCTGATCTGATAAATTTCCGCTGTTGTCTGATTCGTCACCAATTCGTTACCCAGTATATTTACGGAGGATAAAGACGAGCTGTATCTAATAAAAAATGAGACTAGTATCGGTGAAAAATGTTTATGTGTCATCTGATGGAGAATGCACATTATTCCCTTTAAAATACAGTAAAAGTAAACTGTTTCTTAGATCCTGTTGTTCTACTATTTCTTTGTGATCTCGCCAACTGCGCCGAACATAGATAAGGATTTTTTACTCGTTTTTTTTTTTCGTTTTGATGAACACAAGCAGCTGACGATATAATTTCTCTTACACTTAATAAAAGAAATAACACCAAAAAATGATTCTAAACAGTTTAATAACATCACGTGTAATTGATTGTGCTGCGTAAAATGATTTGTGTTACAGCTCCAGTTGATTACTCTGCCATTGTGAATCTCAGATGGTTGTTATTTCTAGTACAAACGTTCGAGAGAACGTAAAATAATCGTAAACTTAAAACAACAAATAAAAAGGTTACACCAAACAGGATGCGTACTGATTCTTCACGGCGATGAAGAGCAGCGTATTGCGTTTCTGCAAAATAGGAACAGGAAACGATAGCTGCGATAACAGCGACCCAAGGAACACGAATGATGACTACGAATTCACTCCTGGCTCGTTCCCGGCTTTCTATAACGAGATACACCGCTCGTAAACACACTTTACTAAGCCGGAACGATCGGGAGGAGCCATGGAAACGGTTTACCTAGCGCCTTAAGTGCTCTGTCTCGTAGCTAGATGCATCCGCACAGATCTATGGCGATTTACTTACCTGGAATCTAAAATCTGGTGCGATCTCTGATAACGTGGTATTGCTATTGCTGATTTATCCATGTTATTCTCAGCTTCTGAACTGAAACGGTTTATTTCGTAATGTGAAAATTACTTCTGGGTATGCGAAATTGGGTCAAACATTATAGTGGAGTTTAAATACACGCTTAACATTTAAAGTTGTATTTAATCTCCTAACCTCGTCAACCCAACATTGTTTAAATATCAATAGAAGCCAATATTAAAAAGTTGTAAAATGCAACTTTAAGTATTTTCTTTACAATTCCGACCAATTGCAATTTGCGTGAATATTTGTGGGAGCCACTGTATTTCGTGTATAAAGATTTGAATTCTATTTGTGAATATTGATTACTGAGGATTGAAAGTATCATAATTGAGGAATGCCTATATGCTCGTTTGTGATACACGAATGGGATTGAAGCGGTGTAGTTGGAGCATTGAGAAGTGTAATAAGGGATGCAAACACTTGAGATGGATTCGATTCTTGTTATGAAGCAGGGGCAACCGTGCGACGGGATTAGAGCATTCCCGAGGAAATTGTCATAATGCCAGGTAATCCGATTTCGTTCTCTGCCAATATTGAACGACGCTGACGCGGGATGACGATAGTTTACTGTAACACGACTCTATATTAAGCTCGTCCTCCTGCCTATCGAGAAGTTATGAATAGATTAGAGGTAAACGCGGATAGTCTACTCTCATTAATACCTGTATTATACTCGTATACGTTTCGCTTTCAATGTTTTATTGTCTGTCTGTGTAACAAGCAGGAGAATCGCTGTACAAAACGTTTCATTTTCGCGTTTGTTTAAACAGCTATTCTTGAAGTTCATCGACAGGTCCGGTACGAGTTCGCAGAACTTGCCGCGAACAATCGGCTGCAGATCCCAACGACTAGCACCGTGCAGCGAGTATAACCGCGAGTATTTTGAAAGGGGAATCAATTCGACGCTACCGAATTCTCGATATCGCGGAATCGACGACAGATAGAGGCAACATCTAGAGCGAGCAGCTGGCTGCGAGCTCGGGCCACGGTCTGGTAGTTCCGTTGTCAGTAGGATTTTCGACGCTTTGTAAATTTCATTTTGTTTTGCCGCTCTCGGAGGAGTTCGTCAGCCGAAAGCGTCCACGTTTCCGTTTTGCTTGGCCGTTGTTTCGTTATTCGTTCGAATCGGCGTCGTCGCGTCGGCTCTTTCGTCACGAATCGTCGCGCGTGGCGGAAGTGACTGTTGCACAAGCGTGTCTCTCAGCTCAGCGTACCCTAACACGAACCAGCCTGGACTAATTCTGTCAAATCTTGAATAATCTGGATTAATCTTGTGCAATCCGGCGACAGCTTTCGCGACGCTGCCACTAGAATAGGTTCGTTTTCAATTAGGGAAAACATTTCGCTGATGGCGTCTGTTTTCGTTCGACGCCCGGCACCGGAACTCGCCCGAGACGCAAAGGCTAAGCGAATTCGCGGCGAATCTGCCGACGGAATAAATTGCACGGATAATCCGTGGGGCCTCGTTCCCGCGATAAATCGGCCGCCATTATAACTTCGCCGGGACCGTGTCCACAAGCAGAATGTTCTACGAGGTAACGATAAAATAATGGCTTCGCGGTTATTGCCCGGCTGCGTCGAAAGTAGAAATCGATTTTGTTTTCATTCCGGAACTTTTATCTGGCCAGTGTAACAAGGAGAATCCCCGGGAAAAGTTCTGCTTCATTAATAATATAAGTTCCAAATCGCTTCGAAGAGAGACATTTTCGTGGGAATTGTAAATGCGATTTCTGACGTTTTGCAGCTGAATGATTTGTTTCAGTACCGCGCACGTGAATTTCATTTTATGCGTAAGATTTATAGTAAGATGTATTCCATATTAACAATTTATCTATCGGAAACCTATTAGCCTCTAACACTTTGAGCCACCATTATAAATTATTGAGGCACCATTATTCTAAATATCGATTATATTATTGAATATGCTTAGTCAATGGAATTATTTGAATGCAATTATTCTAGGTTCGAAGATATGTTTCATTTTCGAATTCAAACAGTTTCGACTGCAAAGGGTTAATTTTCAGGAATACCGCTACACCCGAAGGAAACTTAATAATCTTTACTTTATTCTACAATATCAAACCAACTTATTAGATTACGTTACTGGCGTTGACTTATTTGTTTATGATCGAAACTGCTATTGCTGTTAAAAGATGTATTAAAACGTTCCATGGACCATGAACTTGAAAAAACTATGAAATAATCACTTTGAAATATTAATTTTAGATTTCATATTAAAGAGGTATTCTGGTTTTTTATTTCCAAGTAAAATAAAAATTCCGGAACCGATAAACACTCATGTTTATGAGTCATTTTGGGTGTTCAACATTTATTGAACATGATGAGAAAAGATATTCAGATAGTCACAGTAAAACGAAACACTCCGTATTATCCGATTTGCGATGTTACCGAACGGGTAGAAAATCTTTGAAATTGGCAATGAAACGGTATGCAAAGAGATTTCGATGAACGTTAACATCAGAACGCCGGGTAATGATCCGGGTAGAGACGTCGTCGTCCCAAGGCAGCAGGGATTGCCAGGAGTACAGCAATTGACCGTGTAATCGCGGCCTCCAATCTGATTTTTTCGCAGTACACCTTTAATATCAATCTGGAAAGTGCTCTTTTCAACGAGACAATAATAGGCTTTGTTCGTGCCGCGGAATCAACGGCGACAGTAGGCGGGCATTCAGCCGGTTGGAGTTCTAAAAATATTCTCGGCCCGATTTCCAGAATTTCTACCGGCATGGCACGACGCATGGAGAACGAAGCACGCTCGGTCGCCGGTTGCGTTGTCAATCGATTCGTCGCCGAGAACGAGTCGCTTTCAAATGGAACGTCGATCTTCCGTTTCGACGGCGATTGCACGCGCGACAGACAGACCTTTCATTCGTGTCTCCCGCGCGAGTATTCTCAGCCGGTGAACGAGCCTGGTCGATTTAATCTCCAGGAACGATGTCTTCCATCGTTATCGATGACTCCATGGTAACGACTACAGTAAAGTCTTGATCTCAGAAAGCAGCTTTAGGCGACGTTTTCGAATAGTTACTCATCGACTCTGCATTCCAATCTGCAGGAAAACCGAAACAGTAATGTTTCTATTACAGCGACAGCCTCGGCGGGATTTGGTCGCATAAACCGTGTTTTATATCACATGCAGAACACAGATAGTCATTATTTCAGTTTACGTCTAATCACATGTAGTCCTAATTTCAGTTTCGTTACTATAGTTGGAGCACATTTACGGTAACCGTTTGCTTGAGAAGGTTTAAGGGTTAAAGTTTTCGTTTTACACTTAATAAAGCCGACGAAACCTCAATCTCCGATCTAGCTTTTACTGGCGAACTTTGCCCGTCTTACAAAGTTTCTAAACAAACTCCGATCACGTAGTAAGTAGTATGTAATTTATCGTTGCATTATTATATTATATTAGGCGGAGTTCTCCTAGTCCCGGACGCTTGAGGTTTTTCTGAAATAAATAAGAAAACAGATAAATTAGAAAGGGTTATTAATGATAACGAAACAGTTTCGAATTGTATACACTAGACCAGTAGCGACCACTGAACAGCATGTACGGAACTAATGTTGGCAGACCAAAAGACGGCTTTAAAACGTTTTTCCGTGAAATTAAACGTGCTGACGGATAAAACTTCGAAACGCACACGGCTCAGGGAACAAAAGCGATCGATTTGCGAGTACCGTGCGTCGTTGCTACCCATCCGTGCCAGAATTTCCGTGAGACTTGCCGGAATTCGCGTTTGATTGCCGGTAGCGGCACGAAATTCTCGGGCGAGTTCGCGCTGAAAGAAGAAAAACATGATACCCGTGCAAACAACTCTGTCAACGAATTTAATTTCGTCGCGATGTAAATTTGTATCCATTCAACCGAGCAGAGGAAAAGAGGATCCAATTAAAATAGCGAAAGGTTTTTCCACAGTCAGTCGCCCACAGAACGTCCCCGAAAAGGCAGGAAACACACAATCGCGATGACCGTCCCAGCTTCCGGTTTATTCGTTGGACAACGTGTTTTTTATTGTAGCGAAATACGAGGAATTTATGCACCAAATATTTTGAAAAGTTACGGCGAAATGGCATATCGCTTACCATTGCCCGTCGGATACGAGTCGATACAAAATTATTGTCAGTTTTATTCTCCTTTATGATTCCTAGATACTATCATTAATACAAGTAAATCGTAATATTAATATATAAAATACTATACATATTAAAATGCAATTTTAGTGTGTGATTTCATTATAGTATATTTCTTTATAATTTTAATAAATTGAAAATAATATTGTTACTTTTAAATATTTTTTAAGCATTGCATATACTATTTTATATTTCACTTGTCGATGTTTGTCATAAGTGTATAAAATTTGTTGTCCAATTATAACATTTCAGATATCATTAAATATTAAGAAAAGATTAAAAAATATTCAGACAAACTTTTTCCAGTAGCTTGTCAGAATGTTCGAACGTGTAAGATATTATGGGAGGAGGATTTTTTTTTTAGATTTCTATGTTACAACTTGTATCTGAAACATTTTTTTTCTAGCTGAAAAATGTGAAAGTTTCTACAGGTGACTTGTCTTAGGTGACTCACTCTTTCTACTTCGTGTTAAAATAAAAGTCACGAAGTTTCAGACGAATGGTTCTACAAATGGCAGAATAACGTGATCCTTTACGTGGAAAATGTGTCAAGTTGACAGGAGGGCCGGATGAGGTATTAAAATAGAACACTCCATCGGATACAAAATCGTCGTGACTGTTGGAAAGTAGTGGTCTAATCTTGGTAGCTGCTGGAAAGGGATTATACGTCAAATACATCCGATTCATTGAAACCGCGACGTGACAACGAAGTTCCAAGGGAATAAGAATTTTCAGGTTTCCTGGCGAGACAATGTCACCGGCTGAATAGGATCTTACGTCACCGACGTCGGGCATCGTTTATAGGGGCTTCGAAAGGCTTCTGTCGAAATGTATGAAGATCCTGGGCTACGGTCGTTACGAATAATGCCTCCATAACGCCGTCCGTCGCTCCGGGATTTCAATTGTTGAGCACCCGGCTCGGGAACTTGTTCGGGATGAAGAATAGCAAAGATGAAGGCCGAGCACAATACGGGCACTTTCGTCATTTCGACCCAGGGGCAGAGGTTCATTTCGGTTCGGCAACTCGCGACGCGACGCTCGGAGCGATCCTCGTTCGACTCCTGTCGACAGGATCGAGGATAATCTTAAGAAGGATTCGGCTGTCGCATGTCGCGTCGACGCGACAACGAGGTCCGACAGATCTCCGTGGCGGAATTTGTCTTCGCGCTGCCAACTTATTACTCCAATTCGAGCGGGAACTTTGAATTAAGCCTCTAATCCGAGTTCCACGGACCAAACCGGCAACAAATTGATTTTTAGAAGAGAAAGAAAAGATTCATCATTCAAAGACGCGCACAAATTGGATTGTTAAATTTTCGACTAGGCCTAATATATCTTTCTTGATTCCCCTTAGGGTTACAATTCTTGTACAAGCTTTCCTCTTTATCCACTCCCTTCGCTCTTACTATCTATGCTTAATTCTTTCTTACGATCTAACTTATAACTACCTTAACATACTATAGATAGATAGATAGAGAGAGAGAGAGAGAGAGAGAGAGAAACACTATTTACAAAATCGACTAGGCCTAATAGTTTCAGCGATATTCATTAAAACAGATTTTGCACTCCTAATTTGAGGGCTCTTTTGATCTGATTAACACTGGTTCTACCAGACGAGTTGAAACGACTAGCTCCTGATTTGTGCTCTTAAAAATATTCTACGGTCCGGATCACTGTGCACCACAAAGCTGTACGTAGCGTCGCGTGGTCCATTAGTGGCAAACTTTCTCCATCGGGCGACTGGAAGACGAACATTTAATGATTTACGAGAGATCGGTGTGTAATCCCGAACTTTCTGGTAAAGAGAATTTTTTATCACGTACGGGTTCGGGGATCTTGTTGATCACTTAGACCAGCGCGGAACGATACGACGACGCGACGAGGCGCGACGTACTTCGGCTGTGCTTCAATCTACGCGGAGACACCGCGTCGCGCCGTCTGATGTCTCTCGGCAGGATGTACCTGGAAACTGAATCTCGGCTGCGCCGGGGCATCGATCAATCATAAGTTGCACGAACTGCCGGGGCTAGGCCTAGGCCGCAGCGAAATTACGATATCAGGATCTGTCGACCGCGAATGCAATTAGGGTGATTGCGAGTTGCACAGGTGGCCTGGCTCGTAATTCCAAGGATCAGCTCTTTCCGACGTTCGAATCGAGTCAGTATTTGTCCCCCGGACCGATTCCAATGGAATTAGAAACGGCCGGTAACGCGCGGCGCGCTGATCTCTGTCCTCCACCCACCACCTTTTTCTTTCTCGAGAATCCGGTTGAGTCGTCGCGTCCCTCTGTTCACGGTCGCGTCATCTTTTTGTCTGCCCCGCCGTCACAGTTTCCGGCTCCATTCGGAAACGCGACTGTTCCTCATCCGCTCGGTATGCTCCGACGCAGAAAGACCGCGTCCTTTTCTTCTCCGGGGCCCTCGAGTGTCAAATATTTGCGAAGCCTTGGGCTCGGCAGGATCGTTCTCGAGATTACACGGGAATGCGGGTGATCAAAAGTTCGCCGTTCAAGTGGAGAAAGGAAAGACGTCGACGTCGGGTGAGGCCGGATGAGGTCGGGGGGAGCAACGGCTAGAGAGGGTAGCAGAGGAACTAATGCGCCCGGCCTCCAGGCAGGAAGACGCCTTCGATGCCTCCAGCAGGAGAATCGTTTTGTAATTGATAGGAGTGTTTGTTCGCGTTTGTAAATACCATTCCATTAGTGCTGCCGCGAGCATGAACTACATGAACTTCGCCTGTGCGCCAAAGTTTCGAGCTCCTTCAATTGCCGACGAGGCTACCGCCATCATGTAGGTACCGAGATCGGAACCGAGAGGAACCGAGAGTCTGTCGTTTCTCCTGCGCTCCCTTTCAACCCCTCCTCCATCGACTATCTATCTATCTAATGTCTATTCTTTTATATTCTCCCCTGTTTCAAGCAACTTCCTTTCATCCGATCATGGATCCTCCTCGTTCCCAGCGTTCTTCAATATTGCCACCATTGCGTCTTTACGCAAAATAATATGTTTTATTAAACATACAAAATAATAAATTTTAATCAAGTGAAAATAACGTGACCACGTTTCTATATTATTGAAGGGGAAACTTCTTTAACACAATTTTTGCTGGACAGTGTGGATGAGTCTGATTCGTCACGCTTCAAAGTGAAACGATGTTCGGAGAATTCTTAGATATTCGAAGAGAATTAAATTCAAACTATTTATCTCGTATTTTAGTTTACATAAGCCCATTGTTTCTTTCTTAGATTATAATATTGAAGAAGATATTGAATTTGATACTAATAATTAGACTGCGGATC
Source organism: Lasioglossum morio (assembly GCA_916610235.2). NCBI lineage: Eukaryota > Metazoa > Arthropoda > Insecta > Hymenoptera > Halictidae > Lasioglossum > Lasioglossum morio. Next base: position 14,364,915 of record OU744334.1, read on the forward strand.
TTTATGAATTTCTAGCAATATTTATTTATTTGTGGAAGTAAAACTGATAACTTTTGTTGAGATTAACATTTTAATGATTTACTTTCGGTCCCTTACTATTTTGAAATACTATTTGGAAAAGTTATTGCATCTCTTCAGTAGAATACTTTATCCATCTCTGGATGCAAGGAACTTGATAGCATCCGGTTCCTTCGCGATCAGAGCTCGTATTAATTTTCTATTGTGCAACCTGTCCATAGCCGTCAGCTTGCTCTTGTAATTCTTTAAATCGCCGCGAATCCTATTTGCTCGATATTCTCCGGAACCCCCACATCTCTCTGTCGCTTCCGCTCCGTCGCTGATCAGTATTTTCCTTCTCCGTTCTGCTGGAGTGGGGCTGCTTGCCTCGCCTTCGCATGTACAGACTACCTCACGGTTTCACAAACACGATAGCGCGTAACTGCAAGTGTACCACGTGGAATTACACGTGCCACGATTCCCGTGCTAGTCAGTTGAGGTTGGGGGGTGGACACCTACGGGCAAAATGCACGCGTACACCCTGCTCTGTCTCTTGTTCTCTCTCTCCCTCTCTCTCTCTCTCTTTCTCTTTCTCTCTGAAACGCGCTTCCACACCAAGCACACGGACTGAACACAATCCCGTATCGCAGCCTGACGCTGCTGGATAACCCAATGGATTATGCGGCTAATTTCTAAAGTGCCCTGCAGCCTCTCTGAATTATGCGCCGCTGGCTTTAGTGCCCCGACAGTCGACCGATCGATTAATATCGGTTGTAAGGTTACCCTACGACTGTGCTGTGCGACCGGCTCACTCCCTCGGTCTTATCGGCGGATCGTGTTCTATGATTTGCCAGAGTGACGCATACGTTCGCACATTATACCGGAATTTCTCGAGGAACGTGCGCTTCTTGGGCCAATTCCGGTTCAAGGAGCCGCTCCTCGACTCGTCCCCCGATTTCCATAACAGGATCGATTCGACCAGGAGCCCCGGTGATTTGTGAACGACTGCGAGCGTCGTTTCGACCATGTTTTTTCCCCATTATTGATTACGCTTGTCGAAGAAGCGACGTCGAACATTTTGAACGATTTTGTCCGAAAATAAGGGAAATTGCGGGAATTTACGCCGTGAAAACATTCCCTTTGTGAGCTTCGTGTTATCACCGGAGGAATAATACTTACTGGCTCTTATCGCGATGATTCCCCTGTCCGGAGTTAAACGCGAGAGCAAACGGAAGGATGAATAATATTTATGTTCAAATGAAACCTTGACTAAACCGGTGCGTACACTCGCGAAATTGTGGCTGCGGAAAGATAGACGAGATACAGGGTGTCTCGGGGCTGACGAAACACGTGGAAGGTTACTTTATTTCAGAAAATAAATAGCAAGTAGTTCGAAGATAAATTATTTGAAATTTTGTATTTCTATGTTTCAGGTATTAAAACCTTCCGAAAAACAATTCCAATCATCTACGCTGATTTATCTTTTCCTGCGAGATTATATTCTATTTGTGCTGTAACTAAAGCTGAACTTCATGTACGGGATCCAGAAATTTTTAACTTTGTTTTATGTAGTGTTGTAGCTTTTGACGATAAATTGGCAAAGTTTTAATAGTAATCATCAATAAAACAAACTCAGGAATCATACAAAAAATAATTACAAGTAGGACAAAAACTTACTTTTCAGTGATAAAAATCGATAAAAAATTTTCTCACGTAGCTCTTCAGTGTAGCATTCTTTCAAGTAGGCTGTTATGATTTCTCCACAAGGTCAGTGGTTAAAGGTACAACGCGGTAAAAGGTTAATGAACAAATTTTTTCAGGTCGAGGACACATAGCATAGTTCCAGAGATAGACACTCGATGTGGTTGAAGAGTAATAATCGATGAAGAGGAAGAAGAAATAGCTGTAAACACGAATGAACGATTTTATTTCGGGTACGTTTCCGGCCGGTGGCGTGAAACAGGCAACGGTTCGGAAACGAACGCGTGATTTTATTGGTAGAATCCCGAGGCAGCTCGGGCTGCACCCCGCTCGAATTTTACGACTGATCACTCAGCGGATCGTCGTCTAGGTCGCTTTCCATCGCGGCCTCTCGCAAAAAACGAAATTCCGGTTGCGTATTCTTCCCTCCTCGACCGAGATCGAGGCGAGATTTTACAGCAACTCTCGCGCCCGCTGTAAAACCTTTGTATCATCGGGTTTCCGTACCTACGGAACGTTGTCAGACAGATAATCGAGTAAGCGGAATCGTTTCGACCTCTTCGCGACCCAGTTGACAGAAAACGAACTGTTCCAACAAACGATACCGTGCCCTGATAAATTTTGCAGAGTTTATTACTGGTTAATCTCCACTCGACTGTCGAAAAATGATTTTTATTTTTGGTGCCGCGAAGAACTCCGTGACACTGGAGTGATTTACTAGTATACCGAACTTGGTTAAATTATTACACTTAAACTCGTATTTTTTTAAGTTGAAGCAACGAAATAGAGTAATTTTTGTAATGTGATAATATCATTTTTTTAAATGATAACATTTAAAAATACAGATTGATTTCTTACTTTGGTTGAGGAGTACACTCTGGAAATAGAATTGGATTAATCAATACTTTGTTGGCTTGGATCTTATGAATCTAAGTATAAAGACAATCTTGAATATATAACAATCCAGAACTATTGGATTAGCAATACCAGCACAGTGAACTTAATGTTCCTTGTAAAAAATGAAGCAACAATCTCAGAATTGTTAATACAATTAATTTTACTAATTAATAAAGAATTTATATCAAGCATTAATAGAAACAGAGGTCGATAAAGTAAATTGTTATTGAAATATTGATTAAAAGCTGCGACGTTCGTTTTTTGTTGTTGTATTAGAATATGATTCAAAAAGCACTTTCAGTTTTCTTCAAATTTACCTGGCAACTTTTCCAATTTTTCCTTCCCTAAAATCTTATTCGGACTATTACGAACATTTAAGAAAAAATTAGCCAAATAATAATTGTTGACTTTCTTTGTTACAGACAATTTTGCGACACAGCAACTTTGGACGCTTATACCTCGATAGTAGTTTATGCAAAAACAAAAGTGTTCTAGTGTTTTGGAAACGCGTTGGTGTCATCTTCGAGAATATTTCTCATTAAAATAATGTAATCTCTACAGAGTCCGAAACGTTTTCTGGTATCACCCGTAATTTTCAAATACTGGATTTCGTTCAGAAAACGAGCTTTTAAACGCACAGTGCGTTGATTGATCGCGTTCTACTCGGAACCGCGGTGAACCGTCGTTTCCGTTGGATCGGCCGCGAGCGGAGACGGCGCGGCGCGGTTCGAGCGAAACCTACGCTCCGCCACATAACGAGGCTCGCAATATTTGCCTGGGCAATGAGTAATTAAAATGCAAATTACGAGTCACAAGTAAATATGTTTGCACGAGTCGTGCCAAATGCAGCCGCGATCGTTTGGATTACCCTTTTACCCAGACGCGATGGCCGCTGCGGTTTCACCGTTTCGTGTTTTTCAGCCGGCGCGGCCCGTGAAAATGTTGGTGCATTTTCAAAAAACAATTGAATTCAAAAATGTATACCCTCGTATTTTCAGTCACTGTTTCCGGGACGTGCGCCGCGACTCGACGCCAGCGATCCCATTATTTTTTAATCTAGCATACCGCGAACGAGCTTCCCGCGCGACGCGATGGTTCAACGTTTTAACAGCCATAACCGCATTGTGACTTACGTGTTTGTTGATATCCCCAACACCAGTCGTTTATGTTGTAGATTCGGGCTGAATATATTTCATAATAAGAATAATCGGGGCTCACACATTCTACAATCTACAGCCATTTAATCGGGACAACATGGAACCATTTTATTGTCCAAGTAAGTATATTTAGTAAATGGTTTATTAGTTTCTAGTTACCACTCGTCACGAGTGGTAGTGGAGATCTGTCGTAATAATGTTAGTTTTTGTAGCTAATAGAAGAAATTTACTGGAAGATATATAAGCGTGTATAAATTTCAAATCGGTTTTTGAAAATCGACAAACTCTATTGTTAGTCGTATTATAAAATATTTTTCGTCGACTGTATTATTCGCTGAGTGCGTGAACGCGAAATGATCCACGAATTCTCGTTCTACAGCTCTTTCCGTTGATCGCGCGTCGCGTCGTCGGTTGCCTCTTCGTTCGTTTGCTTCCCCGCATCTTCGCCACTTTGCTGGCGGCTTCTCTGTCTTCACGCGAGGCAACCTATTTTACGGTTCCCAAACCCTGGACTGGCAACTCGCGCCGCTACACAACCTGGTAATTACTGCATTTCTGATTACTCGAGTGCCGTAAGGAGGATAACTGCGTGCGACGTATCCGCCATCGCTCTAACTGCGCGAAAATAACGTTACGCGGAACATCCACGTGTCGAATCGTCCCTGTAACACGGTGAGATACGCTCGTGGCACGTATGCTGCATCGAAATACAGACTGATTTCAAAGTCTTCATCCATTTTCATGAAAACGATTATTTTTAAAATGGTCTATGTCCATTTAAGTTTATATTGAGACATTTAAGTGTCCGCGCATGAAGAAAAAAATATATATTTTTTTAATTATCAAAAGTTCGAGTAATTTTTACCGAATAATCGAACATCTGAATTTGAATAGTTAGCATTTCTCGAAAAATAATTCTCTTGTATTCATCGTAGCTGAAACGGTAATTATAAGTGTATAAAATAAAATCTCATTAGAATTTTTTATTTGAGACGAACTGGAGGACAGATATCGTGTCAACCGTTAATGAAGCAATTGCGCGGAGCGTCCCAGTTCACGGGAAATTCAAACTGTATTTTTAAGTGAACCGAACTGACAAAATTTATCTAACCTGATGAAAGTATAACAAACGCATATAGAAAGTTTCAAATTAATTAATGTTACAGTTTTGTATATAGAAAAGCCTAAAGTCTCGTCGGAAAGTAGAACAAGTTCAGGGAAATCTGACTGATAGCGACGCTACGTATGGAGGAAGTCGTTGAATTTCTCTTGTTTTTGGATCGTTGATAGGTATGCAACCCCTTAAGATTATACAGTTTATCAGAATTACGTGGAAGCAATTCACATTCACCACTCACCGGTGTGTTTGTTCATGGACGGTGTAATTACAAGTGTACGGCGTTGGTCACGCTCGGCTGAAATTCATTTGGCACCTGGTAATAGAAAACCGAGGGTGCAAGTTCAGAACTCGAACCTTATCGAGAGAAGACTGGTTGACCGGATGGGAGAACGGGTTCGTGGCTAACCATCCGGTTCTGTGAGGTTGGGGTCAACCTGCTGGTCACCTCCCAGAGGCCTTGTACTCGGAAATAGAATACGATATATAGAGGTTGTGCTGTAACTGTAGCGGGAATTGTCGGGTTCCTATTGATAACGCCTTGCCGGCTACTTGTGTTTCAACAACAACTATACTACCGTGTAGATTCGACGTCTATTTTAACAACGATTAATCCTTGTCGCAACGAATTTTCCTACCCCAATGTAATTCTCTGCTGGCCTGAAATCACTAAATCTGATTGTTAGATTACGGATCTTTATGCAATAAGAAATATTTCCTGCCTTGTTCTTTGGACACACGAACTAAATACAGATTCCTTTTTCTTTTTAATTAGTTTGATACATTGGAAATGATATATAGTTCGGTATTTAATCGGTTCAGATTTTACACGACGTTTTTTAATACCTAATATCTATTTGAATTACGCTAAAAAAAAATTCAATAAAACATTTTTATAGGTTCAATAATTTGAATTGAATTTTCCAATCTCTTTATACTTTCAAATTTTGCCTATCTTTTTTTTTATTGTATTAGTTGTATAATGTTTTCATTTTGTCGTTTAATGGTGTTAGTCTGCATTATTTGCCATGTCACTAGTTGCAGAGCATAATTTATGCTCATCTTGCGCAAACACGCGACATACGGATAATAGAATATGCGAATAGCAGAGAAAGTGGTGAAATGAAATATACCGTAATAAAACATCGTATTTGAGTTAAAACAAATTGGTTTCTAAATAGGTTTTCAAAGTGAATACCAAGAAACGCTGGTTACACTGTATACCAAAGTGCCCATAAAAGTCTAAATTCTGCAGCACATAAAGTTTAAACGCGGAAATTATTCCGGTCTCTGCGAATATATTTACGTAACGACCGTTCCGTTGACTACCTTAAGGCACTAACTACTCAACTTAGGACATTAACTCTTTGTATATCAAAACAGGATCGTTCGATGCCGTCTAGAAAACAGTGACGAGCAACTTTTTTATCTAAAATGTTTAGATATAAGATAACCAAAAGTCACCTGTAGTTTATTCAAAGCTTGATGCAGCAAGATGATTTGTTCGATTCTTTTATTTACGACGGGGTATTCGAAAGAGATGAGATCACATGTATCTTTAGTCGTTCCCGAAGATAACTAATATCAAAAGAATAAATATTCTTTAACGACGCATTATACCAAAGAGCACTGAAATCAATTTATTTTCGCTTTGCCAACAGACTCGTTTACCCAGGTTTGCTGAAACGTGTAATCGAGTAACGTTTTCAACAATTAAATCGAATCTAGGTGGCGTAAAACAGAGCCTCTGAAACCAAACGCCGCGTCGCGTTGCGGACGTTCCTCTCTCCAGGAGCTACATTTCCTGGGGAATTGAATTCTCCTCGGAGCATTTCCCCGTCAAATATCACCGCTTTCTCCTTGAACTATCTGAGTTCGTTCACCTTAATCCGGATTCCTCTATTTGCAGTTAAGAGCCGCAGAAACGTAGCTGAAGTCGATGTTTACCGTGTACGCAGGCCGTTTTAATTTCGGTGGTGCGCGGCACGGCGAGCCGGTTCAACGGAGCTAAGTTAATTCCGTGTCCATTTGCGTCGACTAAGAATTCCGCGCGTATCGGCGCGTAGCATCGCGTCGCGGCGCGTCCACGTCGCGTGAGGAATTCCGTATTAAAAGTTTACCTCGTCGTTACGACGGCCCGGTTGCGGGAAAGACCCGGAATTCCGTTATGCAACCAGGTTCCCAGGAATTCCGTAGTTACGTGCGTTATCCGGCGGCGCGATGTCGCCCTCGTTGTCTCCCTAATATAAACCGGACCCTCGGACTTGCGTCCGATGAAAGCCCCTTTGTCATCGGACTCTCCCGACACCAGCGGTGGTTCTTGTCGCTCGGCCGGTTCGATTTTAGTTACGATACTTCGCTCGCAACTACGCGCTCATTCGGCTTTGCTTGCGGTTTTATCGTCGGATCAGCAAAGCGGTCCGTTTAATTGGCTGCATCGGTTTTACTCTTATTCCAACAGCTGCCAATCACCTGCCCCCGCTTGTCTTACCACGTTTCTATTAGCTCGCTTTCTTGTTTGTGTGTTTGTTTGTTCGCTGGCAAATTTTGCAATTGATTTTAAACTAACTTCCTGATGAGCTAGAGACTTCGAAATCGGGTATATGGCTCAGAACTGGATGACAATGCATTATTCAAAAAAAATTTTTTTAAACTCTATCCGTTTCGGAGCAATAACGATTAAATATTTTTCCTCTTCACCTCCCCGCGAAACCTACGTGATCGCGTTCAGCGATCCCCACTCCGCGCGACAACGTTCTCTATTTTACTATGCGTGCGCACTCTGACTCGTCCCCACTCCACGAACCCACTTCGCTCCGACAGAGCTCAGTATGTATATGATAGCACGTCGCCGCGCGACGATTCGTAGTACGTCATCGTTTCTTTTACCAAGTGAAAGTATCGTTACACCGTTACTGCTTGCATTTGTTTTCGATATGTCGCGGTCGCAATACTGTATGAATTTAGTACATGTCTCTGTTATAATTTCATAACGTGGTAAAAATGTTAAAAATCGATTGAAAACTTTCACATACATAAGGCTAGAAAGCAGAAAATAATTATGTAAATAAAAATAAATTTTTAAAAATTACACGTTTTTGAAAACGAACTAAAAAGTACAAAATGATGTTTTCTAGTTCCATACAGATTCCCAACACTGTACTGATAGTCCTAAAAATTACTTGTAAGATTTCAAACGAAAAACGTGGGGCGCAAGATAATAGTAAGGAGTGTAGAGAGTAGCTGCCGTTGAGAAAACTCACACAACAGTCCACATCATTTGCGGAGAAATAAATTTTTTAGTGATTTAGGTGAAGTATTTTTGCATCAATTATCTATTGCATGCGCCCCACGTTTTCTTCATGCTCATTAAAGACGATTCTCTTTTTTCCGTACGCTACTAGGATGGAAATTTTTCATAGAGCTTTAATTTATACCGGTTATCATTCCACTACCGGCTGTCTTCACTGTAATTAATTGTAACTGGACCGTGAATCCGACCAAGAGAAACGAACCTAACGGAGAACCTAACGTCACACCGGGTGTAATCTTAAGTAATGCGTCCCATTCGTCAGTTGTTAAATTTTCCAGTGGTGCGTGAACAAATGGCTGTCGGGGTGGAGTTGCAAATCAGGAATTTGTCAGCTCGTTCTTTCAAACGAGTGTCCCCGCCCGGCTTCAGAACTCGCGGGCATTCCGTCTGATAACGCTTTTAAATTTTCGTTAGCGCGGCCTGCACGACGGCGTCCTCTAAACGACATAAAGTAAGAGAAACGGTCACACGCCAGAGGAACACGGCAGACATCCTCGCGCTCCATTCAGCAACATTTATATTGGTCGTTTCGGCGGAGTCTTCGCAAATCTCGAATAGACCAAGTCCTAGTAGCTGTGGAATTACGGTGCTACTGGATTTCCGTGGAAATAACAAGGATTTTCTCGATAGCTCCGTAACGTGCTACCTCGATGCTGGTATTGCGATTAAATGTTTATTGTTAGGTGATTTCCCCCCGCCTTGGCAGCTTCGAGACGTCCAAGTCTTTGTTCTAAGCAGCGGAACTTTCACGAAAAACTTCCTAATCTTAGATTACATTAATTAAATTCCCATGGAAAAAGATTTCTTTCGTAGTCAGAATAGAAATATACTGTAAATGATTATTTTTAGTTCTCCATGGCCGCCGAATATCTTAGGACGGCCCTGTCCGTGTCCATCGGTAGTTTCGTTTCAACATTTCCAGGGATATCGCGAGATTCGAAACCGTTGTCATTTCGCATCGTGACGTTCAGTTTTTACAATGGACCCGCATACAAATACTCCCGTATAAGTTCCTGGTCGCTCCCGAAACGCCTCGTTCACGGAATCAATGTCAACATTAATGCGACGAAGGGACCCAATGCAATATGTATTTTGATACATAAATCATAAAGCAGAGTATTAGAACTGCGAGAAGCGGATACGCCGACGAATTTCCCCGTATCGGACCGTGCGTTTCAAATCCATCGAGGAAAGGTTGAATTCTAATGTGGCACGAGATAAAGGTAGGGCAACATCCCAGCCAGGCGGTATTTTCAATCCGGTGACCTTGCAGCATAATGTTTCAGCCATCGATTCTTAATATCCGTATCGGCTGGTGGAAAATACGATATCCGGAGTCGGGGATAAAAATTTCGTGAACCCGGTCATTTCCAATGGAAGAGATACGATGAACATCGAAATGTGTCCCGTCGCGAGTGCCGAAGAACAGAACAGTTGGATAAAATAAAGCACCGAGCTTTTCCTGCTCGACTTTTTCCTATCGAGTCGAGAACTCAGACATCGAAGCTCAACTCTCGATCGAAAAATCGTGTTTTTTATGAAGCTTGCTACTACATTTCGCACGAGTGGCCGGCGAAGGGTTGTTACCCTAGGAACATGGTTGCAACTTTTTTGTTAAAGGGGTAGACTCGTTTCCAGGATTTTTCAGTAGTCAAAAGCGCTAGATAAAACATCAATCTAGACCGCGATCGTCCCCAAAATCCTATTTTACGTTTACCAGGCGTAATTTGCAATTAAAAAGAAATTGTTGACAAGAACAATCAATACCATTAAGCGGAACGTGTAATCTTTAATTAATAATTGATCCCACCCAGCAGGAACGTTGTTGTTAAACAAACGCTATACAATCTTTTAAAAAATTGGTCATTTAGTGTTTTGCGCGTACTTTCGGTGAGTTGGCTACTCAACAGACGGCCATTGAATGCCACCTTATTCGGATCGATAGCCGCGCAGTGCATGTGTACAAAGTGTGCAGGACGACTGTCGTCTGCACACTGTTAAGCTGTAATCCGGCGCACCCCAAAATTTCAGATTCCGCGATTGATGTGTACGATCGCGGAGTATCCTAGTAAAGCCCCACAGCGGCATGATGTGCAAATAATCCCGGCAGGCCTTGGCGTTCCGTCTTGTGCTGTCTGCCGCCTCCTATTCCACTTCGACGACCCTCGCGAAACCGAGCCGTTTGGTGGTTCCTGTCGCGCGTGACGAGCCCACAGACGGGATTCCATTTCGTCCCGTTCCATTCCATTCCGTTTCGTATCGTCCTGTCCCGTTTCTGTTCACTGTTCCTCCTGCTTAGCCGCCGGAAATATGACACGGCGACCCCGACCACAGAAATAGAAAGTATCGGCCAACCGGAGTCCTCCTGCGCTAAAAGAGTTCCATTAGCGCATCACGAAACGTAAGCAGCTTTCCGAAAATTAGTTAGCAACACAAAGTTAGCCATTCGAACGCTGCTTAGACAGAATTGCAAAAACCTGGACAAAGTTAATTTAGGGGTTGATGGGGTATTACTTATTTGCTAGTATGCGGAACTGCATTTTTGAAACTACCCTTATAGGAGGTGGACAATGCGAGGAATTGACACTCGAAATTGTCATCGATGGTTTTTAAATGGCACCATATATTTTTTACTTCATAGAGTTGTAGCTGATGTCAAGTCGAATTTAATGATGTTGTACATTATGATCTTCGTATCAGCTTGAACTTGAAAATTTATGATGTACCAATGATAACATCAAAATGTACAATCATTTTATTTGCATTAAATCAAATGCCCGAAATTATGACGTTATTGATCCTCGAAGCTGTGAAAAAGGAAACATTAGGTCTTTAGGAGAGTGTAGGAACAACTTTGTCTCAATTATCTCATTATCAATTTGCTTTTTCATTGCGAACTAAGATTTACTATCCAGGGTGGGCCGGAAACGTAGTACAATCAGGCGGGAATCGTCTGACGCGTCTGACCATGATCAACCAATTCTACTTGCTGCATATATTAAAGCACGCGAACCTGGTGGAACTTTAAACTCGATTTTCTCGAAAATTAGCATTGGAATATCTCTGCTGCGTTTGGAAATATTGAAAAACTTTATGAACAATAATTGTTCAAATCAAGAAAATGTATAATATGACGATAATAAGACAGTCCCTTACGTGTGTAAAATCCTAATGTAGGAGTGCAATAGTTTCTCTATGAAAATTAGCGAAAAATTGATTTAAAAAATGGCATTCGAAAAGAGAACATATTCTTGATCGAATTTATTATAATAACTAACCTTTCTATGGGTTGATTGTTAGATTTTTACGGTGAAACTGAGAATGATCCGATTCGGCTCGGTCTATCATACAGGGTGTTGAAATCTCTTGAGCAGTGGAAATCGAATAGGTACGAATAGAAATATGGAATTTAAGAAGTAACAAATCGAGCTAAAGGTGTGAAAGAAAAATACAGCGGAGTAACGAGAAAAAGAGAAACGGAAAGAGAAAGGTGGGTGGAGGTGGGGTGAAAAAAGCGAGAAATGTGTGGACCATGGGTGAAAGGCGTTGCGTCGCGTCGAGGGAAATAGTAAGTCGTACTCGTAGAAACGGACGAAAAGTTCCGGGAAAACAATGACGAAATAAAACGGCGTAACGTATGTACCCACGTTGCACGCCTGCCTAAGGCAGTCGTCTTTCGCTCGTGTCCCTACGTGAACGTTTTCCAACGACTAGCTTTTATGCGGTACGCGACCCCTGGAATGTTAGTAGTGGCAGCGGTGTATAGAAATTGTAGGTAAAATTCTGGGACGGTGCGCGAGAGTAGAATGGCTGAAAAGATCCAAAGTCAACTTTCAAGGTAATTCGTAACTGAAAATACTCCCTTAAATTCAGTTTTCGTGACGGGGAAGCATGCACGCCGCCTCTCGTCCTCTATGAAATTGTCAGGGGACGAATATTTTCCTGGCATCCACCCCTTTCTCAGCGAAATCTATTCGAATTTGTATATCCCCTAACGTTCGCCCGGCAAAATGGCTTCATTTAATATTCACGAAGACTATCGGCCACAGTCGTAAATAAATTCCCGGATAACCGCTGAAAAATTATTTACATGCTCGCTGCCATCACTGGTTTCACTGGCCGTTTACCTAGCGGTAACTCGACTGTGAATGCTTTTCAATATTCTTATTATCCTTTAGCAAAATTGCAATAAGGTTACAACAACTTTTATCGAATAGAAAATTCGCTGTAAAGTTAATAACGATTAACCGTTATCTTTGTATTTTGTAAAAATTTATTCATCATTAATCAATTATCCGATTGACGATTAAAGTAGGTGTATAATTGTTAATAGCGATTATCGATTGAAGTAGAAATTGGTTGATGAAATTTTTGCGAAACACTGGTGTTGTCTGAATATGTCGGGACGGTTGATTCTGTCAGTTTCCGCAGAGGTCACCTCCTTTTGGTAGAGTGTTGTGTCGACGCGTGACTCGTGAGATGAGAATATAGAGCCTCATCGTTTCTACCAGCCTCGGCAATTCTATGCGACTGTTAGCTTGTTTTCACCATAGATGATTAAAGCGACTAGCATACAATACAGCTGCTGGTGCACGGTGCTCTAAGACAATACGTTATTGTAAGTACAACGGCCTTCGTTACATCGGACCCTCGGGCAATCTTCTTTTGTGTTTCGCTCGTATACATTCTTCGACGTGCGCCGCGTTCGCCTCCCATGCGGCAAAATTTTTCTAAAATTCAGTCCGACAGCGCGTACACGTGAACTACTTTAATGCTTATTAGCCTCTACACGCGTCCTCTAATTTGATGGATGGTTAAGGAACACGTGTAGCCTGGCTGGAGTACATTTCAGTTTATCATGTTAATAATAGCACAGCATGGAAGAATTACTGTACACTCGTTATGATTCTTCTGCACTCGTTCCGGCGAGCGTCAAATCATATATCTTTATTATGCAAGTAATTTCATAATATTCTATTATATCTGTTCACGAGTAAAACGAGATGCTGTTAAAATTAAAACGCAACGGCAAAAGATAATTGAAAACTTGCTAACAGTGGCGCAAAATATCTTTCAACGGTAGCCACACATATTTACTTATATATATAGTGAATATTTGTTCAAATTGTTTAGTTTTACATATAACATATCCAAAAACCATCAAAATCGGAGAGGAAGCAGCTATTCTACGGTTTAGATAATTTTCCAGTGTTTTGTTTCCTTTTTCTTGGGGCTACTTTTTCTTGTACTGGTACAATGGCCAACAATTCTTTTGTTTTCTTCAATCTGACGATCGTCTGCTTCAGAAGCAGTCAAGACGTTTACTTTTGTTCGTAGGTGTATACTGTTATAATCTTCAATGTGCATACAGCGAGTCTCGTTATTGATAGCACAAACTTCAAATCAGAACAACTCTTTCGTAAATCGATTAAATCAATCTTTCTGCCAAGCTGGATGGATTAGTAATGATTTAGAATAAGGGCGACCTCTCCGAATTCAATGACCTTGACATGCGAATGTAAATAATCATCAGTACCAATTTATCAGTGCACTATTTGAAATGAATTACGGTCTGGCAATTTATCTTTGTACATTCCAACTGCTTCCCTTAAACACTGATCAGCTTTACCGTAAATGAATACCATATCAATTTTCTGTTGCGTTGAGTAATTCACTTCAAATAGTACGCCGATACATTGATAAATTGGAATTGATCAGGATTTGATCAGGGAGAGTGCGAGTCGGCAGCAGGTTCCGCTGAGCGAAGCGTTGGCGTTGCGCCGCGCTGAAACAACGAACAAGAGAAGTAGCAGAAATTGATTGAATTGAAAACTCATTTATTCTGGGGCAATCGACACTGAGCCTTGTTTTCTAAGAAATAATTTTTCATATAAACGATGTTGAGTATCTTTTATGTTTCAGTCATTGAAAAGTATATGTTATCCCTTAACGTTTCAATATCTTAGGTTTTCCGAGATTATATGAAGCAAATTATTACTTCGAAGCGTGCCGGAAAATTGGTGAAACAATTCCACCAGTTTTCCGCGGTCAAAGAGTAATTACGGAGTTTCAGTGGTCTTGGAGGACGCGGTCGAGAAAATACTGATACAATCTCGACGGCGCGGTGGCGGTGCACAGGACTTCTACGATGTTCCGACTCTTTTATTTCTTCGTTTGAAACAACGCCCATGGACTGAGGGAGCAGCAGTTCGCCGGTCGGTGTACGTGTGTCGCGCCACATATTATTAAGTTTCTAACGTACTGAAAATAGGTTGTCGGAATGTGCTTTAGCTACGGGGATAACCGTGAGCACGGTGGAACGCTAATATTGCCAAGGATCTTGCCAAATTGTCGCAATAAGCATCCCGACGTCGGCTTCTTGCGACACCGCATTCTGATATGTTCTAGCCGACCGTGGAGGGTGTCGCGCAACCTGCTTCCTCACAGTGATTATCAACCCCCTTGCTCACCTCCTACTATCCACGGCCAGGGGGTTAATCGAGTCGCAGCGAGAAGAAATTTTGGCTTCATTGCCCGTGGAGAAACTCCTTTCTCCCTTAACGCAGACTCGCGATAAACCTGGCCCTCGTACCTTGTTTTCTCTTTCATACAGTCACTGCTATTCTTTCCAAACTTTTGTCGTTGGCAAATTCAACTTGTCAGATTTGAATAAGCATAATCACGAATAAACTGTCGGATTTATTAAATAAACAGGAATTAACTCGTGTTATTCGAAGCTCCCTTGAAATTTACTAGTTAAGAAAATGACAAAAGTAAAATTACATAGCAACAAAAGTGAACCCAATATTATTTAAGTAATTTATTGAGATACAAATACGGTAATCATATCGTCGTCACATATTCAATCGGTACAAACATCACAAACATGTTTCTAAGCAAATTTTCTAGCTGAAAAAGAAAATCGTGTCCCAACCTTTACGACAATCCCTTATTAATATCACACAGTCGTGTTTAGAACAACGCTCAAATCTGCCATACACGTGAATCCAAAATGTAATCGCGGTGTGTAACAATTCACTGTATTCCGCCAGAGAAATAATCGCATTATAATAATTTCAGAACACAGAGCGTTCCTGCTTTGAACATTCCGATTCTCGAGACTGCACAGAAACGAAACGATGTCGGAAATAGCTGGGGACGTTTCTGTACGTCCAGTATCATTGTATATGGTAACGCGCGTTACGTCGTTAGTACGTAATAACGTTCGTCGGGATAGTAGCCACGACATTACCAGTACATTAAGGTTAATCGAATATCGGGGTCTCCTCATCTTTGACGTCTTTGTGCTGCCGCGTCCTCCCATAATATTGTACTGTCTCCTTTGTTGCAGTGATTTTCGCTAGCCGGGAAACACCACGGCAAATGGGAAGAGCTTCCGCGAACAGCCAGTCGTAAACGTGAATCAGTGTGAAAAAGTTTGTTGAATCGGAGCCATGGTTTTTGAATTAATCCGGTGCGGCGCGGCGGTTGGCTCAGATGCATCACGTTGTCGCAGCACGATGGTCGAATTGAAATGCTCTCGCCATCTGACAATTTCGAGTGCTGTAAACGCGGATGGCTTGTCATTCTTTTTAATGTTCCTCCAGCTATAACCTTAAGCATGATGTCCTCATATTTCGCTCTACGAGCAGTGTTCTCGTCTTGTAAACGATCCCTCGAGCAAACCGTCAAAACTATCAAATTACAGTACACAGACATATTAATCTTTCCATATGAAACATTACAGAAATATTTCTTTTGCGTTTATCGTTTACTACGGCTACAATTTCCCAGACGCTTTATCCTACGGATCAATTTATTCTCCTGATAAGAGTAACGCTTCGAAAACATTTTTAATAGGTTCTACGAACGCCATGAACGCCATGAATTACCAAGTAAGACCTGCAATGCAGGAAGAAGAACTGTCTCTGCGAATATCTCTTATTATTTATACCAGCGTTTCTGAGCCGTTGCAAATTACATTTGCCGGTTAAAAATTAGGAAACGTCAGTTACCATTATATTCCCAGAGGTAGATTGAAAATTGCCCGAATTCTACGACTGGTATATAAACTGTACATTTTAATAATGTAATGTTGTTGGGTTTTGGGAAACACGGTGATTTAATCATTTACGATTAGACTACGGATCTTTATGCAAAATTGAAATGTTTTCCATTGAATGTGGGAAGCACGAATAACATAAACATTTATTTCATGCCTTAACGACTTTGTTATATTAAAAAATGCAACAATACAATATTTTTAATTTTTTTAAAAATCTTTCACTGTTTTATATTTCAACCAACCAATTTTTTTTGTACAATTCTTTTGGTGGAAATATACAGAGTCTTATAAAATATATGTTTTTATCGCTTTAAATAAATACGGAACGGAACGTGTTAAAAGAATAAAACATTGCGGTGTATGTGGGGTGTATTTCTTATGAGAATCTAAGCATAACACGAATGTGCTTTTTTTTACCTGGGAGTGTACGTTCGTGTAATAATGTCGCGCGCAGCGTTGTTCCATGTACTACTTATTCCGTGATCAAAGAAGCCCGACAATCACGCGTTATAAATTCATTCGACCAGTTCGCGGACGTGTATCTGTTTTTCCAGGGAATATAAACCGCGACGCAACGGGACGAAAATAGCAGTCGAGTGGAGGACGACGTGAGCGGCCGGTGACAGAAAAGTTATTGGATCGTGTCTGCGGTTTAATAGGGTTATTGCAATGGCCAGTCTGAAGCTATCAGCTCGTAGAGCCTCGAAATTAAACATTTCTCTCTGCGCCACTCTACCGTAACGCTGGCAAGCATTTCCCCCCTGGCTTATACGGATTTCTATCAGTTTCCCTCGTCGCCGAGCTACAGGAGTATCGACATTTTTGTCGTGTACACTCCTTACCCTCCTGCGACGAGCACCTCCTTGCGTGCACACTCAAAATGTTCTATTTTTCACGATGCTCCGTTTGCGGTGAAGCAAACACGATATTCGTTCGACGATGTCTCCGACGAAATTCTGGTTTACTGCGAAAATCTTGCGTTCTAATTTTTTTTAATCCGCAGATGCCCCACAAAAATAGTTTCGTGAAAGACCACAGGTTAATATTTCACCCACTTTTGCTTCGCGTCTTCAACCCTTAAATTACTTTTTATTCGTGTCATATTTTTCAAATGTTCGTTTTGACGAAAGGCCAAACGGACGAATTTTCACCCTGAGGAACGTACCAGGGTTAAGTCATTGTGTCGTTGCTTAAAATTGTGGTAAAGGGAAATTCGAAACGAATGTTGACAGTATTAATGTTAATAATTAATCTTCTTTATTTTCCAGCGTCGCTTAAATCATTGAAAATGGCACGTAGATTATTCTACTTATAACGAATATCTTGATGAGACTGAGTAGATTGAAAACAGTTTAAGCGACATTGGCTACTGCTAGTTTGCAGCACGAGAAATGAACAATTTATGATGCATCTTGCGGATATATTATTGATTGCGTTGCATCACTTCGATGATCCATTCTTCCACTTCAGAAATAGCAGTGTATGCAGTCGGATATTCTAATAGACATGATCGGCTCCACGATGTAATACCTAAAGAGTTACAATAAAATTAAAATACACTGCACTAAGTAATGCAATACATATTACGTTTGCATCTACATGCATGACCACCACATTTTCTCAAACAGTCATTTCTATATTTTTTAATGTCCACGTGAAATAACAAATCCTGATTGATTATTAATGTAATTAAATTTCCAATCGCCAAGATGGTCTCGGATAGAGATAGAGATATTATTTTTCATCCATTCGAACCTTCAGCTCTGTTCACAGTTGTTCAGTATAGACGTACGAAAAAGATTGTTGCGTGATTAATTAAATTTGCATCTTAAAGTGTCGCCGAGTTATTAATGAAATCCTTTGAAGAAGACGTTAGAACTTACCAAACAAGGCGTCGTTAAAAATGAGAGGCGAGCCGGAATCCCCGACGCAGGCGCTAGCGTGGTCTGATAAGGCGCAAAACATTCTGTGCGTTAATAAGTTAGCTCCGTTGGCTTGCTGGCAGTCCTCGTTATTAATTTTCTGCATCGTGCTGCATAAAAGTTCGTTCGAGACGGGACCTAATAACTAAACAGCTCGGTTGCAATATTCCGCTAGTGAGATAGAGCATTTCTGGGAAGCTTTGACATCGTTCTTACCACAGACGCACCCCAACCGAGCACCAGAACCTGGGCACCATCTTGGATTTGCGAGTGTAGTTTCGGTAATTGGATCGGTTGCGTCGTCTCGTCGAATTTTATGTTCTCGGAAAGCTGCGTGAAATGATATTTCATTCTTAAATTGTAGGTACTCAATAATGATTGGTGGTTGCATATGAAATGTGTGATTTGTAATGTTAAACAAATCAAACCTTTTCCTAAATAAAACCTATGGTTCAGCTTCACCTGAAGAAACCAGAAATTTATAATTTTCTTTTGAAAAAAATATCTGTTTTCTTTACTTTGTTCAGTTAGAATCTCCGGGTTCTTTTATAATAAAACTGTAAAGTTAGTAAACTATGCATTGTAGAAAAAGATAATACTGTCCCATGGAACTTTTGATTCACTGAAACCGATAAAATGAAACTCTTGGAAAAAGTGCATCAAGTTCCGCAAACTACTTGTGCTGATTTATATTTATAATATTGATCACAATTTTCATAATACAGAAGATAATGTTCTAGCAAACACTGTGAACCAAATATAAACTGTGTTGAGGTTTATTTACGTATGCATAACCACTCGGAGATAAGCAACGTGGATTACGTATACGTCTTCGATCTTAATCTCCCTTGATGAAAGATGATCTTATAAGTTCTGACACAAAGAATTGCATAAAGAATTAATCCTGATGACTTAAGGAGCTCAGCGAAGCTCTTGCAAACTTTGGTCAACTAGATTCAGACACAGTGGCTGGAATATTAACCCTTAGCACTCGAGAGACGCCTCTGAGGCGTCACTAAAAATTGCTTGTACTATTGTGTAAATAATTATTTGCATTATTACATATTTCGGTATGACGTATTGTATCAATTTCATATCTAGCAAATTTAA
Organism: Lasioglossum morio; assembly: GCA_916610235.2. Lineage (NCBI taxonomy): Eukaryota > Metazoa > Arthropoda > Insecta > Hymenoptera > Halictidae > Lasioglossum > Lasioglossum morio. Next base: position 14,384,194 of record OU744334.1, read on the forward strand.
AAAATTATAGAGAATGGAAATATTCGTTTGATTTTCGAGTTAACCCTTCACTGCATAATTCTTTTAATTGGGATGAAAAAATTGAAAGGTCATTTTTTGTTTCATTTAAGGGAAAACTATGAAAAAAAATTAAAACAACATTTTCTTAGTTTATTATATACCAGATTTGTTAATTGTATCAGATATTATACACTGTGCAGTGAAGGGTTTAAATATTTCCGAGTGAAAAGTGTTAACCGTCCAAACATTATGGAAATGTTATTTTTCATCCTTTCCGTAGCTTACCAAACAACACGAAATTTTTCTTGGAGAATTGCGAACATTTTAACGAAAGCCACAAGTTTTGTTTACCTCGACAAGAGCGACGTCATAGTCGTAATTATTGGCGTTGAAAGCAGGATGTATTACAATGCCTTTAACACCGTAGATGACGCCGCCCATGTGATAACAAGCTGTGCCGGCCCTCACGTGAAAGCTCTTCACGTGTATCCTGTTACAGCGAAAGAAGAAAGAAACATGAGAAACGGTGAGTAGAAAAAAGAAAAATAGAAACAACAAAAAAAAAAAGAAAATAAAGAACGAAACGTATCGAAACTGAGTGGAATTGTAAATGCAAGCCGTGTCGACAAACGCGATATATTAATCTTGCCTGAGAGCGCACTGCGCTGACGTTATTATCCACTTTTTCCCGACGATACCGCCGCCGCAGAAATGCTCGACTTCGTGCCCAAAAAACGTGCCATTGTTCTGCAACGAGACCTGCGAAGAGGCAACGATTTTCTAAATGCCAAATCGACTGTGAAGATCGATCGCCCGTTATATTGTACTAACTGCGAATGGATATTTCTCTATGGTGGCTTTCTCCCCGCCGATAATCCTGGATCCCAGGGCGCCCGTCGATCGCGTTGATTCCAAGCCGATTTTTTCTCGATAATTCCCTGTACAATGTGTAAATTTAAATTAGACGAAATGCCGAACACGACCGAGTGCTATATAGAACCACTGTCACGTGTGACCGATAAGGTCCTCGATCGTTTCTCAACGTCGTCGTCGTCGTCGACGTCGTCGTCGCGTCGTCACGTATTTGTGTCGATCATGACACCGTTGTTTCGTGCTTTTATTTGTCTGACTAGACGGTTGTTTTCTTTTAATCTCGCCATCGTTTCAGTTGGATTTATTACCTTCCTTGAAAAAACGAGTGAACGTTCTTTGTAACTTGTCTTATTAAGCTATTATATGAGCCGTTGATAAGCTAGCAATTTTAATAGTAACATTTCTACGTTATCTTTCCATTCCGAAGCAAATTGTAAATAATATATTTAAAATCATAAAGATTTTGTAAAAAGGAAATTAGCTGGTCGATAGAATGATGCAAATTGTTATTTTGAAAGTGGCCTAAGTCCATTTGTCAGTTGTTGTACCACTTGAAGTTAGCTTTCAAAAAAATCATTTTGCGATTTTTGTCCAAGATTATTATAATGTTATCAAGAAGTGCTGAAAAAGGTAATAACTTTATTTTAAATGAAATGAAAAAAGAGGATTTCATATCAACAAGATTTTTGGAGAATGCAATTTTCTATAACAATTGTGTAGTTTAATTTTTTGAACTTCTTTTATTGAGTTTGATCATTGCAAGTTGTTAAGACTGTGTAGATTTATTTTTTTGGACTTATTAAATTTGATCATCGCAAACTGTTGTAATGATTGTATTGCCAAGTACTACGATTTACATCCCGATAAGAAACGTATTATTACTGAAATATACTTTACTTGGATTGTATAGGGAACTCGCAAGAAGCACCGAGCAGCCAAAAATCACCAGCGACGAGAAAGTATGCATCGTGACCACGTTTGTCGTTACTGCGAGAAGCGATCTGCTTATAAAGCACCTGAATCGTAATGTTTGCAAGAGACAACATCTCCAGATTAGTGGTTTCTTCTCGCGCTTACCTGGAAATTGCTAATTCCATTAATGCTGTGACATTAAGGGCTAAATCGTCGATACGTCCGAGTACCAGAGTTTTCCACGGACGGCTAGAAAATGAGTCAGGTTATTAAGATAAAGACGAGGAAACAGTAGTCGCAACCGTGCATGTCGCAACCAGCCGTATATTACATTTACGAGACTGTCATAGTATTATAGAATTTGCGCAACACGACTTCATAATCTCGAAAAATGATCGCGGTTTTCTGTAAAAGTTTCGGTTTCATATCAAAAAATTCTATATGTACCTGTTAAATTTGAATAGTTAAAAACAACACGAACATTTTACACAGTTTACAAACGTTCATTCGCTTTTTAGATAAAATTAAACTAATCTGTAGAGAATCACGATTCTTCTTGCAATTGTTTATTTGAGACTAAAAGCATATGTATAATTTCATGCATATATTCTCGTAATCTAACATTAGATTTGTATATTGCTACTGTTACTCTTATAAATATATATTATAATGATTTTATAATTATGATAATAACTAACGATTACTTAGAGCTATGACTAAGTAGTGCCATGTAGTTGTACGAGTAACTACTCAAAAAGCTTTAACTAATGACTATTCTGCTATTAGTCTTTTTTAATTATTAGTAGATTTGTGCCGTACGCTGCCCGGGGCTAATATCTCGAAAAACACGAATGAAATACTAGCGAGTCGTTATCCCGCGTAATCAGTAGAGGGGACGTGGAGCAAGAAAAACAATTAAGATTCGACACGTTCCAGTCGTGTGTGACCAGCTAAGGAGATCGATTCATTGTTGCGTTTCACGGCAAAGCTTATTAACAAAACAAGAATAGCAATGAAAATATTTCATACCGTTACAGATTAAATAAATCTCTTTGAAATTCGGGGCCCATTAGATCCGCCACTGTAAAGACCATATTATCGGTAATAATAATGACTCGGTAGAAAGTTAACGCGCCGGCGGGAAATAACGGGTGGCATGATTTTCGCGTTGTAGGTCCATTGCTGTCGAAACATCGAGTTCATTAGGTGGAAGCGTGGCAGCGTATTATCTTGAAAAATAATTTCAATGACGCACCAGATTGCGTCTCGTTGTCACGGGGGCCGAATCGTCCGCGCGAGATAAATATTCCGTCTGTTAGCGACAGGCGTGAGCGGGTGTGCGCGCGTTTCGCGCACCAACGGGGCCAAGTAACGCGATATTCATTATTCAATTAACATACAATCGCTGACCATACGAAATTGGTCGTTGATTCCCGTTCGCCGGCATTAAAATATAAATCGGCCGAGCGCGATATTCCGAGCGTTCTTATTACTCGCCCCGTTCACTTCATTACGATATAATAAATCGACAAAATAACGCGCTACCTACATTACAAGCGCGCCGCTTTATTTTATTTTCGATGCACCGCCGTTGCGAGCTGTTTCCGCCAATCGCCGATAACCTCCCAATTTCGTGTCGGTCGTTAAGTCCCAGTCGTCGGTAATTTACAAAATTGTCAACGAACAGTTTTCATCGAATTCGAGGGTTTCTGCCAACCGTGTCCATCAACGGGCTAATCGCTGCGCTCTGATTTTTATTTTCTTTTTTTATTAATCGACGAACACGAAATTTCACTCATCTCGAGGCAGTTTTAATTCTGCGGGACTGCTTTCGTAGTGTAAATTCGAAAGAGGGAAGAGCCTCGTCTACGCAAACTAGGATCTTCAGCGTCTTATTTTATTCAACAGACCTATCAGACAAAGTGCATAAAGTTTACGAGAAATCTCGAAGAAATTTGAATACGTTCGAAGTCCGTAAACGCGCTAACAGTAAGATAAATATTAAATGAAATACGAGATAAAAGAATGAAAGATGTACAGTGTTTTTACAGTTCTTATAACATCAATCGCAAAATGTGAAAAATCATTTATTGTCGTAGTTTCCAAGAAAACAAAATTAAGATAAGTGGGTTACGAACTTATGTAGGAATAGGAATATTTTTCATATAAAATTTGGAAACAGTCAAAATTTTTTCTAACTCTCGATTCTAATATTTCTTATAACACAAATTGGTTTCATTGATTAAAAGAAGAGTATGTGTCGTTCGAATAACAGAATGCGTTGGAATATTAGACGAGTCCGATATAGTAGATACCGTTCTCAAAGCTATGAAAGCAGTTCCGTGTACTATCGGCAAGAAGATTAAAAGTCTAATTTTATCAGACCGGAAATGCACGGTGCAATGCGACAATACTATCGGAAAGAGTTATTCTCTTTATTTCTATAACGGTAATAATAATACCTCGGTAATTTGGAAACTAACTAAATGCACTTATAAGGTGTAAATAATTATTAAACATTCACGAACTTCTCTGCCGACCTCTTATGAATTTTTGCAAATTAAAACAGCTAAATATAAGAGATACACTTCTATTATTAATCAGGTAAATTTAACTGCAACGATTGCCAATGTATTTCTTTTCAATTATTACGATTAGATAAAAATGGAAAAACAAAGTAGGAAAGGTGTCAGAAGGATTTCAGAATTTGATTACATTGTTAGTTACTGATTAGAATTATTAAGAGTAGAAATAAATTTCGATGTAATTTGTTGTGGTGCCTTTTTAAAACAAATCTAGTATTTATTTATAATATAATCATACATCTCTTATTTGTCGAAATAGTCTTCGAAATTGTCACCATGTAAATACCGGAATGCCACTCGTTCGGTCCGAGTGTTACTTTGCATTCACACGCTACATTCACATGCTACATAAAACATAGCAATAGATATCGCTGTATGAAACATTCTTAAAAACTTGAAAAGTAATTCTTATTTTATCTTATCTCATATTATCTCGTTTCTTCTACAACCCGGAGATATTTCTAATAACATCGGAGCCCAGAAATTTGTTTCAAAACTCGGAGTCTCAGAGTTAGGTTATCTACATTATTATATCTATTAAACAAATAAAAGGGTTATATTATTGATATTTATTGATGACAGTATCAATAATCACAGCTATAGGTCCTAGTAATCGCGATAGGCTGGGAAACAGAGATGAGGAGGCACGTATAGTCGTACCAGTCGATAATTTCTCGTTGTTTTATCGCAGGCGTTCGCGATGGCCAAAAATTATCGCAATGATTTTCGAAACTCGCGGGCGTATTTCATTCGGTTGTTTCCACCGGTCCCCCATTCGTCTGGTCTCCGCGCGTCCCCCGAAAATATTTCACGGTCCGCTCCCGACCGGTTGAATTCCCGTAAAACGTGCATTCGTAATCCGGCGTAGACGCGAATCCTCAATAAATATGGATGAACGTCGCCCCTCTCCTATCCCCGGTTCAACACCCCTCTGCCGTTCATATAATTTCAATAATCGTACCGTGCAAACACGATGCAACTGGTTCGACACTTTTTATCAGCGATCTTGCGATGTCAACTGACTCACGAGTCGATTAACCGCTCGAGTTCCACCGATAAAGAGGATCATATTATTTTTCTTGCGCAACGGTATTTTCTTGCGGCATGCAACGACGCGCCGGATGTTTCTCATTGCCAGTGCTGGTAATCGGAACGAGAATTTCTGTGCAGCGAAATAAAAAACGAACTGCACCAGAATCCTGTAACGTGCTCATTGCAAGTTTTCGTACGCGTACAAATCGTGCGGGTGAAATGTATTTACCAGATCGCGCAATAAATAGACTGCAGACATTTATGCATTTACCATCGAGTGCATTGTGAACATCATTAATACGTTTACAGTCCCATGTCCCATATGGACCGTAATAATTTTAAATAGAATGTTAATAAGTCACGCGTAATCGCCGACAATAAATGCAGTAAATACAGTCAACCTGAAAGCCATTTTCAGATTCGTAGAATTGTACGGTAATGTTTAATATTCCTCCTAGAAATGTTTTAGTTATTACTAAACACAGTTTTACCATTTTTATTTGAATTCAACTAGTTCAACATGAAACTAATGTTATGGATCCTTTCTGTTGAAAATCATAACGTGTGTTTGTTTAACTCTGTTCGTATCCCGGAAATATGCAAATAGTGCGGACGTTTATACATTTATAGTATGTGCAAATTTCCGAAACACTAAAAAGCGCGTGTATTGATAAACGTTCATAGTATTTCTATTTTCAATTTTATATAATGCATTTTCTATCCAACACCAAACTTGTTTCTCTCATTTCGATTTGTAACTTTTTTTTACACAATCCTGGAGATTTTCACGAGAAAATGCTTAACTTTTCCCTATACTCGTTCCCGTTGCTTGGTCTTAGTTTTCGAGATACATATTTGCAAAAACACTTTAGGTTGGTCAAGTTTGTATTCGCGGGTCATGCACAAATGCTCCACCGGAAAGCCAGGGAAATCCATTCCTCTTAACGAAACTTCCTTCCTTAATTCGATGTAATCTCTTCAGAATTCGCAACTACTGATACTTAGTTTCCACTGTGACCCGCTATACAAAGGCTTTAACAGGTACACAGTCGCTTATGGCTCTGCGGTACTTCGAATGCGGAAGAGTTTCCAAAATTCAGGCTCATTAAAATTCGTTGGGTTTGCCGAATGCTGCGCGCACGTTTTTACACGTTTGAGGTGCGGGAACGCTTCCTTTGTAGATCGACAATATACGTAACTTGTGCAATGGTAGAACTTTCTCTAAGATCCTCTGGCACTGCTAATGCAATCTTCGTTACAGGAGCATACGATTAACAGAAACGTTGTCGTCTGCGAACGTTCGCGAGGGAAATTGAATGCGAGAGTTCCTTGGAGTTTTTGAGAAATTGGGTTTCTAGATTATCCTTGTTATCTTGGAGGAAGTGCAGCGAATTTGGAATACTGCTTGGTAATAGGAAGCACGAAATATCTAAAAGACGACTAACGTTATCTAATTTGTAATACCGCCAACGATAGGAGCGAATGTTAGCTAATAACTAGACTGCTGATTTCTATGTAAAATAAGATCTGCACCTATTCGTTCCAAGACACAGGAGCTAGGGTAAATTTACTTATTTCGCAATGAGATTAAAATACGTAAAAATACTTTGCCTTGAATCATTTTGTACAATTCAATGAGAACGTGTCCTCATATTTTTATCATCTGATAAAACCGCAGATGCGGATATGTCTTCTTTAAAAAATTCAATTGAATGACAAGTAAATGCGCGATTATCAATACTGCTGCAGAATTTCGCGATGAAACTCGTGGAAAATTGCGTTCCACTAAAATACGCGTCGATCATCCTAGGCCGGCTCCACGAACCACCGAAAAATAAAATTCACGATACTCATAAGTTGCAACCAGAGCTATTCCCGACCGGTAAATAATTCACTGTGCCGGGGCGTGCAGCGCCGGATGAATTCGCGATAAAAACGATGCCGAAAGAGTACGCGCGAAATTATTCCCGAACCGGAGGCCTTCGGTGCAGTTAATCAAGAGCCGCGGGCCATCGTTCACGCGATACGCAACCACGGCTAGGGTGGCCTTTAAATGGTAATTTTCAGCGGGTTACACATTATGGGATTATTTCCGGCTCGCTTTCATCCCCACCTCTCCGGCACGTCCCCTCGCGGCACTCACGAGAGCGTGCTTTTAATGCCGCCTTATTTTCAGTGCATTCAGTCGAGTACACCGTAAATAATAAAGGCTGGTTGTTTTGCGAGCGGCATGCATCACATTTATAATACACTTGAGATAGGTATGTGGCCCTTGTATATCCGGCCCGTGTGCTATCATATAATTTTAACGGCGCGGCGTGGCCTTTTACGTTTACGAGGGTCGTTTGGCATAACATTAATTCTCGCGCGAGCTGCCACGTTCCGAAACACGTGTCCGTTCGGTTGCAACCGGCTACCATTTTGGTAACGGGAGCGCCGAGCCGCGGCATACAATGATATGCGGATCAGTGTCAGTTTGTCGAAAATCAACTTGTTCAAACCGATACGGTTGTCACGTCCGGAGAATTTTATCCTCGTTCATTTCTGTTAGAGTTTGTGACATGGCAACTTCTTTAGGCGTATCGCGTACACAATTGGCTGGCCAGTGAAGCGTCACGAGCAGTCTGATCCGTCACGCTCCGAGAGGAAACGCTATTCTATATCTAATCGGGTAAACTCGGGGGAGCCGAATCATATGCGTCGATTGCATACATTCGGAAAATACCACATTTCTCACTTAACAAGCATCTGGTTTGAAACTTTCAAAACATCCATATGCTTTACATTTTCTTTAAGCGCAAGTGTTCTTGAACATGTTTACAAAAGGATTCATTTAAATCGTAGAATGAATTTAGTTTTATAACTGCGTTTAAAGAATGGAACTCGCAGTTGGAACGTGCACTCGTATCGTATCGGAAATATATTTTTCTCTGCCGTTGAAACTGTGCGGTTGAAACGTGATATAATTGTTTATACACGGTGTCATATAACACGTCGTACAACCGGATAGAGGCTACTTTTACGTGAAAACATGAGTCGAAAATATACAATAAAGTTCTGTATTTAAAATTTTGGTTTTAGAAAATCGACCTTAAGAACAATAAATATCGGGAAATTCTGATTTTACACAATATGTTGCGCAATTCGTCGATCACTACTACTATAAAATGTGTGTTGAGCTAGCAATAATGCGATTCAAAGGATTTATTGCTCCATATGAGGATTTGGATTTCATTGTTTGAAATCCTGCTCTATTTCTCAAAACACGTGTCAGGTACATAGAAATTAATTTGCCTGAGGAGTGCGGGACAATCTATATTATTATTTATCAAATCAAAGATAAAGCTCAGGTGAGAAACTGTTCTACGATCAGATAATGTTTCAAGGTTGACTGTGTTTGATATTTTCGAGTAATTATGATCAAAGATTGACATTGGATTGTTTGTCTTATATGCACAAAACCTGAGGAATTTATGCTGCACCCTCTCTATCATGATTTCATATTTCACACTTTTCGGGTAATATATAATAATGTTGCGCAATAGATCCTGTTGCGCAATATGCTTGACTGTGAAAGGCCGATTTTCCGTTTTAGTACTGAAACAGGTACGTCGAATCAGCCGACTTGTCTCCCAGTGCGTGTCACGTTCCTCTCGCCGTGCGATCGATAGCGCGTCAAGAGAAGCTACGCGTCGATGAGGTACACGCGTTCAACAAATCGTCAGCGGATTATCTTTCTATCTCTTCGCACTACGCTCCCTCCGCCCATCGCCGCCCACCGCTCTGTTGGCTTTGTCACACGCGACAGAATTTGCGAGCACGCGTACGTGCTAGCAACCGTGAGAGAAAAAATACGCTCTGCTAGCCGTAAATGGCACACCGCTCGTCGACGTTTCAATTGTTTCATTGTCAGCACGGTTTCATTTATCGCGGAGTGATCGAAATTGCGGTCAACGCCTGTAAAAATTATATAGAGATCGTGTTTGCGGCCGATGCCGCTACCGTTCGGAGCAACGCGTCCCCCGGATCCGTGTTCAAATATTATTTTTCTGTTGCTCGCTTTTCGTGACGCTGCGCTGCCTGCTTACTAGAAAATCGAATGCGCAAAACGGAAATCTTTGGGGGTGGGGGCGAAAGGAATTTTAAATTTTGATCAATTAGAACATGAAGAAACATACTTTTTCGCTGAAATATTATTTTATTTAATTATCGCTCGTCAAATGAAATAAAGTGAAACATCAAATGATAGGAAGCAAAACATCAAATGAAATGATAAATAATTAACTTTGTATCAAAACCAGTTTTTTCTTGCCTCAATCCACTGTATATTTGAGGACGATTTTTCTTTAAAAAACTACCCCTTACAAGTCGTTGCACGAAGTGTTACAGTCATTTTATCGAACTATGAAAAGTATGTGCCGTTTAAAATTCTAGTTCAGTTTACATTTTGTTCAGTATGCATACAGTTTTAACGACTAAAGTAGTTTAAATATTATAGTGGTCGCGACAATTAATTTTGAAACACTCTGTACACGTCTGTTAGGCTAAGAAAGTTTAGAATCTATGATTGCACTATACTAGCAAGACAACGTTAATTTACTTCCGTCGTATCGCGTGATTAAGACGCTTCCACGTAGCCGATATCCGCATCCAGCGTTCAATCATTGATTTCCTTTTACCTATCCGTTTTTCCTATAATGCCCCCATCCATCCAGTTCCGTTTTACCTCGGGTTTCCACGGTCTCAAAACGGAACGCAAGTTCGCGCTTAACTCCATCGAGAACCAGAGAACAGATGAGGAACTCGGGGGGAAATTTTATTTCGCCGAGTCAAACGTAGGCATTTCGTGAACCGTTGAGAAGTTTCTTTCCACATATGAATCCATCCAGGACAGAAAGTGAAGGAACAGAGTGGTAGATCCAGCGAGACCGGAAGCGTTGATCGATTACTTTTATCGAAATCAATGTAATTGAATCCCGATAGCAAATCTTTCGCCTTATCAGTTCAGCAATGGCCTTTTACAAATTGATTTTGAAAGAAATAAAGTCAGTTGGTTTGATCCGTCTTGATGGAAACATGTGGCCGGTCTTTCTCCTTCTCTCGGTTGTGTCTGTGAACTGTTTCTCCCCGAGGATAATAGGGGGGACACCTACGACGATCGAAAAGTATCCGTATCAGGTAAATTCGTCTAATTTACACTCCGCAACAACGTTAAAAGATAATACACAAAACCATACAAATCTGTACTTTAAAAAGGAATATCTTCTTCTTGTCTATTCCGTTGTAGTTTATTTAAGAAGGCTTACTTCAACACCATATTGTAATTAATATTTCTAAGAATTACGAAGCTAGGTAAGACTAGCTGATAACGGTTCTTCCTATTAACCACGATAAAACTATAAGACAATTTTCATTAAATAGGCAAACTGAACTATGAAGAGAAATTTAATTGAATGGTTTAATAGCAGAGTTGAATGAAAAATGTGTCAAATTAAGGGAGAGGAGAGAAAATGAGCATTGAAAGTACATTTTGTAACGAAGCTTTAATAATTAATAATTATATTTACGATTTTAATAATGATTGGAATGTTGCTATCTGCGATGAACATAGTTTCCCTCCGTTCGATGTATTTGATCAACAAATACGGCAACTATTTTGTAACAAGCAACGAAGTAATTGTTTTCATAATGCAGGTGTCTATCCACTTTAATGGCAAGTTTATATGCGGGGGCTCCATAATCAGCCCGAACTGGGTGCTAACGGCGGCGCATTGTGTCTATGGGTTTGTGTTGATTGAGTTATGGAACGACGCGAGACCAAGTAGATAATTTATTAATTACCGGGACGCGAAATTGCTAGTTCGTAAACTGCATCGTACGGTGATCCGTGGTTAATTGCGATTACCTTGCAGACGCGCACCCTCGTCTTTCCGTATTCGCATCAAGAGCACCTACAATAGCCAGGATGGCACCCTGATCACCGGTATACAAACCAGCATTCCTCACCATATGTACGATGATGATTCCTACGAGTATGATGTGGCTCTGATAAAGGTATGTGTATTCTTTATGCATAAAAGAAATTGCAGAAAAGAACCTCCTTATTAGAAATGATGAATATTAATTGAGCTGTTCACAGAGTAAGTCAAATGCAACGATCATTTCAGTTCTTTTTCACATTTTACTGTGATATCACTTAAGCATGTTAACCCTTTGACTAATATGACTTTATTGATTCTCCTAAGGGTTACAATTCTTTTACAATTCTCCTTTCTTCGCGCGCCTAACCTTATTTCTACCTTACTCTACGTCCTTATCTTTATCTGAAACAGTCTTATCGCCTACACGCACTTGCGGATCCCCTCTTTCGGCCGCTCTTCTCTCGCCTCTATCTTTTCCTTGCACTCCTTGAATTCCACTACATTAAAACAATATTATTTATTTAAAAATAACTGCAAAATATAAATACACATATTTAAATAATATAGGGCTAACGGAATATGTAACAGTTGAATTACCATTCACTCGCGTCTGACTAAAATACGATCTGCCGGAATAATGATATTTAAATAATATATGATCACCGAATATGTTACTGCTGAATTAACATTCATTTACGTTTAACTGAAATTAAACTTGCCGAACTTTATAAACTTTCTGGACCCCGATCCTAACCCTACTCGATTATTGTCCAACTGAACCCGAGGCTCGCACACCGGAAATTTCGGAAAAAATTTCTAAACATTTATAACTTTTGAACCATTGATCCTACAGGATCGACACTTGGATTTTGAATTGTGAAACCGATCGTTTGAACGGTGGTTATAAGCGTAGTGTTAAGTTATTGAAGTGAATGACGAAGCAATCGAATATTCAGAATGATACAATGATTGTAGCTACGGACGCCGATAAAGATGGACGGTAAAGCAAAACCGATCAAGTTGGCGTCTTCCAACAGCGTTGTGCAGGCCGGAAGTGCCGCTGTGGTAACAGGATGGGGCTTCACGTCGGTAAGTTTTTCGTCTGGATCACTTTACGTAGATCGTTTTGACAGCTGTTGCATAGGTAAACCGTGTTTGACGGTGGCACGATGCTTCGGTCAACGGTAACGTTTCCCGAGACTGATTACCCACTGCGAACTCGCGTAAACATTAAGGTTTGTTTGTCGATCGGTCGACAATGTACGGTCGTAACGGCAAACATTCGTCTCATCGGCTACCGGCGCGGCGCTCTCGCGTTTGCACTGTCCCGTCCTACTAGCCTGCGACTCGGTTAGATTGCCGTTCGAAATCGCCTGGTGTAATATGCAATCACTTGCAGGTTAGCGGCTCGATCTCGAGTAACTTGCAAACCCTGACGGCTCCCGTCGTTGATCAAGACACTTGCAGGAAGATCTTCGCCGCCCAGCACAAGGATGTGACCCGAGCGATGCTGTGCGCCGGTAGTCTGGTTGGTGGTCAGGGCAGTTGCCAGGTAATGATCCTTCGATCTAACTCTCACTAACAAAAATTTTTTCAAAAATTGTAATTGATCGGAATTGTAGAAAATATATTAAAAGGTACGCAGCAATTAGTACATGACTCTTTTTCGTCCGCAGTAAGAAGTACAAAGTGCTATCGATTTTAGTTTTCGATAATACTAAAATAAAGTATAATCGAAGCATGATACCGCAGTAATCGATACAGTTAGTTTGAAATTGAGTTTCATCTGAAACCTGCACCCCTCCACTCTTGTATCATTTAAACTTAACCAAGACCTTCGTGTTATCATAAATACTGGGTTGAATCTGGATTTCAATAATATCCATTGTTATTCACCTGACTTTATTTTTAAAATGACAGTTGTTAAAGTGGTGGTGATAATTATCAATTTCCATAGATTTAAAGTATTTGAAGATTTAAATAGACATTTATCATTTCACTACCGTTTCGACGGTGCAATATAAAATAATTGATTTTCATTTTCCAATTTAATAAAAGAGGATATCAATTGAGAGTTGTACCGTTGTTGAAATTTTCCTTCAAAATCCATTTGAAAGTTAATTTTTGTAAACCGCTCGATTTGGATCGATAACAAATTTTTGTGTTTAATTATGTTTTATTGATATACAAATATGAAAACCAATTTATTGCCAACAGTTCATCTACAATATTGTAATTAATACTTTCGCACAGTATGATACTTTCAGTGTAACAAAACAACCCTCTTGAGTTTAATTAATAGTCATTGTACGATACACGTTTGTAACAACAATTCAAATACCATGTTGAATACACCTATCTACTGATTATATTTTCTTGGAAGTCAAACATACTTCAGAAGATTCCTACTTTTCCTTCGATAATAATCCACAAGATAATATCTAATTCACGAATAATATTGATTCGATAATATCCATACGAAAGAACAATCAAATATAGTATATACTGGGGGAATCATTTAACATTTTCATTTGAAATGTCACTCTTGTTTTTTAACGACGCGAGAAGATTTCAATATTTCTTTAATTGAATCACATTGATCGATTGCATTACGTTCATCAAAATTGTGTGAAGTATCATAATATTATTACCGGGAAAATACTATTTTCGCCAGTATTATCTGTGATCGACGCTTTTATCGTAAACTTGACAGATAATTCCTCCACGATGTTATCTTTCAAGATATTCGAGCAAACAGTGTACCATATTTTCTCTTTCGATTTTGTATACTTCTATTGTTCTACGAAATTCTGATATCGAAGCTGCTCCCTTGGTACAGATAATAATAATCTTTACGCGCAACGTTACAGGGCGACTCAGGAGGGCCTTTGGTACTTAATGGCGTTCAAATTGGTATCGTATCCTGGGGTGCTAACGAATGCGCCAGACAAGGATATCCTGGAGTATACACGCGAGTGTCCGAGGTACGATCTTGGATAGACGCGAAGCAAAGAGAAAAATGAATATCTTCCCTGCGCATACCTCGGGCGAAGATTAATTTTTCCTCGTTGGTTGTAAGCACGCTCCATCCGACAGAAACAAAACGCCGATAAAAAACGGAGCTATTATTTTTTCGTGCAGAAACTTCCAGCCTCGCGTTACAGATTCATGTTTTTCTTTTTATACAGGAAAAAAAAAGAATGAGAAAGATTCTAAATAAACTTGATTAAAAATGTATCGGCGAAAAGTATATTTCATATTTCCTATTTTTAACACGTTCGCCGGCTATCCGGTAACCGGAAACATCAAATAAAATTGAGGCGATTTATTTAGTGAAACAAGAATCAAGAAGTCAAGATTTATGATATTAATTAATTATTAGACTGCGAATTTTATGCATTTCTGACAAAAATCACTGCACGAGATGTGGAAATTATACATGTACAGTTATTACTCTTTTTGGTTTCAGTTTCTTCTCGTTGAGGCGAACGATTTTTATTTTGTATAAAGTACCGCAGTCTTTTAATTATACTTTCAATTCCATTGTAGATTCTAAATAAAGGTAGGCTAATTAAACTAATTAAATTTCGCTGAAATTAATTAATTTCGAATCTAAGAGATGGTAATTCGGTGATCTTGAAACAGCTGATTCGTTTTAAATTGAAGAATTAATCCAGGGGAATCTACGGCGGATCGAAATAATCGTGGCGTGTCTTATAAATTCGGCACGGAAAATAGAAATGTAATACTTGACCGAGTGCGGTGCCAATCAATTATCGAAGAAACTCTTCCGCAAGTGTACGGGAACAATTAATGGTTCTTTCGCGAAGAGAAATACGATGATTAACCAATTCACTTTCTACCTAGCCGAGGATTGTGCTCGGAGACCGTATTACCGTTCAGTTTCCTAGAAGAGCTGCGCAATTTTAAGTGTCATTGAAGCATATCGACGATTTCGACTTGCGACAGTATCTCGATGGCGGTTCTGCTCGAAATACCACAGGAAATCGGATCCGGTTACTATTTTGCTTGCACTTTGCGAAACGTTGTTTTCCGCAAACAGCTTAATTGATAATAAATAGCGCAAACGCTTCCGCACAGTTACAGTGGGAAATTAGAATTTCTGTATACGAGTATTGAATTTATAGTTTTCATCCTTTATTACGTATATGTCTGTAAATGATCTTGAATTACAATATCGTTGAAATTGTATCCAGAAGGACTGCAATCGTAGCAGTTCAAAAATATTTGGTTCCATTAAAAAAAAAAACACTAAGCCTTCAAATCTCCTGAGCACCACCACTTGAAAAGAATTAAACAACTTTTGTCTGAAACATGTTAACATTTAAACGGTTTGTCACGATCAAATAAATGTGAAATAATACGCTCCTAGAAATCTACAAGACTCTGTGTTAATAAATATAGAAATAATGGTTGAATTTTGCCTGCGGATAAATTGCAGTGTCTTTGGTGAAACGGATTTTCGGAAACACAGGTAGCAGGTTGATAGGATCTTTCCGAGCGTGGACAGTAAAGAGCATGCTCGTGGACACTTTCGAACCCTCTGAAGTGTTCTACCGTGCAAAGTATCTTTTTTTTGAAACGATCGGCCAACACAGAGAGCATATGTACATTTCAACAAAAAACATGTCCGCGACACGACAACACGATCGAGGTAACAGCCGGGTACGACGAGAGACAAGAGAGAGAGAGAGAGAGAGAGAGAGAGAGA
Organism: Lasioglossum morio; assembly: GCA_916610235.2. NCBI lineage: Eukaryota > Metazoa > Arthropoda > Insecta > Hymenoptera > Halictidae > Lasioglossum > Lasioglossum morio. The sequence goes on from OU744334.1 coordinate 14,400,249, forward strand.
GAGAGGCCGAGTTCGAAGGAAAGAGAAGGAGAAAGAGTGGTGTAAAATGGGGGAGGGAGTGACACGTACACAGCGGGAGCTTGATGAAAGAACTACCTGTTCGGTATGAAGCTCGCTAATGAAAAGGCGTCCCCTCGACTGTACGTATGCACAGAGTTGAGTACACAGGGCAGAGAGGAAGCACTTGAACCGATACGCGCTGTGCATCGTTCTCACCTCTTCCGGGCTCAAACGTGGTATGTCACCGAATTATTTGTTCGAAATTATTAATTTTACAGCTGTCGCGTACGTGGCTGGGTTCCCAGTCGATTTTCCAACTCTGCACAGGTGGCCGACTCGTAAAGGACGAAACGGTACGGGAACGAACGTCGCTATTGTACGTGCCGTCGTTGATCGGCGTCTTCGTCTTCTAAAGAGACCTGGCATCGATTCCGAACGGCAGTTTACTCCGCTCCTTCGCGATCGTAATAACCACGGCTCAGGGTAAGGAAAATAACTGGACATGCCAACCATCCCCGTTCATTTTATGGAAGAAATAGAGTCGAACGTTAATCGATTAAAATTTTCACCAAGATCGATTGATTAATGTGTGCGATTAAAATGGGTGATCGTTGATAGATCTTTAATCAATTCAATCGATCGATGAAATTATTCGTGAATCGTTGATTAAAGTTTTGCCTAACTCTGTGAAATAATTGTCAATAATTTTTCAAAATACATAGGTGAATACTTTATTAAATTCTGCATCGATCGGTTCATATAGACATTCGAATTAATTCAGAATGATTTTAATTCTACCTTTTAGTTCAATGCTTCTAATTGATTATAAAAAATCCGGTCGTTTGGTACAATTATAAAGAAAGTTATTCTATTTTAAAGGGCGTGCAAATACTTTTCACACTCACTGTATGCTGTACGATAAAACAGCCAAGGTGTTCCGTTAAAGTATCAGGATTCGCAAAGTGTTCGAACGTGGAACAAGTTTGGAAAACCCTGTTTTCAGGGATCGACGCGTTCGTTTCAATATTTAATCTTGAAAGGGGTTCTCTATTTTTTTTTTTTTTTCGTAATTCGGTACATTGAAAGGCGAATCGCGTTGGAGACACGCTTAATGGCTTCGTACTAAATGAATGGTGTAAGCGTCCGCTGGCGGCGCTGGAATTTTGTTTCAGTCCTTCTCCTTTTTGCGTAATCGACGCGGAATCTAGGTCGGCGGCGGTCCGAGACTTTCGTGGATCGGAAATTTTTCGTCGCGTCCAAGTAAATTGATACGAACGACAATTAACCCGAATATCGAAATAAAAGAAGGGCGAGCCAGATGGCGGAGAGGTAGTTTCTTCGGCAAGTTCCCGGCATGTATACCTTTCTCGTGTTTCTGTGGTTGCAGCTCGCGCCAGTCGTGTTGTCGCAGCTCTTTTTCCTGCAACGTAAGTACACTCAATCTCCATAAAGTGCATCAACCTGAGTATAAAAAGAGTGGAAGCACTCGCGATGAAAAAAAAAAAACAAAAAGAAAAGAAAAAACAACACGCAAATATCACATGAACCGTACACCACCACTCGAAACGCGTTTCGCGTGTTGCAAATTAACGCGCACTGTTCGTTGTTCGCGCGCCTTGCTGGCAATTATTAATTTTTTTTTTTAACGACACTCCGATCTGTTGCGACTGGTACGTTCACTTTACATTGTTCGGCAATTTTTCGAGGATGCATTGCTCACTCTATTTTTCGTTCTGGCCGAGTCGACGTCGCGTCGTAAAACCTCGAGCACCCTTTTCCCACTGGTCCAATTGTTCTCGATTTAAGGGAGCCCATTAAGTCCCATCGAAACACATCGTCGACGCCACGCTCTAATTAGAATGTCTTCGATAACCATGCAAGCGGAAACGGTAACTCAACTATTGATTCTTTCAGTCGGTGACGAGGGTCGCATTGTTGGAGGGCAACCAGCAAGTATCGATGATCATCCGTACCAGGTGAGTGTTCCGATTCTACAACCACCGAAGACGAGTTGATCCAGATTTTCCTACAATTAAATACGAAAATCTAGTTTCTCTGAAGTGTTCATTATTTACCATTTTGACTCTAACTTTTGAAAACTTTGCGCGATAGAGCAATCCTGGTTTCGGATTTGGTTTTTGGAATGACAAACTCTATAAGAATCGCCTAACAGATGTTGCGGGAGAAATTTGTTGTTGTAGAGTGTAAATCAGTTTGCATTTCATAAAAATCGACGGTCTACGCGCGAAAAGAATGAAAATCCGTGCTTAACACGGCTGCGCTGATTATACGGGGAAACATTGGAAATTTCGCGGCTGTCGGAGCCGATGATTCGCAAAATTGATACACTGGCGAAATTTATAGGTGTCCCTCCGATATAACAATCGTCACGTATGCGGTGGCGCTATCATTAGCGAGGAATGGGTCGTTACAGCCGCACACTGTGTCCAGAGGTACGCATACTTTTTCCTGAACTGTGCATGGAATTTTTTAACGACACTTAGCCAAATTTATGAATCGTGTTATTCAGCGTGTAACGAAAATTTATTATTGCCGTGGACAAACACGGACAAATAGACAACTTGACGCTAACGAGAAGTCCAGTTATCCGAGACGTGACAAATTTAAATTTATAAATTTCGATCTTCCAGCCGGCACGTATAATTATTCTTCAAAATTTCATAGAAATTCGTAAACGCATAGAAAGCGACGAAGATAATTTTTCACTGCAGAACGAATTCAAGTAGAACGGACTACAAAATAATTTGTACGTCTGACATTATATATATTGTTAAGTAAATAATTAATTTCTTCTGTGAATAACTTTAATTGAATGAAAATAACGACTCCGTATTTTCACATTTTTTAAATATTTTCACTGTTTTAAGTTTCCAGACGATTTAAAACAAAATTATTTTTACCATTGGAAAGACTTGATACAAAAAACATAAAATGTATATTTTTCATAAATGTGGACTTGATATACACTGGCTCCGCGATCCAGACTTCAGTTTTGCGATTTTTGCGTGTTTTGGGTCTCGAGTTAATTTCCACGATATTTTATTGATATTTTTCTACAGTATTTCGTAACTCTCGTTCTGTAATATTTTTTGGTTTCAGAGCGTTCACTCCATTAATTTCGATAAAGGCTGGTACTTCTAACCTGAAGGAGGATGGAATCGTCGTTGACGCTCGAGAAATCATTACCCATGAGATGTACGATTCTAGGAACTCGGATTATGATATTGCTGTAATTCGGGTGAGTGGCATTCACACTTTAGATCGGAGTCGAGAAGTAGGACATCGTGTTTTCGGATTCGCTTTAACAAAAATTTCGGCAGATTGATGCATGAAACCAAATTGAAGAATTTAGGAACATTTAATGCGCTTATTAAAGTAAATCACTGGTCAAAATAATCGGTTCCAGATTTTATATTTTAAAATTATCAAATAGCTTATAGTGAAAACATAAGAGTATCTATTCAAAAAATATATTCACTTCTACTCAACATTTATTCTTCATAATATGAATATTTCAAGAAATACAGAGAAATTTATAACCAAAGATATCAGTGATTTAAATTATCTAAAAACGAAGCATCCAAAGGACTAATCGTGTTACTGTTTACTTTAATAAACACCGCGAGCTTCCACGTATCGTGCTTTTCAAATCCTTTCCGTGTATTCCTTTCCAAGCATCGGTATGGTCCGATGGTCGTTCGTGTAGAATCCGATGTTTTCTTCGAGGTCAGATCGGGTGCGGTACTGTTTGCAAAATCGCAAAGAAAATATAGGAGCCCTGATATTCTGCTGACAATATCATGTTATTGAGACCCTCGGATAGCTAAGAAAATACTGGAAGGTTCTGTCCAGTTTCAAAAATCATGCTGAACGAATGTTACATTTATCAGTTCATTATTGTATAATTTTTATTCCTTTTTATTTTACAACCATCTTTCTCTGTAGCCATAGAATAAGTGTTCTTATAGTCTCTCAAGCTTTATAAAATAAGATACAGCTCTATTTCTCATGATTTGTTGATATTTATTGTTGCTTATAACAATTCTTTATTATTAGTTCGAAGGTGATCATTGAATGATTGTTAACGTAATTAAATTTCCAATCGCCAATTGTTACTGAATTTTAGTGTAATAGAGTAATAGAGATATTAGTAATAGAATCACCTAATTAAATTACCCGCAACATTTCCCCCACCTAAATCCCTCCCTTAACCATTCACGAAAAACCAAGGTGACAACGGCAGTACTGTTTTGACCGCGGTCGGAGTAACTTTGTCCCGTTCGTTCTCACGATTTTGGATTATGTGTTTGTGATTGTGTGTTTTGTGCTTCACACTTCTTAACACGCGCAAATGGCAGTGTTCTGTTGATCCGACGGAGGAACATAAGATTTGAAAAAAATTGTAAGTACCTATATTTGACATTAGTATTTTATAACTCAGAATATTCTTATGTATAAAAATGGATATAAGATATTCGTAAAACAACGCTGTGCAACTATTCTGCATACTTTCCAATTTGAATGCCAAATATAAAATTCATTTATCAAACGTCCAACACACACATACACAAACCCAAGCGGTTCAATGAACTTCAACGCAACATATTTTCAACTGTAACACAAAACACATAAACGCTTCAACTAATCTGAATCAATTGTTAACATTTATTTAAAAAATTTACGAGAACGTAACCGGCCTGAGCAGATCGTGTCCTGGATCGATGAAGATTATTTATTAACGGGAGCGATACGTGTCCCCGGTCGAATAAAGCCAAAGAATTCAATTACCGTTTCACAATCAATTCTGCAATGCGCGCAGCCTCTCTGGCGTGTTCGCATTCGCGGTCCGGCTCCGCCGTCACCTGAAACCAATTACAATTTCAGCTGAAAAAGCCGCTGGAGTACGGAGGCCGGGTGCGACCGATCCTCCTGGCACCGGTCGCCGATCATTACCAAGCCGATACCAAGGCGGTGGTGACTGGCTGGGGAGTGTTGAAGAGCAACGGCCAGCTGTCCGTCCAGTTACGTAAGGTCGAGGTGCCTCTTGTCTCTAATGCCGAATGCGCTGAGCTGTACGGGAATCGGCCTATCACAAGGAGAATGATTTGCGCCGGCTATGTAAATCTAGGCGGGAGGGACGCGTGTCAGGTAATTGCCTACCATTAATTGTCGTTTAAATCGGGATCGTCGGGAAGCGAATATGCGCGCACGCGTCACAACCGTGGACGCGCTCCTCTTCCTCAGACTAATATGTTTTTAATCGCACCGCATCGCACCGGCTTCGTGGCTTCCATACGCCACCATCCCCATCGATATGTCTGTTGCGACAGCCATCGCGAGAACTTCATACCACGGTTGCATTTACGCGATTTTGTCACAGGATAATTATTTACAATTAGAGACTCCTTACTGATCTGAATGGCATTGACATACAGTGACTTCCATTAATATTCGGACACTTTTATATAAACGGTAACTTTTTAAAAATTGGATCATGCGATTTGAAATTTTTTGAGAAGTTAGAGTCAAAACAAATGGTTCGTTACACAACGTGAGCAAGAATTTTGAAGAAATTGTGAAGTCAACTGAATTAAATGAACTTTTGTCTGAAGCGTTTCTTCCAATCTCAAAAAATGTAGGATTTATTCAGGGGACTTGTGTTAGGTCACTCACCCTGTTCAATGACTCATTAATATTCGGACATTATTAAGAAGACGATAACTTTCGTAACTTTAATATAAAAGTAAGTGAGATATTTACGATGGTCAAGTTAGATGAATTCGTTCAAATTCGCGATTTATTGTATTGTTTGAATCTCTTAAGTAATCTATTAGAAAATATCAGATCGAATCATACAGAAAAATGTTAAGAAATAATTCATTATTAGTTTATTCGCTAGTTTAATTACTTATTAGATTAATAGTTTAATCAATTGACGTGGTTTGAACGAAAAGTCCATTGTCAGTCAGCATTGACCGATGTCACACTTAATGTTAATGCATTAAAGTTTAAAGACATTCGATTAAATAGAAAACTATTGCCTCGAAAGCTTTTCAAATGGCAATTCGTTATAGGACAGCATTTCTGTATTGCTCCAACGGTCTCGCAGTTACATTTTTCATAATCCTACATAGCTACAAAGGTATGCGAAAAATTGGCAATGCTATGGGCCGTGAAATGGAGAACCACTTATCTACCCCGAAATAGTGCAACTGCCAAGAATACCTCAAATATCTCAAAAACCAATTTACCTGGAATTATGCAGGCATCTCTGGTAAATAACCTTCTCTCCACTGAACTAGAATGAAGTCGACGTTCGTAAAATTTAATCCTCGTTCCGCGCTGCGAAAATAAAACTTTTATCAATTCGTTTTATTTTACGGGGTATCTCACCTATCTTCATCATCGTAAATGTCTTCCTTACTTTTCATGACAGGAAGAATGGTCAGACGAAAAGAGTATTTGAAGTATTTTAAAAGTTACAACTTTGAACAAAATAATTTTGTATACGTGACGAATTTCTTGCATGTTCTTCGAACCTCTATTAACGATGCCACGAACTTTCGCATTGTTATCGTTACTTTTACTTAAAAAATGAGTTCTCAATTGCCTAATGAAAAAACGGATTAGCTTATTTTTCATTAAATGTATTACGACGATATGGAATCACATTATTAGAAAAATAGCAAGAATCGTACCAGATAAATGCACAAGTGTCTCTGCCATTACACGAACTTTATATAGAAAATCTTGAAAGTACGTTAATTTATGCCAATTTGTCGGTCAATCGAATATGCCATGAACTCAGTCCCGCATCCATTCTTACACTGTAATTCACGAATGTCTATTAAGAATTCTAGTGGATGTTTAACTGCAGAAAAGCACTCGTGGAATCAGCAAATTTTTACTTACTTCCTGCGTTTGTTATCGATCCGCAGGCTCTTTTGTACAAACATCCGAACTCTAACCAGCTTTTCCTCGGCAAGAATGTCTTTTACGTTGCTTCGCAGGAATACGTTCGCTGCCAGACTTAAATATCTTACATTTCTCGTGTCTTGATATTTCTCGGACTCATTCTTACCAGAAACGTACCCGGTGAATCACTTAACATTTAACGTTAAAGTATCTCCGCTGTTCATAAAGATATGGGAATGTGTACACGGAAAAAGTATTTGCTTCAGAGAGACAATTGTTAAGACGAAAACCTGCATTTAAGGTGGTTGACAGTTCTATTAATTTTTTATTTAGTAATAATAGTCTAACTCTACGTGTCCGACCGAATGTTAAACATTAAGCGACTCACCCTGTATACGCAATCTCGACTATTATTCCTGTCAGACTGTAGAAGCGTTTCAGCTGCTTTTCAACATACTCGAAGGAATCTCGGTGTAAACGTGAATCGAGTTGTAGAACGAAGTTGACAGAAGTTGTTTTACAAATATCAGACGATACGAAGCCCGATATGGCAGCCGTTGATCGCCATTACGCGGCAAAGACTCCGGCACGCCATCTTTATTTCCGTTTTATCGGGTTCCCAGTTTTGTAACAACGTGAGAATTGCCGGGGATTTTCGAGAGTAAAATGCCGCACCAGTGCTACAGAAAGGAGAGGATAATATATCGTGACCGGCTGTATCGATTTTCACTAGATGCATGGTGAATATCTTGCCGAAATAGACCCCGGAACAGCCTCGTTAACCCTTTACAGTCCAATTATTTGTTGCTTTCTTGTGTTCGTTGGGTGAATTTAATTCAACGATACTTCGCCGTACTCGTTCATTATCGACGAAACTCGCGTCTCTCGAATGTTGTATTCCCCTCCGATATCTCCATTCACGTTCGGATGGTATCTCGCCGATGTCGTTCAAATTGGATAAAAGAGGGTGCATTCCTCTTAATTGAGTGCCTTGTTTCTTCCGGGCAGTTTTGGACGGCGGGCCTGTTATCGGAACTTTTTAATGGGAAGTTACCGAATTCAATTCATTCACTCACTTGTTAACTTCCTGAAACTAGCTTCATTATTTCCGGAATACCATTCTGAGGAGGGTATATGTACTTGCCATGCTTAGTTTAGAAGCGGAGCCTTTTACAAGTGCCAAACAGAGTTGTTTGGATTTTGATTTTACCTTATTTAACGTAGCTTTTTGAATTCTTCTATGAGAATTATTTTGCAGGTTAAATAGTGTTTAACTTTGTTAAGAAATACTGTTTTGTCCGAGCTGAAAAATCGTGGGGATTAATTTGTGCCGCGGCCTGTGTATAAACAACTGTTTCTCTAGAATATTTTCATTTTTCCTCTGAACCGATAAGTCTAGTGACGAAATTTTGTTTTACCTGCAGGGTGACAGCGGCGGACCAATGGTGCAGCACGGAAACTTAATCGGAATCGTGTCATGGGGTTTCGGGTGCGCGCGGCCATCTTACCCTGGCGTATACACGCGCGTTACAGCCGTTCGCAGCTGGATTACAGAGAAAACTGGTTTGTGAGATTCTTATAATGATTATAAGAACGACTCGTGTTAACATAAAGTGACTCGGTCTCATATACGTCATAAACAAATTTTCAATTTTTAGGCTTTTCTGTAGTGACATATTGAACATTGTGCTTACAAGTATTCTAATTCGATTCAGAAATTAGGTAATTTTTGTTGAATGAAATAATTTGAATTTCTACAATCTTAGTTTCAAGGAAAGATTTTAAAAGGTCGCTGCAATTACTAGTACAATTAATCTGTTTCAATTTTAATAAAATAGGTACTATCATATGTGCATAGAAATCTGCATATTTTCAGGATATTAAAAAAAAATGTATTATACATAGAATACAATTTTCTTCTCCAATATATTTTGTTATAGAAGATTTAAATGTACCATGTACTGATGTTCTCAGGAAAAGTGGGATATCACTCTCGCACACACCCTATATACAATAGGAAATTAAATAAATAAACATTACTTTAAAATATTTAAATAGAATACCAAGATATAAGCATTGTATTAATACTCCAACCTTGAATATCTCTGTAATTTTACTAGCAACGTAATTGTTTATTCTTTTATTGTTCCGCATTGTGCTCTGATTGCGTTGTGCAGCTTAGGAAGGTCAACAAGAAAACTGCTACGAAGAAAAGAATTTTCTGACACAGGAAAGGTGATGATTAAAAGTGCAGTTGCGAACTCTGTTACTATAAGACGTAATCACGGTGAAAAGAGGGATTTCAATCAGCCGACGAGATGAAGGAAATACATTTCGTTCTACTTCCAATCCCACTAAATTATTGATTGAAATCAAATAGGGATTCAGGACATAAACAATTAACCAGAAATCGAGATGAACAGAAATCTCATCTAATTTTTAAACTCCAAAAAGCTACATATATCAAAGGCTGTAAGCTATCAAATTGCTAGGGAGTAAATTCGAAATATTTGAACAATTTCTAAATAATATTTACTTATGCAAATATTATATTTGAATGTTTGCTATTTTATACGAAATTATTTCCGTACAAAGAAGGGTTTCTACTATGAGTTGTAAATTAGACATTGGTTTCTGCTCGATTGCTTTCCCCGGTCACGTGTCTCCGGAAGAATAGTCGTTTGTCGTAATTGGATCAATTACCGCATACGGAAGTATCACTTGACGCATTCGATCGGTGTAGATATCCGGTCTTTGAATCATTTAGAAGCGGCACGGGGCACGAGCGTCAACGAAGTTCGATAATATCGGCGCATTTTTCGTTCGAAATATATTTCGCCTCTCGGTTTTCACCGTTGCTCGCTTATTTAAATGCGGCGACGCGACGTAGGCGGGTCGATAAACGAGCGGCACACGGCTTCTAATGTACGAGCGTAACAAGTGGTCCTATAATTGAGCCGGTTATTTCTCATCGGGACTACCAGATATTTATCCGCGCATTTAGCGAGCGCAAAGATACTATTAGTTTGCTAATGAACGAGCGCGAAATCGCGGACAGCCAGTTTTTGCCGTTCGCGGAAATGAGTCACCGGGTCGCAGTAAAGTACGAGCCGACGAAACCGCTAATTAACCGGATAATCGATAATCCTTTTGGGGTCCCAGCGTGCATATTGTAAATTCGTACGAGGCTATGCAAATGTTGTCGCAAATTTTATGCGCCCAGCCTCGTCGTTTTTTCCACTGGAATTTCTACGTTGAACAACGTATCGATTACATCGTTCGTCGAATTATTCCGGTCTGGGCTTTTTTATTACGAACTGTCCGAAACTTCTGTAAGCGTGCGCCAATGTATACATGTCTTAAATCTCTGGTCGTATAGTAAAACAATGAGCTTACATTATTTACATTTGCGTAACTGCTATCTGATATGGACCACCGCAATATTTCAACGGCTAATTAACTGAATTAATTGAGAAACAAACGGTGATAATATAATCGTTCACAAAAGTAAGCTAACCCCTGTTTCTTATAATTGACACAGAACATTTTTCATTTTCATATAGACCTGCAGTCTCGTTATTCGAAAGTACATATAAGAAACGATAGAACGATGGACAGAAAGTCGATGCTTGTCGAAGAAAATCATATTTTAATTGCCTTTATTTGCAGACACAATCATCTTAACATCTATTACAGATAAGTTATATTTTGTTTGCCACTAACCAATACATTAAAAACTTGTTTTGCGACGCATTGAAAACCTGGATTTTTACAGTTTTCAGTTACCGTTCTGTTTTGAATACTTTTTTATTTTATTTATATCAGTTACATTAATGGCGCGTATTCGTTGAAAATAAATCCACAGTACGATTATTCTAGACACTTTCAGTGATATGGCAGAAAAATGTTTGTAACAATAGTTGATCGATATTTACCTTTCTACAAATTAAAAATAAAATGTTTACTAAAAAGGGGGAATAGCTCGATTTTCTAGATATCAAAATATTCTAGCTTGTGTCGAGACCAATTTTTCAACGATCTGCTATAACTTTGAAATAGCTCTAAAATAATTTTGGCCAGAAAAAGCGCGTCTCCAGTTCAGTGTGCGTCGGCGCGTCGAGGGAACGCATATAAAAGGTGAACCGCGAGAAGAAATATAAAATGCCGGGCGTAATATGGCGGCAGGAATTCGTTCGTGCGTTGGGAATAGGTGGAATTCTCTTTTCCCGGCTCCATTATATTTCTATAGAGCTCTTTGCAGCGTTCGACAAATTTGTAAAGTTACGAGTGCGTTTTGGCATCGGTAGGAGGGACGCGGACGTGCGGAAACTTTTCCGCACCGCTCGAAGCGGCGCGTCGTCGCACGCGCGATAGCATTCTTGGTAATGGTTAGCGGTGTTGACATTGTAGTTTCGCGAATATCATCTCATGTATAGTGGATGCCGGAATTCGCCGAGATCCAGGCCGCATAACTGCTGACACGGGTGTACACACCCGGATGTATCATAGTTTTACACCCTAATCCATAGGATAGAACGCCAATCAGCGTCTGGCCTTCCATCAGTGGAGCACCTGGATCACCCTGCAAGTAGACGAGGGTTGACAGTTTCAGTGATTACTCGCAGCACCGCTCACGCTGATTTGCTAATGCATCGCTGATTCGAAAAGAGGATCACGTCGCCCGATTGTGTTCCCGCGTTACCCGAGGCCAATTATCCGGCCGTAACGCTACCGGTCATCGTGCCCCCCTTTTCTCCAATAAAAACTGTGTCACGCTACTAACGATATTGTGTCCTCACGACGCCAATGCTAATGAACGCGTGCGCTCTCATTTATCAGCCGTTTATCTTGAAAGTGGTTCAAGTCCATTTTCCGAGAAAAAGCAAGCTAGCAATTTTTATAAAATTACAAAGATTTTGTAAAAAAGGAAATTAGCTGGTTAATGATACTAAGTTCATTTGTAACATGTACCACTTGAAATGTCGTTAAAGAAAAATAATTTACTGTTTGTCCCCCAAGATTATTAAACAAGAGGATTTCATATCAGATCTTTGGAGGATGCAATTTTTAAAAGGGTAAAGAATTCTAAAGGTGAAACAATAAATTGGTTAAAAATATGCTGGACGCGTTGTTTGAGAAATTAACCATATACTGTTTTGCAGAAGATATCGATACATCACAGGATACATAGCTATCAGTAGTTAATACCGTTAAAGACGCTATTATCTCGTAAGACATAACGCAAAAGATGCACTGCGTTATCAGCAATTGAATGTGTACGGTTGAATGGATATCGAGCACTATTCACGGCGCATAATGGAAAATTATCACAATGCACGGAGATTTCAACGTGCTCCATCGTTATAATAATAACTATAAATTCGACGGTGCCGCGTAAAGAACGATACCCTATCGGTTGGTTCTCCGGGCCAGCAATAGATTCCAATACCATTTTTGCCCAATTTTCGCACGGAAAATACAATTCCCCCCCGAAAGTCATATAACTCGGTCGCGGCCCGCCTTTTGAAATCGGGCGAACGCGCTGCTGGCGATTCGAATATACGATTTCTGAATACGATCGTGCTTTAAGAGAGGAAAACTAATTGGAATTTTCCAGACCGCTCCCTGGAAGCAATTCTAACGCTCTTTGCGAAATAATTGTCAGCCTCGGCGAAGAGAAGTCTGCTGATTTATTTTCTCCTACCAAGTGTTCGTTCGATGTATCAACGCGCTGATTGTACTTTATTTGAACGTCATTCCAGCAAAACGGTTTGAAAGTAGCATCGTGACAAGAAGAAGATTAGAATCTCTGTTGAAGCGATAGCATGCGAGTTCTTCAGAGCTCGAATATCCTCTAAAATATTGCACAGCAATTAAGAATCATCCAACGAATCCGTGTCGTAGCTGCAATTAAAGAAGAATTATAACTGTCCCAAGCACAAGGGATGTTGGAACGACCAGCTTTCGACAAATTTACGATGCTTTAAATTACCCCGAATATTCCTTGATTGAAAGCGTGCCCCAGCTGTTTGTCGTTCGTTTTACACGTTAATTATATCGTCCATATAAATTTGCCGGTTCGGTTGGTTCGCGAATTTGCGCGAGAAAGGGCGTCGCGCATGATTTAACGGCGAACATTAGACAGTTTTTTTGGGAGGGGTGGGGGCAGGTTGCAATCGGGTCCTCGAGTCGGCTGGTGGAATTTATTGTCTGCTTATTGGGTGCAATCGACAGACGGAATTAGCCGCGGAAGCGTTTCGAATCGCCATTGAATCGCAGGACGGGACAAGAGCGGCCGCGGCGCGGCGCGGCGCGGCGTGCACGCATAAAAGACAATCAGTCGGCCCCCTCCACCTTCCCGTTAACGAGCCACCAAATCCATTCGTTTCGTACGCTTTTCTTCGTTTTCTTTTTAGTTTTGCGCTCTCGTTCCCGCGTTATGTACTCAAAGGTCGGAATTTTGACGCGTCGATGAAAGAACCAGGAACAAAGACGATTTCCCCGGACGAGACGGAATTGAATGTTCAATAATGAATGAACGCGCGTTGAATGATCGACGGGAATCCCAAGAGCCAGCAAATAGAACCGATTCAATCTGAGCGTCAAACGTTATATCCTTCGAGTTTAATCTCAGCTTTTTATGCCTTTTAACGAAACAACGTTCGATGGCCTAGCATGCCATTACTGTATGCACGAATAATACGGTGGGTAATTCGATTGTGTTCACGGTCGAACAGAACCGCCGCGTTCGCGTCACAATGACGGGATTTTGATTGAACGTTGCATGTACTCGAACGAACAGAATTGTAAGAAACACCGAAAATGATTGAGACGTAGATATCGCGTATTGCTTTCGCGTTAACCAAGAATCGAGAGAAACAATTATCGTTCGTTTCTAAAGGACACTCGACCTCCGTTTACGTGAACAAAATTTTAATGAGTGCCCGATTTATAGACTTCCCGACAATAAGATGGCACACCTGTTTTATTTAAATTATAAAAATAGCTCTCTTAGGCTTGAAGACAGTAGAAAATGTTAGAGAGAATACTCTCCTGCTACTCTCGAAAGAAATTTTCAAATTCCCATGAACAGCCTTGCTGTTTGTTTATGGCCGTAAAGTAGAGACTAATATTTTACGAATAGAACGGCCACGCCATCCCCGAGGTCCGGCGCAGCCAGTTTTCAATAGCGAAGCGCATATTGTGCAGAACCATCTATCTTCCTAATGATCACTTTGCCGACACATCAAATTGGGAAACTCCCCGTTTACGCGGCCGTCAGACACATTAGCGGCCCGTTTTTGGGTGTCAGCTCGCTCATTGTTCGCGAAACGGTTGCGTCTGACATCGAAGCCCATAAGCAACGGGCTGTTTAGGTACTCGGGCTGTATAACCCGGTGCACGCCGGATGCACATACACCCAAACCGAGAGAGACTCTCGGCGAGCGTCGCGACGCGACGGCGAGGACGACGTCGAGGGATCTGCTTAGCAGACGCTACAGGATCTTAGGTGTCGCAGGGTTGTCGTGGCTCGCGAATGCACACAGCCCACCGTTTCACCCCCTCGCCAAACTTCCCTTGTCTTCATCTTACCTGACACGTCTCCACCCCGAGGGTCATGTTACCGGCGCAAAGCATTTTCTGGAACACCGGCTCGTAGCTGGGTATCTTCGAGATGCAGGTGTCTTGATTCACTATTGGTACCGCTGTCGCTGTCAGCTGCAATTCCCCTGGACCGTCCTACAAATCGTTGTGTCATATTCAGTCATTCGTTCGTTAGATTTACAGGCAAGCAGAAGCCAATAATCGTAGCTACCACTTAAGGGAGGATTCTCGTGTAATAGGTTCAAAAAAGACGAGGTATTTTTTGTTTACATAAATCGAGGGGAGACCGGGGGCACCCCCACAAGAAAAGTGACGCGAGTCGAAACATTATTTAAATAAAAATAGATTTTTTTTTAAAATACCACAAAATAATTTTTCAAATATGCATAATTTTATTCGTTTGTATAATGTGGAGGAAGTCCAGTCTATACTAGTATGTTAAAACTTTTACATTATAACCGATTTAAATTTCAATTCAATTCCCTGCTAAAATATTAAGAATAATTCTATCAATGCAATCGTTATTATTCAATTGCGTTTAAGATTCCTTATTATTCCTATCCGACGCTTGTGTTTATACAATAACATAATAAATGTAAATGGTTTCAGCGAGATCTTCTGTAATTGTTATGAAAGTCTCATTGTTTATGGTACTTAAGTGTTAAGTCTATTATGGTGCTAGAGTTGGGACTGGAAGTTCAGGTCGTTAAGATCGTCTTTCTCTTTGTCTACTTCGAATCTTATTTGAGTAATTGTTGTATAAAAGAGACTCTCTGGACGACAATGACGTTCACGATGTGCTCAGTTGTTTTTTTTTTGTCTCTTAACACTTTCGTAGGATTTCGAGTGTCCCGATTTCGCACTGTCATCGCGAGAGTTTCTTGTTACAAGCGTCTCTTGTTTCTTGCTGTGCTCCATAATGAGGCAACTTATATGTTTGACGTACTGCTCGCTTGTATATTTCATAGAGCAAAGCCATTACTATTAAACCAAAAAGCGCATACTCTGTGACGCATTGTTTCAGGGGACTTTATATTATCCAATGAATACTTAACGAGCCACACGTTATTTAACGGTAACATTATCCTACTCTAGCATAGTTACTTTTAATATTTTACTTCTTTAATATTAAATTACTCAGCGCAAAGATTCAATTATTTGTTACTTGAAATTTAGAAATATTATGACTTGTCAAAATGGAGGGATAATAAATTATTTAATTTAGAACGATTCAAATTGTAAGCATGCATCTAGGAAGAATTATTCAAAACATTTATTTGAGTATTCATTGTATACAATTTCTGTTGTGTTTTTTAAAGTAATGACAAATATTGGTGCTACGTAAACCTAATCTAAAAAGTGCAAAAACCGTTCATTTTATATCCACTATGTACCGTAATCATATCTGAGCGGAAAATTGAATCAGATATCATGGGGAAGCGAATATTTAATGAACGAATTTGCGTTATAATGACTACACGATGACACCGAATGATAATAATTATTAACGGGCAGAGAACGGACAGTTCGAAAATAACTTTTCACTCTGATGCGATATGGGGTGTGTAGCATCCTTCGATGATACATATACTCGTATTCAATTTTATGTGAAACTGATAAACTGATAAACTGAGGAAGGAAATTTCAAGTATTTCATAATAGCACTGATAATTATCATAATTGCTCGTCAAATAAAAATATCAAAACTGTACTCCCACCAACAACAGAAGTACTTACAAGATTGTGTTTCCATCCTGTCACGTAACAAATCGTTCCATCATCGAGTTCTGTATAATTTTCGTTCGGCAGGCCAATTGGTAATAATTTCTCTCCGAATTGAGCAGGAACCTTTAACTGCGTTAAAAGAAATTCTATTAGCACGTTCGATGTGTCTTGATCTATGATGTTGTGTTCTTCCGACGTACTTTCGTCGTACTGTTTTTTACTTTCGCGAATTCGTTCCTAAATGAAGATATGCATACATATAATATTTTCTATTTCATTTCAAAAGGCTCGCGCCCCGGGGCTTATTTTTTCGGGTGGTTTTTTGAAGACGGAGACAGAGACCGACTGCAGATTACGTCGAGGTTGAGTGAAATAGAATGAGCATCGGACTGAAGGCATGCGAGTGAGAGCACAGCTACACACATGTGCTGCGGCCTATCCCCACTCCTCTGAGTCAGTGTCCGTAGCTGTGTGCACGTCATCAACGACAATGCTTGTGACCAATACATGCAGCATTGCCCGTGACTTCATTCCCGCCGTTCTGTGGGCGTACATTCTTTTGTGTTCGAGATAATTGCAAAAATTTTACATGCAAATGCATGAATTAGGGCCGAGTTAGCTCCGGGTTAAGTTTCATAACAGAATAACAATCCGGTATGGTCTAGTGGCTAGGATACCTGGCTTTCACCCAGGAGGCTCGGGTTCGATTCCCGGTACCGGAATTTATCTTTTTGCGTTGGATTATTAGCAATAATATTGCAACTGCCAAGGAGTATAAGGGCCCGCTCATAAAAAATACATGAAAAACTGAATCGATAAAAGGAATAACATTTTTTTCATTTTGTAACTCGTTTCGCGAGAATATCGAGTTTGAAAATACAACGAATACACGTGCTATTGCATAGGAATCGTCTGACGCGTCTGACCATGGTCAACCAATTCTACTTTCTGCATATACCAAAGCAAGTATGTAGTTGTGAAGAAATTCCACGCATAGCTGTGATGAAGATTTAAAGAGAAACTTTAAATAATAAAATCGTAGTTCAACAATAGCGATATCGTAATATCCAGTGTCTATCATTCACAGCTGAATTATTTTATGATCACATCAGTTATACATATGATATACAGGAAATTCATGCCATACTGATACGTATCACATAAAAATTTTTTGAGGCTTAAAATGCAACAATGTAAATTACGTCTGCTATTTTGCTACTTGGTGAATTAAAAGAAAGATTACCACCGCATCCTTCATGTTTTAAACGGTATTATTGTATGCATTTTAATAAAGTATTTACGAAATTTTCATCGCATGCTATTCTATTCCGGACTTTTAGCTGGGGAACACACTCATAAAGTTTGAATAAAAAGCTCGTGGGACAATGGACACCCTGTACACCTCGCACGCGAGGACAATTATTCGGAACAGTTCTGACCCCGTTTGTTCTCCGCGTTATAATTAACACAATAATTACCGTTGCGCGCCGATATATGCGGCACATTTAATCGAGCAACAATACATCACTGTTTCAACGTTTATTAAACTCTTTTCTCTCGCGAAACCGTGCGGGATAGCGACAAAGCCCTCGTGCCGCGAATGATTAATATTTTAGTATTACTTGTTCGACTCAAGAAATCGATCTTTTCGCTGTAATCAATAGCAGCATTTGTATGTAGTTCAGTAAACATTCGATCTAAGAAAATCTCTGGGGTCCGTGCAGTACCTTAGATATTCAGCTAAGGTTTTCTTTAAACATTTCCGCTGCTGGTTGACAAAATTAGAAACCAAACTGTTGAGAAACATCAGAAATCTGTTTCGATATCGTTTATAATTTTAGAAACAATCGAGTGACTCACTTGAAATGGGACACCTCGTGTGCGCAGTGCTTTTAAACAGTTTCTTAATCTCGTTATACGGAAGTTTACTGTAGAATTCTAGGCAATCTGCGGATCGTGATATTTTTCTCGGATAACGGTAAACCGTGCTATTTTTCGCAGCAGTGCAGGGTATCGAGATGTGCTATTTTTCGTCGTGGAAAAGCATAACGTGCTATTATTCGTAGATACGAATAAAAATATACTATATTTCGAGATCAGACCTCGAAACATTCTGATTTCCGTGATCAGAAAGAGCAGATTTTCTTTCAAAGTATCGTTTCTATTCCACTCCAGTTTGTAGCGATTCAGATAGAAAATTATATTTCGCATAAAGATCAGTTGACTAGTTATAACATCGTTTCGGTTCTTTTTAACCGTTCCAAGAACCGAAACCGATATTATAATTGTTTCCAATCTCTGGTCGCAGTAAGCTAGTTCAGGTTTACTTTATCGACACGATAAAAACAGTGAGAAAATTTCCGGCTGCTGTGTGTGTCGGCTCGGCGTGATAAACGCCCAGCATCCGGCTCGCGGCCGAAGTGCCGCGAAATAAATGTGCTTTCAGCCCCTTTTAAAAGCGTCCCGTGTACCTTTATTAGCGCAATGTCATTCAGCAGGACGTATTTATCAAAATCCTCGTGCACCACGATGTCGCTCGCCTCCAATTCATCTCCGCCGGATGCAAGCGCGTCGGTCCGGGCTCGCACGAACACCGTCGACGGGTCAGTCCTGCAAGCAACCACCGGTTCCGTAAATTCATCGACTTTTTCACGGCGAAGCAATTTGCGTGCCGCGGCATAAATTCCGCGGAGCAGAGAAATATACTCACCCGAATACGCAGGACGCTGCGGTCACGACCCAGGATTCGTGCAGCAGCGCGCCGCTGCACACGTGATTCCTGTTCCTCTCGATGGACACCTGCGTTACAGACGACAGCGACTTGAACGCGTGGCGGACGAACGATAACCGGTTCGATTGCAGTTCGTTATTTAGACGTGACAACGCGACGCTTCTGTCAACATCGCTCGATCGTGACCATGTTTTTCCACAGTATATCGCGGTTTACTGTTCGTCCATCAGGTGATTGCAGTGATTTCGACAGTCGGAGTGTCCCAGACAGTCACGCTTATTACAACGTGACAAGAAGGTACGGAGTTAAATATTTCTTATAATAATCCTGTCGAATTGACAAATTTTGAAAAATCAAATAATAACAACAATACCATAGACCTTTAGTATCCATGTATTTAACAGGTTTTGAAGTGGCCATCCTTTGCGCCGATGCAAAGGCTCAAACGTGTTTTGAAACAGTTAGATTTTATCGATCTAACTCTCACTGTCAACTCGTGATGGACGATCAGTACAAGAATTACAATAAACTGCTCTACGAAATTAAACCTTTGCACTCATTTATAATTCTACAAGTTGCAGAATATTAAGGGAAACATATAAAATGATAATGGCTGTAACTATGTTTTCGTAATTAATTGTCCCAAAATACGAAAGGAAATTCGTATTAATTATGGGATTACGTGATATTGTTTATTGTGCTACATGATAAGTTCGTAGAAATGTTAGATAAGAGTGACTCATTAGCGAAATGTATGAAATTTCACGTTAAACGCATTAGATACTGCAGAGAAAGAAGTGACTCATTGGCATATGATTGATAAGTTACTTAGTATATCAAAAACGAAACACTTTGTATTATCAGATATATGTATGTACAGTCGGGGCACAAAACTAAATGGACATCGTTTAAAAACTAATAGGAGGGGTTATTAAGTAATGTATAAAAAAAACTTTTTGAAACTGCTGGGAATTTCGAAGGCAAAAGTTAAGGTCAGGTTTTTAACTTTTCCATCTGTGCTCATAACGGAAATTTGAAACGTGCGTTTCGTTAATGTAGGTAAGTTTTATGCACGTATAAAGTTCCATCGAAATCTGTTAAAGCATAAAAGGCTACGGGCTAAATCAGCAAAATACTTAAAAATCTCGAGTAGCGTAGTTATTCCATCTTTAAAAAATAATTAATTTTGTTCTTCGATTACAGGTTATACAAGGATAAATCATTAATAGTTCAGTAAATATTTAAAATACAACAGCGATCCACTTTTATTATTTCGAGAGAAAAAGAACGTTCAAACTAAAAATGTTTTGCCATTACATGTTAGACTCGAAGGAAGTAATTACATTTATACTTTTACTCTGTCTACTATTTTCGCTGTACACGCTTTAACGTTCTCTTTCGGTCGCATCTGGTCCTGCTACACCGCGAAAATGTAAATATAACGCATAAATACCGTGTAACACGTCCCTTTTTTTCTTGTTGCGCGAATACTGGCACAGTTTTGTGCCATACTAGCAGTGGATTTACTGTATTAACCGTTTGCAAAGATCTCAAGTTTCCATCATTTAAATATATAATATATAAAGCCGATTGTTTCGTAGATTTAGTACTATTAAATATAAAAGATACATTTTGTCGACTTACGTGGTACGGATAATCCTGGATGATCACGTGCCTGGTATTTGTGGACGCAAGAACTGCGCGGGGAGTTAAGAATATTTGCATGAATTTGGTCACGGAATTGGATCTCGTCGACAGTTACGTATGTATTATCCAACTTACCGCCCTCGAGGAGGATGCAGATCAGGAACAGCACTTTCTTA
The DNA here is from genome assembly GCA_916610235.2 of Lasioglossum morio. Lineage (NCBI taxonomy): Eukaryota > Metazoa > Arthropoda > Insecta > Hymenoptera > Halictidae > Lasioglossum > Lasioglossum morio. The sequence goes on from OU744334.1 coordinate 14,421,069, forward strand.
GACATGTCGACACGAATTGAATCGGAGCGAGGTCCGGTCTGTCAAATTATTGGACCAGCAGCTCGAGCGTTCTCGACACGCGTGGGGTCGAATTTTGTCAGCGATAAACGTCGTTATCGATCGTTAACCGCTTTTGAAAGCGCCTTGTTCCGTGAAATTCGAAAGATCCCCGATAATCTTTTACCTTTCCTCTGCTATATGTACAGTAAAGAACTCATGCGTGCCGTGACAAAAAAAATGGTTCCTCTCTCTCTCTCTCTCTGTCGTCGACTGTGTCCCTAGATAGATCGTGATATCGTATCCAGGTCGAGATAATGGAACAAACGTGTCAAGATTAGTTGCACGTTCGATTCGTAGGAGATTTAAAATTAATTGACGGAGCGCACACTGTTACTGAAAAGTGTTTCTTGTGTGCGCAGTGTGCATTGTATGCGTGTGTCTACACATTTTACGTGTCTCCCTTGAGTGCTCGATGCTCTTTATTTATCAATAGTTCGGAACTCTTCGAAGAACTGACTTATCTATCGACTGTCCAAGCTGTTACCAGTGTTACTCGTAGGTGGTAGGGTTTATACAAAAACCGACCTTTTAAAAAACTGCTTTTCGAATACTTAACTTTTCCATGAAACCAGATTAAACCGGTTTCGAATTTTTACAGATAGAAAACAAGACGTATTCACAACTTTAAGTACAAAATAATACCCTCATAAAATCATAGAAATTAACAATTGTTTTATAGTTATGTAAATTATTGTTTTACTTATAAGTCAGTTCTTCGTGTTCTTGTAGATATTCATTTATTGATATTTCCACAGCATTTTTCATCACAGATATGTCATAGACATGACAATCGAAATTTTTCAAAAATATGAATTAGATATCATCTGATAAAGTAATCTATCTAGCTCGACAAAGAAAGTAAAGTCGTCTGTGCCAACACTTATGAGACTGACTGTATGTGTTTCTACAAATACGATTAAATTGCGCGTTCGTGCAGCGAAGACAGACAATCGAAAAGGTTTCAATGAAACGGGGATCATGATGAAACTGTACAGTCGGGTAAACTATCGGCGAAAGTTTTGGGAACTTTGGAGCAGTGGTGAGATGGACAAAGGAAACGTTTCGCGGTTAAGTACACTGTCCGTGCTGTCAATCGTTGCTGTCAAATGACGTTTAAAGTTGATACTGTTTCCGACACTTTAAAACTATGGTGTCTCCTGCTCCTGTTCCTGAGTTCTCTAATATTTTATCTTGATAAAACTGAAACATGAAGGTACAAGTTACATTCTTATACAACACAAACGTTAAAATTTTTCTTATATTTCTGGAAAGTAATTGCTATAAACTCTTACATTAAGTATGTTAAGTAGTTCAGTTTTAAAAATGTATGCGCACTTACCGCGAAAAGTAAATATTTTATCCGCCACGTTGTATGCAATTTTCTAAGTGTATTTTTTAACTGTTCCCTATATTTTGTCATAGTCTCAAAATGTTCTAAAATATCTAGAAACGAATACGTTCTAATCCCTACCAAAATTTGAATTGAATACATTTTGTTCACGTGACAAGTATTGTATATACATCATAGTTTTTCCTCAAAGACTGAAATAAAATTTATTCAAATAAATGCAATTGTTAATTGAATTATAATTAATTCTTCAAATTAATATTAATATGATGTTGCATCGAAGGTATATTTAAAATTTCATTTGGTACGTTTGACAAATAGAACACCCAAATATCTTAGGTCAGTTTAGAGTAATCATAACGATTTTTTAAATTACCTAACTCATTTATTATTATTAAATTGCAGATTGATTAGGTACATAGTGGAGAGATTAAAAGAATTGATTATTGAAGGATATGATTAAAGAAATAAAGGAATCTTCGTTTATGTTTAAACGCCAGAGTTCTGCTTGATCCAGGAACGAAGGTTCGCCACGTTCGTGTAAACACCAGGGTATTTCGGTTTAGCGCATCCGTAGCCCCAGGAGACGATACCGTAAAGAGTACCGCCAGAGGTCAGTGGGCCACCAGAATCTCCTTGGCACGAGTCCTTGCCTCCTTGTGTGTATCCAGCGCATATCATTCGACTGGTGATCGTGTTCATGCGTCCGTACAAGTCCTGACACTCCTTTCTTGCCACAACAGGAACAGACACCTTTTGAAGCACCGACGACGTCGATCCACCCTCCTGCAAAGTAGGTAAATGAACAATTTTCAAAAATCAAACATTCCTTTTTCATCGAAAATACTATCCTAATTAAAAGTCTGTCATTAAAATTATTCTCGTCACTGCCAGACATAAAATACATGTGTAACTTGTATCCGAGCAAAATTAAAAAGGAAAGTTACTGCTTTAGTAAATAGTTTCTGAAAAATACTTTGTTCGATAAGATCTATTTCAATGAAATTAATCAATTAAACAATTTTTCCGAGAATACGTTTAAGTTAATCAGGGAGTTCTTGCTCTGGAGTCACAATTGATAAAAGCCATACCGGAATTTGAATGTTTAAATAGTTGAACTTACCCTGAGTGCTCCCCAGCCAGTAATGTCTACCACTTTGCCAGTGGAAGGCTCTGCATTAGTCAGTTGCACAGGTTTCACAGTGCTGCTAAATACGAACGGTTCGTTGACCTGCAACAGCGTCACAATTTTCTTAGTTTGCATAGTGTCAGATGTCATATCAACCGTAAGAATCTGATATTCCAAGCCGAGCAAAGTCGGTTAACTGTCGCGAATATCGATAAACAATTCTCGCACTAGTATAGCGACCCCATCGCGTCTGTCGGTGTCTCCAAGAAAAAGACACGGTAAATATACGAATCGTTAATAATCAATTGAAATCCAGCAACGTAGTGTTCGTTCAAGCACCGTGGCGTTGTAGATAAAAATCTATTCTCGAAATAATTTCACTAATTCCGGTGACTATATCGATTTCGAATTGGTCGCGCAGGAAGTTCCCGGTGTGTAAGAAAGTTTGATTTACCTCGATAAGTGCGATGTCAAAATCGACTGTGTTCGCGTTGTATTGAGGGTGGCGGATAATGTTCTTCACGGTGTGACGAACGCCTTTGTCCTTGTCGTTGTTGCCAGCTTTCAGACTGTAGCGACTGGGCGCCGATCTGTAATCGATGGAACATCAAAATGCCAATGATTCCGAGTAGACCTGTGAGCGACGCGACCAACTAACTATCCCGACCCAATGAAACCGGGCCGCTATTTCCTTTCCAAAATATGCGGCCAGCATTCGGCGAACCCTCTATTCATTATGCAACGGCCGACAAGCGAAATGGAACGCTGTGCCCGAAGTCGATTTAATTTGATAACGGAATTCCGCGATGACTAGTGTCGATTCGACGACACTCTATATTCTCGCGCAATTAAATCATTCGTATGACTTCAATTATCCGCACACTTTCGATTATTCATATAATTCGAGACACAATGGAAAGTGAACGGGTGTTGGAACGGTTCGTTTCGCCGGCTACTAAAATTTATAATCGACCAATGAAATACTCTCGTCGTCTAGCGGAAGGCATTAAGAGACGACAAGCCCGAAGCGCGGTTCGCTAGTCCGTCCCATTCCCAAATTCCTACAAACGTGGAACCCGGCTAGGATATTCCGTGTCCGCGCACTGTTAGCTTTACGCATTTGCGTTATTACCCTACGCAATGGGCAGCCGTGACGGCCCATTTACTGCTGATGATTGAGGCGCCGCAAATGTGTCCGCTAGTTTGAAGGCTCAGTTGATGTGGGTGATTTTGTATGTTAACCGGGGCTCCTCCAACGATTCTGTTGTCCAACATTGGAGGCGCTGCCTTCGGCTCCGAGGCTGAAATAGAAATATTCGAACTGTATTGAATCGATAATTAAGTAGACACTCTATTTGAGTGTCTACTTTTATTGATTTGCTTTCTCTTAATGTAAAGAAAAATAGTATGACTACTATAAATATATGAGAATCAGATTACAAATGTCGCTATAGCCAACAGAGTGCAAGGGGTTAAATTTGATTAGAAATTAATTAGTTTGAATGTAGAGAAAGAAATGTAAAGAGATGATTCAGGTTGGTAATTTGTTGTTCTCACTCACCAACGGCTCCAACAACTAGAAGGCACGCAATCACGCACAGTGTTCGCAACATCTTGAGAGTATGCTAGGAAATGGTTGTGTCGAGCTTTTATAGGGAGACTCGTTCTTCTGATTCAGCGAAATATCCTTATCTGACGACAATGCACCTTTGCACGAGCGGCACGTGGTGCAGGCATTCGTAATATCGTATCTTCTCTATGGAAAGAATAGCATAGCTTTTTCGCAAGCGCGATTGCAACGATATCGTGAGATAAAAATCACGAACGTAGCGAGCTGGTGGCCGATGGGATTTTGAATAAGCCCGCGATAGTGCTCTACGGTCGATAAGGAATTTTTAGCGACGTTTATCGTCCCGATGCATTCTATAATCCTGGAGGAGCGAGATTTTTCGGCGTGCCGCTATTCAGGAGATTCAGAATTGATGTCCTGTGCGAATCAGACATTTATGGTTCACTTGCAACGTTCGAAACAGTGGCTGATAGATCCAAAAACTGACTTTCGAGATAATTGTTCTCGAATTTTTACAGATAGAAGAACAAAATATAATTAAAACAGTGTCGAAATGTACGGGGTGTTCCACGTAACACTTTTCACGATTTTCAAGTATATACTTGCAATAATCTGACAATAAAGTCTTCTAAACAAAAGTTTAAAATTTTTTCAATTTTTTAAATGGCTCTTCAAGATCATCCTGTAATTTGTTGGTGCCTGTTTTTCTATAAATATATATATATATATATATATATATATATATATATATATATATATATATATATAGGTCGTAAACAATAAAAGATGTGAATAAATGGTTGAAATGAAAGTTATACTGGGACGACACTTTTCTACAAGTTCATTTTTGCTTGAAATGGTGTATGGAGACTTTTTCAACGAACTGTATCTTGAAAATTTTCAAGATTTCTGCTTAAACGACTAATTTAATAAGATTTACGACGCACAGCGGAGCTAGTGTGTCTAAGCGAAGCATTATTAGTAACCAGGGACCAATCATTCCTCGGCGAGTGGTCGTTGCAATTTGAGGGTTAATCGGCTGCGCTGATTTAGAGATTTTGTCAGGAAATATATGGATCAGCGGCGATCGGCTTATGTTGCCGCGCGAATTCAATGCAATAAAGCGAAACAGATCGGCAACAGGCATTAGCTTGCGACAGTTCTGAATGTCAATTGTGTAATGTGTCTCCCGGGCTTTGCCAATTGTCAACGAATCCCTGTCTGCTGCGTCCGATCCGGTTTAGTCACGCGTTTTATTAATCACTTTCATCTCTATTGCAATCGAGCGTCGCGCTCTCTTTCGTAAGAACGATCGACACGATTTTCGTTTATAAATAGAAAACAAATCATCGTTACTCGCCGAACGCTGACGGTCGATAACACATTCTTTTTTATTTCTCCATTCAGCCGTGCGAATCCGAAAATACAGCGCGAGCAAAAACACTGCTTTCAGTTCCGACGTTGAATCGAATTTCCTTTTAATTCCAGGCTTTCCTTCGTATCACTTTTGCGAGGTCTTTTTTCATCTTTTTTTTTTATCAGATTTTCGCTCGGCGAAACACCGAGAAACATTACCGTTCGCCTCATTCCCAAATTGTGTTTCCTACTCTTCGTAGCTACAAGATTTAATTACCCTAGGAATACCCAGCGGTACGTACAAAGCGCACGACTCATCAGGACGTAACATTCTCCGTTCCGTGTCCTTTGTCTCAGGATCAGGCTTTCAGGAATCCTATCCCATTTTCGTTCGACACGTTTCCCAACCGTGGACAGCTACCGCGACTAGATTAACGCTCTGCGTCACCGTTAATCTCCGAATCGACTGCCTTCCGATTAATCTACCGTTCATTTTGCATGGATTCACTTTTTATTCGCTTTATCGCGATCGCCGCCGGTTATCAGACAGATACCTACACTATTTTATCAGACATATATCTCGCACTCCAGATCGACAAGTATGTAACTATTTAATAATTAGTTCGATTTCGCCAAACTCAAACTCAAGAAGTCAATCAAACATCTTTCTTCAGTTTTGTTGAAAAATTTCGAGTAAATGACAGCGAAGGTAAAAGGCATATATTGCAATCGTGTTAATCTTTTAAACAAATTATCAAGTCATCATGCTTGTTCAACTACCGTTGATTACGAGCAACTATCGAAGATCTAGCTCTCGTTGTTCGTTCGATTAGTTCGGTGCATTCGGTCGCCGATAAATCGTTTATCACGAAACATTTCGGATTAACGCATTTAGAACACGTCAAGTATTCGCGATCCGATAAGATTTCCCACCTAATTGCGTTCGAGATTAGAATAGTCGAACGATATCTCGGTGATCGGTGTTCTTTCGATGGGAGCGGAGCTCCACACGATCGACAACACTCGAACCGTTGCGTTCTGGAATTCTAAGGCGGCATTCCTCTCAAAGGTCGATTAATTTTCCAGCTGACGTTTCGCGCCGCGAAAACTTTTAATTCGCCGCTCCGACGGCCCCACTCCGCGAACAGGATCACCGAAAACGACGTCCCGGAGAAATTGCTGGAGTTTCATAGTTCTAGTGGCAGAAATTCCGGTCGGCATCCCTGGCTCATTGCTAATTAATTAGTTTTCGACCGGACCCGGCTTTCCAATCGGTGCTCGTCTTCGTTCGCTTTTTCTCCACGGCGCGGTGCGGCGGCCTTCCGAGTCCTCTATTCCGCGGGACCTCCTCTAATAGAAATTCTTTCAGCAATTATTTCACGAGGAACGGGCCGGAGGCCGAACTTGTGATCTTGTAGCCCGTTCAAGCTCCGCTGAAACATTCCATAGAGACGCTCCTCACGAGCGCCCGATCTTTCAAGGAATACTTTCGAACGTTCGCATCGGAAGTTTGTACTGATCAGGGCGCGGAGGGATATCTTCGAGACCCCACTCGTGATACCAACTTGCGGACCCCACTCTGACGTTGAGGTTCTGGCCAGAACGATCCACATAGCAGATCAGTGTCGCTACATCATCGCTCCGCTCCAGTCACATTAATACGCGCATTTGCGATCTTCGTTGAGGAGGTAAGATACTATACCAGTATCGAATTTTTACAGAAAAAATAAACAAGACATATTTACAACTTAAAGTAGAAGTTTTTAATTCTTTTTATTTGTGATAATTCAAATATATAAAGAAGGAAAACATAAGGAACATATAGGTACAAATTAATTATTGTTTTACTATCTTTCTTTGTTTAATAAAATATGACTTCAAAAAGCAAGGAACGTCAATGGATTTATTGCTTAGTCGTGTCCTTATTTTCGACACAAAATTACCAGAAATAAATTTTTTGTTCTTCCATTTGTAGTTTCCAAGACCTAAAACTCTTTCGTTCATTTTTGAGGACTATAGGCAGTCAATTCTTCAGGTTCTTGTAGATATTTATTTATTACTAAAGTACAAAATGACAGATACAACTTTCAAACATGCATTTATCACGGGCGAGATAGAGTGAAGAAACAAGTAATTAAAACTAAATAAGAAATTACTCTGTACGACGAAAGAGTAGTCAAACTAATTATAAAGTAATTATAACGTGAGACGTACTTTGAAAAAACAAATTCATGAAAGTTGAACAATTTTTCAGCGTTTAAATCAGAAATTGCGCTGTTGTATGGAGCATTTACCCAGTTTGTTACAAGGTGTACGTCACTTTTGCAGAGCTCAGACAATGTTCGCGCTTCGGGTGGTCCGTAACGTTTACCAATATCGTCTCCGAACACACCGGTGTCTACTTATACGGCATATTTCGAGGATTGTTACGAGCTAGTAAGAGAGCAGGATGGCAGGCTGCGCACTTTCCGACGTAGGCCGGTGGCAGCCGGCTGCCGATTAACATATAAATCAAATCTCCGTCCGACGGACCGTTCCCTGCAACCCCTAACGTTTCCACCCAACGCCTATCCGCACCGTCTCGTTCCACCGTCGGCATTTGCCGCGTGTTCACGCGGTCGGATACGTGTCTCTGGCAGTCCATGCTCGTCCTCGAGAAGAGTGCTCGGGGGGCCGAACTTTCGGCCCTCGGCTGAGAAGCCGAAACTCATCCGGATACAAGGTTCAACGCGCAGGAACTCGGCAAACTTGATATCCTGATTGAATATGTCGCGTGGAGGGAATCGTCGAGTTGTCGGCAGCGGACGACTTTCGCGCCGAGTTTGCTCAACTCGCCCGGAGGATCGTCGGAGTCTCGCGAAAGTACACGCCGTGCCGAAGTACGATTTAGTTTCCGCGCGCGTCGCCGAGCGATTCGATTTTTCAAAAATACGCCGGCCAACCCGCCCCTCGCCCCTCTCGTAAGATCGTCCCCGCGTCACGAACCGCTTCGAATCGAATTGACAGCTAATTTAAACGCTTCTCACTTCCTTCGAACTATCCACCCTGCCTGCATAAGCACATCGACGTAGATCGTCCGGATACCGAATGCTGGAAGCTATAGCATATTCCGCAACGTAACTGTAAAGCTTAAAGAAATTAATTTAAAGTGCATTCTAGGCGGAATTTCTTCTTCCTTTCGTATCTAACACTTTTGTTGATAATTTTTAGAGGTTATGAAATAGAACAATGCCAAGGATTCGTAGTACAGGAATATGAAAACTCGATATAGAGAGTTTATTCGATAAATGAGAGTACAGAAGAAGCTTCTCTCTCAATCGCTTAGGGTAGATATACGTCCACATAAAAAAGTTGTAAAATGCAAATTTCTTTTCACATCCTGTAGCAAACTAAATTGCTTCAGCTTCCCAAAAAAGTTCAAATCGTATAGTACGAGATTAAAGAAGTTATCGTCTTTTTAAGAGTGTCCGAATATTAGTGGGAGTCACTGTATGTCGGGTTAAAATTAGTCGCACAGAAAGTTTCCGATGTATACGAAAGTTTGATTTACCACGATAAGGGCGATATCAAACTCGACTGTGTTCGCATTGTATTGTGGGTGGAAGATAATGTTCTTCACAGTGTGACGGGTGCCACGTTGACCGTGTTGTTGCTGCCACCTTGCAGACTGTAGCGACTACGGGTGGCAATCTGACTCTGTAATCGATGGAACATCATTTTGCCAATGATTCGAGGCGGACCTGTGACCGACGCGAGCAACTAACTATTCCAACCCAATGAAACCGGGCCGCTATTTCCTTCCCAAAATATGCGGCCAGCATTCGCCGAACTCTCTATTCATTATGCAACGGCCGACATTCGAAATGAAACACTATCCCCGAAGTCGGTTCAACGTGACAACAGAATTTCGCAATGACTGGTGTCGATTTAACGAAACTCTGTCTTCTCGCGCAATTAAATCATTCGCGTGACTTCGATTATGCTAACATTCTCAATTAGCCTTATAATTGGTGACACAATCGAAAGTGAACAAAGTTACAATTCCTTGTTTTAAAGAAATTTTTTGTTGCAAGGAAAACAGAAGTTGCCTACTTGTTACATTAACAATATTGCTTCGATTGGTTATTCAGTTTTTACATTAAATTCTACTTGATTTCTTCGTTAATACGAAGTAGATAACTAGAAATGTCCAAATCAAATAAAAATTTGATTTTTATTTATATAGAAGATCGTGTACAAATATATAATATTTTTACTGAACGAAGTTAAGAAGATAAGAGCGAATATCACAATTTTTTAATTGTTTATCTCATAATGAGTCTATAACAATAGGCTCGCCATTGTCGTCTGCAAAGATAACTTTCCTTTCTATCAAACCACTAGCCAACCAGCTTCTAGTTATTCATTGTCGACAAATAGAAAAGCTAAGGACAATCCGTTCTAGCTCTCAGTCACCTCAGTCATCCCAGTCAGTCTTGCATAGTTAGCTAGACTGAGTACGCCACGCTACGATGTCATACTTTGAACTGTTAAGGATCTCGTCAGACTATCGTGACAGACTTGGACGTAACAAATGCAAACTGAAACTGCCGACACCTAATTTATCGTTACTACCCACAAGCGTCTCTAAAAACAGCGAACGGATACACATTCTCTCGAACAAACGTCGTTGCATCGAGATTCAGCTCTTGCTGTTCGAGGGGTTCCTGCAAGAATGCACTACTCCAGATGTCATAGCACTAAACTGCAGACTTCAACGTCTGCAGCACGTCTTTTCCACCTTCAATGATGTTTACGCAGAACTGTGTGCTCTCTACGAAAATGTTTTCTACGACGACTACGAATACAAAATGGAGGAGCGTTACATCGACGCAGTCATCACAGCCAAGAAACTGGTGTCAGTAGCAAACTGCATGCGCGGGTCATCATGTAACCGAGTTCGCTGATTTGGCCATTGTGTATCGTCCGTAATTAGTGTGCTACGAAAATTCGAGTAAGTCATCAGTTAATTAAATAATGTATTAGAATGAATATTACATTACGTGTGACTTACAGGAACAAGTAGAAAGAAGCTAAATGAAACTGAAGTCAGCTGGAAGGATATTGCAAGAATATTACGAAGAGGCTTTTGTGCGGTTTACAATTACTTAAAAAAGGTGATAATTACGATAAAACACAACTACGTGATTTCTCAAAATGAAGTTGTCGTGGCTGCAATTCAAGTAAATGGCAAACCCTCAATTTTTAGGATTATACATAACGTTAAATGTCTTGTTATACATGATGTGAAACCGTTTTAATTTAGATACGCATAATGGCTGAAATTATTACTGTATGAATAAGTGGCGATGGTATTATGATATCATATTCGAAGTAAAGCTACCACTTTCCAGAATTTTTCTTTATGCATTCTTATGAGAACTTATAATATAAGGACGTTTCTCAAAAGTTTTACGGTCCATGTCTTAAACAGAACCCTCTAAAAAGTTCCATAACTTTTTCGAACCCTGTATAGCACATTCTATGCCAAGCCGCTTTTCCTCAACTTTTCATTCAAGTCCATGTAATGTTCGGACGTTCTGACTAAAGACTGATGTATTATACAATACATAAATTATTTAATTCTATCATCCTCCGATAAAAAATTAATTTCTGCAATAGTTTTTGTGTTATAAAAGTGGGTAAAGACTCTCTGTCGTCCACTTGTTTGGCGTCCGCAGTGTACATTCGCAGTTTCTCGTTGGGTTTTACTTTCTAAAATGTATTGTATGGTTAGTCTTTTATTTAAAACAATATCTGTCACATGACTTTGTTCAGACTTATTGATGGCGTCCTTTATAAAGTAATGTAAAGAAGTAAATTTTAGTACTCGGTAAACCTAGTGTTGATTATCCTAATGTATGATTTATTATTTTAAAAGATCATAAGGTGAATTTTAAATAATCCGCAAATAAGATAAACGATTGGTTTTTAAAGAAAAACGAATCACACGGTCTTGACGCTGTTCAAGCTTGCATTATAACGTTAGAAATGGCAATATTTTCCGCTCATTCATTTATTTAATTCCTTTTTCATTTACCTTTCATGGCCGGGAGATTATTCTGCCGAACTCTGTAAGTAGTTGCCTTTGTTACGATGAAATATTGTAAACTGTGGAGCACAGCGGCAGTCATTTTGAGTTTTTCCGTTTACGCTGCATGAATGTAGAAAAAGGCAGTCGCTGTTATTTTTAGTTTAACACTGGAAGATATATTAGATGTCAGTTTCACAGTAGTATTTCTATGTCGCATTTCTTCTTATTCAAAGCTAAAGGAGTCGTTCGTGTACGTGATATACGAAACTACACTGACTCACGGAAGTATTTGAACGCACTTTGAAACAGTATAACTTCTTTAGAATCGGACCAAACAGCCTGAATTTTTTTGAAATATTAGAATAATTGGTTTATCAAATTGTTACCTCTTTCGATGCTTGTCGTTTTATTTCTGCGTCAACCGATTTCGATGAAATGTTCAACATGTGTATAACTAATATACATTTAGGCTCTAGTAAAAAAACTTTTAAAAGTGTATTTCTTATTTTCTCGTGTAAATGTGCTTACAATTAACATTGACAACCATCCACGTTCCCCTGGTCTCTGTTACTTACACGTATACATCCCAAAATTGTACTTCCTTAAAAGGGATGATTCCTGAGATCGTTTAAACTAAATTTTTCCTTCGCGAAAATGTTCTCCGCGGCTTTACAATTGCGTATGGTACAATTTTGTACTTTTAAAATAGATTAAAAAATATCCAGTGTGTGTCGAAAGCGTGTTCAGATTGGTCATCACCGAATACTGATTCAGAACTGCTATATCCTGATTTGGTACCACTGTCTGCTGTGCATTGTCCAACGAAACGTTCAATTTGTCTCGGTTCGCAACATCCGCACGCGTCGTTGGGCAGCTTCGATTTCATCTCCGGGATTCTGTGTCCGCGTTTCCGATCTTTTTTCCGGATGATCGTGCGACGGACGCGTGGGATCGAAACGAGCATCGGTTCGCTAGATCGGTAGCCGCGGCAGATATTAGTATCGGCCCGGTAACGCGATCGTTACCGGAATCGGCTCGAGTGCGAGAGATCGTAGGTGTCGGCGCGACATCCTCTGAATTCTCCAACAGCTTGGATAGCTGGTAGATCCGGTGGACAAAGGAACGGTCAGCGCAATTCGAACGGAAGGAAGAGAACGGTCTCGCCGGCTCGGCGTGCTGGTCCGCTTCGTTTTCGTGGCATGATGTGTGACCGAGGTGAGAGCGACTCGGTTGCCTTAAGTCTGCCGTGAAAGGACTAACGAGTCTCATCCTGAGAGAATTCTTCGTGCAGCCATCCGAGCCACCATCTCTCCGTGCCCCAGCCCCCTCGAGTTCCTTCCGCTTGCCCCCTGCTATCTGTCCCCAGCGTCCACCGTTTCCTGTTTCCCTCGCTCTCTTCCTGCTGGAGCCCGCTAACCTCGCCACACTATCTGCTCCACCTTACGGTCCGTCGTCTCCTATCTCATTCCACCTGCCGTTATCTTTGATCCAACGGCTCTTCCTTTTCTCCAATACCTTCTCGTTTATCGAGCAAACCCCAACTTCCACTCGCCGATGTCCAAGGTTTCGAGCGTGATTACTGTACGCCCGGGACACACGCCGAGTCGGTATGCAATTTCCACTGCCCTCGTCGGCCCGCAATTTATCAGTGGAAAAAGTCACACCAGCGCACATCCACGCCCGGAACCGGAAAGATTGGGGAGATACGTTTCGCAATACCCTGAACCGCGACATCTGAAAACCACCCTACGCTAGTCCCTGCAAAGGCTACAGACGTAGTTCAAATATGTTTTTGAAATGATCTTATAAAAAGGCTGCCCTTTTCCTCGACGGACTCAAAGTTTCGGCCTTTTTCGAATGAATTATGACGTGTTTGGTATGCAATTCAGTAGATTTGTACTCAGCGCGGATGCAGTCGAAATTTCAATTCTCTAGCATTCATATATCAATGGTTCAGGATTTGTTTTAATTTTTTCAAATACTTTTCCCTTAAATAAACCAACTACTTTCAATTTTTTCATTCCAATTAAAAGAAGTCGTGCAGTGAAGGATTAATACGGTTTCAGTCGCTACCATTGACTGATAGTGTACTGCTGGTAGAGTACAACTCTCTTTCGATCGCAACCTCGCGTTAAAACAGAGTATGGACCCGGAAATTGTTAAAATATGAGACAAGCTTTCCACCCTCGAAGACAGGTTTTACGAAATGCGCGACGGGTTAGCATATCGTAAAAAAGACGACCACATTTTGTTCTATGTACCGTGCAAATTGGAGACTAACGTGATACATAAGTATCACGAGGAGATGGGCCATGTGGGAGTAGACAAAGCCGTTGAAAATATTTTACGTAGCTATTGGTTCCCTCGAATAAAATTAAAAGTAGATAACAAATCATATAAAAAATTGTCTAACATGCATGGCGTATGCACCCGTGTCCGGAAAAGAAGAAGGCTTTTTGTACAACATCGTTTAGGCACGATTTTATTATTCGAGTTTTATTTCATATTTTTACAAAAAAATTAGGTGGTCAGATAGTGAAGGGAGTGGTTGTGGGATCGTTGGTGAAAGGAATTATTTATAATTTTATTATTATTATTACTAACTCGGCGATCGAATCGGTTGATGGTAGAGGAGTGGGGAGAGACAGCTAAGCGAGAGCGCTTAGACAGTCAGTCGGGCCGGCGGAGTTGACAGGGAAAGACGGGTTGTGGTAGTGTGTGTGATAGGGCGTGTGCTAGGGGTGAGTGACCAGGGGTGGTGGACCAGTGGAGCAGGAGTGACCAGGGATTCCCTTGTGAGTTTTAATTCAAATATACTTGTATGCTTGTTGCTTTGTTCACTCTCGGTCCACTTTCAACTGTTTTCACAGAACAATCATTTTCAATGTTTATCTCCAATATTCTTATTGCAATTTCCATCGGAGTAGAAACTTTGACAGTTCAGTGTTCGAAACATTATTACATTTCTGCTGTTGGACTTGTATTTTGCCTCCTGCTTCTGTTTGTCAAATTAGCAATTTTGCCTATCTAATTTCTCCATAATTACTCGGTGTAATTGCGTAGTACATTAGTATAAGTCCTGCGTTGTAAGACAGGGAGCCAGAAGGAATATCGCATTCGTTCTGACTCCCTTTTCGGGTCTCTTGTGCAGCAACCTCCTCGTAGTGAAACCCGGCCAATCGGTATTATCCTTTATTTGTAAGAACTTCAAGTGTCTTATGAATAAAGGATAATACCGAGCTAATAGCTGCACACTTTGAATTTTCGATAGTATTGCATACTAGAGTGTAAATTAATATCCACGATTATTTTAAATCTATTACTTTCCATAACACTTTGCAATGTCACATTCCCTCGGAACAAAATTTATTATTCAAGCTTGTTCATTTGATTTTTGTATCAACGCGAATAATATTGCTTCGAGCCTTGAGCTACTATCGTTCTATCACTTTCCCCAATCTCTATATAACCATCGTGTGCTAATTGTGCTCCTTTCTGTTCGTAGCACTTCAGTACGCAGTAAGTTACACCCGTTTCTGATGCAAAATTTCTAAATTTCACAAGGATTACGCTGGTTCAAATAGAAATTAGCTGTCGCTGCTTCGGAACTAGTTACCACTGGCTACCCACATTCATACCTACGTCACATCAACCCTGCTAGATCTTTGTATCATCTCGTCACCGTACACATTTAATATTGTAATCTTTTGTATTCTTTTTTAAATAAATAAACTAACTTACTAAAATTATGTGTTCTTTCTTCTCTACCCTATACATGAATATGCGATAGTAGAATTACATTAACATCTTCAGAACACAATTTTGGAGCGTCTGACTTGACGTCGACTTGTACTACTGAAATTCGGATACCTCCTTCGACATCATGTTCTCCTAATACCGAGTTCAAAAATCGAGGAAATTTTCGAAATTTTCGATTTTTCGACCGTCTGACTTGTCGTTGAGTTATACTACTGAAAATCGGATACCTCCTTGCATATCATGTTCTCCTAATACCGAGTTCAATTTTCGAGGAAATTTTCGAAAATTTCGAATTTTCGACCGTCTGACTTGTCGTTGATTTGTACTACTGAAAATCGGATACCTCCTTCGACATCATGTTCTCCTAATACCGAGTTCAATTTTCGAGGAAATTTTCGAAAATTTCGATTTTTCGACCGTCTGACTTGTCGTTGATTTGTACTACTGAAAATCGGATACCTCCTCGCACATCATGTTCTCCTAATACCGAGTTCAATTTTCGAGGTTTTCGAAAATTTCCTCGATTTTTGAACTCGGTATTAGGAGAACATGATGTCGAAGGAGGTATCCGATTTTCAGTAGTACAAATCAACGACAAGTCAGACGGTCGAAAATTCGAAATTTTCGAAAATTTCCTCGAAAATTGAACTCGGTATTAGGAGAACATGATGTCGAAGGAGGTATCCGATTTTCAGTAGTACAAGTCAACGACAAGTCAGACGGTCGAAAATTCCAAATTTTCGAAAATTTCCTCGATTTTTGAACTCGGTATTAGGAGAACATGATGTCGAAGGAGGTATCCGATTTTCAGTAGTACAAGTCAACGACAAGTCAGACGGTCGAAAATTCCAAATTTTCGAAAATTTCCTCGATTTTTGAACTCGGTATTAGGAGAACATGATGTCGAAGGAGGTATCCGAATTTCAGTAGTACAACTCAACGACAAGTCAGACGGTCGAAAATTGGAGAAACTTTCCGAAAACCTCGAAAATTGAACTCGGTATTAGGAGAACATGATATGCGAGGAGGTATGCGATTTTCAGTAGTACAAGTCAACGACAAGTCAGACGGTCGAAAATTCCAAATTTTCGAAAATTTCCTCGAAAATTGAACTCGGTATTAGGAGAACATGATATGCGAGGAGGTATCCGAATTTCAGTAGTACAAGTCAACGGCAAGTCAGACGGTCGAAAATTGCAGAAACTTTCCGAAAACCTCGAAAATTGAACTCGGTATTAGGAGAACATGATATGCGAGGAGGTATGCGATTTTCAGTAGTACAAGTCAACGGCAAGTCAGACGCTCGAAAAATTTCGAAAATTCAGTAATGCAACTCAGTCGAGACAGACATTAAGGAAGAATAGGTGTTGGAATAAAAAAAGCGGTTCTTTATGACATTGTCTTTATTTATTCATTATATTTGCATACATAAAGTGGTGATATTGTACATGTACATAACTTATATTCTAAGGCATATACATACGTGAACATACTAGAATTTATCTGCACTTTGATACTAGCGGTGGAATTTTTACCGATGTGGTCTTTCAGATCACTGTAATTTCCACCGTTATTCCCACGCCCTGCCGCCGACCGTTGTGAATAATCTCTGACTGCAGAAGTTGTTTCACCTCGCGAGAATTCGCCGCGTTTTTAGAAGAACGAATTAAGCAGCAATTTCTTTGACGGTAACGTGAATCGTGTGATTCCAGAGGCGTGCGGAGTTGAAATTCCCTCAACGTATCCGCTCTTTCGGTAAAGCCCGTTGTAGCTGCAGCGACGGAAACACAAGACACATCGGAGATACATAATTGGCTTCCACGATTGTTTCGAAGTCCTTGAAGGTGCGAGGATTACCGCGGACCTGATTGCACCGGAGCTTTGTGCCGCAATTTGGATTTTCCTCTCCCTTCTGCTTCACCTCGCTTCTACGAGGATGCGCTATACTTCTGAGGCATCGCGCAGACTGTATCACCTTCCTTATTAAACTGTCCAATAAACTGAATAATGAAACGCCTCAGCGGTGACTCTCCCGCAATCGGGATTTTGTGAAGCATTTCGGTTCTCTCGATTGATGGGTGAAATACAGAATTATTGGAATACGAAATCGTGATACGGTAATGTAACGAATTTACAACAGTAACGAAGTAACCACCGAATCACCTCAAACCGTACAAATCAATCACTTCGAAATTTTATTTTTCAATCTGTTAAGTGGAATGCAAAATATTTGTTATTGAATATATATTTTCAAACCAATAATCTTGCATTAGAACAACGTAATTAAATACAATCTTATTTATGACGACAAGTCATTTCTCTGAAGAAAGTTTATGTTATTAGTTGTTAGACGTTATCAGCATGAAATACCGTAGTATCTCAAAGTCAGGTTACTTCAAAAATTGTAAAAATCCTATGAATAATACCTCACTTATCATTACTACCGTCAGAGCTGTGCTATCCGCTTGATTATTTCCTTTGAGGAGTACTAAAAAATGAAGGTGAAGATAACTACAGAAATACTTGAATGAGTTCATCATTCAGTTACAATCAGATTCAACAGATATATTAACAATAATTGACATCAATTCGTACACAGCTTGAACCAGAATTAAAAACACTCTTAATAAAAAGTAAAAATACTATATACGCTGAGGTTTAAAAAATATCGTGTGGTTGACTCGCACTCAGCGTTCGTCCACTTTCAGAGAATGCTCGCGCATTAGTAGCCAGCTAGAATTTTTAATAAACAGTTATCCAGGAAACTAGCAATCCAGGGTCTACAAGACGACCGCAAAGACATAAAGTACAAGAAAATTAGCCACGTATGCTGCTGCGAGTGCAGCGAGTTCCGGGAGCAACGTTGGCAAGATAGCAATGTGGAAATGAAACGACGCCTCTGGGTATGATTTACAGAGGGTTAGAGGGGGTGGCTATTCTTTCGGAGAAATAAGTCGGCGGATTCGTCCGCCGGTTCGTACATAATGCAGGACCATTTATAATGCATGCAGGAACGATGCGTGTAGGTATAATTACAGCTGAACCCTTGCGTTCTTCGCCGGCAGCTTCTCATTTGGAACGCTCCACGGTTTGCGTCCTGGGTAAGAAAGGTCGTCTACCCAGCCACCCACCGTTGTCGACAATTTTGCCAGACCAGCCCTCGATTCTTCAGCAGACTCCGCCTAACCGACGTTACTTGCCACTCATCAGCGGACAATGCCTAACGTAAAATATTAACAAGGGTCAGAATGTAATATTCATAGACAGGGCTGCAGAGAGAACTACTCGACTGTTTCACCTTGCTATTTATGGGACCTACACGGAATTAAGCTACATTTTCATCCCCAAATGGAAGTCAGTCTTAATAAACAATACCTTAAACCATAGTGCACGGTGATGCTGTTTACACACGGGTAACACAAATGACTCGTAAATCATCAGCAAGTTTAATACACGTACAGTGCTACAATCTATTAGAACGCGTAAATTATTTAAAAAAGCGTTTAATAATATATAGATTCAATCAGAATACAAACACGTGTATACCTCTTCTATAATTTTCGTAACACTGAGTACCCCTCCTAAAAAAAATTACGTGTACTTCAATAATAATCAAAATATATTTTTTCCTTTTTTAGTAACTAACACTAACTTATTTGCTCACCTAATACTTTGTGTCACATTCGTACTGTCCAGGGCTACCTGCCTTCCTCTGCGTGTTGGGTAACCATGGTTCGTTTAGGTTCACGGGATCGAGGCTGTC
Source organism: Lasioglossum morio (assembly GCA_916610235.2). NCBI lineage: Eukaryota > Metazoa > Arthropoda > Insecta > Hymenoptera > Halictidae > Lasioglossum > Lasioglossum morio. The sequence goes on from OU744334.1 coordinate 14,440,127, forward strand.
TATCGAGCACCCGTTACACCACGTGTATCTACAGCGCGTAACGCGCGAGATCGTAATGGCGTTCGGCGAAGGCACGTAAAGTGTAACGGCGGAGGAGCGAATTAATTACAGTAGATAGTCGGCTCGGTCTACTGTAGGGAACCGCGAGAGGATTTTCCGTGGCCGATTTTATATTCAAAACCGCGGTGCCCCGCCGAATTTCCAGCGAGCCGTCACACCTAAAACATCCCCCGGTGTATCTGTGTGTAATATTGCGTAATATTATTTGTAATAAAATTTAATTAACCTCACCACTGCGACGACCATTAATGTCAGGGGCTCCTACATTATATACGCCGGTAAATTACATTTGATGTACCGCCGGCCGACCCTCGTTCCTACCTACCGTAATATTCCTGAATTGGACACGGCGCGGCGGCACCATTGACGATTATCGTCGCACCTCGTTAAAATTGCTTCTGTCTCGTATTTATCTAAACTTTTCCACAGTCCCGTTCAATTCCCAGAGAGTATCGGCGGACCTGTGTATTTCCGGCGCGGCGTCGATGTTTCTGGGATCGAACAACCGGACGGAAATAGCCGCGCGCGGATCGCCTGACTCTTTGTACGGTTATTTCCCATGGCTATCACTGTCCAGTTAAATGAATTCATTAAAACTGCCTGCCGTCATAAATTCTAAAACCAAATTTCACGTAACTGAGGCATCAACGCGCTATCGACTGCCTCCGGTGCAGATTATGGAGTTCATTGCAAAGTCTTTCGATTATTAACAGTTTCTCACACTGCGATGTTTGTATGTTATGTCCATGTATTAAATGTAAAATTCGTATAGAGTAGCAATAATTACTATCTTTTTGTTCGAAATTGTTTTAAATGCACTAATCGAAGATTTGGAATACTATTTCAGAATTTTCCATTCTTTTACACTACTTAAATTCAGTTGGGTTCACATTTTTCCTGGATGGCTCACTTCGCTGCACTGGATTCAGGCGGATGAGTAATGCGATGGAGGTTCTATAAGCTTTCGAAAATCTTGAACGGCAAACGTTTTTGTATCAGGTGAGGCCGGGCTGCGCCGTTCAGAATGGATTCGTTTACAACGTCGAACTGGCTCCCGTGAGCGCGTTATGGCAATATGAGAGAGGCGTCTTCAACCATGAAGCAGACACGAGTAATCCGGCTTCGTAAGTGATTGGGAAACTTCGCGGAGGAGCCGGCGGGATATTCAACGTTCACGCTTCGTACGTCGGCTCTCGATCGCTCATCCACCGTCATAGACATTCGCTGCCGTCAGCGTGTAACTTGTAAAGCGTAGATTGGAAACAAGGGTTGCGATGAGCTGCGCCGAGGCGCAGGGAACGCTACCCAATCGTCTGCTAACCAACCAATTTCTGGGCGAAGGGCCACGCGAACGCCTCGACTGTTCCCCGTGAAAATTGCTTAGGCGAACCTTTTACTAGGCTAACCGAATTCGATCCTTTGTCTAATAACGAATTTTATCCGCCGGTAATGTGGAACGGCCCAATGTTTGCTTTGCAGCAGGCTTCTGTGCCTCTCGAACTGCCAAGAACATGTGAGAGTTCCAGAGTAGGTAGGCTGGGATTCCAAATTTCCTACCAACGAGATGAGTAGAGCTTTTTTTTAGAGTGCGATATGCTAACGCAACTTGTACGTCTTTTGACCATGAAGATCGATAAATATAATAGTTTATTATATGTATGACGTACCCGATCATTGTTAGCTGCAACAAGCAGATCATCGGATCTTCTTATCTGTAGACGAGGTTGGAATGCGATCAATCTTTCTTTTTGTTCCTTTACAAAGACTGAAGATATAGCTATTATCTGATATTAAGCGTCGTCCGGGAATAGGGGAACTCCCCTAACGTCAGCAATCTGAACGAGAGAAAAGTGTCACGAAGTGATGCGACAGAAAAGTGGGAATACCCGTTTTTCAACGTAACAATTTCCACAATATGACCGTACACAGGATGTCTCGAAATTCTTTCAACATCCGGAAATGAGAGGTTCCTGAAATCATTCAAATCAATAATATTCTTACTTTTATAAATCTCACGAAACAGATGGTAATTCCGTTCCGTGTTCGAAACCAGTGAATCTTGCGAACGAAGCTCTGCTGTACGAATACGATACACGAGAGAGCTAGTAGAATAAAGAATAAAAAAGACCAGTCGAGAGTGGAAAACGTACCATTTTTCACAATTATACAATTTGTAGGAATTGCGCCTCGTTTTCTTTCTCGACGATTATCGGAGTGTCTTCTCCGAAGCCATGCACGGTGAACAGCGATTCGATCTTGGCTGCTCATTCGTGACGTTTCGTTTGGTTTAGTACGTTAGGTCAGGGTTAATTGGAATCGGCGAGGATTTCGTCCCACCGAGCGAAGCGAGCACATTCGCTGTTCAAGTGGTGATTTATTTCGGTTCTCCGGCCATACGGAAACGAAGGGTACAGCTTGCTTCAATGGGATCATCTCGATAATGTTTCACTGACGTATACCAATGCTCGAAAGTGGACTCTTCAGCCCGCGAAACGCTATTTAATTAACAGATTCAGTGATACAATACGACCGCTCTCGCGCTCTCTCGAAGCCATGTGCAGTACGTGTATACTCAATGATTGGTTATAGTCGCACGGGGTCAGCGAGCTGTCCAAAGTATTTAAAAGAGGGCTGGTTGTCGAACGATCCTCGATATGGACATTTACGCTTCGTTTACCCACCAATAAATCATGCATCGTTCCAACTTGCGAAAATTCGTGTAGCTGCCGGATCATTAAAAGTGTTATAAAATTGTGGTACACTGACAGTTTTCCACTGATTATTACTCAAACTTTCAACTGTTTAACAATGCATTGTAAAATGTGATTCGGGGAGATCTAAAAGTTCCGATTTTGATGGAACACATAAAATTACGTAGAAATAGTATAGATATCCTCATGTTTAACGAGTTGAACGTAATAAACATTTATTGTTAAATTTATTGTATTTGAAAATTCTACCCTGAAAATGAAAATATCTTAATAGGTTTTTTTTATGTTCTTTCATTTATTTGACGTTAAGCGAAGCGAAATTTGACAACGTTGAACGCTGAAGAACGCTCGGAACGTGCGAACGTTCTTTCCTGAAGATTGTCATGTTCTGAACATTTATACATATTTTCAATGACAATACCTTGGTTTAGTTCCACTGTACACGATACACACTCACTTTACCGTAACCCGTTACAGCGTACACCGCCATTTTCCGCTTAACTTTCGGCTCACTTCTTTTCATTGCACACCGTGTAAATCTGCGCATCGTGAATTAAGCACTTTGGAGGTGGAATCTGTGCAACAAACACCGCGGTGGAAACTCCCTAAATTATTTCGTCCTCCCTATCCTAAATTGCATTGGATTTCGCGCGACTGTTCCCAGATTTCCCGTATATTTTCTTTATCGTGTACACTGCGACGCTCGTGTATACCGCTGCGTCACTATTAAGAATGTTAGATTATGGCTACCTTCTTACTTCATGGGGTTTCTTTCGAAGAAATAAATCTAAGAGTGCAAAAGAAATAACGATAAAGTACTTTTCAAGAATATTTGTTAAGCTATGCGTGAAAAGAGTGGCGTGGTTTTGGGGTAGGAATAATTTATTCATTATACTCAACTATTGGAATTGAAAATTAAAACAAAGCAATCGTAGAACCATTTGAACTTACAAGATAATTGGCTGACCCGACCGACGTTGTCCTGCCCAAATTTCTGTTTGTGATCGTTTCGTGAATTTGTGAAAAGCTATTGGAAATGTGCAAACAAAGAAATGGTCCGATTGGTTTGCTGTAATGCAAACAGACGTCGATAATGTAAATTCCTATTGAAATATTGATTAAAAACTGCGACGTTCGTTTTTTCGTTGTATTGAAATATGATTGAAAAAGCACTTTCAATTTTTCCCGAATTTTCCATTATTCCCGGCAACGTTTTCAATTTTTCTTTCCCTGAAACCTTAATCGGACTATTACGTGCGGTTTTATTGATTCTCATTATAGATATCGTTTCTCATTGTATCTTTTAATTATACTGGTTGCTTCTTTCTTTTGCACAGTAGTGTATGCAGTTTAGCAAAGTACGCAAGCTGGTGTTTAACTGCCCGGTCTCGTTGGACAGACTATAGTTACGTTAGATCACTTTTCACAGACGACAGAGCGTTTTTATGCGTTTTAATTCGATCTGGTGTCTTCCATGGCTAGTTCCAGCGGCAGCAGTTTGCCGGCTATGCAAATGAAAAGCACGCACCACAGCAATTTCAGCGAGTAAACATTTTATCGTGGTTTCGGCAAAGCGTTTCGTCCCCCATAAACAAACGCAACGATCCAATTTGGAGGAAACACATTTAGTGCGCGTAGACAGCGAACGTGGATCGCCGTTAGGACATGGATATTGCGTTAACACTGGAGATTGTTCATTAGTTTTTCTAACCTTTGTTCGCTATTGTTCCGTCGCACCGGAGCCGTACACGTGGGTCGTTATTTGGGACAATATTTATGGCACGTACGTGTATAATGAATCTTTTAAAGGATTAACTAAACAATTGTCCCATTTTGTAATCACTCGAGACTCTCGAGACGAGTTTCTTTCCGCTGTTGAGTTTACAACGTGCCATAAATCAAATCCCATCGAGGGAGAATGCCCTATCTTCTATGGGAGGAATATTGTATATTCTTATAAGGAATATTATATATGGGAGGAATTCTAAAGTTAATTATAGTGACGATTTACCAGTCAATAGAGTTTAAACCTCTCGTCTGGACGTCAATTTCGCCTTTTTCGAAAAACTTTTTTTGCTTCTCGAGTGAAACAAGGTTGTCAATCCGAAGAATAGATCACAATGGTCGAGAATTGACGCGTATAAGGCAGGGTATGCTGTAAATCAGCTTTACTGAATATAAATATATAAATATATGAATAGATAAATAATTGTTTTGAAGATAGATGAATGAATATATCTATCTTCAGGATACAAGAGATCTCAGAACATGAGACGAATATTCAGATAATCTACTGGTGAAATTGGAGAAAAGGTAGTAGGATGTTAACGGCAATGTACACATTTATGATAGTTTTAATGCTAATCGTTTGAACCATGATGCAATAGGACCATATATTGTCCGCGATGCCGAAGTAAAATAGCTAGTTTGTTTCATTGGGTGTTGTTAAACGCGTAATTACCATTGCACAATTATGTCATAGCTCATTGCTCCCGAACATAATGGACAATTTATCGGGCACATTCCGTTAGGTACCGATTAATATGCGATCGTGAGACGTGTCGCGTGTCACGCGTGTCTTGCGTTCTGCACCCCTCGGAGGCATCCGATGCAGCCGGCTGCATAGTATGCGACGCGATCGGCGCATCGAGGGAGGTGCCACTATGCATTTTTGATCGGATGTCCGGGCACTTGCCCCGCAACCTGGTTTCTCGTGTACGAATACCTCTCGTCAAGCAAATTCCTAGCGAAATTCGATCATTCCCATTGTTCTCCATGTTTTCACATATCGAGCACAAAAAAGATTCAACAGGCAACGTAAACAGAATTTCAATTATTATAGTCTATTTAAAGCAAACACTGTGCGTGTTTGCTGAATTTAGACCGAACCGGATTAAAATCAAACTAAAGTGGAATACAGGTAGAAGATGAAAGGTAAAGAAGAAATAATGAAACGGTCTCGTTTCTAATCTACGAACGAAGTCAAGAATAACATAGCAACAAGAATTAACTGAATGGAAAAGGAGAAATGGAAAGGCTCCGTACTATGATAGAATATAACTGTTTAGATCAAGATATTACTGTTACGATTACGCAATTGACAATACAACGAAAGTGGAAATATCGAAATTATATTGCGAGACCTTAAGATAAATTTAAATTGAAACTGAGAGAAGCTGCGACTGTTTTGAATCGATAGAATTAATGAAAATATTCAATATTAAAGGTAACTAGCTAATTTCAATTAAAAATTTTTGAAACTTGGTTGGCCAACGTTGACAACTGACGTCTTAAGGATTTGGATGGACATATGCTTGATCGTGAATAAGCCCCTTTCAAAGTAGAACATTTCTGAGACATCCTGCAGATATAGCACACGCGTGGTATCATTGTGTCCCGAAGTGTATAATCCGTTTCGAAGTCCGTTCTTCGAAGGTGAGGATTCCCTCTTGATCCCCAGACACTTGAAATTATTATGCATACCTCCGTCAATTCCGCGCACGGAACAGCGAAACAACTTTCTCGGTGGAACGACGCGACGCACACAGGGCTCGATTCAACGATCGTCGGGAAGGAACGCAGCGGAACGGTTAGCAGACGGAACACCGATGATTTCTCTCCTTCTCTCAGAGTCCCAGCACCCTGCATAATGCATTACGCAACGCCGTTAAAGCAAAGACGAAACTTCCCTGAGCACGAAACGCCGGGAGCACACACATCGGGGTCCGCCACTTTTCACCCCTCGTCCTCTTCTTAAACCGTTTCTTGCTTTTGCCCGAGACACTCGGCTCTTCGTCCCGCTTTTGTCGTATTATTTGTTTCCTTCCGACTTCGCGGGGAATGCGGTTCAACGCAATCCAAGCCGGTGACGTTTTAATCGCTTCGAGCGCGAATGGGGAAATTCCGTTGCTTTGATCGCGGCAAGTGTCGTGAATACTTAACCAGCGGTGCCCCGGGTAAAACACACGCTGATGAATCGCAAATCAACTCGCAGCTAACCCTCGCGTCGCGCGCCCTGCCGGTTATATTCCGGAAAAAATATCACGGTGCGACAAACTCGAATCGCGTGCAAGAACTGCCTCTGCATCGTGAACACGATTTTCATAAGAAGACCATACAAATAGATCGAGAAATGAAAATAAACAATTTTTCAATTGATTTTCACGCAAGGAATAATGAAAATAACCAAGTCATTTTTAAGTCGACATTAGCACAAACATGTAATTTTATTGATTTTGATGATCACTATTCGAATTAATAATCAGATTTTACCTGTCACGAATCATATAAACGTTACGAGATGAAATTTGTTTTTGAAAGCGTTAATTATGAATTTAACCAGACTGATTATTAAATGCATCGTTTTCGATTTATCGATTTAATTAGAAAAGTTTTCCTTCCTCCCAGCGGTATAGTTTTAAGATCAATATACAACTGAAAGATTGTAAAGATCGTGCAACAACATTGTCGTTCCTTCAATCTCGAAGCAATGATTTCGTTTCTACTGTATTAATCGTATTTGTGCCATTGCTATCGACGGTGTTCCACCTCTCCTTTGAATTCCAACGAGGATCAGCTCGTCGTTTTCCTCTTGTTATCTATATCGACGGTGCCTCTGCTGTGATCTGACGCGGAAAGCTATGGCCCGAGACGAGCATCGGCCGCTTGAACTGCTTCTAACGCGACCAAATGACCATAAACGTGGACAACATCAAACTATAGTCACAGACATTTTCTACAAGGAGGCTATCTCTTTTTTCTCACTGTTCTCAGACCACCGTACGAGGTCTGCCCGTAAACTGTCTTTTTTTCTGATATAACAAGGATAAGCGTTAGTCTTGGTCTATAAGAATGATGTTCCCATCAATGTACCTACTCTCCTTCGAAAGCCACAACTTTCTTTTAGCGGCCGTTCCACTTGCGGAATCACTTCTGCAATTCCTTGGTAAATCATGCTATTTGTTACTGAATTATAGTACCTTCACTTTTCTGAAAGGTTCAAAACTTATTTATTTCCATAATGCATATTCCTACCGAGCTTTAAAAGTAACTGGTCCACGATCCCTTATAAAAATAACAAGATTGATTCTATTCAGACTTTGTGTAGCTCCCATTGTAATATGTGCTCCACTAAAGCTATCTGTACAATCGTTTCTTACGAAATTATTTTTATTATATCAATGATCGAATAAATAATAGAAAAATATTAAAATTAACGAACAAGGAGATATGCAATTATATCGCTAGTAAACTATACTACAACTTCCTCCTGTTCGGTTTTCTCTAATGTTTACCGTTTACGAAAAAAAACGCTGATAGAAATGATCTGATAGAAGTATTTCGGTTTTTATATATGGGACACAAAGAAAAACCGGTATAATCCTGTATAAGTCCCTGGTTATAAAGGGGTTGACTGTATAGCAGTGTTAAACCATTATTTTCGGGCATTTCGAGCTCCTCCAGTGCACAATTGCTATAATGTATGTACATTCGCCGCGGAGGTTGGGATTCCGAGGAGTTTTGCAAAACGAAACGGATCCGCGGCGGGTGTCCTCACGGTCGCAAAACGCAAAACTTCGCAGACGAACCGCGCCATGTTAATTCCGGATTCCTGTTCGCCGCTTTGAAGATCGTCTTGTCTACGGAGCGGTACACGCGCCTCGCCGAATACCAGCATAGGTAATCTACTTCCGGAAAGTTCCATCGAGCTCAGGTTAAGTCGGTTGCACTGGGTAAGCTCGGGTGTTACCACGGCTGATGAATCCGAAGTACCTCTAGACCGGGGTTAGCGAAAGGTAACGCTGTACACCGAGGAAGACACGTACAACCATTCCTGGCGTGACACCTTCTTTGGTATCTCTCGATTGTTGTTCAACTCGCCGTACGTTATTCCCTTTTTGTGAAATCATCGATGAAATTGTCTAAAGGGATTCGCGATAAACTAAACACCCAAATATCCCGGTAATTATATCGAAGTTTGCCCTCCTCACCAAATTTACATTACAAGTACACTTCATTTTAACGTATTGTGCTTGTTACAAATGCTATGTCATTATTGAATTTCCAATTTTAAACTTCAATATGATAACTGTATTTTTGTGGGTTTTTTTCCTGTTCTCCATTTTTTACATCGAGAGTCTGCAACTGAAAAATCCGAAGAAATTCTTAGATATGTGGTCGGAGATGTTGGAATTCTTGCATGCGATTAAATGAGGAAAATATGGAAAAATCTGGTTTTTCATTTGTTCCCCGTAATTACCCTTCCAGATGAGGTATAGGGCTGGAACTTAGCAGAAAGAGATCTTCCTTGGTGAGTTATCGAAAGAGGCATTTCTGATAAAAATCGGCTGAAGGGCATTTTTCACTCCATTAACAGGCTAGGCCCGTTATGCAAGAGATATTGATTAAAAGCGAGAGAGAGAGATAGAGAGAGTGCAGTTGAAGGGAAGTCAGTCATAGTCATCAGTCGTCAGAGGAAAATTGAGGGTTCAGAGTTAAGGGTAGGAACTTGCGAGTTGGAGGTTGTAGTCGTTATTGGCAGTTTAGTAATCAGTAGTTTAGTTTAACTGTTAGTCTTATTCGCACAACTACTGTATTAGTTTTATTTCCTTTTCCCTTAAATACATCAATTAACCATATGTTAAGTCGCGAATTGTGGGTTCGCAACCTTTTCGGATCTGACCCGCCAAATTAATATTGGGCCAGTAGTTCAAGAAATTTAGATGTGTGTGAAAGACGCCGGAGACAATAATTGATTCGCGTGACAATAGATTGCGTTAAGAGAAGCGTTTCGTCCCGGACCTGCTAGTGGACTCATCAGTAAGGCTGATCTAGCAGGTCCTGCCTTATACGCGCGCAGATGTGAATAATCCTAATCCGGATTGAATCGATACAATAAAACTGACGATCGCGGATCTAATGTAAGATGCGATCCCGGTTGACGCGTGTCCTGATCGCTGGACAATTAACTGTCGTAAGTCGAATTTGAAGGTAACGCGAATGACTGACAACACAACGGCTGTGCGTTGTACTTGTCTACCCGAGGACTGGAGAGTGTCGCGGCGTTCGAGAGTAAAACTGAACTGTATGAGCTCGACTTCCAGTCCTAACGCGATGCTAGTTGGGCTTCTCTATGAAGAAAGAAGATGCACTGATTGGTTCCTGCAGAAAGTTGCATTTCCCAATCAGTACACTTTTGACTGTTAGGACCTCCTTCCCGTGGCTCTGAAGGAGGCTTTCGGGAAGGAGGAGTGGGGCGATACCTGACTCGGTCGACGACGCGTCTTAGTAATTTGACACGGTACGGTTAACGGTCGCGGGTGATCCTTCCAAGGGACGCGATTTATGGCACGCTGCCCCTAAAGATACATAAAAAACCAAACATTGAGCAGATGCCCCGACTGGTTGCCGAATGTCTCTTGTTTTGCTTGATTCTCCATGACGGTCTTTAGGCACGAACGAACCATAAATATTAACCTTAAGAAATCTACGTTTTTTTGGTTCCTACGCGACGGAACATACTCCCCCACGTTGATCGATTCGGTCGATCAATATGAATTCGCTTGCGCGTTTAGGTATGCGTGTAAGTTACAGTAACGAATGGCACCGCATGGATGTGCTCTGTCTGTATTCCGAGGAATTACGCGTTGATAACGTTCTGCTGAAATCAGTAAGGTATGATATACACATTAAAGAATCACCAATCAGGAAATGTTCGGAAATAAATATTGGTTGATCGTTTTTTGGCTCTGACGAGAGAGAGACGTACGATGACAGGAATTTAAAAACTGTTTCAACGTAATAATGAATGTGCTGATTGTTCATGCGTGAACAAGTCTTTGCCGAAGACACGTTTGTTGTGGTCTTGGAAGATTTGACGGTCGGTTCTAATAATTACGAGATTTAAGTTATAGTGAAATGTCACGAGATTTTTAGGCATGAGAAATTGGCGCAATTTCTTGTCTATCGATAGAACCTAGCATTGTTGCATCAGTTCGTTGTTTGCGATGATGTCGTATCGTTATTCGAAATTCGTACCGTTCTCCGAATAAATTATTTCGTTAGGGTACTGTTAAGCGACGAATCGTTTGTGAGCAGCGATGAAGGTCTCGGTGATTAAATAGCTAGATCTGTTTATGTGATCTAGTAGTGTACGCGAGGGATCTTGACTGGTGCGATCCCGTACGCGAGGGATCTCGACTGATGTGATCCGGTTTGTGACGTAACTTGTCCTGCTGGGAGGACAAGGTAAGGATTTCTCAAAGTTCGATTGAGATATGCATACTTCTCGTATGAGAAAGGGTGTCTAGTATAGTTGCAGGTAGTACCGTTATCCGAATGACTGTTCCGAAGTTATATGAATGAATCGCGTGAAAAACTGCGATAAAGATCTCGGTTATCCGGTTGCTGAATACGTTTAGGTGAACGGCCTTGTTTGTGAAACAGGTACACACCGACGCGTGAGTCTAATTTTGGGCCCGATTTCTGAAGCGTTGTTTGTTCTGGAAAAACGGACCGCAATAAACCGCGCGGTGGTTCATGAATGGCCGACCCTTGTAGACGGGTGCCGCAGGTAAGATCATAAGGTTGATCGTCCCTGTAATCTGATGCGTGGTCGAATGATTCGACATGTGAGTCGATGTGAAGATTTGACGCGTAGGTTTGACGCAATTGGCGCGACTTGACGCGACTTGATGCGACCTGACGCGATTTGACGCGATTTGACGCGATTGACGCGTAGATTTGACGTGTAGATTTGACGCGTAGATTTGACGCGTAGGTTTGACGCAATTGACGTGCAGACTTGATGCGATTTGACGCGCAGACTTGACGCGATTTGACGCGTAGATTTGACGCAAATTGTCTGCCGATTGAATGTATCGCCGAGATTGAATGTGGATGCCAGAAATAGTAATTGAATTTTGATTTGATTGAATGTCAGTTTCCGTTGTAAGTCGGCTATGTGGTTCGCGACGAAAGGTTTCACGTCGAGGATTGTATGTTTGGCCAACTCAGAACAGTAGAGTTGATCAGGAAAATTTGGTTGTCCGTGTAATGTAATGATTAGAGAGGCTTGTGAGACGATTGCCTTGATGCGTGTGGATCTGTGATGACGATCCGTATTGACTTGTCTTGACTGCAGCTCAAGAAGTCGTGATTTGCTCCGCTTGCATGTGGTGCATATAAGCGGGGTGGCATTTTAACCGAAGCACTGAACTGAGCCGCTAGATCGAGTGCTGCGAAGCGATGTTCAATGTCGCGTGTTCGAAAGCTTAAACTGAACGAACTCGTTCCGAGTGCTTGTTATGCCTGAGAAAAAGGGTGTTTCCTTTGGGGCGCACGGATTCACGATCCGTGCTGACTCGTCCTGGATGTGCACAGGAAGTCGTAATGTGCTTTGCTTGACCTTGGATCGAATCAAGAAGCGTGGCACTGAAATAAGAACTGGACTGATCCAACGTAGCAGATTGACTACTTGGGAATTAAATTGATGTTTAATCCGCGAAAGTTTGAGCTGAACTGAGTCGGATTCTCCTGAATGTTTATAGTATTCGGTCTGTGATTTCGCGGAGCTATCGGAATCAATAAGACACTTGTCGGAAGGGTGACAGTTTATGATGACGTGATGCTGTAGGTAGAAACCCGGCGATTGGATAGTTTCTAACTGTTTTATGTGCTGCGGCGTGAGACATACTGTTGTTAGATCGGTACCGTTGCTTCGATTGTAACTCGTGTTTGACTTTCCGTTCGAATGATGGAAACCGGTTGATTTGAATATTCGGTAACGTTCTACTTTGCTGTACCGGAAGAATGTCAGGGTTGCTCGCGATTTGATCATCGCGAATTAATCGGTTTTAGTTTACGTTTGCGAGTCTGTACGATAGTAGTGACGATGACTTCCGTTTCGATAGTTTTATTCGGTTTGTACGAGCGCGTGTTTCGGATATTTCGCGTTCGTCACCGTTGTAGACGATTTGCTCCGATGTGATGCGTTGCGACGATATTTCAAGAAATCCGAAGCGTTAGACATACGCGTGTTTGTTAACGGTTGTTCCCGTGTTTGCGTACCCTTGCGAAGGTGATAACGATGAATTCGTTTCGAGAATATTGCGATTTTGTAAAAACGTCTTGGTGCTCGTGACCGACGACGGCTCGCGGTCGGTCTCTAGGTTCGTGCGTCGCGTTTCTGGATTAATTGATTGATCGCGATGCTCGTGAGAAAATCATTCGCGGTGTATCTCGATGATCGGCTGAGGAATCGTAATGATCGGATATGCGATCGCGTGTAGTGAGTTGGATTGTTCATCGAATCCAATGAAGTATCCGGCATGGCGGATGCATTTACTGATAGCGCGTTGTGACGTGAGACAAGAGCGCGATGGTTGTCGTAGTCTATCCTCGATCGCGTATTCGGCCTTTCGGAAAACTGACACTCGTAAATACATGATTGTGATGTGGACGTCGAAAGTCTAGTGTGTGTATGTCGTAAGCATAGAATGCGTCTTTCTAGCAATAGACTTTATGATGTTGTGGGTGTACGTGGACAGCGTGAGCGAGTTGTTCGTGATTCTCGCATTTGTTCTTTGAAGTTCAACCTGATGTTGCAACAATTGAGCCGTGTCCGCGATTACGTCGTTGTATGAAACGGTCGCGGTTTTCGCGTTTGGTATCGTTCGTTCTTGTCGAATTCTTCGTAACGTTCGAATTCGGGTTTGACTGTCGTTGAGGATTGGTACGAATCGAAATCGTTCGAATTCGAATTCTTTCCTCCAACGTTCGATGCGTTCGCGAAGTTTGATTCGTTTTTGTCGCGTCGTAGAATTATGAAACTCTTAGCGGTTATTCGCGACGATCGTTATTTGCCACTTGAAACACGTAATTAGTGTATAAATGTGCGAATGCGTATTCGTTTTGTTCGCGTTAGCTATTGTGTTTCTCGTAATGAATAAGACTGTGATAAGTTGTCAATTCGACGGTCCTGATTGGTAAATTCAATAACGTGTCTACCTTGTACTGATGTGGTTCGAATGTGAATGATTTTGATTGGCTGTTGCCTTCGAATGAGTCCTGCGTTTGACTGCTGCTTCGAATGCCTTCACGGCGATGATGGATCTTAGCGCGGCTAAGGCTAGTTGCTTCCCTTAACGTTGTTGGGTGGACTGCTGGATGCTGCAGGCCACTGTATAAATATCCTTGGACACGATTGTTTTGTACACAATTGTCTTGTACACGATTGTCTTATGCACGAACTGCACTCCCTAGATCACTGGATCCGGCTCGAAGGACCATTATGTTAAGTCGCGAATTGTGGGTTCGCAACCTTTTCGGATCTGACCCGCCAAATTAATATTGGGCCAGTAGTTCAAGAAATTTAGATGTGTGTGAAAGACGCCGGAGACAATAATTGATTCGCGTGACAATAGATTGCGTTAAGAGAAGCGTTTCGTCCCGGACCTGCTAGTGGACTCATCAGTAAGGCTGATCTAGCAGGTCCTGCCTTATACGCGCGCAGATGTGAATAATCCTAATCCGGATTGAATCGATACAATAAAACTGACGATCGCGGATCTAATGTAAGATGCGATCCCGGTTGACGCGTGTCCTGATCGCTGGACAATTAACTGTCGTAAGTCGAATTTGAAGGTAACGCGAATGACTGACAACACAACGGCTGTGCGTTGTACTTGTCTACCCGAGGACTGGAGAGTGTCGCGGCGTTCGAGAGTAAAACTGAACTGTATGAGCTCGACTTCCAGTCCTAACGCGATGCTAGTTGGGCTTCTCTATGAAGAAAGAAGATGCACTGATTGGTTCCTGCAGAAAGTTGCATTTCCCAATCAGTACACTTTTGACTGTTAGGACCTCCTTCCCGTGGCTCTGAAGGAGGCTTTCGGGAAGGAGGAGTGGGGCGATACCTGACTCGGTCGACGACGCGTCTTAGTAATTTGACACGGTACGGTTAACGGTCGCGGGTGATCCTTCCAAGGGACGCGATTTATGGCACGCTGCCCCTAAAGATGCATAAAAAACCAAACATTGAGCAGATGCCCCGACTGGTTGCCGAATGTCTCTTGTTTTGCTTGATTCTCCATGACGGTCTTTAGGCACGAACGAACCATAAATATTAACCTTAAGAAATCTACGTTTTTTTGGTTCCTACGCGACGGAACACCATACGTGGAACCACATATGAAATAATCTTTTCAGTCCCACGTTGACTGTAAACTGTGTAAATTTATGTCGGAGAATTTCCAAATTAGAAAGTGTTCTGTTAATTGTTACGATGATGTGGAATTCTATCTATCAGAGCTACTTATTTAATAATATTTATAAGAATAGAAAATACACAATATTTGTTATAGCAATTAATTTCGTATTCTTTATATGCCTTGTAGGTTCAAAGAAACTTTGATTCATGCAATAGATTATAACTCTCGTGCAAATTCTCTTAATTTCTATCCACTGAGTTGTGAGAACAGAAATGAATATATTAAATTGCATCGTGAAAACGACAGATTTAGCAGTGAAAAATGTTTTCATCTTTTACCGCGTTTTGTAAACGAAGAAATGTCAGAAATTCATTAGCATGCACAGCACACAGTCCGGTAATTAATTAGTAAGCGCAAAGTCTTAGTAACCTTACGAATTTCATTATTTAAGAACGAATGCAAATCTATTCATACATTTCAGATACGAGTAATCTGAATCACTTAGCAGTGCTAACATTTAGCCTTTATCATGAATATTGCAAAGATAACAGGGTCGAGATACTATATGCAAATTGCGCTTCGAAATTCTGATTTTCACTGTATTTACAAAATGCACCAAACTTTCAACGAAACAGCCCGTGTACACTGACGTGGTCAAGTAAGTTGGGCCAGCGTAAACTATAACAAAGTGTAAACTTTGAAAGACCAGCGGTAAACAGTTCGATATGTGCCCGGGGCAGGGTGAACGATTTATCACGAAATTATTAATAACTATATATCGACCGTGCCTCTTGTTGCTGAGCATTGCAAGAATTTACCTTTGGAACGTTTCTTCGTCGATTTCCATCAACACTCGAGTCTTCTACGAACTCCTAACGATTCAACTTTCAAGATTGTGGATATTGATTCAATCGTAACGACGAATCAAAAAAAAAAAACAACGTGGTATGATAAATTTACTCATTGTGAAACTCGTAGATAAGATGGTATACCGGGTAAAGATATATCAAATGTGTTGGATAAAACTGAATGATTCAGAAAAATATTTGAGGAGAACTCGTGTTGTGTGACTCGGCCTGTATGTTATTTAAATAATCATTTTTCATATCCACGTCTGTTGAAAGTTTCCGGACAAGCCGATGCTTCACCTCGCCCCGGCATTCGTGAAATTTAAAGACTTCGTGCTTTCCGAATCGATTTACAAAGCAGAAGGCTCATAACTCCCGACTCAGTGGCAGTGTTTACCGTTCAAGATCATGAAAAGCGAACGCGTGTACAAGTCGTAAATCCCTCGACGCATAAATCGTTCTGTCGACGTGCATTTAAAGGCATGAATTTCGCCGGGCTGGTGCAACGTCTATCGGTCCGGTCCTTTCCTTTATCTTTTATTGCCGTATCGGTCGAAGACGCTATGCATTTTCATAAATTACGCATTAGTTCCGTTCGTGCTCTCCCGCTTTCCGCGCCACGTTTCGTCGTCGTGATTTGAAAAGTTGCGAGCTCTCCGACGCATTATTTATGCAGGCGAGCCGGAGACCCGAAGTCGCCGAACTTCGTTCGACAAAGTCGTATCGTGGTTGCTTGCCAATTACGTCAGCTGAGCAACAGCGTTACCGTCGGCCGCAGATTAAATTTGGCAACCGCCGTCGAAGTCAAAATTCGCTGCTGCTGTGTGACTTATCCTTATCGACAGCGGTACCACGGAATTTCGGACATGTTCCGTTACCTTTAATCCTCGCACACTCCTAAGAAGTTCCGGAGACCGGGGCTGGTTGACGAACTCCTAACATATTTAATTTCTACCAACGAACCATTAGTATTTTGCTGACATTTTCTACACCAAAAGTTTGCACATTCACTATTATATATTTATAATTGTTGCGTACAATTTTAAAAAACGATCAAACTGATTGAACGATTCACTGATTGCCGTCTGTGAGCCGTTTATTGTTATTGCTTTCACTGTAAATGAAAAAACGTTGCTGTCCGGTATTTAGACACCCTCGAAAATCAGTCGGACTCGAACGCGTTAAAAAATGTTTAGGAAAAAAGTTCTCTGGCTGGAAAAAATCAGAGAAAAGTGTGCCGTGCTCACTGGAAAAATTCGCTGGCCTAGAACGGCCAGGCAAAAAAAAAAAAAAAAAAATCGCGAAACCGAAAATACGCTACGTTGAATAGTGCAGAAACGGCCGAAGGGTATTAGCGGAACGTTGTGCAGCGGGTTTCCTGCGGCGGTAACGCAACATAAATCGCCGATTAATCAACGATCAAAGGAGAGAGAACTGGCGCGGCGCGTCGGGGTAAAAAGCTCGACTTAAATCGGTCACGCGAGAATCCCGGGGTCCCCGGGTCACCGGTGATGCATGTGCCGAAAGTATTCAGCTGGTTCCCGCGGTCAAATGGCGCCACCTTTCCCTGGCACGAGAAAGTGGTTCGCGCGGAGGATCGAGCGCATTCGTTACGGACGAGAGTATCGGGGTTCGAAGCTCGGGCTTGGACGCGGGCGCGGACCAACGGAAAACTTTCAAGTAATATTAAACACCTGTCAAACTGCGGCCAAGCGGCCGGCAACGAGAGAGTCGGGACGAGCGATGTACGAGCATCCCTGCGGCCCAGCGCGAAATGGAGTTACGAGTGCTTTTCGGGATATTATGTTTGAGTTGGCCCGTAATATACGCCCGCGCCCACAAGTCCGGCGAACACCATTGTCTCGGGCTAACGATGCAAGCGGAGGAATCGCAGCCACCGCGAAACCTCCACCACCCGGTTAATTGTACCACGCCGCCGAAAAAACTCGGTGACCTGTCCAAATTCCGACCCCCTAGACCAGGGTGTAGGCCCACCATCAAGTACCACCCCTTTGAAATTATGTTATTATAATTATTTTCTCCCGCCGATTTGGTGTTTCGAAAGCGTCAACCTTACTAATCGCACTACCTAGATTTATGCTAATTGGTATAATTAATAATTTTCCTAATTCCCCTTGAAGTCCTCTAACAAATAGGTGTAAAAAATTATATGTTTAATTGCAAAAACTTCAAGGAGACCGTGTAAAAACATAAAAAAAAGAGATCACGTGAAAGCTCTCTTGAATCCATGCTGTACCTGATAAAAACACATTTGATCGGACCGTTAATAACAGAGTAATGTCTACTGATCACAATTCGTGATTCACTCTGTATAATGATTCGCGTATCAGAGTAAACAAAATTGCAAAGCGAACTGCAACGAAGAATTTAAATGTCCAACATTCGAAATTTCCGAACGGAGAAAACCACACCATCCGCACCCGTGCATGTATGTAGTTTACACAAACAGCATGGCCGGGCCAGAGAATTGTTACCCGAAACGAAATTAGTAACCATAATTAATTGCCTCTGATTAAGACAAGCGGCTCGTATCTCGAGCAATTTCTGTTCCGTAATTTACGATGCAAATTTGTTTTGCAAGGTGCCGGCGTGTGTCGAACGGCGAATCTGCGCCGACTGCTGTCCGTTGCAATTCATTGCAATTTACCATCGACGGAATTGTTTACCAGGCGAAAGAAACCTGGCCAACCGTCGCCGACTGTTCCCGACTTTATTGTGTACCGTGGTGACAGAGAGAGAGAGAGAAAGAGAGTTGGATCAGTTGTTTATATTTGCACAACCAGTGAGTGCAGTCGATCCCACCCGTGTAAATGGATTATAGCTAGGCTGGAAATAGGACTTGCGACGAAAGACTCTGTATATTGTACGTTGCAAGTTTCTCCCTTGCAAGGCAATATTACGAATGCGAGCACCCTCCCTCTCTCCCTTGATAATGTAAACAATATTGTGAATATTGGTGCAGCAATTTTAATGGTGACTCTGAGTCACCCCACGACTGCAAAGGGTTAATTCAAAAACCGTTTCCACAAATCTCGAATTTTTAATAACAAATTTAAATAATGAGCGAAGCATTAACGAAATGTAACCTCTGAATTCTCAAGAAATAATTATAAATCGAACTTGAAAATTTGCACCGATTCGTAATCATTTGAATGAAAAAAAAAAATCTCAAATCAAGTGACCCGAAATTGGCGATTTTTTGAGTCACTCTTCCGGGAATCCTGATCTGATCCGGCCCGAATATTGGGTACTCTAAATTTTCGGATTCCTGCACATCTCTACAAGGGAATCCGTTTCCCCACAGCACCGTTCCTCCTCTGATTCCGAACGAGATGAACTCGAGGTACGCCGGCTGAAGACGACGGAAACCTGAGCGGCGATGGGGTTGGGGGTGAAGGTGGACCGAGGCTGGGCGGAAGCTGACTAATTGAAGTATTTTAATTATTTCGTAGCGGGATGAAGTTCCGAACAAGTCTGTGCTTTAGTGAACTGCCGCCGTTGATGTTTTAAAGCGGACCGATGTAAGACAATTAAGCCGGTAATTTAAGCAATATGAACTTTCGCAGTTAATGAGAATTGCAACGACCGGCGATAAATTACAGCCGGGCGAACGGGTGCGCGTATCCATCGCGAAAGAAATGTATTTAAATGAGGATCTTTTACACCGTAGCCGTGTTTATCTGTTACAGGATCAGCCTGTCCCGCTCCACCCTCGATTTACGAGGTTGTTTCACTTTGTTCTTACGACGGCACCGACACTTACGAGCTTCCGGGAACCTATCGGTACACGAGCCACTAAAACTGAATCTTGTTTATTGAAGTGGCAGAGCGAAATGCGGTAAACTGGCGAAGTTGCTCGGGATGGGTTATTTTTCTTGCAGGTTAACGTCCCATCGACAACTCGGCTCATAATTTTTGATCGACTCGTGAAATAAATGGAAATAACTAAGTTCCACAAATGTAAATTACAACAGAGTTTCAGAGCTATATGTAATATAATTAGTAAACAAAATTGTTTAAAATAAGTAGCAGTCAAGGAACTGTCCTTTGAAGGAAATTTTAAATGAGACATTACTAATTTTTCTCAGAAACGCATAAAATCCGCTGTCTATTAATTATATGACACAAAGCTGTTCAATGAGATCATTAAAGATCATTGTAAATTACTAATTCATATTTTATAAATAAATATGTTAATAATTGCTTAAAGAAGAAATTATACATTTTTCACAAAGGATTAATTTAATACTTGTTTAAATAATAAATCAGCCAAATTTTGTTAAAATAATTATCTGTGCTTTCGGTCTCCACTCGGTAAATATACCCGCCGTATTTTTATTTAACGGCAAGATGTCAATCGGGTATTTTTGTATTTCCGTTTCTCTGAAAGTTTCGAAAGTATTGCTATAGAAGATGAAGAGTGTATTGTTAGACTACTTCCAATTTAAGAAGATTATTAAACGTAAAAATATGTACAATTTTATTCAATTTGCGTTTCTGCCATTTAATGCAGAAACTTTACATTTTCCATGAGAACCTGCAGTGTAGTAATTTCTATTAAACACAGTTTTTGAAATTACCCAGAGAACTTTCCGGCAAACTTGTTAGTAGAGAAAAGCTGGTCCATTACATGATAACGCTATCATTGCCTGGGTATCTAAACGAATACTCGAAGCGTTGTTAGTCGTTGCATTTATTAATAACATTAAAAAAAAATTACGTAGGGCACAGTTCCACCTACAATAAATTTTAATAACAACTTATTTAACGAAATTACAGAAATGTAATTCGAATAATATAACTAGTCGAATCGAATAATGTTACAGGTGAAATGACCAATCAATTATCAGAAAAATAAATTCAATTGCAGAGCGTCGACGATACCGAATAACAGAAAACAAAATAGATTGATACGTCAAGAAAAAACCTGAAAAACATTTAACATGCAATATTTGGCATGGGATGCTAGTCGCAATAATGCTGATGCTTTCGAAGCATACACGACGTAATGCCGTAGAAGCAGATATTCCATATTCGTAAACATGAGCTCCGATAATTCGCGTCATGTTTACAAACGAATCGGCAAATATCCCCGGAAGGAATAGCTTGTAAACGATCAACACAGTGAGCGTTTAAACGATAGAACATGACCATGAAGGATTTGCAAATGTTGTAGGTGAAAGTTGCAGGAAAAATCTAACGTCCTTTAAGAGATGATCTCTGAGACGACTTTCTTTCGTTCTTACCTCCTCCTGAGAAGTTTTCTAATCGTGAACAAGCCCACTGAGTTGTTAACCGTTGTCGAGAGAATATTGGTATTCTGCTGTACACCGAAGCTATCCGAGTTGCTCTAAAATTTTCGAAATCAGTCTGGTAGGGCCGGTCTTCTGGTGTTGTAGTAAGCTGAAAGTAACTAGTGACGCTTGCAGGAGAAAGTCGATGGCAGTTTCCCGATGGGGGTGATAAGTTGGCCAGCGTCTCGGGAAAGTGTACACGACAGGAAGTCGGCAGCGATCGGTAACGATCCTTAATAATCGGTTCCTCGACACACGAACATAAATACGCAGGGAAAATGATCGGCAGCGCAGCGGCGAAGCGAACAGGGGGCTTATGTCCCCGAACGATAATTCTCGTGGTGTCACGCGAATCGAAGCAGTCACGCTTACGCGGTGCGCTGCGTCGAGTCAGGCCGGAGTAAGCTCAGCTTCCTCGGGGTAACACGTCGTAGAACGTACCGCAATTTATCTCTGCCACCTATGTCGTCCAGCTCCGGTGATTCAGGCACGGTACCGAGCCGTTTGTAGCTTCGATTCCGTCATTAAGGCAGCACTCATGGTTTATTCAGATGACCACACTGGAGAGGACCAAGCCCGTAGCTACCAGCGGGCTTACGCGGTTCTCTAGAGTCACTTGCTCATTCACTTGATTACGTCGACCCACGAACACCGGCTGCTCCCCTCGGCATCTCAAACACCCCCTAATCCTGCGATCGCCAAAGGCGAAATGCCCTTAAGGTGTTTGCTCGAACCTCCCGTGCCACTTGGGGATGCCCGGGCTTCTCCTACGTCTTCCCCGTCGATCACTCTGCTACGCCACGCCATCCCGGTTAACCTAAAAAATCTTCCCGGCTACCCTTTGTCCGTTCCTTCTCTTTCAATTGCTCCATTCTGAGTGGTTTAGCCAATCGTTTCGATATTACCGGACTGCTCCCCTCCGGTCTTCTGTATCGAATCAATGCTCCCTCCTACCCTCTACCCTCTTCTCTACGTGGAATCTTGGAATCTGAAAGCATGTTCCCAAGATTTAGGAAATATAGAGACACAGAGATTCGTTCGGGTCATGCTTCCCTAACTGATAATCATTTTATCTGCAGACTTACTTTCGATAAATTAAATATTAACGTTACTTTAATCTTATTGGTACAATTAATTATATTATTTTCAGGAATTGTTCAAATTTTTGATAAGTTTTACATGTTGGATCGTAATACGAATCACAGAATCGTTGACTACAAGTAAATACTATTTAACAGCAGATTTTATGAATTCAAAAAGACATTTGAAGAATTTGAAAATACTGTTATGTCATTTTCTACCTACTAAATATATTAAGGAAGAAAATGAATTTCAATTTCATTCCACTTTGTTGCAATAAAGGTGGACAAATTTTATTTTGCATGAGGATCTACTGTCCAGCAACGAGTCAGAACTAAATCGTTAAAATTGGAACATATCTGTATTTGCCAACCAAGGAATTTATGCTACAACCCAATATATTTTTGGTCTTTCATGTTATTTATTATTTTATTATAAAAGTTTTGGAAATAATCTCTGCAAATATTTTTATTTTTTGTTTCAAATACTATTTTACCTTGCTCGCGTCCGCTTGTATTGAAATGGGCGTGAAAGGAGGAAAGAAAAAAAATTTTTGTATACAGAAGCAGACCTTCATGAAAAATAGAAAAAAGATAAAAACAACACAAAGTTCCATAATTTTCTAAACTTAAGGGTTCGATAACTTCCTTTTGTCAGAAGCGAAGAAATCCCTAGAAAACTATCTCGTTCATAGCCTGAAAACTTTCCGTTTTAATCTGACAGAATCACCGCGCAAAGAGTTAGATTTGCATAGAGGTCGATGATCTACAGATCACAGTTTCCGCATCAAAGGGAGTGCCACGCCGGGTAGACGATCTTACCAGAAACAGAAATCGGATTCAGGTACTCGAATCTGGAGCAAAAACGGGAACGTTAAACGAGGCGGTTTTGTTCCCGAATCCAATCAGCAGTAGCTTATGAATCATTCTTACTCGAATAGATCGAGGACGCAGAGAAGACGCTTGCCCGGTGTTATCACGCAATCAATGCCGCAGTCGCCGTGCCGGCTCCGGGTGTCTTGGTAACGCTGATCTCCGTGGTATGACGCTTCCACGATCAGGAATAATTTTTATCGTCGCCGTGGACGTTTGAATATTCACGGGCAGATCTGTTCGCTTCATCTGTCCGCCTGAATATTCAATGATTCCGCTCGTTCGTTTGCTCGTTCGCACAGTCTTGCACCCCCGTTCCTCCTCTTCCACCCCCGCCATCGTCCGACCACACGTTTCCAACAGCAGCGTTCCAATCAAACCTTTCGCCGCGCTTCTATGCGCGACGGGGTTTGTCTTCGTGGCGTTGCGAAAAAATCGAGTCCGCAAGTGAATTCTCTTTTCTTCCCCACCCCGTCCTCCGCCGCATTCTCTAATGCGTTTACGGGACGCGTTCCGTTCGTCCCCCGTGAGAAAATCAGACTTTTTCGCACAACGAAACACAGACGCGAACCGCATTATTATATTTCGCCTGCGAATTAAACTAACCTTTATTCGGGGATTTAATTGAAAGCGTAAATGGACCAGTCGTTTGAAGCATGCTCTGCGTACCAATTTGTTTATAATGTCGTCGTTGTACGCCGAGCTTTTTTCCCAGCCGGATGAATATAAAATAATTAATTAGGAAATACAATTGCGTGAGAAATTCGTTTCGTAATTTTGTATTTTTATACACAGAGAGTGTCTCTTCGTGTTTTCGTTCGCTCCTACCTACTCGTTAACGCGGAACGAAAACCTTTCGAAAGTACACCAAAGTTTTGATCGAAAAAAAAAAACACTCGAGCACGTGATGTTTGTTAGATCGCGTAGTTCTACTATTTTTTGTGATTTCACCGGCAAAGCCAAACGTAGAAAAGGACAGCGTGGCCGTAAAGTTATTGCATACTGTCAATTATGCCTCGCAGTGAAAAAGATAAGGAATTTTCTTAGATCAAGACTTTTTAGTGTATTTATTTCTCCACGGTCAAAGTTTTGAAAAGTGTTAACGAGGATAATGAATGATCACGCCCGATCGAATACGTTTACCATGGAAATTTGATGTTTTAAGGACGATTAAGGGCCCCGAAGGGTTTCTTTGAAGTGCTTGTTTAGGTCAATGCACATTCCCGAGGGAACATCGAAGCTACTATGATGAACGCAGTTTTTTTCGAGATTATTTCAACCTCGTTTCTTCGGACATTCTCAAAGAAAATCTTGAAGAAGTTTTATTACAGAGCTGGAAATAAACAGAAAATAAAATCCAGCGTCTCTAAAAAAAATTCTGTTCGAACTTTCTTGTTTTGTTCAACAAAAGTCTGTCTCTGTGGAAATCTTGTGAAAACAATCTTCTTCTTTACGAACATCTTCAAAAAGTTTGAAAACGTAGTTTTTAAATTTTCAATATAAGTACACATAAAAAAGTTGTGAAATGCAACTTTTTGTATTTTTTCTACAATTCCGATCAATTGCAATTTTCTACAAAATTTTTTTTCGCATCCTGTAGCAAACTAATTGCTCTAGCTTCCCAAAAAAAGTTTTAATCGTATAGTATAATGTTAAAAAGGTTATCGTCTGTTTAAGAATGTCCGAATATTAGTGGGAGTCACTGCACATAAATTGATTGCGAATGAGTTAAGTAACGAGGATTAGAATGTGTTCAAGGATATTTGATCAGGACCGTATGAAATTTCTAGTTGAAATTCCCAAAGTGGTACCTGGTTATGAAGAGAAGGGTGAAGAGCGTTGCACGAAGAGTTTTTCGGCTGACTGTATGAAAGAGCATTCCTGGCATTATTCATCGCGGCAGCAATTTCCACGGCAACAAAGATCAACGCAACGTTCGCAGATTGTATTGGCGTTTCGGCAAGTTACGTTCACGCTCGATATGAATTCGCGGCCGCCTCTTGTCGCCTGTCCACGGTATTAAGAGCGAAACCGTCACTCATCCGGATCGAATTAGGGTTCGCTGGATGTCCGCGATACCGTGCAGCCCATTATTAATCTCCGGACGACGAACTGACTGGCGATGATCACCGGGGGACTTGGCACGTGGTCGGCAGCCGGGGGTGTCCATTGCTTTATGGCGCGGTCGACAATTTATTGGCAACCGGGAGATGTTCGCGCGTCGAAAAACGCGCGAAAAATAAATGAGAGTTTAAAATGCGTGGCGTATACCGAGCGCAAACGAAACGTCCGCTGTCATCGGTGACATTTATGGACGGGAAACAATGAGCGGCCGCAAAAAGCGCGCGTTTCCGCGAGATGCAGCGGCTCTCCCCGCGCCACGTCGCATCGTAACGCACTCCGATGCAGCCGGACGCACGAAACATTGCACCGATTTCGGCTTGTTTGCCGTTCAATCGGATTAAGAGGCTATTCTGGTCCAGAGCGTCATTTAGCACACCTCGACTAGAAACTTTCGTAAAGAAATCAGACGACGGTTTTTTATAAATAAAAACTTCTTCTGGAGTTTATGTTTTTCTTGGTACGGGGTTCGAAATTTAGCATCCATCCGTGGCGTCACGAATGCAGATAAGTATTTACTGACATTTTCAATGAAAATATAGAAGAGTCAACCCTAAAAATGAATCTCGATGAGGAATGGATGCTACAACAGGATAATGATCCTGTTGTTGATGATTAAACCTGTCCACTTAATTTTGTCCACGACTGCATCTTCATTATGACTGATGATTATTTTTAGTAGCACACCGTGTTTTACGATTATACGCTTATAACAATAGAAGTTTCATGCCCGGAGCAACGTATAAAACTGGCAGTTAACGTGTTCGTATTAAACAATGAATGTCGAGCTTTTGGGGATTTTCGAGAGCACGGGATTCGCCATGGCAAGCACCGAGCTCTAGCAAAACTTTCACCGTTGTTTAGATAACATTTTCAAAAACACGTAAGAATCTGCCATGCGACCGTCCGGGAATGTACGAAGTTGCGAGTTCCACAACGACGTTACATTTGCATATGGTCGATTTTTTCTCCCCGTGAAAGTTTCCCCAGTAAGATTGCAATAATCATAATCACTGCTACTTAAAACCCGCAGCGGAAGCCGCCGCGCGCCGGCTGCATTCTCGTCTCGCGGACCCGCCGCTATTGTATTTGAATTGCAATTCCAGTGGCGAAACGGCTGGCAACAGTGTTTAACGATGTCTTCCTAAGAAGCTGTCGCGAAGTTAAAGACGCTGAAAACTCGAAACGCGATTTTATCCCGAGCTTCTCGACCGAAAACGCAATTTCTTATCGCGTCGCAACAGTTGCGCAACCGACTCTCGCTGAATTTCCGGTATCCGAGAGCGCCGAACGGAAACAAATAAAAGTTTCCTTTATTTAATTTGAGGAGATCGCTCGATGACTTTTCCTTAACAACGCCAACGGTGTTGCACATTCGATGCCGACAACGAGTCGCTAAATATTAAACCTAAAATTATCGTTTTGGCAGCAGGACCTACAAAATGTACATACAGTGGACAACAATAGAAAGTTTCAATAGTAATCTACAGAATGGTTCAGAAATATTAGCACTTGAATGCTTCTTTTATTTTTGGAGATATTGGAAAAATTCGTGAATAAAAGTTGTTCAGGTCATGGAGATCTATAATAAGGAAGGCGGTAATCGTTTTTTTGCCACTGGAGAATTTTAGTAGATTTCTAAGATATCTTCCCTTCCTTAAATAGAATCATATATATTTTTAACCATTGGTTGATGCAGCTCGACTGTCTCTATAAAAAGAGTATTGACTTATGTATATCGAAAAATGATTAGTTTAGCGAATATTTTAACTTTTGTATTTGATATTTTTTACCGTACATGATTGCAATAATAAGAACCTGTTTGTCTCTAATAATTTCATAGAAGAAGAAAGAAAATTTACTGTAATACTTAAAGTTTAAACCAATGCTTCTAACTGATGATAAAAAAATCAGATCGTTTGTTACAAGCATAAAAAAGTTATTCTATTTCAAAGGGCGCTTTTTATACAAATAGAAGTTCAACAAATTCAAAAGAAACCATAAATCGCAAATCGGTCTCGTTAAATAATGTGCTTTGGCTTTATGGGATTTGTATGGATGCTCGTACCGTAGTCAACACGTTAATTGGCGAACCATTTCCTCGTGGCACATTTTCCGCCATTTTGATCGCTGACGTACAAGCAATTTAATCCCTTAATATATGTATTCGGAAAACATGGATAGGTGGGTAAGTATAGTCTTGTTTCTAGCCAGTGGCTTAGTCGAACTAAGCTTCATCGATGTCTCGTTCGCCAGGCAGTCGGTAATCTAGGCTTATGCAGATAAGCGGATCAGCAGAGATTAATTACTCATTCGGTTCTCAGTTGGGCCCATTGACTTAAGACTTAAGGATGTGGCTGAAGGAATATTTGAAAAACTTTACTATATTGCGTTCGTTGATTCGCGGCGAGATAATGCTGCACCGGTTCGGCCATTAATACCAGTCGGTAGTGGCGCATAAACGGTGAATCTTGGGTGTTTAATGGTACAATGCATCTGTACGTTGCATCCGTGGCAAAACTCCAGAATGCGACGGTAAGCTTCTTCTTGAGAGTACAATGCACGAGAACGTATATACGTACTGCGCCTTCGAGATATAACAGCACGACTAATGGGCTCGGGTGTATGATCTTCCGGCTAATTTAATTGCCGTAAAACGTTTTAATTATTTCTATCTTGGGGGACTGCATTCCAGAATTACTTCGCGTGAAATATTTAGGCATTATTGGATAATAGTAATTCCTGGACTAATTGATGCACGTGTGATAAGAATGAGTACAGTATACAAAATAATTGTATCGGACAAGAGCAGAACTTAAATAATTTTCCAATAAAATATTGGCTATTTATTAAATTCCAATTACAAAAACACAATCAATGGTATCATTACAGTCACCCATTGCAATTTTATGTTAATTTAAAACTGAATGTTTTAAAACAATGGATAAAATAATTATTTTCAAAATCGATTTTCAACGAGAAAATGTTATTCCTTCTATTCGACTTGTGTTTACATGCAGAATCATCCCCTGTATATTTCCTATTCTTCTTGAATTGCCTTTTTTTTCAGCTGACCTTAAACAATTTTTTGTACTCGTAGCGAATCTACAATTTGAACGTGTGCCTTTCGAAAAATCGCGCGCGAGGCTATCGGATGTAGGGTAAGTAAGAGAAACGAGGAAACTCGTACATCGGGCCGGCGATTAGAGGGGACTTTAAAAGCTTTGGGCGGTGCAATAAGTCACCGTGCTTGCTCGAAAAACAAACGAAAAAAAATAAAAGAAGCACGCGCTCCTTTTTTGGCCAATAAAGCGTGGCGCGCGTGACCAGTGTCCCGAGGAACTCGGGTTAGGTATATTTTTACCCCTATCTCGTGATTGCAGGGGCAAGAAACATTTTACAATTTGTCCGGTGGCAAAAAAAAAGAACGGTTCCGTGCTAGTCGCGCGATTATCTTAATCCCGGACGTTTGCAAAAAGCTCTATAAAAGAAAATAGGAATTATAAATATTAGCTTTGTATTTTGTAGAGTTCAGGTGGACTACGATGATAGCGATCTGGATGTTTTTTGAACGGCAACGGGTTTTACGGTGTATCGAATTAAACCGTTGTATCAGAGACGTTTAAATTATGAAAATTACGGTTGGGAATAATCTTATGTCGTGTCGTCCAAGTGTCTTATGTTGTTCGCCGGCAGCCGAGTGCTTTTAGAAAGCATCAAATTTTTATGCGCTCGTAAGATACGGTTAGTCGAGGCTGTCGGCAGCGTCAGAAAATATCGATACAAAATGTAGAATGCTCAAACGTGTTCCACGGTGGAATTTCTTGCGCATATCCACTTCCACATAAATGAGCAGCAGGCGGCGGCGGCGGCGGCGGCGGCTCCCTTTTAGACTGTGTGCGTGTCTGTTTGCCCGCGTTGGAATTGAGTGAGTTGCAAAGAAAACAGCCCCGCTAGTCGCTACACAGGCACGGATGAAAGGAAAATCCTGTCGAAACGTCGACGTTAGGAAGAATCGTCGAAGGGAAACGGTAAAAAAAAAGAAAGAAACTCGTATTACGCTTACGTCTGACGTCCTCTTAGAAAAATACGCGCTTTATTTGAATGGAGAGCAACGCGGAGGAACGCTTTGGCACGCTCCGCTCTGACCCCGTCACGAGCGAGGTAGAACGTCGTACCGTCTAAATTTTCGTGTGCAACAGTTTTTCTAGCATGATTTTCCCTTATTTCGGGTAAAACGTTTCCCGAGCAAGTTTACCTCCGCGAAAGCCAGTATAATATATTAACAAATTCTATTTTCATCTCGCGCGTGTTTCGGGCGTTGCATTGTTCAAAATTTCCGTAGGTTAGAAAAGCAATTAACCTGATTCAAATCGACCTGACGTTCAAAACACTGAATAACACATTTAATAATTCTAAACGTAATAGCTGAATTTTACTGTTTGCCTTTGGTAGAACCACGATACCCTAAAGATTTATAATGGCAATTTATAAAAATTACATTAAAACAACAATTTATTCGGTGACGAATAAGCCCCACATTACCATCCAACTTTGTCCAGAAGACATTTAATGTATGTGCACAATGTGTGGTGGTATCAGCGCACAGATTCGATCAAAATTTAAAAAAAAAACAAGCAATCTTGCAATTAACACATTTCCAACGTTTTGATCCTCATATGGATCATTTTCAAGAGAATAATTTTTTAATGCGTCTGAAAAATTAATATCAATGTTATATGTACTGAAACAGATCAATATGAAAGTAACAAAAGAAAACACTTTGCCTTACTTGCTTTAACAGAAGGTTACAAATGAAAAATTTCCAGAAAGAGATTCATATTACCTGATACGAACTGATACCACCACACATTGTTCGCTTAACATTTACGATCGATACAACATAATTTACATTTAATGTATCTACGAAAACAACAAAGATATTCGAGACGATAACGCTAGGAGCCACCCTGTATACAGGGTGGGCCGGAAATCGCAGTACACCCGGACAGGTGGTGATTCTACATGCAAAACTAAGTCAAGAAAAAGGAATAAGATTTTTTCGTTTGCGAGAAAGTTTTCGAGAAAATCGAGTTTAAAGTTCCACCAGGTTCGCGTGCTGTACTATATGCAGAAAGTAGAATTGGTTGATCACGGTCAGAAGCGTCAGACGATTCCTATGCAATAGCACGCGTGTTCGCTGCATTTTCAAGCTCGATTTTCTCGACAACAAGCTGCCAAACGTGCAGCTTATTTTTGCATGTACTTATCACCCCCAGCTTGGTGTACCACGATTACCGACCCACCCTGTGCAGCATTAAAATTCAAGAAGAAGAACCACAATCATATTTGCTCCAACCTACTAAGTTGCTGGGGCCGAAAAATCGATGGTAAACGGAACGTAAAACGATGGAAACCGGTTTTCTAAGTCCCAAAGGCATCGGAGGGATAGAGCTTTTTCTTGGTTGAACAATTGCCACCGTGGGAGCGAGGAAGAGATTTACGCATCTCACATTCCGTAGGATTTTTCTGAAAAGTCCCGTATCTTTTCCATGGGCCGCCGCCCTCAGGAAGTAAATTATTCCGGAATTATGAGCCGGCGTTCGGCGCGATACGAAGCGAGGAGAGCAAGCGTTTTCACCGAACGAAGTGTGCGACCGGTCACTGTCGACGTCGACGAATATTGAGATTCACGGGGGCCGGGCGTGGCGGCGATATTTCTTCGCTGAAAGTCGGTCGCGTTCCGCAATCGCGATCACTGACGAACAGCGTCGCACCTTCGTCAGTGGAAATTTTATGGCAACTGAATCGGCGAACGGGTCACCTACGGCGCTCAAAGTTTAGCTACGCGGTTTACAATGGCCGTGCGCAGTTCCCGTGACTTTACCGGCAAACGACCGGCCGTCGACCGGACTCGCTGCCAAATGTTTTTACGGCTAGGTAAGTTGTCGAGCCTGAAATGCATTCTTCGAAGAAAAAGCCGTGCCAGCTCCCGGAACGTTGCCCGCAACCCAGTAACCGGTTTTTCTCGCCACCGCGTGCCACTGTATCACCGCTACTGCACGCTTTTTAGAGGCCTCTTCGCGGTCCTGACATCGATCTTCCCGCCTGTTCTGATCCGGAACGTTTATTACATTAGTGAAATATGTGACCAACGATGATACATAATTTTCACCCGTCCTATCAGAGGTTTTCGCCATGGTGGACCTCTTACTTCCAATTAGTATCGGTTCACGGAACATTCATATCCAGGAGTTTTGGCAAATGTGGCATTTTCATTAGCCGAAAGGGCTAAACTACACTTCACTGAACCAAAACGTTTCAATTCTTTTTGCCACGCTTGCATTAGCTTGCCGTGTTGTTTGTTGTACGCGTGAAATACTGCAATCGGATTTTAAACCACTTTCCGATATAAGCTAGAGACTTGAAACTTTAAACATAGCTCAGAACTGGATGACTCTTTTTTAATGTAAATTATAGCATGATTTGACAGATTTTTTCTATCGAGAAGCAAGCACTAACTCAATGCTCTTCGAGACACGACGCGATAATTCTGGCTACCGCTTGTCTTTCGGAGAAACGAATAGATTTTGATACAAATATTCTCGAACACTTTTCAAATGATTTAAATAAATTTTTATTCGGACAAACTGAAAGCGAGCATGGTAAATATTAACAAACCAATGTGCGCTGGTATCAGCGCACAGGTTCGATCAAAATAAAAAAAACAAGCAATCTTGCAATTAACAAAATCCCAACGCTTCGATCTTGCTATGAATCATATTCAAAAGAAAAATTTTGTATGCGTCTAAAAAATTAATATCACTGTAATTTGTGTTAAAAAGATCAAACAATATGAAAGTAATGAAAGAAACACTTTCCCTTATTTGCTTTAACAAATGGTTATAGATGAAAAATTTTCGAAAGAATGGTAAATATTTTATGACGCGACGACTGCTCAAGCATCTCGTTTCACACGAGTTTCTGAAATACTAGAGAGCTATTCCCGTTTCCGGTGGCGTAATTCAACTACCTGGGTGCTCTATAAATGGCATTATCACTCTAAACCATACTCGTTTCAGTCTATCCTTGAATTTTCAAGCTTTCCCTTCTCAACCAATTACCAAGGCCAGGGAAAGGGCGCAACGTTGAACTTAATAAATTAATGCAGTCCGGCTGAGACTGTAATTAATTTACTTTTCCATTTTACGGTTAATACGGGCCGGTCGAATTTTTTCGAAAATGGCAGCAAGTGCGCAAGATAATTTCTAATTTAATCCGTCCCCGGCGGAGCATCGTCGGGCCGCGAGCACGGCGCGGCGGCGACCACGTTTCGCAGGCGCGAAAAGCGCAAAGTTCAAATTACTGTTTCAGCGCCGACGGCGAATTTCGGGCCGGTTGATTGCATAAAACTACGGCGACGCAGCACCGCTCGAAAATTCGCGAGCCTCGAGAAGCGTCGACATACGTAATCAAACTTCGAAAGGCATTTACGCGCCCTCCGTTTTTGCGGGCCGTAGCCTCAGTAAACAGCCGAGAAACTCCTAAACTATAATTAACATCCGAAGCGTAGATGCAGCCGCGTTCGCGAGACTCCCTGTGTGATACTTATAAATCTAAACCTCGAAGTTACTTTAAAGAGGTAACCGCCCTCCAAAACTATGCTGCTGTCCTCGCTGTCTGGTGATTACAATTTACAGCAACTATGCGCTGCTAGATTAATCCTTGACACGAGCTAACCTCAAGTCGAACCTCTAATCGAACCCGCTGATAACAATAAGTGTTTACAAAAAGATACCTCCTCCTTCTGATATTAAGAATTAGTCAAATTTATACTACAGAAAACTCGTAGTTAATAATCTTAGATTTCCGTCACTTTAAGATTCATATCTTTACAGCTGTAAAATTAAAGTTAATCTCTATCTCTATTTTATATAATAAAATCGTGTTTGTCTGTCTGTCTGTATGTTTGTAACGGCATTAATCGAGAACGGTTGAACGTAGAAAACTGCGGTTTTAACCATTAGACGCGGCGTTTCTTCGGGAAGATTTAAGAGCAAACCGCATTCGAGAAAGTCTATTCGTTCAAAAGTTGTAACGTCATTAGTGAGCAAAAACAACTTTTTCATCCTCTCTTGTTGCACAGCGTTGTTTTATGAATATCTTATATCCATTTTTATACATAAGAATATTAATTCTGGCTTATAAAATACTAATGTCAAATATAGGTAACTTACAATTTTTTTCGAATCTTATGTTCCTCCGTCGGATCAACAGAACACTGCCATTTGCGCGTTTTAATAAGTGTGAAGTACAAAACACAATCACAAACACATAATCCAAAATCGTGAGAACGAACGAGACGAAGTTACTCCGACCACGGTCAAAATAGTACTGCCCTTGTCACCTCGGTTTTTCGTGAATGGTTAAGGGTGGGATTTAGGTGGGGGAAATGTTGCGGGTAATTTAATTAGGATATTCTAATACCAATATCTCTATTACTCTATTACACTAAAATTCAATAACAAAATTATTCCTACCCACTATCGTAATAAATATATTTTTTCGAATCATTTTTTAATTAATTTCGTGAAATTTTCTTGTTGAAAAATAATATCTCTATCTCTATCCGAGACCACCTTGGCGATTGGAAATTTAATTATGTTAATAGTCAACCAGGATTTGTTATTGCACGTGGACAATGTCGCGGGTACAGCTAGTAATTAATAAACGCACAAAACGGTTCGAACGATAAATGAAAAAGAAATTTGCATTTCACAATCCAATTTTGTATTTGATTTTCTGAGGCGGAGAATTTGATCTGTCTCTGTTGAGATAACTAAATTTGGAAATGATAATGTGTAGTATGCGATGACGCAATAGCATAACTTCATGAAACTACGCAATTTTGTATCACCCTGTATCTTGAACGTTCTACCGCAGAATATATTTTATAAATGTTATGACAACTTATGTCGTTGTATTCAATATACTTGTTTTGTTGAAACACGATCGCGCGCGCATAGACATTAACGTCGTATGGAAATCTGAATAATAAATTCTGTAATTAAAGAGAGTGGTAGCTCGTTATACGAACCAGGACGTGGTTAGTATATCGATTCCGTCGGGCTTCTGTTTTTCCATCTTGTTTAAACGAAACGCGATAGAATAGCCTGAATAAAGAACCCCGAACCTGATACAATGAAAATTGAATGCAAATATCGTTGACCCAAAACGAGGGGGAACAATCAGTTTCTCGATGAAAACCGCGAATGGAATTACGAGTATCCACAAAAGGAAACTACCGAAATATAAACGGGTTATGGAAGACGGACACGAAAATCGTTGGCTTCGTCCCAATAAAAATACACCGATAGAACTCCGCGCATGTACTCGTGTTTGCAGTATCGTTCCTCAGTATCCGCGACAATTCTGATTATGATCCTGTAAATCCATTGTGAGAGCTTCGCTGTGTCTCGTTTCTCGTTTATAGACACTCCTGAAACCTTGGAAATTTTCTACAGGCTGTCCCAGAAATGTTTCATCTTCTCCAGGGGGCTGAATCCTCGGGTTATTTGTAGTTACTTTTTCCTTTGCGAATATTTTCACCTTGGTTTTGTTATGGAGCTTTGTTATGGACTACAGCAGACGGATTTCAACTCGGAACATTATCTTGTAAAATACAAGCAATAAAGTAATTTATATAAATAAAAATTAATTTTTAAGAAATACCTCGTTTTTAAAAACGGTATTTGACAAATATCCGTTATAGACGAACATAAGGCAAGGCGTTAGAAAATGGCTGCTACTAAGATCACCGTAAACATTCAGTCCCAATGGGCTTACCGTAAAATGTAGAACCGCTGTAGCCTTCCAAGGTAGAATAAGTTAATCGGTGAAGTAGTTGCAGCATTAACCAGGCGACCGCCACCACGCCCACCGGCATTAACGCCAATAACGAATTCACCGTCGAGTGCCGGAGTGCCGGAGTGCCGGAGTGCCAGTGATTAAAGGGAGCACGCGAGAACGGATAACGCAAACCGGCCAATTTATCGCGCGATAAAACTTTCCACCGGCGTACCGATGAACAAGCGGCGGGGCTTCTGATCCGGTCAGGCTCGTACTTATTACCGTGGACAACATAATACCGGC
Source organism: Lasioglossum morio (assembly GCA_916610235.2). NCBI lineage: Eukaryota > Metazoa > Arthropoda > Insecta > Hymenoptera > Halictidae > Lasioglossum > Lasioglossum morio. The sequence goes on from OU744334.1 coordinate 14,475,495, forward strand.
ATGCCAGCGAAGTCTCGAATGCGGAGGGTGGAAAGGGCGCACGCCGCGCTGCGGGACCGCCTACCAAAGAACAGACGGGTTAACAGGGCCCCGATGCCAAGAATCCGGGACACGGTGAATGTACCATGGGTTCCGCCAACAATTTATTTGGACCTTGTACCGAAAAGAGTAACTTGGATTAACCGGAACCACGTCTTACCAAGGAACTCCGAGTCAGCCAGACTCGATCCTCTTTTTAACCCAATCCCCTTCGAGCCACTCCTTACAACACTCGGTAATGTATACCGTCTCCTAATGGTTTTACAAGCCTGTTTATAATTCTTATTACCCATTCCACCAACCACCCTTCCACTCTACAGGACCCTGTGTGTAACACAGGCTGAGTCATTTAAGATAGGAAGAGATTTTTCAGACGAGTAATGAAATATATTCCCGGTGTACAAAACCTACAGGGCTGTTAACTTTCCAGATAAGCATAAACGATAAAAAGGAATGTTTGGAACGTATAATCTAGGACATAAGAAACATATCTTAGTCAAAAGTAGGAGTTTCCATTTAAAATATACGCACTTATTTCCAAATAACCTAAAAATGAACATATGTCCTCCATTAATTCCTGCAACTTTTATTAAAAACATTTTTACCGAATATGCTTATCTAGGAAGTTAACACCCCTGGACGGATTGGTTTTGGACACCCGGTATTAGTAGCAGTCATGACTAGGGCGTGTTGTAACATTTATGAGGGAATATAAGAAAATAAACTAAATGTTTTGGCTACAACTGGAGCGGTCACCGGATGACAATTTTGCTTAATATTCGAGAAGGTTCTTTATCACGAGCTCGTCGAAAGGTCCCTTTGTCACGAGCTAGCCATAAAATAAAGGTTCAACGGAGGAGTTCGGTATCACGGTTTTTTTTCGCGACGAAACAGGCCTCGTAACTATTATGATTTAATTGATACAATCCGAACGGTAAGATTGTATCGTGTGGGGACGTTCAATTACTTGATTAGGATTTTTAGTATTACATTTGTGGAATTGTCGCGAATGGATTGAATTGCAACTGTAAAGAATTTTATTGATTTATTTATTTGTGGTTTATTTTAATGCGGTATCTGTTGGTGAGTAGCTCGCGATCAATTTTACCCATTGTAACTTCTGCATTAGAAAGTACCATCGTCTCTTGCAGCTTTCAATTTAGACACATTATCGAAATGCATCTTCCGTGATGATTACTGTCAACCCGAAACAGTGGAATGAACGATTGGCGACAATATAGCCTAGATTAACCGTAGTAAGTATGAATTAAGCTGACCTGATTCAGCTTTGACTCGAATCCTCGAGATAGCAGCAGAAGCGTTACATTAATTAAGCGAAGATGCCCATCCATCTTGTTTTCTTTTACACGGTCGAAATGCCGGGGAAGATTAATGCGCATAAGATATAAAAGCAAGGGAAGAAGCTGGCATTCCCTCTCAATTTACATTTATAATGTGTCGCGGCCTGTCTTTGACATAAACTATCTTCACGCAAAATTAACCATTCTTTTAACTCCCCCACCACCGGTCAGGTAAATATGCCGACTATAGAAGGCGGTTCCAGTATCGATCTTTTTTTTCAAATGTTTTTTATCCTTTGATTTTATGCATTTTTCTGATAAATAATATTATCACACTATGTTTCCCAACAGAGTTATCATTGGTTTTTACAATTCCTGTGGAATTTTTATACAAACAAACGTAATATCTTCAAAAGATATTTTCATGGAACAGTTTAGAAAAGTTCCATAAAAACAATATATTAAGAACGTCTACTAGAAACAGTAATTTATTAATTTCTATTAGCGAAATACAAATGATCTTCGAATAAGTCATTCAGAATATCAATTACAGTGTACTTAGTACAACCTATTACTATTCGGAATTTATAGCAAAGATTAAGAACTCTTCTAATTTTTATCATCAAAATATGAGTTACTATAAATGCCAGCGGATATAATCATTTACGTGCAAACATCGCAACCGACTTCCGTGTTACAGCGGGAGCTTTAACAACGCAAGTGTTTACAAACGAGAGAATTCTTTGCGACAAGAAACCAGTAATTCTCATGTTAAAGCTGACTTCGTGCTCTCACAGCGTAGCCAAAACTGCAGCAACAACTTTATTTGACATGCGTTTCAACGCGCCCGAGAAAATCCGAAGATCAACAACGTTTAATTGCAAGCCTGCGTCGCAATAACATCCTTCTGTGCAACTTTTAGTCGGCGTGGACACGCAAACAGTTCGCTATGTTAGCCAGAGAGTAGTTCAGATTGCGTGCACGCAACGGTCTAGACAAGAACTAATGTTAATAAAAAAGAATTTTCCCTTCTATCTCGTGGCTATTATATTTTCGATGCATTAAAAGAGCTGTCGGTCTCTCCGTCCGGCTGAGAGCCCGCGGAATGGAGCCATAATTTATATGGGCACATCAAAAGACCGTAGAATTAATTAATTGCGCTCGGACGAAAAATGTGGTCGTGTTATTTTATAAAGCTATTTACTTTACGCTGATGCACGCTTCGGAAATGCATAGAACCTGCACATAGCTGCGACTGCACTTTGGTTTCGCGGGTCATGCTGTTTCTCAAAGGTACCGTTTTAAGGAATTCCCATTACGAGACTCTTTCTGCCCCGAGTAACTGAATGATTTATGACCGCACCAGTCGCTTCTTCATAAAATCCCATTTTTTAACCAGGCTAATTTTTATGATGATCCCCCGCTATCTCGATGCGTGGTGGACTCACCCACAGGAAATATTCCACCAGCATTTTCCTGAACGGTCTATCGCAGGCTTATTAACGCATACCAAAAATATTGCGTTTGGCGAATGCGTTTCGTTTGTTCTTTGTGCTCAATACATAGGTACATAGTTTGAATACCCACTTCGCGGAGCTTGCATCGTTCTAAAAATAAAACTCTAATATCATTAAAATAAAGAAATATAAGAAGGTATTGGCATTGCATTTAAAATAACGGTCTCCCTACTATAATTATAAAACCTTAATTGTAAGGTACCTAGTTCTCACATTCAGGCGGCGATATGCGGCGGTCTCGCATAATGGAATTTTGTCCAGAAGAGGGGATTCTCAACGCACCGTGCATCATCGTGGACTTCATACAGAAGATGATCAGGTTGTTTCATAGTTCAGAGGGAGAGAGTGAGAGAGAGAGAGAGAGAGAGAGAGAGTCAATCGTTGCCGTTGCGACACGCGCACAGAGGCGCGTCTCGCGAAGGCGTGAATTTCAGTTCGCGTTTCTACACGCAAATTATCTGTGCACGACGGCGCCTTAACGTCTCGGGCGTAACATCTGATAGCCCGGTAAGTGCAACGTTAAGGCTGAATATAAGGCGATGCTCGCGGTGGGTATGAGGGTTGACAGGTGGCGAGATAACATTCACGGCGGGGGCGCGTCGCGTTTATCGTTAAAAGCATCGAGGGAAATTTCGCAGTTTCTCGAGGCGAACGAAACCGATGGCGATACGCGGCGTTTCTCTCGTCTTAATACAGCCGTGGCCCCCAACCCCCGCCAGCTTCGCCCTTCGCACCGTTACTCGCCTTCTCTATTTTCCAGGGGCAGCGTGTTCTTTTTGCCGGCCGAGAACAAGCTCTCTTCCGTCTCGTTCCTCCGAACAACTGTCTCGACGAGGAATCCTCGTTTATATCGCTCCCGTCTTTGTATCCGACAGATAACGTTCGATTCTCTGGGATTCGTCCTCCCGTTCCATGAATTATTTGCGTATCGTTTTGTCGCTTCGAGAGACGATCCTTCCCCGTGAAAGGTTTTTCTGTTTAGCGTCCCCTGGAAGAATCGATGTTCGATTCGTTCCCCTGCTGATTATACAGCCGGTCGAAAAAAAGTGTTGGAGCCACTCGGTATTTTCCCGATAATTTCAATTCCACAAATAGCATATTGACACTTTGTTGGATTTTTTCTCGTTTCACTCTTGGTTCGATGATGTTTCGCTTCAACGATCAACGAAACGGAAAGGAAGGTTACGTAAAACAGAAGTGTTCAATGGACACGGCTGTTATGCAGCTGATACAAGTCGATTTTCATGAAACTACTGTGAGATACATAGTTCTTCGAAAAATATTTCGACACGAGTCAACAATATGAATGGGTAATTTAAATTATTAAAATTCATCGTGACCATAGAACCTTTTTCTGAATGGTTAAACGAGTTAACAATATGCATGGATAATTTAAATGATTAAAATTCATCGTAACCATAGAACCTTTTTCTGAATGGTTAAACGAGGCAACGATATGCATAGGTAATTGAAATGATTAAAATTCATTATGACCATAGAATGCAAGTAGACGATGCTCGCTCAAAAGAGCGTAGAATCATATTTATCCTGATGATAATCCTCTCCAGCGTGGAACGTGCTTGACGCACACGTAATCTCGAGTTTGTCTAACGAAGTAATGTAAATACTTGTGGGTCTCACCTTCCATCGCGTTTTTTGCGAGAAGCCCGGGCGGATGTAAATAAAAGTGTCACTTTGATGTTCGGGGAAACGTAACGCAATGTAATCTATTGCAGAGCCACGCTGCGCTGGCGTGGATAAAATATATTTTTGCACAAGACTGGACCAGCACGTCAGTTACAGACGCACTCCGCAACGATAGCAGCACTTTTATGGACCGTTTTTACGAGACACCACTCCAACGGACTTCCTTTCACCCTTCAAAACCGTCCTGTGTAAAAGCTTTGTACGTCGTTGCTGGTTAAACTGCAGGGAGTGCGAGTTTCAACTTACTCCTGATACCAGCTTCTCTAATCGAGCTTGCTAGAGGCCGGCGTTGCGTTTTAGACGGCGTCATTAGATGGACAAACAGTTTCGTCCGCAAATAGAACGATGTCATTCTTTGGGGAAACCTCCAGTGAAAAGAAACAAATATTCTAAATACAGTTTTCATTTATAACCTTTTGTTAAAGCAAGTAAGGCAAAGTGTTTTACTTATTTTATTACTTTCATATTTGGTTAATTGCAAGATTGCTTGTTTTTTTTTTTATTTTGATCGAACCCGTGCGCTGATACCACCACACATTGTTTATTTAACATTTACGATCGATACAACGTAATTTATATTCTAAATACAATCTAGTATTTTCAATTTTGGCTTAGGAAAATAGCATTACAAAAGAGAGTGGCGTACGGGTTGGAACACGTTCTGTTTTTCAGCTATAAAATTTTATAGAATGAGAATTACGCAAAAAAATATATACCGTTGGAAAGGTATAGTTACCAACGTTACTACCATTACCATTTTCACTGTAGAAAGCATGATAGCGGTCACGGATAAAAAGTAATAGCCAATTTGCTGAAGGCAACGTTTTCGGGAAAAAAAATATTTTGCCGAGGATCGAATGTTTTAACTCGCAAGAATCGATGTCTCTGCCGACATGTCTTCCGAATTCTCGAAAAATCAATATCCCTTTATGCTGCGATGGACAATACTTTCAATGACACGTTTTTCACTAAGTTTTTTTTGAAATCAAGAATCAAGTTAACGAAAAAAACAGCGAGAACTTATTCAACCTCCCAATATTTAATTCCTTCCACAATTCAAACTTTATTTCAACTAGGCGTTGTTACTCTGAAACCTCGCCAAAGTCCCGAGTATCGTCGCGAGCAAACGAAACGGGATTTACGACCCGCGAAATTCGGTATACGGATTTGCGGTATTTCGGACGCTTCATATATTTTTTCAGAAAAACGAATTTCCAATGTTTATAGAATAAAAAACCGCCCGTTACAAATTCTTCCCGTTTACGCGCCGAATGGGAATTCAGTAGATAATGAAATGTATCCCGAATTTCATTTTTATAGAAAATATTCGTCGTTCTGGGAATCGTTGAAATCGTCAGAGGAACAAAAAAAAAAAGTTATTCGCGACAATACGAATGAGTGAAGTGGAGAGCGGCACGCGTTTGTGTTTCACGGGTGAACGGATAGCGAGCCGCTGCACAAATTCCTTTCCATGCTCTGTGTACACATATGACTTATTAATCCCTTTGCGGCCTCGCAAACAAGAGCTATCGCGATGCATTTTAATTAAACGCAATCTCCGTGCCGCGAAATCAACCCTCGCATGGATGAATGATCACGAAAGGTACGGGACACATGAAGCAAAAACATCGTTCAATGGAACGTTCATTTATAGGCCGTCATTCGGGCTCCTCAAATTCTATCAGACATTAATTCTGAATTGCTTGTTTCACTAAACTATTCGTTTGCTGGCCATTATACCGAGAGACCGCGGAAGAACTTTCATGCTGTTCAACAATGCGAGAATTATTGATGGTTCGAATAACAGAATCGGATGCCCTTCTCATTCGCCAAATCTCGTTCGATATCGACATCTTCAATTTCAAAAATTCTACAATAATTTCGAATTTCATCCACTCGATTTTGCTATAAATGCATAAAGATCCGCAGTCTAACTATTACATTTAGGAAAATGAATCGGAAGGTAAGTACTTACTCTTTGGTTACGCTTGGTGTGTCTGTGCACAGAAAAAAAGAAGAATCTTCGTCGATCGACACGGGTATTGGCCGAGGGGTTTCGCTCATTAAACCAAGCTCTGTTACATTGATTGCATTTTTGTTGGCGCACGAATTTATTGCCCGTGAGGAAGGCAACGTTAAGACGGGGGGCGGGGGTCGGGGGTCGGGGGCCGAGCCTGAGGACAGCGATAATTACGGCGTCAAATTGAAGCAATCGTTTGGAAAGTTCACCGTCGACGAAAAGTGTTATTGCCGGGCGAGTAACTCGTATTGTGATTTATCGTGGCCTCTGGCAAAAACGTTGCGTCTTAATTGCCCGACGGGGCGGTCATAGTTACTACAACCGGGTAACGTTTGAACTGATGTAATAACCGTAAGTGCCTCCTCCATTAGCAGCTCGAGTTCCTCATTCAAATGGCTGCCGCTTCATATTCCGATCCGGTATAACTCGACCTTAAGAAAGGTCCTATTAGTCTCGCCACCTGCCGCCAGCACCCGTCATTCGCCGCCTCCGGTTCCTTCCGTGCCCTTCCCTTCCCGTCCCATCCTTTCCCTTCCGTTTCGTGCTTGTTCGACTGCGAGGGGACGCTGCGTGTGAGCTTCTTAAGTGAATTATGTCAGCATCTCCTACTTGCAAATTGAACGCGTCCCTCGACGAGTATTAATCGACACCTCGCGAAACGCCATTGTAACTTTGCGAGCGGAGTCGCCGGCTGCTTCCTCGAGGCTCTACTCCCGTCTTCCTGGACGACAACGGCAAATTAAACGTAATTTACGTTCCCCGCTGCATTCATTTTCAGCTGGTAAATTCAAACACAGCTCTGTTTGTTTCTCAAGAGTTATCCGATGAGCTCGTATAATCCGGTTAGCCCCGGAAGATCCGACAGAAAAATTCTAGGCGATAGGATACGCTGGTCTGCAAAAGGTCTAGCAGGATGAATTTTTTATGAATATTCTGTGCAAAACAATGCTCTCAGATTCAAATATATTTTAGTAATTTTAAGTCGTAACCTTTATGTAATAAAATTGCAGGACAGTATTTGTAAATGTACATTTTCTTCGGATATGATACGGAAACAGAAATAATTGTAGCGTGTCCTATCTATTTGTGTCCCGGCTGTACTCAGCCTTTGAAATATCGCATCGTGTACCAATCGACGAGGTTCCCCGATCGAGACGAACGAGGCGAAGCGACGTCGACGGCGATTCGTCGCTAGTGAAAATCACGTGGTTGACGTTCGCGCGTGTTTTCGGTGAACTGAGGGTGCATGCAGTTGGTATAGGGTGGGCAGTAGCGGGATAGGATTAATGAATTACGATGCGCGCGTGGCCGATGCAGCCGGCGGCGCTCGGTACACACGGAATTAATCCCGAATAATGTCTCGCAAACCGCGCGTCGCGCGCGATTGTTGAAAATAAAATGCCGCTAGGAGAACGGATCTGTCGTCGACCGGGCTCTTTGTACGCATGCTCCGGCTATTTTTATGGGGTGTACACCGAGTTTTATGGCCCGTGCACGGCGAATCACTGATTCCGAACCGAATGTCCAAGGACCTTTTCTCTCCGCGCGGAATCGACCGGTCCGTTAAGCAGATAGCGGCTATCAAACTGGCGCAGTCGCGACCGTTCGTTCGAATCCTCTGGTTTTTGCCGGAGCTCCTCGGCCATCGGTGTAAACGCGGAACGAGGAAAATTCACCAATGACCAACCTCGGCGGTTGTTAAAACGCGGACTAAATTTGAATAATTCAAAGCAACGCCTATCACTTTTACCGGTGGCGCACCAAACCGAGCGCGTTCGATTATTGCGTCGATCATGTGACATTATTGTTTTAAAACGTTCACAGAAAATTCTTCATTTTAACGACTCTGTTTCCGTATCTCTAAAAAATGACGTAATAACAAAAATTTATTGGTATCATGTCACCCCATTTCAACCATTCAACTTTGTCCCCAAGACATTTAATGTATCTGTGAAAACAACAAAGATATTACTGGTACAAGCGTTAGGTGACTCACCCTGTACTTACATCTTTTTTCCGTAATTCTCATCTTTTGAAATTTTACAGTTGAAAAACAAAATGCGTGTCCCAACCTTTACGACATTCCGTTACTTTACGGAATGTTTTATTTTCAGACGGCACTCGTATTCCAATCGAATACTGCTAGAACACATTTGAAGAATTGTTTAAAACACTTCTACCTAGCACAAATGAAACTTTTTGTTCGTGTGCCTCGTAACAGTGGTCTTGAACTAATGGACAGAACTAATAGGGAGCGCTAATAGAATGGATTTACTTGAACGGAATGGGAGAAGTGGATTGTTGCGACGCCTCGTACAAAATCGAAGGGGTGTAATGGACAGACCGAAATTAATGGATACCGGGAACAGTTTAATGCCTTCTGGCGTTCGATTGGTTGTCCGAGAAATTCTACGACTTGGTATCATGTACATGCAACCGTCTCTGTCCAAGTGGCGTGTTTAACGCGTGTTTTTCTCTGCACAGCGACATTAGCTGACGTCCTAGGATAACTTGCTGATAGATATAGAAATCTAGGAGCCTATGATTCCGTGTAAAGGACTATCATAATCGTTCAGCGACGACACCTGCGCAAACTGCCAGTTCCATAAAATCGACAATCCCGACGGAAAACTCGGAAACCCTTATCGCAGATGGGTTTGCAACTATCTCTGCGAGCTCCGTCTGAGTAAATCTATTACAGAGATATGTCTAGCAATGCCAGGAAGAAAGTTAGTAAACTAGGTCATCAGATAAAGGACGGAGGTGCGGTAGCGACTTAAGTGCGATATACGGCCGCGTTGATATCTGTTATCGCTGCTCCTCGTTGTTAGCTTTTTGCTCGGTTGACACCAGTTCACATGCTTACCGCTTTTAACCTAGAAGATGCGCGTTTCTTTCACTTTACAAAGCAACCGAGCGTCTACGGAAAATCAAATCGGGCTTACATAGGAGATTAGACAATTATTATATTATTATTACTATTCGTTTTTCACCCCATATATCCTACAACGTTCTATCCACGATCCAATTTAAGCTGGCCTTTTTACTTCGATAAAAAAGCTAAATAGAATAAACTAATTATTGCATTGTATCCTACTATTTTAAACCATAGACCTTTCAACCAGTTTTTCGTAAACTAAGTGGCACAGTAATAATTTCGACGGCAGACTTAGCTGAATAATCCTGTATAATAAAATTCTCCGGTATAGTGGTCTTTTCGCGTAAATCGCACGCGGAACGGACGAAGCGAATCTTCATAAAACGGGCACCGTTGCCACGCTCGTGGACCAAGATTTTCCACGGAGCCCGATTCTCCTTCTGAATGGCGGCGTCGATGAGACGGTCGACGCGAAGTACTACTTGCTCTGATGCGACCGTTCCACTTTTGTGTCCTGCTTCGTATTCAGATCGTTCGTGGCGGCAACACTCGGCCGCGTCCCATTAAAATTTCAATAAAAAGAATTCACGATAGAAAATAGGAAGAAGAGCGCGGTAAGTGCGCCAAACGTTTCCTGATCTCTCGCAGTCACGCTCATTTTTTCCCCGCGAAATATCTTTGACCCGTTCGCGCAGTTCGCGACGGCTGTGTACACTACCCGGCGAAATGTGCGAGAGACCAGGTCACTCTAATTAACCCTTTGACAGCGAGAGACGTATTCTCGCCGGTAGAAAATTACTGTTAGAATAACTCGAAAACTGTTAGGATGACAGAAGCTCCTCTAGAAGACTCATTTAGATCTAACTGAGACCGAACAGTGTCCTATGAATACGCGTCCGGGTCTGGTGTAAATTTTGAACGTTCGAGAGCACGGTTAACTACAAAGGAAACGATACTCATCTCCGATTAAGTATGGAGTTTGGAATTCTGGGTTAATTCGAATGTATTCGTGATCGTTCGCGGGCAGAATTATTTGGGAAATAATGCCGATAAGAAGTGAGCCATGTGTAATAAGCTGGAAGGATGTTCGCGCGGTGAAATTAACGAAGATCTCGCAACTGCACTCGGGTCAAACGATTCCGCGTTTCAGACTAATTCTCGACGGACCGGGGAACCTGGTTTGCTCACTCCATTCGGATGCTCCGACGAATCAATGAGACAAATGGGGACGGCGAACGTACGCACGCTGTGTCGCATTAAATCAAAATACACTGCCCTGCGGCTGCGTTAGCCGTGCATTAACGGCACACGTGACAACACGGGAATTTACTCATCGCTCGAGTGATATTGGAACTCCGAAGTAATATCAGCAAAACTCCTGCTAAGTATGCTGCCATCCTTCGACATTTTTATCCACGTTTTCGTACTCGATCAGTGCCTTGAGTACGGGTCCTATTTTCTCAGAATTCACCAAAAATTGTGTAATGATAATGATAATAGCAACTCATTTTTAATTGTCCCGCATAAGAAGAAGATAAGAAACAGTCCAAGTACACGTTCAAAAGAAAAATTCGTCCGTAACGTCTGAGAAGGGAATTAATGTTCTTGTTGAAGAAACAGGCGGAATGTAATTACGACTTTGTATTTCTCGAAGAGTAAAGTGAGTTTGTTCAATGTAACAACGAGACGATAGCTGGAGAAGTGATATCGACTGGCGAATCAACTTTGTCTCGCCCATCACAATTTCATGAAAGTTAGATTTTTGTTTTCATGGTACGATTAAAATTCATGTAGCACTTGGATCTTTCAGTTGCATGCAATCTTCTCCCCTCCTTCGTTTTCGAAAAGAGATCAGTATCGAATTAATCGAATGCAGGACAGTCTATAAATACAGTAGACTAAGTGATTTTTTTGTTTGCGATTCCATATTCATAGAATTCTTCAAAAGAATATTCAATCTTTTCCTTTTTGAACTTTTCTCCTCTCTAGTGAACCTTGCCTCGCATTTCGTTTACAAAAATTTCATCCTTCCGGCCATTATTTCACCCGGTTCCGCTAGTGGCCGTATTAGCTTTCAATATAATTAAAAATTCACCTGCAATTTCCTAGCTATTTACAATTGCATTAATTTCGTTGCAATCGGTCCGTTTAACAATTTCTCGTTGTACGATACTGCGCGCAAATAAGGCCGAATGTAAATTTTTTAATTTCGCTAATGCATAATTTTCAAGCACCGAGCACTCTTCTCTCTCTCTCTCTCCTCTCTGGTTTCGTCTTTTGTATCAGATATTCCTGGTCACGTTCGGCCGTCATCATCGCGATCATTGCCGCAAAAACTTGCACGATAATAAATTTCAAAAACCGTGCGGATAGCACGTTTCCCTAATTTCTATAGAAAAATTTGATACGTCGCACAGTGAACCAAACGTTGAATCTAGCTGATAAAGAATCATACTTATTATTGTATAGTGTCATTCCAAAGCGAAAACTTTTATCTTCGGATATAGAATAACCTAAGTAGAAAAAAAAGAAACAAACGGGTTTTTCAAATCCTGAGATTACAAAAATATGAGAATACGATTGACGATGTTAGTTATTGAATTGTACAAACTTATTCAGGGAGAAATACTTTTTTCATTGGAAAAAAATACCGCAGTAATTGGTACTCTTATCTAATTGCAAATCAAGTAGTACCGAAATAACAAAGATTTCATTTGCAATAAAATTTATGGCCGTAAGCCCCAGAGCAATGATAGACACTCGCCGGTCTGGTGTCTCTTTTCTGTACCGGAATTCTTTGTTCCCCTTTCTTTAGTCTTCTTCCCCTTTGTTTCTTCCCCTTCCCAGTGTGCTAGCCAACGCGAATCGACAGACAGAGAGAAGTGTCGGAATGCGCAATAAAGCGCATTGCCCGTCGAATTGCGATCGCGTACAATGGCTACTGAGACACAAAGGTTTTTCTATAAATCTCGTTGTGACGTGACGAGCGTCCACGATTCGATTATCTCGTTTCGGGGTCTTCTGATTTCCACGTGTGCCTACGTTTCCGCGAGCACAGATGGACACTTCGAACGCTGGTGTTTCTCTTCCCTGACAAAGACTGCTAGTTTTGAGCCTGTGCGCGTTCGTTTTTCCCGGTGGACAATATTACACGTATTGCAGTCGGAAAACATTGGACAGATTCTATCGTTTCGAGGGCTGTACCCAATTGGGCTTGCGAAGACGCTGAATCCGTTATTTCTGGAACCGAAAATAATGCTGTCTCACTCGGAACCTTTTCATTCAATGTTCTCCAGAGTTCTACGGTATACGAAGAATAATTTACATATAAAATAATTTATTAATATAAAATATTTTCGATACCGTAGATTGTTTACTAAAGAATTACACCGATACAATATTCGTTTACGATGTACCGTAGCAACAAGTATCTTCTCTCTGAGAATTCAGAAGAAAATACTTGGCGAAAATCGTGAAAAATTTCAATTTCCACCACCTTTCATCGTTTGAAAGCTGTAAGCTAATTATCCAATTTTGATAAAATTTCCAGCACGTGCATAAGTAAATAATTTTTAAATTTTCATTACAAGTAAAAAAATATTATTAACACAACCTTTAGTATTTTTTTCTCAACGTGCAGATAATTTCCATTGCAGATAATCTGCTAAACCAATCTTTTCTAGCTTTACAAGAAATATCGAAGTCGTTTGGTTGTTTATCATTAGCTTGTTTACGAGGAGCTCGCAGTATTCCGAAATAGCATTTGATGAAGAAGCTGACTTTGCCAAGGAGCAGAAAGAAGAAATGAACCCAGTTAGGCGAAGTCGTCTCTGAATGAATTGAAACAACAACGCATTCCCGCTGCGTACACTGAGGCTTTTATCAAGACGTTTACGTCTCGAACGGATCGAAACTTAAGTGGTATTTCGCTGCAGCGGAAGTTCGGTCAAGCTGGCCGGAGCCCGCCCTGAAAGTGCCGCAAAGCCAAAGTCTGGATACTGGATTGCGAACTCGCGTTAAGTTTCCGAATACGTCGGAAGGTGGCCGGTGGATATGTACGACATAAGTTTAATCCAGAATTGGACGGCGGCAAGAAGCTTTCAAGAAGTTTCTGCATGCCGCCGGAATGTTTCGACACGTAAACACACTTACGTTTACCTTTCGCCGCGAATTCCATCTGATTCGATGAAAAATGTCCCTGCCGTGTCCTCCGATTGCTCCGAACAAGACACTGTTCACTTCCTCGCGGAACACGAAATCCTGAAAGTTTACTTGTTCTGAATCCCCCCGATCGTTATTTCATCCAATCAAAGAATCACTCGCGAGCCGTTTAGAAATGTCTTTACATCGAAATAATAATCAAGCTCTTATAGTTTATAACAGACACAACCTGTAACAATTTATTATTGTACAAATGTATTCGATACACTCGAAGCCTCGTTTTCGAAAGAGTCGATTTTAAAAGTGCAGCGAATCGTCTAGCGCGTCTGATCATGTCCAACCAATTCAACTTCCTACGGAAACAAGAGCAGGCGAACCCGACGGGTCTTTAAAAACAGAATTTTCTCGAAAACGAGACGTCCAAAAAAAAATGTATTCCTCTTTTTCGACTAATATTTACATGTGGAGACACCATCCGCTTGTGCATGTTATTCGATCGCACCCTGTATTTATTGTGCACCTATATATTCTCCAATGGTTGTATGTACATCGATAACAATAGAATGGAATTTTATTTCAGGTCAAAAGGTAATATACAGGGAGTTCAAGCTATAACTAGTCAGCGGTTTTCTTGTAAATAGTAAACATTGGGAACAAAACGAGAGAGGAAAAAGTTATACTGTTATTTTTCTTTTTTGTAAACAATGTACATAATGGTGTCTGAATTTTTTTTTATCTGCATTATTTTATTAGAATACAAGAGGGCCTTCACTTCTTTAAATGGAATGTATTTTTCTACCTTCTATATAAATAAAAATGAAATGCTGTTCGTTGGTAAGCGCGTCACTTGAGAATGACTGGACCGATTTGGCTAATTTTTTCAAAAAACTATTCGTAATAGTCCGAATAAGGATTCTAGGGAAAGAACAATTGGAAAAGTTGACAGTTACTATTTTTGGTTGCTTTTCATACGTATAAAGTTGCAAACGAAATTGGAGTCGAATCGTTCGAAACGTTTACTTGTTAGTCGGCCGAAAAATCGCGTATCAATGTCGCAGAGTGAGAGAAAACGTGAAGAATAAATGAAGAGAGGAGACGAGTTATAAATACGAAGCCAAGGAAAATTGGAAAAGTTTCGCTGGAAGTCGGTGCATCGACAGTTTCTCTGTACCCTCGGTCTGCGTTCCCAACCTCTTAAAAGGAACATTCGCCAACTGATAATTTCCGTTTTGATGAAACTTTACAGAGACCAAGCGCATCATTAACGACTATTATAATCTACGGGATAAAATCTCAACGTCATATACAAGACACAGAGAAACTATTTTGTGTTGAAAGTGTACGATCTGTTCATACGTTTTTTCTGTCTGTGTTCTTAATTGAAGTTCGATAAGTATAGTCACTGAATTCCTAATGAAAGGGACTGTCATCGTAAGTGTTTAAAACGAAGTTGTCCTATTTAATGAAATTTAGATAACCTTTAGATTTATCGTGGTCACGATATTTATTTTTTGTACCCCGGTACAAAGATTCGCAATAATTATTAATATTTTCAATATAATCCTCTTGCTACACGCGACATAAATAGTAGCACAACGCAGACAAGTCTTCTCTATTGTGCATGGGACGCATTTGGTTGAAATATTAACTGGCAATTGGATGCGTGGGGAATATACGTTCCGGTTTTATATGCGTCTCATAGTTAACTTTTTATTCGATCGATATAAAGTCGGCCGAGAACCGATAGGGATACCACCCAGCGTGGAAAATAGAACGGGGCGAATATTCCGAAGAAATATTTTGTCCGATAAATATAGGTTATGTTACTACCTGCCTGGTCTGAACACACCGATAAAAACCATACTGCGTCTGACCATCGGGCTCGAATTGAAGAGCATTTGTTTATACGGAATCGATGGAACTTGTCGTTGCGGTAAAAATTTTATTGGCTGCCGTCCGATTACGCTAATAGAGTGGCATTTCGAGCCTGTAGAAAATCAGATTTCCATCGATATAAAAGTATCACTTTCCCGTATTAAATGAATATAAGCAAGGCAAAGTGCAGCGTTTTATTTTCATTTTATTTCGCAGCACAGTATTTCAAATGCTAGAAATACACGGTGAATTACCTAACTTTTTAAAGCGAAATATCTTCATTGTTTTTAACTCCTCGTTTAACGAAGGCCGGTTCATTTCATTCAGTGCATTTTATTCATTATTAGAATAGTCAGTCTACGGATCCAACAATAGTGGAAGATAAACGTGAGAAATAACTAATTGTCAGATTTTTCACGTGATAATGTTTGGTCATTAATCCTGTATAATTTGCATGATTTAAAACGTTTCATTTCATTTATTGTCCTCGAGTGTCGGCGGCTATAGAGAATGGAAATATCTGTTGATCAAACATTATGTAATTCGTTTGCATTAACGAACTTATACTCGGACGAAATTAGAAAATTCTACAAGTGGTTGCATGTTACAAAGATTTTAATTGAAATTAGCGATATCGAACATCAACAGGCACGAATGAGTTATTATCTATGCATCGGATAACAGCGGCGAAGGATTGCAGGTGGCCATTAAGTGGTATATATTCGCCATCAGTCTAACGCAATTAGACTTCATGAAAATGATATCAAATTTGTATCGCATCGGCTGCAAGCTGACTTCCCATCTTGCAATTCGGAAACGATGGATGCGTTCATTTATCGTTAATACGAAACACTGTGTTCATTAGAGATTACGATCAACCTTGTAATATAACGTTATTTATTATGAAATCTATTAGTGCAATATCTGGTTTTGTTAGTATCTAGTACCTTTGCATCTCTTTTTGGTTCTTTCACCAACGTTCACATGGTTCAGTACAGTGGCTACCAGCATGGAATCAACTAATAGTTTATTTTTCCAATATTGAAGACATATTTTTTACTATTACCCAATTTGTTCAACGTACACTACTTTATACATTAATTTACAAAGGCAAAGTTTCTGTTGAAAATGGCCCGCACCTGGATCGAAACGTTGAGTTTCATTTAAATTGCAAAATTGCTTTGGTTTAACAATTGATCGAACCTGTGCGCCGACAACATAACATGAAATTCTTTTAATTTTGTGATTTTTGAACAGTTAGATTGGCGATCGACCACATTGTACGCCGTTGCATGAGGCAGCCCACTGAAGAGTTAAATTTGAAAAGAGTTTAGTGTATCTGGTGTTGTGTGCGTCTTGGTAAAGAGCGTCGACAATTCCAAGTTGGCACGCCGCGCCGGGGTGGTTGTTAAAAATACACTCGACAGCCTAGCGTGCGCAGCACGGACGAGCTCGCGGCATGGAATCGTAATTAATAACCGCCTTTTGCGATCCACGTTCCTGATAGTGTGACAATTTCGTGCGGGGAGAATATTCATCTCTGCGAGGAAGATTTGGTTTCTCATTTATGGACGGAACACGGGCTGGCATTGTAGACAATACCTCGCACCGACTCCGCTGTGCCATCTGCATCCTGGCATGTGCTTTAGAGATGAGAAACTAAATTTTGAATGTGCATGCACTCGCCGCATACGGGATCCCAGGCAGCCCATTGGTTTTCTGTAATATAAAGCGTGCGGAGCGCGAAAACTCGAATCGGGGACACTTTGTTAAATTTTTACGACGCCTCACCTCGCTCTGCGCCTCTACGTGTCACGGCGTTCCACGAATCACGTTCCAATGGTAATCCCGAGTGCCGATCTCGTTTACATAATTCCGCGAGTGCCTTATTATTTGGACATTCACACATTCAATCGTACCCGATTAAAACAGAAGCGCTACTCGTCGGGAGTGAAACGCGATCGTGCTGGTCGCGGTTATCGCGTTTCGTGCTACGTATCAGTAACGCGCATCTACTATTCAGGATCTGACAGAAGTTTCGATAAAAGCGTCGGACACGTGCGGCGACCCTGGTTTTTTTTTTATCACAAGAAAAGAAACAATGATGTGTTTTCTCACGTCCGCGAATCGACTATCTCTTATAGCCACGAGGGTTGAAGTAGTGATGGGATCTTCGACTCAATATTTACGACAAAAACTACAGCTGTCTCAAAATATTGATTTTTTAAAAAAATACTTTTGTTCGACGGTGCGATCTTTAAACTGCATTTGCCGAAAATTTCAGTTGAAAACACGAGGTTAACGAAGTTACAACCTGCAATGGACACCTACTGCAGCGACGCTTATAGCGATGTTTAAAACTTTAAACACGATTTTCGCAAAATGACGTTTTATGAAATGGTAACCGACAGTCCTCGTAAACTGATGGATCGATTCGGCTAAAATTTTGCAGAGTGTCCAAATACAATTATCCAGCTTTCGTCGCAAATTTTTCAACGTCAATGTTCACTGCGAATGAATAATAGACGATTTCAAAGCCAATATTACATTTTCAGGACAGAAACCCCGTTTATAGAAACTTAGAAGTAAAAATTTAGAACTTTTATTATTTATTCTACAATTCCGATCAATTGCAATTTTTGACAAAATTTCTTTTCACATCCTGTAGCAAACTAATTGTTCTAACTTCCCAAAAAAGGTTAAATCATTAAAGTGCAACATTATTCGGAGACCCATTAAATGAAGGAGTGAAAGTCGTGCAAATCGCGTGACGCAACGTCATTGCGGCAGCACTAATTAGACGAAAAATAGGAGATTTGACCACGAAATTGGTCGTAAAGTAGGGGCCGAGGGTTTACAACATATCGTTCGTTTTCAATTCGAACGTTTTACGACGGA
This sequence comes from Lasioglossum morio, assembly GCA_916610235.2. Classification (NCBI taxonomy): domain Eukaryota; kingdom Metazoa; phylum Arthropoda; class Insecta; order Hymenoptera; family Halictidae; genus Lasioglossum; species Lasioglossum morio. The sequence continues at coordinate 14,493,891 of OU744334.1, forward strand.
CGAGGATAACGTTTCATAAACGATCGCGCAGAATGACGCGTAATCCGCGAGAAGGCTTTACGAGACTAGGCCCTCTGTCCCCGTGGAAGCACGCGCTGTTTTTTACATTATTTAGACATCAGTCCTGCCACGACGGAAGATCGACGGCGTGTTATATAAAATGGTCCAGCGCTGCGACGCGTCTGGTTAACGCGTCAATAAATCAAGCCCGCAAAAATGAGGGCGGGTCGGGAAGACGCGACAACGCGAATCAACGCGAACTCTGTTGGTCTGCTTCCTGTGTCTCCTTGTCGGAACGTTTTCCGTCGATTATTTACGACTCCCAATTTGGGTCGAATGCCGGCCACTCGCTGGCATTCGCGGTCATTCGTCATGCCACAGAATTATTCCTAATTTCACGTGACACAGTCGACCCAAAATCTCGTCCATCGCGCAGCGAGACGAGGTCGTGATTTCCAACGACGTTCTTATCAATCTGTCCACCGAAGCCATTTTTATTGTCCGCGAATGCGATGCCTCGTCTGTGCCTCGGTCTCGGAATTTAATTAAACGAATTATGAATGACGATGAAGCTGTTAGCCACGAATCCATAGACTTACTATCCATTTAATTTCTTCCTCTCCCTCTTTCTTTATCGCTAGTGAACATTAATTACAGTAAACTCTTAGATTATAGATACCAGATAATGTGTAAGAAACTTTTCTAAAGCTTACGATCTCTAACTTTTTTTTATCTGTGCCTATAATGTTTATAATATTCCTTCTGTGAAATCGTGTAAGTTATTTACACACACAAAAAAAGAATAAAAATACTCCAACTTATCTCCTGCATTTTTTGATACAGTGGAATGTTTCCTTATGTCGACCGTAGCTCGCTGCTAACAATATTTTTATGCTTTCGGCGCACTGGTTCGATCAATTATTATTTTTTAAACACTATTTGCAAATTACCAGAATAATGTTTTTCGACGTATCGATCTTACTTCAGATTTATAGAGCGGTACAGCCACGCAGTTGACCGCGAGGAATGAAAGTTCATGTCCATCGTTGGTAATAACCGTAAAAATTATCAAGCAGTTTCCGAGACGTAGAGTCGTACTCTCTATAAAAAGACCTTTTCGAGGTTGACTTTTCGTAAAGATGTCGTGTTCACCGTAGCAGAAAATCGAACGCGATCCCATCTTCGACTCCATATACCGGGCCGATAGCCGAGCGCGAACCAAAGATGAAGCAGAAACTTCTCCGTAGCTCCGATGACATAAAATAACGGAATAAAGTGACAGGGCTTATCCGAGAACACTGAATTTACGTCTGTCATCGCGATATCACCGACGTAATCGTCCGATACAATCAACCGGGGGATTTGGTCTGCGCGGATCCGAGGATTTCGCCTCTGTGCAGGGCTTGCGAACTGGCTTATACGCGTGGCCCGTGCCGAGAGTTGACGCAGGTGATTCCCAAGTTCCGGAAAGCTGCCCAAACATTGATACCCCGAATTCGACGTAATAAATTCACGCGTTTCTTGTGATTGACTTGCTGTTACGCCGGGGCTACGAGCAACCGCCGCAATCTCTGATCAGCGGATTAACGCCCCGAGAAGATTTGCCGGATGATGGGGGTGAAGCCAGAAGGGGGATTGGGAGGAGGGGGGGAGAGCAGACCGGCTGGGTTAGCTGCCTTTCCCGTCGGAAATTTCTGGACGGGGACAAAGATACACCGGATAAGCCGGATTAAGAATAGCCTTACGCGAATACGTCGAATTATCTCCCTCTCGCGAATAATTTCCCCCGGAACTGTTTCCCTGTTTCGAACGAGTATACCCGATCTGAATCTTTTTCGCGGTGCAACCTAACGAATTATTTAATCGAGGGGACTCGTTGTGCTTCGTGGTCTGCTCGAATCGCTTATTCCTTCGTTGTTACTTTCGAGACATCTAGAAAGGTATCAAAAGTGGACAAAACAATTAACTTGATACAACGTGTATGTGGACTATTTTTGGTTTTCTTTTTTCGTTACACGGTCTTCAAAAATATTGATTATATTATAATTTTGACATATAAATATTTCTCAGACGCAAAAATGTCTCTTTGAAAAAGATCCACATCGGGATCGAAACGTTAGAAACATGATTTAATATTTCCACATTTGTTGTTTTGTCTATAAATGATCGAACCTGGCGCCGATATCTAGTACAGTTAGACATATAAAAATATGGGATGAAATGGGATTTTTCAGTAGTCAAAAATACTAGATGAAAGATCGATCTATGTAGCTAAGAAAATTGCTACATGCGCATTTATATATGTTTTAAAATAATGCAAATTACGCCACCGAATAATTACGCCTTTGACTGCAATTTCCTAGCAGTTCTGACTGCAAGTCGAATTTTAAACGTGACAAGTCTTCACCATTTGGTCGTATTTTTCGAATGATTGGAGGTTATCAGCAATCACTGCTGACGCAGGGACATGTCCCTCTTCGGTGCGAGGGGACCTTGCTTCTCCGATGAACCCTCCACTATTAAACTTACGTCTACGCCTTTCGCGTGTAATCCGAATGATCGGGAACTGGTTGTTGTTCGGTGCGGTCGAAGATGGAGCAGTTCATGTAACTACCATAAAGTTAGATCCCTTGTCTAACTTGTTCAATCGTTTAGGGCCATTTCAATCGATGATCTTCGAACAACGTCAGGTTCCTGCTAACTAGCTTTTAGTTATAAAAATAAGGAGACCTAAATATTTTCCCGAATTGAATTTAAATGGCACATAATGGCAAAGCTAGTCACAAGTTCACGTGTATAATAAAAACTGTTAGATCTCGAATCTGACATAAAAGTCATTTCAGTTCGAAAATGGTATATTTATAACACACGTTTAATTTTGAAGGCATACCTTTTTACGAAACGTAAATACTTGATCAAGATGTGATATGTCTGTTTTAAATCTTTAATTGAAACGAAATTATATATTTCTCCAGTAGGCTAATTTATTTTGCGCTGTACGAATTCTAAAAATGTAATTGCCAGCGATATGTAATTAATATTTCGTAACTCGTAACTGCATTCTCATCAGGAACCATTAACAATTCTTATACTAGAGAGTAATCCAATTAAATCATAATGGCGGCGCTGTATCGATTAACAGTAATGACAAGCTCGCGCAAAGTTCCTTTATGTGCTTATTCTCCATTTTTACACTATGATCCGTTGTACAATTAGGGAGAAAAAGATAGGACACTCTATGCTTCTTTATGCTTCGATATAATAGTTGAAGAGAACATACATTTAGTACGTCAGCTATATTCTACATATCGTAAACGTAAAAATTGCTGTCCTGACGTGGGACAAAATGATAGGACATGTCTTTAAAAAATTATTATTTCTACATTTAACCTTGTAAATTATAATTTCTGGAGAATCCTTTTTGCACATCATTTCACAAACCCGTACTTCCAATTGATTATAAAAAACCAGATCGTTTGGTACAATTATAAAAAATTTATTCTATTTTAAAGAGCTACAGTTCTACTGAACTACTGTTCCGAAGTCCAGCGATAAAATAGAGGGAACCGTGAATTGGAATTTGGTCTAAGAAGGTTGTCAGTTCATAGGAAGAAAATATCGTTTTCATGAGAGTTGAAAAATTTAATTTCGACCAGGAATTACAGGTTCACGGGCCGTTTCCCGGCGGTATGTTGGCCCGTAAGAATTAATGCACCGTTTGCAGGATTCGCGGACAATTTCAATAATCCTGTGGAGCAAATGGGACACGCGGCGGCCAGCTAGCTCTGGCGGTTACCATTCATCGTTGGCGAGTCGAAAAGGAGCGCGCATGTTCCGCAAGGGTGCCCGGGCCACATCTCCCGAATAGATCGGCTGAAATTTCCGCGCGGTTTTTGCGATCGTGTACGCCTTTCTCGCGTAACTCTGGGACTCGAGTGATCGGATAAAGGAGAGGCAGCGAGATTCGAGAGTAATGGTCAGCGATTGCGGGTGGTTGAAGGGTGGAGGATGGGCGTGTGGGTGGAGTAGCGGCTGTGAATTTTCGCCGGATCTCGCGGACACGAGTTTCGGTGTCGGTCGGACCTCGTCAAAGCGTTCTCGCGCGACATTACCGGAAATTGCGGACACTGCCTTTCCCGAGTCCGGGCGTAGTTCAGGTGTGGCACGAAATGCATGGGTTTTGCGGCGAATTCGACACCTTGTATGCATACGCGCAGTTGTTCACGCCCGTGGAGCCTTGCGCAACCGCCGACAACTTACACCGTCGACGCGAAAGTAGCTTGAACTTGTGTATACACGCTCGTCCCTGTCCTCCTGACTACATTAATTAAATACATTCTGTCTCCATCCCACTCCCGCCCTTCTAACCAACCAAATATCCTCCACTTTTGATTGTCCATGAAGTTCTCATTGTGGCAGACCAAGCTGTCTCCGACACTGGGCACCCCGTGACTGCCCTACGGACCGAGGTTTTGATGAAACCTCGACCATCCCCAGTTCCCTTCTCCTCCTCCTCCTGCTGCTCCCTTTCAGAACTCATCAACAGGATCATACTTTGATCTTATGAAAGTCGCGACTCGACTGTACACTCATTCTTTGCTCTGTCCACCGACTGAACGAGCTGCGTCGCGATTTTTCTTCGGATCACTGTGGGGGCTAATGTTTTTCCATTAAGTCATTTCCTCCGCGGAAGGTAAAAGATTTTTATGAGTTTACGGCTTACGGAATATCTCGAGAAAGAATGGGCTATACGGTTTTATACAATATCATCGTTTTTTCTTTTCGTTTAGTATACACAATCTGGTAACTCCAACTTTGTCAGAAATTGAAATTCGTTTGATTATATTCTCGTTGTCTTATTTTGCAATTTTATATTCTTGAAATAATTTCTATGCATATTCCAAATCTTTATTTTAAGGTTGTATTAGATCGGTCTTGTAAATGTGATTTAGCGAAGTATTCGAACAGTTACATCAATATGAATAAACTGGCACGTACGTGTGTATTTAATTTTAGTTTTATCAGTGCACTTGCAATTACTTTTATTTCTGTCTCGTGTAATGTTAGTTAACGAATTCAGAAAGATTTCAAAAGCAAAGTGAACGTGATCATTCATTCTCAGCACTGTCATCTAGTTAGTTTGCCAAAAGGGCGTATGAGTTTAACACATGGAATACTTTTGACTGTCAGGGAGAAGTTAGAACGACAATAGACTGTCAAGTTCATTGTATTAACTTTTTGGTCTAGAAGTTAGGATAGAAAGCTGTAGTTGTGTTGCCAGTTATGCTGGTAGTTGAGCGCAAAGGGTTGAATATTTCTGCTGTCACGATGCATACATCAACCTTTGAATTATAATTCATTGAATTCGGTATCTACGTTGTTCATTTCCTTCCATTGTACGTTACTATTACAGAGTGTCAAGAAGTCATACCATTCGATTTAATGTAAATTGACAGAGAAAACTTGATAATCAAGGTGAACAGCAGCAAAATTGATTTCTTTGTTCAATCGTGTTCGTCTGGTCATGAGAGTCAGCTTTGTGAAAGGAACCAAGGGTCGCAAAATAACCGTTCTCTCAAAAAATTGTGTTAAATATCCTATAATTTTTGAAACTTCTTTGATCATTTACTTTTTCACTTTACGGTTAAGGAAATAGCAGTATCATGCTTCTGATAATTTCATACCAAACGACTATCAGATTCATGTGATTCCGCGCGACCGTTAATAACAAATTTTTTTTATAAATCCATTAATTTCGTCTCTAAACTATTTATTTCCAGCAATTTTCACTTCAAGATTGTCAATCGTATCATCTGGAATACAATATATCTGTTATTCGGTTGGACCCTGCGTACGAACAGACCATTCTGCGACGGATTCGCGTAAACAGTGTTTTACCGTGCGTCCGTTGCGCAAATCTATTAATATTGGAAACGGATGATACACTCCCATAATGACAGAGACAATGTGGAAATACCGAAAAAGCAGAACGCAACAGGAAATCTGGATTTCCATTAATAATCCCTTTACAGGGTTCGGGTAATCGCGCTTCTGAAATGATGGTGGCTACTTGCAATGCTAATTCCTTGTCCGTCTGCTTCCTAATCGGATCTCCCTGCGGAGGTTCCGTGCGAGGGAAAAGTTTGAACCGCAGTGCGGTTCCGTGAGCGAGCGACCGTCTGCGAACGAGACAGGCAACCATCCACGCCGGCTGCATTCTTGCTGAAATTGCTACCGAGTCTTTTTCCCGCTGTCTGGCTTCCGTGGGACACGACGGAATTGCATTTGTGATACGAGACACCGACACCTTTTCACGGTCGTTGGAAGACCTTCGTCCCCGAGGGGACGCGTGCGCCAACCCCCCGCCTCGGGCTCGATGCATTATTAAATATATCCGGACGCGACCCAGTCGATCTTGCAAAATATCGGCCATGTTGCTGTACCCCGTTAATTGCTAGATGGCTTACGAATATTTTACTTCAACCCTTGAGTTGCGATTCCTTTTGCAACCGTCACTCGCCCGAGCTAGTTCACTTTTTAGTCCTGGTGCGTCATCAGCTCAAAAGCAACGTTACATTTATTTTCCATCGTAATTCTTGCTACATACAGCCAGTTAATAAAGTAGATAAAAGAAAAATGGTCTTATTTTTATCTTTTACGAATAATGTTTTATCAAATCCTGAGATTATAAAAATACTAGAATGATACAAATTTATTCAGAGTCAAATATTTATTTTTACGTATTTTAATCTCATTGTGAAAAACGTACACCCGCATTTATAGATACATTTACCCTAACAGCTGACAATGTCTAAAAGAGCGAGAGAGAGACTTCAATTGAACCGAAGTGGCAGGAGCAAATCTGAACAATCGGGTGAAAAATTCTTAGATCTGTATTCTACAATAAATAAACAATTGCGTGAAGCGACGTAAAAAGCACCTGTCCGAAATAGTCTCACCAGGGAAAGTCAATAGATAAACGTGTCACCTTGTCATTAATCCGTGTCGGACAGGCTCTACCGCAAACAGATAGGGTTGCGCGCGTATAAGAGCATCGATCTGTAATTGTAATGAATAATAGAGACGATCGCGGATGCCGGTGTTTCGATTAGGCAACCTGGTGGCATCTTCTAAGCCACCGGAAGTTCGAAGCGTTTTCCGTCGTGTAATGTTAGCGATATCGCACGTCCATTGACGCGTGTAGAGGATGAGCCGCGGGCACATAGACTCTGTCAATTTTTCACGCGACCAGTGTTCTAACTAAATAAACTCGGCGAAACGGTCGACGTGTGTATATAAGCAAGATTAAAAGGTCGGCTGTCGACACGTTCAATATCGGCGAGGAATCGACGGTGATGCTCGGTTCGGCAAATCGTTCCGATGATAAAGCGTTGTCGATTCGACAGCCTGAAATTCCGTGATCGATCGCGGCTTATTTTTCCGGGGCGGTTGTCGAGCGTCGGCATCGAGAAATAGATATCGATTCGTATCCCGTGGCCCTTTTCTTTCGCGATAGTTTTCCAGGGTGTATCGAATAGGCGCAGCACCGCGCCGTTCACTGTCGCCGCAACAGGAGAAATCGTATCGAATCGAGGGGAAAAGGTTATCCCCTGACTGCCAGTACCGGATCAGTCACGTAACAGTGTGACACGCACTGTTTGTCCAACAACAGATGGCACAGATTTTGATAGTGGACTGCAGGGGGATCTGCGAGAACACAGTTAAAATTTGTAAGTCTCTTATATGCAGTATACTAGTAAATAATACAGTTGAAATACCTTTTCTCACCTTTTTCTCGTTTCAATAGAGATATTTCAAGAACGGTTCAAAACATTCTGTAGTTTTTAAGAACACTGCCATTTGCGCGTCTGAATAAGTGTGAAGCACAAAACACATAATCCAAAATCGTGAGAACGAACGGGACGCAGTTACTCCGACCGCGGTCAAAATAGTACTGCCCTTGTCACCTTGGTTGTTGTGAATGGTTAAGGATGGGATTTAAGTGGGGGAAATGTTGCGGGCAATTCACATAGGATACTCTAATATACGAATATCGCTATTACTTTATTACACTAAAATTCATTAACAAAATTATTTCTACCCACTTAGCGTAATAAATATATTTTTTCTAATCATTTTTTAATTAATTTCGTGAAATTTTCTTGTCGAAACATAATATCTCTATCTCAATCCGAGACCACCTTGACGATTGGGAATTCAATTATGTTAATAATCAACCAGGATTTGTTATTGTGAACAAAGTCGAAAGGTAGTAGTACATACGGCGTGGGAGAATAGCGTCGTCGAAGTGCCTAGAGTGGAAGACAATTTTTAATCTGGCGACTCTGGTGCCGTTTCACATCACGGCCAAGACAACGCTCGATAATGATTCCCGTTCGTGATTTACCGTAACCATGATTCGACTTTTGCCGTTTCACGGCCCTAAATCGACTAGTTCCGGCGTCCGACTGCTCTTCATGCGCAAATCGCCGACGGTGAACAAGAAGCATAATCGAACAAGTGTTCCCCATCGGCTCGCCGCGGCACGGTAAAGCGCGCACCCAGTATTGTAACGCTTTACCGCGGCACCACTACGAGCTCGTTATCGCATCATCGTCGTCATAACGAGCTCGTATCGTCATTACGTTCGCTGAATCGAGTGCCACGATTCGCTTCACCGTTCGATCTCTCCGTAATCCTGGATGAGCGTTTAGAAGGGCAATAACCAAGAATAATTATATATCCGCGCCGACTTCTGAGCCCTGTTGTGTAACCGATGAAAAATTTATCTTACGGCCGTGCCTCTGTTCGCTTGCCCGGTGTATAGGTGATTACCGTGAGTGGTAATTAATGGAGCAATCGTGCGTGTTACCGTTTAATGTTCAGGAATACCGGGATATGTGTGCAGTTTGTTGTAGAATTCGTGCGCAAGATGAACAGCTCTAGTCTTCTCACTTTTAACCCTTATAAAATAACGAAAAAATCATTCCATAGAACGAAATTATTCTAGATCGGAAGAAATGTTTATTTTTCTAGTTAAAATAGCTGCGACAGTAAAATCGTGCGCCGTTAAATTTTCTTTGTAATCTAATTTCATAATAATCAATGTACACGAAGCACGAACTTCTGTAAAAATATTTTCACTGGCTGAATCCTAAACTTCGCTGCGAGCGTAAAATATCGATTTTAATTGTCAGCCGGGAAGAATTCTGTAGAAAGAACTCGAATCGCCATCAGCCTAAAATAAACCGTAGTGGGAGGGATTAATCGATCCGTTACTTCCGTCATGTTCATGAGGGAACGCATCCTCTGTAACGGCGGCCTTATCCCCACTTATCAGACGTTAACCTTGACCCAGCCGGTGCGCAACATCAACAAGAAACGTCAGCCAGTGAACGAACTCGATCAACGCGAGGAACACCTTCATCGTCGGTATTCATGATTTCTAGGAGGAGTCGGGGGTAGGTTGAATCCGAAGTGGGATTCCGAGGGAAGATGCAGGTAAACAAACAATGGTCCTCGCGCGGTGAACGAGATGGCGAGGGTGCGAGGGTGCGATGGTGCGAGCAGGGTGGAGGGAGGAGAGGTCGGGTGGTGGAACGGGTGGTTGGGCGCACGAGTGCGATCGGGAGCATGAGCGGGAGCATGAGCGCGGGAGCATGAGCGCGGGAGCATGAGCGCGGGCGCGACAAAGGTAACGAAAGCCGTGCGAAAAAAGGGACAGAGACACAGCGTCGTAGGTGGCAGGAGAGAAAAGCTCTGGTGCGCTGGCGCGGGCGCGGTTTGCGGGTCAGAGTGCGCCGGGTATATAACCGGGCGGATGCCGTCGTCCTTTAGTCTTGCGCTTATCGTCGCCGCGCCGATCCGCTCGAGCTTGATCGCCGCGCGGACGCACGCTCGCGGTCATTTACTCCGTCGCGTCGACAGGTGCGTTCAGTGATCATGCCGCGTATGTGTGTTTCTTCCAGTTGAGGCCGGGTACGCAACCATGAACTCTTGCACCGACGTCCGCGTGAAACGCGCATGATCGCGGTGATCCCGGTGATACCGGTGTCGCGATCTAAGATCGCGTGACACGTACCAGTGACCTCAAGAAACTTTTCGGGGGATCGCCGAGCAGCATCGATAAATCGGCACGTAAGCTCGTGAAGTCCGATTCGCGTCGGCGGCGCGGCAATGCGTCAGCCGGCTGTGTAACTGGCTCCGGGTACCGTGTAAAACGGTTCGTCGCGGGGGAAATAAAGTGTCGTAGAGGGTGTACTAACGAGACGGTGGGCAGACGCGCGCGGCGTGCCGCTCGTCGACTGGTTCGTTCACGCGTCAACGGTTCAACGTTCCCCCTGCAGAAGAGCGGGAAGTGGTGTGTCGCCGAGTCGCGTTCTCTCCGTTTACGGAGGGACCGAGCATCGAGATATCGTGAAGCGGAAGAGGCTCGATACGCCGGGTCAGAGATTCGATTTCGCGGCGCGGGGTGTCTGCGAAGAAAACGGTCGAGCCGCTGGAGTAGATCCGGGTGAATCGCGGCGATAGCTGGCACGAGGGTGGTAGGAAGGAAAGAAAGTAAGGAAGAAAGAAAGAAAGAAGGAAAGAAAGAAAGGAGAAGAGGAAGAGACGGAAAAGAAGAGGAGGCCACCGTACACCTTAGGGAACTCGAAGCTGCGCCTCCGGCTAGATACGACCGCTTGTTTAGATCTATATGCATAGTAAAGTCGCGGGAATAGAGGAGCCGGGCTACACGGACGCGTATCTGGGTCGTGCACCCGTCCTCTAGCCGTTACCGCCGTCGCTGCTCGTTTTCCATAATTTCGCGGGGTTCGCTGGCCGCGGTGGAAAACGGGCTGCAGTCGGACCACCGCCGACCGTGGAACCGGAAGCTGCCGGCCCGGAATTAAAACGGAAGCAAATAGCGGGCACTCCGGGAGAGTCGTCCGCCTGCGGCGAGGACCGAGAGACCGGCGTCGATAGTCTCCCCGCGGCGTTATCCGACACCGGACCACGGAAAAACGAAGGCCCTTCCGGTGCCGCGTTAAACGGAACATGCAATTACACCGTGGCTCGTACATTTTGCTTGTTCGGATGAGAACATCGTGGACCACGGGTTAACAGCGAAACGGGACGCGGTACACTCGTGCGCTTCGCGCGCGCGGACCTCCCGGTTTCGAACGCTCGACGGTTCGTTTTCGCGAGCAGTGTCGTTCTTTGTTCGTTTGTGTCGACGATTCGAACGGAGAGTCGAGAAGCTCGGTGCGCGCGCGAGCTCGGTTTTTCGGTTTCTTTGTTAACGCGGTTTTCCCGGGGAAAACGAGTCGGCCGTGTGCTCGCGTCCTGCCCGCCGCTATCAAACAGGTCGCTAAATTGTTTGCGTAGGTCGGTGACGCGTCGAGTCTGCTTCGGCTACCCGATATCGACGACCGTAACGAGCTGTTACATCGTTACACGCGGCAGAGAGATAGAGAGAGAGAGAGAGAGAGAGAGAGAGAGAGAGAGAGGGAGAGAGAGAGAGGGTATTCTCCTAGGAAAAAAGGGAACACAGAGGCTGGTGCCTCCCGCGGGGACAATCCCGGCAAAACAAGCACCACGCGAGAACTATTATCCGCGGAAGAGCAATCGGTTCGCCGCGAGACCTGGTTTCTCTTCGGAACGGACACACCGAGCAGAGACCCGGGCTTGGTAAATAATGAACCACCGCAGTCATTTGTCAAGCTCACCGCGAGACCAACGAGTGCTCAAAGTAGTAACCTGGTTCGCGTAAATGGAAGCGTGCAACGACTATCATCGATTCGCTATCAACGCCGACATATCAGCGGCCCCGGTCCCCGGCTGTCTTCCGCTTGTGAAGCACGACGGCGTTGCTGCACGAGTGCCGTTAAACTGTTTCGCGATCGTGCAAGTTCTTCGAGAACGTCCCTCGAGTACAGGCCGTTAGAGGATCTCGAGAACCGATGCGATGGGAACGAATAGGTGCTACCGAGCGGAATAAACAGGATCGTTCCAGCGTTTCGACTGTGTTTCGACTGTTTCGACGGAGAAGCAACGGTCGATGTCGTCGGCGTCGCGGTCATTGAGATGCGATCAGCGATCGAACCGTGGTACGGTCAGCCACAGCGAGCCGGTTGTTCAGGCGGGATTTATCGGCGCAGCAGATAGCGGCGCATGAAAGCGTACTTGGCTCCATGAGAGTGATTATACCCGGCAGAACGTTTACCCCTTTTGTGCGGCGGTACAGTGTTGTAGTACGCGGTAGTTAGTGAGTCATGAGACGACGCAATAACGGCTGTTGCTGCCAGACGAGCAAGAGGCTCGGTCGCAGCGGATGCAACGCCGCGGAGGGAAACGAACCGCCTGGATGGTGTATTTACGCGACCGTGGCTCTGGTCGCCGTTGGCTGCTACTTGAACGCGTTGGGCGGTGATTTCGTGCACGACGATATACCGGCAGTGGTCAGGAACAAAGATGTCCTTGCACAGACACCCTGGACCAGCGTGCTCAAGAACGATTTCTGGGGCACACCTATGCACGACATCAACAGCCACAAGAGCTACAGGCCGCTGACCACGTTGACGTTTCGGTGAGCGATACCGACATTTCCCACCTCTTTCTACTTTCTCGCTGTTTCCCGTTATTTCGTACGTCGCGTCGTGGACCAACGCGATTCCCGGCTTTGATACGGTTTCCTGAAAAAGTCTATTGTGGCTTGGACATAAATTTTTGCCGGGAACTCTTTTAAGGAAAAAGTTTCGCTTTTAGCGGCGGATTTATGGCTTCCTAACGGCACCGCGGAATAGCCGATTAATTTTGCGCCCATTAAAAGTTTTCTGTTTCGCCTGTTAGTTGCGCGAAATTGGTAATGTTTTTTGAACTCGTAATTTCCCAGCGAGGCGCGCGTTGAATGCCTTCCCGACGACTTATGGTTGCCGCGTGACGCGCGAAATGCTTCTTGCCAGATGGAATCGTTTCACTATTTACAAGCGATTCTCGTGCATTTGAATAACCGTCAGATAAGGTTTGTTCAAGAATTCTCGTGATACTACTGTCAACGCTAGAGCGACGTTAGAAGTCATTGTAAAAGTGAAAAGAAATAGAATTTTCAAACAAATTCAGATGTAAATTACTTACGTTGCAATGTAATTTCTTGAGGTGTTGAAAGAAGAATGAAAATTGAATTTTCCAAAGTGTTGCATAATATTGAGAACGTCGCGGTGTTTCTCGGTGCCAAAGGGTGACAGGTTGTCGTTGCAGGGTTAATTGATCATCCAGTTTGAATTGAACATCTGCTGGTAACGTGCTAAACTATAGTGATTCGTTCGAAATAATAATTATTAAAACAAATGGTTCTCGGAAGTGAAAGTAATGAAATGAAAATGGCAACAATCTTGAGACAAATTCTCCATTCTCTTAACCATGAATCGGGTGCGTTCCACGCATTTTCTATTTTTCCCCATAAATCTCACATTGAAGGTCCGGAGAGGGTTTCTGCAACAGAAAAATCACAGCTGAAGGGGTTAATTTGATACAATAGTGGTCATTTAACCAGTTTGTTCGACGACTCCCCTACAGTAAGTGGGTTTGAATGGAGTTTTATTTATTCGAGTGGTACTTTTTGCGTGAACATCGCGGCGAGGTGAAGTCAGAGAGGCCGTAAAGGGAGGAAAATATGATGTCAATGAAAGTCTTCGCGGGTATCAGCGTGGCAATCAGCGGCGGTATTATTAAAACGAATTCGCTGTACAGCCACAATTAGTAGACACGGTGGAGCCCGCAATTAAAGCTGCGAATTCAAAATAAACTGGAATAAGCGTGGCCGTTCCATTCCGTCGGGTTATCGCGAATGGAATAATTACACGTCGCGTTTTTGTTGCACCCCGGTCGGTCTCGCGAGCCTCGGTTAAAAGCGTGATTGCGTGAAGGTGAATTCGTACGACACCTCGGGAAGAAATTTCGCGATCGCGATCGCGATCACTGTGCAAGCAAACTGTTATCTCGTGCATTTCAAATGAACCACACGTAACGCATCGTTACAGGCAACACTACGGCGCTGATCTCCTATCCAATTACGCGTAACAATAGTCCCGAACATATCTAACTTTGCCGCTTAATCCTGCGCGTGCACTTACATTGATATGTATAACCAGACTCGCCTCACACGCGATATCATATTCGGAGGTCTTTTATTTCGATAAGAATCTTGATAAAGCGGTTCACATAATTAGTTCCGCTACTTTCCGGATACTCGCAAATACACTCGGAGAGAGCAAACACTAAATAAGGATAATTATCAGAACTAGGGAAATTGTCTATCGTCCATTCGTGCGAAAAGTAATGTAAATGTAACTACGATTATGTATAACACGTGATATTTCGAAAAATTTCATTTCTGTACTAGAGGTGCATCTTCCTCGTTTCTCTATTTTTTTCCAAGCGAAATGATATCCAATCCCAACATCGTAATTCATTATAATTATAGTGAAGTTATAATAAATTTTTGCTTTTATTTCGTCATAGAGTTCTAATAAATGTACGATGGTATATGAAGAGTTCTTTAATTGGATTTATACATTCACTGCTATAAAGTTGTTAACAAAATATATACAATCAGTCTCATAATTAACACTCTGTTTCCAAAATTTTCATTACAGGTAGTCTAGTAAGCATAAAATTTGACATAAAAACTGAGGCCGTTTGGTAAATTTTACAAAAGTGTTATTCTGATTTCAAGTGTGTGTCATCAATTGTCAGACAGACTCTATATAATTAAAAACATTTTCGAAATGTCAAATCAATCAATTCCTATTCTAATCAGAGACAGTATCTATTGCAGATATCTAATTATTCATCTCATCGCAGTGGCTAATTTAATGCTACACTTTATCGATTCAATCCGTCTGACCATAGCTCATTTCTATTTCACTTACCTGACCATAAACAATTCTCATGCGATTCGTCTAACTATAGATCCCTCCCATTCGGTATGTACGACCAAAGAAAATCTTCATTCCACTTGTCTAACCACGTACGTCCCCATTCTACTGATTTCACCCACGACCTGATCGTAGATCATTTCTATTCCATACGTCGCGTCGGCCATAAGTAATTCATATTCTACGTATCTTATCATAAATCATCTTGATTTTACTTGTTTGACCATAGACAATCCCGATTCTATTTGTTCAACCATGTATAACTCCTATATTACTTGTCCGACCAAAGATTATCTCCAATTTTCTGGCCATATACCCCCCTATTCTACTTATTTGACGAAAAACCTGATCGTAAACCATTTCTATTCCATTTGTCAACTAAAGTTTACCCCCGTTCCATTCGCCTGACCACAGGTCATTCGTATTATACTAGTCCGATCGTAAATCGCCCCTGTTACATTTGTATGGCTCTGGGCCACCCCTTTTCCAACAGTATGACCATACCCCACCCCTTTTTCATTTGATGATTACTACTTTCTATTATACACTATCTATATTATTACTGATACTATCACTTTCATACATTTCGTTCGATAACTGCGTGTGTTGCATTCGATGGAAAGTTAAAAGTTTCAAACCATCTCGCATGACCACAAAAGACCAACAGGTTGTAATCAGAGGAGAGCAAAATTTAGCAAAATACATATTTCCAGTGCTATTGGGTTGGAAAGAAAGTTCGTAGTGTTTTCAAATTAAGAATCGAAGATAACATTAAGGTTCATTCATATGTTTATATAGAACAGATTGGAAAATATGTTATTGAATAAATGTATGAATAGATATCTGACTTTTAGCTTTCAATTTTAATTTACAACCGCTACGAACTTTTGTTCCAATCGAATATTTAATATTTTAAATTTCATTTGACTTAAAAAAGTATTATTTCAAATAGAATATATCATTTCAAAAGTAAAATATTTGATGTTGACAATCTGAAAGAGAAAATAAAATATTTCATCATAATAATCTGGAATCAAATGAACCACTTTAATCTTACTTAAAGCATTGGGTAATCCTTTTAGAAAGAATTTATACTCATAAATATATTGAATATGAACAAATTCAGCAAAATATTTCAAATAAAATTAGTAAAATATTTCGAGATGAAAACCCAATATTTTTAATATTTTTCCAATAAAGTAGTATTCTAAATACTTATTACTTTAAAATAGATAGGAGATTATTTACTATTTACTGTTTAAAATGCTATTCTACCCAGCTCAAGTTGTACTGCGGTACGATCCACGCGAGTTGAGATTTTCAGGAGGGTAGAGAATCTTGAGTATAAAATTTTAATGATGTGTCTTCATTAATTTCTGAAATATTAATGAAAAGTGCCTTTGTTATTTTCTCGTGTAATCCTCAACCAATTGCAACTGTTTGAAAATCGTTTCTGCACGCGCCGTTTGGTAAAACAATTATTCTAATTGCTAAAAAAAAAGTCAAATCGTTTGGAATGATTTTGAAAAAGTTATACTGTTTCAAAGGGCGTACTTATGAGACTGACTGTATATCGGTTTCGGCATTGTAACGATTTCGGTATCCATACGTTTCAGTACTGTAATGATTTCGGTATTGCATCGGCTTCGGTACAGTCCTATTAGTGTAATACCATTATCGAAATCATTCCTGTTTCAAGCGCCTAGTCCGAATCGCATCCGTATAGTGAGAATTTATACTGATTGGGAGTATACAGTGTGTCTCACTCAAGTGTGAACCCTAGAATATTTTCTTAAATTTTGACAAGTTAAGAAATTTTTTGTATAGAATTTGTATGCTGTCGAGTGGTCAGTATCTCGAAGGGGTTGGTTTTAAGTTAAATGTTGCACTTTCTCGTAGTTTTCAAGGTAAGAAGTTTTTCCAAAATAAATATGAATCGCGTAAGCTCATAAAAGAGTTCATTCAAATACGAATGTACGGATTGATCATGACATTTTCAATGACCTACTTTTATTTACTGTATCTTTGTGCTACGAGAGACACTTTCTACAGCTTTACAGGTGCTTTCACCACTTGAAACTATTCAAATTACACAGAAAAAATCTAGAACTTTGTAAAAATTAAAGAAAATATTCTGGGGGTTACACCGGTGAAGTACCCTGTATCCAAAGCACTTCTAAACGACAGCTACTTCGCCGGATAATTTAATAGTTCGAATTTCGAGGCTCCTCGCGGGTCGCCCGTCGCAAGCTGAAAAGTTAAATGAACTCCGAAAAAGTCAATTGAACACCGAGCCAGTCCTCGCTTCGTCAAGCGACGCCTGAAACAGACGGACGAGATTTGGGAATAGTGGACGTCGTAGCGGGGGTGAATGGGCTCAGCGCAACGAAGTCACTCAGAAAGATACGATTCGGTATAATCAGGTCAAACAGTATTATCTACATCGACCACACAATCTGTAGGCATCCCAGTTCCTCTCTCCCGGAACAAAGCAGACCCACAGAATTGCTTGGTTCGTGGTGGCCCCGACCACCATCGTCGTGGCGCACCGTACCAAATCCGCGCCGGACAATTTCTCGACCGGTATCGATTCGCCAGGCCGGAACGTAGAATGGAAAACAGCGGATACGAGTTCGGTGTAGTCCGGTGTAGTCCGGATAACGCCGTATGGTGTGCCTTGGTCCATCCGGGTCACGAGGACAAGAACCTGACCACCATCCTAGTGAACGATGGCGAAGCTGCGTGGCGTGGCGTGGCGTCATGACGCGTCCCCTTGTTACAGGACGGGGTATCGATACGTAACACGGGAGCAGGCCTTCCGACCAGCGCCGATTTGATGCATGGATACCAGTTTGCCACAGTACGGGCCGCGCAATACTGCATATTGGCTGGTATTGGACGATCCATCATACCGCAAGACACCGGCACATCGCTCATTCGTCTTAACGCTCCAGATGCTGTTGCCAAGTTCGACGCGGCGCGCGGCGCGGCGCGGCGCGGCGCGGCGCGGCGCGGCGAAACGGGACCGGCTCCTACGCTCTCTACCGGAAGGAACCTCGGCGAACCGAGAGGCGAGGAGGGCACTAACATTGCGCTTCCGCGTTTCGCGCGTTGCCGGAAGTGGAGCGCATCCATAATTCCCGAGACTCCAAGACGAGAGCCGGGGCCACCGGCGGCGCCCGGCGGCGCCCGGCAGTCACGTTCGTTCGTCTCGAGATTACGGGATATTAACGATCGGGACGAGCGTCGTTTCGACGGAGTTTGCATAAGCGTCTTCTAATCATCTCGCACAATCATTTTTCTCGACTCTTCTTCCCGCACCCTGCCCACCCCCACCCCCACCCCCACCCCTCCTCCTCTGCTCCGTGGCTCGTTTCACCTGGGATTAAAGGGGGCCTCGTTACCGCCGACCTGTCGGCGCGTTTGATCCGCGCGGAGATACTCCGAAAAATTGGTACGGGTTTTCAAGTTTGCTTGCGTTGCTTCGAGTCCAAGTGGGATGCCGCTTTAGCAGAGTGCTTTTCAAGGTGTTCTCAGTTTTGTCGAAGTTTCAGCCTCTGAGCGAACACGTTCGAGGATGTTTCGCGTGCTGAAGTCAGCCTGTCGACGTTGATTCGAACCGTTAATTCGCTGCGAATCTCGTCGGAATTTCGTACATGGTTCGTTCCGTGTCGAATCGATCATTTTTTCACGATTTTGTTCTAAAGTAAACAGTGATCCGTGTGAAATTAGAGGGGGAGGTTAAAGTCATCGTTTTAGCAGTTTAGATTTGTTTAGAAATTATAGGCCTTCAAAGTTTGCCTCACTACCGAATTTTGGTGCCTCACCCTGTATTTCTAATTGTTGCTTCTATGCCCAGCAACGATTGCTGGTTTTCTTCTTACCGACAGCGTCGTAGGTCACGGTTTCCGAACAATCCAACCCTTCTGGCGCACGAGGACCGGGGACAGAGGGTTGCACGCGTCTCGTTCGATGTCTTTCTCTTGTTGCCCGCATAGACTCCCCGCGCTTTGATCTCTTTATTGTCGCGAAACTTTGACGGCGCGGCGTTTAGAATATTTTGCTCACGAAATTCGAGCACCGGGAATGAAAACGTGGCCGACAATCCCGAAAGTTCGGAATGCATGTAGCGCCGGTTGAACCCGTGCCTTTTACGCTCGCGACCTTTCTCTCTCTCTCTCTCTCTCTCTTTCTCTGTCTCTCTCCTTCCCCTGCCGTAACACCCCCGTCATCCCTGCGCAGCCAAGTTTCCCAGGGATTTCGAAACGTTCCACGCGAAAGCGGCCATCAACTTTCCTACGTATATATTCGGCGCGCACGTGCTCGCGCGATTCCACTTTCCGCTCGAACACGACGGCCCTTCCGCGCCCGAGATATCCCTGCCGAAACAATAATATCCTGGAACTGCAGTTCGATACGGCGCGCGGTTTAATAAAATCCTCCTACAGTTCGCCACCCGACCGGCTATTCCAGCCGCGCCTGGAAAGAGCACCGCGCCAAAGAACACGGATACGCCGATGATCGCACGTAACGAAGTTATTGACAGCTCAACTTTGTCGAGGACAGCCACCAGTACATCCTCCGAAAAATGTCGTGACAGATTGCGGCATTTCAGGAGAAGACGTTCGCGAGAATCACGTACAGTCTTTGGTTTATGACGCGGACGACACGACGCTTCTGGTTTCCTGGATCGGTTTTTACCAGACGTGATCCGTTGCGTATTCCGTTGCGACGGAACTGCGAATTTTCGTGCATACACTCAGGTGAGAGAAAAATATGGCACCCTATTAATTTATTAACCTTTTTATATCTCGTTTGATCTTGATATTTTGATGTTCTACAAACTTTTCAAGTTCGTATTACAACTGCGTCGACTGCATTACTAAAACTTGTTAAAACAAAAGGCGATAGAAGTTAGCCGGTTTTGTACCGTTTACAGATTTTTATATTCAGTGGCTGTGATTGAAACGTGTATGAACAAACGGACGAATTATTGTGCATTGGATCTAATTTCCAGATAGGCAACAAACCCCCGTATAATTTGTTCAACTTCGAACACAGTTTTTGTAAAGCAACGGAGGCGCAGTAATCGGATGAAGATAATGGAAGCATTAAACACGGAACCGTCATTCGAAGTTGTTCGCGCGTTCCATTTGGTTGAAGATAAAAGAACTGGCGGAATTCTGGCCCGCAAAGCGGCACGGAAATTAAAACAGAAAAGAAACTTCGGGTAAATACGATTCGTCGAAATCCGTCGCGTTTCGCGGCAAGTGTCACGCGGG
Organism: Lasioglossum morio; assembly: GCA_916610235.2. NCBI lineage: Eukaryota > Metazoa > Arthropoda > Insecta > Hymenoptera > Halictidae > Lasioglossum > Lasioglossum morio. The sequence goes on from OU744334.1 coordinate 14,514,091, forward strand.
TTTTGTGTCACATCGCGCACGCGAAAGGCCATCAAGAAATGCAAATGTTCTCCGCGAAGATCCATTAAGCCCTCGCGAAATCTCGTTTTCCCTTTCCGTCTCGGCATCAACCGAGCGTCCTTGCATTTTAATATTTACATTCATCCGGCGGGGAAACGAAAGAAGACGGAAAGAAAATAGGCATCGGTCTCTCTCTCTCTCTCTCTCTCCCTCTCTCTCTCTCTCTCTTCTCCGTTCTTTCTCCATTTCTTTTTCTCTTTCGACGCGCGTACACAGCGGTAACGGCCCATGCTTTATTACATTTTTCTTCGGCAGTGAGGATTCGCAGGCGTTTTTCGTCGAGCACACTCTCGTCCATTTATCGCCGGGGCTCTTTGTGCCTGTACAATGACGATCGATATAATCACATTTGCTGCAAGTAGGAACTTATACCGTTCCCCGAGAGATATTCCTCTTTGTTTCATCATACGTCGAGGATGAGGGAGCCAGTTACGCGCGTGTCGACCGGAATAAAAATTGTCGGCGGCAAGCTTTATCCCGCGAAGCTTGTACTTCAAAGCTTTACGCCCGCTTTTGTCGCGGTTTTTATCCAATTCTCCGCCGAGAGACGTTTTTCATTAGTTACGCCCCACCCCACCCCCACCCCCTCCTCCTTTCGCGAGTCCCGCTGCAAGTTATCTTCGCGGAGAGAACGCTCCCCGTCGAAAGCTCAACTGCTCTTCATCACCGATAGCTCCAATCGGACGAATTCAATGTCCCGTTTCGTCCTTTACTCTGATTGATCTATCAACGGTTCCGTCGTCGCAAGCTGTTCGATCAGTTGTAGGATCGCGGATTCTAAGAATCTTCATTATCGAGCTACAGACTACGCTCCTTTGACCAACTCGCGCTCCAATTCTAAATTATCCAACCTATCCGTGGCACGATGCTTCAATCTGTCTGATTGACACATAGTCAACCCCATTAGCTTACAGCGGAGAGTAGCTTTTAATTTTTTTTCCTCATCTCTTATTCACTAGTTCGGATATAATCAAGGTCCTACCGTAAAGTAAATATCTTTATTCATTCGTGTTATTCAAACATCTTACAAAATGGAAGAAACGAAAAATTAGTCGAACGGGCTTACACGAACCCAGTCAATTGTTCGTCGAGATTCGAGAGGTACGCGACGACGATCGAAAAATATCTGTTATCAGAAATCCCTGAAAAATATCGCCTTTCAACCGTGCTCGCCGCGACTCTTATTTCCGATGACTAGCGGCTACGATCACGCTAATAACTCGGTCACAATGGGATATCTAAACCGCAAAACGCGACCACGAGAATTCTCCATAAACCCAACTTTCCCACGAACGGTATCAAATTTCCGTGTGGAGCGAGGCCGTCGCGTCCTGTCGTTGCATCGGAACCGCTTTAAATTCGAAATTCGTTCTCCGCGCCGTAGCAAGAGAGAGAGAGAGAGAGAGAGAGAGAGAGAGAGAGTTGGGTTTTTCGTGTCGATGGCTCAACGTGGCCAGGACGAATTCTTTTTTGGAGAACGCGTGCGCGCTCACGATGCCGGAAGTTGAGAGAAAGAGAGGAAGAGAGAAAGAGAGAGAGAGAGAGAGAGAGAGCACGTAACCCGCCTAACTTGCAAATTTTCTTCCGACGGAAGCTAGCGCAGCCGAGCGACCGTTCCGCTCAGTCTTATCTCTGTCGACGATTGACTGCGTCGTGACTGCTCGCGAGCGAACCTCCGGCTACCTATCTGAGCGCTCGCTACGTGTTCTCCAGGTGAAAAGTTCGATAAAAGCTCTCCGACGACATCGCCCTCCCCCTTCCCAGCGTCATCCGTGTACCATATACTCTCGCATTTCCGACCTTCTCTGCTCCGTATTGAAACTAGAGGCTCGTATGTATGCACGAAAAGGAACCGGAAAGCTGAACTTCGCCTCGTTACCTTTCTGTTCAGCCTCCACTCTGACTCCCGACGGCGATAACGATAGAGGACACTTCGCTGGTCGCCGAACAAAAAGACGCGTGCCCGTTTCGGAAAATGCAACGCCCCGTTGTCGACGGAAACCACCGAAGATCGTATGACACGCAGTCACTCTAGCTACGCGACGCGTTGCCAACCGACTGAGAACCTCCACGCTGTTTGAGAAACTCGAATACGTTCGAACGACTTTCATTGCATACCGAGTCCGTGCAATTGCGAACAGCGGGCTTAGCTTTGTGTTTGAAAAGTGTGTGGGGGCGCGTTCCAACGAAAATCGTGCGACCGCTCGGAACGATATGCATCGAAATTTGTTGTTACAGAACCGTAGACAGCACTGGACGCGTTTCGCTGTTTAGAGGCGGTTAAATCGCGATTCAGGGCGAAGCAAGTTTCTCAGGGTGGTTCTATGATGATTTATGAGCGGGGCCAGGAGCGATGATGTGCCGTTCGCGCTCCGTGTGCGGCGTGCATGCGAGGGAATAATTATTATTAAATTACTTGACCCGACGCAACGGCCGGAATCTCGTTTCGCGGCGTTACTGACACGCATGAATGATTACGTTACATGGAGCCTAATTTAGACTCGTGATATCGCATTATACGGGGGATCCATGTACGTGGCCCCGTATTCGATTACGTCACGGTTCGTCGCTCGTGATACCTCATTCGCGATTCGGCTCAATCCTCTTCGACGATCGGTTACCAAATCCTTCCTGTTCCGTCCATCTTGGACCACCGTAGACCCTATACTCCCACTGAAAACGATTTTATGCTCCACCGAGTTGCCACTCGACTATTAGTAACCTTTGTGGAATGTTTAGTTGGCGGTCAAAGTGATTTCTTTAATGAAACAAAAATTGTAAAAGTAAGATGTACGGTAAAAAAGTATTGTCTCAAGTTTATAGATCATTTGAATAGATCCTAACTAAATTTTGTACGAATTAAGTCTAGACAAATAATTCCGCTTAATGGAGATGTTTAAAACGTAAGGTACCTCAACGTAAACTCTCAAACGCTACTCAGAAAAAGTTGCACAAGAGTCTATGAGCCAAAGATCTCACCCATTTTTGCTTTCCTCTTTAAACCAACAAATTATGCAAAGTGTTTAAATAATAATGAATGGTTGGATTATAGATGACACATAATCTGTTGATTGAAGCTGCGATGCATCGTTAATATTGCTCAATTATTACTCATTAGTCAAGGCAATCATAGTCGCCTAATATCGAATTCTAAAGGTGAAGGTAATCGCTCAACATTAAAGTTTCACACTGTGCCGAAGATGACTATCGTGAATCAGCATTAAAGTTTCATTCGCGCCCTAAAGACGACTATAATTACCTAACCTGAAATTCCCGGCATGCCGTGAAGGGGATTATGTTCATCTGACATGAAATCTGTCACTGTGCCCTGAGACGGTTGCTATGGTCACCCAACATCAAACCGGGAATGAATATGATTTTGTGTTAATTAGAAAATAAGATAGAAAGCTTAATTAGAAAAAGAGACTGTTTTAAAGAATGGAAACAGCCACCTAAACATGTATGCTTTTTAAAATTATTCTTGTATTAAAAGTCAATATTTAGATAACTGAAACATAGTCAAACATAGTGAATAATAGTTGAGTTTTTTTCATTTCTCTATGTCTTGTATAATACAAACAATTGTTAAACAGTCGATATGCAATGCAAATGGTAACGCAAACATTTCCGCCATTCTTTATGTTGAAGCAATGCAATATAGTCGAACAGAGGGAGCATGCATGTGTTTCAGTCAGCTTGTAATGGGCCCGCAAATTATTATTTGGAACACACGTGCTATATTCATGAATCGTGTGTATTCTGCATACGAACAACTGCCAATTTCAATCGATCACCACATATCACGTCTATTTACAACTAGTTCCGCAACATTAATTTATCAACCCGCGTATCACTATTAACTAATTAGTTATATCGGGCAAGTAAATAGTGTATCTATATTCTGTAATATTTATCGGTTCGTGTTCACAAAATTTACGCGATTAATCGAAATATTAATCAACAAATTGAGTATTAGAATCGGGGGTGCAGGAAGTGCAAGGGATGTTGCAGCTGCTGCGTTTGGGCACATGTTGCAATTTCAAATGAAGGATGTACGTCATTCTCAGGTACAAGTGTGCGCAAATAGGGGCGAAAATGGAGGCCCAGATGAAGGCGAGGACAAATCTGGACTCGTAGACTCACTGTTGCGGAGCAACGATGCGGGTTTGTGAAACGATGGATTGTGTATCACTGCAAGTTGCAGTGCAGAGATTGATGCTGTTAAATTGAAGTTCGCGTTTGTAGTTCGTTGGTGTTCAATTTATACCAATTAACGTAGAATGATTAGTATTACAGAATCAGATCGATATCATGCGATAGACTGTCTATTTTTCTGCAAAATAATAATGGTTTTTCTCAATTACAAATAAGAGAAGCCAAACAAATAAAAAAATCCTCTAATAATTTTAATTCTCGCAAGGTAAGGTCTATTAACAGATAAAGAATTTCATAAATAGCCTCGTTCTGAATAAATCTTGAAAAACCTCGGGCGTAATACTATTTAGTTCCCATAAAATCTATAAAAGTTTTTCTTCGATTCGTCGTTTATCTAGTTGATCGCTATTTCCGAGGACCATGCAGTTTCCAACGAATAGCGCTTCGCGTGGACCTATTTCCAGTGCTTCTTGCTCTAATAAGACAGAAAATCTTCAATCCGACAGACACAAAAACCTGCTATCGTACGTTCTCGTTCTGACGGCGTTGATCGTGATGAGGAATCCGAAGCGAGCATTTGTCTTCTTCGAGGTGTATCCAGCCCTTTATTGGATTCGTGAACTTCGCCACCGGGTATGTAATAACCGTGGAGGCGAAACCTCGTAAATCCGCAAGGAGAGAGAAAAGCTGGCGCTCTTAAGAACTCCCGGACAGATGGAATGATATTATTGTGCCATTGAAACGAGCTCAGTATTGAAAAAGTTTGTCCTTCGTATTCCGATAAATGATTAATGCATGGTGGTGCACGAACTTCCTTCAACTGATTTCTATTCCCCTCGTGCACGCCTCAGGGTATAATCATTTTTCCTCGCCGGAATAATATCGTGATGCTCTGGCCACATTCTGAATCATTGTTTCTTAAAGAAGTAGGTAACCATAACGGTTTGTCCAGGCTTCGTTTGTTTAATGAACTTTTGTATTAGCTCTAACGACGTTCGTTAATCGCATATGTTCACAACCTTATTCAAGCAATTATTGTAAAGAATTTATGGCATCGGCGATAGGTTCGCGCGATTGTTTATGGCACTTGCACGTTTAAAGATGCACAAAAAATTAAACATCTGGCAGATACCTCGAGTGGTCGCCGAATGACAATAGTTTCTTAAATCGTCGAATAAGGTTTTCATTCACTGTAGCACCCCTAATACTGTCCGAAGGAAACCCACGTGTACGGTTCCTGTGCGACGGAACAGATACATTGCATTCAAATCCGACATACGAGACTACGATTGCGGAACACGATACAAAGATCCGTAGCTATGTTTGGTCCAATACTACATTGCACTCTAAGACTCGATGTCTAGACTCCTGAGACAATTGAATCCGATACATTAGACTCTAAGACCCGACGTGTTGAGTTCGAGGACTATTATACCTGATACATAGGACTCTAGATCCTGTAACAAAATCATTATACTCTGGAGAGAAGTGTCTAGGATAATTGAATTATACAGGGAGAACACATGAAACTCTAACTTCGTGCCTTATATTTTTGTCCCTGACACGAGCTATTCAAGAGCTAACTCTTGAAAGTTTACAAGTTTAACTAATTTGATCAAGGTTAAAAAACGTTCGTACCATAATATCTTTATTTTTCCCATATTCAACAAAGTTTCAGCTTGAATTTAAAAAAAATTTCATCGCTCTATCTCATTTCTATCGAAAGTTCTTTGATTTTCAAACAAATTTCGTCCGAATTGCCCACTGTACGGCGGCGATCGAATCGCAGAAATTTCTTTGTGGCGGATAATCCCGTCGAAGATTTCGCGGAACGGTTCAGTCTCGAATTGGCGCGGCGGCAACGAGCTGCAAATCGTCGCGTTATCGCCCCGTGGTCGTAAATACATTTTCGACGCGAACGTCTGCTCTCGCGATTGTAAATGACGCGGATGCAAATGCACTCGTCGACGGAACGCTGGCCACTGCATTTACCACAACAGAATATCGATGCCGCGGAAAGTTTGGTTATACGAATTCGCAGTGTGTAAACTTTCTGGATATCCCGGTCGGTCGGTCTGAATATTCATCGACGGGGCCGACGACTAAAAACGTAAAAATTCCGTCGTAGTTGGCCCTGCGCTCCGTCGCGTCGCGTCGCGTCGCGTCGATTCATGGCGATACTCGGTCGATCCAGCGAGAATCGGTGGTGCCCATCGGGGTCAAAGGCTCTCGAGGCGCGATTTCGGACACCGCACCGCGGAAAAAAGTTTATTTTCGGATTTCGTAGGTCGGTAACATATGTTCCATCGGCTGAAGTGGCAACGAAAATTTGTATCGCTCTCCCATCGCGTTTTCCCTCTCGAACACGACCGGTTACACTCGAAAGTATTTCAGCGCACGACTCTCGGCAAAGTGGACTTCTTGTTTTATCGTTTTTCGATGCTAGCATTTAGATTGCTACTTGCACCGCGCACCAACTACTTCATACTTACACATCACGGATTCTCATGCAAATCTTAATATTTTCAAATTATCGGTACTGGCTGGATCGCGCTTTATACCAGACTCTATCATTTCATTAAATTATTCAAATGGGTTGCCACATCCGTCCGGTTTACCCCGACATGTTCTACCTTTGAGTTCGTCCGGGAACGCCCTCGGGGATTTTCTTTAAGGGTCAAGGTATTTCGATGTTATTCGCTCACACTGAACGCTAAAAGGAGCCAATTTTTATCGACATTTTTTATTTCATCAGAAACTAGTTACACAACATAACGGAGTGAATATTTATTCTACAGAAAGTACTGTCTATACTCAAACAAGAAGTGGTCACGAACTGTGTCTACTGTACATTATTAAGCAGCCTTTCAGCAGCCACAATTTGGAAAATGGTTACAGATACACTGGCTTGTCTGGCTTATTGAAACCAAAAACTAACTTTTATTTAAACTAGCCACTTTAACTTTTGATGTTTCATTCCATCCGGTTCGCTTTTATATGGCCATTTTGTAGCTTATTGCTGGTTTTGTACCTCTCACTTTACAAAGCCGGCATAACTTTACAAAACTCACTTTACTAACGCCGGCCAGTATACAATGCCAGTCACTAGTATTTCATTGAATAATTGAAATGTAACGGAAATATTTAACTGGTTGAAACAATGCAATTCCTATAAAATTAATCAGTACCACAGAATAAAGGAAACGGAAACAATAAAACGAGCACAGTTCTTGTATTTCATTTTACAAATACCACAAATAAAAATTTCCAATTTCTCATGTCAATAAAAGGACTATATACGACGACTACAACTTTTCTTCGAAACTAAAAGTTTAGTTCAGTAATCGAAAGTTTTAATCCGAGTCAGTACACGTAAATTGAATAAATTTGCTTGGCAGATCCATGCGTGTTACGCACATGCTGAAAATTCTGATTGAAGGATATTTGAATAATTACTAATTACTACAGTGGCAGTAGGTAATGTATGTATAAATCAAATATTTCCGAGTAAATTACGTCACACTGATTAAATTGTTTAACAGCGGCATCAAAGAACTAGCGTCGATTGCCTGGCAAGTATTCGCGGCTGAATAATTCTTCACCTATTTTCGACCAATTACGGCATAAACCGTTCAAGTTAATTCTATTTAGCTAGCAGGTAACGAGCATATTGCCGTTAAACGGCGGCAGTAATCGAACTTTTGCTACGTTCTAATTTTAATTACGAGCGTCAGACCGCGAATTCCCCGGCACGGATGTAGGTCGAACCGAAAATTATTCGAGGCCAAATAAACTCTATCGCAAAATTGACTTTTAATTCGATGCGAAACGGTGGGCCGTTTCTTACGTAGAAACTAGAAACCGATTAAATTTCGCGAGGGCATCTTCGCAGAAATCACGCGACGGCCTGGACGAACGTAATTAATTTCCAATAAACGCCGTCGGGTGTGCACGCGTATATTGGAAATTTGCGGAGTTGACGGGCGCGGCTTCGCATTAAAATTGCCCGATCCATTGAGTCGACAATTTCCCAATCGTAATATCGAAATACGACGCGGTGGCCCGTTCAATCGTGAACCGTCGCCATTCCCATCGTCGTCCATCTCTCAGACTCGCCTCGTTTCGATCCAGTTCGTATATTAAGTACGCCGAATAGGAATAAGCGAGTTAAGCGCGCGATTTATCCCGCGTTCGCCGCGAATGATACAAAAATTCATTTCGCGAAAAACAGCCCGCCATTGTTCACGGAATTCTATTCAGACTGTGGATTAACGTGGTTCAACAAAGCTGAGAACTGCAAAGTTTCAATTATATGGAGAAACGCGTTTGATCCACAGCGATGGACAAGAGAAAGTTTAAAGTTTATATTTCTGTGTGTGAGTTTTAGTATATAGTGTACTGTACAAAGTATACATTTTTCATATTTTAGCTTTTCAATTAATTCATTTGTGTTCCTGTTAGAAGAGCACTTCGGTTACTGTACGAAATGAGTTTCATAACTGTGGAACTCACTGTTTATTCGGTACTTGTTTAATTATGAAATATAAATACATCGCTGCCAACTCTTACGCTTAGGATCAATAAATTAAGTTTATTGTATTTGCGAATCTGAATCCCAACAGTCTTAACAAACATGTAAACCGAGTATTTTATAATACCTAGCAGAAAGCATAATTTTTCAGCTAACCTTTTCTTCCATTTATTATTTAAAATTCCTCTGGCCGTTCCGCAAGCGTTGCTTACTTTTTGCAAAGGAATATTTCATACGCTTCATACGAAATTCCGCCAGTGCAAGTACCCGTTTCGTTTTTCGAGCGTATGTAATTACCCACCTGAGTTGCAAATAAATTCCGACTCCCAGTTTCGCGTTTCACGTTTCCCGAACCGGTTTCCGATCGTTGGGCGTTGTCCGATTCTCCTTTTTTTCAGATTCTCGTCCATTTAAGCTTTTATTATCAGACGAACGGACGAAATTTTTGTGAAGATTTCAGCTTAAAGAGAAAGTTGCTTTCGGACGGAATGTCGGAAGCGAATGGGGCTCGAATGGACGTACCACGGGAAAAATGTATTCCGGCGATCCTGACACGATTATCGCGAACATTCTCCTATGTATGACCGTCCTATCGTATTACGACACACTCGAAACTCTCTTTCTTTCTTTTTACGAGAGTCCTCGGGCCCGCGGATTTGAAAACTCGGCGCTCTTGAAGCCGAGGTTACGCTCGCGTTTCGAAATGCGTGAAGGGGTACTAAAAGTGGGACAAAGATCCAGTAAAAGTCGAAGGGAATTAAGGGCGCGTTGCCTTTTCAGAGCGCTGTCGTCGTTTACTCGTCGACGAGCGGCGGACTCAATGCGCGCCATTCGAGGAGCTCGCCGCGCCGCCCAGACTTATTCATTCCCTCAGACGAAACATGCAATCGATACGATGTTATATTAAACATTTCATTAACAGCCGTCGCATCGAGCAGCTTCAGTGACCGACTTAAAGTTTATCAACACGTTTTTTCACATTTTATCCAAGTTTTACACTCTCCAACAACTCTATGCTACGAGATGGAATTTGGTAATTATTTACAGTAGAGGATTCCTCGTTAATTTCAATGACTTTGAAATATGTTATTAACGTCGTAATTCTGAACTACATTTTTTCTCTTTTGACAATACAACTTTTCTCTCTAACATGTTCTTCTCTCTTCAAACTTAACTAATAAGGTATTCTGTACTGACGTGGATTGAATTTTTTAAATTCAATATGATGGGAGACCTGAATATTTAATATGCAATAGATCTTCTATGAATTAATATGAACAGTATTTTTTGTGGAGCATCTCCACAAAATCATCTTTCTGAAACACAAAATCATACAGATTTCTATTCTTAAGCTAGAGTAGGCACATGTTAAATCGATATTCTATCAAGACTGATTGTTGAGATGAAACGATTTGTGAAACTCGAAAGTTTTTCTGGTACATTAGTTACTATCAATACAGTCAGTTCAGTCTATTTAATAGCTATTATTTATGGATTCTATTTTAGATTGAACTGTCAGTGAGCGATCACAAATTCCTGTAATGTAAATTTAGTTAAAATACCTTAGAGACAGAACGGGAATAAGTGGAGCAAAATTAAATAATAATTATCATCGTAAGGGGTTAATATTAACAGTTATTTTCACGGGAGCTACGATCATTAATGAGACATAAATTATGTACCGTAATTATACGGTAAGATGCGCCCTAATATTCGAATCCAAAGTCCGCTTCAAGAACAGGAAATTACCCGTGCACAGTGGCTCACCTGGAATACCCAAATTGAATATTCATTTAGAGTTCATTTAGAATATTCAATTGCTCCATTTCGTTTTTAATATCCGTGCATTAAAATCGCAGATCCGAGGGCTGTTTCACTCAAAGTAATCATTGCAATTCGAAGATAAATGTCTCTATTTGCGTCTCTACATTCTTATTCAACGTCTCCTCTTCAGACTATGCGGTTTTCTCGTTGGAAGCGTTGCTAATACACATCCTCTTGAGAATGTTGCGCATTAATATTCAAAATGAAATATTCACTCGGATAGCGAAAATATTTTCTCTGTACAGTTTTCCTGTTCTTGGTAATGAAACAGCTACAAATTCAAATTAATTGCTAGAGACGGGGTAATTAAATGTCCATTTCCATGCTCTGGGGTCAAAGGGGGAAGTTTTTTCAATTTTTAATTCGTTTATGACTAATCGGTCGTTATATTCGGTAACACGTGCAGATGACATCTGAAATATTAAACTATACTTTCCAATGAAAATTTATACATGAACCATTCAAGTAAGCAAATCCTCGAAGTCGTTTGTTTTGCAATAAGAATGTCTAGAATCATAAAATTACGCATTAAGTACTATGAACAATTTTATTGGTGATTAAATTAAAGAAAAACAATATTTTTCTTTCCATCTGCCTTAACATTTCACCTTAACGTTGTTTCGTGATAGATGTAACATTTCAAGAGTTTCAATTCGTACAAACCTTCCAAAGTTTTAAGACTTTCAAGATTTTCAAGACAACGAAGACTTTAAAGACGTCCAAGAGTTTCACGAGTTCTAAGCTTCGAATTGTCTTGCTAGTGATTCGAATTGTTTGTCGTAAACATTTAATCGAAACGATTCGAAGTTACCATCATTAACAAAACCCTAAGCGGTGTCAGTTGTCAATGTCACCCATGGATTTACAGGGAAATGTCGTTCAGAAAATGTTTGTATAATTCACTGAACGAACGGCTATCGCGAAACAATCCTCGCTGGCTCGACGAAGAGGTCGTTCACCTTCGAAGAACAAAGAAAAATTACGATTCTTGTCACGGTTCTCTCCAGCAAGATTCCCCGGGAACGACGGCCGTTCATAATTCCATAGGCCACATATCTTCGTCTGGGAAGATAAATTTCCAAGACAAACGCGAGGATGTGTATCTCGCGGTGGCCGTTTACAATTAATGTTGCCAGAAGTTTCACGGCGCCGCGCCGCGCCGGCCGACTTGGAAGGGGTGGCTGTTGGGGATCGTGACTCCGCGGAGTCTATCTTGACCCGTTTCATTGAATAATTACGCAAAGTGTACGGAGGTGGTGATAATTCGTTACCCGGCCGGACGTGTCGTTCGATTTTCTGAATTTAGTCGACGGTAGATCCGAACCGCTTCGTGCCGTTCAGAGATTCATCCGCCAGGGGTTTCCTGGCTAGTTTAAAGCGTGCCGTGAGCAACCGCTGTAAACTTACCCACTCGATCCTGCAAATGCATTAAGGAAACACTTTTACCGCGCGTGTGCGCCGATACTCGCGATAGCCCTACTCCCGACTGCTGCCTGAACACTTTATTGCGTCCTTGTACGCGCACGCATAATTTTCTTCCGGGTTCGATGTGTCGATCGTCGTGTGCCGTTCAAACTACACTCTTTCCACCCCGACCGGTGAATTAATTAATTTTCAAGACTCGTTTTTCCTGCGGAAAATGCTGCTAGAAAATTTAAATTTCTCCCGCTTTTCGATAATCGGTAGGCATTTCTTACACGGCCTACAGGCGAGGCGATTTATCGTACAACTATGCGATGATTGCACAAAATTTAATGGTTAAATCGTTAAAATATCTATAAATCCTAATGTTTTCAACGTTTTAAACGACACCTACTCTTTTTCGTTATAAACGCATAAAATCCACTGTCTACCGATCCTTCGTTGAGGTCGCGGGTTTGATTCCTTCTGGCATGGCGGTTCCCTCTTTTTCCGGAAATCCTACAATATGATCACAGTCTGCGTTCGAAATACACCGCGCAACCTCCGCAGTGTTGAATATTACGATTTCTTTCCACGAACGAGTCTGTAAGTGACTACAATCCGTCTGAAAATAGAGCAAACGTATACAGATATCCTGCGGAAGCATAAATTCTTCAAATTCCTCGGGACGGAATAAAATGAATTTCTCACGATCCGGCAGAAGTTGCAACGAAGGAATCCGAGAAATAGCTGCACAATCGGACGAAACAGAACGGGTGAAAAAGCTGCACGAAAGTCTGCAAACGCGGCATAGATTAACCGGTCTCATAGATTTTCATGAGAAAACCGAGAGTCGTCGCGTGAAAATATTAAACGCGAGGCTGCCGATCCGATGGCCTGTTCACCTGAAATTACACACTTAATCGCGAATATTTATCCGCAATTATTATCGTCGCCGCTCGAACAGACGAAATTACGCGCATTTGCGTACACAGATGGCCCCCCGAATAATGGGACGGTTTAATTGCGTGACTGCAGGACGAATCCTGGGAATTGCACCGGCTCGACGGGTGTACATGCCACCCTCCATCCCGTCCTCGCACCCCCTCGCATCTCCTCGCACCCCTTTCCCGCGTACCTACACGCTCGCTGAGTGAGTTAAGGCGGCAGGGCCGCTTCGCAGCCTCCTACGTCAGATAGTTAATTACTTAATTACGTTGCCATAATTAGTTCATAGTTTTGAAGTCAAGCACGTGCTCGAAGGTACGTGGTTAACAAATCGCTGTGACAATAAACCCTGCTGCTCCCTTGTCAAAATTCGTGTTCACGCCTCGGCTTCCTTTCACTCGCCGTGAAATTTTCGCGTTAACGACGCCGCGGCGCGTCTCTCTCTCTCTCTCTCTTTAATGTTCGCCATCGGAGATATCATTTTCTTTCTTTTGTGAAAGGAATTTGTATGGTTCGTCACCTGCCAGAAAATACTTTTGTTCGCAGCGGACAACGAGAATGCGATGAAATCCTTCTCTACGCGCATTCGACGCGACGCGACGCGGCGTTTGTTCTTTCAGAGAATACGCGGAACGAAAGGTCTTTCGGATTTCAAGTATAATTAGATGTATTATAACAGGTATAGCATTTACAATTTGTTCGTGCCGTGCTAATGGTCTCCGGAAACTGTCCTTGTATCTTTTTTTTTTTACGCATTTCTGCTTGTGTCCAAATATTAATCGATTCCCTGGCGTTTTATTTTGTAAAACGTTTCCCCGGAGTGTTTATTCAGTGACGATTGTTTGTTTATTGACACGTTTTAATTGCATTAGTAATTGATTGTTAATTATAGAATGCGCGAACGATACAACCACACTTTTATCTTGTTTATTTTGGATCGCCGGTAGGGGTGCCATCTATAAAATCGCGAACCTAAAACGAACGGCGTAAAAACCCCGGACACTTTCACCTACATTTTAAGTTCGATATGATACCATAAAGAAAAGTTTCGGTAAAGAAATTCTGGCAAACGATACATATTACAAGTATCAGTAATTAGGAACCATTTTTTTTACTGTTCCGTCTCACCGGAGCCGTACACTTGGGTCGCTCTTTGGGACATTATTTATGGCATTAAGAAACCTTTTAGAGGATTAACTAAACAATTGCGCCACTTTATAATCACTTGAGACTTTCCAGAAGAGTTTCTTTCCGCTGTTGAGTTTACAACGTGCCATAAATCAGATCCCATCGATCCGGACGAAACGCACACACAATTTTAAACATATTTATGAATATAAATAGTTTTGAATAGGCTATCCAAGATTAGTTTGGCGAATAGATCGACGTGAATAGAGAACACTCACTGTATACCTCGGTGTATCGTTCGCTTAAAATAATTTTAATTTCGTCAATTTTAAAGTGTCTGCTTTATTAAAACCAGCTCCATAGAAGGCACACTTGCTGCTATAATCTTATTTTTGCAAATTTTAAAAAATTGCAGAATAAATAGTAAGAGAAAAAACATTTCTGTTAAATGACAACACTTTTAGTAAATACTTTTTATGTTTTCAGTAGAAGTTCAGTATTCACAGTGAAATGAACAATTTTCAAGATATCGAGAAATCCTTTGGGACAAAACCGGAAGGACGGCAACCCTACTCGCGAGTCGATTCACAGGGGAAGTTTCTGGATAATAGTAAATTAGAATTGGAGGATGAAGTATATTCTGCAGGGATGCCTCTGTCGTTCGAGAATAACTGGCAAGACAAACGTGAGGATAATTCGCAATTTTCATACCGCAGCAACGTTTCCGTCGGCCGTTTCCAAGCCCGAAGTTTGTCATAAGCAGAGCCACGGATTTTTCTCCGAAGATAAAACCAAGATGGAGCGCGGCTTTTCCGAGCGAGTTAAGAATTAGGGTCACGTACCACGTTCAAAGAGAGGCCAGTGTGTTCCGTGGCAGGTTGTTATCTGGTGTAATCGATAGCAAAGGTGCACCGCTTATTTTAGCGAATTCAATTTCAAATCGAGCGTTAAGACGATCTTCCCTCTTCCTCGCTATCCAATCTTATTAAAAATTGCGGCGTCTCCCCTCGTGACGCGGTGTCCGATTTATAAATACGCGGACGATATTTCCCGTGGATAGCTGCCACTTCGAGAGATACATTTCTTTCTGAAATGCCAGCCGCATTCAGCGGACGTTACTGCTGAATATAAGCTCTCGAATGAAAAAATAAAAACGTTTCCAGTAACTAATTCCTGAAGAACGTTTTACTTTCTATGGGATTATGCATTAATCTTGATCGACTTCTACATTCATATTCGAACGGGACAACGTTTCCTGTCATCTCCTATAATGAATGGATTACATGAATGATAGTAAGAACAAGTTCTCTTAAAAATGAACGAGTTTTTTTTATGCGATTAAAAATTTCTACTTTCTACAGTTTCAAATCCACAACATTCGCAGTTTAGTCACTACACGAATTATTTCGTTAAACGTTATTGCATTTTGCAGAGCATCATCGAAGGTACAACTTTTTAATAGGTTGCATGTCAAACCACCATTCTGGGAAGCTCCACAAAATTAATGCAATTTATTAAGCTGACGAGAGTAGATCCGCAAAGCTGAAGTGGTTACGGTAATTACTGTTTTGACCATTTAGAAATTTAGAAGTGGTTAGCCAGCAAATAAGTTAAAATTGAAAATGGACGAAGAACTGTGTCACCCATTCGTAGTTGGTATCGACGTTGGCAATACGGACAAGTAAAATGCATAAAATAGTATTTCATAAAATAGAGAAGAGCGAGGCTAAAAGTTCCGATTTTGAAGTAATATTTAAAATAACGTAGAAATACAATGCCGTGCTGTGATACAAATAAGTAGCTAAATCAAATATTGTAGGTCAGAAGAAACGTTTAATTGTCGAGTTAAAATAGCTCCGAGTGCAAAGGGTTGATACCTCTATTTTAGTTCGTCTCTACTTGCAGCATACGCTGGCAAAGTTTGAATAGGAAACCGTAGAAGAGTCTGTACACGTTTGTTGAAAGAGTCTAGAAGATATCCGAAATATTTCGTTGCGAACACAGAGAAGATACATTAATTACCTCGAGAGAAGGTTCGCGAAGGTTATCTCGCAAGCCGGAATCGGATTTCGCAGTGTCGAGCCGCTCGTTTATCTCGAGCATTTTGAAAAAGGTATATTTAACTGGATTACTCTTGACACTCGTGACTCGCGTCACGCGACGACACCGAGGCTTTAAAGCTAGAACAGAGACCGTCCTTGCGGATGTTCTCTCGTTTCTGTGCTAAATAGTAATGACAGCCCAGCCCTTTGAAACTTGTATTCGTTTTTCACTCCTTGCCGGTCTTTGTCTCCGGCACTTTTTGCAATACTCCGTTACATTCTTGGGAGCTCGTGTCCTCTTGCATCTATCAAGAGAGGTTGTAGCTTTGGCGCGCTGAAACGAGTGGTCGCTTTTCATGGAAATCTTTAGGCACGAAGACGTCTCGCTCTGTATTCCTTTCCGTTAAACTCTTTGCCCCTTTCTCTTTCGTGCTTCCCGCTATCCTCTTTAGAAAATCGTACATCGCTGTGAATTTATCGATCCCCTCTTCGTCATTCGAGAGAATACGGTCACCGGGCAAAGAGTATTTTTGTTTCTATCATCGCAACTCGGCGTCACGTAGAATTTCCACTGTGAAAGAGACAAATCTTCTTTCTGTTATCTCTCCAGTCCCGACGAAATAGTCAGTTTCTGTTTTTACGTCGCTTTATCTCTCGTTCATTCGGTCAATGAACAACAATGAACGTCCGCACGAAATGTATTTTCAAAAATGGTTCATCCTCGATTCTGTTTTGTACGCGGATCGCGCAATTATTTTGAAATAACTGGCATCCAGATTTGCTACTCGTAATTCGAGTTTTACCTTGTTAACAAAACGGTCGCGAATTTATGAGATTATCGTAGCTATACTTTCCGCGTAATACTTTTTGTCCCGTCGACGCGGGATGTTACATAATGAAATAATACGCGTTCGTAAAGCCATTTTACGTAACGGTTAAATTCCCGGTCCCTTGTTACCTGTTAAAATTATCGTGCTTGTTCCCCGTTTTTAATCGAACCTGACGAGGTTTTCGTGTCGTCTGCGAGATTAAAATAATTTTTCATTTCATACATCATTTCCGCGAGCTCCCTTTCTGCCTGGCGTTGTTAAACAAACGAAAATGTTAAAAGCGAACATGTTGCTTTAATACAGTTAGCTCTTTGCAGAAAAAAAGCTGTAGTCGTTACGATCGTTCTACAGTTTCGTTATATTCTTTGTCCAACATTAATTATTTTGTTGGACTTCTGTCCCCACTTGTTAAGCTGTAAACGCACTATATTTGTCCATACCAAAATGATTTTTATTTTTTTTTTTAATTTTCAGTGTAATCAAAATATCTTATTGTCGAGTGTGATTTATGTACTGAAAGAGGATTACAAAATAGAAGATAAATGGAAGTAGAATTTGTTTCCGCCATGTCTGACTTTACTTTATTGTCATGAAAGCTAAAATGCTTTTCAAACACAGAAGATTATTTGCACTGTTTACACAGAGACAAACTATACTTATTGTAGAGATAGTATTAATCCTTCCGGTAGACCTGTTGCTATTGACAACAGTTAAACGATGATATTGATTGGAATAATCGATATAAAAATTAATGATCATTATAGACTGCAGATTATACGCATTCATTGCAGAATTAGATAGGTGGTATGTGAAACAGATGAACGATTTACATCCATGCGAGAGTATTAATATATTATACATGTTTAGCTTACTATGTAGCTCTCGCCTATTGTACTTGATACAAGATTCGCAGCCCACTAATCGCTTATACAAAACTGGTTATGCTAATTCTAACAATATCTGTGTAGGGTAAACTTGATGAGGAAACATGGTTCATCGCGTGCAATCATTTTGTACCGGGAGTGTAACTGCATTTCGAGGAAGCCCAAAGAAATCGTTGCATCCGAAAATTATTCGGTGGACGGAACAGCTTTGGAGGATCTTGGGGATTTTTTAAATAATATCCTCTAATAAATATATATTGGTTGAAATTATCTTTGTTATTTATAATTAAGTAACTTTAAAAATATAATAGTATAAATAACAATTTTTGAACTAAATTTGAACTAAATTAGAGATCAACTTATTGATTAAACATTTTTTTAAAACAAAACTAACTAACTTGACAACTTCACATTTGTAAGATAGTTCACATTGATGAAAGTTATCTGAAGTTGGCTATAGTCGCCACACAGCAACGGTGCATTGAATAGCGGCGCGTGCACCGAGAATGAGACGGGCGGCGGCCTTTAAGTACGGCTCGGTCACGCCGAACGAAATAAAAATGGCCGGTGGACGCGCAGGGTCGTCACCGAACATAATAAAATGGTAATCCTTTTCCCGGCGCTCGGTCCGCCGAAGACGAACGACAATGGATCGTGCCCGTTCTATTTCCGACTCTCGTTCGCCGACCCGGGAAATTGGATCTGCCGCGCGTTCTCCACCGGTGACCGTTGCCTGCCCTTCTAGCGCGCCGTTCTCCTAGGGACATTTTGTTCCGTCGAGCCGACGCGCGCCATCGTCAAAGTCGCTCGCATTACTTATACGCGGCCGTAAACCGCGATATAAGAGGCATGTCATAATGTTAATCCCGCGCAATCGTAAACCGAGTAATAGAAAATATACGAGCCCTTGTCATGGCAATACCAACCTGGCGTGGCTCGGCGCGAGAGAGTGCGCACACGCTCAAACTTTCTATTCTCCGCGTTTCACTTGGCGAACCCCCGCAGATATATTGAGTCGTTCAACGCAGACTTCATTATGTATTACAATATAGTAACGGTTCTTCCCTGTTATTGCACCACGTTTTCTCCTCAACCTCCTCCTCCAACCTTCACTCTGTTTCCAATTCTTCTCTTTCAGTATCTCTCTGCCTCCCACCCTTCGTGTTTCATCCTTTTGTTCTTCTCTCTCTCTCTCTCTCTCTCTTTCTCTCTCTATGGGGTGTACCGTTTTAATGAAATAACGGGCGTTATTAAAAAAGACACGTCACGGAAATCGTTCTTTCTTTCACATTGAGAATACACTGGCGACAGTACGTTATTGAGGACGTATCGATTGCGCTCGGTAGTATGTTTCTCTTGGTGCGCGTCCTTTGTTCGCTGAAGAGGACTCCGCTTTCCGGTTGTATCGGATCTCTGTCGTTTTTTCGATGTTTTAAGCGGATCACGATGCATTGTGGGGAAAAAGTTGGCTGCTCTCGGAGAATATCGCGTGTATCATCGTGTGCGGGATTTTTAAGGAGGCAGGTAATTGCGATTAACCGTTGAGACGGGTGGAAAACTGAATTGTTATGGAAGATCTCTCGGGCCACTTGGAAATTTCGTTGGCATGCAACGATGGAATGTTGGTTTAACGTCGGAGAATAGAAATGTAACATTATATTAAAAGTCATAGGATGGTTATAGTAATTGGACTGCAGACCTTCGTGCTTTTAATAGACATGAAATGTAAAGGAGTGAGAAAATATTACCTAAAGACCAGATTAAAAATTGTTTTCATCTATGAAAGTTATCGGTGGCATTCGGCATGGCGCGTTCGACGGGACAATCGCGCTAAACGAACGCTAAACGACAATCCGGATGCAACGATTTATATCGTCGCTCTGCTCGCGATACGGGAAACGTTGATGGAAAAAGTACGAAGAGTTGTGTACACAATGGAATCCTATTGAATCTCGAAAAATATGATTTCCTGCTAGCTTCCGCGAGGAGGTTGTAACAAGCGTGATCGCATTCCGCGAGTGCGTCGTCCATTAGCGGTTATAAAAATCAATTTCGGCCCCGCGCGTATCGGAAGTCGTAGCTCGGGTAACGAGCCGGACAAACGTTTTTCGTCAAAGGGCGCCGGAACGGGGAACGTTTTAATCGAAATGAATCGCCGCGCATCGTAAAAAACCATTACGGACGGTCGGACCGTATTTCAAGGCCCTCATCGTTTCACGGATTATATGCACGTTGCGTATACTGGAATACACGCTTCTGTTTCCATCGGTGAACGAGGGAAGGCAAGGATAATTTATTCCGCAGAATCGGAGCGGTAAGAGTCAGATTGTGGCGGGTTTGGCTTCCCTAATGGGCCAGTCCCCTGTGGAATTGCTTATCGGCTGTCAATGTTCTCCGCTGGCCATTCTCTGTAGTTGTACACGCTCCGAATCGAACAGATTTCCGCCCCGTTACCGCAAAAGGACGACCAAAAACACCGCATCCCTTCTGCTAACGCTCCGCTCATGAGAACGCTTTCACCCCTTTGGGACAGCTACTCTGCGGTCGATGGGTACGACCTTTTACCAAATCCGAATCTCTGCTTCCAATATTGTTTGATTCTAGACAGGAAAATTAACCCTCTATTGCATTCCGTTTCCAATTACGGACTTAAATCTCAAATGTTCTATAGTAAATTTGTTCGGGTGTACAACGAAGTGCACGATACACACGCAGGAGGTAAGGTCTTTTTTCACCTGACGTTTATTACACTTCAAGCGTCGCTATTTCTAGTCACAGCTCACACCTCCTCTTTTCATCTAACTTTTTGGTGTATAATAGTTTAACTTCAATGTACTATTTCAAATAAATTTTTTTAAAATACCACGTTTCTAAAGACGGACCAAAAAGTATTATGCGATCATCGTTTGGTTCAATATTAAACGAGTTATTAGTTGTCAACATAATATAAGAGGAACAATTAGATCGTATTTGTTTTTTAATGAGTGCTTTGTACTCTGAATTCAAACTACGAAGAAATTCCACATGGAGCTATTGAAATTTCACGGACTGTAGGTATTGTTAGTTGTATTTTCATTAGTTAGAGGAGATGAATTTCTTCGTTCCTTCGCTTGGAACAACCCGACAGTTTTTTCCAGTAGTGGCAAGGTCGATGAATAAATTGTCGCCCGGGAAGTTGCCGGCGAGCTCCGTCTTTCACTCCCGTTTCCCAAATTGAACAGGTGCGCGGTGGTGGGCCGCTGCGGCGGTTCTTCGACGGCGCGGTAGTTAGAGCAGCAATTTACGTTTAAACAGCGCCGAGCGTAATCTGTTTAAACTCGCGGAACAATGTAGGGAGGGCGGCGACGTTATCTGCGAAGCTTAGCGAAGCTCAGCGGCTAGCAAACAGTAAAACACGAGTGGACGTCCGCGTCGCGTCGGTGCGTCGCGACGCCGTCGTCCGGGCTTACGCCTCCGATTGCTGCGATTGTTCGCACGCGAACAGCACAGCTCGAAACCGCGAATTGTCCAGAGGAAACGCACAACTCATCTCTGTCGCGAATATCAAGATACAGATCATCATTATAGATTCGTTCTTTTACTTGTGGTACCGACGAGATACTGTCAAAAATTGCCACCTCCGTGCTATTCAGCGGGATAGTAAGTTATGTAGATGTACAATATCAACATTTTATGTACACAAATATAATGAATAAATAAAGACAATGTTATAAAGAACCGCATATATTTATTCCAACACCTATTCTTCCTTAATGTCTGTCTCGACTGAGTTGCATTACTGAATTTTCGAAATTTTTCGAGCGTCTGACTTGCCGTTGATTTGTACTACTGAATTTCGAATACCTTCTTCCAAATCATGTTCTCCTAATACCAAGTTCAATTTTCGAGATTTTCGGAAATTTTTACCAATTTTCGACCGTCTGACTTGTCGTTGACTTGTACTACTGAAAATCGGATACCTCCTTCGACATCATGTTCTCCTAATACCGAGTTCAAAAATCGAGGAAAATTTCGAATTTTCGACCGTCTGACTTGTCGTTGATTTGTACTACTGAAAATCGGATACCTCCTTCGACATCATGTTCTCCTAATACCGCGTTCAATTTTCGAGGAAATTTTCGAAAATTTCGATTTTTCGACCGTCTGACTTGTCGTTGACTTGTACTACTGAAAATCGGATACCTCCTCGCACATCATGTTCTCCTAATACCGAGTTCAATTTTCGAGGTTTTCGAAAATTTCCTCGATTTTTGAACTCGGTATTAGGAGAACATGATGTCGAAGGAGGTATCCGATTTTCAGTAGTACAACTCAACGACAAGTCAGACGGTCGAAAAATCGAAATTTTCGAAAATTTCCTCGAAAATTGAACTCGGTATTAGGAGAACATGATGTGCGAGGAGGTATATTTAAAAATTAATTACTGAATTTTTAAAAGTGTCATCACGATTGCATACAAACATGGTGGATTCTCATTAAATTTTTTAAAACAGATTAATAAGCGAAGACAGTTAACTTTGCTGTTTCAACGAAGTCCTGTATCTCATTTATTTCAGTGTGTGATTTCACTGTAGCTGAAAGTTCAACCACGTTTTTCATTATTTTTATAGCCAATGGAATTTCATTGAAAGCTCTCGTGAACACGTTCACGACGATAGGAAGTATGTAAAAGTTAGTTATGTCAAAGAACGGTCTCGCCAGATGCGCAAGGAAATAAAATGTGCATTCATAGAGATCGTACTGCTCATTTCATTGTGCTCTAGAAGGTTTCACCTCCTATAAATGCATAAAGCACGTAGCGTAGTTATCTCAATCACGTTTTATCTCTCCAACAGTCTGGCAATACCTTTTGTCGTAAAAGTTCCCCATTTGCTGAATAGTAGTTTACGAAAGGATAAAACTTTCTTCTGGACTTCAAATTCAATACGCGAATAGTTTGGACCGAGAAATATAAGAATTATTGTTGAGAACCTACAAACTATTTTCCTTGTTACTAAATACAAAATGAGAGGACTGTTAGTAAACTTCGTTGTGGCATACGTGAACATTACCAAATCAATATCTTCAAGATTAGTACAAGCTTGGATTTTTGTGTATCGCCTGGTTGACCACACAAGGGTTAATTCCAATAAATCGGTCGCCTCTACAATATTCAATTATGTCCGAAACAGTTTCTCGCTGTTTAGAAAAAAAAAAAAACGCAATACTTTTAACTTGTGTCACTTTTGCCGCAAGGGTGCTATGCGGAAACACATAGAAACATGGAATGTCCTATTTTTTGTTGCTGTATGTACCGTTGTATCCCTGTCATCCTAAACCGCCAACGAATCATCTAACGAACAGTAGAGAGTATTACAAGTCCCATACTTTGAGGGATCATACGGAAACAATAACAGGAGAATCGGTATCGGACAGACGAGATCGCAACGAGATTCGCGAGCGGAGTTTTATTGCGTGATCGCGGTGCCGCGGCGCACATGCGACCGATTTATTACAATTGCTTTAATGGTGTATCAGCCGCGGCACGATAAATTACACCCGAATTGACCGAAAACCGAAGCTCGGTGTAAATCGTACGAGCGGGACACGAAACTGAACACCGTAGATTTCAGGGGTGTGCGGGGTGGTCGGAGTGCGGGGGCGGAGGCGGGGTCTTCAATTCACCGATGGTCAGAGGGTGAAATCGTTGCGGTCAGCTGGATTAGGTCTGATTCGATTCCGGCGCAGCCTCTTGCCAAGATCCATTTCCTTTCGGAGGGTTGGCCGTTTTCGAATTGGGCCAATATCGGCGGCGAACGATCCCGCCAGGAAGACCGGCGGGAAGCGAAGGAGAAGTGTCATCGAGAACCCACTTTAGACACTCGATGTCGCTGGTTGATAGTAAAATGATATAAACCCGGCAGATCGGGACTGTCCCTTGGCCACCGTCGAAATCTTCACCGCGGTGAAATCTTGGCCAAGCTAGTCTCCGACAAGACCGAACCATCAGTCGCTTTAAACATTTCATGTACTTGCGAATTCGAACCTTCGTTACTCTTGCGCCAACGAACTTCGAGGGAATCGCGAATATAACTGGTCGACCCAATTCGATGGACGTTCGAAATGCCACAACTCGAAATAACACTGCCTATAAACGTCCCGCCTGGTAGAAAGATCGTTCATTTTATCGGCAATTGTGACAATTCAGTCAGTTACATATCTGCCACCATGGCTTAATGTTGGTTTTCGTGTATAACTCAATATCCTTAAGTATTTGTACACTTTTTCACACAACATAATAAACGTTAGAAACACGAATTAATTGCACATTTGTTGTTTTTTGTTCTATAAACGATCGAACCTGGCGCCGATATCATCAATTTATTTTTTGTCTTAATTTCGATCGAGAAGAATTTAACCTTTATAATTGTGTCAATTCCTTCCACTTAGAAGAGCGACTTTTATCCGTCGATAATAGAACCGTTATTTCCTCCCGAAATGAATGTAGTACACTTGCCAACTAGGAAATCTCAATCTACGCAGTAGCAGGTAGCAAATCGCATGTTGCACAGGCCTGACTTCGATTCATCTTGCATGAAAGCGTTCTACGGTCAAAGGATACCTAAAATCTGTAGAAAGGCTCAATAAGCCAGGTCTAAATGAAAAGGTTAAAAGTTATTGTTTTTAGATACAGAAAATAGCATAATCACCCTACAGCACATGCACGTTTATTACGTTCTATCGGATAACATTTACAATGTGAAATTTATGTTTCTAACAATTTCGGCGTTCGGGAATTATCTACCGAATGCTTTATTTCAGCAGAGTCGCTATTCATGATACAGCGGTGTGCACGCGGTTTTTATTTATGTTGTAGCGATAGCGATCAATTTCGTGGCAGTTTGTGCAAGTTTCGCGAGTTACTGGTGATTTCAAAATGAGCCAGCGTTCATCGGCCGGAGTTTAATTAATGCGGCGCAACGTAGGAATTCGGGTTCGATAAATTGCGTGCCAGCGACGAAATTGAACGTATTACGCGGTCTTCAGCGTTTTGAGGAATTCTTGAGGGATTGGGTCGTTCGTTTGTCTGATTGGAGGATCGCGGTGCATAGTCGGTAGTTGCTTACTATCTCTTGGCACGCCACCATCACCACGGCCACCAACCACCGGCGGGCTCTTTTCTATACCCCGGTACGCGGCACGCCAATCCCTAATCCTGCCTGGTAATTGTTTTTGTATCCCCTGTGTCAGCCAATTATCGATTCACTCCGAAAACCGGGCGTAATCAATTACTCGAATACCTTCCGACCAAACTGTTTGCACACCGCCTGCGACCTTTTCTTTCTCCACCCCTTGCAACTTGGAAATCTTGATGGAATGAAAATGCTACTCTCACAGTCGACAGGGTGAAATTATTATTCAGGGATAGATTAAATCATCCAATCAATTAACTAGTTTTGGATAGAGGGAAGACCGAGGTTTAAAGATCCCGCGGTATGTTGTTCCGATTATTATTTATATTTATAGAAAAGGAGAAGTTTTCAGTTGTTTTTGTTATAAAAGCGGGTAAATACACTTTGTCGTTCATTTTTGTCGCGTGTGTTTTTAACGATAGCTTGGTTACGTACCAGTTAAGTAAATATTATCCGATCCTTAACTTCTCGGTTTATTTCGATTATTTAATATCGATGTCACTATATATCGATTCGTTTATCTTTATCGATCAAATGATATTTAAGAACCGCAGTACTATATTCGAGCAACTGTTACTGTAACTTTCTAATAATGATTCTTGTTGTGTTTTAGTTTAAAAAAAGTATTATACAGTTGGTACATTATTTAAAAGGAATAAAAACTGTCGCGAGAAACTTCAGTATCTGTCACACGACTTTGTTCAGATTTCTTAAAATACTAAAAGATGTACAAGAGTCTACAATTGTATACCGACTGTATGTACACGATTTCGTTTTGGTCGTGTTATTGAACTTCAAGTGAAAAGTATATCGTCAAGATTGATGTAAGATAAGATATAACACGAGAGTTTCACAGAACTGAACTTGTGCCCCCTTTCAGTTCCATAAAACAACCCAAAAACACGTATATTAAGTTTTAAGGGGTCGTTCTAAAAGGGAAGCTTCAATCTCCAAATCTATGGTAGATTCAGTTATGAAAAATGTTCAATTGCTTTTAGCGATGTTTCTATCTGTAGATTTTTCGATAAATCATGTCTGCAGTTTCCTAACCGTTATTGTATTACGCCAAACAACTTAAAAGAACGTGACTGATATTATGAAAATAGTTGTATAATATATTACAGACGCGATTCTAATTAATTTTGAAAATCATCTGAACGAAGATCGAAACGTCGAGAATATAACTTGATAATTTGCTAAATTGCTTTATAGAATAAAGTAACGAACGATCGAACCTTGCGCCGAAAACATTAACCATTCTGTATTAATTACATGTATAATATTAATTTGACTGGATATCATAGAACGATATATTTTTTGGAAATCGGAGCCTGTGTGCACAGCGTGAAAAGAAAATCGCGTATAAAAAGTACCATGCGAAAATGTAAATCAATGGATGAGTGTACGTACATGTAAAAATGTGGGACATTTTTTCGTTTAAGTTTTAATCATTAATACCGGCCGCGATTGGCCGATATCCAAAACGAATTTTCGTCGGCACCGAAACGATTTGCAGGGGAAATATTATTCTGTATTTTCAATTTATTTTTGCACATGGAATCATGACTATTCGAGTTATGTCACCGGTTGCGCTGCATCCTATGCATTGCGTTTTCTGTGTTTTGAAGCATCGATCCGCATTCCTTGTATCGTAAAACCAGATTTTATTCCACGCGAATTCCAATTTCCAAACCGTAATTATTTTGTTTCTTCGTTGTTTATATTGCAAAGCTGTTCGAAGACGCTACAAAAAAAAATGAAACCGAATTCGAAACGCACTAAGGGGCACCATGTGTCTGACAAAGTTTCGTTTGTGTTTAATGATAATTGAACGTTATTATCAGCTGCATTTCGTAACGTACATTTCTCAAGATTCCGATTTGAAACGTATCGATTAAAGCTTTTTATGAAACGTATTACTTCTCGCTGCAGCGTTTGAAATAAGCTCGCGGAGAAATGTGAATCGTGCTTGTTATTGGCAGATGCATTGAAACGTGCTGCTTCTTGCAATAAATTGGAATGTGCTAGTCCTCGTAAGACAAATGAAATGTGCCGGTTTCCGTAATGGACGTCGATAAGTGGTACACCCGGTATTTTTCAGGGAACATCGTTTGAACAACGTCTCACAGTTCTGAATCATTTAGGGTGTTCTGTTTACAGGACCTCGACGCCTCGTTCGGTGGGAATCGGCGAATTTTGGTGGATTAACTCGCGCTCGGAAACTTTGTCAACGGCGAAGCGTCGGAATTACCATTAAACATGAATATTTTATGCCACACCCGCGGTAAACTCGGACGTTAGTTAGTGTGTTTCGCGGGCGCGGGCGTAGCGCCGCGGATGTGACGACGAAGCAATATTTCCCTGTACAATAACACCATATTTATGTAAGCAAATTC
This sequence comes from Lasioglossum morio, assembly GCA_916610235.2. Lineage (NCBI taxonomy): Eukaryota > Metazoa > Arthropoda > Insecta > Hymenoptera > Halictidae > Lasioglossum > Lasioglossum morio. The sequence goes on from OU744334.1 coordinate 14,541,462, forward strand.
CCGGCCTCTCATCTGGAGAGGCTTTCGAAGAAGAATTTGCATTCATTTGGGAGTAGCTTATATACCAGTTGCTCGAAAGCCCGTTTCCTTTTTCATGCAAATTCGAAGGACTCCGTCGTACCGGAGGGAACTTCAAACTCGTCGTCACAAAGCGGACGGTTAACTTCTTTCCCGCGGTCGTCCCACTTCTTCCCCGCAACTTTTTTAAAATATCGAACAGTTCGTCTCCGACCGTGCAAAAATTTTCTCGCTTCCCCCGCGCTTTTCCTCGGAAGTTACTCTTATCAATTAATTACAGAACTTTCGAATACAATCTCCGTCGTGAGTTTACTTATTTTTTGCGCGCCGAAATGAGTTTCGAAGTCGTATCTTTAGCTATCTTTCGCCGGCACGCGAATCTGAAAGGAAATTCTTAACGAACTGGCTTCAGCCCGGATTTTATTAGCCTTCCATATTAACTCAACGATATAAATCTCTGCAAGATTAAAACGAGACCGAAGTGGATCGAACATGTATCTGTGCGCTCGGCTCTTTCGAGTTGCTGCAAGATAAGATAAATTGAATTAAATTTATTGAAAATTTATCGAAATCGGAGGGTGGATAGCTATTCTGTAGTTTCACTATAACTCTTTTCAATTATTTTCCTTGACAGAAAATTATTCTTGACTATTCTAAAGGTGGTCACTCGTAGGGTTGTCTGCGAAAACCACCCCTGAATATAACGAAATGTATTTCACCAAAAGCGCTGTGGGTATATCTCAATTTCTTATTTATACTTTTTCCGTTTCCGATAAGAAGTTCCAGGTTGTTAACAATAAACAGTGAAATGGACGTGGCTACAGTCCCAGAGAAAATAAAATTACGGTCGTAAATAATTCCGCGCGCGACAAACATTTACACGAACCGCTTTCAGCACTTTCTAGTCGGCTTGTTCGCTCGCGCTCTATGCAGTCGATATCAAGAAGCTGAGAAGAAAAAAATATATATATATAAAGTATCAGGATTATAAATCATTACAAGCTCAGTCGCGATACGACCTACGCACGCACGAAGAAAAGTTAAAGGGGTTGCGACAATATTTCATTCGGGAATAAAGCCGTAGGAAATGGGTCAGTCGAGAGAATTTCTGGACTAACAATTCACGAAATATCGATTCTGCCGGCGCGGCGCGGTGCGGCGTGGTAGGGTTGGTCGACACAAAATTCGCGCATACATATACATAGTCCCAGCGTTCTTCGTTCGAATTAGTCTTCCATGATGCGAAGAATCGAGTCAAGTGTCAGGGCACTTCATAAATTATGTTGGTCCCTGACGCTGATCACCGGTACAAAAGATTTGCTAATTCATTCCTCGACATTGATTTATCCTCCACCGTTTTCATACTGCTTCCCATTTCTGAAGTCATTATTTTTTTCTTCAAAACAGTTATTTCTGGATACCTTAAATTTTCAAATGAATTTAGTATTGATTAAGTTGTTACTATTGAAGTGCTGGTGGACTTGAAACGATAAGGAAATCGCACATACAGAGTGTTTAACTTGTTCTTTTGCAAAAATGTTCTCCGCAGCTTCGTTCAGGCGATATCATAGACAAATTCAGACCATTCAGGTTTTTGGTTAATAACTCCTTAACAAATCTGTAAACCGTATTTTCGCAAAGGAAAAGATTATTTCATATAATTTTAGGAATCTCCGCATTCAAGGAAGTATAATATTTCACCCTGTATAACGCAGACAGTTGTAGAAAAAATAAGAAGTGAAAAACTGGCTTTGCAACGATCGATTACTATTTACTCTGTCCATTGACGCTTTTTTATGGAATAATAAAATCGACGATATTGAATCTGCCCACTGTGTGGCCTTTCACCAAGTGAATTCAGATAAATTTTGCCATTAGTTACCTCAGACGTGGGAAATTATTAACACATCAATAATTAACAATATAGGAGTATTAATTCTCTAAAATTGACGTATCTCCAATTTCGTTCCATTATTAATAATTCAGTACCTCGTTGTACTATGGCTATCAATATTGAAAATATCTACCATTCATAAAACTCAACGTTGCCTTTTGTATTTCAACATAGCTCTATGATACCTGAAACGAACCATTATATGTTTTTTATATGCCTTTAGAAATCCCAACTGTTGCCCATGCTAGTATCCCGGTTTTGTTTCTCAAATCCCTATTTTTCAATGTACGTTCCATCAAATAAAATCGTTCCAGTTTGTGAAATTTCCACTAGTATGTGTTGCTGTTCTCTGTATAGTTAGCGAAACTATATTATAACAATATATTTAATCCATATTTTTTTGTACAAATATCTAGATGAAAATTAACACTGAACGCACCACCACCGGTCCAAATGAAAACTTACTGTATACTAAGAACTTACAAATATATTTTGCTTTCTAATTTATAATTTTAAATCAAATGTGCCAATAAGTACTGCAGTGCCAGCAATTGACATGAAAAAAAAAAGTAGAAAAGAAAGTAAAATACTTTTTCGTTCAAGACTTTGTTTGCGAGAAAAATGAGTTTGGAGATCCGTCGAGTTCGCATGCCGCAGTATTTGCGGAAAGTAGAAACGGAATGTCTTGAACAGACATCCGATTCCTATCTAATAGCAACAGCACGCGTATTCGCTGAATTTTCAAACTCGATTTTCTCGAAAACGAAACCTTAAACGAGAAACCATTATTCTTTCCTTTCAACTTACTCTTTCGCGTGGATTCATCTGTTTGCGTCTTAAACCACCAGATCGTTGACACCTTCTACTTATATTACATTTTTTGTTGGTACATCCAATTGTCCATCTAACTCCGTTTAACTATTCTGGGATATGTAGTCCATCACAGTAATATTGGAATACTGAAACAGAAAAACGATAACTTTTTAAATATTTTATATGGTCCTATATTGGACAATTTAGACATTAATTTTATTGTAGCTGCATGTCATTATACATATTCTGAACCAGGTACCAAAAATAACAGTTATTCTAAAGTCTTCTAAAACTTTGTTCCTTTTCGATTCTAACAATTATATTCCTATGTGAAGCTGTATGAACATTTCATGAAAATCTAGGTCGTATGGTTCGCTCTTAAAAATGTTATCAACCTTTTAAAAGTGGTCGAACATTACTGTAAGTGACTGTATCATGTTTATACGAAATAGTTAGGTAACGGGCAACAGCGATTAGTCGATTCGCATAGCCAGGCCGATTTATGGGTACCAGGAACGCTAATCAATGGTTGGCAAAAGAACGACGAAGTTGGAATGCCGAGAGCTGAGCGAATCGGAATCAGAATCGAATACGGCGGTATTCGTGCGTTGCCCGGAACGGCGTGGCGCGGCGTGGTATAGGACGGGTATCCGCAAGTCACAATGAAACCGGCAATGACGTATGACATCGTTTCCGGGGAGCTGGCGGTCGGCGAAGAATGAAAAGCACGCGATGCGATATCTGAAACGTGTTTCGCATGTACGAGAGAATAACGATCCGCGCCCGTCTGATTCTGCGGCTGGTACCTCGATAATTGGATGCTCGTAATTGGCCGAAATAGCACGCGTGAACCTCCGGTATCCGTTGCCTGGTATCCGAGGGTATTCCTTCCCGTATTCGGCCAGCCGCTGTTTGTCTTCCCGCGAGATCCCGTGTCAGTTCGATAATTGTTTGATACGTCCCGATCATCTTTCGACCTATCCTGAAACGGTCATGCACCAACTATTAGGTCATCCCACAAGTTCGTGCTGTTCTCCGAGCGGTTGCATATGTTAATTTTCTGAACATACCTTTAAGTTTATTTTAGGTCTATTCAGAACATCCGACATCTACTCAACCGACAAGTTTCGTGATTTCTGTACAAGATCTCGTACTTTATCTTCGTCGATCTGTTTATTCGCGGACGCGTCGGTTCGCGAATGTCTCGGATCGTTGCCCGCCGCCGAATTAATATTGGCCAGCTGGTTCAAATGATCGTTTTGTTTTAATTGAAGGAATCGCGTTTCGTTCCAGACATGACAGAGGCTTCGTCGGAAAGGCTAAGGCTAATCTAACAGAATCGTTTTGGTTCCTGTTTCTGAGAATCGAAGTAAACAGTTTTTCTTTGCACGAAGATCCACAGTCTACTGATCATTTTCATTCAACGTCGTCTCGAGAAGATTGCGAGAAGATACGGGCCGCCGCCGCCTGCCGCGTCTTTTAATCTCAATAATTAATGTCGACCACGGCCCGAGGAAAAAGAAGACCGTCGCGTCTCCCGGTGTAATTCTTCATGTTCTCATAGTAATACGCGGGAACTCCGTCGACTCACTTTGTAGATTATGGTAATGAGCTTTGGTACCGATGTCCATGGCATCTTAACGAGTTCCACCGCCTTATAAGTTTCGCGAAAAGTTTCAGCCCCATTCAGGGAAGTTCTCCGGTACGAAACGTCGCCTACCGATGCTCCCGACGTCGCGACATTAAGAGACATTACTTCGGGACTGTCAAGTAACGAACCGTCGCCTCGCGTCGCGTCGCGTCGCGTCGGTGACACAGAGGGCCATTCTTCGCGCGTACGAAAACTCGGCTTTGTTAAACGAATTAATTCGATCAGCGGAGCTCGCACGGCTCCGATGTAACGAGAAAAGTTCCCGACAAACCGGAATAACAATTTTACTTTTGCCACGGCGGCGTCGCGTGCCGTTCGACACTGTTAAAAACTGGCAATAAACGGTAAACAATGAATCGTGAAATCCTTCACCGCGGACATTGAATCGAGCCAGTCAGTTTAATCGACTGTTACACGTGGCGAGGGATTAAGCCGAGCGCCACGCCGCGCCGTGCCACGCCAGCGTAATTCCGGGGGACATAATTGCTGGCAATTAACCGCCGTTTGAGGAAAACTGACTCGGATTTGCATAAGATCCCCCCGTCCAGAAATTCACAGACAAATCCGTGTCGTCTGATGGCCGATTCCCAAAGCAAACTTTCAGCGTCAATAATGGCTCCCCGTGCTACTGGCTGCTTGCTGGACACCATACTTGAAAACAGATCTGCTCTTTATTAACGCTTCACTTCACTTTTCAACCGGAGTTATAAACGTCCTGTTTTCTTGATCTTTTTGTTTCTTCGGTAAGGTTTAAGAGCAACCACATTCAAAAAAGTCAATTTGTTTAAAAGTTGTGACGTCATTAGTGATTAAATACGACTTTTTCACTCTTCTTTGAGCAGGTTTCTGCTTATAAATTTTCAACAATTGGATTTTTTCGAATGTGCTTTGCTCTAAAACCTTCCCGAAGATACATATCGTCTAATGACTCAGAGTTCAGCTTTCTACGTTGTTTTATGAATATCTTATATCCATTTTTGTACATAAGAATATTAATTCTGGCTTATAAAATACTAATGTCAAATATAGGTACTCACAATTTTTTTTTAGAATCTTATGTTCCTCCGTCGGATCAACAGCACACTGCCATTTGTGCGTCTTAATAAGTGTGAAGCACAAAACACATAATCCAAAATCGTGAGAAGGAATGGGACGAAGTTCCTCCGACCACGGTCAAAATAGTACTGCCGTTGTCACCTTGGTTTTTCGTGAATGGTTAAGGGTAGGTTTTAGGTGGGGGACATGTTGCGGGTAATTTAATTAGGAGATTCTATTACTAATATCTCTATTACTCTGTTACACTAAAATTCATTCACAAAATTATTCCTACCCACTTATCGTAATAAATATATTTTTAATTAATTTCGTGAAATTTTCTTGTCAGAAAATAATATCTCTATCTCAATCCGAGACCACCTTGGCGATTGGAAATTTAATTACGTTAATAATCAACCAGGATTTGTTATTGCACGTGAACAAAGTCGCGGGTACAGCTAGTATAATATAAAATTCTTACTACATGCGTTAGTTCATCGTGGGATGACGAAGAATTGTATTTCTGTTATTAGTTATTTTACTGAATTCATGAATTTATGTATGTATAATATCGTAATTTTATAAAAATGCCTCTCCAGTTAAACTTTCGTGTCTTAACTCCTGTTTCATTAAATAAATTACTTTAACTTTGTGTAATTTTTGTAGTTGTTTTCACAAGAGAAATAAATTTTTCAAAAAATGCGAAAAGCTCTTTAACCAACCGTAATATGTTTTGCTTGTTTTATCTCTTTTTTCTGTTGCTCTGAAAACAACCCTATTCCGGAGAAAGAAAATAAGCTGTCAATTACTAGTTAAGATAAATCTACGGGAATATAGGTTTACGGCTCGAAGAGATCCATTGTGAGGAATTAGCCCCGGCATTTCAAAGCGCCTCTCGCTTTCCACAAAAAGCAAACTGGAACGTCGGCTCTTGGAAAAAAAAGTCTGTCTCGCGTTGAAGAGTCTTGCAGCTGGATGCAAATAACAAGAATGCTGCCCCCGGACTACATTTGACTAGAAAGAAGTGAGTCCGTAGAAGTTATGCTGTGGATACTTTATTATTTAATAGTGCATTTGTAACGTTTGCGGAGAACAAAAAATATTCCGTAGATTTTGATACCTCTTTGTAATACATTAAAGTGTATATCTTATTTATTCCGAATATATTCTACGAAAACTATCATTTCAGATAATTATTTCTAACACATCGCACAGCAAATATTACTTTAATTAATAGCTTCTGTATATGTGTAATAAATAGATATTTCAACTATTTTTCTACGTTGAGATAAGTAATAAAATAAATGCTGAAATACTATTTTATTCGAATAAAAGTATTGTAATTACTGTATTTCCAATACTTTTTAGTTGAATTCGTCCAGCACTGCTAGATGTAGTAGCCTATGAAATCGTGAAACACGACCGTTCTCTGAACGTTGTAGTATAATGTAAAATTTATTGGGGATGTTAAATTTCTATTGTCCACTTTCGACGTGTAAAGTTAGAAAAGACAATTCGAGCCTATATCCCGGACATGTTCGTTCTGAAACGGAGATCGGGGAAGAATGGGAGAAGCAGGACGAGGGTACCGACGTGAGGGGCGGTAAAACGATTAACGTGAGCCTACAGCGCAGCGATGCTAGAGAGGAAGAATGGATAGCGACGCAACATGATTACTCGACGTGCCCACACGACGCGAAACACGTACGCGCACCCTTTATCCTCCCATCGTAAAATGTCGCGCTACCTAAGCTGGTTTTCCCCTTTAAACGACACGTCAAGATAACCGGCTCAAAAGCGTCTCCCTCCAACCACCCTTTAATTACACACATTTTTGGCAGCGTAAAAATGCCTGCTCATCTCACAGACCGTTACCTAATGAAAAGATTTAACGAACAAACTGAGTGGTTAAAAGTGGATGCTAATTTTCGATTCTTTAATTCCGAGTCCCGTTGTATCTATAAATTACTATAAATCTCACGATTTTTCAGAATTAAAAATGTACATGAAGGAAAAATACACTCGACTCTGTTTTATGATCATTTCCCTTTTCGTTCGTAAACTTGATTAACAAACTACTGACTAATTTATGTTCACAAATTCTGGCCTAACTAGAAAATATACTTTTCGAGTTTCATTGCTTTTGCAGCGAGAATTATAAATGTGGTGGATAATAAACATTGCTTGTATCACTCGGGCACAGCATCAAGATCGTTGGACCGCCGCAATAAGTCGGTGAAAGAAACTTCTGGAAGACATTTTTGTGAAAATCTGTAAGTGTGCGGACACGGGGGTGTCTATCAGTCACGCGTTTTAGTACTCGATAGATCTATCATCAACCGTTAAATGTTTAATAGAACCATTAACCCTTTAACGCTTAATAGAATACATAGGCAGAAATGGTTCATGGTTAGCGTGTCGATGCAACAGTCTAGACTGTATCGATTCCCTGCGAAACTCCTTATCGATCCGGGGCGCGATTCAGGAGTCAGCACGATCGCCAGGTTTATAGAATTCACTCGGGTGTGTGTTCATAGATCGGCGAGAGCAATATGTTTGCCCCGTACGCGGTATTATATTTCCCATGATATACGGCGCTACCATTATGATAATGGCCCATCCAAGAAACTACGTTACGAACGGTCTCGGTGCTGCTGTAACAAAGCGAAGATAAAACTGCCGTGTAGCCCCCGCTCGAGTGTCGAGTGTGATAGTCCGTGACGTAACTCGGAACATTTATCTCCACTATCGTATTATCTAACCCAATTAGGTAAATGGCCACTCAGGTGCACTTGGGCGTTGGAACGGCCCTGGGATCTATACCCGATAAATCGTACCCTTAATCTAGCGCGTGCGAAGAGAGGCGTAAGATCGCGAACGATTGGTGGATAAAACCCCGGGATATCGTATTACGAGAAATAATTGCGCTAATTAATGCCGGCAGACTGCCATGCGGAATAATGGCTGGCAATGGATGCCAGGGAGGCTGGTAATTTCCGTTTAATCGAAGAATATATAATCGGTGTATTTGGGTTCATAATATAATGTTAGGAAACAAAAATCCCAATAAAAAAAATATCAAGCATGAACACATGAATCGTTTTGCGGAATTATGGAAATTTCGCTGGTTGTATTACGCTAAAGCGCAGTACTTTCGAGAGTATCTAATAAAATAAAAAGACGAGGTCGACTCAAGATATAGGAAAGCAGCGATTATTCGGTTGACCCTTTTGGTGGACGGATCGGGCAAAAACAACCCCTAACGAACGTCCGAAACCACCGCCAACTCTGGCCGCAACAGCGCCGTTCCTGATGAACTTTGTCCGTTACGTGAGCGGAGAGCTTACTGGTTTTCTTGTCTCCCGCGTGTATAGCGCGACCCGGGATCTCTGTTATCAAGATTCTCCCATTTCGACGAGACGCTGCGCTGTTAGTTTTACCGTGAGGCTGTGGCGACGGTAAGGAGGAGGAAGGGGGTGCACGACGAAGGGTGGGAGGATGAACAACGGCACGGTGCGGTATTACGATTTTCCCACGAGTGGAGTAACCGAGCGCGACAAATCGCACGTCAAGCGATTCCGCAACGGTTGGCTTCGTGGATTTCGTCGGAGATTAGCCGGGAGATCTCGACCGAAACCGACTCCGCAACGACCAGACAGAAACGCCTGATTTACACGCATCTACGTACGCGAAGTAAAAGTACAAAGTACTAGGCGAACGGACGTGCCCGTGGACACCGTGTGCGTTTCATTATCAACGGTGTATCCGGCGGGGGTAAACATTATTATGATGGAACGATGATTGCGCGAACGCGCCAGTCATATCATGAATAATTTCCTGCTCGTTTACGCTGCGCTCGAAATTATTCTCTATTATATCTGTCACTCGTGTCGTCGATGAACTGAATATATGTCTGCATTAACATTTACGAGGCATAATAGTGACGTAACGTTTCAAACGTATAATTTGAAGGAATATCGTTCGCTGACTACTTTAAGGCCACTTCGATGATTTATTAGTGGACACGTTATTTCAGGCTCCAAATCATTTCCATAGATACTCGTTAGTTATAGTGTAAATTTTTATGTTACGATTTTAATGGTGTTAATGTTATTACGACTACGGATCTTTCTGCAAACTAAACAAAGTATTCAACTTACACAAATTTATTAATACGTATTTTCAAAATGCTTATAGTATTTATATAGTTTGATATCGCATCAACTGCTAAGTTATTAGCGACATCATACAATAGGTCGAAATATACTATATTATTTGTTTGATAAGTTTGGTTTAGCGGAAATAATTTATAGGTGCTCGAGTTAAAATTAATGCCCTGTATATGTTATTAAATGTATCCCGAAATACTGTATAGTGTCATGTAAAACTGTACACGTGCTATCATTTGATCAGCCAGCGAATAATACTTTTATACTGTAAACAAATAACACATGGCTTTCTATATGCATATAATTTTTCACATAGGATTGTGCCTGTTACGTTGCGTACAGTAGATCAATCACATTAATGATCTATTTACCGTCGATGGCCTCCACTTTAGCACTCCCAGAAGCGCCATCCACTTAGACCAGGTTGCACGGCGTGAAAGTTTTTCTCTTTCCTTCTGACCTTTGGCCCACTTTCTCTCGAAGCATACCAATGACCGCGCTGCCATCCCGGCACGTTGGGAGCGACGCGAGTCTACCGAAAGCATTAGAACATCCGCCCATTAAAATGGACGCGCCAACTAAAAGGATTCTACGGAAGTTCCTCCTCTTCCTTCTGCAGCGCTAAGAGGCGAAGGTTCCAGCTCGCCTGAAAAATGCATTCGCCGCTCCGTTTGCACACGTAGAGAGGACACATTGTGTTTACGACGTTCCGCTTCGGATTCTATTGGATTTCTGTACCTTATTCTGCCGTGAAAATTTCAGCCGTCGCAACCCCCGCTTCCAGCCTTCGCCCCATCGCATCCCCCTCGCCGCTTCTCTCCCCGTTACGAGCCGTCGGTCCTGGACCGCGTCGCCATTCGCATTTACAATCGGGCCAAGGCGTGAGCTGTTTCCGCAAAAACGGCCCGCCGACCTATAAAATGGTAACCGAGCATTCGAAGGTGTTGTCTCTGCACGCTGCTTCATGGTTCCCCTACCACGGAATAGATAAATACGCCAGTGCCGCGGCCCGACCGCAGTAAGGGCTTCTTCCAAGATGTTTACCCCTTATTAAAGATTCCGTAACACTCGCCGCGCCGCGCCGCGCCGCGCCACTCTATCGTTCTCCCTTTCTCGCGTTCGCCGACAACTTTTTCTCCACCCCCGTGCCGGTGCGGCGAGGCGCGCCACGAACAGGCAAATATGAAGATTTCCTTAATGCCCAAGCAAACGGAGCTTTAATGACGTTCAATGGTGGCAAAGTCAACCTTAAATATTTGAATATTTTAAGAACTTTAAGAACAGCCCCCGCAATTTGGTTACCGAGTTCCCCGGGCTTGTTCCTTTAACGACTTTCCGCCGGCAGTAATTGCATATTTTTATGTAATTTACTCGGCAAGACTCCGGTAAGCCACTTAACTCCTCCTAAGGAACGTATATCACGGGGAATCTGGCTGATTTACCGCTAGGGATGAACGAGCAGCTTTTTAAACACTTCTTATTTGTTTGAACTTGGGCCCACTAGAATTCATAGGCGGAGTTTCCCTAGTGCTGCTCGCTTAGGGTTTTCCTTGAGCGAATAAGAAAAGATAATATTGTACTCTATTCATTCTACAGTATTAATTAACCCTTTGCACTCGGCTGTCCCCTCTGAGGCACCACTAAAAATTGCTCTACCATTCTTCAAAATATTGTTTACATTATTAAATATATCGGTATCTAATCAATTACTAAACATTTAGATACTGTATAAGGTAATGTACCAATTTCATATCCATAAAATTGCAAAAATCATAAGCTATGGAAATATTCTAGATCGGAAGAAATGTTGAATTTTCCAGTTAAAATAGCTCCGAGTGCAAAGGGTTAATAAGTTAGCAATTAATAGAACAAAATAATCGACGTTACGATAATAGTTAAACTTTGATGTACGTTGTAGGACGACGGTTAGTATGCTGTAAACGCATAAAAGTTCGCGATCCGGTAATAATTGTAGTTCTCCGATTTCATAGCTGAAGTCGGCGAAGATGGCGAGTTGCGAAGAGAAAGAAGACACTGGTATCGGGGGCGAGTTTTGAGTCTGCGGGAAAAGCACAACGGTAAAGTTATCCGGCCGTAATCGCCTCTAATTTCGCGTGTACCGCTCTTTACGTAGCGCTATCGACGTTAGTTCCATAAATAGGGCTAAGCCACGCCCGCGCGCGTCGACGTTTCTATAAGGGCTCGCCTCACGTTTCCACGAGCACGCCGAAGCGCTTTTACTCTTTAACTCGCGTTTTTACGAGGACCCCCGGCGTAATGGGTTTCGTGACTCCTCTTTTTAACGGTCTCACAGAAGCACGATACGATGTCACAACAGAAAATCGTTGATTCTCTCCATTTTTTTTTTTACTTCATCCGACTCCAAGTCAAACGGAACTCGAACACTTTGTTACTTTCCCCCGTGACTTTCCTCTATGACTACTCCCCTTGTTTCGCCTCCTTGCAAACGCTTATATTATATTATTTTCTAATCGATACGATATAGTCGATGAAAAACTTGTTATCCCCGAACTATTTTCTTTTGGGTCGTAACAATTGTAGTACTTTTAACCCTCGTCCGTCCCTCGTGACAATTTGACACATTTTTCACCTACAGGACGATGTTATTCTGCCATTTGTAGAACACAATTGATCTGGAACTTCGTGACTGTATTGTTTTAACATGAAGGTACATGTACACTCCGCTCTTTTTACACGGGAGATACGTTCCTCAAAAAATCGTGTAAACACCGTGCAAAAACATGTTTCGTATAGTAGAATGCGAAATATCTTCGAAACTTGGAATAACTGTTGAAAAATTGTTTATTCCAAAGATTTAACTTTGTGTCACGCTCAGTAAGTTTTAGTTGATTTTGTTGAGTTTAGTTTTAAATAATTACTTAATATATTACTGAAGTATTATTCACTAGAGTTATACAAAAATGTTTATTTCGATACTTTATAGGTTCTGTCGAAACTAAAATTTTTACTTTGGCAAATTTATCTTTATCTGTTTCTGTCGATACTTTTAATATTAGAAATATTGAATAGAACCTTTTGACAAAGTATTGAAGCAGAATAGAGATACAATAAGTATTTAAACGCGTATGTACAATATACAATTGTACTTTTGTAACCTCGGGTTCCATCGCGTTTTACCTTTGCGAAGTCTGCGACAAAAGTTGGAACTAAATATTGGCAATGTGGAAGTTTTTGAAAGCTGCCTACATAATTGTTTCTGTTCCTGGAACGTGTTCGCATTGAAGAGTACAGCGATCCATGGCTCAGGCTCAGGCGATTGTGCGTTGGAACGCGCGGGCCCAATATTGATCAAGCAAACAGTGAAGTACGCAGTTACATTGGTTCCTCGATCAAGCCGCGCCGACGGGTGTCGATCACTCGTGTCGATTATGTTCGACTGCATCGATTCGGAATTCATACGCTGATACGCGAGCATATCAGCGTGCTCGTAATAACGCACGATCAGCTAATATTGCGTTGCCAAATAATAAAATATTCCGAGCTGGTTTGCATAATGCGGTTTTACCATTGATCGACTGTCGAAGTGTGGCCACGCGCGCGCACATAGCGCACAATGGTCAAAATGATCTTCCTAGCTGGACGAGAATTAAAATTTCAAATTCAATGCTATTTAATGTAATGATATTAATCGAAAGATTTTCTATATTAGAATTTCAAACTTAAATTTCGGCTCCACAGAGTTCACCCGACTAGCAAAATTTCATTTATGTCTACTTTTCATCAAATAAACGTGTAAAGTCTACGTGGTGAATCATTGTACCGTTCAGGCCCATAGATGAAATAGTTTTGTCCAGCTTGGAAAGTTATTTCGACCGATGCACGACCGTGCGAACGCGTTCGCGGATTCTTGTTTCATCGAACTGTACGGTGTTGATGCAGTTTTCATAGATCGTTCGGAAAGCAAGTGGCTTTTTATCAAGCGGCCCATCTAGCCGACACACACGCTCCGCACATACACACGCCATTCGTCTTTCTGCGCGTTTCCTGCCGTCTGCGCTTCCGGCTCATCCCTTTGTCTAGCTGATTTATGAGCGTCGCGGTTGCTTCAACGCGGATCGAGCCCGCGGCGAAAGTATTGCACGGCCGAGCTGCGAAATGATTCTGTGAAATCTCAATTCACGGGGGCTGCTCTCCCGTCTCCCTTTCTCTCGCATTTTACCCTTGTCCTTTCCTCCCTTGTAAGGCTGCTATCGCAATGGATCCGATGTCGGACGTCCGACGCATCGGTCCGACATTTCAAATGTAGGTAGCCAGTGTGTGCGAGACCCTTCTAGTGTCGCACACTGTGTCGAGTATATGGGCATTTAACTTTCCAGTAAAGTACCTTATTACTTTTTTCAAATAAAACGCAAAATTTTTGTCAGATAAAAGATCTTGTAATACTAAAAACACCCTGTGAAAATCAAATTTTGGTTTGATGTCGTTAATATAAAACACAGTTTATTACCGCGCACACTGAGAACAGGTACCGCATTTAATCAACCCTTGTTGTCAATATGAATGGGAAAGGGAACACGTGAACACATGATTGCGTAAATGGACAAGAAGTGCAGACTAGCCATCACTCAAACACGCAAATAGAAACAATTTCGATCAGATTCCAGATTCGATACGAAATTTGTAATTAGTTTTCAATGGGTTTCTGACAGAAATTTCCACCGTTCACGAACCACTTTCTAGATTAAAGTTTGTCGATTTCGCGATTTGATTCCCGTGGGAAACCTAACCGTCCATATCCAATTCATGATATTTATTATTCAATCTCTTTGATAGGACTAATTGCATTGAAAATCATTCAACCATCGAAAAATTCATATTCAATGTTTCATTTCCGAATACAGATGCGAAGATCATTAGTGATATTACTAATTAAGAAATTCAAATCACAAGGTGATCGATAACCGTGACACAACCGAAAAGAAGATGTTTCAAAATTGTTTTTGAGGAGATGCAGTTTCAAAAATCGAGTTTCACACATGTGGTATTGAATAGGAATTGATTGACGTGTCTGCTCGTTCCTTACCGATTCTATTTCTTACAACTACTGAGCACGCGAACTTGACAGATCTTCAAAGTCAATTTTCGCGAAAACAAAGTCGAAAAGTTTTGACTTATTTCTTTTTTACGTAGAACCGCTTCCATTTCGATTGTGCCATCAGTCACCCTGTGCACAGAAAAACGTACAGTTTGAAACGAACATAAAAATGTTCCAACCAAATACCCTTTCATCTGAAACGATAAACTTTTGTTCCAACTATCACAAATTCTACGTGAACCCTGTAATTATTTGCTCAAAGCATATACCGCCACATGTTGGGAATCGGCTCGCTAAGCGCTGCTGAACATTGACAAAATGTAGCCTCGCTATCGTTGTTATTTTACCACCCGTGCTCGTATTTTTTGTTCACGTAACAACGTTGTTTAACGTTGTCGGACGGTTTCGGATGGGTTTTTTCGTTTGGAACGGCGCGGCGCGGCGGCGCGGCGGCACAACGAAGTTAATTGCATGCCGAAATGAACACGGGTTAGGGAATCGGAACGATCGTATCGGCGAGTTGGTTCCTTCGTCGATCAAAATCGGCGTGGCGTCGCGCGTCGACGCCGAGCAGATATTCGTGCGCGGCGCAGCGTGTTGTTTCATCGGAACTTGATAAAATGCCAGTCGTTAGCAGCGGCAAGATCGTTATCCGGACAGGAATTATATCGAACGAAATTCCATGAAAATCGAGTACGCGCCTCCCCTGATCGAAGTGGTATTTATAACTTTCCGTTCGGTACCTTTATCCGCGTGTAGGTACGCTCGCGCAGCTATTGGAAATCGGTTTCCGGTAGACGGCAGCGAGAATAGGTTGAACGTTGAGCGTTGCTCGCGATTAGGGGCGCGCGAACGGACCGATCCGGGCCTCCACGATCCCCCTAATTGACCGTGCCGGGGCGGTATGGGGATGGGTTTTCGTTCGCATGTTCCCACCAATGATAAATAGAGAGATAAACGGCGCTCCAGTTACCCTTAATGGAACACCGGCTTTATCGTCTGATCTCCTCAGCGACGACTTCCTTTTTATCTAATTAACGCTTTTGTTTCGCGATCCCGACGGAGAATAAGAACGGCGTAATTCCTTCTCGCTGCAGATTACTTTGTTCTTTCTTCATGGGGAAGCGGACAGGCGCGGGTGCCGCGAATGGAACAGAGCTCGGAGAGACAAACGCGCGGACAATTAAGCGTTAATGCTCGTTCCGGGGACAAGGAACCAGCACCGGTCCGCGCAGCCGGGGGTTGCGACACTTTTGATCGATTAAGTTGATACACTTAGCCGGTTGATTCCTCTAGGTGCGAATTAGTTCCACCGGGACACAGTTTGATCATCTTTTCGCAGCTTGCAGTCGCGGTTTACTCGATCGACTTTGAAACGATGCGCGATGGGCAGAGGATAAGGTTGCCATCTCTAAAATTGCGAAGTCAGGACGAATGGCATGAAAACCCCGGACTATTCCGTCTGAAACCTGGTCACTTTTAACTACTTTTTAAAACATGCCACGCAAAAACCAAAATACCTCGCCAATCCATCTCGCATCGGGTCACCAACAGATAGGTACTACGTCGAAGAATCGTTGACCTATAAATTCTACATACAGCAGACCGCGTCATTCCACGTACGGTCAGTTTACACGGCCGAGTAGCATGCATTCGGAGCTTCGATTGTACGTACATTTTCATTCCGTTCGCGTATTTATCGACATCAATGGCAAAGGATAGAGAAAGCGAGGACGCGCGCCCCACAAAGACCGATAGAGCGAGATAGAGAGAGAGAGAAAGAGAGAGAGAGATAGAGAGAGAGAGAGAGAGGTCCCTGGTTCCCGCGGCGTTTAATTTCTGCCGGTCCCTAAAACGGCTGAAATTAAATCCACGAGTCATTTAATCGAACAGCGGTAGGCAGCGTCGTTTCGAAAATAAAAGCGACAGGAAAGGAGGTAACTGGGGTCTGTTGCTTTTCACGGTGCAATGACCATCGGGGCTCCAATATTCGTTTTCCCCGTCAAAGGGTGTACTCGCCGGTCTAATTAGCGGATTAAACCCGGCGCCGCGCGGCGCTGCGAAAATTCCCGCTGGTGCCCCCGTTATTTTTGATTACGCACCGGTGCGGTGCGGCGCGGCGCGGAGGGTCGATAACATTCGGCCGCGCGTTTGAGCGACGTTGCGCGGGAGGCAGAAGGGAAAAAAGAGTGCGTACAGGGAAGGGCCAGATGAAATCGTTCGAAAGAATTTATTTCAACCGACCGGTCCGGCCCGCCAACTGTGCGTCGCCGTTTATTCCGGCTATCGTAGCACCGCGATAATCGTGCCCAGTAATAACAATCGCCGCCGCTGCCCGCACCGCTCTGCACCGACCGAAACGACATTTTCAGTTATTCGGCGAATTTGCAGCGTCACCACCTGCACCGGTGCTCGCTATCTCATCTTGCACCGCGCCGATCCGAAGGTGCGAACGGTCTCGTAAATACACCTGGCTGAACACCACCACGAAAACGTTGCGTCCCCGGAAAACGCTGCGTATCGCCGCGCCGGAACGAACATTCTTTTATTCCGCTCCCGTAAATTTTCAATTTGTTCCGGTATGTTGCTCGCCATGTATTCCGATGCTTTATGGACGGGAGAAGTGTGCTTTCCAGCGGTGTGCAGCAGGGATCCACTGATAGCGGTAGCGTTCCTTGCCACACCATTCTATACCCGTCAATTTTTCGAGCTTGTACAAAAATTTTGTAAACTTGTACCATCAACTGCAATATTGTCAGCCTAAGTGTCGTATTCTTCCATACCATTTTTCTTAATTTTTATTACGGATTGATTTTGCGAACAACTGAAATTTGTTTATAAACATTAACTAAATAATTTCCCAGGTATAATTCCGTAAACACAAACTTCAATAAATACTCCAACCTTTAAGCCATGTACGGTATTAAATACTTATTGAATTGTTCCGAAGATTGCATTTATAAAAACATAAATAACGGTGAAAGGGGTCGTGCGAGTGGCATCCAGCAGACTTTTTCCCGGAGATATAGCGAGTGATGAATGGTCGGCGCGCAAAGACTACGGAGGAATCCCTCAATTCTTCTGTTTCTGGCCCCGTGCTCGGTGCTTGGTTTTTTTTTCTTTTTTTTGCACCGGCCGAAGACAGGCCGGATGCACGATTTCGCGATCAACACTCGGGCATGGCTGCGCCGCGCCGCGCCGAGCCGGTTCGGCCAGCCGAGCCTCTGGCTGTTGATTGAAACGGGTGACTTGCCAAAATGGCGAGCATTGTGGAGGCCGGGACGCATTGTGAGTGACACTCGGTCGGTCCGCGCGGCGACGGTTTATTTTCCGAGCGAGGTCGGCGTGAAAAATGTAGCGGGGAAACCAATTCGCGTGTTGCTCCGTTCGCCGCTCCATTCGCCGTCCTAGCCGACTCGTGACAATACAGGAAAAGCTGGGGCCAAGCCATTGTACCGAAATTAGACGCGGTTCCAGACCGACTTTTCATTGACCCTCTTCACTCGTTCGTTTAACCCGACCAGCTTGGTCGGCATTGTTTCGCCTGGAAAAAAACCCGAGAGAAACTAATTTTTTAACGAGCTCCGAAACCTCGTCGTTCCGAACCAAGTCGGAGCTCTCGGGGTCGTTCCGACCATTTTGCGAATGGCTTCTCTCTAGACCTTCTCACGAAATTACGTTGCGAACAGTGTATGTAAAAAGAAGTATGAGCATGCAATCTAGATAAAGTTGGGTTATATTATTATTGGGACATTTCTTCCATTGAGAAACAAGTCGATTTATCATTTTCCTAACAAGATCTATACTTTTGTGTAAGATTAACTCCTCGAAAGTATTTTCTCCGTTCTCCGGATCTTTTGTTCCAAGTATTTCGAACCAGCAGTTGTTCTTTTTATAAAAAATTTTATTTAAACAATAATTTCGAATAAAGTGAGTTTGAAAAACCCACTTGGAAAAAACTGTTGCTAACGAGTCAAGATCGAAGAAGAAGAGACCACTACACCGGCAATAACTGTAACCTTGAAAACCCACGTAGACATTCTTCAGCACCTTCTGCATCATCGGGTTTCGCCGGTGGAAGCTGTTCGCAATCTACAAAATTCCCGGACGCGAAGGAACGCAGACTGATTGGGGCGGGACAGACGACGGAGCGTGTTCCGAGGGGAAAAGAGAATGAGCGGTTTTATCGAGCACGAGGCAGGCTCGTTGGCCAGCCGCATTTTTCATTGGATTAGCAGTTGCGTCGGAATCGGAGGTTGCTCGATTCATTTCCGTAGCTTTGGCCAGGCGTTCCATCGGAAATAATTACCCTGTCTGCAATCGGGAGCCGCTGATCATTCTCGGTCGACCTTGGAGCAGCGTTTTTTTTTCTCCACAGGGGTAAGACCGGCTTCTTTCAGCGACGGAAATAATGCGTCTCCGCGGATTCGTACGCCTAGGCGGAATTGTTTCCGCGACCAGGGCCGGAGTCGGGACCGGGGCCCCACCCAGCCTGATTCTTGGCAAGCATTGTTGATGAGGATGAACGATGAAATGGCTCGCCGCGGTCTGCTGGTCTGCCCACTGGTATGGAGTCGCGTGGTTGATGAATTGGTGCTGCGCAAACCGCCCTCTGCCCTCCCCATTCTTCTCTTTTCCACCCTTCGTCCCTTCCACCTTTCCAACCTTGCCACCCCCCGCCCTCTTCCTGCTTTCTTCGTTGCCTTCTCTCCTTCGTTTCCCCCTTCCTATTCTTTCTTCCATTATAATTTTTCTGGGCAACGTCCGTGGCCACCCGCCCGCCACCTCTTCCTTCGTAATTGTTTCCTGAGATATCTCTCCTCCCTTTTGTTCTTCGTAGATCGTCTTTGCATGGAGGTTCCTGAGAAATCTTGGCACTTTGTCGTGGAACTTAGAGTTGTCTGGGCTCTGACATTCCCGTAGTGCTATTAACAGTTGATCAAAGTTGGACGCTGCTACCGCGGAATTGTGTCTCTCGGTATTGTTCTACGCTGTCGCAATACCTCTGCATTTAGAGAACTAATATTTGCACGTGTTTTCGGTGATTCGTGTGTTAGTCTTAAGGGGCAACGTATCCTTGGTAAAATAGGGTATGAGCGGTTCTTAAAGAATGGTTTATTCTGTTAGCACAATTTTGGAATTTTCATCAGTTTTGTTCTCACATATAACTAGAACTGTATGTAGCAAGTTCAGAGTAAGTCAAACGTCAATGAAGAATTACCAATAATTGTTTCTATCGAAGGATCAAAGTTAATCTTAACCCTTAAGCAGTATCTAGTTGCCAAACGGCAACACAATGCATTTAAGGGTTAAAAAATAATTTTGAAACTATTTTTGCGTGATTTTATCACGTTAACCTGACCAAAATACAGTGACAATAATTTAAATATCTTCAAAGTAAGGACTTCGTGAAAAATAGATTGTAGATTGCTGAGCCCAGTTTATAAAATGGAAGTAATTGATTTAGTGTCGTGCAAAGTCAATTACGAGAGACCTCGGGTCTATGTACAACCACTCAGTCCTGGTTTCTGTACACCTAGTATCCGACATCGCGTCGCTTACGATCATTGCCACTTTCGTGGGACACCCCCAAGGATCCTGATATCGTTATTCGTTGGTCGAGAACGAGCCTGGGAAGCTTTAATGGTACCTAATAACCGAAGGGTTGCTCGTAACAACGTGAGGTAAATTAAGGGTCGCGGAACTTCAGCTGACAATAGATGCTTGCTGGTTTTAATAACATTGACATTCCAGTTTCAACCCATTACGTCAGAAGCTTCGAAATACGACGATTTTTATATGTAAATAATTGTTTATTTCTTATGAAAATGTACCAGCGATCTTGCTAACTCTGGTACCTGCTACATAATTATTTCTCCTAAATCAGGAATACAATTTTCAATAATTTTGATCGGAGGGAAAGTTTCTCGTGCTGCTCCATCGCGTCGAAAGAAATGTTCGTTCGCTCGATTCCGTTTGTTTCAACCACCGACAGGGAGAAATAAGTAATCTGTCTTCATTATACTCTTCGCAAGGCAACGGCTTCGAGAAACGAAGAAGGGTACCGTTCAACGATTTCGTATACATGATGTATTGCGGGCGCGGCGCCATCAGCGCGGAAACTTCGTCAAAGTTTCGTACGTCTCTCATTAAAACTTGCCTATTCAGCGATGAAAAATTAAATTTCGCCGGGTAATTTGCTCAACAATGTTTTTCAAGCCCCCCGCCCCTACGCCCGCCCACGGGAACGGCAATAAATTACGTTTTAATCAAATTCTTCGTTATCCAGGGAGGTTGGGCACAACGGACGAATACTGATTGCCACGGATAATGCGATGGCGTATTAAACGGCGGCTGTTTAACCGGAATCGAACCGTTTCCCGAACACGATGCCCGGCAACAATGTTTTTATATCCGGCCCGATGACTAACGAGCGATATTTTCCGGCGAAAATTTCGCCGAGCCCGCGCGCCGCGACACTGTAATTAACTTCCCTCGACAGAGGGTACACGCGCTTGCTAATAAATACCCGATGCCCGGACAACAATAGTTCTCAGGTAATTTTCGAGCGGCGCGCCCCGACCCGGATGAAAACTCTCCTCTCTCTCTCTCTCTCTCTCTTCCTCTCTCTACTGCACCTTTCGGTCGAATAATTTTTGAAAGGGTTTTCATTTACTGCAATTTCATTTCACACTCAATCCGAATAACCGAGGAGCGTCAATGCACAAGTGTAAAAAAATTATTTAACCTGCGCGGAAAACGCGATAACGCTGCGCTCCTGTTTCGCGAGTAACACACGTGAATTTATCAATTTCCCATTGCCACTGCGACATATTTCGCCACTGTTGTTAATTTACCATTACGAACCAAAAAGTGCCTTTTTTTAGGTTTGTATGTAATCTTACCAGTGCAAGTTTTCGAAATCTTTTTTTCACGTTCCCATGTTGAAAAACGTGAGGGAATCTTAGGAAGGTTTTTAGTGTTCTTCTAGTGTTTTTAATACTTGAATAGCTTTTGGCCCTTTGTGCAATACTGTGTGTCGTGCGACTAAATTGAAAGTGGATACAATTTGAAATTCTTTTTCTTTTATTGTTCTCTGCATTGTGACCAGATAGTAACCTCGTTAATAATTTCTACCGGATGAGTATACGTCGGAAGATATAGAAGAGAGGAGGAGAAAGAGAATCGAGCGATGTCTCATTAATATTATATTCTCGGCGGATAGATGGGTCGAGGTGGAAAGGATAGTAGCTGGAACGCTCGCTTTATCGAGCAGAATCCCGTTTCAGAAGGTCTTGAATCCTCCACTGTCTCGTGTGTATTTCAAGACGTCGCACGTTTTAATCTGAAACAGCATGGCGGACGACACTGGAGAAAGCGATTTCTTCTCCGGTTTCTTCCGTGAGTGTTGAAAGTGAATACGGCAGAATGCAGTACTCTCTGCGACCACGCGAAAACATCTGATTACGGCAGAGGAAAGCGTGCTTTTCCGGTATGAATTTCATATCATCGACGCGTCTACGTGTTATGATCGAAACCGCGAATTTCATCCACTTTACAAATACCGTCTGTCAGAAATCGCGTTCCAATGACGCAATTGAAAGGACCGTTTCAACGAGGTATGATTTGTCGTAGAAAACTGTCAACAGCAGCGGATCAATTTTTAATGCAACGTTACGCACGGTTAAATAAAAAAACAACGCGATCACGGATGAAACCGGATAATAATATTGAAATGCCGGCCAGTCGGGTTTTGGCATTACTGGGTATTAATTAACCAATTTGCGAGATATCTACTTGCCGACACTGCTTTTACCGGAAAAAATGTATTCACGTTCCATTCGAAATGATCGGTTAATAATCTCTTGTTAGAGAAATAAAAAGAAACCAGAATAATGAAAAATAATCTTTTCGGTGAACATATTCGATTGACTTTTATGGCAAAAGAGGTGAATAAAAAGGAAAATATCTTATTCGTTAAAATATCGAAATTACTTTCTTGTCAACCCAATTGATCCAGATAATTTCTATCTATCTCTCTATCTTCCATCTATATAAATAAAAATGAAATGCTGTTCGTTGGTAACCGCGCATCACTCGAGAACGGTTGTACCAATTTGGCCATTTAAAAAAAAAAACTGTTCGTAATAGTTCGAATAAGGTTCTTGGGAAAGAAGAATTGGAAAAGTTGCCCGTAAAAATGGAAAATTCGAGAGAAACTAAAAGTGCTTTTTGAATCATAGTTCAATACAACAAAACAAATGAACGTCGCAGCTTTTAATCAATATTTCGATAGGAATTCACATTATCAACGTCAAGTCAATCGAAACAAAGCATTTCTTTGTTTATACATTTCCAATAGCTTTTCACAAATTCACGAAACAATCACAAATAAATTTATAGAAATTCGGACAGGACAACGTCTTTATTAATATTAATATTAATTCTGGGTTATAAAATATTAATGTCAAATATAGATACTTACAATTGTTTTAGAATCTTATGTTCCTCCGTTGGATCAACAGAACACTGCCATTTGCGCGTCTTAATAAGTGTGAAGCACATAACACATAAACGAAAATTGTGACAACGAACGGGACGAAGTTACTCCGACCACGGTCAAAATAGTACTGCCCTTGTCACCTTGGTTTTTGTGAATGGTTAAGGATGGGATTTAGGTGGGGGAAATGTTGCGGGCAATTCACATAGGATACTCTAATATACTAATATCGCTATTACTCTATTACACTAAAATTCATTAACAAAATTATTCCTACCCACTTATCGTAATAAATATATTTTTAATTAATTTCGTGAAATTTTCTTGTCGAAAAATAATATCTCTATCTTAATCCGAGACCACCTTGTCGATTAAAAATTTAATTATGTTAATAATCAACCAGGATTTTTTATTGCACGTGGACAAAGTCACGTACAGCTAGTAGAATAGAAAATCATACCAGATTAGTCAGATCAGGGAATTGATTTGAATTGAGAGGAGAAATTTCTCTCTCTCTCTCTCTCTCTCTCTCTCTCTCTCTCTCTCTGTCTCTCTCTTTGTGATATTGTGACAAATGTACGACACAAGGAAATAGTGTCGTAAATGAGAAAGACAGAGTGGCGAGACAAGTCATAATCTGGCGACATTGAATCATGCTGCTTGTTAAAACAGTTTGTTCCAAAGTGAAAAAGTTTTAGGGAGTATTAACTGTATTCAGACACGATTGCGATTTTGGAAGTCGTAATTCTCAGAATAGAGGACAGCCATTAGGGAAATGGTATCAATACAACTTCCAACATTGCAAACTCCATTAACCATTTCGCTTTACTAAACCGGATCGTTGGATACAAACGAAGTTTGATATAATGTATTGTTCACGCGCGTTTCTTCTTTCAGTAATGTCCAAGTTTGCAGTTTCCTATAGTAGTATCTCTCCAAGACTTTAGGCACGTAAGCCCAATAACTCTCCGTGTTTGATACTTCAAAACTACGCTTGATAGTAGATCGGAAGTCTCCAGTATACCCTTTCAAAGTTTCTATCTATAAACTGTATAACAGTGCCAGCCATGATAACTAAAATCGAATGATTGTATTTTATTTAAAAAGTCGAATAAGATGAAATGGTTCTTTTGTGGAAATGTTTTGATGTCTCCTTGTTTTCAACAATACGATTGTTACTCTCACCGATGCAATAACATAAATGTGAATCATTTTAACTAGCCAAAATTGCCACGCACAATTTTTGTAAGAAAACGCTCCTGGCGTTAAATTAAAAAACAATGTACTAAAAAACCACGCGAATTTTCCAAAGATCTAAAAAGAAAAATCACATATCTTCCTACCGTATAATTTTTGAATCGCGTATCACGCTGAAAATTTTCCAGAAATTTAAATCAAATAATAGAGAGAGAGGACACGGGGCTAGTGTTGGAAAAACCGAGCGCTTGGATGAAATATCTCGCGAGTCGCGTGTTGATTACGGATTATCGGCTTAATAATATTTAGTCGTGCGACGCGTAAATAATCTATCGCCGGCCGTCGACGGTATTTCGCGACGCGCGTCGCTAGGCTTGTTCGTTCATGAATTAGTGCACCAACGGGACAACAATTTGCGCGATCGCATATTGCACGTTGCCGGGCTGTGCCGTTCCGGTCTTGCTCGACGCGTGTACGTCTGCAACGTTCATTACGATCCTATCTGGCTTGTCGCGATGACACATTGTGATAAGTTCTGACAAATATTCGTGCTCGATCCGTCCGGTCCCCTCTCCCTCTCCCCGTTTCTCGAATCGCTCCCCGTGTTCGCTGTTTCGTCCTCACCCTCGTCGCCGTCCTTGTCCTCGTTCTCGTCGGAAGCAATTCCATCGGGAGTCAACGCTTGCGCTAGCGAATAGGATTTCTCGCGTTAATTAAAGACTTCTCGTAGTTAAATGTAATTTGGTAGTTCGGCGTAACGACGGCGACGGCGACGACGACTCCGACGCGTTGCGTCTGTTCCTTGTTGTTGTTGTTGTAGTTGTTGTTATTGGTGGTGGTGATGTGGTTGTCGACGTTCCGTATTAGAATGAAACGCGAATAACGAGCAAATCAGTCTTATAATCACAGCAGGATTAGTTTCTCCTGTAGAGAATGTTTCATGCTTCGGCTTCTGGTACACAGCTTTACCGGCTTTAACATTTCCGATCTGCAACGTGCAATATGCACTAGTTTATCCGATGCAAGCAAATATGGGATAGTGTTAAACATTAACATTTCGTTTTTACTCGAAACAATTTTTTGGTTGATCAAACGAATCTCTTATACTAATCTGATGTTTACTAATTCACATAGGGAATGACGCGCGAGTCTCCACGCACCGAACTACAATCCTACCTCTGGTCGACGCAATTTGTCTGGCAATTCGTCGGCGCGCGGCTCCATGTTAAAATGCATACGTTCCCGGTGTTACAGTGCCGTTTAAAAATGTCAAGCGCAGAGCGTGCAGGTAGTTGAAGCGTGGCCGTCACAAAGGTGGCCACTTGAAACCGGCGAACAGCTGCATCTCAATGTGACTCGCATTATCAACGGCTGATAGATCCGCAGGTGTAAAAGAAAATTGAGGCTGCGCGTGTTAGCCGCACGAAGCGAGCCTTTGATTTTCACGTCGATACACGGATGCACAGAGGCAGCCGTCGCCGTGCAACCAGCCTTTGCAGCTCCCTCTCTCTGGCTGACGTCGTCCGTTTTTTTGCCCTGCCTCCTCGCGGATTAACCGGTCTGTGTAATTACATTAACGTATCGAATTTAGCTGGGAGACGGCGGCGCCGCGTACTCTCGCGACGACGCTGTCCCGTGTTCGTTACACATCGACGTTGAATCCAACCAATTAATAGAGGCCGTCGCGCGTCGCGTCGCGTCGCGTCGCGTCGGCCCCCGTCGAAAAGTCACCGGGCAGCGGCGAAACTAAATAAATAAACCGGGACACGCTTTGATCACCGGAATGCCTGCGCCGGCACGGTGAAATATTAACGGGGATGAGTCGCATCGATATTCATTGTTCCGCGTCGTCATTTTCAGTTTTATATTTGGCATTTTTCACCGGTGCGGTGGCCCGGACACGGATTTATGATCGCATGCGGCCACGTCGCCGACAAATAAAAACGCGACGTCGCGTCGCGTCGCGTCGGTGGCACCACGCTGAGAGAACGACGACGTCCACGTGTCCGACGGACGTCCAGTTGACACGAGACGTCTTCCAGTTGTTTCGCGCGCGTGATACTCGATAAGTGACAGACCGCGCCGCGCCGCACAGACAAGTTCCGATAGTTGCGAGTTCCGTCGATGTTCGAATATTAAACGGCCATCGTGCTGTCCAACTTTACTTTGCGAGCCAAGCGTGAACTCGAACGAGACACGGTTGTATCAAACGTTACAATTATATCCAGTATTTGCTCGAGCTTGTATATATTTCTAAGAACCATGAATTTGAGTAATTATTTAGGATAGAGGAGTCCTTGCTGATTCCACAGATCTTAAAATATTTAACAACGTTTCCTTGTTTCGTTGGAGTCTGGAGAGAAGAAATTCGGAAGGAATACTTTATATAATGATTCTTTGATCAAATAAAAATCGATGAGACTGTTACGAA
Organism: Lasioglossum morio; assembly: GCA_916610235.2. Lineage (NCBI taxonomy): Eukaryota > Metazoa > Arthropoda > Insecta > Hymenoptera > Halictidae > Lasioglossum > Lasioglossum morio. The sequence continues at coordinate 14,568,247 of OU744334.1, forward strand.
GAAATAAATGTTGGATCTTGTTCCATTTTATACTTCCGTGGAAAGTTTTATGAAAATCTAGGTGTATTTTTCGATATCCGGTTATGTCGGTAGACGATATCCTATTGAGAGAACATTGATCTTTGAACTGACACTAAGGAAATACCGAATTCGACCGGAGATAGTTCTTACAGTTGCAGAAGTCAGTTCGAAGATGTCGTTCAAAATTTTTGTGGTTGGAACAAGGTCGCCTCGGGGAATGAAAAGTTTCTTCTGGTCATCGAAAACAATTTTATGAGTTTACTGTACCGTCTCCACTGACAGTACAGTTACCTGTATTGGTCGCACGAATCTTCGAGTTTTCTTTTATCACTAAGAAACAGAACTGGAAATTCTTGCTGCACGGTGAACTCGTTATTATTAATATTATGTTGAGCGTTAATGCTGCAGCTAATATATTTTTACGAAGACCGAAATAAAAGACTTTCTTTCATTGATTAGAAGATTCCTTGCTATGAAATTAAAATAAAAATATTATTTATCGTTAATGCACACAACTTTCTGTATTCCAGGCGCGTGACACGAATGCAGAAACATTCCGTACTTAGTTGTAGGTTCTCTTTAACCTGTAAAATCCAGTGAAATGACAATTGCAAAAAACTTTAACATGTACGTTAGTACAACGGTACTTTCAGTACAGAAACTAACATTACATTTAACTCGTTTATGGAAAAGTTGAAAATTTAGATATACATCGACAGTATAGTTTAATCCTGAAAGTTCCGTGAGCAACTATTGTAATTGTTCGTGTAACCTAGTTCGTGTAACCTCGAGGTAGCCCATAGTTAAACGTTCCATAGTACCGCTCTCAAGGGTAGAACTCTCTAATTGATACAAACCTCGGACGGGATTATCGATACCTTCCAATATAAGTTCTACTCCCTACGGTAGAACTGAGGGCCAAGTGGTAATACCATCTCAAAACTCACCCTCGCAGAGTGACGCGACACAGATCTCGTTTGACGCATCCGCGTGCCAAACACAGCTCGTAGACACGCGAGAACTCCTAACCCTTTGCAGGTCAATCAACTTTTGTCACTTTCTTTTCAGCAAGTCGATACTTACGTGTAGTTTATTAAATTAATTATTATGAAAATTTCACGACATCAGAGACTCTATCACTAGTTGACACTATTTATAGTTGGAAGGTGATACGATGTCGAGGCAGACTGTAGACAGAGGACGACGACGGAGGGCTAAAGATCCGAGCGATCCAAATGAAAAAAGTTTCACGTTCGACGAGCCACATGCAAGGGTGAGAAGCCCATTCCGTTTGAATCGGTGCGGTGGATAAAACGTTGGGAAGATGGTAGGCGCAAGAGGGTACGCGGTGGCGGCTGGGTAATAAAGAAACGACGATCGTTCGAATCACTTTCGCGAGCGCGGTACGGCAAGGAAATACCCTGGCGCGGTGAGGTACGTGCCAGTTCCCGCATAAAATACTTTTCCCCTTTAATCGAGCTGTCGTCGAAGTCACGTAGCCGCCGTAGACGGTGCCGACGCTGCAGAACAGATCGTTTATTGCGATTCTGAGCTTCCGAGGCGGTTATACGACCGCGTTAAGTCATCGTCTTCAATTAAGGGTAATCGGTAAATTGCTCGCAACCCCCGGCCACTGGTTCGGCCCGCCCACGACCCGGACCGTTCTCCTAGCCGGTTTTCTGTCGCCATCGTGACAACGCCAGGGCCACCGGCGCGCCGGAAGATACGGCACGAATTCTACTTCTGGCTGTCGTCGACGTTCGCATGCATTATACCTATCTCGACATCTGCGCCACCGGGCTGTCGCACGGCCTCCGGACGATTCAACGTTAAACTCGCCCGGCGAGGGTGACGAGTGAAAAAAAAAAGAAAATAACACACACAGCACTGGTTCACGGACGAAGGAACGGGTTGACAGGGTCCCGAGTGGCCTCGCTGCGATACGCGACAAGATTTTTCGCCGATTCCGGCGGAACCACCGCCAGCATGCACCACAACTGGGCCTGCAATCTATGGAATCACTAATCTTAGGTAAAGACCAATGAAATTTTAGATAATTTACATATACTAAAAATTACATCGCCGAAAATCGACGGCAGCGTAGACCTATACTAAAATTCGAGCCAGGCACACGGTAAGCAAGTCTCAACTTTGAGTGATTCGTGAAAAACAGAACTCCTAGATACGTCTGTTACGATTGAGGATAGAAGAAGACGTTAAAGAGTAAAATTGCTATGTTCGAGGAGGCAAATATGGTGATACAGTTTTGTTCCGCTATAAGTCGATGGCTCAGGACTACTCTCGACGTGTTGCGGTGCAGGGTATCCTATGCGGCTTCACTTTGTTCCTGAGTGAGCTGGGGAGTGAATAGGGTGAATGTGCCAGAGGCTTGAATGTAGCGGCAAACTACAAAGTGGTCTGCTGAGCAGCGATATCTCTCGTTCGAAAAGAATATGACACGCCTTCTCGTTCTGGCACTAAGCGGTGTCGCGCGAACAACTTCGAAACAAGAAGAGGGTATAGCGATTTTCTAATTGCGAAACGAACATCGTAGTCGTACACTGGAACAAAATTGTATAACAAATTTTCTTACTGTTGCTGTCTTCAAGGTCTTTTGTTAATTATTTAGAAGTTAGGCCTCCCTGGAACAGGGCAAGAAGTTAATATCACTGTAAAACTGGAATTTTTCATTTGTTAATTATACTTTTACGAAATTCCCGAAAACATAGCATATTTTCAGCAAGTCAATGAAGTCCCGACCATTGCAAGAAAAGGTTCTGTGAACGTGCTAGGACGTCATAAAACTTAGGACAAATCTGGGGAAACCAGATAGCAGTGCTATCTACAACGGACATTATTGCTGGATCATGTTGATCATCTGGATCCCCCGTAGCGGTGGCTGAAAAGTTCTCGCATGTCCGACGCTAATTCCGAGGGGTGAATTCGCGGGAACGAAAGTTTTTAGTGTGCAAATCGTCCGGTTATTGGAATTCCTTTGCGAACAGAGAGACCGCCGTGTTCGGGGGAACGGAGGATTGATGGTGTTTGATCGTCCGCGGTAATGAAAGGCAAATTTTGCCCGGTGCCTGTGTGCTTTTCTGTTAGCACGGTGTTAAGTATTGCCGCGAGTGGACTTGCATGGAATTTGATACTCGCCGCCGTTGTTTGCCGAGGGTCTAATGAGTTGAAGATTCATTTGTATTAGTTTTCGTTCTTGGCTTTGTTTAAACTTTGGAGCACAGCTCCAAGAGGAAGAACACGTTGACAATCGTCTTCTATTATTAATCTTGTTTTTAAAGTACCGTCGATCAGGATTTTTATAAAAAATAGCGATTTTTGAAGAGGACGCTGCGGAAACATTTTAGTTTGTTCGATAATCGATATACGCTCAGGATAATCTGCTTCTATAAATTAGTTTAAATTGCCACACGTTATAAGCACTTTTTTAATTTAAGTGCCAAATGGAGCAATGCTTTATCTTCCGCGAACAAAGGATAAAAAATGTTCACGACATGAAATACGGTGTAACAAACTATGCAGTATATGCAAGAGTTTCCTGCGATATTACGAGGCAGACAAGGTTATTAGAAAGCCCGAAGAGGATTAAAAAGTTAATTTGTTACGAGCATGAAAAACACAGGGCACAATTTACACAAGTAGGTTGACGTGGACTTAATATGTAAACGAATATACAACAGTTCTGGAAGTTTCAATACGTTTCCGATAGTTCCCCGTCCGAAATTAATTGCTCTCGTGGCTGGTAAAAGTTCCCGGCCACTTACGGTGTCGAAACTTAAACTACAGTTACCGATTTAAATATTTTGCATGCATAATCTAACGAAGGCATGGGAATCTCATCAGTTGCCTTGCATTTTTTATGCTAACTTTTCCACGTTCTTGATTTTCTTTACACGTGCACATATTTTAAGGTAAGATTTAATATTTACTTAAAATAGTAATCGTAGATTGATTCGTAAAGAAATCATTTGTGTCGCCAATTAAGAAATCCATTGTAATAAAAGTAAGATGGTAATGTATAGCAAGCATGGTAAATATAATATAAAATTATAGTCTATTTAAAATTTCTACTACGACGTTTACAAAACGATTTCAATGTTTACCGTTAATATTTTCTTCATATTTTTGCACGTAGATTATGCTCTTATACATTCTCAAGATAAATCCAAAGTACTTTGCATACAGAGGGTTCCACTTAGAACAGACCACCTTTTTATTTTCTCTAGCTATCACGAAACATATTTTTCAAGCTCAAAATTTCATTACGAACATAAATTTCAAGCTATTGCAGAAATTTCAAAGTCAGTTCAATTTCAAATTTATATATTAAAATCACAAATGAAATCGTACGTTTTATCGAATCACTTTTGACTAGTGGTAGTTTCAAAATGTGACGAGAATAATGCCGTGATTTTGCAGTGGCGAAAAATGACTGTGAGAGTGTTGTATCCCCGATGGTTCCCGTATTTGTAGTTCCATGCTAAATCGACGTCACGCCCCCGCATTCGCGAATATTGTCTCCTTACGACAGGAGCGTCTACTTCTTTGATGTCGAAGGATTGATCGAGGGGCACTTCTATACCCGTTTTTATTCCAACCACCGATAACTTATCCTCCCTGGCACCCCGAGGGCTTTCGATCTTATTCATCCACTCTCGCATTTCTCGTCTGTTCCCTTTAAAGACAGAGTTACGATCCGACCACGCCAGTCGGAGATCCAGTTTGTTGCGAAATGTGAGTGTCGATCTACAGGTTGTTCCATAACTAACGACCAGACGGTCTGTAAAGAATCGAACAATAATTTTCAGGAGAAAGCATTTTTCCGCCGCCCATTATGTATTGGTTTTGTCAATTTCACTGTTCAACATTGATTTTGCATTTTGATAACGAGTAGATGATTTTCAATCGATTTTATTTTTTTTTTCATCGCCTACGACTTTTGAGAGATTTACAAAGATACATATAGATATATTTTTCGTCGTCTACCACTGTATTTCATCTACCATTGGAACCTATAGCTTAACTTTTATCATTGGTGAGCTGAACAGCGTCTAGCCGGCCAAGGTCAAGGGAGATTAACCCCTCTGATAGAGCGGTTCGTGGCTAAGAAAACGTCCCAAAAGGGTCGGTAAACATTAATCTTTCTATAGATACCACCTTGCCCTTTCAGTCCAGTCTGCTGCACCTGTCTTTGGAATTAGAAGAAAGGGATAATTCCTTTTTCACTCCATTGTCGACAGTCTGGGTGTACGGCGAGCATATAAATTCGATAACACCAGATCCAAAGGGCACGACTGAAAGGGGGACTGCAACAATGACTAGAGGTAACCTTGATACGGTTAGGCAAACGTGGATAAAATACTCATCACGAGACTGTTGTAACGTAGCAGGTGTATTGTTAGGTTACTTTACAATTTTTTGCATAGAAATTCATTAATATTTATTCATTTATTCCCAAGAATGTTTTACTTTCTCAAGCTGTGTGATTCCTGTGGTCGTTTGAAGTAATTTTTGTGTTTCCGAAAATGATAACTTCTTAACGAAGCCGCAAATTCGATTGGTACAATCATCCATCCATCTCGCGTTTCTCACTAGAATACTTCCTTAACCCTCCCTTCTACCGGCCAGAAAAGATTAACATCGTCTAACGAACTATCCACGGGCACATTTTGCCAGCGATCGTTCGCTGAAGAACAGGGAGCAGAATGGTAAGGAGAGGGGTTGGTTTATTAATATGATGAATGATAACGAGGGTGAAGTTTCCAGGGGCGCGTCTTCGCTGGTAATATTCGAGGAAGCTCGGCGTGACCTCCGAATTCTTTGACGAATACAAATCGTCGCTAGCTTACACCCCACGGTGTGCGACGGTGCACAACCCGTTCCCGCGCGTACTCCGCCCCGTAAAACGGAAAATGAAACCAGATCCTGTGTACCGGCGCGGCGCGGCGCGGCGCGGCGCGGCGGATCTGTCGCAACAGACTGTAAGATTTATCGCGAATTCTTCTTTCACCGGGTCGACGGCACGCTCGCAACTCCGCGTGGAATTTTTGTTTCCCCGAAACGGATTTCTAGAAATTTAATATGCTTTCTACTCGGTCGCCTTACACCGGCTACAGGGCGCAAATGCAATTCCATCTTGAGTCAAATAACATCTGCGCCTGGCTGACAGTCGCGTCGGTAAATTTAGATTGTTTTGTCGGGCCGGGCTGGCAGGTTTTTATTAGCTCGAGAGACAGTTTTGTTGGCTTGTAAAAAGATGCTACAGCCACCGGTGATGAGGAGTAATTTTATTTCTAAAGGAACAAGTAAACAGCCTTCAAGTCAGCTTCTAGCTAAGGAATCTGTTTCGTTGAAATTACGGATCGTTGCAAATGATATACTTTGGAACGCTATGGACCTTTAAGGAGTTGAAGAATAACAGTAATTCAACAATTTAAAAAAAAATCAATATATATTGGGTTGTATGGATTCTCAAGTCTTTTTCTTGCTGTACAAATCTGTCTGTTTCAATTTTTCGAATTAATTAATTGTAATCAATTTTCATGCTTTTTGAATGAAAGTTCCAGGAGGCAAATGAATTCATTTTAGAAAACTACATTATTTTATAAAAATGACAAGAAGGTCTATCCAAATGTTTAGTCATTTTAATAAGGATATACCCAAAGAATAATTCCTCAGAAGTCAATCCGTTCTATATATATATTATTGATTGTATTATCGTTAAGACGTTAATACGTACAAGTGTCTGTGATAATTTGGCCACTCGCTGTGATAACAAAAATTGAGGTGATAATTCCAGTCGACCACACTCCGTATGCAAAGATCGACTAACGTTCGTGAACCGGAACTAGCGAGGAGAGAATAAAATCGTCGTAGGTTCTGTTAAACGACCGCCAGACGTCCTGAGTTTCGCATTATGAAACGGGCACACAGTTTTCGCAGCAAGAATCTTGAAAGTTGCTTCGTAAGTTGAGACGAAGGTGGCGGCATAAAGCAACCATATTAAAACGCTTAAAACTACGCTGTTAAAATGTTCCTCCCGTAAACTTTAAATCCCGACGCTGTATAAAGATATAGCCGTCTTTACTGCCGCGACGTGTGCCGCTCTTATGAATCATCGTCCATTTTCCGGATAGTTAGATCGCAGATTTTTAAGGAGCGTCTTTCCCGACTTATATGACATCTCGTTGCGGCTACGTCGTTCGGATCGGTCGACCGTAAACATGATCGATCAGCGTCTTTGCCATCTGACCGCATCGATTCTCCGTAAAGGTTTCAATGATGATAAAATTATTACACTATCCGTACAGACGAAAGTCACACCCTGCGAAGGAACACTGTACACTGAACAAAATTATTATTTCCCAGCGAACCGAACAAAGGTACTGTAACGTCGTGCCGTTTGAGGGACACTTGTCTATCCGCGGATTCAAAGGTGCTTGTCCGAAAGCTAAGAAGGAACTGTCGGAGTTCGACTTCTTGTCCGAACGCGATGAGGACAAACATGTACTGATTGGTTCCTGCCGAAAGTTGCATTTACCAATCAGCATCCTCAAGAATGTTAAGACCTCCTTCTCGTAGCTCTGAAGGAGCCTTGGGAAGGAGGTGCGACGCGACGGGTCCCGGTAATTTGACTCTAGCTTGACGGTCGCGGGTGGTCGTTCGGAGGGATCAATTCCATGGTGCATTGTCCTTTAACCCCTTAACCTACAACAATTGTGAGGCACGTGGTCTTGTATTCGGGCCAAAACTAATTATTACGGGCCTGGTCCATGGTATATCGGTCGGGCCAAATGTAAATATTATGTTTTGGACTCAGGCTGTTGGAACGTAAATCGTATGTTAAGGGGTTAAGATAAACTAAACATCTGGCGATGGTTCGAATGATCGTCGAATGACTCTAATTTACTTAATCTTCGAGAAAGATTCTTCGTCACGAACACACCATAAATATGTCCGAAAGAACTCCACGTTTTCTATTCCGACGGGACGGAACACGTACAAACTTCAGAGAGATGATGCGTGTTTCATTGCGTTTCCTTGTTCCGCGACTCATCAATATAACATCGAGACAGATCAATGAAGTTCCAGAGTCTCGGGAACTCGTTTTCTTCTCTATCCATCATGAACGGTGAACCGGGGCAATCAATTACCAGTATATCAACCTGTGATCTTCCATCGTCGGGAGAAACTCACCGTTCGGATTTAGCTTCCAGGCGTGAGCACGGTGACGTTTAGAAGCTGCTCGATCCGAGAGCACGTTAGACTCTTTCGTAGAGAACGAAGATGAAGAATTGATAGGTCAGTGGAGTTAGGGTAGCGAGCACGTGTTACCCGATACGGGAGTAGGAATTCTGGAAGGAGAATATCGCGTGAAAGCGCCGCCGCTCTGCGCTGCGCCGGTAGGATTGTTTGATCGATCGTTTCCGACTCGATGTTCTAGGGTGGACTCTAATCTCTCTAATTCGTCGCTGTGTTTGAGGAAGATTGATGAAATTCATGGGAAACGGACGGAAAAGCAGCTGAGCGGTCGCCAGAGCTTCGCGGGACGGTCCTGGCTCCGCGTAAGCGTCGAGAGGAAGAGTAATTTGTTTGCTTGTCTCTCGACGCGGAACCGAGCGGGTCGTGTTTGTCTGGCGTAAGCCGATTCTGAAAAAAAAGAAAAAAAAAACGAAGAAGACAACAGCCGCCGAAGATGTTTGCTAGAACGTCCGGCTGCCAGACACTGTTCGCCTTACCGACATTTTTGCCGAGTAAACTGCTTGACGAGGAACCGTGCGGTAATGAGGTTATTGGATTGTTTGCGTCCGACAAATCGTTTATCTTGCCCGGCCCGCCTGTCCCTGGATGCGTTATCGGGAAGATTAGAGAAGTTCTTCGAGAACTGGATCAGGGAGAAATTCGGATGACTCGATGGAGCTTTCGTCACTTCACGGAAACACAGGCTCCTCCAAGTAAATCCGAAAAAGTCACCGGATCTAAAATCACAGTTCCAATTCTGGGAAAATGTCAATATATCCTTGCGCCAGTTTGTAGAAAAATAGTGAATGGTACACTGTGTAACAAAACAAATAGAACATTTTGTATCGTTTTAATGATTTGTAGTAAAAATTGCTATGTTAACAAATATTTTTATTTTTACACATTCCGAAAGAAACTTTTGGGACAATCTAACGTTTTAAACGGAGGTTTGAAAACCGAGGTATGTGAAATAATAAATAAGTAATATATTTTATTATGTGTTTATGTATATGTATAGTGCAGATAGGAAATGTGGTCAATACACTAAACGGTATTACATTTAGGCTGACGTATCGATAAGATCAGTGGTAGTAAGCAGTTTCAGAAACAGTCCCGAAACTAGTGGACCTGATTTTAGTGCCGACGAAACAAACAAGCTTATAATCAATGATTTATCAAGTAAGATAGGAATCGCGTTTCCGGGCTCGAACTTGATGGCACTAATTGCCGATGCGAATGGGGTATAATGGAAGCCGTATAGACACAGGGTGGAAGTAGTAACGCGATCGGTAAGCCATCAAATCTGAACGGTTCCAGTTTACGTTTCAGATGCAGCCTAGATGGTAATAGGAAGTGATAATAATCGATAGCTTTAACTTATGAGCCAACTACACCGCGTTACCGGAGCTCATATCTCGGAACAAATCTAGCGTAACTAATACCCATTATTTGTCCTATTCAAAGAACGAATCCTACTATCCTACCAAATAAACACGTGCTATTTGTATGTTGACGCAGGTATAAATATTTCTGTATATATTCAAGCATCCATTTATTAATACACGAGAAAATTCAATGAGTTTAACAGTGAGAAAAAGAGGGAACATGTACCAGTTACTTTTAAGGCTCGGTAGGTTTAGTGTTAGGGAATATGAATATCAAGAACGGTAATCAATTGCAGAAGATCAGCATTATTGTTTTTCTTACAGCGCAATCGAGCGATCGATGAATTCAGCGGACAATCTCGCTGATTTCTCGGTTTCCCTCGGCTTTTCACGCTGTGATAACGTTCGAGTCCTAGCTAAGAAACTTTCTCAATTCTCAGGGTCTGTTCTTCCGGGCGGAATCCGAGCCGAGGAAACGCCAATATCGATAGTCCCCAATATTTCCGGGAGGTAAACAGACTCACCGGCGAATTTAATCCTTAATAGGTAGTCCATTACGCAGGCGAATCCCTTTGAGTTAAGTTCCAGTGAAATTTCCAATTTTTCCTCGGTCCGTATCGCCTAACCCAGAAATCCCTGATTTTTCAGCGGTCGTATAATTTCGGTACTTTCGACGGAGTGGTGCCTTTATCCCTCTTCATTCACGGGCATAGGACCTTGGCGTTAGGGCGAATGAGATTCTCAGGGGATGAAGTGGGGAATATTTCAGAAAATACTTTGAATAAACTTCCTGTCACAGAGGTCCTCCATTTTGATTCGGACCGAAAATACTACGTCGTTCTGCCCTATCTCAAATATATCCGAAAAAATTCGTACAATAAAATCACTTTTCTAATATTAAAATAACAATTTGATGGTTTATTTCTTTATTGTATAACGGATTCTTTATATGGTACGTTTTTTAATATTTAAAGCATTATGCGTTTCAATTATTTAACGACGCGTTTTCTAATATGTCTTTTGAACTGACACCACTATCTGATTTTCTCTGATACGTCGTCATTGTTTTGTGAAATAATTAATCTTCTATAATGAAGAGTTAGTAGAAACCGATATCACCGGGGTTGGTTGGCCAGCTAGTCATATAATCCCGAACGTGATCAGTCAAGCAGCTTCGATCAAATTTTATTTCATTATTCATTTTGACAAATTATTCATCTACCTTCATATATATTCGTCTACATTTATTCGACCGTAATTACAGAGTCAATTTTTTGTGTCAACTTCTTCTGCCACCAATATGTCTTTTCAGTTGATCCTGCAAAACGCTACAGTTCTGACAATAATAATATAAACTTATAAACTTAATAAAATAATATAATATACAAAACTTCAATATGAAATCAGAAATTTTTTAAAAATCGATTTCGTTTGGTCCAGGTTTTGTTTCACTTTTTTTTATGGTTATCTTAATGGTTAGTAACGCATAAATACAAATGATGCCTATTAAACATTATGTATTGCGGAAGTTTTCTCTTGTACTGCAGACATGATTGGAAAGCGGCGTTGTAGCATAAAGTATAATACATATGTATTTCAATTACTGACACTTCAACGTACATTTACAATGGCCAATTCGCCTGCGTCGAATTTTCTTGAGTACCGTTATTTTTTCCGCGAACAACCAATGTATTATTCATCATCCGAGAGGCTGTGCGGAAGCGATAAATTGTCGGATTTTCCCTTGTTGGCGAACCTACGATTCGATTACTCGGTCATAATCACTTTAATTCTCAGGATAAACGGATTCAAATAATAATCAGCAAACATTTCATCCTGTAAGTTCGTTTCGCCGGTGTTGCGATCCCGCACGAGTTCATCGGGGTCGTTTTGCGTATTTATTCGAACCGGCATGGAATAACAGTCAAAAGAGGGATAACAGAAAGTTAAAACCGGCCGTCAATATAATAATAGCCACGTGGCGAAGTGGGTTGTTGCTCCGATCTGCGTTAAAAATACGGTCCGCGCGTTGCAACGTTTCGATGGGATTTTATGGCGCTGGAACAAAATTGCTTCATTAAGGGAAACATCCGATTTAGCACGCACTCGTAACTTATAATTGATTCGTACTGTTCTCCACAGCAGCGTGCGCCACTGCCATAATTCGTGGTGCGTATTTCGAAATTTTCAAGTTACCATTGCTGCGATAAATAATTAGGGAGCCCCCGATGGCGTCGATAAGACGACCGAATTCATTTACCTACTGATAGTGTTGCGAACCACTACGCGATAATATCGAGCACACCGCTGAACGTAGATAATATAATTAGAGGAGTTTCACCAGCTAATTATGTTGCTCAGTTATTTACGTAATTAATTAGTGGCTCTTCGCGATGGTGTCCCATTTCTGGCATCAGCCTGCCCACTTTACCATGTACCTTACATGTCGTAAAATCTAGTTGTTAATTTTGAAAATTACCTAAGTCTTAATAATTGCTATTACTTTAATAGGAATTGTTAGATACACTTAAGAAGTGCGATACATTGATATCCTATACGTATATTTTGAATTTCATTGCAACGCAAACTCTTAAATATCTGAATTTAAACTTAAATGGACTTGGCCGCTCTCAAAATAAACGGCTCGTGTAGCCCATGGTACAACTTGGTACGTTCGAGAGTGTCTCTTGCACAAGCTGCGCTACCGAGCAGAATTTGGAAAGGTGCACGACAAACCAATACCCAGGACCTGTTCTTTGCACTCTGTAGAATATTGTTCTATGGTTAAGTTGCGTTCCATCGCGTGAGTTCTTGTTTTCCTTCCCGTAGCCACGAACGTTGGCGCGGCGGTGGTCGACGAGGAATGGGGGTGTGCGGGGGCGGAGGCAGAACTTCCTGCATGCTTACACGGCCGGCACGAAAACACCGTTTCGTTCTCACCGAAAACGATTTCGACGGGCCGGGAGATCATGGCCGACGACAGGCGATTACTCTTTCCGCACGCTCGAGCCCGCAAGTTTTTTTTTTTTTTACCAGTTTGCCACTCGCGATGTTCTCGCGATCGAGCCGCGCGATTAAACAGCCATAACGCGTGTCGCCGTTATAGTCCTCTGCGTCGTCGCCGGCCGGGACAGGTTCACTCGCCGATCGTACCAACCAGATACCAGAAACGCGACCGAGTTTGATTGAATCTGTTGTAACACGGGCTAGCGTCTCTGAAACGAACGATATAATTGTCTCTGCTTTTGGGGACACGCGAGCTCGATACCAACTGAATATTGCCCAAACAGCGTACGAATTTTCTGAATTAAAAATGACGTGACCGTTTGATTTTCTTTTTTTTTTTTAAATTACGGTTCTTCTTATAGTCGTTCTGCTATGACTAATCAATGATCGCGAATTATTTAGATTTCGAAGGAGTCTGTGCATGCTTATACACCTGGGTCAGATAATGCGACTAATTATAGCTCGCTAAATACGGACATATCTGGAGCATCGACGTTCTCGGTTATCCGTCTTGAAGTTGGAATAATTTTGAGATCGTCGATAAGAATCTGGCTAACCTGAATGATCAGGGTTGCGACCATAGTAGTTAAGAGTTGACGAGCTGGAGATTGAGGAGAGGAAATGATGGGGATGTTTCGCCTCGAGCTTGCTAATCAATTTATCGTTAGGGTACCATGCAAACCTTGCGAAAGACGTTTCTCGGTATATTGGAAACGTATTCTTAGGATATTAGGAACATCTCTATTAGTTGAAGATTGAAATGAACGTCTGAACAACACCGACCATTTCACTACTGCGAATTTTTAACTCTCGTACGTTCCTCAGGGTGAAAATTCACCCTTTTACCTTTTTCACAATATTGTAAAACGATTGATTTCTTACTGTTTGTGTTTCAAAATGTACTTCTTGGAAATGTCATACAGTTGTTTAATCAATTTTTAATATCGTGAGTAAAACGATTGATTTCTTACTGTCTGTGTTTCAAAATGTACTTCTTTGAAATGTCACACAGTTGTTTAATCAATTTTTAATATCGTGAAGCGACAAATTAAATGTCCCGTATTTCCATGCGAACGACACTGTACTCGAGTCTAAACGAATCGTGAGAAATCGTGGTCGAAAGCAATCAATTTCTCGGGAAAGAGAAAGAACAAAAGGGACTCTGGATAGGTCAGTTCTGCGTGAGCACTGCTCTGACCGAGCAGGAGAGCGAGTGATCGGGTGGTTGACGGAAACAAAGCTCGCAATTTCGTTCGTCCGTCTTGAACCTCCTGGCCCGCTATTATCAACCGTCATGCCACATTTCCGGCGCTATTACCTGGAAATAAGGTTCTCGACCTCGTCGAGCTGGACCCGAGGTTGCCAACGACGCGCAACGTCGCGTCGCCTCGTGTCGCGCGAAAATGCCTCATGCCGCGGACGTTCGTGGTCTTAACGTCGCATCTAGAGATCCCATTCGATTATGCGGCAAATTACACGAAACTGCGTTCTGCCTTCTGAAATGTCTCAATTCTGCGCTTCGATTCGGCAGGTGGCGTGGAATCGATAGCCTTCGGACTATCGATTCGGGGGGAAACGCGATCTTCGTGGAACGCGTAACTCGAGACATTGGTGGATACTTGTTTCTAATGCGATTCGGGAAAATCTTCTTCTGATAATAATGTTACGTACGGAAGTCCGCCTCACTGCTATTTTTATAAACAATTTACGCTATACAAAGGTCTCGAGCTTGTCCATCTCGGGCTTATTGGGACTACTCATGAAAGTGTTAAAACTTTGTACGTCGTTTCGATTTCGTCCGAATTTTAGTCAACCGATACGTTTGTAACAAAGATTGTCACTTTCATGTATACCGTGAGAAAATTAGACTGAGAAATAATTTTGATTTAGAAGACATAATGTTCAGATAACTTGATGCAAATCCAAGGAATGTACACAACTGGATTTTGTATACGAATATATTTGCACTGAGAGTTAAATCTGGTTGAGTCATTAAAGGTAGTATTTAGATTAATTTTACGCCTTGTGTTTCCCATGTTCAACGTTTATACATAACCCGTTGCGTTATTTAGAAAATTAATTAGAACCTACTCCATACAGCGTACATATATTGCATAAATTCAGGTAGCACAGTTACGAATTAATTTTCGACATCAAAGTAATTACTAGATTGATATCGTAATTAACGTCGGCGTGGCAACACGCGATGGTAATCTGAGAAACAGTTATTTTAACAAGTTTCATTAAAATACTTGTCGTTATCATTTAAGCTTTTATGCTAAAACCAGCGATATAAGGACAAGCTATGTGGTTTACGGAATAAATTACGCGCGTATGCATGTATGCCGCGCGCAAGATAACACGATTATGTCAAACTGTGTGACAGTCGATTCGCATAGGTATAGAGCATACAAGATATATCGCTTCACCATTTTCCTCTCTTAAATACCGTCCTTCTCGTTCCGTCCATTCAATATAGTTTCACAAATATTCCAACGAATTTATTAAGCTTGTAGAATCCCTGAAATACGAGTTTAATAATTGTGGAGCGCATTACTCGTTCGGCACTTGTTCAATTGTTAACCATTTACAGTCGGAGCTATTTTGAGACCAGCATATTTTAATAATGTAAACAATATTGTGAATCAGAGTCGCCAGATTAAAACTTAATCTTTCTCTCCACTCTACGATGTTATTCCCCCGCGCTCACGTGACGCGTTTCGTCTTTGTCGTCTGTGTGTCACAGTATCACGTGACTAAACCGCTACTAGCAGAAAGAGGGAAACTGTATTCTCCTGACGACACTGTTTTCAGCAACAAGTTCAGCGAATTAATCTCGTCAACGATGTGTTCTACCGTACTCGACAAATTACTGGCACAAAGACTGACAGAATTATTCGTAATGATATAACAAATAATTATTCCAAATTGACCAATAACTAGTTTATACGCGAACGTACAATAGGGAACGCCGCGACGCGCCACTCCGGCTGGGAGTAGAAGACAAACTTGTTAGAAATGAAATTATGGGATCGTAGCGGGCTGATTGCGCGAAGAGGATATAACGTGCGAAAAAGTTTGTTGAAATTTTCGAACCGTTCTGTCGGCGACGATCGGGGAAACTCGGGTTCGATACGAATCCATCTGCATAAATTTCAAATTGAAAATAGCGTACGGTCGCGTTTCACCAAGTTAGCAATTTTCCCGACAATGAATTTATGGGGCTGCCGTTCACCTAATAACTTCGCCGAACTCCGAAGACACCGGAATCCTGTAACTCCTCGATTCCATCTGCAACGGAGTAATTACAAGTTGACTATCGGAATTGGGATCTCGGCCGCGAGAAAGATCGAACAACCTTGCTGTTTGTACGTCGGTTCCGCGCTGAACTTCGACCAGACGTAACTGCACCAGACGCATTCTCTCCGAGACGATGCAATTAGCATTACACTTCGGCTTGTTAGTTGTATGAGATTACGAAGTTGTAACTGGTCGGCCGCCACGACGGGAACAGATCAGTAAGGAGATTACTACTGTGTTACACTGTCGGTGATACTACGTGTAACACGCGCCTCTTAGTAATCATTCCGTTAACTATAAAACCATTAGTCTGCCGTCGTTCTCACATTACGCTTCCTTGCCGATGCTTATTCAGCTACGGTAACAATAACTTTCCCGGCTACAGCGAATGGTACTATAACTCTCTGTTGTTGGTGTGTTCGAAGTTGCAAATTCTATGTAGAAACATTAGGTTGCTGCATGTGAAATTATCATCCAGATCCTCTTCCTTCGTACGAACGGAAGTCAACATTTATATTTTATACTTTGTACAGAGCAGAAATTTCCATTTTGCAGATTAAATGAGCATTTGAATCGTTTATAGAAAATAATACAATCGTAAATTAAATTGATCTTTCGAGATTAATATTCGTCGAAAGACGAATTCGTGGAAAATGTTGCTGCACCTAACAAACCAGGAGTAGAGAACTTGGAAATTTCGGAATTTTATATGACATAAAGTTCTGAAATTTTTAATTGAAAAAGTTTTAACAACTGGCCGCAAAAGTTAAATACTTTTTCTCTTCCCTCCGGGTAAAATTCCGTTGCAAACATTTATAGTATGTGTTTCATGTAGAATTATCAGGTGGAACTTATTTTGTGAAATGTCGAATGAATCTCTTTCGCATGAAACAGACGATGATTTTACTAAGCTTTGAATGGAACGAGTACTGGAAACTTTATATTACTGAAAGATACTTCTTCAATTTTTTCTGAAATTTTTCTCTTCAATTTTTTACAATACAGACAAAAAGAATTATTGTTGCATGATCGTCGTCTACAAAATTATCTAATATAAAAGTGTCCCCGTATTAGAAGTTTCGATGTGAACAGATCAAACAAAGGTTCCTGGACTTAATGGTTTTAGAATGGATAATAATTTTTATTTAAATTGATATGCTGTATGCTATTTATTTATACTAGTTACATAAATGATTTCTAGTTCAACGCACTCATGGGCGTGTTTCCATAGAAGCTTTTTTAATAATTCGTTAGCATGAAGCCTGTACTATACAGGTTGTAGGATATCTGTTTCATGGAAACGCTGGTTAAAAGAATTTCGATGTGTAAGTTTTCTTTCCATAAAAACTCCACAACAACGTGCACCGAAAAATGTGCTTCCAACCAGCCGGATGGTGTTTTTACATGGAGAAAATAATCGGACGGAATAACATTTTTTCATTTGAGGCTACGTTCACGAAAAAAATTAGGTCGAAAATCCATCACTCGTATAGGGTTTTATAAAATATAAAGTGTACTCGGAGGATAACAGCGTTGATGAATTAAAACAAAACGTCATTTCGGCGTACGAAGTTAACAAAAAAAAATACACAATAAAATGATTTTTAAAAAGTACTAATCTTATGGTTATATTCATGAAACCATTCAGATTAAACAAAGGTATGAACAACAGTTTAAATAGAATGACAGATTGCCGTATGTGTACCATCATCAGACCCATTAGTAGCACATAGTAAATAATTATCATCATAAATTTGAGTGATATTGATAGTTAAATTGGTAATGACAAGGCATAGTTTACTTAAGGGTTGAAAACGAAGCATAAACGTTTATCTGGGTGATCAGAGCTGACGAGAACTGTAAAGGCCGAAGAGAATCTTTGCATTATCATCGATCGACTGTTGCGTTTATGAAGCGTCTCGTCGGCGAAATCGCATGCCGTTATGTGCGCGTCATAATCGATAATTAGTCCCCCGTATTCTGCCCTACCGCAATGGCTGAAGGATGTCCATTTCGGAAACGCGATAGCCTGGTGGTGCCTATTATTATCAATACTAATTCCCCGATAACACCCGACATCGGTAATCGTGTATTCGCGTTATTGGAGTTTCTCGGAGTATTAGGGGCTTTACACAGGTTTCCGGCGCCTCGGAATCGGCTTCTTCGTCCACGATAGTCCCAGTATCAGTTCCGCTAGCAAACTTGCGTTCATCCCTCCGAGGCGTTCATTGGATCGGATCGAGTCGAGTCGGGCCGGGTGAATTAAAATTACAGAGGCCGGATAGAATCCCGGTAGTTTGCCCGGTGATCGTGAAACGTGTTCGCCGCAGTGTGAATTATTAACGCGAACATTTCTCATTTCCGGCGCGCTCGCGCGCGACAGAAATTATTGGTGATCTCTGCAGATACATTATGCGGCCGCGCGATTTAATACGTCATCGTGCTCGCTATTCTACGGTTCGCATCGATCCCGTCTATTGAAAACGACTAATCGTCCGCGAGCGTTCGTCTTCATCCTTGTTCCCCCTAATGGATGCCTGAAAAGCTCAAATTCTAATTGCCTTGTCCTAACAGTCACTCACAATCCCCGGCTAGATCTTCCTTGGGATTCAGGGTTAAACAAATCTTCATCGATCCACAGGTGTAGAATCACGCTCTATTATAGTGGTCACAACATATTGTTTTGAAACACCCTGTATAATAAGGTAAGTAGGTCATAGGTACTCCTAACGAGGAGTAATCGTCAAGGGGTAAAAGTGAAAATTGTACCGACGTCATATTTTTTGTGACCAACTGTATCTCGAAAATTACTAAACCTCAATTTTGCCATAAATTTTCTTTTACACGTAACGTACATTCTAATTCTTCATTGTGAAGATATCATACATCAACATCGACAGGATAATACCTACTCTAAGCTGATTAGCTCCAGTGTTAATTGCAATGGCATCTAGGGACGCTGACATAGAATTGTACTTTGGTCTCGCGGAATAATTCAATAATTCTATGTAACGCTACATGCGTCATGTAGATTAACTGCTCACGTATTATCCTTAAGGCAGGGCTGTAACAAAGAGTATTTGTCTTGCCGGTAGAATAGTATTGAACATTAAGCGTCTATAGCGCGCGCGCGCAAACATGTTGAAATAAATAAGTATACTTATGCTTTTGCGAAATCGACATCCCCTTTTCCTACTCCTAAAACTGAGTGGGTACAATTTCAAACAGTAGGAAGGTTACAGTAATTTAAGTGTGCTGATCTACTTTTCTCAACTTGTTGAAACGATTAATAGACATTAAGGAAATTTCACAACCCGACGTTGCTCCAGCCACCAATTCAAGCGAGGTATTTCACACAACTTCAAGTTACGTCGCATACAATAACATGTCTGAGTTCGTCAGTTAAAGGTTAAAGCCAAAGTTAATTTTCTGGCTGACGAGATACATCCGCGAAGTCCTTTGGCGACAGCTGTTTCCACCCTGTCGTTGTAGAACCCCGACCCCTAAACAGGCTCATAAAATTAGCATTCTAATTAAAATCCGATAATAATCGATCAGTAGGTATTCTAAGCGAGCGGGTCTAGCCTAATTTCGTGACACCCGGCTGCCCTTTGGACCTAAGTCTCTCGCAACAGCAATCAAAGGCAACAAGTTCGCCGGAGAAGACAGAAAGCGATTGTCTGTAGACTGTGGAACAATGGAATGGGTATCCGGGTCGATGGTAGGGGATGAGGGAAGGGGGTAACAATGGAAATAAGAATAGAAATAAGAATGAAAAGGAGAAGAACGAGGGTAAAAGAGGATGGTGGAGGAGGATCCCGGTAGGAGGGTAGAAATGCTAGTATGAATTGAGCTCAATAAATCAAGGGATAGCGGAGATGGAAATCCGGGTTAGTTCGGCCGTAAAACGCGGTCAACCGTCCGTGATGGAAGAAATTGCTATGGAAAGTTTTTATCGCTAATTACGTCATTCGCGGCGCTCGTGTCCGCGCGCGACCGCGTGTTTGTGTGTATACGTACGAGCAGGATAGAAAAGTAAATGGATATTTGTGTAGACGGGTGGGTAGAGGGGTGTCGGTCGGTTTGGAAGCAACGAGAAAATCCTCTTATTTCGAGGCGGGTGGGACAGGCAGCCTCGAAAATGTCGACGCGATGGCCGGACACATTGCCAGGCCGATGTGAAAACTTCCTGGCCACGTAGAAACGATGTGTCCAACGTTTTAGCCGCGTCGAGCGTCGTAATGACGTCGCCGTGGAGCCTTTATCACGTGCGGACTTGTCCCAACGAGCCACCGCATTAGAAAAAAAAAGGAGGATACAAGTTGTACGGTCGACCGCGTACCCACGTCCTTCCTCTCTCCTGTTCTCTACGAGCGGTCCGTGAGCCTAAACGAGAACGTAGGCTTCTTACGTGCGGAGAAGAAACCCATGACACGTACTTGCAAGACACGTGTGCAGTGAAAAATGACCGGCTTGAGGAAAGTTCTTCGGCCGGCGCGGCCCGGCGCGGCGCGGCGCGGCCCGGCGCGGCGCGGCGCGGCGACGTCGGGAAAACTCCCTCGTTCGACCGCGACACTCGCATCGAACACGATGTTTTTATGTATATTGTATCGAACACTGTCGCCGCACTGAATTCAAAGCGATCGCGCGTTCAATTTTTAGTGGGGCTTTAGGAGAACGAATTTTATGCTTTCTTGCGTAACACTGTCTCGGCTGGACTCGACGTCTTCATGCAGTTGCAGATTTCTTAACTCTTCGCACAAGTTCGTAAACGTGTAAATCAGTTAGGTGCAAAACAATATTACTCATTTCGAAAATTTAATAGTTTAGGAAATATTTCAATTTAAATAATTGCAAGACACCATTACTGTCGTACTGAAATGTTTGCATTTATGTACTTTAAGCGTGCTTATACAATTTGTCTAACTTGCAAAACTAAAACCTAGATGGTTCAAGAGTAAGCTACTATTTTACTTGTCTGACTGAAACACTCTTACTCTACTTAGCGGACTCTGAAACGTACAAATCATTTGTCCGACTAGTGTGCACTTATTCCACTTGTTTGGTCAGCGTCCAAATCTTCCATTTGTCCGACCAATGGCGAGTTACTCTACTTTCCTCGTTAGAAACAACGAAGTAAATAGACTAAATCTTCATCCAGTCCGACATCACCAATTGCAAGCGTAGCATTTCGCAATGGGAAAAGGATTCGATAGTATAGAATCCATGAAAAGAAACGTTCAAAAGAATTCCAATCGGTAGCCTTTAAAAGTTTATAAATATAAACAATATTTTAACCCTTCGCTGCAGATTATATCATATCTAAAATATTGTTTTAATTTGTTTTAATATTTTTTCCGGTAAATAAAACACAAAAACTGACCTTCTTTCAATTTTTTCAACTCAATGAAAAAAATCATGCAGCGAATGGTTACTAAGCACGATTCTCCTTACGGCTTTTCCTTACAATATTAAACAAGTTATTGGTTGTTAAGAGGTGTTCACTAAATTTTGTCCGCGACTGTACGTGCTACAAGCAACCGCACAGTTGTTGAAATTTATTCTTTGTTTATTCTGTCTTTCATTGTTCGTGTTCGCATCCGTGGAAGCCGCATTGGCAAGCAATCCTTTGTGGCATGGTAACGACTAGTCGTATACTTTGTCATTATGTCAATTTGCAGCTTCCAGAGGCTGTAAACCGTGGAATACAGAGCATGGGTTGCTATTAGTTTACGGATCCGCGAGATGCATCGCGTGCAATACGGCCGACTTCTAAGCGCGTCGACAGCATCGAGAGAAATTCGCACATTCAAATTTGTCGCGATGTCACGCCGGAGTTGGATGATGTCGTTCCGAGTAGCATCTGCAGTGACAGTAACTGTTGTAACGAAAGCGTACACCGTCTCCGGGACTGCGAGAATGACATCCAACACACCAGGCACGAAACGTCCCCGTATTGATAGTAGAGCAATTTGTTGTGATGGCATCCTCGAAAATCTTTCGATATGAGACCGTTCCCTCAATCTGTCGCCGGTAACACGACTATAAAACTATCGCGACTCCATCGTTTTTTTTTCGGTATCTCTCGTCTATGGACGAGCGTCTGCGAAATTGCAAATTCGCGCCATAAACAAGCGGTTCATTTCGCATTTTGTGTTTTGATTTTGTTGGCGTATTAAGTATAAAAAAAATAGTATCTCACTTGTCTCGAAGAACTGATGTTTTTTTTTAGGATATACATATGTATCCTTTAACAGGACGATAACATTTTTAGTGTTAGATTATACGACTAGCAATTTCAATTTATTCAAAATGTTTTTTTCCACGTGATGTTTCGATATTAAAGAAGTTATCGTCTTTTTAAGAGTGTCGGAATGTTAATCGGGAAGACACTGTACCCGTTTTAAAAATTAAGAGCTCGATTAAAGTTTCCGTGATTTCGTTTATGGAGAAGCCCTACTTAGCCCGAGCGAGCGCGAAGATCACAACAGTTTATAATTCAGGTTGCTTAGTAATTCCAGTAGCTGTGCCTTCACTCTTGTTAGCGATACATATCACATATCACTTTGTAGCCCTTGGGACACGGGTATCAACGTTAGGTAAAAACACAGGTCAACGGCACGCAGCGCAGCTGAGTCTTGCACGGCACAGAGCCCCGGTATTTTCGTAGAACGGGTATTCTAAGACAATACGAGGCTCTCGAGGCGAGAAGCCTTCGCCAGTCTTCGCATAATGAGGCTGGCCTTGTTTCACCCTTCCACCTTGGAGCGGGCTGATAAGGGTGTCTCTAAATGTCGGACTGGACGAAGATTCTCAGTGTAAGAAGAGAACGTACCGGAGGAGTCGTAATACGAGTACCTTCGGAACAATATGCCCGCCTGTAATCTTCTTCCGTCAGCGACAATAATTATGCGCACATATCACTGTTCAAGCTAATTCCATTGCCTCGTCAGCCGAAAGGAAATATCTGGGATCAGAACCTTTATGATGCATACATTAAATTTAATCGGATTAATGTTAATTATTCCACTTGAAATGCTTCGAATGGACCAAACTGAGGTTCAACCGAATTGGTATTGTCGATCTCTAAGCTTTTTAAAATAGATAGAGAAACATTGAAACACATAATTATCATTCGGGCGAATCACGAGCATCATTTTAATTCAGTCCGTGTCCTACTTAGCCAGAATTTCACCAATTTAAGTCTGCGCGAAACGTAATTCATATCGCGAGTGGAAAAATTGAAATGCCTGACGAAACGTATTTAATGCTAGGTTTTCGGGTTCATTTTCACGAGTTCTAATATTTTTAATGCACTTTTATGAGTACGATACTAGTCTGACTACGTGCTGTCTCGTACTACTTATCCGAACAATCCCAGTCTGATACTATTTGTTGTCGTGCTACTTTATTTGTTGCGTGTCTACCGGCCTCGACGAGCCAGCGTCGGAGGCAATAGGAACAGAAACATAGCTTAGAAGGGCTTAGAAGTTCATCCCCCGGGTAAAATAACAGCAATGGTAAGAAGAAACGTCGAAAAAGGTAGAAAGGATTCTATCGAGGGCAGTTTCAAGAAAGTCGAAGGTTCGCATCGAACTTTTTACTATAGCAGTAGCGGGGGAAGTGGAGCGTGCGCCAACCACCGCCCTGGTATTGTCGTTTTCTAGGTCAAGAAAGAGATGCGATCCTCGCCACGATCGTGTCACGACTTTTGACTTCGAGCATATTCTTTCGACCCTCGAAAGTTGTTCCAGCATAAATTAATACGGTTGCACAATTTTCCCGCAGGATCGGAAGCCCAGCGAGAACTCGAGCTGCAATCTCCTTTGTTCGTGGTCAAGGTGGAAAAAATTACGACGTCTTTGCTGGAACGTTTATTTTACTCGTACAAGCGGAAGGGGACGTTAATTCGGAAAAATTTTCACCATTGTGGCTTCGTCGGTGGAAGCTTTATACGGAGCCCTTCCTGTCTGGTTTCGGAATGGCCGTGACTAAATTGAACGAAACAGGGCCAAGTTAATTTGTTCTCCTCCGAACACTTCGTCACCGTGTCAGGAGCTTGTTCCAAAAGTACTGCGGAACAATTTCTTTCCGGTTCTACTAGCTTGCGGACGTCGTCGTTCCCTTGTCGAAACTAACAATATAACTTTCCCGAAGCAAGTGACAGGTGCGCCTTGAAAGTGAAATAAGGAAAATAGGGAAATTCTTCTTTCTCCTCGGTCGCTTGCTTGGCTCTCTTTCGACGGGAAACGGGATGGGTTGAGGCGACACGTCCATGTCCCAGGCTGGCGCAGCGTAGTTTGCTCCAAGTTCGGCCCAGAATTTTAAAATGCCCGCCGTTTGCCGGATGGGCGGCTAGGTCAACCGGGGTAGTTCCAAAGTCTAGAAAAAATTGAAAATCTTCCGTCGCGCATTCATTGTCTCGCCCCCCTCCCGTTCTACAGACGCGTCATGAAATTCCTATCTGCAAAACTGTTGCGGTAACATGTGATTTCAATTTATACGTCGCGCAGATTTTGTAACAACTTCGCGTACTCGCTCTTCTTGCGTCTCATGGGGAAACTTTGACAGCAACTTTACCACGAAGGTGTATCGGTCCGATGTTATTTCACTGGGGAAACATTATAAACAGTAACATCTTGTTAGATGATAAAATGTTCTAAGCTGCAGAAAATAGATTCGTCTTTCGTCCTTAATAAACTACGGTAGTGCTTCTGATATCCGAAATAACAGGGAGCCGAAAGTCTTCGGAATATAGAACGATCAATGTTCTCGTATTAAATTCCATTTATTCTATCTATAAAAAAATCTCGATGGAAATGTCTCGTTTGTTGCAACACGGAAGATGGTATTATTTTTAAATTTGTCCAGCAGACCAACACGTTATAAATTTTTTACCACTTAAGTGGTACAATATGTAGTCCTTCGTTCAGCTCTGATAGTTTTCAAAGTATTCGTGACGACAGCTCATGAACCATATCTGAAAATTTTGTGAGAACCACTTTCTGCAAATGTTGCATGACATTCGTGTTGACACGCCGAATCCGACGTATGTCACATGGACATGTAAAACGGGAATAAATCGTGGATCGTGCAACATTAAAAAAGAAAACGTTCCTATATCATAAGTTCCAATGAGCACAGATAATAAAAAAAACTTTAGAACAAGGTATTACGATTCGTGGGAAATAACAATTTTGTTTCATCGTGTGACTGGAACGCATTAATAACATTCAGTGTGGTCGTGTATCACTATGCGACGGGGAATCGGCTTAACCGTGTCAACCGGAGTAGTACGTAAACATTAATAATCAGACTAAACGGATGATTCGGTCTGTCGCGTTGATCTTGGCCTAAAATTACATGAAACCTATCCAGCATGGAGTTTAGTATTGTTTCCACGTTTCTCCATTGTACCGGTACACTCGCAGTAGTTTATAGGAAGAGTTAGGGGGAAGGAAAGAAACAAAGGAGGCGTGCCACCGAGCTTATCGTCCAGGCGAGCTTTAGATGAGGAATCTTCTCGTTTCACGGTGGACCGTATCTTCTCCGGGGTTCGTTATATCTGGCTTGGAAATGTATTTCAATTCACTTGAAGATACAGCAGCCTCTATTTCATATGGATGTTTCCAGGATCCGGACGGTTGGAGGGCGACGGCCACCGGATTCTATACGCAGAAACGTTTAGATCGTTGCGGTACTTTATCCTTTAAATACCCAGAGGTATTCTTCCCACGGAATTGTGGCTCTCCTTTCTTTCCAGGTTAGCGAATAGCCTTGGATATCTTGCTAAGATAGAGAAGTTACCATCACCCATCTCCCCCGTTCCTCCTGCACACCCACTCCTCTATCTTTCGTTTTTTTTCCCCACCCACTTATTCTTCGTTCCTGCTCGCGAAGCAATTTATACGCGCCTCCACCTAGCAAACAGCCACTCATTACTTGAGGACGATAAAGATTCCCGAGCTTCGCGAACACATCCTTGCCGGCGCGGCGAGCACGGCCAAGGAACCACCTCAGGATTTATGACGTTCGTAAGTCCAGAATCGTAAGAAATACACACATCCGCGGAAAATTCGTTCGCGCTAATTGGCGTCTACCTGGAATTACCGTCCGAAGGTTGCCTCCTTAACGCTCCGAGAACACCGTACAGCGGAATTACTCGCCTACACCGGAACGATTGTTCGCGTAAACGTCCCGGTAATCCGGAAAAGTTGCGCGTTTGCACGACATGCATGTACCATTTGACGAAGAGGAGAATTCCCATGAATTTCTGACTCCTGTGGAAGGATGAGTGGAAAAAAATACATTTATGTACACCCTAGAAGGGGGTAGTGTGGGACTCGAAAGGAACAGGTGTTCGGTTCCCCCAACATCTACTAAGAAAACCACTCATCCAGGGCTCTTAGACTTAGAGATAAGATCTCCACTTACATAGAAGTGCAGAATCACGTTATAGTGGTCGCGATATATAATGTTGAAACACCTTGTACATGTCCGACCAACGAGCGACGTAGTCTGCCTACACATTTAAATTAATGATTAATTTATTCCACTTGTCAGATGAATAGCTAGATGTTCTTCTCGTTTAGCCTGTGACATATCATTGTATCAGTGTGGGCACAGATGATATAATTCACCTACCTGACTATTTACTGGTCCATTCCATTTATCTAGTCAGCGGCATCCTGCCGACTTGCCTAAATAGATACCATCTACTATGCTTGATAGGTTGATAACTGTCACACTTGATCTATCAGGCAAATTATGGACTTTCTCGTTTGTCTGATCAGTGGCGACATAGTCCGCTTATCACGATAACGTCGCTTACTCCACATGTCAGATCAATGGTTAGATAGTACTCTCGTTTAAGTAATGTTATACCGTTCTGCCTATCTGGACATATCGATGATACCCATTTTCATTTGTTTGCCTAATGACTGGACCATTCCATTTGTCTAGTCAGCGGCACTTTACTCGACTTGTCTAAATAGTTACCATCTACTATGCTTGATAGGTTGATAACTGTCACGCTTGATTTATCAAGCAAATTATGGAATTTCTCGCTCGTATGACCAGTGGCAACATAGTCTACTTATCGCGTTAACGACACAATTATTCCACGTGTCAGATCAATAGTTAGATATTCCTATTGTGTAGCCATTGACATCTCGACATATTTGACTGGCCATTGATGACACCTACATCACTGGTTTGCCTGATGGCTGGTCCATTCCATTTGTCTAGTCAGTGGCAGCCTTTCGAGGGATTTGAATTCTGGATTCGCGTTGAGAAAAAGTACTGACGTTCTTTCTCAATAAATGTAATGTATATCCGTTTTCTCAAATATGTCTCTCGGCAGCTAAACCACGCTGTTGTACTCAAAATACCAGAAGGAGTATTTATTTCACTTTTTATGCAATAACAACTGTGTAGATGTTTTTACAATTGTTTTATTTCTTCGAACGTGAATGTTATTTAGCTGGGGTTATGGGCCCCGAAATTCTACTTCGCCCAAGGCCCCAACTAGTTATAACGCGGCACTCGCGAGTGTTGAAACGCGCTAACAAAGGTGGTACGTTAATTGTTTGACAAACTGTGACCGTTCCATTACTCGTTGAATCGAAGGGAATCGTATATATCTGATCGCAATTTCACTGTACTCTAGTAGTGTCATGAACAATGACCTTCCTTTCCGTATCCGGTCACGAACGATACTCAGTTCACGTTTCTAGCAACCCTCGGCAATCAGGTACCGCTTCTTCGACCAACTGCTGATCGTATCAGCTACTGTTTCTCAGTGTATACAGTCATCAGTCATACAAAATTAATTTGTCGGTTGGCATGCAAGTTATTGCATCCTATTCAGCAAGCAACATAGGACGTCGTGACAGATTACTGTAATCTAAAGTGCCTGACAAATTGCGGCAATCATAAATTCATAAAGAACCTTTATGCTGCGACTATGTGTACACGTTGCCTTCGTACCACGTTGAATTTTCTTGGAATCGCGACCAGTAACCAGTATTTGTCCCATTTTGCCGTGACATCGACTGGTTCGAAACGTCTCGTGAATTCTTAACAGAAGCACATTTCCTTACTTCTCGTCGCCTAATGCCATTAATATCCGTTACCGTAATCTGATTACGAGTTGAAATGAAGCGATCGATGAACCGGGCCCGAATAAACTTGCTCGAAACTAACCTCGGTGGTGTATTCATGACCGGGGCAACGGTCAAGCGAGACAATCCATGAAAAAAACAACCACTTCGTATTTCGGGAGCCACCGTGAACGTTTCAGTCTGTTCGAAACGAGCGCAACGTCGATATCTCTACAACAATTAATAGAATAGAAAAATATACTATGGTCCGGACGCGTGCACGTATACGATACTAACACGATTTTATAATAATTTAAACGTTCCCGAGGCGTATGGATTTGTAAAGGACATGAATGATTCAAACTGTCTGTCGACACAGTCTACGACCAAAATGGAATTATAACAGTGAAGGGCTAACACAGTTAACCGATTCAAGTGTCATTATTAACATTTCCAGAAACATCGTCGGAACGGTTTAGCGGGACTGTCTGCGTCCGAAAAGAGACATATAGCAAGTTTATCGTCGTTCCCGAATTTCCGGCAGTCTTTTTAAAAGTAGCGTACAGTTCGCGTCTCTTGGCAATGGGATCGTAACAACGGAACGGTCCCTGCCGACAGACGGAAACCGTGAAAGCTGTGGCGCCGGAGATTATTCGATGTTTCGGTTGACTCGCAAGCTCGCAGTCACCGAGTCGGTGAAACCTGGCGTCATAAACTGAAAACCAGAAAAAAACCAGGTGAACAAGATGAGGGAAACAAAAAAGAGTCTCGAGTGTACGCGTTTGCCGACGGTCGTAAATCCGCGAGTAGCGTGGCGTAGCGTAGGTGCGAGTCGGCTTTACGAGTCGGCGGCACAATTGCGAAACCGCTCTTAAGTCAGAGCCACTCGGTGCGTTCGAATTGTCACAAACGGAAACCGAATAATCACCAACCACTCCGCCACTTTTGTGTCGCTCAAAGCCGCTGTTTATTTTGGCACGCCGCTTTCGAATTCTATTGCAAACCGATGCGACCCTGCGACTGCGAAATCAACGACGCGCGATCGAAATCTGCTCCTCGCGTGCACGCCGCTCTTGAATCTCCGTGGTTTATGATCGGCTCTGCAATCTGATTCAACGATTAACTCGTGTCCGCCTGGGACACGGAAGCGAATAAAGAATTTTTAATATCCGTATCGCGTGAAAATTGCTTGAAATTGGATTGTAACCCGAGCTTAATTCTTCAAAGGCGCCGACCTCCGTTCCCTGTACTCCCGTTAACAATTAATTGAGTAATGTGCTGTTACATTACGAGTCTTGACTGTACGGTGCCACCACTACAGCGTGATTCTGCACCTCTCGGTCGGTGGAGATCTGTTTAAAAAGTGGACCGCAAATTCGACCTTAACCTTGAAATTCGAACTCAAAATTCAAGAGACAATCTATGTTTTGTTTTAAAAAAGTTAATTACGATAGTTAATATTAAATCGATTGGTAGTGAATTAATTTGCACTTGTGTTTTATGTAAAGTTTCTACCAATTCGTTAATGTGGTTCTAAATCTTTGACGTTTCGATCGCGTCGTGTTAATCCTTTATTCTAGTATATTTGCTTTCAAATCGAAATAGTTTAAGCTACTGACACATTCGATGCATTTGTAGGCGTTTGATATTAGCTGTCAGTGCAACACACCGCAAATAGCTGATCGCATTACCAGCTGTACGTACCAATACTGTTCAGGTAGCATAGCGATAACGTTTAACATACTTGTTGGTATTGTACGACGGTTTTTAAAAATTGTGTATAAATCGTGTGTATAAACATGTACATGAAATTTTTAAATATTTGATTCACGATTGCCCCCTCAAGGTATCTATGAAAAATAAAATTGTTTCTAGTAGATCGATCTGAGATGGAAGAACCGAGAACGAAAAAAGATCTAATTTCGTTCGTAGCTCATCGTTCGTTATCGTCGCACTCTTCTTCAGGCCCGGAAAATGCAAGATCGGTCGATCGTCGTGTTTAATGCTCGGCCCAGGAGGAACCTGGGACGCAATTAATTTCAAGGCATGAGAACTGGCCGGTGGAGTTTCGTGCAGCCCGCCGTTACCACTGTAACGATCGCTGGAGAGGCGAGCGCATCCTGCGCCTGCTGCAACGGAACCGTTGCAGCTCGTTTCTGCCTTTCGTCCTGGCCTTTTGTGCACCCCTTGTGGCCGAGGGACCGGATCGGATGCTCGTAAACTATCCGGCCCGGTTGATTGTGCCGACGAAAAAAGCAACGATTAAAGCTTCGCATGGGGCAGGCTCTTTGTAAAATGTGTGTCCACGCGCTTTCGTCTCTGTTCCTGTGGCTGCACACCACTTTTTTCTACATTGATTCGCCTATGGTTCTTCCTTCTGTAGTGCAAACTTCCGGCCCATACATCACCGAACACCAATGTTTCCAAAAATAACGTAACCTGCAATACGCCGTCCAATAAAAACACAAGACACTCCGATATGGTTCAGCCAGCACGTGGACAAATAGTCAACGATATTCCCGGCATATAATGGACAACCGATCAGGAAGTAATTCTAAACATTTAGATACTGTATAAGGTAATGTACCAATTTCATATCCATAAAATTGCAAAAATCATAAGCTATGGAAATATTCTAGATCGGAAGAAATGTTGAATTTTCCAGTTAAAATAGCTCCGAGTGCAAAGGGTTAAAACTCGAGTAAACTTTACTTTGCTTTAACCCTTAAATGCATTGTATTGCCGTTTGGCAAAGACGTCTCCACTATTCGGGAATTATTTGCGCTCCATATAATCAACATATTAAATTCTGGAGTTTGCGGTCCGCGATCGCATCGAGAATAAACACATTACACGCATATCGCCGAGATTACTCGCGCGCCTGGAATACACAAAAACGAGCCTGTTAGCGTTTAATATTGAAAATCGTTAGGCAATGGAATCCTATGAATGTTGTCGCACCTTCGCTAC
Organism: Lasioglossum morio; assembly: GCA_916610235.2. Lineage (NCBI taxonomy): Eukaryota > Metazoa > Arthropoda > Insecta > Hymenoptera > Halictidae > Lasioglossum > Lasioglossum morio. The sequence goes on from OU744334.1 coordinate 14,599,289, forward strand.
GTAACTACCTATCGAATTTTCCGGAATTATGCGCGTGCCTCGACGATACGGAATTCGAATTTTCTCCGCGGGAAGAATGTGCAGCACTGTAAAACAATTATCGTCTTGCGTTACCTGTGAAATATGTGTCACACGTATTGGCGAGGCTTTCATTTTTTTTATTTAACTGGAATCGTTCTATGCTGCCATGATATCCCGCTTTAAAAATTAATTACTTGAACCGATACAGCCTTTCATACGGAATAACTTTTTAATCGGTCCGTCAACTTTTTGATCGGTTCGAACGGTTGGCATTTTTTATAATTTTTAAATCGTCCAATTCACAAGAAAAAATTGACAAAAGTAGAATCCGTTTTAAATTTTTAATTGATTTGAACATGTAATTTTGCCTTCCAAATTTAAGCAGCATTATCAACGAATTTCGTTAAACAGCTTCTGTAATAAAAATTGATATGCATAGTGCGGAATATTGTGTAACAAGTACTGAAAAATTCAACGCTCGAGGAACAATTAATTAGTTAAAATTGATAAATGTCGTTGATAAACTCCGGCATACCATACGGAGGGTTAGAGTACGCACTTGACAGCTTTCTCCTGAATGTCTATAACGAATGCTTTTTTTCCGATCACTGTTGTTGATCAACCGTGACGGTACGCAGCCATTTATACTAAAACTTTGTTTGATGTTTGATCGTTGTAAATTGTGCGCGTCTCGTATACCGTGGCGAAAACTAATTAGAGGAACGGAATTCCATCGGCCACAGAACATTGCGCGTTATTTTTAATGAGGCGTCTGGCACGCGAGAATATTATTGTACGGTATGATCGCTGCGATCGATTTTCGTGTGTCGTTAGGTTGAAAAGAGGCAAACAAAAGAGCACCTTCTCTCCGCGACTGCTCTCCATTAATTACGGTGAGTTTAACGTGGAAACGCAATAGAGCGTCCCTACGTGGCAGGAACGGCATAAAAAGTATAAAGAGCCACTTCACACTTTTTTTCGAGTCGTAATTTCTTCGATAAAAATGTATCTGGGTTAAATGCGGGAGGACTGTTTTATATTTCATCCTTCAGCGTACCGTGCATGATAAATTTTATCGCCGATTGCTCTTCTTCAACTTAATCTGCATAATTAATGAAGCTTTATCTCCTGGCCCGGCGGAGAGTGCGTTATAAAACTTTATTCTTGCGTCGTGATACGTTTCGTTTCAATGAATCTAATTTCTTTTATTAAATGGCTTCTGCCACGGGACGCTGTAAGGTATCCAGTGCTTTATCTGATACAATTTCGCTTAATAGCGTTTAACATTTGTCTCACTTCGTACCGTGCAGCCGAAGATTACTTTCTGTAATTAATCAGAAACTTGCAACTGGACGAGAAGAAAGACTGATTTCAGTTCGACCGAAGCTCCGAGTGTAATTATTCGGAAACTACCGCTATCTTCTGATTTTGATGAAATTTAAATATCTTATAGATTTCGAAATTTTTAACAACTTTGGGGAGTTTATTTATGTAAAATGTAACAAATAAAAAAGTTAGTTGTTCCCGCATTCAGGATTTATTTAAATTACGCTTGCAATTTTTAAACATTTCTTTATGTTGCAGTAGGTTTTGAGGATCAGCAATTTTTGTTGTTTTCAGAGCACATTATTCTTCCATAAATAAAGTGCCTACGCATAATATTATTTCATGATAAATTATGAATAATATTAAAATGAAATGGGATCGAAGAATGATGGCGCAGTAATCGGCACAGTTACCCTATCAATCGCAAAAATGATTTCTGTCGAGCGCAGGAGCATCAACAACTAGCTTTTTCTTGAATGACCGGCGCGGCGGCTAATAACAAAGCGCGACACAGGAGATGACGAGTCCGCAGCGCGGTGCGGCAGGGCGCGGGCGTTTCGACGCGTGTCCGGTGTTCGTCCAATTGCTCGTGTTCGCGCTCGGTGATCACGACATTTCCTTTCCTCTCGTTTTTTTGTCGTCAGAGATATCCGCGGCATTTTTCGGGATTCCAACTTTTCGTGGCTCGCGGCTCTATGGAAAAAATGAGTTTTTTCTACGGTGTCTCGACGTCGATCCGAATTTCGTTCAATCAAACGGATTGGAAGTGCCAGCTGGTCGGTCGGAGGGCGTGGGCGTGGGATCGCGGGAGCGTGGGGAGTAGGATTTAGAGAGTCGAGCACACACTATCGCGTTGTTCATGCAGCGGAACTTGGACGTAGCCCGCTGTCACTTTTTCGCCGAGCAAACGGCGAAACGTCCAGAGAAATTACACGTCACTCGTTGGCTACGATGCCCAGGACGTAAAAACTGATCGGCCGACCCCGGGAAAAGTGAACAATCCCGCCTCACTGATGGGATATGGCTTAAAGGGTAATTTGGAACGATGCCACCAATCAATGGTGTCGGACGTGGCCCTGATACCGCTAAACGAAAATCTGACTTAGAACCACCCCGCGCCGAATTCCCTCCTATCAGAGATCCGCTTGGGAATGCTCGGGGCTTGGTTTCATCGCGTCCAAATTAACCCTTCGATCGACCGTGTCCCCGTGCTGGCGCTCGTTAAGGAACAGGTTACAAGCAGAGAGAACACGAAGAAAGAGGACCGGCAACGGGAGGGACCCGCCGGAACTGTTTCAATTTTTCCAGCGAATTTCCTCCTCTAAACTACGAGACTCCTGTCACATAAAAACCGGATTTTTTCTCTCATGCTTTCTATTTGAACGAAATTTTGCTGAAAAGACATACCAGACTGGCAACTTTTATTGCGAAATACAATATTTCTAAGGGAATCATAAGAAATAGAAGTAACGTAAAAATGTTTTCTTTCTCATCTCGTTTGCGAAACCTGATGTGACAGGTTTATAGTATACCGCGTAATTTTTCATTCTGATGTTTACGTCTGATGTATACGTCGGCGTTTTAGGCGGCTCCTTGTTCGTTTCAAGTGTACTTTGATGCACGTAACAACCAACGGTTTTTTAAACAAACTGAAATAAACTGAAATTGAATCGATCATTCCTTGTGCGGAATAATAGATTAATTTTGTTTCTCAAAATACATTTCAACAATTCTCGATACAGGCTTCGGCTAATATTTCACTGAGCTCTTATTATTCGATTGTAGAAAGTTATTTTCATCGGCTCCTATCGAGGCGAATTTCATTTACGGGAATAATGGGAATGAGGGTATTTTACCTTTTGCACATCGTTCTAGTTAATTTGATATAAAAGGACACACTTGTTTCGAATATATGTGTGCTGCAGAAATCTATAAATTAATATGGTAACAACACTTTACAATGACTGCGGCAGAGATATGGCTTCCGTTTTAATTCTGTATGAATTCTGCTCCACTTTATTAAATACTAATGTAATTATTATATGACCAACGCACAAGAGTTGCAACATACTTTATGCGTCATTTGTTTTTTTTTTGTGATCACGTAAACGACTCTGCTGCAGTTACCGTTGGTTGCACGATTGTAATTTATTAAAGGACTGCGACAGTTTAATTGACTTGTTTGTTTGTCTTCTGGTATTCTTTTTGCGCAAAAGTTATACAGTCTTTGTACGAAGGTTATTCGGTACTTTGTTGGAAACGAAAATTTGTAATCGAATAATTTCATCTTTCGAAGGTAAATAACTGAATTTACTTTGAACTCTACAAATGAATTCGGTGGATGGCCTTTTATTATTTGAAACGATATTAAATTATCATTTTTATCGGAACAAATCTCTTTTGAAAAAGTGAAAATGTCTTTCTAACTACGTCTGTCTGCTTATGCAACGTCTCGATAAGTGCAGACTTGGTGTTTCTAAAGCACAATACAAATGCTGGTAGTGCTCGGCTGTTCTAATCGAAAAGAATAGGCGAATATAACGGTTCTCTGGTGAAAATACCTAAAAATTCGCATTTTCTTTCACGGCTGCAATAAAGAGTTCTCTTAAATCATCATCTGGAGTCGTTAGCGGTGGTCAACGTCCTCCGTTGATTCGGCAGAGTAGTGTACCGAGTAAACACTTGGGCCGTACCTGTAATTTCAGCCACGGGCCAGATAGTGGCGTAATGCATAATGATTATGAGGTATTACCTACGAACATTGTGCGCACCCCCGTGCGTTCACGGAAGGCCCTTCATCATGTTCGACATGGACACGCCATATTTTCCAATACACAATCTGGGAAAGGAACGGGGCACGTCCGTTGATATATGGCGCCACTCAAGGCGTATAAGCGGCAATAATTCATGGCATTATCTGATCTCGATGCGCGGCTATGTGAAAGCGGATAGCTCTCGCGCGGGAGTAGTAACAATCAATGCGAAAAGGCGTCGAGGAAACCGGCAACGAAAAAAAGGAAATGGAAAGAGAAATGGTTATCCGAGAGCAACGCGACGGTTTACCAAAGATTTCGGGTGTATTCGCTTGATCGAGTCCGGGTTACCTGATTTCAAGGATTATCGCTGGATCAATGTCTCGGCAAACAGACGGCGATCGAGCGTCTATGTACGTGTTTGCGCCATGCGTCGTCATCCGGTTCATGGAATTTCTTGTTGACGTGCACTCAAGAGCTGCTTTATAGTCGCACATAGTTTCACTGGAACAGCGCTGCGACCTAACCATAAATACAAGCACAAATGTTTTATATGTCGAAGATAACGAAGTTACTCCTTTACTTACTTCACCACTGGTCTTCTCCATCTTCTCCATCGGAAAGTATTGTATATTCAATAAACTATACAGTTTTATCCTTCGACAAATGTCACACACAGAAGACTTTATTAGTCCAACAAAAGAACAAACAAGTGTACTCTTCGAGAGCTATTTACAAAGTGTCGTTCGTCACCCCCTCTCCTCGCGGCAAACCCATCATACGCCAACCCCCTCTCTCGACGGCCCAAGGATGCTCGGCCGCGCGCCGAAGGAAAACAAAAACTACTCTGTTGATAAATTCTCCGATCTTCTTATAACGGGTAAACAAAACTGCGTTGTAGAAGAAATTCTTCGGCCTTCCCTGACGTCTCCGACATATATTTATTGTTGGCCTCCGGACACGTTTCTACGTATAAAATCTCTATGAAATTGAGTCGCGAGTTTTAATCAACTTTGATGCAAATTCAGCAGAGTACTACGAAATATTAATTACTGTATGCGCACGTGATTTATATTTATCGCTAGACTCCGGAAGTTGATGTGCTCGTACTACGTGCAAAAGCTCCATAAAATTGTGTGGCCGCAATTCAATGAAATTTGACACGGATACTGTTCGCTATTAATTTAGCAAACGCGTTGACGAAGGAACGAGAATAGCTTCAAATTTGATTGCAAAAGGTGGCTGGTACAATATTAATATCTTTCATATACTTGAAAGCAAATAACTACTTCATTTTCTTCCGATGGCCATTCGTTTCTCAAATAATTTCGGAGACAATTTACAGATCGATAAATCCAAGAGTGAGATGGACTGACAACATCGATTATTTGCACCTAGTATAATATCTGAAATCGACGTCAAAGCAGAATTACAGTTTATAAAACGACGGGAAAGGCACGATAGTCGATTCGATGCAACTGATCGCAATTTCATGACTTTTATGTTCCGCACCTTTGTAATTTTATGACCTTTGATGTTACGGCCTTCCGCATTCCAAAAATTTCTTGAAACTGTAACCCTTTTCTACATCCTTCAGACCTTTGGAATTACGACCCTTCTGCATTCCCGTGTTCCTTGGAACTGTGTCCTTTTGAACTCTCATGATCCTTGGAAACGTGTCCCTTTACATTCCTAAGATACTTGAAATTCTGATCCTTTTCTTGCATCCTTAAGGTTCTGATGCACTGTGACCCTTTGCATTCTCACGTTTTCTACAACCGTATGCCCACTCTTAGCTGTTGTGACCCTTGGGATCACGTTCCCTTTGAGTTTGTCCATCAAGGCTTGTGGTCAGTTAAACTTCCATAATCCTTGGAACGAGGTTCTTATTCTTAAAGACTATAGAATGCGGTCTGCGAAGAGCTACGAAGGTTAATTGACCCGCGAACCCTTCGAGTATTAAATAATCCAGTGACCATATTGAAGATACAATGTACAGAATAATTCGGAATTGGTAAGGAAAATTTTATCGGCATGCCGATCGATTAACTTGCTAAGCAGTAAATTGTTAATCGCATGTCAAAGTGGCTATTAATTGTGAAGACAAAGTTGCAACACATTCAAGTATATTTAAAGCAATTTTCATTTGGAGGAACTTCTGAAATTCTTAAAAACCACTTAAGGTACAGGATGTACATATAAAAAGTAATTATTGTAATTGAGACATATGCTGTTAATTTCTGCAGAATTTGATTGCATAGATATACAGGATGAGGAACCTAAAACAGGCCACCCGAATAACACGGCTACTATTGGTGTTAGGAAAAAATGCATCAGATGGATTTTCGTTGGTTTAATAATTAAAAATAATGAAAAATGTTCCTGAACCTGTGTCGTATAATTTATGATTTTGCATGTCGTTTATGGGCCCGATATTTAGAGGGAGCCTGTATAATAATTTCATGCGATTCACGTCGATTCGTCGACATTGCGAACAAAACCGATAAATTTAAACATTACCGTACCGCTTTCGTGATCTCACTGGCCAATTAATATTGATGGAAATGAGATTTCTCCGTCCGGTCGACAAGTTCCGTCGCATTCATTCATTTAGAAGCGCCATTGTTCATATAATGAAATTCGCGAATACTTTCCCTCCGCCGTTTATTTCGTGCCCGGTTTCTCGTTCCATTATTACCCTCGTCGAGGGTTTTTATTCGTCGGTTCTTTCCTTGGGCCAGAGGTTCCCGGGTTCTCCGTGCTCGGCCACGGCTTTCGACGGGTGGGTTTGTATTTTTCATAATTAATTGACCCGGGAAGGGACTTCTAAACAATAGAGCGGAGTTCCTTTGCAGTTTTACCGATTCAACGAATAATAAAACGAACTCGTTGCCGTCGAAATGCGCCGCATGTTAAATTCGTTCGCAAATTTGTTCGGGAAATATGTTTCTTTGATAGCCGCTTCCTATGAGCAGCCGTACCGGTATCGAAACGCCATTAATGCCGGGTTCATACGTGCACCGAGGAGGGTCGAAGTCGCTGAATGTCAGCGATATATATCATCGTACACTTTCTCGGTGATACGTGACTGGAAGTAAGGGAGACTTGGTCGGTTCCTTAAATCACTGAAGCAACATCGGAGAATAGTAACCGGCCACGGTACCATATTCCGCGCACGATTTCCCCAGGATCGCGGAATGCTTTAGGATCGTGTCCTGCGGCCGTAGGACGATTCCTCCAGTGAATATGAAAGAATAACGAACAGAATATAGAAATTGTATCAATTCCCAGTTTCAGTAATTATTCGACTGCAATTCTTTATGCAAAATAAAAAAGGTTCGGATTGTGGGAAGCACGAATCAAATAGAAACTGTTCTCATCCCTTAAACACATTGTCACATTAAAGACGTTTCTTTTTATGATAGGAAATTACGAACAATAAAGAAGTTCTAGTCACTATAGTTGCAAAATAAGTAGTAAGGCAGATTAAGTTGTACATAAGATAGAAACAAGGTAATCTAATTAGCTACAAACTTTATTCCATTAATAATAATTTTAATTAAATGTCGCGAGTTGTTCGTAAAACTGAGAAAGTTTTCTAAATTGTTATATGATTCCTCGTGAATACGTTCGCGATTTCGGGTCTCCGACGTAGCCGAGCTGTTCGGATTAGATGAGAATCTACTTCTCCGTTCACGTAAGTCCCTATTCTCTTAGCCTGGCCACGTACGATCTCATTTCCCTTGCCTGTCCACGTACGATTTGATTTTACTTGCCTGGCCAACTACGATTCAATTCCACTGTCGAGGAGACTTTTCAGGACATTGGAAACGCAAAAGCAAACGAGTTCACTGTAATTGCGAGTAATTTTCTGTTTAGACCCAATTCCACTGACAGTAAACTTTAATTAGATTCCACAGCTGTTCCTTGATTTCGAAATCCGATAAAACCGAAGCAAGCAAAGATAAGAAAGCGTGCAGAAAATGATCGAATTTTTACACGAGGATAATAAAATGTTATTGAATGGAAGAATAAAATTATTTTTTTTATACTACCCGCGTTGTTTTTAATTATAAAATAAGACTAAAAACCGTTAGCAGAGCAACTACTTACTATTCTGTTCAATCGTATGAAAATCATAAAGTCATAATAAAGTCTCTAATTAAACCCACAACAGCAGAATATGTTAATTTTAATTTCGTATTTCAAATGATTGTGTCGCACCTGAAATATTCCGCGGTACAGGTGAACAGCCATTTGAAATATCTGGTGAAGTTATAGGTAAATAAGATTGACCGCGCGTGCGGCGCATACATTGAAAATGGTGGAATGAAATATAACCAATTTAATTTTAATAATGCACCTTCGTTAAATCAAGACGTTCAATTTTAATTAAACTTATTAAAAATATACAATAAATTGTTATGAATATTTTGGATCAACAATTTTCAAGATTCTCAATGAAACTGTGACTCTTGCAATTCCACGTGAATGTAACGCGACTACGGTTGGACGGCGCAATCTTCTGCCGCCGTGAGATAACTTCTGCGTTACGTCCAGTTGGCCTGCGTTCGTTCTATATTGCAATGATCGATCACCTACGGAATGACGGAGGATTCATACTCGGAATGACACAGATAATCGTGTTGCACGCGTACACTCGGTCGCAAAACAAAACAGGTCATTACGCGGGGTGACGCATTTACGCAAATAATCTGCCATTAATTATCGATTTCACGGGCCTCGGATGACCGATGAGAGAGGTCAGATAAGCTCTTGCAGGATGCGCAACGCATTGATCGAGCATCGGCTGGTCAGGGGTTGAATTTAATTTTCCGTTGGCGAGACATTGAGCGACGACTGACGGGAAACGTGAAAAGAGATCGCTAACTCCCGCGAGAACGCATACAGTTCGGTATACAGCAGACGAATCCAACAATCGGTTTGCCGAACAATTTTTCCTTGCAACAAAACGGCACAGTTGAACAACGTTCTAATCCATCATCGATAACATTCCAATAACCAATTAACGTAAAGATATTCGTCATTTGATAAATTCACTGATTTCTCGCGTAGTTGTTTGGATATCCTTCAAAGATATCCTTCGAATCAGAATAATTAAGGTCGGTGAGATTTTTGCACGGTATTTCTTTTTACAAATCTCCCGAGAATTTGTCGTGTTTCACTGATTGCAGGGATAGATTTTCATACGATTAGTGCGGGGTTCTTTACAAACTCCTCGGAAACAGGTTCGCAACTCTGCGATCACTTCACAGAGCCAAACACGTGATTTCAGCAGATACCAAAGTGAAAGAGAAGCGTAGGGATAAAGCGAGCGGTTGTCCCTGCTTCTAGCGGTAGGAATCTACTTGAACAGTGTTCACCATGTAATTAGGCATTCAACCGATTCGGCCCTAAGCGCTTAATCGGCTTTGTTTCGACCTGACATCCTCTTAAACGCATGGCAAGTTAGGCCGACCCGACTTCCGCGTTTCGTGCTCCGTCGCCGTTACTTGTTGACAAACGCTGTTGGCATACTTTCCACGTCGAGTCAGACTAAGTCGGCCGAATGCTTCCCCCCTGAAATATTAAATCGTCCAGAAAGCCATTCCAAGCTCGATGGAATCGCTAAACCACCGAAAGTTCGACCGTGTTGACATCTCGTTGACCCACGGAGACATAACTTCTCGAAAAATAGATCCGTGGAAAACGTTCCACGTTGGTGCTTCCTCGACAAACAAGACTGGTCACGCTACTTGGATCATAAAAATTCGTTTGAGAAGGGGACGTGTGTGTGTGTGTGTGTGTGTTACGTTAATTGGGTCCAACGAGGATTGATTTCTTGTAATTTGACGTTTCATATACTGACAGTAGCTTGCTACGAGGTTCGGTATCTTGTGTCCGTAGTGAGCAATATCGATCTCGAAGAGGAAAGTAATGTCAATACATAAATCTCGTAAATATATCGCATTATCGTGAAATATTAAGTTACGTGACCCGATCGAATCGAGCGCTGTAAACATTTCTCTCATTGATTACAATTCCCCTCGCCTGTGTTCGTCTTGCCGTTCGAGGGTAGCACATAAATCCCGTTAACACCGAACTGCGCCCGGTGTCCTCGTTTTTTCCTGTACACCCGGCAATTTCGCGTGCAACGTTTCTGTCTTAACCTCGGGCTCTCGTAACCGCGACCGTTTCGAAGCAAGAATACAATGAATGATGAACCCGAAACTGTTATTCGCGACCGACCGCAGCGAGGCCTGATACTAACTGTCCGACCGCAACTACCCTCTTACTACTGGCTAACCGCTGCCGGTACTATTACTACTGTTTGGCCATGCTCGTCGACAGCTGCTAGCTAACCGCTGCGGCCGATCGATACTTATTCCTACTCTTCCGTCATAAATGACCAGACTCTGCTCTTCTGTTTCGGCAACGCGTGTCCGCGTTAAGGACCAGCGAGCCCAACTTCCGCTCGGCTCCGAGACGTTCCTTAAAAGCTACTTCCTCGAAACTCTCTCGCTAGAATTGCCTCGACCTCGTCGTGTCTCGGCTTCTCTTGCGATCCGGTGCTACCAAAAACGAGAATATACAATATCGGATAATCAGTGACCACAGTATCGACGACTTATTTTAAACACTCTCCTACCGTAAAACGTAGTTAGCAACCGCATCGACTCGATGATATTAACTCGTCGAGTAGAAGAGGTTTGCAACCTTGGTTGAATTCTGCGCGATTCTCTCGGTGGGTCGCGCGCAAATCACTCTGCTAATGAAATTTCACGTTCCAAAGCTGCGCCTTTGCCAGGAACGAAACTGCCGAGGAAAAAGTGAGCGGCTTCATCTATGCAAAGGACGGAACAAATAAAAGAAACGTTCCTCGAGACGTCTTAAGCAGACTCAATGTCACAGACAGCCGGCTAAAGGATTTAATTAACTAATGACACCCGATCTTTTAATCTTGAACTGTATCCAACTTGACCGATAACTGGTACGCGCGATGCACGCTAGTCGGCCAAACAAATATCGTATATATAAAGTATTTCACAATTACAGTGGTGATAAAAGTGGAATTACAATAAAGCTTTGATCTAAGAGAACACGGAAACAAATAAGTATGGTGTCCTATGTTTCTTTCCCTGACTGTACGGAGAGTCCTCATTTGTCAGAGGGAAGCGAGATTCAGGCAAACATTCAGCCGAGGCCGAAGGAAATGCAGAATCTGGTCGTAGCTCGGGCAGCTATGTCGATGCCACGTGCGTTACGAGTAGGAAGCCCCGTAAGTGCAAACAGGAAGATCCTAAATATGCAGCCCTCATACCCTTTGCGCCGCGCCGTCAGCTCCAGTGTACCCTTGCGCCTTGCGAAACGAGATTGCGTCTCGGAAATGTTTCGAAACGGCCGCGCCCGTCGGTCTCCGTTTGCTAACTGCATACCACGACCAGGAGAAACGAGAACATCCATTTGTAAATACATTGTTAGCCATCGTTGCGTTCTCAGGAATGAGCCAGCACAGAAACGGATTTACCCGTGGAATAATACTTTACTCTACCGTTACTCGGCTCCTTTGCCTTGCTCGACCAAGTAACTTCAATATCATAAATAATTCATTTTACAGTTCATGATACGGCAGCTGTTGCTTAAACCTTATTCGATCACCCTACACACTACACGTGAAAAACTACCCATTTATTGTTATCAATATTCGAAATTCATTTATTTCTCCATGATTGTATCGCGCATATTGTAATTTCATGCACCTACTTGTTTTGTTCAACCTAGAGCCTTGCGAGAAATTTGAGGAAATCATTAAAATTTAATGAGTTCGCAAGGTGCTTGATGATTGCTAAAAAATGGCTTCTCTTTGTGGGAGATTCGGTAGAATGGACGGTAGCAGAATAATAAAGCTGAGATCTTGTGGGAAAAGTTTGATCGAGCAGTATAGATATATTCCCAGTAGATAAATATAAATTAATACACCGAACTTTTCACTCGCACGATAACAAATTAATACCCGCAAGGCGTTCGTTACCTGGTATTAAACAAAAAAAAAACCGAAGACACTACTAAACTAAATTGAGAAAATAACAGAATGTGACACTAAACGCAGAGAATCGCAAATGATCGGAAGCTCCAGAGTATGCGTCACTAGACGTAACGCGTGCTATTCGATCCACGTATGATAATCGAGTGTGTCTTCTGCGGTAACGCACGAGCACACGCCGATCCCGAGATGACCTTACAAGTTACCTGTACGGCTCCCAAACGTGTCCGTTTGCTTACATTTTTAAACGTCTCCAACGGCAAACGTACAAGGTGTCTACCAAACAAAACAATTCTTACGATCGTGTCACACGATTACATAATGTGTCCAACATGTTTAAAATTTCATTCTCATGGCAATAGGTGGTATCGCGAAGGGAATAAGAGAGTCTCGTAGGCAAAGTGACCGTACGTAAAACACCCTACTGTTAAAAGATATGGAACATTTTCCCGAGAGGGATATGTGATTTAAATTTTCTGTACGGGTCGAGTAGACCGGTCGGTGAGTGTTCGAGCTAATCTCGGAGGAAATTCGGTAACGGTAATCAGTTCTCAATGGGCCATAAAGCCGTAGTAAAATCTGCGTGCAAACTTGCAACTGACACGGCCGAGTTCTTTGGTTGATCCAGGGCCAAGGAGAAGACAGGAGATACGCCTCCGCCCGGGCAGGGTCCCTGACACCTGGAACACGGCCAACCTCAGGTTCGCTAGGGGCGTCGAACTTATGCCGTCGACAGACTTTCAAAATTATTGCTCGGCTCGCGTCAGCAGCTACGGTGTTTGTTTTCTTCCTGATGGTGGCTGGGGCTGCCTCGTCTATTTCTCTTGCCGATCCTCTCTGTCTTCTGCGCGCCAGCATCTTCGCGCGTCCTCATCTCGCCTCGTGTTCACGGGTAACGGGAGTCGATGCGCGCGGCCAATATCAGCGGGTTCCTATCCCGGAGAAGATAAACTATTCGATGATCGATAACCAGCCGAGAATGGATCCGATGTTTCGCGAAGAGTTTTCATTAAACGCAAGACACACGGCGTGTTTCGCATCCGCCGGGCGCGTTCCCCAAAGGGAAAAAAATATTTCGCGCCGCGTTGGATAAAATCAGTTGATATATGGCACGGCTGACTGCAATCCGATTATCCTGCTCGACTTAAGCGGATTCGAGTGATCACTCCGTCACAGTCCCTCTTTGAATCCGTCCCGCTTATAAACGAGAAGACGCCAGCGCTCACTATTTGCTTTAATCCTTCCGATTAGAGTATTGTTCGGGAAATCTTCTTAAAGATTACCAAACATACATGAAGACGCTCGCGCATGTCTACATTTAGCGGTTCCTATTTTACTCACCGCTGTTTCGTTCGCCAAGTCTCGCGGAATTGCCGCGTTCAATGAGAATTCACGAAATTATGCTGTCGAATAGAATAGAACGTGAGACGATTATTGCTTAACGTTCGAAGTACCGAGTTGTACAGAACGATCAGTTTATTATTTCATAGAAACATTTCAAGAGCGTTTGAACGAATTAATTAACTTATATTATTACTTTTTGAAAGGAGCGACACTGTGATTGTAGAAATTGCAAAAAAAGGACAATAGTTAAACATAACTCTTAAGACATGCCACAAATATGAGGATTGAACCTGGGAACAAAATCTATCAGAACAATGCTCCAAAACATAAAGCCCGAATCGTGCAGGAAGTTTCCATGTAATTTCGAAATACTTTGACGTAACTTCCGTTGAGAATTTGTGGTACGAATTGGACCGCAGAGTTCACGAAACGACAATAAATAAATATAGAAGAATGGCACAAAATTAGCAAAGATTATTTGCAAAGAATAAATAGTAACACATATCAAATTATGACTTAAATCAATAAAGAGTATCCCAACATTTTTGTAACGTAATATTTTGCATTTTCCAGATTTTTCTATTTAATTGTTAATAAGAAACTAGTCATTCTTTGATATACTGTACTTCAATAGAATACAGAGTTGCATAAATTGTTTAGAATTCAAAAATATTGTGTCCCAATATTTATGTGACCGACTGTACACGATACTTTAATTTTATAATGATCTTGACAGTTGATAGCACTTTGACGAGGCGATTCATCCGAAATGCAAAGACCAGGTAGTATTGCAAAGCAGACAGTATACCGCAGTAATTTCTCACAAACTCCCGCAACGGCGCGGCGCGGCGCGGCGCGCGGCGTGTAACCGAAGAGTTTGAAGCTAAAGCCGCACCTGAAGGTAGAATGAACTTTAATGGGTCACGCGTAGTCGTAATTATCTAATTACGATCATGGCTCGCTGATTTCACTTAGACCCCTATCGGGAGGACTGCGTGGTTTCAATTATCGAGTAATTAGATCAAACGAAATTAACCGTTTATTGGGATACTTTGCCCGGAGTGCTGATCGGAAGGAAAGAACCGCTACTATCGGTCTGGCATTCTGTCGGCAAATTGGATTCGACGACGTTAAATGCTATTGTACGTTAAGAATTCTGATCGTGATCATCAGGATTAATTCCCGGACGTCGACCACGGTACAATAGAAAATTTGCAAGGACTCGTTCCTTTATTGAGGCACGTAATCGCTACCTTTCCTGAGTAATACTGTTCATTTGTGTTATCGGCAATTTCATATCGACGCAAATATTAATCTCCGTACATGCCAACGGTTTCCCGATTCCATCGCAGGAAGGAAACCTTTGTTACTTCCAACTTCATCTTTGTATGAAGCTTGTGCCTTTTATTCTCTTCTCGTTACGTCGATATTTAGAATCATTGTGTATAAAACTACATTTTGTTAGTAACACATGTAACATATTTTTAAGTGAAAATCTCTTTAGCGCACCGCGTACACAATTTCTGGGAGTGAATGAGTCGAATCCGTCACGTTGCGAGGTGAAACGCTTTTTGAGTGAACTCGGGGGAACCGAAACAGACAGGTGCGCGTTGCTGACTTTTTTCTGAAGAGTGAACGAGTCTTAGTACCGCGTATCGTACACGTTGTAAATATTTGTTGACCAGAAATTAACCATGTAGATTTAACGTTCGTCTTCTTCTGCTTACAGACTGAACTACCTGATGTCAGGATTAACACCGAGCTGGTATCACGCGACGAATATTGCCTTGCACGCCATTGCATGCGTTTTGGTCACAAGGGTGAGCCTAGTTGTGGCAGCGCTGCGTCCAGGATTTGCAGCCCTGACAGGGTTGCTGTTTGCTGCTCATCCTGTGCACACCGAAGCGGTGAGTAACGAGGAATTTTGATACGGGTGGGACAGCGTGTAGCAGACACGGGGGATTGTGAGGTAAACACCAGTCAATTCCAGGAACACGCCTTGTGACCACCTGATATTAAAAAGACGCACCAGATTTTATGCTTCTGCACGCGTTCACAGAATCGTATTCAAGATTAAACTCTACAAGATCAATCGAAACATTTAAACCAATAAATATTGATCATGATTACTCTGCAATAATAACTACAATGAACCTAGAACCATTATCTGCTCGAAGAACAGTATCCGATCAGAGCTTTATTTTTAATTTAATTAAAATCCCTCTTTACTGGCGCAAATCAATTTTTATGTACCAGAACATGAACTGAGAACAAGACCGGGCTGTCAAACACCTAAAGCGAAATCTACTTGTGGATTAATTAATCCAATGAATCGCATTATCTCAAAATCATGCACTATATATAATCGTATTGATTTTTTTCAGTGATTCTTTACAAAATTTTCAAATGCAACTACAAAGGATTATATGATAATACCTACCATATCGATTGTACCATTATTAAATTTTTCTTTTGTGCATGTCCCTTCTTTGTTATTACACATTGTATCTTTCTCTTTTTTTTTTCGTTTCTTTGATATTGTAAACGCTTATGTAAAAGGGCAGTCCGTCTATAATAAATAATAATAATAATAATAATAGTAATAAATATTGCTCAATAAAAGGACCAAACAATTAGTCGACTGTTTAACGGAACCTAAGCAGTTCGGCGATCCAAATTACATGTCGCGTAATCGATTCGGATTACGTAGCTACTCGGCGTGTGTAGTAACTCCGGACTCCGACGCTAGAAATTAATCCCTCGTTTTCGCATTCCTGTGGTTGCAAGTTTATCGTAAGCCGATCGGGAGGGGTTCTGGTTCCGATCAGCGTCCGGAAGCCCCTTGTTCTTCTAGTTATATCGTACGCACACTGGCCAAGGACAATGAACTTGGACGTCACCGATAATGTTTATCTACTTAACCTGATTCAGCTAAGCGCATGATCGTGACGCTGTACTCGTCGTCGTTCTCGGTTATCTGCTGTTTCAGGGGGTCCGTGTTTAAAGAGGATTGGAGGTAGAGGCTGGACCGTGCAAGAACAATGCCCGCTATTGCACCATTCAAACGAAAGATTTACGCGGCTAAAAACTTTACGGGAGCTAAGTTGTAAAATATAAATACGTTGAACGTTTCGCAAAGTATTCGGTTGCCTGAAAAATTTCTATTATAATGCGTACATTTAATAATCGCAATGCGTCTTTTATTCAGAGATAATTCAGGTTAGGTTCTCGAAACATTATGGAATAAATTTACATTTGATTAACACTGCTATAAAATGTACTGTCCTTTCACTTTGTTTTGTTGTCTAAATGACAACGCTGTTGCAACGACAGTTCCTTCTGTCAGAAATAATTGATCAGTCGATAGGCAAACGATCGCGGGTCATGAGTCGATTAGGCTTTCGTAACATTTGTCGAGAACTGCGGAAAAATATGTTACTTTAACAGCGACGTGGCTAATTTGCATCGTAGAAAGTTCGTGATAATCCGATAAAGGAACCGCACTCGTGACTAGGTGCAACAAAACAAGACCTCGCAGAAAGGAAGTAAAATGCATTATAGCATAACCTGTTTCTAACGATACTTCTGGATAAGTGATCGTCATTTAGAAAAGTAAGGTATCTGAGATCGCTTTGGGCTTCAGAAGACATGTCAGAGCCATTCAATTGTTATTTATAATGAAATGAAGGGACACTCGAGAAGGGACTACGAGTAGATAATTTCATTGAAACGCAAACTCTTAAATATGTATTTCGATTTATACTTGAACGGACTTGGGCCGCTTTCATACTAAACGGCTGATTTAATGGATTCTGTTGAAAATTTTCATCGCGAGACTGACACGATGTTACACGTGGAAATAGCCAGCTGAGAAAATTGGTTCGAACCGATTTCTAAAGAATTATTCTGTTCACTGTATAATAAACGATCCGTCCGCCGATGGAAACGCAATACGGTACAGTGCGGCCGTTTATACGTTTCGGAGGGGAAAGGGTGATTTGCGTAGAAACGCGAGCTTTCGAGCGAGAATGACCAGCGTCACGCAGCAACGATTCTTTCTGGATCGGAGCTGGCCATTGCAAGCTCGGCCGCGGCTGGGCCGATGCAGCGGTCACGCACTGCGTCCCAGTGCATCGGGCGCGTGTGCAGCTCGTTGCATGCGTTGCATGCAGTGCAACGGGGTTTGCGTGCTCGTCGGCTCCTTGTTGCCCGTGTCATTACCACAATGTCATGCTCGCGGCTACGAGACGCGGATGAAGAAGTCGGATACGCGCGCGCGTAACTCGCGGCGGCACGGCGGCACGGCGGCGTTAAGTCGGCGACCTGCTATCCCCCAGCCGATCTCTCACTCCCTTATTGCCCCAATTTAAACTTAACGGCGACTCGCCGCCGCGCCGCGCCGTGAACTTACCAATGATTTCACGGCTGCACCGCATCGAGCGGCCCGCGACAAACACGAATTTCCATCGAAAACCCGGCGACGATCGAAACGATGATAAGAAAAGTTTCGCCCGGCGCGGCGCGGCGTGGCGCAACGGCGCGGCGTGGCAGACCGGTGACGTTGAAAAATGAGGATCGAAAGCGATCGAGGGATAGGCGAAATGGAGATTCATGCTTCGGTTCTTAATAACGGCTTATGGATTAGTTTCGACAAAAAGAGAGGTTCGCCGGTTGAGTGAGTGATTATTATGGCATTTTATGGTGAAAACCGATCCTATTAATAGATGAGTTTGTACGAGCCTTGGCAACTCCTTTGGAAACAATTTCCTTCGAAATTTTATGAGAGATTTATTCGACGTGCGATAAGACAGTCGGGAACAAAACGATGGGACATCCTATGTTTCTTTGTGTCTCCACACGATATTGGAAGGAAATCTACGGTTTAGTGTAGCGTCCCGAGGTAGACGTACATTTTCGAAGACGAATAACTCAAATTTCTTTTCCACTGCGTGTGCCACACTAACGGTTCTCGCTTCTGAAAAAAATTCAAGCCGTTTCGTTCACTTTTAAAAATGATTTGCTCCGTTACCATGCGCACTCGTATCAATCACTGTACGCCTTCTATTTTTTACGGCAGCGTACAGACGATGACCATCCGCAACGCACAAATCCAGTTGGACACGATCTCAAACTAAATCCTACGGAATCCAGTAACAAAGCCGAACGAATCGTTGAAACAGGGAAACGCGCAAATGGTGAACTGCTTTCGAAAAAAGTGGACTTTTCGGTCCCGTTAGCCGACGCGACCGCAGACCACTAGAGCTCCGCCGAAAAAATGTAGGGCACTGGCAAATCCGGCGAGCAAACAGTCGCTAGTCCATTCGGTGTATACAGTAGGGAATCGATTGGACATATGTTGCGATATACAATGATATTTCGCTTTCCGCGAGGTACGATCGGGACCGCAGCAGCTCCGATCTAGTGCATCCGATTCGCTCGGTAGCCTTCGTCATATTGCTATTCAGCCGCTGCTCCGACAACAGACGCGGAATCCCTTTGTTTGTTCTAGTAGGCGTTGTTTACCAAAATCATTAAATCCGGTCCCGGATTGAATTCTCGATCGAGCAACAGACAAGCACCACGCAAGCAAGCAAGCAAGCAAGCAAGCAGACAGGCAGGTAGGCAGGACGAAGCGACGCGTTAATCAAGCCGAACGGTCGTGTGCCGTCAGGACTGAAAAGCAGCTCGTGAAAGACAGAGGACGGTGTCTTTTGATCGGCAGCAGCGATCGACGGCCATTTATCGGCGGCCCGGTACGAACCGTTCTTTGTGCCAATTTCGAGCGTTCATTCGGATCGCGACGTGCCATTCTATGGATGCGTTGTCGTCGCCTAGGCGGGACCCGCGCGTCAACTAGCTCCACGAGGGACAACGGATCGCCTTGTCGCTTCGCATCGCGTCGCGTCGCGACGCGACGTGCGTTTGTCTTCCTTGTCGAATCAGTTTGCGTCGGACCCGGTGCTGTTTGCCGAAATGATCAAGCGGTGAAAGCGACGGCCGGTTTCTGGCTGTCGGATTAAGCCCTCGACCGTGCGCTGAAAGGAAGCGCGTTAATTAAGTACAGCGGCATTGAAGCGGCTGTTTCCAGTGTAAACCCTACCGAACAAAGGGCGAACCGGTTCGGAAGAGGGACGAGAGCCGAGCATGAAGAGAGTCACCGACCGTCCCTTGACTTCGTCGTTCGGACGTAAACGCAAATTTCTACCTCCCGCCCGTCTCTCTCTCTCTCTCTCTCTCTCTCTCTCTCTCTCTCTCTCTCGCTCTCTCTCGCTCTCTCTCTTTCGCTTTCCCTCTCCCAATCTCTATCTACTCCCCTCCCTCTTACTGCAACCGTACGATCGATCAATTATAACGTCTGTCGAGCCCGTTATCCAGGTCAGCTTTTCTTCCGCTTTTACAGCGGATTGCTCGCTAAAGCACCCGGAAGCGTGCCGGCTACCCGTATCGACGCGGAAACGTCTATTCCTTTCACGAATTCCTCGCGCCCATCCTTGTCAGAATGTATCTGCTGTTTCGTAGAGGTTGATTATGCGACGTGGATCGCTCGTATGACCCCATTGATCTTAACCACTTGTCCTGTACTATCTTTCAAAGCTGCGCTTCCATGGGAAACTTTTCACTATCCGAGCAATTTACATCGTTTCGGTTCAGTCTGTCCTCATTCATTTGACTATTTCTGTACTGAACGTTACAATGGCTCCCTCCCAATGCCCCCAAGCTTTTGGTGCCCATTATACGACGCCTCGTCGTGCTACATACGAATATGACTTTCACACGCATTGAATTTTGCTCATAACTGTGGCTCTTTTAACAAGTACTTGTTAATTAAAGTAGAAATTTATTCGTCGATCGTCGTTGATTAAATTTTTGCCCAACTCTGCGGCAGAAGTATGTTGTCGAATCTTTCTTTTAATACAAAATGGATAGGCGTCACGCAAAAACATTTCCGACGCAACATTTCCATCGCTTTACTCTATCCTCCGAATGTTTCCTTCGAGATCCTGCGTCTGATCGGATTCGAGCGATCTGATAAATTGCATCCAGGTGCCAGATCGCTGTATCCACCTCACTACTTCGAGATTGAAATGAAATTGTACGTGCGGAACAGCCGGTCGAGGTTAACTGGTTTCAGGAAAAATGATTATTGTTCTTGTTGTTTCGTAGTCCCCCACTCTCCCGCGTTAGTCCCTCGTCTCGACGTTTGTACTCGGAGCAACAGAAAAAAAAAAAAATATGATGAAACGATCTGCCCGATGCCGCGGCTTCTATTTCCTTTCGATTGCGCCTCTGAGGGCTTATCGCAGCAGCGACGGCGAAAGCGCGGAGTTGTCCGACCGTTCAATCTTCACCGTTGGAAATTTACGTTCGCTCCTTACGACTCGCGATTTAAGTTTTATCGCTTCGGTAATTCCTCGAGGCTATTATAACGCGAGATTCTAGAGCTTCTGCGTTTTATTGCGAAACGATGAAGCCGGAGCGGCGTATAAGCCTACGCTGATTCTCAAATGAATACCGTCGTGCTCGCTTTTCCGTATATTACTTGCGTTTTCTACAGGGTACAACTAAATGTAGCGTTCGCATTGTCCGTATTTCTCGATGATAACAAAGATTAACAAGGATCTTGAAACGATCTCAGGAATCGTCCCCTTTCAAGAAAGTATAACCAGACCTATCCTTATAAATAATAAAAGCAAGACGAAGTTATCTAACCGTGAAAAGTCCGTTTAAAATATTTGTGCAAATAGAAGCATTGTAGATCTTAGTGGGCCTATTTGCTATCTAGTCAATTACCAGAGACATCGGCATTGTGGGGATCCATTACGCCTGTGGCAACACTCTCTGGCCACTAGGGACCTCCTAAGCCGATACTTTTCTCGCAGTGATCCGATTTCCAATGCCCAATTGCCGATTCACGGATATTCCATGTTTCAGCCGTATTCTGCTAAGTAACCGCTACTGATGAATCCATTAGGAGGATAAGGACTACATTATCTCTTACCTAACTGCTAATTGTAATGCTCCTGATGCATTATGTTGCATCGCGGAGAACCCACATCCTCGTAACGCACAGAAACACTGTAAGTCTCCACACAGAGGACTTGCTCGCTATCTTGTATTCATGCACGATGTCACACGACTCGTGATCAACCGATTAGGATGTGCTTCTTCTACATGTAAGAATTAGTCCAAAAGAAACACAATTTTTCCCTTCGAAAGAGTAGAATGTGAAACTGTCGACGTCATTTCGCTATACACTCTTGTTTTGGTTCCTACTGGTACTTTGAAAAATAGTAGTGACCTCGGTTCATACAGCATATTTTCTTAAAATAATCTTTAATGAAATAGAAGCTATTTTTTTATCTCCAAAGGTCGAGAGACCATGCACGGGATTATTTATTATATTTAATTTATTATTTTAATACTTACGATTCTACCGTTAGAATAGGATAGATGATATATATATACATAGATAAGACCTATGATATGTTCTGATACGAAACGAAGATATTAAAATTGTACGGTATAATGAGAAACATCAAACGCTTGTTAAGAACTTTCCTCCAAAACTAGCAGAGAAGTTGTGCCCGTGCCGTAAGCCTTGTCAAAATTTATGCACTTCTAGCAGTAATGAACGGAGACTTCTACAGCACTCTAATACACAAGTACCAGCAAAGATGTCCTTATTTCAACAGGGAATAGTAAAAAGCATCTAGCTGAGCTTTGACTAAAATCCAGAACAGTGTCGCGAAGCCTGGGAACACGAAACCGTGTAACTAGGATCGTGTAATTAAATTACATTGACACTTCGGGTCATGCCGAATTCGAACAGCAAATGATGTCGATGCGCAATCCTTTTGATACCAAAGAAACCAGTCCCGGTTCGGCGCACGATGCCTAGTTACGTTTGTGTCGGGCAATTAGATTAGAAGGAAACTCGAAATATTTCCCTAATTGGCAGACGTACGTGGCTCTTCAGCGGAACGTTTGTAATCAAAGGCACTCGGTTAATTCGCGTCTGACGGAGCGAACGCTGCTCGACCTCTCCTCATATAAGGGGGACCCGGGCTCACGGAGTTTCGTATTGACGATAAACACTGGCTATTAAAGCCGTATCGATCGGCACGGTCTCCTTTAAGCCCCTTTACGTTTACAGGAACCTCGAGCCCGCTGCGCTGCCTCTGAATTAGCTTGTTTTCTGCTCCACTAACTAGCCCCCACCCCCACCCACCCCCCCGCATCGAAAGTGCTACCAAATGATCCCCCCGTTTATCCCGCGAATTTTCAACAGTTTCCTCACGATGCTTCCCCCATGAATCTGCCGCGCATTCGATCACACCACGTCGTAGTCCAACGACAATAAACCGCCAAGCTATTTAAAACACCCGAGCTCCGGTAATTCCTGCGTATTCGAAAATCGGGGAAAGTATGCTGGACGGAAATTATCCAATCACAGAGGGTGTATTTTTTCATATTTATGAAATGGGCCGCTGATCCTCAAAGACCCTTCCGAACAAACTGTTTTCAGAACACTTTGCCAGCGAATTTTAACCAGAATTCCCCCACGATTATTTCGGAACAGAACACGAAGAGTTTGAAAGGTTTCAACGTGTACGATGAAATCGGTAGAGGTTTTCTATAATTTCAACTGTGAAACACTGAAGTGAACGCTAAAGTGGTTTACTGTCCGGCTTAGATCGAGACGTTAGTTTTGGTCAGATTGAAATATCGATGTCAGCGGCTAAATTATATTGTGGCGAAAGCTCAGAATTTAGAGGACCATTTTGGGCCTTGCTTTTCCGTTTTTGTCAATAATGGAAACAGCCTAGTTGTTCGATAGCACGTTGCGATCCCCTTTCGCCATTCTTCTAGCTCAATTTTCTCGGGCTGCTTTCGGCTATCGACTATTCAATATTATAAGTTGCTCGTGAAATTGGTTGCATCGATTTTTCTTCCCTGCATAGCTACTTACGCGACGGTTTCCGCCGCGTGAGAGAGACACCGGGCTCTCTACGGCTGATGGAAGCGTTTTCTCCGGTCGAATGGAAAGTTAATTTCTGTCTGTGAAATCACTTCCATTCCTCTTATCGGAATGCATTATCACGCACGCGTTTTTCCGTTTCATCCGAGATATTTTCCGACGGATTCGTTATTGCGTAATAAATTTCAAACTGACAGCAATTGCTAATTTAATATCCACATTCCATTCGAATCGATTTACTAATAACTTTTTTTTCTCGTAATTGGATATCGCGGGTCGATCGGATTTCATGCACAAAATATTAATGTTATGCGTGTCCCTTAAATGAAATAAGCTTTTAAATTAAAATTCGGACTAAAAAAAAGGTGAACAAATCTGGCAACCGCAAACAGGGTGATTAAAAAAAATGTTTCCAAATAGAAGCATATCATTAAGAGTTGCCCGCAAGTTCGTTTATACAACTCTTTAATAACTTTCGAAATGAAGGTCTGTGTCCAAGAAGAAAGCCGTTGCCACTCTCTTTTCATTAATGGTATTAAAAATGAAGAATTTTCCTGAAAGAGAAGGAAATAGAATTAAATCGGAAGGGAGGCGAAACCAGGGAGAGTAAAGTCCGTCGTGTTCTTTCGGATTTAAATGTCAGAATGTCTTTCTCTTAGTCTTCTTCTTTCTTTCCTTCTGGTAGAATCGTTCTTAATAACGAGGAGTTCGAGTCAGTGAAATTTCGCTGGCCGGAAAACATTGTTATGTCCACTCGGACATTTAATATCGAATAACGATTACCGAGGGTAATATTCAGTTGTGTAATTTACAGTTATCTTTCCTTTGACGTAATCGAAAACCAATTAAACAAACGTATTTGTTCTTTGCATGGCAACGCCAATGATGAATAACTATATCCGCACGCAATTGTTCGTTGATTTATCTTTCGATTATCGTTTTATTCATATTTTATGTCTGATAATAAGCGAAATATGATCTCCTATACAATTCATATTGTACTCTGGTTTACTCTGGGTTACACTGGTTTCATTATAATCAGTATAGAGGCTAACAATTCCCGTTCGATACATCCGAAAAGCTACTGAAGTTTCATTTTTCTGATATTTACAAACGGAAAGTTCAACCGTAAAATTGAATGGCTGCATCAACTAATTCAATACACAATTAATAATTACTTCAGTTGGTCCAATGTAAACGATCAAATATTGGCGTTTAAGGGACGTGTAATTGTTTCCGGTAACATGCATTTAACTAATTAAGCAGCACGAGGATGCAATTATTTCGCCAATTGACAGTTGGCGCGCCGGGCCGATTATAAGAAACTAATTCAAGAACAATTCAAGAATTGAAAGACTGAATTAGAAAAGAGTGGGACACACTTTCACAAGAAAATATAAAAACAAATATATAGATCACTACCCGGGAGAATGCTGGAACTAATAAAAATGAATGAAAGTAAGTTTAACACATTACTGAATTGATAAAACATGTAATTTTGTTTGTCAAATATATTTACATATATTTAATATTAATATTACCCGAAAGGACAGATAATTTTAATTATTGCATGATATTATTCAAGTAAAACGTCCACGTAGGATATGTGGGAATCAACGTATCAGGAAGGCCACCAACCGACCGAGTCATTGCCCTCACACCGTCAACAACAAAAAAAACGTCGCGCGCCCAAACGTGTAATAACACGTTCCGAAATATTGTAAACAGTCGAGGACCGGGGTAATGAACTGGCAAGTAAATACAAGCCAGTGTCATCACCCGTACCTCGACTAGGTCGCGGGAAAAACCATACAGGTGTGCCGAAACGCAGCTGTGTGTACGACAATAAAGTCAGACCGCGGAAGACGACGAGGGCTTTTTGCTGAAAACGTTATACGGAACGCGATACGAGTTACGATACGAGAAACGAACGCGATCACGACTTACGGCTACGACACACGGTTAACGATTACGATTTACGGATTAACGAATACGGACACACTTATTCTATCACACTTGTACTTGTATCTTTTGTTGTTCCTGTCGCGGTATTCTAAATAAAGGGCAGATATTTTATACTGAAAAATCCTGTTCCTACATATATCAATAAATGTTTATGGATCTTTGACTTTAACCATATGATCTTTAACTATAAAAATTGATAAATTCATTGTTGCGATCCTTTTCGAAAGAAATGGAAATCTCTCAGAGTCTAATAATAATTTAAATAAATCTTCCATACTGCAGGGAATTCCATGGAAAATCGGATCCCATCGATACCGCAGTGAAACGTAAATCCCATCCTCTCTAAATTAAGAGAAAACCGCGGGTTCCCATTCGAGCATAACTCCTCCCCGCTGGTAAAGCACAAAACGACCGCCATGCGGGGGCAACATCGGCGGAGCGGTCCAGCCTCGAGAATTCACGAGGTCAAAGCGTTACGGTCCCTCAAAATCGTCGGATTCGTGTGCGCTCGAAGAATCTCGTACAAGGTGCAAAGTCGGCGCTGGGAGCGCGGGGCTGTAGGTTAAAACAAGATACGTGTTTCGTTTCGCGATACACCGGGCTGGAATCGTTGGTCCGGAACATTTGCATGTCGGTGGGTTGGGTTGCACGGGGGTGGCTAGACCGGGCAGGGGTTGGGGAGCGAGGATAGGGAGGTTTAGGTATGGGCAAATCGCGGCGAACAGGTTTTCCTTTTACCTGTAGAGAGGTATCGCTGGAACGCGAAGCGTTTTCCGGGCTTCGTCGGACTTATACGCATTCCCGTGAAATCATTCGTGAAATCGCAGCCTCCACCCCATCCCTCCACCCCATCCCTCCATCCCTCTCTCACCCTCCGATGCACCCCTCGCGGAACACAGGGCTCTCGTCTACCTTCGCGAAAACGATTCGTTCTTCTCCCGAGGAAGGATCGGGATTAAAGGGAGCGACGCGACGCGACGCACCCAATAGCTTTGCTCGAGGGAACCTCGTCGGGAATATTTCACGCGCGAACGGGAAGATGCCAACGGGGCGCTAGGGGTGCGGAAAAGGATTGAACAGGGGGACGTAACGTCGATCACGCGGCTATTTTTTCCTCTCTTGTGGACGACGCCGCTCCGGGCGGCCAGACGAGCGGACAAGAAATTCTACAACTACCATGCATCATCGACGAAGTGTATCCGGTAAAAGCCCGGTTGCACGGGTTAAAAGGAACTTTTAGCGAGTTCGGAGAACGAACGGATGGACCGGGATGCACTCGGAGAGGTCGAATTTAAAGTAAGGCGCTGATGCATAGACGCCCGCCGGTGTACTGCGTCCGATTGATTTGGAAATGCGCCCGATGAGATAGAAATACACTTCGCCGGGAAACGGGGAAATGAATTAAGGAGAGTTATTTTTCCGCGCTTCGCTCCCGTCTTACGGATATTCAGAGGAGCCTTGTTCTTGCCTCACCTCCTTCTCCTTCGCTATGCATTGCAATCGGAACGCGAATACTTCTCGCCCTATGTTAGTTCATGGGAAAGAGAAAGTACTTTTTCCGATCTGAATGTGCGCCGCGTTGGCTTATGCGATCTCTCAGATTTTCTTTGAATTAGCCTGGAGAAAGTGAAGTTGACGTGCATCTTGCTTCACTGGTGCTGTCGTTTCGAATGTACAGGGCGAGTCGACTAACGTTTGTACCCCAAATGTCATAGTTGTTAGAAAAAATACTTAAATGTTTCGAGGACAAAGTTAAATGGTACAATGTAATTAAATTTTCAATCGCCCAGGTGGTCTCAGATTTTTTCTAAAACCTACTTACCGTTGAAAAGCTACAGCTGTTTCAAAAAGTCGGATGCGCAGAATCACGTTGCGTCGTCCGCGACGTATAATTTTGTAACACCCGGTACATACGTTGCACATTTATCTCGCCGCATGATCCTTTCCTGATCGTGGGTTGCAAACGGCCGTTTAGAAAAGCTCTGCTGCACATAGCATCTTTCAGACAGCTACATTGTTATTCCTGCTTAGCGTATAATCGCGCGAACTGCTGGCCTCACACGATATTTCAGTGGTCGATAAGGGTAATGGGAAGTTCCGAGGCTGAATTAACGGAGGACTCGCCGGGTCGACGCGCATTAACGAAGTAATTTACGAATACTTCTATGCAACCGTGGGTTATCCAGCTCATATGTTTCGGAAACCCTTCCGCAGACCATTCTTTTGCAAAGGCTATTATACTACCTTTCGCAGATTAACTACGGATAAACGGCTGTGTTGCAGCATCGTGCAACACAATCATATTTTCTTTAGTTACACGAGTTATTTAATAGCTGCGACGACCCAACGCCGTAACATTAATTCAATTATCCTCTGATGATTCGTTCACATTTTTTTTCGAAAGCGTTCGACTCATTTAAACGTACACTTTCTTGATAATATTATTTCATTAACTAATCAACTTCTGTGTAAATCATATTGTGTAGTGCGCGACAAAAATAAGTGGACACTTTTCGAAAACTATGCAACATTATTTTACGTTTAAACACTTTGTTTACACTGTGAAATGACTTACAAGGGGATGTCCGATCGAAAATGTTTTTTAAAAAAATTTCTTCAGCTCTTCTTTTTAATTTTTTTTCCACATAAGTTTGTCCTCGACTGTATTTCGAATTTCTATGTCCCTATTGCCGAGCCACGCGAACGAAAGTTACTCGGAAATCGAGGGAGCAAATATGTCGAAATCTGTCAAACACAGAAGCATTATTCTCTTACTCGAAAATGGCACATTGTTTTCGACTTCGTTCTAGAGACAGAAATTCGATGAATTTGGACGGAAAATTTTGAATAATCCAATTTGCTCGTTCCACTTTGCACTCTCAAAATTAAAACCTCAACATGTTCAACGTAATATTCGGAAAAAATATTGGAAAAAGCAAATGGCTAGAACGAAAAATGAAACATAGTGCAAAAGCAAATCTCCTGAAACCGTTGTTTACTAATATAATTCGAAAGCTGTCCTTTCAATTTTCATTTTACATTAATTAATTTCATTACTTGTATTTTTAAACAGCATTTGACGAAAGTTCCAAAAATCAATCAAACCGAATCGAACTGAAATTTTGCACCAGATGTTCGTGTCCCAAAGCTCCCACTCACTAAGAAATGGTACTAGTAGGATACTAAAACTTGCTTTCGAGTCGCTAATAATGCTTTTGGGAAACATGTTTTTAATACAAAATAGGATTTTCGAACTTCGGCCCAGCATTTATATAAATTTACCAGAGGCATGAGTAAAATGCTTTCGATCTCCTATAATTCGATAGGAAGAATGATGAAGGTCGTAAACTATGAACGCTCGCGAAAACAGACTATAAATGAACAGAAGGCTGCCGTATCGGTTACGAACACTCGCCTTTAGAACACTTCACGCGTGTGATTAGCTTCGACGGCCGGAAGCCCTCGACGTCGCGTGAAAACGACCAGGAAATTGGAGATAAAACAAGCGGTGTACCTTCGAAAATTACCTCTTTATCTCTCGGTGGTTTAAAGCCGTCGTTGTGGAACGGCTATGACAGCAAATCACTGTGTAGCAGCTACGCAGGACGCTGCGTGCGATAGCCACCAACCGTTGCTCCGCGACCATAAAAATTATATCGTCCCGGCGCGGCGCAATCGTGAACCAGGTTTCCCTGTTGATGGTGTCGGCAGCGACGTTGCTTGCAGCCTCCTGCTGCGAGTATTCTTTGTTTAAATACTGGAAGAAGTAATTACACGACGAACACAGCCCAGTACACTGAGTACACAATATTCAGTTGTGCAATAAATTCCCGCGTTTTTTCTATTTCTTTTTTGTTGTGTTTTGTTAGGTAAAGTACATATATGCATATTAGCAAGTCTTTTTCTGTCTCTACGAACCTATCTGCTTCAATTTTTCCAATTAATTAATTTTAATTACTTCTAAGACTTTTTCAATGGAAGTTCCGATTGAAAACGTGATGACGAAGAGGTCTACTTTTATTTGTCCTGGAGTGTAGTGCAATCACTTCTACAGCTACACAAGATGGCAATGTTCGCACTCTGGTAGGCGAATCGCGTTGATTGGGAAACAAAGCGACTCCTCCTCGTGAGTTTTCCGTTTCCATGAACCTCAGCCGGATTCTCTTGACCTGGAAATAGCTGAGGTACTCTAGGGGAGCGGGGGGGGGGAGGGGTTGGGTGGATAACAGTAACAAGCTCGATTGAAATTTCCTTTAACGTGCATTATTAATGAGCAATCGTGGAGCGCCACGTCATCGGTAACCTAGATATCGGGGGCGAAGCGTGATTCGGGTCATTATCGCATTATGTTAATTAAGAACGAGCTCCGGTCCGGTCGGCGGCGATGGTGGCGGTACGTTAACGGGGTCCAGGAGACATATTCATTATCTTGCGGACCATCGATTCCGTCGGTGTTCCCCGGAGGAGTCCAGAACGGTGGTCGGCCAAGTCGGCGACGACCTGGAGTTAACAGCGCGAGTTTAAAAGTGATTTATCTCTGATTTATGGAGGAAGGAACCGGTGCCGGAAGCCGAAAGTTTCTCGGCTCCTCGGCGACGAGGCGGAAAGAATTATCGGCCGGGCACAATGGACAGGCGGTGATATCGTTTACACGTCGAATCCCACGGCCGTTTGTTCCGCGAAAAGACCGCTGGAAAAAGGACAATGGCGGTTCTTCCGTTCGCCAGGAACAAATTTCGTATGTCCCGCGTCCTATGCGTCTACTAAATCTTGCATGATAGGCTTCGCGAGCATGAATAGGTCAGAACCCTGCAATAAATAGCGATTCGTATTACGGCGTTGAACCTATAGAGTTTTTATCTTGCGATTTTAACATATAAATAATAAAAAGTTGATGAAAGTTTAGTTGTGTTCCATGGTAACAGATATTATTTTGTTTTACGATGTGTTTAAACTTTAATTTAAAATATGTATTTTGCAAAAAGTTTCATTGTTTCATTTTGACTCGAAACAAAAATGTTATCCTACCCTGGGTGGGGTGGATTGGATGCTGATACGTGGATATAAAATTTGAATGGCGAGTCTTAATCTACACATCATATATAACATAATCATCGTATATAATATCATTCTATCAACACTATTTGATACGAATGGAATCCAGATTTTTTGAGCAACCTGTATAACGTAAATACACTTGTGCAGAAAGGCTTTTGACACTGCGAGAAGAAAGTTTGTCGGTTCCGCAGCGAAATGTTTCGAAGGGGAACGTCCGCGCGGGAAGGGAAAGTAAGAGCGAGGAACCGGGTGAACCGATGGTGAAAAGAAAAAGGTAGCGACCGAACGAAGAAAGCAGGCGAGCGCCGCTGCGGCAAAGCCCTTTTCTCGAGTGGAGTTGGCAAGCCTCTTCTCTTGCAACTTGCATAAAACCATTTTCCAACCCCAGTTAAGACGAGGTTCTATGAAGTTTCTTTCCGCGGGCAACTAATGCGTCGTTTCAGACACTCGGCGGGGCCTCTCACCGTTTGAGACCGCGTCCGCCTGGCCAGTTCGACGAAATGCATCTCGAACACGCCGCGAAACCCGTCAAGAACTATCACACTGAACCATCGAGACCGGAAGATTCTCCTCAAAGCGAGCGAACTCTAACGTAATCGTGACCTGCTCGCAGAGAGTAACCGCGGCTTAACGCGATTTGCACGCCAGCGATGATTAAAAATCTAGAAACTCGCGGGAAAGCCAGTGTCTACACAGCCAGCGGAAAACTTTTGGTTAAATAAATATAGTACTGCGAGCTGGTCCCTCCGGCGACTTGGTCGTTCCCCTCTCGCATGAATTCACCGTTCTGACATCTACTTACCTCCCCGCGTTTGTCGGCGTTACTTTTTCGAAATCATGCTAAAGTAAAGTATTGATTTAACTCTCGTACGCTCCTCGGGTGAAAATGCTTATTTCGTTTTCTCAAGAACGAAATTTTCAGGTCAGGTGAGAACGCGTATGTACCCTTGGACGGATTTAAACTCGTTCGGTAAACTATATATTATAATCCCTGTAGCCCGCGAACGCAAGAGTTAATTTCGCGTAGGAGCAATCCTCTGGCAAAACGTTTCCTGCAACAAGATCTAGCATTGCCAAGTGTTACACGTTTCTCGAAACATCGCCGTGAAAGATCCTGGTGGTGAAAAAAGGCAAGAGGAGGAAGGAAGGAAGGAAGGAAGGAATCGCGCCGGAACGAAATATCCGAATGTAAAGGCGAGTCAAAGGGAAACTATTTGCTCTGGTAACCATTTTCGTTAGCATTCTGGAGCTTTTTAGGGAGGCAATTGTCGAAATTACTCGAGTTGCTCAAGTAGAAAGGTAACGGCAAACCCCCGCGGCGCAGCGCGTCGGTAGTTGCGCGTCCCTGTGAACCCTTTTAACAGCAACCGGAAGCTAGGAGGCATCAGCTGTCCGAAGTCAGCCGGGCTCAAGTGCCTCCAGCCTTGATTGCACGATTCATAACGGCGAGGATCCGGCGTGTTCATCCTCCCTTTTCTATTTCCCACCCGCGCGCGACCGTCCTCGTTTCGTCGTCATTGCACGCCATCCGTTACCATGAACCCTCCAATCCTGTTGCCGTTGGATCACTCGTTAACGGAAGAAAAGAGAAGGGAAATAGGCGAAAGAGAAACGTGGAATTTATTGACACAGTCAGGAACGAAAGGATAGATAAGGATTTGCGAGATCCCACCTGGAGATGACGACGCTAACGTTGCAGAAGTTCCGGGCCAGAATTTTTACCCGGTGTCCTCTAATTTATCCGAAACAACAATTCTGCTGAGCCGGCCGTTTCCCGGCGACGATCTTGCACGCTCGTTACGAGCTGGAACTAACACGAAAATGTTTGGAATTATCGCGATTCGAATTAACGCCGGGTATTTGCGAACCGTGCAAACTACGGCACCCGGCTCCCGGACCTTTATCGTTAGCAAGTTGTTCCTTCCTCGCATGTCTGCGGATGCTAATCGAGGATTCGAGTTCGCTGTTGGACGCGCCGAGAGATTTTGGCAAGCCGGATGGAGATTTCGGTTCATTTGAATTTTTCGGTGTTTGCGCACGGTGCGCGGTGTTCCGAGAGCTCTCCCGCCGCCAATCTGTGCCCGAGTATTTCATTAATGTAGTAAAGGCGAGAAGGTTTTGGTAACTGTTTGATTATAAATGTTTCATTGCATTAAATTAGTCGTAACAATAGCACGGGATAACAATGCACCGAATTTTCATTTGAATAACGGAACAGACGCTGAATGTTTATTATAAACGAATTTTAACGTATCCTCTTTGTTCCTATGAACGCAGGATTCCGTAACACGAAGAATTTAATTGTACGAATGTGTTATTAAATACATGCTGAAGTTTGAAATAGCATTTGTCAGAATAAAAGACTGCCTGTTATTTTGTATGTCTCTTATGATGTTTTAATAAATTAATTTCTTTCTTAAGCTGTAGCATAACCAAAATATGGAATTAAAGGGATGTTTCACTGACCCAGTTCTTTAGTAACACAGTGAATCTAGAAACGTTTCGTAATACACGAAAAAATGTATCAAATGGTGAAAGTGAACAAGGTTTCATGTTTGAATTAATTTTATCGCTTCTCTAGGGAAAATTGCTTGCCACTGGTGCAATCTCATTTTATGAAGCACGTTACCCGAAGAACCAGGTTTCGCCCGCTATTCTACATTTAACTGGAATTTAAAAAGGAAATTAGATTCTGTAAAATTCACGATTCTAGACGATGACGAAGTACGACGGGTTGGAAGACTTTACGAAAGAATATTGTTTATTCAATTTGTCTATCAGAATGTATGTAAAAGAACCATGCCGTTCCATTTAAATAAACAGAGTTAGCCTTAGTATCTCCTTGACAGCACCACTTGTAAAAAAATTAGGAACCTTATTAAGTAGGATCTTAACTTAAAATTAGGATGATCATTAAATTGAAGTCTTTCGAACGTTCCAGGGATGTCCGAAATGGACGTAGATCGTTCTCTCTAGATGTACAATACTATCTGGAAATAATCTGAACATTTGTAGGAACAGGATTTTTGGTGGCCTTCCCGATATGTTGATTCCCACACATTTATCCTTGAGTAAGCCAGTTGCTAGAGTTTTACATTCCTCACGAGACAGGGTTTCATCAACGGTTTCACCCTCCAGCGCTACAGCTCGTTTCGCTCTTTGCAGCTGTGCCATCGCGGCAATTGTCGCCGCAATTATCAGCCAATCGTAAAAATCAATCATCGTGCCACGGGTAGAATTGCAGGCCGAGCAGCGTTCCGGCTTATCGGTACATCACGAAGTATTACCACGATCGAAGGTATCGGCGGCACTAAACGTATCGAGCGGAAATCTCTTTGTCGGGACTGCTGGTTAGCCGAATGGCGTGGCCAATAGAGGATTCGATTCCGGGCATCGATGTTTTATTCTCCGAATGTTGCCGAGAAGGGAGTTGCTCTCGGACTTGGTTTAAGAAGGTCTGGGTGTGTCGTTCTCACGGTAATTGGGGAACAAATAGAGACAGGACTTCTGATAGCCGGCGCGACGTTGGTCATCTTTGTGGTTCTCGCACGACCGGTTGAACGTTTCTTTCAATAGCGTACCGCCGCGATGCGCCGCGCGTTGTCCAAAGCCACGAGTCTCCACGGAACAAAGCGACTCCGTTGATTTGGTTTTAACGAGGCATGGCAATACGTTAGCTCGCTTAGCAAACCGATTGTCAACGGAGGCAACGCACTCAGCCGGGATATTCGCGAGCATTCGATTAGCCTGAATGGAACGCGCGATTTAGCGGCGCTCGACGTCGCGACGTTTCGCGGCGAGCGGATTTCCACCGAGCGAGCAATTTCCCGGTGACGTCAGCAGACATCACGCCGCGGGATCGCTGGAAAAGTGTAATGCCTCTTAAAGCCTGGCACTTTTATCGATAATAATATTCGATCCAGAAGATTTATGCTCGTCACGAAAATGGGATCGCTTCGATCCTCTTTCGGAAGCGAGCGCCGGAAGGGAGGTTACTGGTACATAACGAAACGTCGACGATAGTTAAAATCCAGCTGGAGCTTAATACTCCTAAGGAGACGAACGATACCTAGCATCACCGAGAAACGGATGATTTATTTTAGTAGTGCCTGTAATTAGCCCACTGCGATTTCCGTGAATTCAAGACTCTCCAATAAATTATACATTAACCCTTAAGTGGCCCCTCAAAATGTACTCTAAAAACGCAATGACTCGATTAAATTATGTTTAATATTATAGAGAGAGATGCAACTCTCCGCGGGCAGCTTGGCTCGTTTATTCGCTCGCAATTACGAGCAATAAATAAACATTCATTTGTTCGTGGTATAACGAAATTTCTTGAATTTCTTTAAATGTTCTTAAATGTCAGATGATCGATAATACTTCGTTAAAAGCACACGCTACACTATCGCGGTCGCCACTAAAACGAACGACAGATTGGTCGGTAAAAAATGAGACTGTTGTTACTGAGCGATTTGACAGAAATGTCGTGATCTAAAATTTGTCTATCCTGGCGACCGCAGTTAGTGGCGCAGAAGATCGTAATTAAGAGATCGCAGAAACGAACGGGGAAGTATACGCGACCCTGTTCTCATTCAAAATTTCCATTCCATTACCGTTCCAAGGGTGGCAGGGTGCCGTCGCGAAATTCAAAGGGGGTTAACAGGCCCGTTGTCACAATGTAGGCCGGAATGAGGGTAAGTAGGGATGAAAGTAGACGATATTGTCACGTTCCAAACCGCACCGTTATAAACGCCTTAACGTCCTTAATAAGCCTGTTGTAGTACTAAGGATTATTGGCCTCGGGTATTCTCAGCCATCTCTTCGCTGGTTCGGCTGCCGTTTCACGGACGAAATTCGAGGGAAGTTAACGATGTCGTTGCCACGAACGCAAGCGTAGAATGCAGCTGGCAGCTTGTAAGAAAATGCCGCTTTAATAAAGACTGTTATAACACTAAACGGGCGGATTGTTGGCGGTGCAATGTGCCTGCGCGAATCACGTGGCTCGCAAGTGTCTACCGTGAACGTGTATTCGTCTTTCCTTATTGCCGACTCTATGCTCTCATAAAACAGACATATGTGCATCTCAAAACTCTGCTGATTCAATTTATGACCCTCGCGAGACCTGCCATCAGAAACTTAAGACACGCAGCTCGAAAACACTAAATGCATTAAACGTTGACACCCCGGATACCATCAATTGTATTTTCAGGCACTTCGGGTTCAAAGGACTCGACGGCAACCACCCAAACTTCAGTTTACCTTCGCACTTAACCTTGACAGCAATCTAAAGCTTCCGACTAGTTTGGCCCCAAGTCAGGTAGCAACTTTGCTGCCAGAAAACATTTATCTATGCATCTTCATTTACGCATCGTGTAGGATGGTTGTAGGAAGTCCATCATTATATCTATAGGCTCCGTTCGAACTTATTCGTACCAACGCCTAACGATATCAACAACCCAACAGAGGGAATTAGAAAATTTAATAACGCTGAACAATTATGTTAACCTTCTTCCTCTATCCAGTCAACTGTTGATTTCATCACTGAGTTTCATCATTACAAATTATAATTCACACAAAAGTCCGTAGTCTAATCTAAACACGGAGGACACAGTACAACACTTCCGTCTGGTTGCGCAACACGATAGTGTCGTTTTAAGTATCAACTCGTAAAAAGTTTGAGAGATTCGTGCTTTGTTTCATTCAATGAATAGAGTTCTCATAAAATCTCTGTCATATGGAAAGAGTGCTCGTTTAGTTTTAACCGAAAGGAGATACGTGAGATGTACATTTGGC
Organism: Lasioglossum morio; assembly: GCA_916610235.2. NCBI lineage: Eukaryota > Metazoa > Arthropoda > Insecta > Hymenoptera > Halictidae > Lasioglossum > Lasioglossum morio. The sequence continues at coordinate 14,635,575 of OU744334.1, forward strand.
GCTGATAACAGCGCGAAAGGGATCCCCTTTATCACTTATGTACGCTGCGCCCTCTAATAAAGGGATACTTGGCTCCTGGGTGCGCCGTTAGAGGACCACTTCTTTCTCTCTCTCTCTCTCTCTCTTCGTCACGCGTTCGTTATTAATGGCCGTATCCTGTGATAAGGTAATCGGGCTTTCGCGTCTGCTCGCCGGAGATATCCCTCTTGATACTCGTATACCTTATGTTAATGTCTCCCCGCACGGAGCGTGTTTCATTTATGGGTAGGCAGAGGCGCGAGTGTGAGCGGATGCCGTTTCGCGGTTACGACGTCGTTACCGTATCGGTGTAGACTGGCGACGAAAGAGACCCACAATTTTCGAGGAAAGGGCGGATACAGCCGCGAGGGACACCGTTCCACCAACGACAAGTTTATCCAAGATGACAGGTTCCGGGATAAATTAAGCACGAAGTTCTCTGGGTGGAACACTTTTTACGACGTCGCTATAGATCACCTGTGCGACTCGAAGAGTTGGATGGTCCTACGATGAGGATGGAACCGGAATCCGAGCGTGCGGACCCCAAAATCCGTGTTTCTTGTTTTTTATAATTCATATTATATATTTGTTGTACTTTTTTTCAGATAAAACGTTTTTATTTATGTTACTAAAGTAATGAAAGAGAGAGAGAGAGAGAGTTTACTGTACGATAACACAAAAATTTTAATTGATGGATTTATTTTATTTTTTATCGATGACTGTAAAATACCTGATAAATAATTATTACCCAACATTCATTGAAAGAATAATTACTGTACATTAACGTGGTTATTTTTGTACGTTATATAGAATAAATATAAATATATAAATCATAATAATAAATAATAATAAACATAAAAACAGAACAAATTAAACCGTTTCTCCTCGACCGAGTCAATTCCCCTGATCTGGCGACTCTGCTTTAGAATACAATTTTATTACGGAACCTGTTGGACCAGTTCATGGTATGTAATACCTACTCTACATAGATATATTCTACTGAATTGATACACTGGGAACTTCATTTGGCTGGCAGAAACGCTATCAATTCACTGCGCGCGAATAGAATGTTGGAATAGATATGATAAAATCTTTGAAACACCCCGGGGGACTATGACACTTAACCTGGTCTTCTCAGTTTCTAGTACCGGATCTTCCGCTGTAGTTTAATTAATCGAGGACACGTGATTGACTTCGAGAAACTGAGTTTCATAATTCCGCACTCGCATACAAGGCAGCAATCCTAATTTAATTAATGTCTGCCTGGGCGAAACGGTCTAATTAAAGGAGCGTTTCGCGTGAATATCAACAAATGTTCGCGTTTGAGCCGTCGTCGGAAGGAGAAACTTTATAGAAGAGCAACGAGAAATGTGCGAGACCTACGAAACTGTTTCACCCAGTCCGTAACCTACTTCAATTCGCATAATAAAATCCCATACATTATAGTCGTAATTAATTGACACCCAAACAATTATATATTCAGTAAGCAGTATGGTGTGAATAACTGTCATTTAACTAATTGGGACCAAGGTGGTTCGGAAAGTCGAACAGTTTTTTAAAAAATCATTGATTACAAAAGTATACTACTCCTGTAATTACAAATGTGATATACAAGAGGTCCCAAAAATGTGGTTTTTATTTTTTTAGATCTTTTATTCGCTAGTTCGGATAATTGACATTCTACTGTATTTAAGTTTTGAGGAATTGTAATTAATTTATATGAATTCCCTATAATCCACTGAGCAATGTAAATGAACTGTTTCATCAGCGGATAAACTGATATTTAACGGCTAACCACATTGAAACTTCGGTGAGAACATGTGGAAAATATTCATTTAACATACAATGTTAGAAACATGCGATGTAGTTACACGGATAAAAACCGTAGTTACGCGTGCCGATCCTGAGCGAAATTTATTAACAAGTTTTATACAGTTTACAATTTAAATAAAAATTGCAGTACAGTTTAAATTTAATAACTTACTTTTTATTCAGGCTTTGGGATATTCTCAGGAAAATTGATTACGTAAATTGGGGGCAGAACGTTGTGCAAACTGTTGTGCTTGCATCTTTTCATAAAAACTTTAAATATAAAAATGCAACCACAAGAAACGGAAAAATATTCATTGACTCATTGAAGATTATTTCTAAATACTTTGGATGAATAAACTACTTGTCTAATATAATCTATTTGCCCTATATTAATTTTATTGTCTTTATTACTCGCAACCATAACCCATTGTTATAAATTTTATTAATCTATAATCTTCTTATTCTAAATATATTTCTAAATTTTTGGAAAAATAATGATATTCTCTGCAAGAATATAGAATAGAAAATTTTTATTTTGCACAAAGATCTGCAATCTACTGTTAACTAAAGAGATCAATGAACTATTCCCGGTCTCCGACGAGCCGGGTACAAGATTAACTGGTTGAAAATCAGAAAGCTGAAATAATCGGGGGTTAGAGTGTCAGTAACGTCTGTAAAAACCGTGCTCAATCGAAGGAAGCGTTTCGACTCGCCTCGAGGCTTCTCGCTAATTATACGCGTCTGTAGTTTCGGAATGGCGTGGAAAAGTGAAAGGAATGCGAACTGTTTTAAGAGCGCGACGAGCACCCGGGCCGATGAGGAAACTCGGGACGAAAGATGGGGATGAGCCACCTCGGAGTAACGAGCGAACTCCCGCGGAACTACCGCCTCATATAATCAATTAGAACTCTAGAACGAGTGAGATGGTAATAGAGTTCGGCTAAGTACAAACTGGAGCAAACTGGCGTTGATTCGAACGAACGGATCAACCGTCTTCTCCGACTGGCATCGGCTTCCTCATCCTGTCCGTTCTCGGCGCAACCTGAGATCTGAAGTATCCTGAAGATTCACTGGAACAGTATATGTATATCGCCGTTCTATGAAAAAATTAACTGCAACTTTCGTAGCTCGTGATTTGTGATCTTGCTTTTAGTCGTGGAGCTTCAGCTAGTGAGCGATTAACCCTGCTATTAATGTAATTCTAAAAATGATTATAATGCAAGTATTCCTTGTTAAGTCATGTTATAGGTAGTCGCCGGCGAGAATAATCGTCGTTTGATGTTTTTTTTTTTTTCGAAGTTGTCTGTTATCTTTACCAATAAATTTAAGGGACATTCAAGGAGCGTGAGAGAATCTATCGCGAAGTGGCCAGGGTAATCTCTGTTATCTTAAGTAGACCCTTCGTTTATGGCTCCTTGGTCCTTGAAGTGGCCACTTTCGACTCTTTTCTCATCCGCTTGACGTTGACAGAGTATTGTTCCTGGACCGAGATTTTCTGTAGTCCGCTATTCTACTAAGCGGATAGGGTAGATAAGAGGACGAAAGGATTCCCCCAAAATGTCAACTTATCGTTCATCTTATGAGAATAGGCCCATTTTCTTCCAAGAAATTTCTCGAGAAAAGACGTTACTGTTCTGTGTGGAATAAAATCTACGACACTTACGCGCGCCTCGTGTAACATTCGTTAAATCGAATGTTTTCAATTAAATGAAATCTTTAAATAAGTTCTTCGATGTGTCTTCTATGTAACCCATTAATTTGCCTCACATTCTATATCATTCAACATATCTGATTATCAATTATACAATAACGAAACTTTCCGGAAAAATCTGCATAATGCATCATGCATCGACGACATTGATGATACCAAATTTAGTTTTTCGCAACGCGAATGCCCTTATTACCTTGCCCATTTTCGTCTTTCTATTATCGGAGGCATTGATGCATCGCGTTCTGATGTGTCGGTCACGATGAAAGTTATATTCATCAATGTCCGTCACCGGCATAATTACAGGTTAAATTTGATAATACCATCGGTAGCTCTATCGAGCTTGCACCCGAGCATACTTGAACTATCTACAAAACATATGAAATTAGCGGATCGACGTATGCAGCAGCGGCGGTTCATTAACAGCGACGTAATTTATTGCCGTGCCAGCCAGTTAATAATGATGGAGATTTAATGGCATTGGGAAACTCCGAAAATTTCCCAGACAAACGTTCATCATTTTTCGAGCGCGTGGAATATTATGCATATCTCCGTTCGCGGTATGCGTTGTTAATCATGGTGTCACGCGTCAATGAGAAATTAATGTAGCTTAATGGAAAGATGGGATCCTCTGGTTAAGCAAAACGAATTGGGGAAATGAAACGAATACATGCTTGAAAAGTATGTAGTGGGTTCGTATTTTATGTGAACGTAACCAAATTACTTTCGAGTGGATTTATATCTACATCCTTGGAGCAAGGATTTCTTTTGGTAAGAAAAATTATATTTTCCTGCAGAATCGTGAAGTTTATTAGAAATGTCTCTTAAAAATTAGTAAGTCACGATTTATATTTTCGAAATCAATGATTTCCGAAATGAATATGGCTAGGCGTTTCTTCGTGGGCGCTCCGCGCTTTCATTTATAGTCACTAATTTCTAATAAAGTTATTTTCTCCTTTTTCGATCCAGAAGTATCTGTAAGTTACAAATACTTACTATATACTATGAATATAATCGTGTAAATGGTGCTTTTCGTTAATCCCAAAATGCTATCGTGCATGAAATTCTCATTGCTGCGACATAATTATAAGATTTCACGAAAAAATCAGGTGGCTTTAGAGAAATTTCGTGCACCGTATACCATAAACACCGGCTGCGGTGTTACGTGAGAATAAGTCTATGTTTCCTTATAAATTGGCTAGAACAGCGTATCCAAGATATAATTTGATGAATCCGTCGGCGGCGCGGCGGTGCGGCGGTGCGGCGGCAACGTGTCTAGGTTGCCGGATGCGGCAACAGAAATACAAGCCGTTCCTCCAGACGGTATTGCGAATTAACAGAGAACAATAAGTTCGCAGAGGCTTGCATAAGCACATGCCAAGCGGGCCGTAGATCTTCGGATCCATTTAAAGCGAAGCGACCTATCCTCTGCCCGGCCAATTGAAACTTCTTCCAACTGATCCCATTTAACGAACCAGCAGCGCAGCGTCGGAAAGTTCCGAATTAAAAGGAGCCTTCAATTTCTCATTTCGACCCGTGCTCGTATACCGAGCGGAGATCCGCCGGTTAACTCGTTAGGGGATCGCCAGCCATCGTGATGGATGCTGTCCGTAAATTTTCTAAATACACCTGCTGCTCTACGCCTTCCAGACAAAAGAGAAAGAAAACCGTGGGGGAGCGGAACGGGCAACGTAGCAAGTAGAAAGAGCTCCTGTACGAATGTCTGATTCGGGGAAATCCACTGGAATCTTGGCACACGCGATTCCCTGGCTGAAGGCAATCCCTGAGAATCTCAGTTATTCACTGGGCGGAGGAGGGCTGTCAATAACTCTCGACCGGGGCCAGTCTCTCCACCGCACCGCGCTCTTTCAATTCGTTTGTTCCTTTGGCTCGCGTGGCCGGACTGGACTGCCTTGTCCGTCATCGCGTGGCCCGTGAAAGAGATCCAGCCCATTGGCTTTCGCCCCGGCTCGCCGCATTTCCACCCACTCCTCGTTTTACACCGCTAAATCCAATTTCAGTTTACCGCTTCGTACTTCCCTCGAAAGGATCTTCGCTGTAACCCGCCTCGCCATTGTACCACTCGAACGTTCTTCGCCAGACACAGAGAACGACCGGTTGATCCTTTTCCCACCGATATAATCTCCTCCCGTTAATCGGTCCGAACTTCCGACAGGATGTGTATCTCCCCCTCGAGATATCATCTTCGAACAGATCAATCGATCGCGAATCGAAAGCCTTTCACCATTTCACTCTTCGCTAACCAGATAGTTCTGGTATGGTTCGACAGACTCGTCTTCTGCGCGAACTACGGTTCATCGCGATATTCAAATTACCTATTTTGGTTCTGTTAATACACAGCTATTGGAAATTACAATCTAGGAATTGAGTTCTAGTCACTGAAACCGTAAAATAAAACGTGAGGCAAGGGGTTAATCTGGCGACTCTGCTGCGAGCATAAAGAGCACAAAGACCATCGTAACCTCTTACGTACTATGAATTATTGTTGTGCTTTCTAATAAAATCGACCTACTATTTTTACCATATTTTTCTTTTCTCTTTCAGGTAACTGGCATCGTGGGTCGTGCAGACGTATTGGCCTGTATTTTCTTTCTGCTATCGTTCCTTGCTTATCACGGGTAAGTGGAATTTCAATTTGTAAATAATCCCGCCGCCGAAAACCTCGGATATCTCTGGTCTGGTCGGTCGCAGCTCTCGTTTCGCTCTGTTATAATAACGGATATTTTTTTGCAGTTTCTTCTATCGAGGTTATTTTACGATTGATTTCTCTGGAAGTGCATTTACCGAGAGGTTCGTTCAGGTAAACGTGACTCTATTACTAAAACAACTTTTTACTGGAGTTATTACCGGGGAAATAACCATTCCCGTTAATATTACCGGAATCCCGTATTATTTCATTTGCCCCGTATCCATTATGGGCAAATCGTTTCTTCCTTGTTCCAATCATTCGCAACGGAGAGTAATTTACATCGTTTCGTGTGGGAGGAGGAGAGGGGCGGAGGGGTGGTGGACGGGAAGGGGGGATGAAACAATTTCATCGTGTAGAACGGTTACGCCCATCGCGATGACAACAGAATTAATAATCGTGACTCGTGTACACTGTGCCACTGTTATACAGAGCGGCGACGTCGGTTGCATGTTCAAGTTGTTCGAAACTAAGATGAAGTGAAATCGACTTTACGTTTAATATTGTAACAGGCGGGACGAATAAGTTGCACGCCCGCTGCGTGCAAGAAACGTCGTAATGTCGCGACGTTATCTCATTTCTCATTTTCCGTGTCATGAACGCTTATTACTACGGTGTCTTCTTAAAACGATACATACTGCGAGACGAACATATAATTTTCCCTCTGTCCTTTCACTTTCTCTAGATCACAGAAAATTCATTTTAGAATGTATCGAGGTGTATCAGGGCGCTTACCTGCTTCATCGTATAACGTGCCACCTGGTCGCAGAAAGTATCGAAAATCTCTTAAAAATGAGTCGATACTTATTTTCATAGAAGCGAAAAATCCGTAGCGAATATATTATAGTAATTTCTCGCAGCAGCATTTTGTGGTCTGAATAATCGTAAAACAAGAAAATAGTGAATCCGTCATTCTGACGGGTCCAGTAATTCCAGAGCGTATGTTGAACGAGTAAAAGTTGAGCAAATTGCGTGGGAAGATTTACAGCGATAGCGGTGGGAAGAAACGATTTTTTATTGTTAGCTGACTGTTCGTGGGTTCAGGTCGCGAGTAACCTAATAAGGTAGCATGTCAGAGGCATAATACACCCATAACTCGAGGGAACTTACCGGGTGCATATACATACGTCAGCGATGTCGGGCATCGCTTAGCGTCGGGACGACGCCAGTCTGACGCCGAAGCAGCGGCCCATTCATTCTCATGAGCACCGGGGCGGTGTGTGGAAATTATAAACTAAACTAATTTACCCGGGCCCAGAAGCGACGGTGGTTCACACGCGCCGATGTGCCGCGCCGCGCCGCGCCGCGCTCTAAACGTTCCCTCCCCTCCCCTCCCCGCCCCTACACTCGTTTACATCGATCCTCAACCGTGAAAATATAAAGTGCTTACGAGCGATCCCGCGAACTTACGATGAAAATCTTTTTATCGTTCCCTCTAAGAGGATTCAGGACTTATGCATGGTAAGCGTTGTAACGCCGTACTTGAAAAGAGCCGCGAACGCGCAACCCCCGCCGCGACACAAACTGCGACATTAACGAGTCCCTAAACTAGAAAACTTCCTTTCCCTCTCCGCGATCATTCAAGATAATCCGGTTAATAACGAATAAATTTCGACGGTATTGCGGCAGGAAGGTAATTCGTCGAATAAACCGTGCTTAGTAATTGCGTGGTAATACGCCAGTTTTCTCAACATATAATACTTACTGTTTACAGTTTTTACAGTTTTCTCAGGATATAATACTTACGCCCCCAATCTTCATTGTGTTCAGAACACATCGTTCTTCAATAAAATGCTTACACATATTATTATTTAATTAAATTAATTAGGAATATTATTAAAGTGAAGCACGATCGAAGCACGATCGAAGCAGTAATCGGTAGTTACCCTATTGTGGTCCAGCATTGTAAACGACTACAGTCACGGGGAAAAAAAAGTGATAAGAAGAGAGTTTGAAATTGAAGCGTGGGTGGCAGACGTTCCGCTTGAATTTGGGGTGAAACACTATCTCGTACACCGGAATCGATAGAGACGTATCCTTTTTTGAAACGTAACGGTTCGAGTGAACGCGTATTTACCCGACGTGCACACATTCCTCGGCCCGTTGCGAACGGTAAGAGAAACAAATATCGAAAGCGGCGCAAGCCGGTGTAAAATACGCGGTATATTGAGAGAAACGAAGGCGCATAGCTCGTAAACGACCGGGAAACCGGGTGCTCCGGCTAAATAGACGTCGAACCGGGTCACTGTGTCAACCTCCACGGCTTTTAAGTAATGAATCTCGAATGAATATTCGTATTTTTTTTTTTTTTTTTTTTTTTAAAGGAACCGGAGGGAGCTTCAGCGAAATGTTCCGGGACAAATGCTCATTGTGCGAACTCATTGACATCGTTACTTGTCGAATCAGTTAAACTTGCTTCCTCATCTCACCTTTCAAGCTATCTGCTTAACGTCACGTCAGCTTATTATTCGTTAGCGGATACTTTACTACAATTATATACATTGTTTGTTTATGCAGATTGACATACTTATTTATTTGTTTAGAACTTTAAGATAGGAAGAATTAACAATAATTTAAGTATTCATTAATCATCGTTTGTTAACCATTCATTTAAAGGCAATAAATTTGGAAAGAGGAAGTGTTGTAAATGGTCCTGTGATATACGATACCGTTCTTCGACCATAATGTCAATAATAATTCTACCATAATGTTCGATAAAGGCATTCATTTAAAGACAATGAATTTAGGAAGAGTAAATTTTATAAATGGTCGTGTGATATCGAGTGATAAAAGATAACATCATAGAACCGTTAATATTAAATTGCCAGCTTAATTTTTCTCGAAAAATGAACTCTCGAACTACTTTTAAAATACACGGCTCATTCGAATGCATTAATTCCGTCTAATCGTGTTTTACAATTGATCGCTGAACAACAACTCGATCTTGATTTGAAGCATAAAATAGGGACACAGATGACAGCGTCGGACATTTTTTAAGAGCATACCATAGTGGAGTTCCATTGATTCTGCCAGGGCAGAAAGTTCCAGAGCGAGGACGCTTGAAACGGAGGAAAAAACGTTTCAGAGAACTTTCGAAGGGAAAGTAAAGCTGCAGCATCGGCTCTGACGCTGTTCGATTGACAGTTAGATGCAAGATAAAGCGGTTCTCTCAGAACTGCAGGAATTCATTCCCCTCTTTCCTACTTTGGCTCGGTTTAACCTGGCGCGCTGTAAACGCTACTTCTTTTTCGCATGATTGCTACCTTTTATATTCGTCAAACTGAATCCATCGTTCCTCGCGTTACAAAAAATGTTCAACTACTCCGAATGTAAACGTCCATCGATCTCTGCGTTCGCAGATTTAAAATTAGAGATCCTTTTTCATTTATTGTATTCACTGTGCATACACCGCGCCCTGAACAAGTTTCATATTAAATTCATGAACTTTTATTTACAGAATTTGTAATTTCATTAATCCTACTTAAATTAATTTATGTAGACAGTTTTCTGTGTCAGAGTGCGTAACCGGCACGTTTGGCGAACCTCTCCTACCTCCTATATCGCACATAGAATTTATAAAATATAAAAATATTAATTTTTGTGTGTGTTACTATATACCCTTCCCTCCGCAAAAGTAATCCACTTGTTTCTGTACAAGCTCCACAGGATCAGATATTTGTTTTAAAAAAGGCGTAAAAGTTGAAACAGAATTTTTTAAAAATGACAGGTAACTTTGGTGTTTAGTTTAATGTCAATTTTCATATTTTTCATGTTTCCTTTATGGGTCATCCGTATGATTGTTAATACTTTATGCTCTGAATAGGAAACAAAATTTGCAGCGGTTTTATAAAATCATTGTAGGATTGTTTCGCATAAATTATTTATTTTTCGTTTTCTTTCGACAATCACAACGTATACATTTTAATTTTCACGGTTTGATTGTGTTCCTGAATAAGTGATTACATTTAACGAATTTCCAGTTCTACTACAAGTAGTCTGATCAAGATATAGTCAGACTTTCAGCGATTTTATTAGAGCTTGTTTCATAAAAAGTGAGATAAACTTTTACAATACGTACAGTGTTTCCAACAGATTTGTTTGATAATCAAAGAATAATTGATTGTAGAAACCTATTAAAAAATTGGCGATAACAATTAAAGACTTACTTGTTGTATCGCTTTATTAGAAGCTGTATTCAAGACGCAACAATTTTCTCGGTTCCTTCAGATCGAAATATCACCTGTCCTCCGGTTAAATATTAATTTGCAGTCCGAAGAACAGTCATCGATGCGACGAGGCGCGACGCAGCTATGTCTTCGCGGCAATTATCGTTGAATATCCAATCAGTAATAATTTCAGAACGTTAATCGTCTATCCTCCGGCGCGGCGCTAGCATACTGTTGGATGTTTTTGCACGGACTCTCGAAACTCGCCACCACGCCCTATTCAGTCAGCCAACCATTAATCTTACTTACGTAGCTTCGATGTAAATTGTAAGAAATGCCGCGGTGCACTGCCTCGGACATCCTCTAGGTTTTTACGAGCCCGTGGTTCGCGATTTTACCTCCTCGCCAATCCTCTCAAACTCGTCGAAATCGGAAACGACGTGCAGTGGCGCAATTTCTCGTACAGGTGGCCGAAATTCAATTATCCTCGTGTACCGTGACTGGAAAAAACTGTTGGCACACTAAACTAACACTTTTCAAACAAATTTTCGACATTTACAGTCGCTCACAGTGATAACCGTGTGTACCTACTGGGTGTTCACGCAGAGTGACACTAACCAGCGTTTATCTCGAAATTTTAAACATTAGAGAAAAATCAACCAGCAAATAGTTAGACTGTATTTTACAAGGGATGTCACATTGTGTCTGTAATTTCATTTCATCTGCATTCTTTTTTTTTAGAAATGATCGTGGCCTCCGATTTTTTAAATGGAACGCTACGTATTTTTATAACAATGAGCTGAAAATTGCATTTATACCATTAATAGTATAAAAGCTGTCATATTGAATTTTGCAGCTTTGATGAGATATTCGAATTCCGTAACCCGAAATACATAAAAGCAGCAAGAAATGTGCGAAGCGTCTTATCAGGTCCGAAACTCGATGCAGATTAATGCACGTATCGCTTAAACCAACTCATGCTGTTATCATCGCTATCCTCCTAGTGGATGAAAATTGCTCGTCAAGAACTGTTTATCATTCATAAGCTGAGAAGGTCTACTTTGGACTTTGGTTGCTAGATCACGCTAAAGGGATTTGCTGGCGTTGTGTGTTCTCGAAACTCAATCTTAGAGAGATTAATCATAGACACCTGTGAAGTTAATTATTTCGGATTTAATAATTTAGTTAAGAAAAAATGGCGGAAACTTATTCCCATACCCAATTTAAAAAATATCCTTAAACTTATCTGATCTATCGATAAATTTATCATAAAATTTAATCACATAATAATCTACAATGTTCATTCGATTATTTACGAATGAAGATTTGAAATTCGGGACTTGTGACTCGCCGCAATTTCAACCGCACCCTTCCGTGCCACAGGTGTGGGACTTAGCTTCTTCTGCTCTAATTCGTGTACCCTACAACACCGAAATAGATAAAACAAGCGTGGAACGGGGAAAACATTTATTGCGGAGACTGGTTGACGTTGTCCAACGCTTCGAAAAGCAAACTACGTCACTCCATAAATTTCCGGAGCGTAGGGGAAGCTGAAATTAGCGAGTTTGAGTGAGTTAAACGGCGAAATTGCGATGTAATTACCGTGAAAGTGTAAACACGAAAGGGAACTCAAACAGTTGTTTAATGCCCCGACGGAATGTAAGAAGAGAACGAAATTTCTGACGGAAGCCCCGCAATTTCATTTTGTTCCGCGAAAAAAAATGTATATTTCCGAAGTTTGCGAAGGTGCGATTATTCTCATCTCCCTTCGCTCTTTATCTCTCTCCCCGCCTCGTTAAAGGCAGAATTATCTTACACGTTCCCTCGGAACGCTTTCGCGACCGACCCTGCTGTTCGCCCTTACCGAACTTTTTACGTCAGCGCCGCCGTGCCTCAAAGATATCCTAATTTAATTTCAAGAAGTTCGAATAGTTTCCGAGAAGCTCTAGCCTTCGAGCGTGATAAAAACCGACTTCGCCATCGCCAGATAACAATATCGCTCGTGTCTCCCAACTTCTATCTATCGGACAACTTTTCTAACGTTCACACAGCGGAGTATTTGGCCGGAAAAACTGACCAAAAACTATAGCAACGTTATTTATGGTCTCAACACGGTCTTGACACGGGCTATAATGCAAAGTGGCATTTACAAAAATGAAGGTGACCTTGACAATACTATAGAAAAAAATATTTTTCCAACTTTTTTTATTGCAATATATAGCCAATCGAAAAGTGATCAACTTCTGTTGAAAATAATTTTTGTCATACTACCGCAAGTACTAACATATAGAGGGTGTCCCACGTAATAGTTTTCACGATTTTTTATGTGGCAGCTGGGCGGATTTTCTACGTTCGGCGAGCATCGTCCGCAGAAGGCGGCCCAGCATGCGCGAATAAAACTGCGGCACGCACTGCGCAGCCTGCATCGCATGCATAATTTAATAAAGCTCGTGCTTCGGCCCGACGAAATGTTTATTTGCGCACGCGTGCATGGCCATCGGCGAGAGCGTGTCGCGATTTCGTTCGTGCCGCGATTCCGAGAGGCCACCGTGCCGCACCGCTCGGACCTCAAACGCGGGGGCGAGATCAAACACGCCTGTGAACGATTTAAATCGTTCGAGCCGCCCTTCCCCCTGTCCCATTCCAATCGATCCCTCGGTTTATCGTGCATTCCTTTTTTCAGCCCGACGATAAAATAAAATTACGAGGCATCGTAATCGGGACAATTGCGTGACGCTCGCGTGCCGTTCGCGTGCCCGCTCGCTGCTGGCCAATCTCTGCCGTTCCTTTAACCGACACTTGCTCAATATGCTACCGGGTAATTGACTTTTCTCGCCCTTCGTATGCCAGTCCGCCCTTCCGAGGATATTTCAGCAGCGCGCGTTCTTCATTTCTGCTCTCATAATCTTCCGCCGACGTTATCGGCACGCGTTTTAATAGTTGCAGCAAGATAAGCGTCCGGGGAATAGTAGATTCGTGGGGTTTCCAGCCGGCATAACCACCGTGGCGTGCTACATGGTATATCGAGGTCCGCTAGGATACGAAACCGTCCGGCGCGGTTTTATTGCAGGGCAATTTCAAATGAAGCAGTAGGGGACGAAATGATAGCATATTTGAAAGTGCACATTGTTGCGGGTCCCGGTTTTTACCGCACCATAGAAGATTGGTATGGAGATAGCTGTGTTTGTAGAGCCACAAGGAAAAAGAAGACACCGAGCTTCTTTGTTTTTTTCTTCTTCTTCTTCTTCTTCTTCTTCTTCTTCTTCTTTCTTCACTGCGCAAGCAAAGATGCTTTTGTAATATTCTTGCATGTCGTAGCAAAAGGTCGCGGTACGCTTTGTACAGGTCGGGCCAGCAGATATTACCACCAATGATCACGTCATTGTTATTATACGTGGCGAGGCATGTTTCAATGGAGATCAAATGATTTCAAGATATGCGCATACTGGTGGTTATTAGTTTTTTTGTAGATGCGTCCCCTTTGATTATTTTAAATGGAACCTGTATCTTCATTTATCTATAAAAGCCAGTTAAAAAATCAAACTTGACCTCCGTACGTCTGTTTTAGATTCGCGGTCGATTCCGGAATCGAAGCGATACCGCGACTCTAAGGTGAAAGAAAAAGATATCGAAAAAGTGGAATTCGACGGATCGACGAGGACTAAACGCCTGTCGTTGTTGTCAAACTTGAACTGTTCGATCAGCTGGGCGCGTCGATCCACCGCGACCGTCCCCTCCCCCCCGCCGCGCCCGCGAGGCCCGAGCTGCTCAATCCACCCGTGGAGCTCGCGGGGGGAGGTGGGACGGTTCGGAGACGACGACGCTCCGAACTGATCGTTAGATCATTGTCAGTTTATTTAGTATAAAAATGTATATACAAAGTGTTACAATCAAAGGAGCAGTAAAAACAGTTAAATAATCTTTAACAACGTCCGTGACGCGTCTGGGTACGATCACTGTCCTTGCAAAACACAGATGTTGGACAGTAAAGGTGCGTTTACTGTATTTTAAAGGGGATAATGTGCGTTTTCCATGAAATGGCGCATAAACATTTCGTCAAACTAGTCTCATTAGAGTTGCACCTCGTAAGAAGTCTCTCCGTTCTTATGGAAGGAACGAGATCGCAATAACGTTTACCTGTAACGTGACCCGTAATCAGACCAGAGCGATATCAGCGCGTTAGAGAATGTTGTTAGAATACCGAGCTTTCCCACCGGTTAGGAGGATTTAGCGGCGGGTAGAAAACAGTGCAAACTTGAGATTCCGGCGACGATGACCCGGGCCCGGTGCTGTGCATTAAATTAAATCTTTCGGATTTGCTTCGGTTCCAGGCAACAGACGGCTTACGTGTGGAGCAGCGTGTGCCTCGGGGCGCTGTCGATGTTAGCCAAGGAAACCGGCATTACTGTTTTGCCTCTAAACCTTCTTTACGACCTCTGTCGCTCCTGGCATTCAATCAAGAGGTAAGCGTTTAAGCGCGCGGTCGTAGAACAGTTTGGAAACGCGACACGTACCTTTCAGCAATAAATTCCGAAATAAGAAGTAACAGTCCTTTGCCCCGACGTCGTACTCACAGAAATTTACGCGACGTCGTCCTCACCGTCGCGTCGGTCTTCCCTTTACATGGACACGGTGCCGGCGAGTGTGAATCGTGTACTCAGAGTATCTACGTCGCGTCGCTAGAATCGTATTGTCTACGTACTCACGTAGTCACTTCAAACAGTGTCCATGCGTTTTCGTCACAGTTACAATAATTAAAGCTGCTTTGTTTCTAATCATTTCTTTGAAGAGAAAGAAATTTTATTTTTCAAATGTGTCTGCGTTTACTTTAATCCATCAAGTTAGCGAATTTATATTTTTCATTGATATATTTGAATTTGAATTAATCATTTTTCACGTTGTAGATATATGTATAGTGCAATAGACACTATTAAAAGTAATAAATACTTTTTTCGAGTTCTTTCGCTGTGTAAATTCCGAGAATTTTCTATTAACTGTTATGTGCGACCGCAGACGTTCCGGCAATTATGAGGGTCAGCGTCATAAAACTTTTTTTCTTACACTCTTCCTTCAGTTACCTAAGAACGGCTTGTTTTCCCCTAAAAGGCATTCAGGTATGTTTTCTCGAATACAGGCTTTTCCCGATAGCTCAGTTCTGTACGAGCACTTCTATCAAACGGTTGTTCAGTTGACAGCACAGAGTAAGTTACATTTATACTTTGTTTTCTTTCTTCAATAATTATTCTTTCTCGTTTTGGAAGCAAACTCGGTTAATTATTCAACAGATACGCTATGCAACTTTTGTATACATCATTTTTCTCATATTATTACAAGAAACGGAAATGTGCTAGGTGTGCAAAGTCATTGCTCCATCCAATTTGTAAGAAAGAACGGAGGTAGGATATACGTTCAAAATAGTTTTCTCCCGCCGCGGTTTGACGGTAATGCAAAGATTTAATCATCTCCGAGGACGAAACAGAAATAGGCTGCGGGTACCAAATAAGATGTCTTCGAATGTCTAGGGAGCTCAGCTAGGTTTCATCGTCTGAGACTCCATCGAATTTGACATTACCATTCTTCGACGTCAATTATGGAAGCCATCTAAGTCGCCGCCTGTTCATGTTCCAGATCTATTTTCGAGGCCAGATGGAACGACGACTCCAGACACTTTTCCCGACGTGCCGCGGCTCTATTAGTCTCGGTGAGTATGACAGTAACTCGAATGAAATTCAATTATCAAACGTAAATCCCAATGGTTCTGTAGAAAGCGACGCAAACGTGTGATATTATTAGCTCGCTCCATTAGTCCGTGTCGTAGACATTTTTCCACTATTCATGAGCTGTTTAATGAGCACAGTGTGTTACGCGACCGTCGCCTTAAAAAGAAACCTGCGCCGACGCAACTAAAAAATAGTTACAAACTACATAGGATTTTTAATTGCACGTGGACAATGTCGCGAGTACAGCTAATCCAATATAAAATTTACGGCTGATATTAAAGGGAACGTCCAGGTTATTAATGTTGAAATGTTGTCTGCGCGAACAGTTTGATCCGCGAGTCGTCGCGCAGTCTGCGCGATCATTAATGCTTGGCATAGGCCATTATACGCCGTAAACAATGCGTGAAATGAAAGCCGTGAGGGGGCAATGTTTCCGCCTCGATCGGCCGTAGTGAAGAAAGTTTCGCGAGTTTTCAACCATGCCGAACGAAATTCGCGTTTATTCCAACAGTTTTGTTGCTCGGTAACCGGCCGTGTAAACGACCGACGACGTTATAATGCCTGCTACTGCGGAATGGTCGAATACATATGTATATGTATAAATGTATACGTATCAAGCTGAAAATGTTTTCGTACGTCGTTGGCCGAATAGGCGGTATCGATTGGCGGAATGCAATTTCAGTTTTATTATCGTCTCGGCAGGCTAGCGTGCTCGTGAATTTCCTGGACAGTGTCTCGAGCGTGAAGCCGATCGAATCTGAACGAGAATAATTGGATAAGAGGATCCGCCGACTTCTCTCAACCGGTCCGTTTGTTTCTAGCTCGCAGAAGTGTAGACACTGCTGATAATACAATAAAGACATAGCTATTGGGCCACGCCGCTACCGTTTCTCCGCCATCACCGAATTCTCGCCACCTGTCACGTCTGTTTTATGTTTTTCGGAAGTTTAACCGGACGCGCAATTTCAGCTATTCAGAACAACATCGCCGATATTGTTGCGTACGGTGATTTTTCTCTTGGTTCTTTTCAACTGATCTCGTTTCTGCAGACAGAAAATGGCCTAATCGACTAAGTTAGATCGAGTGAACCTTTGAAGACGCAAACTGACGAACAGAAGTACGACAGAAATTAAGCAACAATTTAACGGATTCAATTTACATTGGTAGAAGTGAAAGAAATCGCATTAGATGATCGGAGCTTTCCAATTTATTTAAATATATCGGGGTAGTTCGATCTGCTGTTCTTTTACTATCCATCATCCGAACGCAATACATAGTAGTTACTCGGGAAAACCGACCGTACTCGAGGGCAACGGCATAAACCACTCGACCGGCACGTAAAGATCCACGTAGCGAGCAGGAGCAAGAGTTTCCCGGCCGTCAAGAAAATCCATGGCCCCGTCTGAGGGCATTTGCAAACGGCCCCGGATCCGCATCGTTAATTCTTAACGGCTGATATCTTCCGTTTTTACCGCCCGGACGTAGGCCGGCCGCCAATGTTTACAGCATCCAGTGCCTTAAGCAAGTTTAACGATTGTTAACGTAGATACAACTGTCCGAGGAGTCGCCTTTTACGAGCGCGGAAAATAAACTGCGTCCCGTTGAATTGTTAGGCGACCGTTGAAACTGGCTCACCCCATCCCCGAACTATGGCTTTATAATGCCAGTCGTACTTTTAAGAGGTCGCGGATGAAATACGAGCGCGAAACATTTCTGAAAAGTTAACAACGAGACTGTCTGCAAACATCGACGCGACCATTCGACAAGTAGAAATTTCTGGTTATAGGTTCCTGCTGTCTGCATTCAATTCTCGATGGCTGTTTCTTTACGACGCGACGCGACGGTGTCCATTTGGCAAGGATACGTATCTAACTATTCAAATATAATACATACTACCGCGACAAATCAATTGTTAGGTATTCTCGCAAATTGATGGGAATCGTGTGGAACCTTCGATTCATGGGCTTACTTTCTGCTAGTTGTAATGTTCCATTTTTAGTACGCGCATTCCTAGAACTTGAGTGTAAAGATTTTACAACTTTATTTTTTTGAGGATGCAAGTTCAAAATGTTCATGAAAAATTTTAACTATATTTCATTATTCGATGTTGGGCCGTGTAAGTTTGGAAATCTCCTAGTCGAATATCCAGATTTCAGGGCAAGACTTTAAAAACCTCGATTGAATGCAACAGAGATACCGTTCGGAAGCGCCAGGGGATTTCGAGAGTTCAAACATGAATAGTTAATCAATCGTTGTCCGTTCGAAAAATCCCCGCGACACGGATGTTCAACAAAACATTATCATCCTGCAATGCCACTAATTAACAGCCGAGTGAATTACGCAAGCGATTAATTAATTTTAATTAAGCCAGTGTAACGACTGAATAACGAATCGTCGGTGATAAATAATACGTAACTGTCGTTGGCCGCCAGCCGGGCAATCTTTATTATAAATTTATTGATTCAATTAACGAGTGCGGTGCGCGCGATATAGACGGAGGAATACCAGCATCGATCATAAATTAGTCGTGACGTTTAGCTATAATTTTTAACGCAGTCAATTCCCGATGGTCCATCGGCGCTCTCGTATTCCTATCGTGAAGCTCGGGAAGTTATGGGAGCGTATAAAGTATCGTGCGCAGTCGGTGGTAACTCGAGGGTGAGCACGGGGCATGCATAGTTTGACCGAACACGATTCCGAGTTATGCTAATTTATGTCAAGAAACGAGGGAGGCGTGCGAGCCACGACCCTCCCGCAGGATCCCCCACACACTTGACTCCCTTTTCCACCCTCCTCCTCGTTCTTGTTACCTATTACCACTCACGCGTTTCAAGATATGTCCTTTCCGAGAGGGTTATTTAACATTTCTTTCCCTCGCTGCCGCCACTGAATTTCAAGAACTGGGGTATTCGTTGATCCGTGCACTGTCACGCGAAATCACACAGCCGACGTTATACAGTTCCTCTCAAATAAGATGTTACAAGCCGTTTTCTCGGAATCTAATTAAGATATCCGACTCGTTCTTTTTTTTCGACCTCTGCCTCATGTTTTATTTTACAACTTCAGTAATTAGAAACTCTTTACCGTACGCACGATCAGTCTCATAATTAATTGCTCGCACTTTGAATCAGAATAACTGTTTTATTAAGGGACTAAACGACCTCGTTTTTTTCTGCCGAGCTGAATTAGCTTTTTAGACAATTACTTGGTTAATTGCAACGTTAATTTTTCGCAGTACCTCTGTAACCATGTAAAACAAAAAAAAATGGTTCAAGTAAATATTATTTGGTTCAATGAAATCTATCACGGTAACGGAATATAAATTGCATACTAAAAGATTAGATTTCGATTAGATTAGATTAGATTTTTTACAGTTTGTAACGCAATGTTTTGTACAGCCTGTATAGCATCTCATAGAAATAACTGTACGATTACAACTTTAAATTCGATGTGCTCAAATCCATTTCAATTATTGTTGCGTAAATCATTAAAATATACTATTGTATGCATAATGCAACGGTCCTCTTAAATTATAAATGTTTCCATTATAATTTTATATAAATTATGCATGTCCTTTACTAATGTTCTCCATATGCGACACATTCTGTGATGATTATAATCGTGTATTTCTGATAGTAATGATTCGAGGTATTTGAGTCTTTTTTTAATCGTTGTTTTTTTTCTCGACGTTGTCAAAATTGTAGATGTTTCATCAATTAATTAAATACTGTTTCCACTGCATCGCGTCAGTCACAAAAAAAAAAAAATATTATACATAAACGGCTCATATTACAGAGCTCGACAATTAAGGAAATTGTTTCTACATTCCCTGAAAGGTATAGAAGGAAGTTTGTTCGGTTCATTGAATACGATTGCAGATGTATGGATATAAGTACACGGCAGGAACGGGCAGGCGGTACGTATTTGCACCCGGATGGAGGCGAAGGCACGTTATGGTTGTTTGGAACCTAACTGACGTAATCGATAAGCTAATGCATTACGGGTACACATTGTTGACTGATTCTACATCAATTTGCTCATTGTTAGTCGATTGGTATACCGCTTAAATCTTACCCCAGGGTTTCGAATTATCTTAAGGCCGCCAGCACAATTATAATTCCATACACCGAGTTAACACGCCGCGTCGTTCCGAACTAGTTACGCTGGCCTGCCAGCAATCGAAACGTTTAGGTAACGGATTGCTTGACGCTTTACCGTGCCGAGAACTCCGGTACGTCAGTCTGCATTAATGCAACTGCTCGGTAGATGTTTAAAGACTCGAACGTGCAATATTCCGGTTCTGAAAAATCCACTTGCAGAGTTTCTTGCGAGACGAAATTGTATTCTCTTTTCCTGTAACAGTAGTTCTTTCAAATAATTCACGTTCCGCTGTACTTCGCTGCTGTTTCCTCGAAACACAGAAAGAATTGTAAAGAATCACCTTGTAGTCTCTGCGGAAACTGCAACGGAAATAATTCAAGCAGGTAGTTACCATCGAGAAAGAAAGCTTTTTAGTTACTTCTCAATCTTAATCAATCTTTTCTTCCATACAGTTGAGAGCACGCACACTCGTTAATGTAATTTTTTCTAATAATCGATCAGAAATTAAGACAAGAGGGGTATCCTAAGTTCGTAGTCGTCTCGTTAAAAAAACATTACTCAAATTTTCTCCAGAGAATTATTCGATAAAAGCGATGAAAACTTCTCCTCCGACTAATTACATTTAAGGTGGTCTTCTTCGGTACTACCAATACTTTGTTACCCTTCCAGTTCAGTTTTTATAGAAACGAAATAAACACTAGGTAGAAAAGTCTAGCATCTGCTGCTAATTTAGGACGCACATCTGGCCAGCTGATCCGCCGCACGAAACTACACACGTGGCTCTGCTGCGAGAGAAAAAGGATATTTTTGCAATCCCGTGGTTATGTCATTGGTCCGGGTTTGCGAGAGGAGACTAACAAGAGGGAATTCCGAGCTTATAGGTATGCGGTTTGCCGGTCTCGTGAAGTTTCGCGCGCGTAGGATATTTACCGAAATTGAATTTCCGTCTGGTTCCCCGTGCTGTACAGGTCACCCTAGACTAGCCCCGTGGCGACATAATACAATATTCAGAGGCGAGTCTTCTCTCCCTTCTCCATCCCTCACCGAATGTCGAAACGGCGGAATGAGAGGCGGTGTTCGATGCCACACAGACACGAAATGAAACGAAGATACGATGTGTGTCGTGTGTACGACGACTACGAAGATGGTTACCGTGTTTCCGGTGTCTGGTTCGATCGAAAGAGATATGGATAGGATTGGCAGATATTGTTCGGTCCTCTTGCTCTTCGAAAACCTGCTCTGTCTGTCCGTCGGCTGGCATGAACGTCCTAGAAAGGGGTCCCGTTGAAGACGAAAGGGGAAAGAATTTGGTTGCACGTTTAGTATTTAAAGCGGTAGACTCGTTTCCAGGATTGCAAGGGTGCGGGATTCGAATTCTCATTTCTCATAAAAAATCGCTTACGAAGCGTAATTTACATTATTCGGAAGCATACAACTGCGCATGTAGCTATTTTCATATATACAGTTTTTCAATACTGAAAACCACATTTTTCTATTTTGTATCGAGAAATGAGAACGCGAAACCCGAATCAATTTCATTTGAACGCACCATTCAGAAAACGTATCCAACATATTTGACCTCAAAATATTGTTTTCAGTCTGCGTGGATTGTTTAAATAATATTTAGCAAAATTGATAGTGAAAGCTTCTACACCCCATGGATTAAATTGATCGTTTAAACTATCGTTTCAAACTTACGGAGCATATAACAAAATTTAAAACAACTGTCGCTTCACAGTTGTATGAAATGACGAAAGCTTGTTGTCATTCGATATCAACGATCGAACAATAGGATTAGTCGCTACGGCCGGATGGAAAAATTGCTTTATGATTCGCTATGAAATCCGGGCAGCATTCGATTGAAACTTAAGCGATATTTTATGACGCTATGAAAATCGAGATCTCGTATTCTCTGATACATTAATCGGGAAGGACGTCTCTAAGAAATCACACTCGGAGAACAAATTATTTATTATATTGTCCGTTTACATGTAAAAATAAATGCAATATACGAATATTCTCTATTTTTAACGATCGTAAATTTTTGTATATGTTCTATATGATATCGGCGCTACAGGTTCGATCACAAATACAAAAATTAGCAATTTTGCAGAATTATAATTCCGACGTTTCGGTTCTGTTTTGAACCATTCTCAAGAAAAGTCCGCGTCGCATATAGAGCATATGCAATATACGAAGCTTTAAAGTTGTTATCTTTTAACAAAAGATAAGCAAGACCGCAACCGGTTTAAATTTTTCTTTGGAACGGTTACACGCGTTCGCAACGATTAATCGCGATTGTGCGAAAAAATACGTTATATTCAGAGGGACGTTCAAGAGTGAGAGATGAAGAGAGAGAGAGAGAGAGAGAGAGAGAGAGAGAGAGAGAGAGAGAGAGAGAGAGAGAGAGAGAGAGAGAGAGAGAGAGAAATTGCCGTATAAACACGCGGCCGAGATAGTTACAGTTTGCCAGTCTTATTAAAGGATTTCTTTTATTTACAGTTCGGCGTGCTGTTGGTTGTGCGACTCGCCCTCCTTCACGGCGCATTGCCGAAGTTCTCGCCGCAGGATAATCCGGCAGCTTTTCATCCCTGTTTCCACGTCAGGTGAGTATCCGCATAAGTCCTTTATGCCGCGCGAGTTGTAACAAGGTTTACAATTACTATGTTGCAAAACTCGTGGCGATTGTAGGCGCACGGACATTGTCGTGCCGCTGTCTCACATATCCGCGAAACCATTCCACGCTGGATAAACGCGATATCAAAGTGCCGCGTGCGAACGTACCCCCTGAGATAAATGTATCTCTGTGTTTCATACTTTTGATACGATTAACGCTGCCGCGTTTTAACTTCTTCGAATTACCGAGCAAACGAACTCGTAATCACGCCCGAAATCTCTGTTTAGAAACGATTTTGAGACCGTTGATACATTTTTCACTACGAACAATAAGTTCATTGTGCTGGTAACTTATTGATAATCCAACGAGTACGAACCCTAGATTACTGTAACATGCTGAATTTAACAGGCACATAATAGTGCCAAACAAAAGTATTGACAGTCAGGATGTCCGTCAAACATTCTTTGTAAATCTGCAAACATTGCGCTTCTCTATTTAATTTTCTTCAAAAATATAACTTTTAATCTTAAAGTTGAAATATACCATTAAAACATGAATTTTGAAGATGGGTATAATAGAGGAAAATAATTTTTAAAAAAACGCTAAAAATCAGGCATGTCGCGTGCAATCGGGTAGTAAAACGGTTAGGCTGGTGTCTCGTTAGGTATCCCGAAGTTCTGGAGCGTCGGTCGAATCTGGTCTCGATGACGGGGTCTCTCGATTCGTGGGCGGGTTAAACCGACCGCTTCGGCTTCAACTTTTCCAGTTGCTTACTCCTGCCCACCTCACCCATTTCGATGGATGAAGCGTGGCAAGAGGATGGGGCGGAGATGGGCGAAGCTGTACGCTGCAACGGCATCATCAAAGAGCCGGCGCTCGTTCGACTTTTCAAAAATGTTCTCCGTGTGCTCGCGGGAGAGACGGGGCCACACTCATAGGAGGACGCTCGTTCGCAACAGCCGGAAAGACCCTCCGTTCGATTTCCGATCATTTTCTTGCCGGGTTCTTTGGGATGTTCCGCGCCATTCGTCGCCGTGCACGCGTTTACCTTACTCTGGCTGTTTTGCACGAGGAAAAAGCTGTGGCGAAGGAAAGGTGGAAGAGGCAGCAAGCCTGCTCCTCTCTCTCTCTCTCTCTGATTCCGTGGCCCTTCGAATGCTCAACGAAAAATTCCGAAATATACGACTCGATTTTACGGACCGACGGACGTGTCCGGTAAATCCGATTCCGCTATCTCCCCGAAGACTGACGATATCGACTGGACCCGGGTAGCTATCCCGTGGCGAGAAAGGAATATGTCCCGATGGTTTACGCGGCCGGGAAAATAGAACCGGTCTCGATGTAACGCTCCATTTCAATATCTCGATATGACGCGGTACACTTCCTTTTCAGCCGACTATGCCGCGCTGGAACATCCGCGCCGTTTCCGTCTAGTATCGACGGAAGAATTATTGTATTATTCGTGGAAGAGAATGTGCTCTCGGCTCCGCTTTCAATTCTGCTACCCCTGTTTTTGACCGAGTGTTTGTCACGTTCCGCGGGAGGGTGTCCTGTCGTTCGGGAACGAATGACCAACGGAAACCGATACCGTGATCATGCTCTTGATATGCTGGCTGTCGTTTCTGCTGAGTTTTTCGGCGGAATACAGACGCTGCCGGCAACGAATGTTACGCGCACCGATGAATACGATACACAGTGTAGCGACAAGCTGGCTAGGCAAAGGAATGCGGGTCCGAATCGTGTCAAATCGTTCCAGCGCGTGTCTTGTTATTGGCCGAAACGGCCATATCTACAAGTCAGATCGCCTCACAAAGACCTATGAAAGCGCCAAAGCTAAAGCTACGCTAGCGAAAGGAGAATCCCAGTTGCTCCTATCACTACCCGCTGGTCCGCCGTATCTGCACAGACCTTGTTTGTTCTCGTACCTATTAACGATAACACCATAGATTACAATCTGTCAATTGACCATATTGAGAGAGAAGGAATAGGAAAGGAAGCGTTTCGATTCAGATTTTAGAATTCTCTTGTCTTCAGAATCCTAAATCCTTCGCATATGTTCGGATCGTAAAATATGGGTATTTCGAGTTAGAATGCCCAAGATTCTGAATCTCGAGGACACAAGGTAAAGCCGAGAGATCTCGAACACTCGAACATCAGAATCCCAGAGTTCGATTCGGTAGACTCCGTATCGATGCGATGCAAACTCGATAGTCCCGATTTGCGTCAATTCAAGCTTCTCTGTACCGAGATCTTGGCAAAGGAAGCAAGAAAAAAAGAAGAACGGGAAACAAGAACGGGAAAGCGAGGAGAAGTCGTGTAATCCCATTAGGGAAACAATAAAAATGCAGCTTCTGCTATCCTGCAATCTAATTCGCGTGTCCCAACGTTGTATTGTCCCTCGACTCTATCGATTCTGCATTTGCCGGGCTCCATTCATCTTCGATATAAACTCGTCGAATATACCAGATTGAAGTAGCGAACTTACAATAGCAAACAAAAAAAAAACTCAAGCTCGTTACTCGCCGACGCGACGGGGGAATCAGGAATGAAAGTAGGGCCGCTTTACTTAGCAAAAGTATAGCCGGAAACCGTGCCCGGTAATTTTAGCATATTGAAATATTGTTTTGTCCTTTCAGTCCGGTTCCATTTCGTTCCGTTCCGTCGTATCAGCGTTATCGGGAGGGTACCGATTTCTTCCCGAACTCGGCTCCGGCATTCATTCTGTATCCCCCGCGGTTGCCTTGCCCAAAGTTCGCAATCCCTTTTCCGTTGTCTCGCCCCTATCCTCCACCGTTAGCCAATCGAGCGCACTGGTCGGAGGGGCGCACTTCGCTTCTGCCCAGCCTGGAGAAGATATTATGCGAAATACTTTCTGCCTGGCTTCGGGAAACCGCTCGAGAATATTTTACGAGATGTATAATTTCGCCGGATGTACCGTCGTTTCGCGGAATTTACGATCGTTTCAATCCACACCAGACCAACCTTCCAGGAGGCTCACAAGTGTTGCGCGCCCATTCTCGGTTCCACGGCGTTAGCCACGCCACGTTTCGGTTTTCGCCGATTTCATCGCTGATTCCGGTTTCATATGTGCCCGACACGTGTCTCTCGATGACTGTGCAAATCGAGCGAATTCGAACGGACGATATCTCGCCTTTTTCGCTGCTAACACGTTACGCGCGGACTATCTGACCCTCTTCTACCCACGTGGCGCGGGCCAATTTTTTATGATTGCGCGGAAAAGGGTTTTCTGGAAGTCGCTCTAATTACTGGTAAAGGAAAGTAGCCCAATAATGTGGCAAGGGTTCCAAACATTGTGTGGTTTAAAATCTACACAGTAAAGCGGTGCCCTTTGTCCGCAAATGTTACAATTAATTTCAATGTTATCTTTTATTCTTACACGCACAAGGAAATTCGCACAATGGTTGCTGTCGATCTGGTATTTTATATGGTATTTCTGTCGGCGTGACAGGAATACCATATAAAATATAGCGAGAAAATGAAGATGTGAAAAACGGGAGGGGGGGGGGCACCCTGTATAATCGTCGCAATCGCGCCTTTACTCTTCGCACAGTGTAATGCTCCATTTTAGTGATTGAAGGTAATTGTACCAGTCGTAATTTCAAAGGTCGATAGCTTTTAATGAATTTGGATTTTCCCACAGAAATATGCAGAAACATTAAAGTTTAAATGTCACTCTTTAGCGAACGAGCGCTTTACAAGGCCGGCCGATGGTGTCGGACAAAAGTGGCCGGGGCAATGTAAATTCCGCCGAGGCCGGTTATTTTCGTAAAATGCTGCAATTATGACTTTATTGCGACATGCACGGAACTACAATTTTAGTCGTCGGCTCGACCAAGTTTCGCGTTATTTTCGCCTCTGCGATGATGAGCGGCAGCTACAATAAAATTTCTTCAGGGACAACTCCCTTTGACGATATTAAATCCAACATTTGTTCCAAGTAGTGCGCGTATATTACATTTAAACGGGAATAAATGTGTTTCCGTTCTTTATGCGTGACTACGAAGTATGCGATATTCTAATAGAGGGTACAACAGTTTAATGGCCGTGTGGTAACTGTCCCTTCTCTGGACATGAACTATAGCAAACGGAATTAGGAAACAATTGAGTAAATATTGACAAAAAGGAAGAAAACCCGCGTAACTGTTTGGCGTTGGACAGTATAGTCAAAATGAAATATTGGTATACATATTTATGTGGAAGAGTGTCACGGCCTTCAGCTAAAATTGAAGTTCTTTTTTTAAGGATCCATAGAAAAAGCCAATGATCGAAGCGTTTTAGGAGTTACGTAGAATTTGTGCAGAATCTAGGTAGAGTGTTTCTGTAGGTATGATTAATTTCACGTGGTATCCAAGTTGCAACGTATTTCGCTCAATGATATTGCATTCCAGTAGCGTTGGTGGGACTGTGTAAAATATTGACAGAGGAGGGTGCTGCCGTTGGAAGCCAGTCCAATGTGTTCCGACTGTTTCGCATATCGAACAAAGCTTCTGCGAATTTTCGCGAGGATCCCCGTTTTTACCGGTTTCGTTTTGGACAGAGAATGGTGGATCAGCCGAAAGAAAATGAATGGCTGGCCAATTGAATTTTGTTTTCAGCGGAATGGCCGATAGAAACGTATGAACGCCTTTCAAATTTATGGACTTTTCCTTTCTTTTACAGTCCAACCTGCGTGGACCCTGTTCGTTCATTTTCATACGAATGCCCGCAATTACGAAATATATTGGGGTTTCCTGTACTTTGAGTGGATCCAATCCAAAAAGCCGAAAACAGATATTTCCCAGTTCTAACGTCGTGGACGTGCATTGAAAGTTATAATGAATAAAAAAGCTAGTGGAAAATGTACAATAATTTTATGCATTCGGTTGAGCTATACGAAACCAATATTCTTTGATGTCCAACCTGAATGCAGTTCCGCTTAAAAAGCTTTGAATAATTTCAACGAGCGTAAAGAGAAATAGTTTTTCAATGGTGTACAGTCTGATTTTTGTTAGAAAGCTTTGGACCGAAGATAAATATAAAGTTTCTATTTAGAAAACACACGGCCAAATCAGATCACGAATATAGCAGAGCTTGGTATTGGAATTGACCGAGCCGGAATTCGTTCGGTGTAGACATGCTTCCGTGTTTTTTCGCGAATAACTCCGTGACAAAGCCGCTGATGATCGCGTATCACCAAATTTTGTTGATTTCGCCAATGTTCCAATTTCTCAAATATTCTACGTACTTAGTTCCAGGTCTCGAAAAATAATTGTTTGTTTGTTGCCCCGCGAATGTTCACGCGAACTGTAACTTATTTCAATTCAAACAAATTGCTTTCTTCCACGCATCGGGTGCACGTAAAAGCCGCAACCGTACTCGAGGTAAACTGCGACAAGAAAATGAAACCATCTCGAAAAAACACCGTCGGTTGCGTGGAAAACGTTTAACGAGCATCGCCGCCGGATGAAATTGCATTTTCCTTAGTCTTTTCAGAAAGTTTCTTAATACATCGTGAAACATTTTTTTACGGGTTGCCAGCCGGTTTGAAAATATCCGGCCGTAAATTGTACGTAAATCTTGGCTGACGGAATTTTTCGCAGTTCGACGATTGCCGGTCGTAATAGAGAGCGCGGGCTCTTCACGGTTTAACAACTATTCAACCGGACTGGAAATTCCCATGTACCTTACATTTAATACTTTTCCCGGGCGCTCGGTTTATAACTAAGTATACAGCGGTATGAATGCTGTGTTTCACGTGCGCGAGTCTGCCAAGTAACCGAGGCTCGGAATGATTTTACGCAGGTTATTACCGCAGCCTATTGCATTCTTAAATCGCCGCGGAAGTTGTTCGAATTTATTCATCGCGTTCCCGGCCAGAAGCTCCTGTTTACGTTTGTACGTTTGAAGCGCCTCGCGATGGGATTTATACGCTCGTGAACCGGCTTATTACGCGAGGTGCCGTAAAAGGACCCAAGCGAGAAGAATGGCTCTCTCGAACAGTTAAAATTACTATCGCTCGCAAAGAAAAAAAGTTCCGTCCGAAAGACACGATTTAGTAAATGAACCATATAAAATAGAACTTAATCCTTATGTTCCTCGTTGCTCGTTTAACTCGTTCGAAGTTACCGACGGTTAGCGTGCTGAACGTGATGGAACAGGAAGAATTGGGGTTAACAGCCGGGTGATTTTTGCTTGTAATAGATTTTTCGCAGCGTGCAGTTCTTTAATAAGAATTGATCATGAAATCTGGGTTTGGTGGGTCGTCGCACAGTCGAAAAGGGACACAGTCGCGACGAAATAAGTTTCGCTCGAGGAAACGTAGTTTGACACCTTAACCTAATAAATAGACCGAGTTGAGAAAGTTCCGGTGGTGACGAGATATCGAGTTTCGCGACATCTCTGCGAAGGAACCGCCAGCCAGGCGGGAATTAATCGTTCGCCGATCGATCGTCGGAGAGGACACAGCAAGGCGTTGTTTGCACCTCGTCCGACGCTTCCTCGTCATCGTCTCGTGATTTCCGAGCCCTTTGTGCCGGCTCGGCGACTCTCGTCGGAACGACCGAAAGGACCGCTGGAATATGACGCGAGGCGACGACGCGACGCTACGGCAAGCGTCGCGACGCCCGCGCCCGCGCCCGCGCCCGCGCGTAATTTATGAACGAAGTTCGGTACGCGCGCCAAGTAAACTTCAATTTTCTCGGGCTCCCGCGGGAACGCGACTGGACGAGCAAGTAAATTTTCAGATTGCATTTGTTGTTTCCGTGTCTCTAACCTGGCGAACTCGAAGAAAAATTCGCGTTCCTCGGTGCCGAGTACCGGCGGATTACCTGGTCTGCGTTTTCGCCCACGCTTCTCGCCAGAACAAGCGCTATTGCACTTATTTATTTACATGCACGTGGAGGAAGATTCTATTGCGCTGCGCCTGGTAATACAATTAACTCGTTCAGCGAACGCAGGCTCATTTTGACCACGTTGCAGCCGTAGTTATTTATTTAGGCGATTGCGTACCGGGCTGCAACACGTGTGATTGCTGCTACTGCAGCTCGGGGATACGATCCGTTTTCGAAGCAGTAATCTTTAGTTACTCACTGTACAGCCTGGAAACTACCATCCCGTTAATGCCATTTGTGTTTTTCGTCTAAATATGAAGATCCGAATCGTCTGAACAGTCGACCCATGTTTTAAAAATTATATCGCTCGTGTAATTTCGATTACTTTTGCTTCAAAAAATCATACATCTATTAGAACATTTTTGCAAACAGCATTTTTCCCAAACATTTGTAAAAAATTACAAAAATGTCGCGAATTGAATAGCAGCAAAGAATTCAATGGAATTCTTACGCAGTACATCACTATGACCGTTTATCGTAAGGCAGACATCTATCCAGCACTCCAACCCCGAAACAAGAGGCCAGCCACGGAATCGACGCGTGTAACCGCGGTCGTTCGCACGGCGTACTGGATCGTTGCGTGTAAATTTCCGTCGGATGGATAAATTTCGTTCGATACAACGGAAGAAATTTATTCGTCGTAAAGTCTTTTATGGCGGAAATAAAAGTTCCCCGTGAACAAATTCTTCCGGTGAAAAACGTCTGTTTTTATTTCTCTCGCGCCCGGCTCCATCTCTATCGCTCTCTCGGCCCCTCCTCGCTGCCCTACTATGATGCATTTTCTAGGGTACGGCACAACTGGCATATAAACAATTTTAACGGACGGCTATGGCTCTGTTATACAATCTCTGAAATTTAGAGTAGGTTATATATGTATATATATACATATATATACAATATACAGGTGCAGTCATTTCGCGATAGATTTTATATGTAGCGAACACTTTAATTCGCTTTTCCCTTCGATTAACCGAATAGGATCGTCGAAATCCCAGATATGTCGGGTAATCTGGAGGATTAAATAATTTCGCAATTTCAATCTGCACATTTCGATTTCACGCTATTCACTTGATATTGCAGCACAAAATAGTAGTCGACGTTAGATAACTTTCAGTAATTATTACCTGCTTTAAAGGGTTATACATTTTACTCGAGAAACTTACTTTATTTTAATTGCATATTATTTTGCAGAAAATTGCATATATGTCAGGTCTCGCAAAAATTGACGACGGAATTATTGATCTGGATAAAAAAACCGAGTTTTCGTACTTACTGTATTTAGCATATGAAATTATCATAGTCATAAATCTTTCAATTTTGTATGTGATCAAATAAATTATTTTAATTTTATGCAGTTTTTGCTTGGCATAATCAAAGTGTTAATGTGCTCCGTACGCTCGGTAACTATAATTAACTTAATCTATTAAACAGTGTAATGGTGTAACGCGCGTAAGCGTTAGGGAGGGAGGGTGGGGTAGGGAATTCCATGAAAAATTGATAACGATAATATACGACGCGCATTAGACTAATCTACTTCCACGTAAAGGCGAATGTTCGCACATGGATTAATTCTCGAACGGCTTTATTAAGATTTCCAGTCTCCTTTGGAAACGCATCGCGCTAATTGGTTCGAGCGTGGCACCAGCGCAGAAAGCAGAGACACTCGGGGCCGTCGGATTTATCGTTCCTGTCCGGGGAACGTTTAAGAGAGCGATTTACACGGGGGGTAAATTTACGATTAGCGTTAATTATTTACAGCCGAGTGTTTTAGTGTCGTAATCCGCGCCGTGATCTCGCGTGCGCCCCGCGCCGCGCTGTCCCGAAGTTGAAATTTCGTTGGTGCGTGGCTCCGCGTCGCAGGTGCTCGAACGGCCACATAAATCGCTGGACGAGTGTGAGCACTCGCTATAGGAAAAGCACTCGGCAAAGAAAGAGGCGTCTATGAATTCATGCTCGAACCTGGTACCGGTCTGAATACGCGTGTATAAAAGTGCCGTTTAAATCGTAAATTCGGTGGTGAGGAACTGCGGGAAGAGGGGGAACGGGGGACGGGGGACGGGCAGCTGTGCTTAAATCAACGATAGAAGATGTTTTCCACGAGAGCACTCCGGCCAGCATTGATTCCACGGCTATTGTGTTTCAAGCTCTGCCCCTTGAGCTCTTTACGGTCTCGCGAACGCGATTCGCGAATATTGAATTTTCTTTCCAACGCTCGAATAGCTGGCTTCCACGGTCCGCGATCATTTTTCGAATTTGCCAGACATCTAACTCCACTTTGCTATCACGTACCATTTTTCTACCGTCGACATGACTCGATGTACTTACGACTGTTTCATAAAACTGTTTTTAGAGAAATTTCAGTTTCGAGGATTTCAGATATATTCAACCCTCCGAAGCTGATTCGATATCACATTTGTTTCCAGAAAGTGGAAACACCATTGTCATGATTGTTAATTTTTTGTGGAAAGTAGAAAGTGGAAATCGGAAAGTGCGATTAATTTATAATGTTGGTTATAATTACCGATCACGGATAGGAGTAATAAAAAGGACTAACGAGTAACCGTTAAAAAATATTTCTGATTGATATCTTATTAAAATCTTTTGGCATCTAGTTTTATTAAATCGCCTTCAGTTACATTTTGTCGGGAAAGTGCGGTCGATCTATGATGCTATAATTAGCATTATCGAGCACAGGAAAGAGAGTATGAAAATTGACGCTAATCCCAGGTATAAATTAGAAGCGGAGACGGCGGGAAGAATTTTCGTGGATCTTGAAGTTCGTTGCCTTATGTACAAGATTAAATGTGATAACCTTCTTCGATTATCGGAGTTGTGAAATTAGTTCTATGTAAGTATGCTATTAATGACTGCATCTGGAATATCTGTGCAGAATGAGGAATATAATATGGAATTTCTAATCTAGTAATTCTCAAACTATTCGTAGAATATAGCCAGTATAGAATTTTAAAGTAAGCGTGCATCATTTTTTCTTACTTTTAATAGTAGCAGAAATAATTTAGATGTTCAAACACAGAGAAATGTAGGGTATCCTATCTTCCTGTCCTGTGACTGATTAACAGATTCGGCAGCAAGGAAGTCTGAAGAAAATGGTTGAGGCGACTCGTTGGATCGATAGTTCTGGCAAACAATCGTATAAACGAGAGCAGCGTCTAATCGAGTTTACGATTGGGTCGCGAGAACGGGAAAATCGAAGCGATCAGGTTCACCGCGGGTTCGAACGATCCCGTCGATTCCGTGATTTCGACGGGAAAGGAGAGGAGGCGGAGGCGCAGGCGGAGGAAAAGCGGCAAAGGTAATGCCATTAAATAATTTCTGTTGGGTCCCCTGGGGTTGGCTGCGGACATGAAATGTCGCGACTGCTGAAAATTCCGCAGACCCGCACCGCTCCGCTCCGCGCCGCACCGCGTCGTGGGAGATAAAGCGTTCCCGACAAAGGTAGCCTGACGACACCACTGAGTGCAGGTAATTAGTTATATCCGGAGGGCCCCGGCCGCGGTCCTCTGACAAGTCCCCTGCGGTAGTAAATTTTATACTTTGCCGGAGAACAAAGGAACGAAGATGATATCAAACAGTTTTTGCGACTTTTCCGCGTCGTGCCGGCTGCTCTCTTCTATCCCGACATCAAAGAATTACCGAGCGTCTCGTTATTAGAGCTTTTTGCGCTGCGTCACCCTCTCCGCGAGCCCCTCGCACCCTCACCCCCTCACCCCCTCCCCATTCACCATGTGATCCCTTTGCCCGTGGAAATCTTATTTTCATCATAGTCTCTGCGAATACCGTATCAAATGTGTAAAGTCGTTCGCAACGACTAGAGCCAATGACAACGTTTTCCTTGTACCTCCGCGCGTGTTCCAACTTCCCTTTATTCCCTTTATTCCCTTTATTCGCCTTGTACTATCCGTCGGTGACGCGGTTTCTGAATTAACTCAGCGTTTTAGTGTTTGCTGTCCTCTGACCTATGATGTTGGGAGATTAAGTAAAGTTACCACTGTTACTATTGTATCGCGCGGCAACTGTATTGATTTCATTATTACTTCATAAAGTTCACTCACAAGCTGTTCATTGTGAATTGATAATTATAATAAAAATAGTAAATGTAAAATACTGTCTTGAAAGGGAATGCGGGTAACAGATTTAATGTAGCTATCGTGATTACGCGAGTAAATATTTTATATTACTTTTCTGTTCAATTAGAATTTTATTCTTCGTTTTAAACTTTAATATAAAAAATATAATAAAACGTACCTGGTGGCGTGAATGAAAATTAACTTGGAAATATGAGATTGTACGATTTTAGAAAAATGCAAAACTTTTTATGGGAAGGATTTCTATGACAAGAAGAAAGTTTTCTATAAAAGTAGTATAGTCGTTGAATTATCAGGCAGACGGTCATGATATGAACTTCAAACACGTAGCCGTCACTCGTCCACTGGGTAAAGAGAAGCGATCGATAATTTAGAAGCAAATCCATGTACCTATTACACTGTTCAAACTGTCTACTTTCAATGTTGATTTATACCGCTGATACGGTAATCGATTGCCTAGCCTAGACAAAGAGAATATGTTATTAGCTGATGACCGTAAGACGATGTGGTAAAACTAGAATCTAGGCTACTGAAATAGAGTTCTTGTGCAGCTATATAAATTCGAAATTGCATTAGAAGTGTTACATTTGACATGCATAGAATAGAATATTATCTATTTTTGGTAGTGCTTACGTCAATATTCCTAAACAGTTATTTCTGCGAGTTTATGCACTATTGCTTATTTTCGACATTAATTTTGTGCATACTGATACATACTATCGGTATCTGAATATTTAACGTTTCGTTATCTAATTGAATGGGAAAGCGTGTGCATCATTCTATAGTGTTAGTCAGAAATTCCGACACATCGTCGATGACGTTATCACCTGCGCTGTTCCTTCGAACGAAAGTCTCTGTTTCACCGAGGGTAGCTAGTCCATTTCGAATTCCTGAACGAAATTCGGCCGTCGTTCACGCCGCCGAAACCTTTCTCCCCGTGGTCAGCGATTTTCCACGCGAACGCCGCCGCGACGCGACGCGCCGCACCGTTCCGATCGGTCCTTCTTCAGCGCCTAACGACCCCGACGAGAGACAAAGCTCGGTGCGGTAGGACGGAACGGACGAGATCGGAAAAGAAGTTGACTCGCAGAAAGAAACGAGTGTCGGCTGCAGAGTATCCAATTAGCCGGTACTCCAAAGAAGACAGTAGACACTTGAGGGGCCCAGAATCGCCTACGGGCATCTTGGCCTACAACTTCGTCTCCGTTCTGTAGCTCGTACGTGCGCACTCGACTCGGCTCGTCCGAGTCGCGTTCCCACGGGGCGTTACGGTTTCTAGTGCGCGGAAGGACTACTTAACTCCGCTTGGTTGGCCCTCAACGGGTATCGTCGAGTCCACCCCCAACTCCCACCCTGCCACCCTTCTTGTTTCTCCCGATGTTTTTCATTCAAGGCTACGGACCACTGTGAAACCTCGCATCTACCGGAACGCGATTCCCACCACTCTAGAGGGAATAAGGATTTCTCGCGTTTTCTCGCGTTTGTTGCTACGACACTGATTTTTTTTACGGTTCGTGTATCCTCTGGACACGTGTCCCAGCAGCTATTCAAGGCCAGCAATCAACGATTTTAAGCGTTGCTGTTATTTGTTGGTAGAGTCGGAGCGTGGTACGAGATTGTCAAATGTGCCCCAAACCAATTTGGTCGTTCATCGGACCGAGGAGTAACGAACGAAATAAAGTCAGACTCCGTAGATAATTTCGTCAACTCTTGTACGCGTAGTTGATCGGGTAGTTACTGAAACAAGCAAAGATTAGAGTGTTCGAAGAAAGCGCGGCGTTCGTTCGCTCGGTGTCTCATAAAGTCCCGCGGTTGCCAAAGAACGCGAGGAGGCGCTAATAACGCGGCCGACCCCGCGTGCCGCCAGCCGCCCCTCTAATATCCGCGCGGCTGAAAGAGAGCAACGGCGCGCCGCTTAATATCGCGTGAAATATTCAACGGCGGCGGGGACTAAATGCTCGGCGTTAAGCGGGCAACGGTTAGAATACATATTACGAAGGAAGCTCACGATTTAGTTCCGCGCGGTAACGCGACGCGGGCGCATTTACGTCACTCGAAATCGCGAAGCCGTTGCTAATATCCGTGACACACCGTACACCACGAGCCGTTATACATGTCCGGAATACTAATACCTTCCGCTCGAATTCCCCGCGAATTTTGTATTACGCGGGCTATTTCTAGTGAAATATCGGTGACGTTGCTCGTAAATCGAAAATGGTAATGGGACCCTGGAGCCGCCATTACCGGGAACAAGAAGTCCCGCAAGGCGTTAGATTCACCCTGCTCCCAGTCAACGATGATATATTCTCGGGCGTCGTTAAGACTGCGAAGCTAACCCATTATCGTTCTGTGACGTCTCATCAGGGAGTCCGCGCGATCCCTGCCACGACCGAGGGTCTCGTCTGGCTGCACTTGAAACTGTCGCGCGTCGGTTCGTCGTCGTCGTCGTCGTCGTCGTCGCCGCCGTCGTAGTCGTCGCCGTCGCCACCGTCGCACCTCGTCGGCCAACTATTCGCCCCGTCGCGTCGACGTAGACGTCGACCTCGACGTCGACGTCGTCGTTGCACTGTCCCGTAATTGAGTACTCCGGCCGGGTCGTTCCGAGGATACGCGGATATACTTACGGGAGCACGCACGCACGTAAACCAACGCCCGGCCACCGTAAACGCAGGAGACGCCGCGGCGCCCGTGCGTCGACGACTATGGAAAATTTACAGTCCCCTATCCCGGGCCGTGACTAACATTCCGTGGCTCCGCAGCGAGACGTTAACGCGTGTTAACGGCCACCCTCTGTTCTTGTTGCCTCGTCGAGTGCCCTCCTGGATGGCTCGTGTGAGAAAATCACATTTCGAATCAGATTTCAAGGGACAATTACCGTAAATATACCCGGAGGGCATGTACGCCTCGGTTCTGCGGCATGCTGCCCTCGTTCCGAGATGAAGATGGACACCGGACCAGGATAGAAAGTACCGTGGCTTGGTAGCTCTGGCGATATTGTTACTACAGTGCCGATGTCCACTAACGTGTACGTTATACTACCAAATTTTCTAAGAACTCGAACAGCTGCTAGGTGAAATTAAACATTAGCTGGACCATGATAGTATTTATATTAAACTAGCTGATCCGACGGACGTTGTCCTGTTCAAATTTCAATAAATGACAGCACGCTTGAGACATCAGTGCGTCATAAATTTTCTCTTAGTTGCTACTTCCTCCATTTTTCTTTCGAAATGGAAAGAGGAAAGCCTTTAAGTCAAAGTGAAATTGTTAGAATTCTGTTATCGCATTCGGAAAAGTATTCCATATAAAAGATCACGGAACTTCTTAATAGAAGCCATAAAGTACTTTGATATTTGAACAGATAATAGCTACCATTAAAGTTCCCTGCACTACTCCACAATGTGATATTTATGGGACGAGAATGCAAAGTGCAACTGTTATACGAAATTGTTTTCCCAATAGAAAATTTAAAGTGAACTTTTTGTTCGTAGCGCTTTGCACTGTTATTTGTCGAACTTGTACGATAATATCTGTACGATCAAAGATATTAAAGTTAATAACAAGTTTCTGGAATTTACGAGGAAGCTCTTGGAAATAGAAGGTATAATGTTTATATTGTACTTTTAAGCTTATTCCACAAATTTTTAAATTATAAAATAATCGACACACGATAATATCGAATATGTTCGAGTTTGGTTTTTCAGGACAGATATTTGAGCCGAGTATAAAAATCCACGAAAAACGAATTTTGGTGTACAGAGATCCAAAAACGACCGCGTTAGATACAAATAGATTGTGTAAACAGGAGATTCGATATCCCGGCCGATCAAGTTACATCACAGTCGTGTTAAAGCACTCGTAGATAACATAGGTGAAAATATTTCATTAATCGTGAAATTGAATCACTGGAATTCCACCGCTGCGTTTCCATCTGGAAATAATCCTGACAGTTATGTAGAACACTATGTACGTTGTACAAAGTTCGCTCAGAAAAAAGTAATGCGAAACTACCGTAACCATACGAAATGTGGTTCATCACCCTTAAACTCTACAAATCGTCGTCCTACTCACTCTTGACGCGTCGTTTTCTAGAAAATTGAGTTAAAAAATTCAGCGAACACGTATGTTATTCGATAAAAATCGTCTGACGCGTCTGATCATGACCAGCCAATTCTACTTCGGGCAAATATGTACTGAAACACGCGAATCCGATGAACCTTTAACCTCAATTTTCTAATAAATAATGCCTGAAAAATAACTTATTTCGTATTTTCGACTTATTTTGTCATCTAGAATTACCCCCTAACCCTCCACGGTTGTACCATCGATACTGGGTCCATTTTATGATACTTCAATTAAAAGAGCGGAAAAATATTCAATCCGAGCAACTATATGTACATCGTACATACGTTTTAATGAATAAACTGCGAACGCAGATAAAATATCAATTATATACACACGTGCAAATAATAAAATACAAGATACAAATTCAATATTGATAATTTCGGTATTTGTTCGGCCTCTATGTTGACGTAATAAAATCATCGACACGAGAGAGAAATTTCTGGTTTCGCAGCCCTCATAAATATTATCAAAGCAAACAAATCTTATTTTGCATACAGAGTCTACTAATTACGTTTTGATAATTCTCCACGATCCGGAAACACGCAGGATCGTTGGCAGCGTAGCCAGAGGTCTTCGTTTCTAGCAGTGATCCGTTATAATTTATTAGAACGCTCGATAGCGATGACCCTCGAGTCAGATACTTCCCGATGCATTAACGAGCATTAATCAGCAATTGGGCAGCGACTCCCGAGAGCCGAGGCAACATCATTCAGGAACATCTACTGCCGGCATTTGCATAAACGCCGGAATCAGCCGCGTTGCGCGAACATTTTTTTCGTAGTGCCGCGAGTGTATAGCGGGCGTCGTAAACTCTGCTCCCTCGGAGGCCTGCTCTCACCTGCGTATACCATTATAGCGTAACGCGAACACGGCCGGTTCTGTGACGTGGAGACGACCGCAGGGGATGTCGTTGACATCCCTCAACAACGGATCCTGCGCCGCTTGTCCGTGCACCGAACCCGAATATTTGGTTGCGTCCCGAAACCTCTGTTCATCATCATCCACGTCGACATCTTGCATTCATTACAATGTGACACCAGA
Organism: Lasioglossum morio; assembly: GCA_916610235.2. Classification (NCBI taxonomy): domain Eukaryota; kingdom Metazoa; phylum Arthropoda; class Insecta; order Hymenoptera; family Halictidae; genus Lasioglossum; species Lasioglossum morio. Next base: position 14,674,586 of record OU744334.1, read on the forward strand.
CGCAACCAAGTATGGTTCGGACATCAGACAGCTCGGTATAGCTGGTAGTAGGGACGTAGAAGAGCATCGAAGGGGTTGACGAGCAGGTAAATCACCGTCCCTGCCTCGTAGTCACGTTTCCTGAAGCACTAGGGTGTCCCTGTGCCGCGCGACTGTTACCACCGGCATCGTTCCCGAATCCACGCACACCGACGCCGTTCTAACCGGCTGACAAGGTGCCTCGTCTTCGATCAATCAACCCACCTACTTCCGAGTGTACTCGTTCATCCTAGCGGTCCCTGGGAGCTCGAGTAAATTACTGCGAAACGGGTATAGCTACGCCTTAGCTATCCGGCTAGATGGCTGGGCCGGGATTGCACGCCACAAATTATCTGCGTAGAGAACCACCCACTAATTCTCTCGCCTCGCCTCGTACTCAACTATACCTCCGCCAGCCCCGTCTTTCGCCTTGTACTTCTCCGCCCACTTTCATGTTCCTGGCGGCACCTCCTCTCTCTCTCTCTCTCTCTCTCTCTCTCTCTCTCTCTCTCTCTCTCTCTCTCTCTCTCTCTCTCTTCCTCTATATCCCCCAGGGGAATGGGAATGGGAATTTCCTGGAAGGCGACTGCGGTTCCGCTTTTCACCGATTCCTCAACCCTGTTCCGGTGTTTTCCGCTGCACGCGATTGCTCTCCTTTGACTGCACACTTTCCTGACCGTCTGCCGTTAATACCGCTCCGGGAATCGGGATTTGCATCTCGAACAACTCCTGTCCAGCAGTGATCAATTTACACGAACACGTGGACAGCGCAGCGAACGACAACAACCATGATAAAACCTGCCATATCGGTCGTTTACTCGCTCCTAGACCGATTACAGTCACAAAAGGCATAGGAAATATCCGGACCAGAATCGCAGAGGACAATTTTTAAAATCATTTTATAATTGAATATAGCACGACAAACTAGAGGTGGGCATTATTTCACTTATAGGATTTTAGTATTTTAAAGAAGATATAGAAATTTCGAAAATAAAAATATTTCTATTTCAACAGTTTGATCCAGAAAATAAAATATTTCTATTTTCGCAATCTAACACACGGAATAAAACCCATCGGAAGAACGAACCTCTAGCTAGGCAATTGGTTATGCCCCGAAACAGAGTTAGTCACCACCGGTGGTTGCAGAGGTTTAAAGGTTCTCCGGCAAACTAATATTTACTTATTGCGATGGTTTACACCGGTTCCTGACATGTTCCAAGGGTTTTCAAGCGAGAAATCCGAGACACGACAACCGAGTAGGTTTTTCTTCGTTTCGTGAGCAAGAGAAGACTTTCTTTCTCGATACCTAGGCGCCTTTCATTCTCTGTCACGCTGATAGATACAAACTGCGGCAAAGCCACGCGGAGCAAGTGTTATCTGGCATAATCTGGCAGATGACACGAAGTATTGCGTTTATCTGGCTTGCGCATCCGGGTGTGTGTACGTGTTCGAGATACAGCGCGCGATACTCGTGCAAATAAATCTTCCGAGATCGTGACAGCAGACTGACCTCAACCTTCAAATTTACCACGTTGCTATTTCACTATAATAATTTAATCGCGCTTTACAGTCGCTTCGATGCTCGCGAACTTAGCGAAGTGATCACAATGATTGCTTCTAATTCGCAACGGATAATTGTTTCCGACTAATTACTCCGAGTAATTCCACGCCGGCATTGCTTGCAAAATACGAGAGAGAGGGAGAGAGAGAGAGAGAGTGTGTGTGTGTGCGAGTGTGTGTTTAAACCGTTACCGTAATAATAGTCGACTATAATTTCGTAAACGGAGAAGCTCAAATTGGTCCGATATTAATACACTTCAGAAGGTAAATTACTTTAATCTCGATTGATTCTGTCTATCACAGGAAGTTTCTGAATACTGGAAATTCTATAGGATCCGGATATTCGATATTTGGGCCACATTCGACTGCTGATAGTAGCAAGCCGATAAATATTTTGTCGATGATCCTCTTCTATCGGCTGCGCGCCTGCGGGTCGTTTATTGACATTGCAATTGCGTTAATCGGCAAAGGCAATGCGCCCGTTTAAGTGTTGCTTGTTTAACGCTCCGCAATTGCAAACTAGAAGCACTATTTACCGCGTATATAAATACGTGCCCACGGCCATAACAATGGAAAATTAAGGATGCTCCATCGAAATTAGTGGATACGGTTCAACTATTCCTAGGACATAGTATTCGATAAATCGTTCAGCGCGCTGCGCTTCTAGTCTATGCGCTTTGACCGGACCGGACCCGACCTTTAGTTATACAGCGCTCGGACTTCTAGTTAGGACTTTCAGTCGAAGAACTCCAGGCTGTAATTAAGACGTCTGGTCAGCTCCGCCCTGTAGTCAACGCTTTCAATCAGATAAAGTCTCCCATTCGAAATATATCGTTGAAATAATCATCGGCTCTCTAATGAAGACGCCCAGTCAGCTGAAGCATAACGCGAGATAACCACAAGAACGTGGGAGAAAGATAGGCATACAGGACGTTTAAAAATCACGCAATTACTACAGTGCTCGCAATTTCTATAAAGCCACCTGATGTTTTCAGTGAAATCTTACGATTATGTCGTAGTAGTAAGAATTCGATGAATTTACGTAATTATAAATCCTAGTTTTTAACTTGTTTTAGCTGCAATGCAAATGCCTTAGAATACCGAATACATATTAATTTCTTGCTAACTGAATATTTTATGGGAAAGAAATTTCTGTAGGCAGCGCCTATAACTTTAACCACCCGCGTCTAGTCGTCGCGTCGCCCGCAACCGTATTACACAGAGAAGGTCCCGATTGAAACGCAAGCACGCTAGGTGGTCCGCGAGGATTTTCAGAGTATTTGTTCCTAGGTTCTCGAACCCGAGCAACGGCAACGTGATCGTCCCCCAGCTCGTCAGTGATTATTCGATGCTCGCGTGCACGTTCAATTAAAACTTAAAACGGGTCGGACGGGGGTCGAATTAATATGAATGCGGTCATTAACGAGCCACGATGAAAACTTGCTTCTCGAAGAGCGAAAGGGTTCGCATCGGAGATGCAGCGCGACACAGAAGAAAGAAGTAGCAGGGGGTTGGGGTGGGCGCAAAGAGAGGGAGAGTCAAGTCGAGTTGCAGGCAACACCTCCGTGCGCTGTTGGCTTCGAACCACTTCTCTTTTCACCTTCGCACGAGGATTGTCGGTTAAAGGGGAACGCTGACGCCGGATCTCGCCGTCCCTGTCGCAAACTATCATCGTTTCCGTTAATTCCGGACGTGTCCTGCGAACTACACGTCACAGACGTAAAACCACGCCGGATAATTCGACAGAAATATTCCTCCATGGTATTCTCATCTCCGCAGTCTTCGGTAACGCCTTGCGGAACGCTAACCAACTTGAACGTTTTCCTGTTCTGCTGACTGTGTTTATACCTGGTGTTACTCGACGCAGATTCCAATCACTTCTTCGCAAAGCTCCACTCGCAAATTCTCTCTTTTCTATTGTCTCCTGTTTCTATTCTATCGTCGCACGACCGTGTTAAACGGTGGTTGTGTGCATATACTATGAATGACTTAGAATTATGGCCCTTTACACCTTCATAGTCCTTGGAACCGTGACCCATCGCATTCTCATAACTATTAGAATAATAGCTGTTTGCATTCCTAAGAGCATCAGCATTGTAGCATTTTACGATCCCATTGACCCCGGAAATTATAACCCTTTATCTTCCTAAGTACTCCGGAATTGCTCTTTGCGTTGTCAATAACCACGAAGCGTCGATCTCAAGGAACTTCGGAAGTGGATTGGCCGTTGAAGATGTTGCACCGATATAATTCAAGGAGACCGTTGCATATCCTTCACCACTGTTATGTCGTTATTAATTGGATTTTAATTTGAATTGTTGAATCGTCTAGCTTGCAAGGAAAAGCCAAGCAGTTGAAGGATGCAAATGAGCACAAAAGGATAAGCTAGCTCGTTCCGTCGAATTATCCGGCTAACCGGTTTCGGCTAACTGATTCACTCGATCCTATAATTTTCAAATCACGCAATAGCAACACGATCAAGCTACCGTTGGCTCCTCGGGAATCGGAATCGCGCATCGTTCTCGCGTCGACCGGTTGTCGTGTCGCGTCTTTCCAAAATAATGCGCCGTCGCACACATTTAGAAGGATTCGACTCATCGAACGAGCAGCGTCGCGAAAGACCAGCGCGGCAGCCTTTCAATCTTACAGCTGGTTCGATCGTATCGACGGTTATCTGGAGAATATCAAGGATGTTGCGCAACAATGGGAGCCGCGAGACAAAGACGTCCGTTCGTGTGGAGGAGGATCGGTATCGACAGAATGGACCGTTGGATCTACGACGAGTCTCGAGCACTCGATCCAGAATGAACGTGCAGGTTACGAGTGGACGAGGAGGGTCGCGGGGATGAGAAGAGCTGGCTGGAGGGACGTACGTTTGATTCCGTGCGACGATGCAATACATCTCTCTCCTCGGTTTACCGGTAGCCCGGCGAGACGGAAGTGTATCGTGCCCGGCGAAGCGGGCACATCCGGTTCACAAGATTAATTGCCAATAAACCTCCATTACAGGGACCTCTTCCCGTACCGTCACTCTTCTCGTGGCCCTGCGTCATTCCTCGGCCAGCTACTTTCTAGCCCGGCCTAGCAGACCTCGCGTGACGTCTGATCGGCCGGATTTTCATTACGCATTTTACGCGGCCAGATGTCCAAACAATACGGTTCGCAACGAACGATCCCGATGCGACATCTCCAGATTCTCATGGACATCTCTAGCTCGAATTTCAGCTAGAGTTTACTTCGTTCGCACAGTGATAATAGAATTTTTAAACAGCCTGTACTACCCGTTCGGCCACACCCTTGTGTTTTCAATTTATTGTTTCCATAAAGAGTACACAACCACCCTGTATAACAGCTGACGAACGTTCCACAAGTAGCTCCCACGTTCCCTTTTGTTTCGGACGGTGTTTGCTCGTCGTTAGTTGTACGTACCGCGTATGTATTAAATTTAACGATGCTACAATATTTCCGGCGGACGTTCTGAGATACGGAAGCGAGGAGATCCTACTGGGAATCCATAGAGAAATTTTATTGGAACATTCATTATTTGAATCTCCGTTATGCAACTGTCTCGCTAAGGGAATACAGAATTGGCATTCGCGGAGCAGGGATACACGCAAGCTCAAGGAATCTTTTTATTTCCTGTGAATAACTTCCAGAAGCATAGTATTCTTTATTTGCTTCGCAGAGTCCACTTGCTCGGAGTACTTTAATATCACATGAGTCTTTTCGCTCGATAACGTTTGCGACTTAAAAATCCTGCGAGAAGAGGAGGGCAACGAATTATGTGTACATTTCCATGAACGCCGCGGAGGAAACGGTTCCTTTGCGACCCGGGATAAATCTCATAAAAGAAACGCCTGTTATAGTACATTACTGATGCACTCCGCAGCCTGGCTTCGTCCATCCATTTCTGTAGGTAAGGGGAGAGCGAAGATCATCGGTTCGAGATACAGTTAGCAAGAAAATCCGTCTTGTCCCTTGCGCGAATTCTCTTCGGCATTTCGGTCGAAGGGAAACGCTCGCATTCGTCGGGACTGACGAGCATCTTTCGTTGCAACATTTTCTCTTGCTAAAAGAATTTCATTAACTTCTTCTTTGCCGGCCGAAACGGCGCGGCGCGGCGCGGCCCGATTTATGCAAATCCATTCCGGAGACTTGACCCGTCATCGCCGGCAAAGCAAGAAAGAAAGAACGACCCGGCCGGGTCGTGGCACGTGACTAATTTGTCATTGAAAAACGAGGCGGCACAACGGTCGCGTGTTCGACCGGAGTACGGCGTTGTGCCGCGTGATTAATCTGACCGGTGCCGAGTCTCTGGCCGGATACTTGGAAATACCGGGCACACGAATCGATTCGCGCGTTATCTCGCGCCCGAGGCCGGCGATCCACGAGAAATTGCCTTCGTACGAATTCAAAGGTATGCACCGGGCGCCGGGCGGCGAGCAAAGATCAAAGTCCTGGCGTGCGGCCCGATGGAAAGGCGAACGACGGCTGGGGGTGACTTATCACGCGAGCATCGATTAAAGTTTTCACTTCGCACCTCGTTTCGTGAATTGCCCTGCTCCGATTGATCCACACGAATGTCGGAAACTATCAACATCGACCTTATATCCTGCGCTATGTATTCTTGTGTCTAATTAACCGGCGCAAGCACGCACACATCAAGAGCAAGCTGTTGTTCCTCGTTAACCAGCAGTTGAGGTGCAGTGCCGCTTCAAATCAATCTCTCGATCAATTGAATCGTTTCAGACTTTTAAACTCGATATTCCTGCGCTCCTCTTATACTCTGTGTTCAGTGATTTAGGAAACTTAAACAGATCTACAATTAACTCTTGCGAGCAGTCTTTTGATAGCTGAACTTTACGATCTCCGGCCACCCCCGAGGTTTTAGCTTAGCCGGGTCGCCACTAGACATTAGGAACATTCAGGAGGAATACGATCAGTAGTGGGATCCTGCCTGCTCCTTGTAAGAAACCTTTTGTCGCGAAATATTAACACATTACCGACCGGTGATTAGTATTGCATATTTTTTAAAAAAAAACGAAACACAACTATTTACGTTAATACATTCCTCTACTTAGATTCGTTTGTAGACGATCACTGTGAGTGATAACACGATGATCATTATCGTAATATTCTTGATCAAAATGAGCACAGGCATCGTTTCCCAAGTGCTAGCCAGAAGTTTCTGAAACTTCTACCCCGTCAAAACTTGTACGATTGACAGAGATTCGGGAAGATCGTGCCTTTGTGGTCTGCAAAGCTCTGCAGAATATGACTCTGGTACTTTTAGGACCTCCTTGAACCGTTTAATAGCTTAATAGCTTCTAGGCTCTCGAAGAGCCTCTATAATGGGATGAGATACTGATATATCTTAGACTCCGCGATACCTCCAGGATCTTCAGAACTATCTAAACTCGTTGAATAGTACTAGGACTATCTAAAGTCTGGATCTACGAGAACTATCAAGGTTGTCAGACGTATATTACGTTCACCTGTCATCTACCTAACCTGGTTAGTATCGTATAATTATACCATACCGAGTACATAATCATTTATAGTTTATTATTATCGCGACTTTATTCACGTGCAATTACAAGTCCTCGTTTGTAACTTTTTTTTTAGCTGCGTCTGCTGAGAAAATGTTATTCCTTTTTTTCGACTTATTTTTACATGTAGAATCATCCCCTGCCCGGTTGTACCACCCGTCCGGCCATCCCCTGTATAGAACACCATACATGTACACATACATATGTACATGTGAGTCTTTTTGAAAAGTAGCTCAGAATTGACAACATACTTCAAGTACATCGAACTGGGTGAGGAGGAGGACCCTTTTCTATACTGAAGCATTAATGAACATTGATCTGATTGGCAACGCAGCTTGAATGCAGCGGTTAACGTGTTGAGATAAACTATCATTTGACAGAAAAATGCCCCAGGAGTTTCCTGGTGGGAGTTTGATGTGGGCGGAGGAAAGCAGCTTGCGTTTCTGACTAATGTGTTCCGGCGCGGCGGTCGGACGGTTAACCGCGATACTTCCGGACGGCCGCTTAACAGCAAACACACCCCACCGGCCTCTAAAACGTAAGAATGGTACCACCACGTGAATACTAATACGCGGATAATAACGCTTGATAACGTACGGTTATTGCGGCGCAGTACTGCGTCGTCGCTCATTGTTCAAATTTCACGAGCATAAAACTGAAAGTGCAGGTTGACGGTGCGGGGCGCGTGTCAGGCGTACCGAGGCTCCCGGCCGCCGATTTGTATTCCAATTTCAAACAAATCCGGCTGAAAGCTACCTGTTAGAGCTTCGCCCAGACGGTCCCGCGCGCACCGTATTCTTGCTCCCCGAATGGCAATCGAGTTTAACGACCGCTTAGATAAGAAGAAACCATACGCAAATATACTTGGGCACTTTAGAGGAGAGCACGAGACACCGTCGTGGACGAGCTAGTATCGATTCTTGCTCGTTCTCGTTCCCCTTTTGTTCCGCGGGAACCATCAAGTTTGCGTACCGTATTACGCATTGTGTGCTCTAATGGCGAAAGTTCTGGCGAGCTTCCGCGCCGGTTCTGTCCCCGCGTGTAACGTTACAGTTAAAGTGGATTAACAATTTCGCGTTCGAACAGTAATTGCCAAACTAATTTCAATGCGTCACGACTCGCAGCCGAACTTGGATCGTAATTGCTCGATTCGAGTTCCCGCGGCACGGCGCGGCGCGGCGCGCCGCTCGAGATTTTTACCGGTGAATTATGTAGATTCGGACGACGCGCGTCGCGACGCGGAGACGCGGCGATGGTCTTCCGATGGTGATCCACGCCAAGCCATGACGATCGTCTGCGTCAACGGCGACGGTCGCGATCGCGCAGCGCGAGATAAATGATCCGTTGCCTGGCCACGTCGAGTTCTGAGGGGAAAATTAAATTTTCCTGTCGTCGCAAGAAAGACTTTATCAAATTAAATCTTCACTGGCGCGATGCGACGCGACGGCACAATTCAAGCGCCGAGTAAATTAAATCGTCGGGACGCGTGTCGCATAGCCCAGTTTTTTCTTTTTTTTTTTGTTTCGCTTTTAAGACCGGGCATTGAAATATTTGCTCTAGAATGCAAATCGCATTTGCCGGGCTATCTTGAGAATTTAAATTACGGCTTCATTTTGTTTGGATGCCCGCGATGACACCGTGCCATCCTTCTACCCAGAAAATCGAGAAGTAAAGGATACTTCAGCGCCGACCACCCCGTCTGCATACTTAATTTATTTAGAACATTCATTTGGCTGCAACGGATCAACCTGTATCGACTTCGTGCCAGAGTCGAGCTAGTCGCCATTGACGATCAATCAGTTCATTATCATTTATTTTTGCATTATTAGTTACAACTCCTTAATAAAACATTTAAGAGGATATGTTCGTAAACATATTTTTTTGCGCCCCGTCTGTCCCGTCGTAAGAAAAGTTCGGGAAACGATGACAAATATTAAAATAGTTATCTAACAAACGAATATCCGGTGTCCATCGTGGAAAGAGCACTTCTTCCGCCGCCGTGTTCGCAATTTTTCTGCCATATTTGATTCATACGTCGCGCGAAACGAGCGCAACAATACGCATCCGTTCCAAATAACGAATAAAAGCCTATAAATCCCAGTGTATTCGTCGTACGTTCGCGGCAATATCCGGTCGCGTACACGTTCTCGCAAAAAACGCGGCTACCTCTCCTCCTCTTGCTCCACCGCCTCCTCCTCCTCCTCCTCCTCCTCCTTCTCCTCATCCGCCTCCACCCCTGTCGCACACGCCCCCGCACATGTCAGGCCGGAATTGTAAAACGGTCGTCGCGCCAAGGAAAATCCAGCTCTTTCACGTAACAGTACGTGCGCCTCCGTTGATATATACTCCGAATTATTATTTTGACGTTTCGGGTCAGCCTTTCTTCCTACGTCTCGAGCCTGCGCTTCTTAAGCCGCCGGTACCATTAATCATGTCAGCAAAATAAAAGTGTAGCCGGGGCCGCCGAGAAAAATGATACGGGGAAAAAGAGATCGCCAGCGCTCCGCTCTGCGCCGAGTGGAATACATTATTATCATTGGTTTTTGCAACATAAGCCGGTTATGCTATTTTTATTTTACCCGGCGGACATTAATTAGCAAACCGGCGCGGCGCAACGTAACGCGCCGTACTGTTCCGGCTGCTCCAACGAAAACAAGCTGTCGGATCATTGTGCTGAAAGAAATTTCTAAATAACATGCACGATGTTTCGCGCATACGTGTGTTTACGTATTTCTACGACAAGATACGAGAACGCACGCTTACTTTTTCGGCTTGAAGCTTAAAACGTACAGCCTGGACAAATGCTCTTAATAAACGGACATTCGTACGCAATTATTTGCCTCGTGCAATTTGTAGAGATTGCGTGAATTACAGAGGGTCGTATTATTAGGTTTCGATCTGTGTTCCATGCATTATTATTCACTTTATAGAATTTCGAGATCTCGGGAATCTAGGGAAAATGCCTTAAATGCCTTCGGTCCTGTCATTCTGTATTCTGTATTCTGTATTCTGTATTGTGTTTCGCCTTATATATTTATTATTTATGTAGTTGTATTCAAGTAGCTGTTTATTGTCATTTTTCTAATTTAGACAATTTTCAAATAACTAAATTTTTATAATTTCTTTCTATATTCATTATTCGAATTATAATCCGATCCTATTACAAATGTATCCACAAATAACTTCCCAGGAGGTACACAATAATAACATGTATACAAGAGGAGGAAACTCTTTATCACAACACAGATTTATATGGACTTATATTTAGATACATACATTGTATACATATACACATAGTGCCGTATTTTCGCGAAATGTATGCCTGCGGTCGCAATATATTATCGCAATATCCCCGCGACTTTTCTTCGCCTTCCCTAGTTCTTTCCATAAAATAGAACAGAATTGTACAGTGCATTTTTATCCGCTTACTTATATTCAATTCTAAATAAAACGGACGCGCCGCAAAGACTAACGCGTTCATTTAATGCGCACAGTTGATATAGCGAACGGGAAGTCGGCATCACCGATAGGCAAACATTATTTATTTAGTCGGGTGCATTAGCTTCGCTTCAGAAAGAACAGCGCAGCGAACGCCGCACTCGAGTGTGCTGATAAATACAAATAAAACTCGGACTCGCAGCTTTACCGGCGAAAGTGTGTGGACATACAAATTTTAGAAGACGCTAACGCCGCGTCGTCGAGTCTCCATATCGGGGCTGGCTTTAAATATTAACCCCTCGGGAAGGAAATAATCCGACCGTATTTCCCTCCAGCGCGTCGTAAACTGTCCGCCCGAAAAATCGTTTTTGCTCGCACGGCATACGGCATACGGAACTTGACCAGAGTAAACAGTTCCTCGCCTTTTTTTAAAATCCCTGTGCACACAGACGTATCGTTAAACCGGCGCGCGGCGTCGGTCTTCTGTAATACTCAGCATTTGTAAAATAATACGCAGAAACCACCGAAGGAAAAAGAAAACGGTCTCGGCAGGTCCACGTTATTTATGATGGCGACATGGGTTTCTCTGTTACCTTTGAGACGCGACGGCATGCCGCATGCCGTGGTGAATTATTGCGAGAAACTAGTATTTCCTTAACTATAGAGTAAGCAATGGTCTTCGTTCGAGTTTTACATTCGTTTATTTGTTTCAGAAAATGTGAATACGTTTCCCTTGTATATTTGTTTACCGGTGTTCTTCGCCGTTCTTTTACTTATCAAGTCGTGTCTCGCTAAACGGTATGCTGTTTGTGTCATTAGTTTTGTTTTAAGGACACCTTGTTACGGATCAGTTCAGAAATACGCAAGAGACATTCTGCTGGAAGCTTTTAATGGTATGGAGCAGTGAGGTATAGCAGAATTTTTCTTAAGAGAATGAATCGTTGTTTTTGCGAAGAATATATGAAATGGAAGCAAACTTGTTCAATTTATGAAACAGGACCCCTCGATGGGATCTGATTTATGGCACGTTGTAAACTCAACAACGGAAAGAAACTCTTCTGGAGAGTATCGACTGATTATAAAGTGGCGCAATTGTTTAGTTAATCCTCTAAAAGGTTCCTTAATGCCATAAATAATGTCCCAAAGAACGAGCCGCGTGTACGGTTCCGGTGCGACGGAACAATCCATAGTGCTCGGAATCAAGGAATTTTGAGTCTCAGGGAGCGTACCCCAAAAGGGAAAACACGTGACACATTGTTCCAGGCCCAGCTCCGATCAGTTCATCGTGACGAAAGCGGGGTAGGAAGGTCATCTTTACTCAGTGGGAAGTCGAGTATACCGCAATGCAGTTCGCGATGCTACGTATCCCGTGTACCGTGTCCCATATCCTACGTCCGAAGCGTCGTTGCTGCTATGCACATAATGGCACCGCTGCGTACTGTCGTTCCTGTCGAGGAACTCGTTGTAAAAGCGGTCGACCGGCACGGTGTGGTAACTTTCAACCACAGACGATGACGCACCGGGGACAAATCGATCTACAACGAAGAATAGTGTTTGCTTAAACGACGTACGGGAAACAGGACTACTCTTTGCCCAGTGATATCAATCCGCCGTGCCGTGTCTGCGAAGTGCCTTTGGAAAATTAATGGAATAACCAAACACGATTTCGAAACGAAGAAAACCAGTCCCCGGAACGACAATCGTTCTGTCGTTAAAGCGATCGATAAATACAGTCGTGTTTCACAATATTCCAATACACGCTGATACACTAATTCTATTAACATCACCTGAGAGTCAGTGCATTGTTTTTAACTCCTTCGTTACGTTAGGTCCTGTCGTTAACCCGAAAGAAAGTTTTGAAAAATATTTTCGGCTTCCATAGCTAAGAACCAGCCTACTCTACATTATTGTGTGGGAATACTGGAGAAAGCCGTAAGAAGGTCTATGCGAGTACAGTGTTTGTTATAATAATGCGACGAGAGTTTCGCACGCCTCTCTGCCACAAATATGTCGGTCTCGTCGAAAAACAACGCGAAGTACTCGTTTGTAGAATGTTAATAACCCCAACTACGGCTCTTTTGAAACAAATTCGGTGACGTTCTATTGTTCAAGCAGCGAACACACGCACGCTTGTAAATACTTGGCCAAAGCGAGAAATGTGGCGCGTTGCTCTTTATGCGCGCGAAGAGCTATGCGGCTAGAATAGAAACAATGCCACTTTGAGCCAGCTATATTTATGTATTTTTCACGTATTCAGCATTTTTGTAGTGTGCTTCGCTGACGTGGATCATTAAGGCCACCTAAATTCGGCTGAAACAAAGTCGCTGCCGTGACACCGGATATAATACACGAATTACACATTTAGCTTACCAGACGTTGTTATTAAATCCAAAAAATACTGGAAACACATTTGTTACCGAATATCGCAGTGACAAGGGAACATATTCGAGTTACACATTTTAATGAAACGGATGTGAGAACTAATTACCAGGTATTTTTTCTTGTTTTCTTTTTCTTTTTCTTTTTCTTGATTTTGCCTGTTGGACAGCATTTGAGGTTTCGCCGTATAAGGGACAGCGGCGCAGAGGGTACTTACTGTTAGATAAATCCTAAGTACCAGATTTAACACGAAGGTCGTAGGTAGGCGGGTTTTCCGGCGACCGTGCAAGGAAGTACAAACTAGTCGGTCTTAGCGGCGAGCAGTTCCAGTGTCAAGATACAGTGCAGATATTTGCTATTCAAATGAACGCGCGGCGGCCTGCTTCGCCAAACAGCTTGGAGCGTAGCGAAGCAGGCAGCCGGGCGATCTATCTCAAAATACAACCGTCAGTTTCCGATGGTCTGGTCAGCCGAACCATTGGGCGGGAACAGTTCTGGCGGTACCGCAGCCGTCATCGAGAACAATTAGAGAAGATCGTGTGGAATCCGGTGTTAACGTTGACGGCGCAGCGCCGCGCAGCGCCGCGCCGCGCCGCGCCGTTGCAGGTCTAATATTTAACGGCGCGTTACACAGCGCGGCGTGGCGTGGTGTCGTGTGTGCTGGTTTGTTCGGCAAACAATAGACTTGCCGAGTAAGCGGCCACTGGGCGCGACGCTTCTCCGAGGCCATTCTCCTCGAAGATGGCTGAGGTGGTTGCTGCGAGATGCCTGGGTATTATATCGGCGGGTGATTATATCGGTAGACGCTGATAGGGAGGTAAATGGAAGCCCGGCGTCAGCATTCGAGGGCGGGCTCTCCAACGGCGCGGCGTCGTTCGACCTCTTCACTGACGCCGAGCCGAGCTGATTCGAACAATGCCGGTCGCGGGTGCTCGGTTCAACCGCCGCGGAGTATCATCGTCCAATTTACTAGAAGGCATTCGGGGAAAGAGCGCGGGGGCGTTTTCCCCTGCGCGCGAACGCTGCCGAGAGCGAAGCGAAAGAAGCACCGACCTGGCCGAAGGAAAACTGTCGGAGACAAGCCCGACAAAGGCGGATGAAAGGGAGCTCGCTGACAAGTGACTTCGATTTGCGCGTGCACAAAAGAGCCAGCAGAATCGCCGGAAGCGTCGGAAACGCCGGTATCGATGATAATTTCTCGAGTGGCATCACGGGCTGCGGTTATTCAATCTGGCCGCGCGTTGAGAACACTTTCAGCCTTTCTTGACATCGGCTCGGCTTTCCGTGAAGAGTGCACCGCCTTCCGTACAGATGCTTTAGAGACCGATGAAGCTAATTCTGTTGCTACACAGACGAGTACCGTTTTCTTGCGGAATAAGGTGACGTTGACAACAAGAAAATTTTTATCCCCTCTTCTACTTTTGTAGTTGCCCGCTCAACACCGTTTAGTACCAGAATCAGAGGATATGTAGTATTCTATTCTCTCGTGACGAAAGATATCGTTGCTCGGCCGACCACTTTAAGGTCTGCGCTACCTCTCGCCTCTCGCCTCTCGCCTCTCGCTCATTCTCGGCCGTCTCGTGAACAAAGTCAAGCCGTGTACAATAGGTACATACAATGTAGCAGATCGAGACGGTATGTCATATTTGTACAATCGCTACTCGGCCGACCACTTCCAAGTTTGCCGCTACATTCGAGCCTCTGGTACATTCTCCCTATTCACTCTCGGCCCACTCAGTGTCGCTAGATTAAGGGTGGGGAAACGGCTCGGGCGAAAGTCGTGGTGGCACATTCGCGCATCACTAGATACATACATACGTATACGTACACGAGAATTGCAAGGGTCCGGGCGCACAACGGACGTCCCAAATCCCCAGAAGCAGACCGATACCCGTAAGTGTACTTTCTCTTCGCCAAAAATTAGTATCCTATGGTTCTAAGAATTAATTAATTTAGACGTACTATCTCGGTGGCAAATCAAATAAAATTAAACGAAATAGATCCGCATTTGAGGTGTCAAGATCGATTAACCCTAACCGTATACAGCGAGCGGTCAAATAACTGCTTTCGCATTGTTCATTTTTTAATTGTTGGAATTATAAAGATGCTGCCATTGGAAATTGTTCGATAAATTTCTTCATTCGAGCACGTATTATAAAAATTGTGAAAAATCTAAATAAATTCGTTGTTCTAATTTTTATAAAACAATATACACATATATCCGATAGATTTTGTGCCCGGTACGGTTACTGTTAAATAACAAGGGAAATGCGTTTATAAGTGAATTAACTGCGGAACAATGAATGTTCTTCTTTCGCGTGCGATCGTACGAGAAAGGTAACAAAATCCGCTATTTAACGCACGCAATATGTCTGCGGCTGACACGGCTGATCGACCACTTCAATGACACGTGATTGACGCTTTCGGATAGTAATAAGCGGCGCGTGCCACGAGCACGGTCGCACAGTCACAAGTGCCGCAGAGAAATTCGATTATTCGACGTGAATTTCGCGGACTTTCCGATAGAAGGAATTTTGTTACATGAATTTTTTGGGAGCCGTGTATCGACGGGATTAACGAACGACTCGTGTCCTTTGCTTTCAGGTTATTGACATTCTGTTATCTGGCCGCGCTGAATTGCTGGCTGCTGCTCTGCCCAGCAACGCTGTCCCACGACTGGCAAATGGGCTCGGTTCCTTTGGTCGCTTCGTTGGCTGACACCCGGAACATGGCCACCTGCCTCTTTTTCGGCGGCTGCCTCATACTCACGTACAAAGCATTCACGGATTTCGAGGTGAGCTCGCATAAACCACGAATCAATTGCAAACGGTTTATATCCGGACGCTGCGCTGTTCACGCAAATCGGTCCCGTTAACTCACGTTTTATCACGGCGAACGTGAACGTCCGATATACGCGAGAAAGTTGCACCGAATGTGCATAAGAACTATTCGCCGGAGCTTGAAACGATTCCGAAAATAACTGTTTCACTTAACTGCTCCGATTAAAACAGTTACGAGGAACTTTCATTGCATACGGATGCTGTGAAAAACCGAAAATATTATATTATTGGTCGCGGTTCCTATTTGAGAAACGCTGCTTCCAATGTTTGTACAGTTTAGTGTTTAATCTATCAATTTTTCTCATATTGGTTATAATTATCAGTTATATTACAACGATATTACAACTAGACTGCGGATATTATTGATTAATCACAAAAATTGATAGATTAAAGGCTAAGCTGTAAAAACATTGGAAGCAGTATTATACTATTGCTAGTACATGTAAAAATACTTAATCATTTCGTACGAAAATTAGATAATCTTATTAAAGATAGAAACCGATTTGGCTTGTACACTGCATCGAGAGATACCTGTATCGTAGGTGCAGGTATTGCTTTCAACAGCTGTAACGCGAAGTAAATCGGAGACAATTAATTTCTAGCATCTTCGTCTGGACGCAGGGAAACATTATTGCAGCGAATCGATACCGTTTTCTTGTGCTGACAGCGGGGTCAGGGAATTCGGCGATGTCGAACACGAACTGGCGAAACACCGCGAAGTTAAACGATCGGCCAGTTATCGTCCGCAAGAAGTCATTTCGCCTCTAAACGGTTCGGCCACGAATGCTCGGAGCAACGAACCGCAAAGTTTCACGCTGCTAGCCGCCGCAGGCGACGCGCGGCCGTCTATGATAAAGTTGTACTTGGCTCGAAAGCCATGAAGAAAGTTTCGCGGCGCAACTGGCGAGTGAACCGGCGAGGCTAGGGCTACCCCCGGAACCCTCTGTCTTCCAGGTTATCTATCGGTAACGCGGCTGAGCGTTCAGCGTAATCACCTCTTTAAGGTTTACCGTACCGCTGCCGGTCGGTGCCCACTTTTCTCGAAGAAGCCCATATCTGCGGTTTTAATGTTCGCCTCGCTCTTTTTCCAACCCCCTCGCCGCTGCCCCTTTTTGCCACCCCTCCTCTCCTGCCGTGGTTCACAGTGGAAATTAGACCCGAGATCAAGGGTACCTCGCTACCAACACCGATGGAACCGCGAACGGCTGTCTTTTTCTGGAACGAGGTCGCCCTTGCGTTCTCTTTGCCTTGTCGCGATAATCTTTCTGCCTGACATCCGATTTCTCAGATGTTTCTGTAGTAGTGCTTCTCGCCATTGTTCTCGATGCAGCATTGTCCGCATTCAGCGCGCGTCTTTGACACACTTTGGGGGTGGGGGTGGGGGAGAGGGCCGAAAGCATCGCATGACCGTTGAAGCTTGGTGATGGAAGTTTTCGAGACTGTTCTTGCTCGATGCAAACTACCGACTACCTTAAAGGTACTACGGTAGCCCCTGAAAGACCAACTGTTCTCCCCGTGACCCTTTGAAGGGACACTTAGGACCTCGAGAACAGCTTACAGTCCCTGAAGGACTATTGTCCGCGAAGTAGAATTGGTCATCAGTGAAATGGTTTAATCGACCGGGAATGGAGATTGAGAATGATCGGTGATGTTGACGAAGGATATGCGTGTGTGCTATATCGAACTAGTTTGAACTAGTAAACATAGAAGTGCAGCACTATTAAAAATAACTCGGGAAAGTTGGAACATAAATTTTAATACCAATACGGAAGATGCTCGGGCGAGATGCACTGGAAGCCGTTTCTCGTCTGAAGGCTATTCGACCGACTTCTCGGCGCTCTTTGCTCCCGCATCGGTCGAACCAACGCAACGCATGTATCCGGTGCTTCGCTACTTTTTACATGTTCCCGAGCTCGTGCGGACGAAAATATGGTCGTGAGGGCCATGAATAAATCGTGATTCACGACATCGTTCTTCGCAACTCCGCCCGAAGATATAGAAGATGAGAACTCCGCGTATTCCCGCGGTCCCTTTCTCTCCGGGATACGGTTTAAACGGCTTCAAAGGTACAGGAACAAAAGGTTCACTTTTATACCGGAGTTGCGCGGATGGTTTCGCGAACTTCCAGAAACTGGGTTGCTGTTTCTTTACGAATTTACGTCCGACATTCCTTAGCGGGATCCTCCGCGTGAATATTTTCCTTGAAAATGGAACGTAAGTCTCGCTATTTTAATCCTCTCTATTCTTCTAATCATTCATCCGATACAAGTACCCGAAATATCAGGTTGCGTATCAGGGTGACCCGTATTGGTCATCCTATTTCCGACTCGGACAATCGCCGATATTCATGAAACTCACCACATGACAGAATACCAACTTGGGATGTGAAACACTGTTTTAATATTGGCTCTCATCTCTGTCAATCTAGAGCTTTTTTTAATTGTTAAAAATTGTTAAAACTAGGAAATAGAGTCGCAAGATCAGGGGAATTGACTGGTGGAACTGGGGGGAAAAATTATTCTCTCTCTCTCTCTCTCTCTCTCTCTCTCTCTCTCTCTCTCTCTCTCTCTCTCTCTTTGCGGTTTTCGAATTGCATAATTTTCCTTTCTCCATGGTAACAGCGCTGATTGATAGGGAACAGTGGACGCTATAGTTTTGCCTCGATTAAGGCAAACATGCCATGCTCATCAGCGTAATAGGCGAAGGTAGAATGGGGATACAAGTCTTATTCTGACGACTCTGCTATGAAAACCCATTTTTCGAATTGAAACGCTCTTGAAGCTCGCACGGGGTTCTCCGTTTGTTAAGGTATGTGCTTTTCGCGAAACATTTTCTGTACCTTTCTTAGCAACCTCGATTGCGACAGTACTGTACGGGTGAGACTATTCTTCTCATTCAATCGGATAACTAATTTCATCTTCTTCCACATGGGGTAACAAAATTGAATCAACCCATCAGACTTCTTCTGTAAGTTCTTCGAACAAGTTTCCACAGCAAGCTTGTACGTCGTCATTGCTATTTATCTTTGCGGCTGGCATAGATCTTGATTGACTGAAATTACCGCTTCATTCCGTCTTTCCTAACTGGATTTTATTTCTTCGGATGGATTCGAATCACCATGGTCTCCAGATACTGCTTAAATAGATACGGTCGTTGCCAATTTTTAGCCTCGCATCGTTCAAATCCATTCACAGAAACAAATCTTTACATGTGCTCATAGCGTTTAGAAAACGACACAATGTAAATTAAAATTCACGTTGAATACTTCTTTGCTGCGGTTATCTTTAAATTCGAGACTGATTTAAACATTTCCATCTACAAAGATGCGTTAACTTGGCTATTCTACTGTCGTTAATATGTAATTTCAGTTCTTTTACCGGTAATCCTTTGATCATTCTTAGCGTTGAATGGTAGCTTCGAAGCTTTTAGTTCCACGTTATTTTTATCAGATTAATTGATAGATCTATTACCCACCGTGTACGTATCCTTCTGAACATTCAATGCATCATTTTCATGGGAGAGCTCCGACACCGTTTTGTCGCCCTCTTGTCGTTCAACACTCGTCTCGGTAAGTACAGACGATGGCTTTTCACATTCCTGACAGGCACCGTCGCTATCAATCATATAGGTGCCTTCCCTCGATGAATCGGTTATATGTGACGTACTCAAAGCACCCTTTATATATTCACCCTCCATTATCTCTACATATTTCTTCCTTGCTGCAGCAGAAGTGTCCATTATGATCCCTGACAGCGTTTCGTGACTTCGAGACTCGTTCATCGATGGTGTTCAATTTGCTCGTAAAACCGCTATTATGCAAATCTACAGTTTTATGGTTAGTGTACAGGGTCTAGCAGAATAAGAATGGGTAATGAAAATGTTATTCTGTGAAATTGTACTTTCTAGTTTCTCAGTTATTATACATAAGATGCTCACGCATTCGATCAGTTTCCGTTAACGGTGGTCTCTGTAGTTTGTTATCGAGCCAAGTAATGGGATGTGCCACGCGGATCTTTCAGCTAAACGGCGTATAATTGGATTCGCATCTGCGCGCGAAGGGTGTGCCACGCCAGTTGTTTTGGTATTCAAAGTAGTTCGGATACTCCTAATAGACAGCACCTCAGACCCGTTGCCTTTGATTAATAGCGCCGCAGACAGTGCCCTATGCTCGGCTTCTTACAAATTATGTGTTGCAAGTTCGGTGCCCGTTCAGATTTGCGCCGCCGCGCACCCCCCGCGTTTACACGCGTCGTATCATTGAATCCATCGTGTACATATTTCTTCGCCATTTATTACTTTCCTTGAAATCCTCAGCGCCGCGAAACCTTCATCGCGTGCATTCGCCGCTTTCGCCGCTTTCGCCGCTTTCGCCGGTGACATCATTACTCTCAGTCACTATGATATTCACGCTTGGCCCATTTTCGACGCTTCCTGCGTATTTAAGCAATCTAGCCACGATTTGTCTCCACTCGAAGATCTATCGCTCATTTGCCAGTTGATACCATTCAATCTGTTTGCAGATTGAAAGGTTGGCGCACACGAAATGTCCAATTCGTAACAGCTGTTGCTTACAATATGCCTATTATCTTGGTAAACGTGGTAAACGGCTATCATTTACAACATTTAGGAAATACATGTACAGTAAACGTTTAGTAAATTTAGTAAATCTTTTTAAATGGGATTTTCCCCAAACTAGTGGTTTTCGAGTTGTGCCGGTTTTCTTCCGAAACTAGCGATTTGTCGTCTCTTTAAGAACAACCACGACGTTTGAGGTGTGCACCCTGTATATCCGTTCTGTTTCCCTGAACGATGAAGTTCTGAAACCCTGTTTTTGTCGATCGATCTGCCAACAGTTTCGAAACACACTCGATCCTCTTCAGTTGATGTCTTTCTTTCGAGCAATTTTTGTTCGATTTCTGAAGCTGCATTGGTTGCTATTGAAACCACCGAGTTCTATTCTTTCTACGTTCATAGGTAACAAGTTACTAATCATTTCGGAACTCCTGCATCCAGACAGATGATCCTCGGCTACACAATGTTCCAGCATTTTCCGCTCCTGCAATTCTTCCTCGGACGGTTGATTAATTGCAGCGCTTGATATATGACGCTCTACCGAGATATCACTATTACAAGGAAAATTAAAGTGCAATGCTCGTTTCTATTTTCAACCATTTCACGTAAACCCCTTACATGCCGGTAGAATACGACTGTTTGTTGTTCTGAGCTATAAAAACTTTCATATTTCAAAAATCAATTTTATTACCGATGGTATAACACATATAAGTAACACTGCTTGGCACGAATTTTACGTTTTTATCAAACAATTATCACTGTTAAGCGATTCGAAATAGATTTTGGCCCGCTGAATGCGAAGACCTTCGAACATTGAGAAATTGAATTTTGAAGGAAAGGCAAATTTACAACTTTAAATGTCTATATTAAATCCTCTACGATCAATTAATTACTTTCGGTGCTTTATTTGATCGTTAATGCTCCGGAAAATTTGAATTAAAACCATATCCACACTTTCGTTCAACAATGTAATCATTTCAAGCATTACACTATCGAATCTACCGAACCGTTTAGTGTTTTTTTTTTTTACATTTTTCCCTAGCCACAGTCTCTGTCTTGTCATATTCGTTGAAAGAAATTAATTCCGTCTCGCTTAACGGACTTCATTTGACTTTCACTGACGTTTAATGGATTCGTTAGTTTCAATTCAGAGAAACGATTCGCTCCCGCATTTTCCCTCGAATATTTCTGATCAGATGTAGGCGAATAATTTTTCCCCACTGATAGCGGATCCCGCGCGGCTGCTAGAACGCAACCGGAAGCTAATTTATATGAATCCTCGGTAGAACAGCGTATCTCGGGTTTTGTCCTGATTAGCGGCACCTGTCGACGCGTCGTATCTTATAATCGCAGCTGCGCCAATGCGAATGTTTGCGGTAGATTGCACTTCAGATGTGTCAGCTCCGCTTGACTGATGCGCTCTGTTTTCATCCCCTATTTTCGCCGCGCGCGCGTTCCACCAGTTGTCACAGGCGATTCCGCGTTTTCCACGGAATCGGCGAGACTTCGAGCTCTGGCAGCGGCTGACACATTTAATGTCTGATCGCACGCTAGCGTGTCATTCGTTTGCACATAATTTTTTAGTATCTGGCTGCCTGGATCCAACGAATTGGTTCGCGTCTGCCTCGAACTAAATGCTTTTTAACGATTTGTCGCTACAGTGACATACGACATACATAATTTTGAAACGTCCTGTAGATATTCTTACTTTTCGCTATTTTATGTTCTATACGAGTCGAGGAGATTCTCCCGAAATCGTCTATTATACCACGTTTTTTTTTTTGTAGAATCGGAACGTTTATGAGCAAATCTTTCCGTTCACCCTTATCTCTGGTGTCTGACAAATGCTCCTCGTACGTTCCGCCCCTACTGACTATAACAGTTCACCCCTTGTGTTGTTTACTCTCATGCCTTTCACATTTTTCACACAATTTCCTATTTTCTTCAGGGTCGATCCATTTTTTATCCTTTCTATTTGTGGTTTGTACAGGGTGTTTCAAAATTACATGTCGCCATCACTATAGCGTGATGCTGCATCTCCAGACAGGTGGAGATTTGTAATAAAAATGGACCGTAAAGTTATCCTCAAAACACATTGTTTGCGGGCTGTTTTTTCTTCAATCCACCAAACCAAAAGGTGTAATTGTAGAGTATTTAGCAGATTCTCTATTAAGCTTGTTAGCGATGCCGGAGAAAAACACGAAAGATATCTTTAGACGTTTGAACAATCTGGTAGCTCAAACACCGCAAACCAGCCTATCATTTTTTTAAATTTAAGCTCCGCACTGTTCAATGTCTTCTCGCTCGAATCGTTGGATTCTCCTTTCTTCATTTCTAAGTCATCACTTTCAATCCCGATAGGATTCACGTGCTGTCTCTCATCGGAAGTTATTCCCCTGTCTCCCGTATTTTCGTGAAACCTATATTGTTGTTTTTTCCATTCTCCGATGGAACATTACGTTCCTCGCTCCCTCGCTATTCTTTTTGCTTCTCTTTCGTTGGCCGTGTATTTGCTCCACGGGCGCTGATTTCTCTTCAATACGTTCGCGTTTCACGCGGCCATGTTCGTTCGCCTTGATGCGCGCACGAATTGATGTTTCAACTGCAGTCGCAGATTTATCATATTTTTCATGAATATTTTCACCGATGTTTGTCTCTGTGGATACATATCCGCAGAGGCGAATTCAGCATCTGAACCGGCACGACTTTACTTTACAACGACGTCATCGATATTTTTATAATTTCCGGGAACTTGCGTTACAAAGCCCTACGTTAAAGTAATCACTCGTCGATTCTAAGAAACAGCAGTCCAGTAAAACATTCTGTCTTTCTTAATATGTAAATGGAAAATGATACGACAATGTTTTTAAATTCTCTTCAACTCTTCACTATGTTACAACATACAAACAAACTTCATTTCTAATTTGTCAGTCTTAGAATTTCACATTTTAGCAAACGTCCTATTTCACTAAATTCAAATTCGACCTTAGATCTTAGTTGACTCACCCTGTGTAATAAGTTTCAACTCGATTACGTCGAGAGCATGGTATAATAAATGTGTCAAAGTTCGGAAAACGTAGAGAAGTAATAGCTGAATGTAAGTACTCACTGTTTGACGTTGCTGAAGTCTCGTGCACCGTGAAACGAACTAAAATCACGCGGAAGTTTTATTGCCGAAAGTAGGCGAACCTTTGATCCCCGACAGTGTATCCAAAGTCCAAACACACCTGTCTGCCAGCACAGCGCCGCGACGCCAAGAAGCAACCCTTTTCAATCAGTTCCGGTCGAAGCCAGGCGCTGTGATCTCGTTTCCGGAGACTTTAATCCGGCCCGGTTGTTGCGTGATTTCTGCTGTCCATCCCCCAGTCAGTGGTAGTCGCTCAAAAACGCTGTCTCCATCCTCGACGTGTTTTCCGGCCGCTTTACGACACTTCTCTTCCGCGACCCGCTCGTTAAATCCCTGGCGTCCGAGCGCGAACGAGACGCCAGTGACACACAAAAGAAGAGCCAGCCAGTCAAGCGAGCTGTGTCTTTATCCTTACAGAATCATCCCTGCGCTATTTGACCCGGTCAATAAACCGTTGGTTCGATACCGTCGCTAGCAACTGCGAACGCCACCCATTTCACCATGACGTTTCCTAATACACTTCTCCACGAAATTAGCAACCTTGAGACATTGAATTCTGCTCGATAAAATTGTTCGTCGTTGAACTCCTGTAAAAAGATTTTGAAATATTCTGTCTGACATCGCTAGACTGCGGTCCTTTATGCGTTTGCATTAGATTTATAATACAGTATATATATATATATATATATATATATATCTATCGGTATGTGTAATTGTTTACCAAATATTTTTTATTTTTACGTAAAAGGTTTTCATGGACGAAGGAGAATTTGTAGATGTTTATTTTATAATTGTTTTATTTTTTCCAACATGAAAGTTATTTAGTTGGGGTTAGGGGCCCCGAAATTCTACCATGCCCAGGTCCCAACTAGCTATAACGCGCTACTGCCTGTATTCTAAATGAAGCGTATGCCGTCGATATTATAGAACAATCCAATCAGACTAATACCTCGCGTGTAATCAATGTTTGCGTTTAATGTGATTGTTGAATGTGTATTTAGTGTGTATGTTCAGTACTTGTGTATTGTACCTGTATCTAACGGGTATGTCAAGCGTGTTTAGGAACTAATATTATGTCTCTACTGCTTTGTCACTTGTACTTTGGGTTATGCTAATTTCGACAGTATTTTATTTAAAGTATATAAATTCGTGATAAAAAATCACAGATTGCAAGCACGCCCTTATAAAATCCCAAAATTTTTCTACTAGACGCACAGTGTTTGAAAAAATTTGAGTTTGAAAAAAAAGACATATTTCTCAACTTTAAACAACGTGGCTACAGCGAACGGATTACCACTCTGCGACAAGTTCCGCTTAGCGCGGCGTCGCCTTTGGCCGAGCCAGAATCAATCCGCTGTAGCCGCGCCCTGATTGGTCCGTGTTTTTCGTTAATAACTCTTGAACGAAGCCGCGGACGACATTTTTCCACAGGAAAACCCAGTACAATCAAAGGATATTAGTTAAATTATAACTGCGTTTATAACTATCTCTTGTTTCTACTCGCTTGTCATAAATATTTCAAATAATATTTTCTGTAAATTTCACGCGTTGCATATTTAACGAGTTGTAGTACTTGAGGAACGTTTATGATAAGACTATGAACCCTCTCAGAGTACGCAAGAGAGAACACAAGGTTTTTTCTTCGAATAAACTTTATTTAATACGCGGTCAGCGGTTGGCGTCGCATTCCTTGGTAATGCCGAGGCAATGTCGTTCTAAGGCAGACCACTTTTACGCCACGTGTATCTAACACAAGCGACTTGTGTTTCATTTTCCAGCAACAGAGGCACCCGCCCCTTCTTCTTGGTTGGATGTTCCTGGTACTGCCGTTCCTGCCCGCATCCAATCTTTTTATTACCGTCGGATTCGTCGTTGCGGAGCGAGTGCTGTACATGCCGAGGTAATATTCATTCTTCGCTTCGTATTAATAATACTTCGACCACGTTTTTTCTTTTTGTATCGAACCAATACCTACCCATACAGTGACTGTACAAAGTATTTGTAAATCGTCTTTTAAAAATTAATAACTTTTTTCAAATTGGACCAAACGATTTTAGTTCTTCGGAGATGTTAGAAGAATTAGAATTTACTTGAGAGATATAAAAGTTCTATTTAATGCAGCATTAGACTCGTGTGTCAAGTTGTTAATAAATATCAAATTGCTTTCAATTTTTATCATGGTGTGGCAACAATAGATTTTTGCCACGCGTCAGTTCATCGTTATTGTTTTTTTAGCTAAGCTAGAATAGTTAGAATGTAATCGAAGCAGAACAAGCGTTAACAAAATAATAAATTTTCAGTGTTGGATGGATCCTCCTTGTTGTTTACGGGATGCAAATTACCTGGACAGCGATTCCACGCAGAAGAAGTCTGATAACAGCCGGAATAGCACTCCTTTTGATCTTAGGATGCTACAAGACGGTCCTTCGAAATAGAGATTGGACATCCAGGGAGACTTTACTGAGGTTGATATACATTTATTGCATAGTTTTATATGACTTATTAATACATTTGTGGGAGACCTGAACCACGAACTACATTGTAATTTAACTGTAATAAATTTAATTCAATGCAATTGAATTACTTTGTAATCGTAATTCGTGAAGTAATTTCAATTGTAATTCTACACAGCTCTGTATACATGACTATTTCAACTTCCTTTTCACCCGAATTGTAAAAGTAAAGAATGGAGTTCGTTGGCACCAGGATCCCGATACAATCTACAAGTGGTATCACCGCGATGATACAGGTTAAAATGGTGGAAAATCTCTATAGCGAGATTTCGTACGGATTCTCCGGTGAAAGGAAACGGGTTCGGAAGTCGAGGATTCTCGCGTCATCAAAATTTCCTCGGCAGTCATTTGAGCGGGCTGTTCGCGGCACACGGGGATCTCCGGCGCGGCGTGGCGCGGGGTTCGGATTCACGAAATCGCGAAGTAATTCCGAGAAGATTTACGACGGGCTCTCCGTCAGGGCTCGAACAACGCTCGTGGCATCGCGCCAGGCCCGTACTCACACCTATGACCGAAAGTTGCCGGGCGCGCGCGCGCGCGCGCGAGCGGCCAGAGCAATTGGGCCGTGTGCGCGACGATACGAAACGCAACTATCGTAGATAACGGGGCAGACAAGAGAAAGAACGTTAGGGTCGTGTCCTGGGTCGAGAGGGTGGTTTTGTCTGACCCGGAGTCGCGTTGTTGCAGAGCGGGCTTGCGGTCCCTTCCCCACAACGCCAAGATGCATTACAACTTCGCCAACTTCCTCAGAGACATGTCGCAGCCGAACCATGCGATCCTCCATTACCAGCTGGCCCTTTGGTGAGTATTCCGTCTTCGACGTTGCTCATTCCGCTCGGCAGCTCGGTGAAATCCAACGTTGACTGGTTGCTCGCTTGCTTTCTTGCGAAAACTCCACGAAACTTTTTCTCTCTCGACAAAACGACGACCACCGGCTCCCAGGGAGATTCTGTGAACGTCGAGAACGTTACAATGTAAATCTGCACTGATACATATATATATATATATATATATATATATATATATATATATATATATATATATAGAAATAAAAATAAAGGTGACTTTCGTTTCTATTAAAGTTAATGTAAATACGAGAAAAATGCATATGTCAATTTGTTGCATATAAAACACTACTTCTTTTTCCTCTATCATTTTTTTGTCTAACATTTAATATTTCCAAACAAAAAAATGCTGGCTAGTAATAGCCTGTAAACCCTGTATACTTATAAATGTCTGGATTGCTATAACTTTACGTTATTGACACACTTTACTATAGTAATTGCAACAGCATCCAATAGCAACCGACTCGAATAATAGGATTAATGGGGATAAAATTGAATATGTTATCTCGAGCGGTAGCTAAATTAATTCTAATCATAGCATACCAGGATCGTAATAGTATTTCCAACGTCACGTCTGCTATATGTTTAATTGCATCGGATGAGAGATTGTTTGGCATAACTGGCGTTTCACGCAATCCAGTACACTGTGCGTAATAACAGACCTGCGGATATTTATGCGTCAGTAATTGTTATTAAAAAAAATATCTAATGAAACATAAATACAGAAGTAATACGCTTCTTAATTCCACTAAAAAATTGATTAAAGGAGAACCGGTCTCGAATGTATATTAAGAAAAGGTAGTCTCAATTTTCCAAGTTGCGAGTTGAACGATCCTCTTCAGCAATTCCTGGGTTAATAATATGATACCCATAGCCTAAGGATCTCGAGGAGCAGCAAGAATTACAAGAATTTGAATAACAAGAATAAATTTTCCCCTTCGTTACCCGCAGAAATGTACGAAACGAAATCTTTCCGCAGGAACGAAGAAGCAAAATCTTGATTTCGAAGTGACGAGATACTACCATCCGAGTTTCATTTAAAAATGCATGGAAATTAAAAGAGCAATCTTTTACGTTCCGCAAGCGGCCTGCATAATACATACGCGCAACGTTTTCAATTTTCCAGCGAGAGACGTAGACGGTATCGGTCGACGTCGTCCTCTCCCTTCAATAGAATCCCTAGAAAAGCCACTGTCAAGTCCTCCGAGTGGCTCGGGGAACTACCCACTTCTATTTGCATTAAAACCGAACCGCTCGGAAATACACGTAGACGACGTGGCGCGGCGCGACGTGGCGGTTTCTCGCGGGAAAAGTGTTTTCAGGAAACCGCAGACAGCGGTGTTTGCCGTAGGACGATTTAAGAGGCACTCGTGGCCGATGAATTTCCCCCCATTTTCTCGTCCGGGGAAAAATTCCACGGCACCGGTAAAACGGCGAACGCGTTCATTACGAGTGACGTAAAGCACGGGAAAGAGGGGGACGAGGCGTCCGTGACGCGTCATTGTTAAAAATTAACCGGCGAAAGTGACGGCGCGGCTGGTTCGTCGAGCATTAAACAGACGGTCGCCGGCGCGTGAAAACAATTTTTATGAGCCCCGCGATCTCGGAACACGGCCGACGTTTGTTTTCGAAAGCGAGGCAGCCTGAATGTTGCCATCCCCTCAACGCCCCCTTCCCCGTCCAGCTTTTTAAACCGAAATTTCGGAGGCCGAAATGGCCGCGGATGCACGCGGTCTCCGCGGTCCAGAAGCGCATAAATCAACCTACACGTCGACGCGACACGTCCCTCTCTGACAGCCGAATTTTTGGAGCACAGTTTCGAGCGCGCACCTTTCTCCCGCGATCGATTCGTCAATAATTTCCCAGCTAACTCGAGCGAGATGAACGTCCTAATTCGGCGATTGCGTGATAATCTCGGGATCCGGACAAAGTCCTGCTTTCTGAATTTGAATCGTTTGATCGGAATCGATTTGGTGTTCCAAGCGTGGCGCAATCGCGAGTCGCCTGTTGTGTCGCGGATTAATCACACGGATTCAATTACTTTCACACGGTCATTAGTCGCGCAATTACCTTTACAGATGCGATCTTTCCACGATTCTGTCCGCCAGGACTTTAACCGCGACAGGCGTATACAGAGTGTCTCACCCGATTTTAACGTCTTGATTTTCTCGCTATTGTTACTCGTAACAACAAATTATTCTGCGGAGGCACGAATGCTATTAGATCTGTACGAAGCCTTTTATTCAAGCTACCATTATTTCTGCGCTGTATTCATACTACAGCGCGCAGTGTCTTCAATTTTATTAAATAGCAAATACAAATTTTTCATGACGAGTATACTCGACATAAACACTTAAAAAATATAAAAATATTCTGTTTCGTGTCGAACTATAAATGCTAACATTATCATCAAATATTTGGACATTGAAAACTTTCAAAAAAGTTACTTCTATTGAATTTGAACTGTTGGAACCTAATTTGAGAATACTGTATGTCGTATAGAAGAAGCAGGATGATCGATTTTTGCCGATAGTTGCAACGCTCCAATCAGCACTTTCTTGATGTGCCACCCACGCCCTTCCAAACGTTCTAAGCGTATATTTTCGTAGAGGGTGTGGGAGCGATACCCGAAACGTGTAACCTTCGAAGATTTCGATAACATCTCAGAATTTCCTCCAAGTCAATCCTTGGTTGCTTCAGTGTCATAACACGTCGCAACTATTCAGGATATCGAGGACGAAAAGTTTGAAGCTACATATGTCGAATAGTCTCCAAATGTTGCACGAAACCCCTGGTCACAAAAATAGCTGTTCTGTGCCAATGTCATTCAATATGTAAAGTGAGACGTAATATTCGGACACTTTTAAAAGAACGATAGCTGTTTCAATATCAGATCATACAACTTGGATATTCGTGAGAAGTTAGAACAATTAATTTACTACATGACGTAAAAGGGGTCGGAATTCCGAACAACAACTTCTAGTATTTTCTTTGTAATTCCTACGAATTACAATTTCTTCAAAAACATTTTTTCACGCTTTGTAGTGATAGTTTAATATGTTATCGTCCTTTTAAGAGTGTCCGAATATTACCGTGGTTCCACTGCAGTTATTCTGGCATCTGTTTTCCACCAAATTGAAATATCCGAATACCGTCCGCGAACTAATCATTTCATCCCTCCCTGTAATTCATCCACAAACTCTGTTCTCGTCGTATCATACTCGAACTTCATCCTTCCTACGTCATCTTCAAACTCTGACCTCACTATACTACCCCTCATGAATACTAAACTTCACCACTGTAATTTTCAACCTATACAGGGTGGACCTTATAAGTGTAGCCACCTAAATATCTCTTCAGGTCATTGTGATGCAAAAGATATTTGTTACGTAATGTTACATCCTAGCTTGCCGTTGACTTGTGCTACTGAAATTCCCGAAACCTCCTTCGACATCATGTTCTCCTAATAGCGAGTTCAATTTTCGAGGTTTTCACAAATTTCCACCAATTTTCGACCGTCTGACTTGTCGTTGAGTTGTACTACTGAATTTCGGATACCTCCTTCGACATCATGTTCTCCTAATAGCGAGTTCAATTTTCGAGGAAATTTTCGAAAATTTCAATTTTTCGACCGTCTGACTTGTCGTTGAGTTGTACTACTGAAAATCGGATACCTCCTTCGACATCATGTTCTCCTAATAGCGAGTTCAATTTTCGAGGAAATTTTCGAAAATTTCGAATTTTCGAACGTCTGACTTGTCGTTGACTTACACTACTGAAAATCGGATACCTCCTCGCACATCATGTTCTCCTAATACCGAGTTCAATTTTCGAGGAAATTTTCGAAAATTTCGAATTTTCGAACGTCTGACTTGTCGTTGAGTTGTACTACTGAAAATCGGATACCTCCTTCGACATCATGTTCTCCTAATACCGAGTTCAAAAATCGAGTTTTTCGAAAATTTCCTCGAAAATTGAACTCGGTATTAGGAGAACATGATGTCGAAGGAGGTATCCGATTTTCAGTAGTACAACTCAACGACAAGTCAGACAGTCGAAAAATCGAAATTTTCGAAAATTTCCTCGATTTTTGAACTCGGTATTAGGAGAACATGATGTCGAAGGAGGTATCCGATTTTCAGTAGTACATGTCAACGACAAGTCAGACGGTCGAAAAATCGAAATTTTCGAAAATTTCCTCGATTTTTGAACTCGGTATTAGGAGAACATGATGTCGAAGGAGGTATCCGAATTTCAGTAGTATAAGTCAACCACAAGTCAGACGGTCGAAAATTGGTGAAAATTTCGGAACACCTCGAAAATTGAACTCGGTATTACGAGAACATGTAGTCAAAGGAGGTATCCGATTTTCAGTAGTACAAGTCAACGACAATTCGGAAGTTTGGGAAAAGAGTGGGAGGATTCAATAAATGTATTCTCCGATACGCTGTTTAGTACACTCTGTTTATTTTTTCATTTAATATTCATACATGAAATGGTTGTTTTTTACATGTGCGTAACTTATATTCTAAACATTTATAACAAGGTTGTTGAGTTGCTGCGTGAGACTCGGTAACCATATTACTAGAGTAAGAGAAGACAGTAAGAAAAGTGAGTTGTGTCACTTTTCTTATGAATGTACAAATTTAAAAATAAAAATACATTAAACTAGGATACGAATCCATGAAATACCACTATTTAATTCTCGCATGATTAATCGAGAGTAATCGTAATGAAATTAGTACTGACCGAATATTTTAGTGGAAATAACCGTGATTGCGAAGAACTGAATTGATTGACGCACAGGGTTCATTCATGCGATTCGAAGATCATTAAACCATCGAATACGCACGGGAAACGTCCTAATTCTGGCGTGAAAGTGGTTTCGAGCGCAAAAGGGTTAATAGGAAAAAACTTGTTAATGGAAGACAGTATAGCTTTTTCATCAATAAAGTGTCATAAACCTTATGGACAAAGACTCCACGTGTCGTGTTTCTGCGAGTTGAAACACGTCTGTTGCTCCACGGAAGAGACATCTCGACGGAAACCCGGCTGACTAGGAGAGGAAGCTTCAATTTACACGGTCGTTTCTTTTTTTTTCTTCTTCTTTCCCATTTTCCTCGTTTCGTCGCCTTCTCTTTCTTGCGTCCTCTTTAGCGAGAGGCCAGCACACCCGGCCGAGGGGACGCGCTTATCAAAGCAGTAAGAGGTTTACTGACAGCGACTGGTATTCCGATAATGAAAATTCCACTTCCCCGTTCGCGCGAATCCTTTTGAAGTCGCTGCTTCAATGAGTCGGTCCCCGTTCTTCTACCTCTGGACGAGACCGTATCTTCCTTTCTTTTCCGGTACGCCGGCCATCTTTCGCGCCATGCAGCATCGTGCCGTGCCATCGGTCCGTGACCAGTGACGGGGGTAGTTCGAACATTCCCGGATAGAATCCAGCAGGTTCTGTGTTCCTCTAGCAGCATGCCACCATTCGGCGGACACGGTGAGACTGTCGGAACGAATTGTGGACGTGTACCGATTACTACGGTATCGTGCTTCGATCGTACTTTAGTTTAATATTATTCTTAATTTTATCGCGAGTGTAAAGTATGAGGGTGTGAGTTTTATCCTGCCCACAGCGAGCACTGGTTCAAGAGTGAATCGTGGGGGCCTCGTCTAGGTATTATGCTGAGGCTCCCTTTTCCTAGTATTTCTATTATAATTGCGATACCAACTCCGTCGGTTTTGCCAGTGGCCTGCAGGCCCTGGGATGACCTTGTGTCTTCCCGTGTATGAATGCTCATTACAAGCTCAGGTACCTAGCCCTGTGTTGTCTGGCGGTCTAGGGAGACCTTTTTTGTCTTCCCTTGCACGTGGGCAGCCCAGCGGCCCTAAAAACCACCCGGCTACCTGCACGCGCCTAACCCAACACCGTTAAGAATTGGACGCGTCATTATTCCAATAACAATAACATTCTTTCTCGAACCAGCCTCGCCGTTTTTATATGTCTTTAGCAGAGAATTACAATATACATATATACGGAATTACTTGCAATAATGTCGTAAAACTCGAAATATCGCCACCTTTTCGCTTCACCAGTGAACACTCTTAATTCTATCCGCAACACCGGAAATGTTCAAAACATCGCGGTAAGGTGTATTTTAATTTTCATTGAAACGCAAACACTTAATTGTCTCAATTTAAACTTAACTTAAATAGACTTAGGTCAGTTTAAAAATTAACGGCTCATTTATGTGGACAGAGTTGGCGAGACACATTGTATATGAAAGCTAGTTGAACTAATCGGCAATTTTAAAACGGCCGCTGTCATTAAAAAGTCTCATCAGATAAGAGAGGCTGGAAGGTGGTGTCGTCATTGATCCTCGTCGATGGCTCATCAGCGCGAGACGTGTGACGAAATCTCGTCCACTCTATTGCGCTTCAAGTCGTAACCCCTCTCTCGGGTTTTTACGCTGACAACGATTCGAGAGAGAGAGAGAGAGAGAGGGGTGGCGGATGGCGGGACGGGCGGCGAGGGATGGAGGGCCGGAAATGGAAAAGTGCAACGATTCGTGAATTTCTGAAACTACTCGTTCGCTCCGGCGGCGATCCTGTTCCTTCGTATTCAGATCCGGTAAGCAAAATTAATCCGTGCCCCAGCGTACACCGTTTACAGACGGAGTAAAATGCAGGATCCAATTAAATAATTCAAGCATGACGGCGCAATGAAGGGTCGGCAGCCGGGTGCAACCACGCGGGGCTGTGCACCTTGGCGCTGACCTCGCGTAAAAACGCATGAAAACTCGCCGCAAAACACTCGATATTCCCCGATCCCCGGAATCGAGTGTCGGGACGAGTGTTCCGCGATGCGTCGAGAATTACTGGGAACGGATTTGACCGTGCGAGGGTCCGATTTGTTTTTGGCAGACATTTTCTTGGCTGATCGAGAACATCGGATGTAATCGGATAAATATAATTGACTTTGTGAAAACTAGGAAATAATGATGTGCTCGGTACCGATACGAGATTTTGCATCGAATACAATAACGCGTTGCATAGTTTAACGTGCCCGACCTGCTTTCGTCATGTGAAGACAAAAATATAGTTTCTCGTTTAATCTCTTTGCGAACAACTTTGTCACATCTTATTTCATAGGAACGTAATAAATGTGTAGCGATACATTGAAAACTACATTAAAAATAATAATATTCTATTAATACTATGATACGAAATAATAGAATAAATAATAGTGTAGTCGACGTAAGAAACAACGAAACATTCTTCAACCTTTTTTTTTATCTTATCTACGGTTTCGCAGTATTTTAGAACAGCAAACATTTCGAGACACTCTGTATTCTATAGTGGAGAAAAAATGGTGTGCACTGGTGCTAAGAAGAACCTAACCGCAAGGATTATTATTTAATGGAAACCTCGAGTGGGACTAACGAGGAGATTACGGAGAAACTAGAAATATCCAGAATTGTAGAAAGAACTAGGATGCACGCAAGGATTTATTGCTACTATAATCCGGGAAATTAAAAAATGGAGTACCGTTGCAAAGCTATAAAAAGATTTTAATCCGCTTAGAAGATTTAGAAAATGCGCTCAAGCTATCCAATTGTTTATTGTTTAGAACGACACCTAACGCAAGGAAAACGATTTCAGTGCTTTCAGCAAGATATCAAAATACGAGATATTTCACGCACACACGCATCCACGTATAAGAATAGTTTTAACAACTCCAGTTATTCTGTGCATCTACTGCATGCATATTATGAAGCTAATTGTATCTGCCATAAGTATTATGGAATCCATAAGCACAATATCGTGCACCGCGGGAATACGAGAGTAATTTATTTTCGGATAAATACGGAATAATATTACATAGCTACATATGTATAAAATATGAAACAATTGAAATTTGAATACTTATTTAATATTATACTGAATAATTCTCAAATGTGAGGTAGCATCGCCTCTACGTTGTGTATGGAAGGTAGCACGCGTCCGTGGTATCGAATGGATTAAAATCAGTTTACTTCTTCGATTTATAGACGATCGTTCTTGAATCGATCAGTTACGACAATGACGACTCGATCGGAATCGTCCTCCATTTCGGTCATTTCGCGTTTACGAGCACGTAGGGCTCTGATCGAGTTCGAGAGAGGTGAAATGAAGCGAAACCGGGAACGGATTTGCGACTACACGGCCCTTTGCGAGAGAAACCCAACGTCAAACGAATGTAAACTGTATTTGGGGAATAGTTGGTAGCATTCTCGTGACTGTTGATAGAGAAACGAGGGTAACGATGGGAACGATGGGAACAATGGAAGTTACAAGGCAGCGCAGCGTTGGTATCTTCGCAAAGGCCTCGAAAGGCGACGAATGCTCGCGACACTGAGGAATTTTAATTCGCTGACAGTCTTGTAATCTTCGCGCGGTGCTTTGTAGACGAGCTCGTTTGCGCTAGGCTCGGCGAATGCCAATGTTTATTAATGAAAGTGCTCCCCGTTGTCGTCGTTGCGAAGTTAATTAAAAAGGCGGCGATCGAAATCTCGGGCTGCCTCCGATGAGACAGACGTGGCACAACACGCGACACGAAAAGAATTTTATTGAAAATGATCCGTCTTCCCAAAGAGAATGTCAAAGAGTTTGTTTCACAGGAGCACGAGGCGAGCTGCAAGCAATATCCTCGGATTGGTGGTGCGGAGACTTTTTGGTACAAGTTACATATACATGGAAATTTATTTCAATGTTTCGCCAAGATTGCATTTCCCTATGTCACCTCGAAAATGCATATTGATGCCTGCCGCAATACATATTTATTTTTAATCTTTAATTACGTACACGGTGGCATCGTGTTTCAGTTGTGTACAGGGTGCTCCAAAATTACGCTCGAGATAGATGGAGGCCAGTTAAAAACTACATACGTACGAAGTTAATACACACAGTTCTGCCGAGTGCTAAATTCTATACAGCCAGAAGCTTCAGCTTTTATTAACGAACAAAGTTCTCGTGCATTCTAATGAATTCAAAATTGAAATATGTCCTATATATATATATAATACGAACTTCAAAGTACTGATTTAATCTTTATGGTTCAGTGTCCAAAGTACGTGTGGCTGGTTAGAAGTTCAAAGTTATTCGGGCCCTAGTTTGGAGTTCCAGTATCTGGTTCCTTATGCAATCTCCTATCAAAGGAACAGTTAGAATCCTTCTTTTCCTGGAAGAAAGAGAAAGTGGGCACCACTGATTTACGACAGTCGCCCTTAATTATGCAATGTCTACAAACCACATAATAAATTCTTAATTCAAGTATACAAATAAATATTGAACTCATCTAATTATGTCTTAGCTCATCTGTATCTATCAAATCCATTACTAAAGGAAATAACATTTGACTTAACTTCATTCGTTTTTAATTTGTTAACAGGTTTTAACTATAAGGTTATTCAAATTGAGTGCCATTTACTTAAACAT
The DNA here is from genome assembly GCA_916610235.2 of Lasioglossum morio. Classification (NCBI taxonomy): domain Eukaryota; kingdom Metazoa; phylum Arthropoda; class Insecta; order Hymenoptera; family Halictidae; genus Lasioglossum; species Lasioglossum morio. Next base: position 14,710,895 of record OU744334.1, read on the forward strand.
TGTGAATACAGATTAATACTGTAGAGCGATGTTTGTCATTAAATTCTCTAACGAATTCGTGTCTACTCGTAGTAACACATTGAACTAATAAAATGTTTAAAATAAACTACGTTCTCCAATATTCTGAAGCAAGGCTACCGAACAAGTTGCTCGTGAGCTGCTTTCAGTTTCTTCCCCAAGTCGCGAGCTAGACTGTACCAAAGTAGCCCAGATTAAGACTCGTGTCTCCACTCTACCTTCCTCTTCTACGACGTTATTCCCACGCTTCCTTAGTGGCCCGGTCACGTGACGCGATTCGTCTCAATCATGCATGGGTCATAATGTCGCCTGAATAATAATCAAATACTGGCAGAGAGAGGGTAATAATACGCCATTTGTCAACGATAAAAAGTTAATTATACAATATTATTGGTGAAGTTCATTTACTAATGCAATAGAAAATGTAACGGGATAATAGAAACTAATGGATACTAATGCAATAGAAACATGGAACGGATCAGAGTGAAATAGGATAAAAAAGAGAAGTGTGTGCTGATGCAAAATGTGTTCTGTAAATGGTGATTTGGTTGCGATTTTGCAAGCTAGATGCACGAGGCTGATAAAGTTAATATGGCGACATTCGTCCAGAAGGGGTTGATTCACGCTTCCTCTGCTCTCCATTGACACCGTCACGGCACTTCCTCACGAAAGAATCCTTTCTATGCATTCGGCATGCATGACCCCACCGCAAACTGCATATATACCGCGGGCTCATCGAGTTGAAGCACTGGGGTCTCGTTACGCGAATTTCCGGGGACACTGGTCGAAGATAAGGGCGTTACGCTAGGAATTTTGAAAAAGCCCATGCGACGAGTTCACCGGTACGTCCCTTTATACCTCGCGCGTTTTTCCCCCGAGATAAGTGGTGCATTGTGCGGTGCTAATTATTTCGTACGACATTGTCGTCTCTCGCAGTCCACTCATCCTTATCACCGGCATGGTTCCATCAACGAGGGAACGCCGCGCGCCGGCTTAAATTGGCGTCTCAGAATCTTCGCATTGCGGTCGCGACACCGAGTTCTTCCCTTCGACCAGCGCAGCCCCGGTGCCAGACCAAGGCCGACGGAAAGCCAACAAAAGTGCATTAATTAGCCCCCGGTACGCGGGAGATGAAGTGGTAACCACCACGCTCCTTCCATTTTTCCTTCTGTTTCGCTCTGTTTCCCTCTGTTTCGTCTACCTCTCCCACCGCCCGACTCGCTCCCTTATTCTATTCCCTTCTTCTCTTACTACTCCGCTATTTTCCCAGCATACTCTCCACCTGCTCCACTAATGCAATTTTATTTTTCGCATTAACGCGTTCGTGACCGACGGTTTTCGACACAAAACGACTCTCCTTGTTTTCTTATTACGCTTCGAATCCGCGATCTCTATTTAAAATAATCCTCCGAGCATGACTCGACGTCGATCATTCGACACTTCTCTACCCAGACTTGTGTCACTGGTACATCGATTAAATTAATTAAATTTTGTTCGTGATTCAATTATTATTATTATTATCTGAATTTGTTTCTGCCAAAATTCTAACTTTGAAATATCGTGTATGTATAAATATCAAATTCTTTCACTGTCCCCAGCATTAATTTCTCGTCGGGACTCGTTGTCTGGATCCAATTACATTTGCATTAAATCGTTCCTCTTGGCGAATTAATGCGCCCAACGAACATGGTATAAATCTTGCTTCGTGAAACAAATCGGCCTCGTTATTGCGCTCGGAACGAAAGATTTTTTGCAGTCGCTTTTATGAAATACGCCCGCCTCTCATTCTGTGTATCCGCACTTTGTTCCTCTCGTCTTTGAAACGGTCAAACAATTTTGAACATCAACGAGTTTTAAACCGTACGCGCTCGTCGAGACTAATATCGGATAATTTCTGATTAAAATCGCTGATATCGTGTTTCAAACAATTATACAGTATCTCTGAAAAACGTCGCGCAATCCGCTATTTGCGCGAATATAGGCAAAAATCTTTCTCGTCCTCAAAGTTTCATGTTAACGACATTTTCTTATATTTATAATATCTGCTAACGTGTACAATTCTTGTTGTTACCACGGTTATATTTGTAAGAAATCTCCACCTATATGTGGAGGTACAGAATCACGCTATAGTGGTCGGAACATATAATTCTGAAACAGCCTGTAAAGCCCAAAGTACTTTATGCAAATGGTAAATTTCACGAACCGGTCTTTCTGATCACTCGACATTATCAGTGGCACAGAAAAGTTCGCTTCGTTCTTAGAGGACAGGATAACGTCGTAATTCCGCAGGGAACGTCAAAGCGGAGTTATAGGATTTACCACACTCATCACGGATTCCAATAATTACTCCCAGGTCGCTTTATTCCTTGCAGTATACTTGATCTCATCAGTATCCCCAAACTAATCAGCTACCTCTTCGTAATACCGCGATATTTGTCCGCGAAAACGCAATCAGCCCGGTAAACACAGGGGAAAACGTGGCTCGGAGGAGCTAAAAAGAAGTAAAAAGTACAGGTTCGGGTAAGGTAAAATCGGTGAAAGAGCACAAGAGCGACAGCTGTAGTGTCGTCGAACGGCTGCAGCCGGATGAAAATTGCGCTTGTGTGTACGGTACACTCGCGAGTCCAGCTCACCCGCTCGTAGATCTCATTTCCTAGGCTGGTCCCACCGAGTGTCCTATTTATTCTACTAGAACTTTCTTTATCGCTCTAATCTTCAACTTCTTCCGTAGTTTTCTCCGGTTGACCGATATTAGCCCGGCGAGAGAGAGAGAGAGAGAGAGAGAGAGAAATTCAGCTTCCGTCTAACTGCCAATTTCTTCCACTTATTTTTCTCAACTCGTGCCTCATCTTCGTGTCTGCAAACTCGATTGCCGTCTTTTATTGTCTTTCGGTAATACTTTCGTTTATCGCATCCGATACTCGGGCTCGCGTTAACGTACTTATTCGTTTACTGTACTTATTGCTCACAAGGGAAAATCTCAAACCTGGAAATTCGGAAAATTATGAAACTTTTAGGTTATTTGTCGTATATATTGTATACATGGTGTTCATTTGAAAACTTTCCAGCCGAATAATTCGAAAAGTATGAAAGATATTAACAAAGATGTAAAACACGTGTCCAAGGATTTCGAGGGGGAACGTCAACTTTGTTTTTTTTTTCAAATAGAAACCTGTATTTCTTATTATGGGATCTGATTGTACGTAAAAATACCAGCAATTTCCGTAGGATATTTTTCTTATCCGCGCACTAGTTTTGGAGATATTTAAAGCGAAGTATCTGAAACTAGCAATAAGTAATATCCTTCTGTTCTCCAAGGATAAGAAGGAGTTGTATTTTTCTGAAGTGAATTGACTTTCGAACTCTCACGTCGATGCAAGGAATGCGGGGTAATGAGTTTTTCATCTGCGACAGTCTTCGAAGAGTGGGAGAGAGGGAGAGAGAGAGAGAGAGAGAGAGAGAGAGAGAGAGAGAGAGAGAGAGAGAGAGAGAGAGAGCTACTGGAGCGTTGGGGCAAAGGAAACACAACGAGACAGCGAAAGCTCGTCGTGAAACTCGGCAAAGCTGACGTTCACAGCGATTGACGTTTATCACGGGGCCGTCCGTGGCATGTACGCGGCAGCGGATTCCCACGTTGTCCTCGTTGACGTTCCTGCGCACACGACGAATTAGTTTTGGATCAGCTGCTGGAAATTTCCCCGAGGAGACATTCCGCGAACTTTCCCGTCCGTAGAGACCGGCTCACCGGCTAAGTAATTTAAAGTAGCCCGAGATTGACCCGGCCCGTACACTAGTAATAATTGAGTGCCGCTGGAAAGACGCAAAGTTCTCCAAGCGATGCTTCCCTCCTCCCTTTGCTCCTCCATTGCTCCTCCGTCTCCCGCCGGCTGTTATTGCATTCGCGGAAAGAATGGCTCGGAGGTGTCTTGAGAATTGTCAGGGAAGAATGAAATAGGAGATAGGTCCGAGAGAAATACGTAGTCAATCGATGGAATACTCGCTGGATCGGGGGATAGGCGACTCCTGTTTGCTTTCCATTCGTTCGCCCCGTTTCCTCGAGACATTTCTTCGCCCTCCGCCATCTTTCTTTTCGCCTCTTTTTCTGGTACGCTCGTCCACGAGGACTTAGGAGAGTCCTAGGTTCAACACACCGCACCGGTGCGCCCCACTCGTTCTTCCGCAAACTTCTATGACGATATTTTTGGAACGTCTCAACGGGATGATACTCCCGTGCTATGCTCTACTATATAATTTGATATATCGAGCAGCTGGAATTCGAGCAGCTCTGCTGCGCGTAACAACTGAATATTCATGGCGACGAACTTTCTGGAACCAGGAAATGAATATTCATTATTTTCCTGACCAGTGTTGTCTTCGACAATATTGACGCTTCTAAGGTGTGATCGACTCTGCTGATCGAAAAATCTGGTTATTTCTGCGAGCACGTTGCAGCCTCTGCGAATCCCGTCATTTCAAATACAACTTCGTTATTTACTATTGGGAAGGACCGATAATTATCAGGATATCCAGTTTTCCGAACTCAAGCTAAGATCCTATTATGTGAACCAACTGATCGTAGAATACCGCTTAATCGAACTTACATGTACGTACTTGAAACAATTGCGAATATCATTCAATTTTCTCCGTCGATAAAAGCTCAGTTCCTCCACATTTTATTCTGCAAACGGTAAAATAAAAAATTCGATAATATCAGCCGGATATTGACGCCCGCATCGCACTCATTTAATGCTTTCCAATTAGGTTACGAGAACGCCGAATATCGTTTCGCGATAAGAGTCGTGGCCGCCGCGTAACTATGAATCGCGTGAAAACGCGTTCTCGAAAGAATCGGGTCGGGAACCGTGCCGTTTTTACGATTCGCGGTGTTACGAACCAGAAGAGAGAAAAAAAAGGAAAATGGTCGTCCTATTTGCATCTCTGTTATCGCGGATCAGGGCCAGACGAGAGGAATAGATGCTGGATCTTTCCAGAGGCACAGGAGGCGGTCTTGTATTTCCTATAACGCATTATGAGATTGCAATTTTACGAGGACGCGCTTTTACTATTATTCAAGGCACGGCGTAAACTGGAAGACGAATGCCGTCGATAAATCAAGTGCGAAGAAAATCTTCTGAATACGTTGATCCACAATAAAAATTCCCAGCGTCACTGTGTCGCTCGAAAACGGAACAATTCTAATGTAGCCGCTTTTATTGTTTATCGACTGGCTGACGCGTGATCGACTTAACTCCTCTAAAGGAGATACCGAGGACCTGCTCCCTCGCTACGTCGGAATTCGATTCTCCTATGGATAGGATACAGAAGACTTCGACGTGTCGTTCGACTACGAGGTTACACGCTACAGTTATTTGCATTAATATTCGAACAAAATACTATACTCCGCAACAATATTATAAGACGCCTTATAACTAACCCTTCGTATCTCCTTGAAACCTTCACCTAAAAAAAAAAAAAATTAATGACGTTAGGCTACGAGTCCCTCGATATCAAATAAATTTGGTCCGATACAGTTTCTTCTATCTCCAAAAGCAAGTGGGTTATTCGAGAGATCGCTTTTAAATGCCCCACCTTGTGTATGTGCTTTTGGTGGTCAAATGATTTATTGAAAACGGACGAAGTCGTAATTCCCAAATATTCAAACTTGTACAGTTAAACGTCCGACATTCACGTTTGGAAATATGACCACGACTCGATCGTTGGAAAGTTGCAACTCGGTCCTCAAGTTCAGGCTGCTTATGCCCGGCCAAAAAATATCCCCAGGCTATCCGAACCGTTACAAACTTTTAATTAAAGCCGCTTTGTTGAGCGTTCCGATTACACCGCCACCCTTTCCTGCCTAACCTAACACTCCTGCTTCTTTTCGTCGACGCTGATAAAGGCTGCTGACACGATATCTTTCCGCGAGATGCAATCGTCCGTCGACAATTTCTGAAATTGTGGTTATTAACCCGTGTCCTCAGATTTCACAGAGTCATGCGATCGAATTTTTCTTCCACGCGTTCGCACGGCAAGACCATTTGATCAATTTTCTGACAATCTGGTAGAACTTTTATCACAATTAACGGTGAAACTTTTATAAATTGATGCTGAAATATAGAGGGAGTCCGAGAAATGTTGTATTTTCTTGTAAAAGATGATTCGTGAGTGAGATTATTTCAAATAAATTTTTCACTATGCGACTCAAAGTTACACAGCAGAGGTAGTACATATATGTGGTGGATTAAACTGGATAATCTTCCAATATTCAGGGAATATTCTTTAGCAATCTTTTCCGATTATTCTCGATTGTTTCGAGATTGTTCGAGGTTATCCGTTGAAATCACTGTTTGCTCACCATTCGGTCCGATATCCCTCCGAATGACGCTGAGAATATCTGCTGTCGAAAACCGCGGTGAAAGATGGGGCGCGTTCGGCCGATCTCCTGGGAGGGTCGCGCAGTGAAACCTCGATATTTACACGTCAGAGGATACAACCCGGCCGATGTACCCGCAAGGCTGTCGCCGACGGGGAGTGTCTCTTTATTGGATAATAAATAACCTCTTTCATTTATAAGAAGGGGATAAAGTGCGGCCGGGAGTGTGTTATCTGAATAGATCCTATGTGCACCAGCGAACCCTTTCGCGCGTGGTTTCTCCGACGCGACGGGGTACGGATAAGGGGCTACGCGTTCCTTTAATATTTATTTAATGTGGGGGCGTTTCAGCTGGTTCGTGTTTCCGTAAAATTTCAAGATCGCCGCCGCGACAAATGACCGGCTGTAAATCATCTTGCATAGTAGAGACGCCGCGCCGCGCCGCGCCGCGCCGCGCCGGGCAGGAAAAGAAAAGCTTGCTTTATCAGAATACGATACATCACACGTACGCAACTACCGTTGCAACGAATCATCGGGTACCATGATTTTCTCTGGAAAAGTATCGCCTGCTCGTTAGATACTGTCCGAACGAGTTGCCAACATTAATTTCTGCCGCGAAACTTCTTTCTTGCTTCGTAATTATCTATAATTACATTGTTCCACGTTACTCACCGGTGGCATTCATAATGGATTCTTCACTGGCAGAATTAATCTCCTTTTTCAGAGTTTACTACGCAATAAAGTTTGCTAATCAACTTTACCATAGAAAGGAAATGACCCAACTTTTATCTCGTTGCCAGATGTTCCGCCATCGGAGTATATTAATCACTGGTCCGGTTCTTCGCTTGTTCAGCATTTTTGATACTATTTTTGCGTTGCGGTTAGTGCTAAGTTTGTCCTGAAATTTACATCGAGTTGCTGTACTACACCAGAATAAGATATTTAAAATACTGAACGAATCTATCTGTGATACGTGCAGAGTCGTCGTTCTACATGAATCGAAATATTTAACATATTTTAAGCCTTTGCGTGTAAGTATAATTTTGTAACATCCTGTAGAATTTAACCGATCAAGTAGCGTGTCGTTCGAAGCGATTCGGCGCGTTCGTCGACCTTTCGTTCGGGGAACGAACTTACGTGCTCTTATCCTATCAATTCGCAGCTTCTCAAGCATAAGGCTCGCAAATGGATGGAAACAATATGCGTCGCCTCAATGCCAGTATTCGCGCCTCTACGAAAGCTCACTCGACGCAAACCACCCCCCGTAGTTCGGTTCTTGCAGGATATCCCGCCGTAATTTTCGATAGACCGAGTTTATGGTTGCAGCGGATCGTAAAGTTAAGTCAACAACAGCAGTGGATAGACGGGGACAGAGAACGCTGGAAATGCGGCAAGAAGAGAAACGGACGTGTCGGCAGTATAACAAATCCGGCCTCCCATTATTCGGCTATGGCTATAATAACGACCCACGCGAGCTTGTCTGACGTTGTGGATCGTATTGAGTCTGGAGCGTGACGCTGACAACACTTTTTAATATCCAACTTTCATGGCTTCTCCTTGTTGCGAATATTAACGGCTTTAGAATGATTGAATGTAGGGTAGACTTGTCAAAATCGTACTAGCAAAGGTTTTTGATCTTTGCAGAAACCTTCTAAATAAACATTCTACGTATAAAAGAAAATTAAAAGAGTGATTCGAGTAATTTTAGAAAACATTGTAAAAGTACGGTTTATTTGGTAATAAATTTTGCTTTGAAAGTGTATGAAATGTTTATCGTATAACGTCTATTAAACATAATAAAGAATGATTTAATTCGAAACACGAGTAAAGCCAGAGAGGGTAGTGTCGCCAATCAATTTTTAATGTTGTACTTCACCGCAATCACGAATAAATTGCAGATTTATATGGAAAACTCAGCTCAGAATCTAAATTCGTGACGCAGCCATCCCTCCATCGGCTTGCGCCACGCGTACCAGCCACACGTACTCCTAACATTTTTAGGGATTGCGTTTTATCCGCAGAAAGAGCGACGCGTTGCTGAGGAATCCTCTTTCGAGCAGTACAAACACGAAGAGAGGCGACGCTGCTGGAACGAATAGTATCTTCCTTTTAAGACGCCCAAAAGGGTCCACCACCGCCCCAGCCTTCCACCCCTATAATGTGATAAGCAGGAATTTCGTTTCGTGCTTCACGCATTGCGTTCCGAGAAACCATCCCCACACCTCCCTCCCCCTTCATTCTCCTGCCATCGCTGTGACGAGCAGAATGTCGGCTCGTTTCTCCAGAAAGTGGTTCGTATCGAAGAATTTGCTGACATTTTCTCGAAAAGACAAGAGTCGAGCCGACGACAAGACACGAGCTTCGTTTCAATACACTTTCTGGTTCGAAAGTAATATCATCGGTCCGTCCCTATATGCGTCGAGAACCGAGTCGTCGGACGTTCCATGCGATTAAGAAAATTGAGAGAGAGAGAGCGAGACAGAGAGTAGGAGAAATGCTTACAGTGCTTTGAAATCATTGCAGGAACTCGTTCCGTAAATGCTGATAGGGTTGGAAGGCTTGAATTCCGTGATTTAGTGCCGTCGTATTTCACTTTCATCGACGTTTCCGCGCAGAAAATGTAATACCCTCGCCATCGGTCGATTGTTTTATATCGGCGACAGGTGTATAATCAGTGACGTCCTTATCTACGCCATTTATCCGATCGCAATGCTTTTCAGGGAAGCTTGGTTTTAGATCGATTCAACGATAATGGCAACGGGATTCACGGTGTCCGATTCGTGTATTACTAATGATTCCGAAGTTTTGTATGTATTTCTCATTGACTCGGTCTGGATGTCGTCGAAATGGCTTCGGCCTTATCGCGTAATATTCGATATTAAGGAGAGGGTATCGCGGCGGCGACACGCGGACGGACCACCGCAACGATCGGGCGGTCGTGCCGCGTCGCGGCCGGGCATAGTAGAATATTAGAAACAGGGACGACGGTCCACGGGAATGGATCCTATCCGAGGATAGTTGGCTCGTAATGGTGTAACTGGTTTGCAGAGGTCGGCTGCGGCGTCTCAATATGGGGCCGGTTTCGAGATCGAAGAAAAACACGGAGATTGGATCGGCACACGACGGGCGAGAGTTGCAAGCCGGCACGAAGGAAGCGGATAAAAGGGGACAGAACGAAATCCGACGCGAGTGGATCGCCGGTGACGAGAAAGAAAAGTATAATCCGCGGCCCAGCGTTCTATCGCATCTCTGTGATGCATGTTCACGCTCCCGTGGCGAATCCGTTTTATTCAACGCGCTCGGGATGGATCGTGTGTCCTTTTTGTTTTGTTTTCTTTCGCTCTTTCTCCCTTCCCATCTCTCTGACCCCCCCCCTCTCTCTCTCTCTCCCTCTCTCTCTCTCTCTCTCTCGTTCTCTTTCTATCGTATCCAGCCTTCCAAATGTTTCATCTATGTTTAAGTTACCCGGGAACAATATTGATTCCCAGTGAAATATTTCGTTCGGAGAACATATTTTTGACACTGCCGAGATTTACCGACCTCCTGCACGCGAAATAATTTATTCACGTTCCATCAAGCGCCTCTTGCATCGTCGCGAGCACCACCGGGTTGCATTAAGATTTAATCGATCTTCCGCTGGTTCTCCGAAAAACCCGTGGCGCGGTATCCGAAAATTAGATTTCGACACATTCAAACCATCGATTTATCTATTCCTGAAGAAATCGTTGATCCAACGCCTTTAGCCCCAATTAAACCTACCATTGTTGATCAAACTCTCCGGTATCGGAGTTTTGATTTTACGATTATCATAATTATCAAGCGTATCGCAGCCCTGTCAAGAACAGTGACGCAACTCGATAAATTAACGATTTTGAAGTTGGAACAGTGACCGATGTATTTAGTCGGCCTCGGAAATTTCGATGGAAATTTGATAATTTTCTTGCGAGAATACTGGAGTTTTAGTTGTGTCACATGCCATCTCGATAAAGAAACACGCCTACGCTCACTGCAAAACTATTCATACATTTAGACACAAGGGATAGGGAATACTAATAGTTAGGTCCCATAATTTTATCCGATTAATATGTCATGAAAATAGATTTTTCTAGATAAATTCACGCGGATCTGCAACATTCTAGTTTTCGTCTACTGAACGAAATGCACGAGAAATTTCATTTACTTTCTCGACTGAGTAAAAATTTACGAAATGAATAGGGTGCTGTAACTCGGTGTGCCTGACTGCAGCATTGTTTGCGTTTCACGTTTCCCCCAATCAGAACGGCCGAAGAATTGAATTAATCGTCATTTCTCGAGCAACAGACTTAGCCTGAACAATAGTATACACCAGGTAGACACGTAATCCGCCTCCGCCCGGCAGCCAGTAAAACAATGCGTCATTAGTTTTCATCTTGGCCGAACAAAGCTCGTTTACATTCGTCGATTCGAGTTGCGCCGTTCGTGAGTTTCGTGTAACACCGCTCGCGTCGCAACAGGGTTGATGAAGCCGAAATAACATAGACGTCGGATTACAAATGCGTTAATACAAACATCTAGCTGGGAGGATCTCTCTGTTCCGAGGCGGAACAGCGGATTTCGAATACGTAAATTCCGTCTCCGTCGCGTGGAAGGCACGACGACGCGACGCTGCGCTGACGCTGTCGCTGACTACATACTGTGCAGCCGCGCCTAGGCGGCTCGAAAGGGTGCGAGTGACATTTTATTAAGTACGGAGTTTCATGCTTAGAAGCAATTTAGACGTAGACCGCGGAGCACAAGTTACACGTCGCCGGCCCCCGGTGTGTGCGAGGAAAATCGTTTGAATCTTGGGAGTCGTGTCGGTGATTTAAAGAGCTCTCATTTTGGACCAGTCTCGCGGGCTCCGCGAGTTTGCTTTGTAATCGTGCGTCGCCGACGAGGAACGTTTTAATTTAATGCCGCGCTCACGGGAACACTGTTTACGCCGACAAACGTCACGGAACAATAACAAACAGCGTATGGTTAATATCTGGATTGCACGGGAACCGCAAACGCGGAGATTTTCTGGTTTCGTATCGATCGAAATACTTGAGGCGGAAATTCAAAGGAGAACAATTTCAACGATCCGAGTACAGGCTCTTTCACAATTATATGCAAAGTAGTAACACGTCGCGATATTTTTACCATCGCCAAACAATTTGTCTGTGATAAACGAGGCTATCGTACACGCAAATCAATTGAAGAAACGGTCGCGTAGCGTTACCGATGCAAGAGAACAAATTCATTGCGCAAGGTTTGTGCTCACGGCTCGCGTATCTCGCCCGGAAAAATTAAATAATTTACTTGGTCCTGGCACGTTCGCGTTTTTACTCGGCCATAGCAACGCGTGTAGGAACGTAATCCTTAAATCCGAGGCCGCGAAGTTTCGAGGAAACCACACTCGTCGCGACGGTTTGTCACTGTCACGGGATTCATAGTTGCCAGCCAGCGAGATTCTCTTTCGCGCGGAAAGTGGCTATAACGATTGTACGCGCGCGAAAACCTAGCGGCGGACACTCGCGACAGCAGACCGACCCTTTATTGACCCCGCTTGATAGTCACGGTTCGTTAACTGTCCCTACTTTCGACGCGCGCGCGCGTCCATTCGCACGCAATGGGGTTAATTAACTCGGCACAACAATACCCGGCCGAAAATAGTGTTTTGACGCTATTCACAAATTATCTCGTCGAACGACGGACGCTGTAAACGCCAGCGTGTCCGAAACGATGGCCCGTGATTGTACCCGGTGCTCGAAACGTGGCACAATTGCCTAAATTTCGTCATTTTCGATAGTGCTCGCGTTGTTTGCCGATAAGGCTAGTTTTGAAGAGACGGGTTTGCGTACACCATAATGTACACGGATTGACTGCACTACCAGACGAAAAGATGAAACGCATCTGCCATTTTACCACGTTTTTATCACGTTTTTATTAGCTCGCTTTCTTGTCTGTCTGTTTTTCCATGTATACAACGGGACCATATTCTTCGATTTTTCTACTTATAATTGTATTATTTTTAACCCACCCAGCTTTGCTATAAATGCATACAATCCTCTGTGAAGATAACTATGAATACTACATTATGCTCGCAGAGGTGACGCGAATGACATTATATCGTAGAATTACAGAGATCTAAGTGTGAAGGCAGCTGGTTCAAGGATTTAATTTGTCTTTCTCTTGCACATGCTTCCAAAGGCAATTTAGTATTCGCAGAGGAATACTAGAGCAGACAACTGTACATAGAGCTCTGGCTAGAGACTTTAAAAGTGCGTCGGATGCTATTAAGGTGATTAGAGTGTAGGAGCCGCGTCTAGTGTCTATAGAAGATTATAGACACGATAAAGTAAAAAATGCTCCATAAGATGGTAGAGACAGTACGCTCAAAGGAGAAGACGATTACGTAGAGTTATAGTTGACGGAAAAGTATAGTGTGTACGTAAAGCAAATATTCAAGCGGTTAAGGAATGTGACAGAAACGATCCGAAGATTACGCCAGATAAATTATGTACTACATCGGTACACGATGTCATTGTCTATGGCAGGTCCGGTTAACTTCTTTCCCGCTGTGAACAATATTAATTTTATATTTGGCAAACCATTAGACTTTTGTCAAAGGGGTGTGAGGAGGGTATATCACACCGTGACGGTCAGCGTTACAACGTATATCACGTTACGGCCGAACGTTGTAATCTTAGTGATAAATTATGCTATCGTATGGCCGGTATCCTATATCATTAATCACTTTACAAATAAGCGGTGTTTATTTGTTGCAGGCTATGGCCAACGTACGCCAGTGCGCATAACAACCTGGGTACACTCACAGTAGGCGACCAAGCGGAGCAACACTTTTTGGCAGCGATAAACGCTCAACCAGGTCACGTGAACGCTCATTATAATCTCGGGCAGCTTTACAGGTTCGTAAGTAAATCTGGTCCGATTTGCCTGTCCCGCTACAGAATGCTTACACGACTGACAACCGTTATTAATTCGAATTTTTCCAATGAAGTTATTCATACGTTTTCCCAATTCTAATTGTTCAAGCATATGTAATATTTTTCCAAGAAACTCTTTGTCAGCCTGAACGAACACCACTCGCCTTATCCTTAACACATTTTATATTGACTTATACCACTTTTGCATTACACGGCTCGTGTTGATGTCGGCTTTTCGATTATTTATATTGTAGCAAATTATTTCTCAAATCATTTGTTTCGTCAAAAATATAAATATAATAGACTTTTCATTCCAAGTTAATATATTTCTTATCGTAAAATTCATCGAGTTAGTGTACACCGTTTTTTGATGCAGTCCGACAACCTTTCGAACATTGCCCGGAAGGTAATCCGTCCGTCCATTTTCGTAAAAAAAACATGAACGAATGGGTTGACATGCAGCGGGCAACATGGAAATTAAGGATTACTCTGCAACGAATACCCTGGGGTCTAATGGAGTTTCGCGTTGCGCGGAATAAACAGAGAGTTACCGGAAGAATTTCGAATCCCGTCGCGTTCTATTTTATTAACGGTATATCGGGGGATGGGGGGGGGGGGGAAGGGCGGGCCGTAGTGCATATTCCGCGATAAATTTACCGTGGCAAGATAATCCTGCCGGCGTGGTCAGAATTAAAGTTTAATTAACACCTCATGCTTGATAAATTAAAGCTTAATTGTCGAGAGGAGCGAAGCGAGCGCGCGTGAACGCAAACGCCACGACCCTGTAAAGAACTTTTGGGTTGGTTTCGCAGGGAAACATTGTTCATACGTTTTTCAACCGTTTCAATGGAAAGTATTCTTCTGTAAAATGATTGTTAGCCGTGCTACAAACGCTACCAATCAGGGAACCGTTGTAAATTCCCTCATTCAAGCCCTTGATGAAAGTAGTCGTTTTAATTGCATATTTCCATTGTCAAAACGAAATTGAATTTTACTGTAAACATTCATTTCTGATAACACTGTGACATGTACTATTTCACCGAGCAGAAACGATGGGTTGCAGAAACCCATGCAATGAAATAAAATGCAGCCGTAATATTACTTTTATCGTTTACTTGTTACGTATATTGTCTATGCTATTTTGTGTCTACTATTATTTCTTTGTGACCTTGCCGACCATGCCGAACGTAGAAACGATCGACGCGTGTAAAAACGGACCGAGCGCAAGATTTGGGCAAATTTTATTTCGAATAACGAATAAGGAATAGCGAATAAAGTTCCAGAATTTATTCGAGAATAACGAATAACGATTTCGTTCGCCGAGAAATTATTCGTTACTTGCGAATAAAGCTTTAATCGTTATTCACGAATAAATCCCGGGACTTTTATTCGTTATTGGTTATTCTAAAGACGCTCGGCAGCGAATAAAGGCCGAGAATGAGCGCTGCCGGCAGCCTTTATAGGTAGGAGCCCCGCTTCCGAAAACTTCCGATAACTTTGAAAAGAATGGCCTTTGGAAAAAATATTCTTGCCAGATATTGGTTCATTGACATCATCGTACACATTACGTAACAAATATTTTTTACATCACAATGACCCGAAGAGATATTTAGGTGGCCTTACTTGAAAGGACCACCTTGCACATTAAAATCTTATTGTCATCTATGATCGCAATCAACTAGGACGAGATAGTTACGAAGAGCAATGTTTAACACACATACGTACGAATATATGTGTATATGCTTGCCGACTAGAACATGTAAAACATATGTGAATTATGCAAAATAGTAATAGTAGCATATCGAAACATGCATTTGCATAGAAATCCGCAGACTAGTCGGCCCCAGTAAGCGAAGCATTAAGCCGAGAACTTTGCTAATATGCGTCCACCTTTCCATTTTCAGGAAAACAAACAGAACAGAGGAATGCATACAAATGTTGCAAAAGTGTGTGTCTTTGGATCCAGCATACACGCCGGCGTATTTAGTGCTGGCGAGATTGGCGACCGGACCAGCGGTCGGTGTTCTCCTCAGACACGTCGTGCGACTGCAACCCCACAGCCCGGACCATCTCGCGGAATATGCTTTCTGGTTATACCAAAACGGTAAGTGACAGTGATAAAGCGGCTAAATTGCTTTAGGAGGATAAACCTCTAGTCGCCATTCCGTAGAGGCAAAGTACGGGCTAAAGTAGTTTAAAGTAGCCAAACAGTGTCGGAACTCCACCGCGAAACAGCCCCTTGATACGACAACCAGCTTTATACTAACGGCAAATTCTGCTCCGTCTCTGTTCCGTCTCTCTAGGCAAATGGTTACCCTCGCTCAAGTATTATCAGAAAGCCATGGAGGTATCGCCATCGCACAGATCGTCGCTTCTCGGAACGGTCAGGATCCTAAGGTCGCGGGGACAGTGGCCAAGGGTGCATCAACTCATTACCAGGTCAGTCTACGAACAATTAACACTATGTAGCAGTGGCGTGTTATACGATAACCAGTTGGGCCTCTGGGCAAACTAAAATTTCAGGGCCCCTCATCCCCAACTAAATAACTTTCACGTTGGAAAAAATAAAACAATTATAAAAAAGAACATCTACTTACATATTTCTTATTACAAAGTGAAATAAATTCTTCTTCCTGCATGAAAACCTTTTACATAAAAATACAAAATAATTTGTATACGATTACAAGTATTGTTTGAACAAAATCTTGACCTAGATGAAAGGGTGAGGGTTAATTATGCGGTCGATTTTTTAAACAGATCTCCACCTATCCAGAAGTGCAGAATCACACGTTACAGTTGTCACGAAATATAATTTTGAAACACGGCTTCTACATGGCCAACCCACGCCTATTCCGCAGTGAGTCCTTGCGCCTGTTTTTCCAGGACCTTCGTGCTGAAATCCTCTCGCACACCCTCGGCGCAAATAGCCTCTATAAAACAGCCGCGGTGAATTTGCCAGCGACAATTCGCGTTGTTTTTGCAGCCGGTGTCCACAGCCGGGGTTGTTGCCGCACCGCGTCGCGCCGCGCCGCGCCGCGCCGTGAAATCAATTCTTTCTTGCTCGCCTAAATTATAATTTGATTCTCCAATTGATCAGCTTCACCCTGTGAATCCAGAGAATTGTTTCCACCTTGCGAGCAATCTATCATTAATTCGAAACCATAAAATAGCTATGATTTGTTAATATATTTTACGCTTGCTGTCATAAGAATTCCTTCGTTGATTACAATTTCCTGAGAGGAGAATAAAATTTATATGTATTATATTTCATGCCTATGTACATATATTCCAATAGCTAAATATTGATAACAATAGAATAGAATTTGAATACTTGTTTAAAAGAAATTAATCTGGACCATCGACGAGGAATTTGCTGCTGTCGTTATATCACGATGATGACACCACTGTAGTTCGCATAATTTTATAATAGAAATAAAAGATATCTCTAATAATATAAATAAATATTGTACATTTGTGTTTGAACACCGTGGAATGACGTATATTCATAGACTCTTTTTAAACAGAAGAAACCCGAGAAATTGTATTCATGTATAATTCATATACATCTGAATCATCTGAATCTCTCTTTACACGATACACGGTTACGCGTTCCTTTTTAAACACGCTTCATTTGCAGCTACACGCATTTGTAACAGGCTCTGCTCATATTTACGCGCATCTTTTCATACAGTTTTTTGGCGTCGGTAAAAAAGCGAATTTGTTGTTTCCATGAAAGATAGCAACGGTAAATAAAATGTTTTTTATTGTATTTTTGTCCGCAAACTAATTCCCTTTGTGTATTTATGGAATAAAATGTTTCTAGTGAACGGTATATTTTAAATTACACGTAAACACAGTACATAAACACCAGTTTCATACTTTGTTACAAACGATCTTTTTGCCCGACGCGCATCCATCGTATAAAAAAAGGTTGAGACGTGTTTGTATTTAAAATGAAATTTAACATATTTCCTGCGTTGACGTAAAAATTTAGACGTGTTATATAGATTATTCTTGTTAATACAATTACAATATTAATCTAAACAATGATTTTCGAATTTCAAATCTCTATATGTATAATAAAATCGTGTCTGTCTGTATGTATGTTTGTTTCTAACGGAATCAATTGAGAACGGCTGATCGTAGAAAGCTGCGGTTTAAATCATTAGACGCGACGTTTCTTCGGGAAGAAACGGTTTTAAGAGCAAACCGCATTCGCAAAAGTTAATTCGTTCAAAAGTTGTAACGTCATTAGTGATTAAATACTGATTAAATTCTGTTTATGACTTTTCAACGAATTAATTTTTTCGAATGTGGTTTGGTCTAAAACCTTGCCGAAGATACACAGCGTCTAATAACTCAGAGTCCTGTTTTTTACGTTGTTCTATGAATACCTTATATCCATTTTTACATATAAGAATATTAATTCTGACTTATAAAATACTAATGTCAAATATAGTCACTTACAATTTTTTTCGAATCTTACGTTCTCCCGTCAGATCAACAGAACACTGCCATTTGCGCGTCTTAATAAGTGTGAAGTACAAAACACATAATCACAAACACATAATCCAAAATCGTGAGAAGAAATGGGACGAAGTTACTCCGACCACGGTCAAAATAGTACTGCCATTGTCACCTTTGTTTTTCGTGAATGGTTAAGGGTGGAATTTAGGTGGGGGAAATGTTGCGGGTAATTTAATTAGGAGATTCCATTACTAATATCTCTATTACTCTATTACACTACAATTTATTAACAAAATTATGCCTACCCACTTAGCGTAATAAATATATTTTTTCGAATCATTTTTTAATTAATTTCGTGAAATTTTCTTGTCGAAAAACAATATCTCTCTCTATCCGAGACCACCTTGGCGATTGGAAATTTACTTACGTTAATAATCAACCGGGATTTGTTATTGCACGTGGACAAAGTCGCGGGTACAGATAGGTACTTTATAAAATCTAAATATTGTGTTAAAACTGTTAAAAAATTATTTTTATTTATGTAAACTGATCGAATTAAAGGTAGCAGAAAATGCTGTGCAGGCTTAGGGTATTTCACCTTACTGTTTTATAAAAAACCAGAGGACTTCGCCGTTGTTCGTTTCGCTCATCAACCCCCAATAGTTCTGTCATGTAAAAAACTCCGAGTAGCAAATTCGCGAGGTGTAGCGAGGGTTGGAGGCGGAGGAGCCCCCCTAGTTCAATGTAAAAAATGAAGAATAACATATAGTAGACGAACAGATAATTTGTCCGTGCTCGACGGTTGAGCGAGCGGCTTTGTTCGGAACGGTAAATTTTCGACGATCAAAGTGAAAAACAATGGCGGCACACGCGTGGCCACGATGGTTGTTGGGTTGCAGCTATGGTGCAGAACATTTCAATATACGTCGTTTGACAGGTGTGCTGCGGCCCGCAGATTTTAAATGCAAATATAAATATATCGTGCGGACCGCAATCAGTCTGGGAAATAGTGCGGTCAGGGTTGACGGTAGGTTTCGAGGGGGTGCGAAACGCTCCCGCATTCCCGTCTGCCGGCTCGGCGAAAGTACTACTGCGGTGTGAAAGAACGGTCCTCTCGCTACTTCTGTTCGCTTGTGTATTTTCATGGCGTCACGGCGCGGCGCGGCGCGGCGCGGCGCAACGACCAACGGAGTAATTACAATAGTTACTCTCTTTGTCTTTCGCCGCGCGCGAAAGTCTCTATTAGAGGGGCCGTGTCTCGTGCAGTTTGCGTCGAGTTTGATGGTCCGAAATTCGTTACGAGATTTTTCCCGCCGAGTGGTTCGCTCCAACTGATATTTCACCGACACGAAAGAGGATTGCAGCCTCGTTTCTTCGGGCACACGATCACACTTTAAAATATTATACTTGGACACTTGTTGTTTAACCAGTCTGTTCATATCTTAGCACTCGGATACTCATTGGGAACTGTGAGCTAGAGGTAAACTTGCCGATGTGCAATCTACTCTCCGACTTTAATGAGCTTTCTATACAGTGGATCCCACGAACTCTGTCCACTCGAATATCTTGGTTATTTCAAACAGTACGTAAAGATGTTGCAGGGTTTAAGAAACTACATAAATTAATAAAGAAACATTTACACCTTTGTTTTTTTTTTTTTAATGGAATGAGCCCCGGTCTCCCCTACTATTTTACCTAATTGTGGTTGACAAAAAAGGGGAAAGAAGACACCGAAAGACGCCGACGTGAAAGAGAATGTGTTAATTTCATGAAATTTTCATTCGCTCGTTAACGAAGATTACTGTAGGGAATGTTGAACCTGTTAAACACAACATAACCTCTCACCGTAGCCTGTATTGATATTAATCACCGTTTCGTCTAACTAGTAGCTTCATTACAATTTAAATCCCTGACTCTCGAGCGCTAATTTCATTAATATAGTCGGTCGAGCGCTAATATTTCTCTATACACGCAGCATTAAGCTCGCCGGAGAAAATTCGCGCGCCGCGCCACCGGCCAGGAAATATTCATCGAGTCGGTGTAAAAATAGTCCAATATGATCGCTAAGAATACCCTGTCCGTGAAATAACAATAAAATACCGTACACCGCCGCGTTCATTTATCTATGCGTGTGCCCCGTGCACGGGAAACCATCCCCAGGCCATCCCCAGGCCCCAGAAAATATTGATTCGTCGTTTAAGTGGGTTGTGCTTATGGTGGGCCACACGCCGACGCGCTTGTAAATAAACCATACAGCGATAAATTTGTCAAATCTTACACCGCATTTTCGACCGTTTCATTGTTCATCCCTTCAGTACATTCGACTTATGAATAATTCAGCGGCATGAATTATTCAGCAGAAGAACTGCAGGACTGGCCAACGTTTAACCAGTATCTCCCCTACCCCCCTCCCACACCATTGTATATAATACAAATCATCGGGCGCATAAACCGGCCCGGAATTGTGCCAGGCAATCAGTGAACAGGTGCGAAAGAAATTCGCGTGTCGCCTGAATTTCCCCTGACAAGTCGGCTGTTCATTTTTAACTTCTCCATTTATAGGAAAGTTATTGAATGAATGATGCAATCGATGTGCCCCGCTGTAACTTAGAGTTGATTAGGTTTTGGTCTAATTTGGTCCAGTAGTTTTTTCTTTCGCTATAATCGTGGTTTAAACAGTCACGGAAAATCCGAACTGTATCGTGTTTGGTATCATTTTAACCGGAAAAATGTCGCGAATCAGATGCCGAAACAGTGGAAGCCGAAAATTTGTAAGACTTTAAAAATGCACATGTAATGCGCGTGTTCGTTATAAATAATGTGCAAAGTAAAATTATTCAACGCGGAAAGTACATTCGATAGATTTAAACTCACTGTAAATGACTTCCAGGTTTGCGTTGCTGCACGAACAAGCAAGAAATAGTTGTTGGCGCAACTGTAATTAAAGATTGAAGCGATAAAAAATATAAAAAATATAAAAAATATAAAAAATATTTACCTTGGCGGTACCGTGTTGGTAGTACCTTCGTGGTTCAGTGTTCCGCGTAACAGCAATAGCGCTCTTCGGGTTGTTGCAATCTTGTCGGAATTTTTCCGGTTTATTTATTCCGATGGAAATTCGACGCGCGGTGTATCACGTTTCACGTCCCGCTGGGTTGCACAATGTCAGAATAATTTCTCATAAATCATTGATAGTTTTTCGCCGATTGATTTCAGGATCCATTCGCGTGCCGAGCGCAGAAGCAGAACGTTTCAGCGTTGCACCGAAACACCCGAAGACCGTTCCCGCGTTTAAATTGTTGGGTGGTTTGCATCGGTCGTGTTGCTATGAATGAGTTGATCCGAACGAGTCTAAACACAGCCTACTCTAGTACTAGAAAAATTTACGACAATAATAAACGTTACAATTGCTGCACGAATATGATATTGTCTGACACAGAGAATAGCTAAGTCTTTATTATCGAACCGGTGTTAACAAATTTCTGCCCACCACAAATTATTAACTTTATCTCCAACCGACTTCTCTTATTTTATCAGAATTGCAAAACAACGAACTCGTAAAACAGTTCGACGCGAATTGAATTCGTGTTGTTGTTTTTTTTTCTGGTCCAAATCGCTCGAACATTTGGTCTTCCACTCAGTGAAAGTTTAAATTTTTCCGGCGGATAAAGCGGCCAGCGCGGCGCGTTCAGGAACGGTGCCGCGTCGGCGTTAATGGCACGCTGAAACATTTTAATTCGCGGTCGATTTCCTTTCGGTGATACGGTGTATTAACAGCCAGGTTATTTAATTTCCGACCGAAATATTCCTGAATCGGACGCTGGTGCAGAGCACACGAGAACAATTTTCGCGAGCCTGGTATAACTTTCGCGCCTGGACGACAACGCGTTTTATAGTCTCGTCGCGCGGCCAGAAGCATTATCGTCTATTACAGTCGATGTTATTTAAATACGCGATCAAAAGCATTCGCTTTCAATCAGAAGCGTTTCCCGCGGCGAACTAATGCGTTCCGAGAAGAGACACGCGGGGGTGGGAAACGAAATTACATAATATATTGGAGAGCCGAAAGTACTAGCGCACGCATTATCAGTGTGAACGTGCACGGCAATGGTTCCGCCATAGCTACGTAGAATTATCGAGCATCACTGCCCTCCAATCGATGTGTTTTCAATCGCTTTTGGAAAATCGACGTCTGCCAAGGCAAGTTCGTACATTTTTCGGTTTCTCATTTTTGCAGCAGTTTTTTTTTTCTACGAATCTCAATTTAAACTGAAATAAACTTGGGCCGCGAATTAAATAACACATCCTCTAATTCAAGAAGTTAACTTAATCAAGAAGTTCACTTAATCATTCGCACTGCATGCGAGAAAGAAATCTTGTAGCACAGTACACAATCTATCTACTAACTACAGTATTTGTGATAAATTTTTTCCATACGTGTCGTGCAACTAGCGTTTCATTTCAGAGAGTCGAAAGAGTTTTCGTTCGCGCCGGGTCTACTTGAAAAATCATGTTTCATCTCTCTTTTCGTTGAAGGAGACGGTGCTTTAATTTCACACATGGTGCTTCAATATGGTGTAACGAATCGAATTGTTCTGCTGTGTAATAATTCGTCAAAAAAAAAAAAAAAAACGGAAAAAAAACAAATGGAAAAATCTTGTCGCAGTGGCAACAATGCTAACAAATCTGCCCAGCCGAACAATTTCGCCGTTCACGAGGAAGACATTGAATTGTTTTGTCAATCGATGCGCATACTGGTATTTCACGAATCCCGTTCCATGCCGGCAGCGAAATGAAACTCGACCTCTGCACCTCGTGTGTGTTTCCTCCACCTTTTCCATTCTCGCGATCGAGCGTTCGAGCTACGAACTGGAAATTAAACATTGTCAACCAGGCAAGGGGATGATCGGCCAGAGAAAAGAGAGAACGGTAGAGCCAGTGTCCGGCTCGAGCGTTCACGTGAAATAAACTTCGATCGAACGGTAGTCATAACGAAGTGGTAACGCTCAGCCAGCCTCAGTGATATCGGCTGTTTGCTAGCGCACCGATAGACCGAATGAAACACGGTGCTCCATGAATTATAAAATCGCCATTTGCCGATCAAGATAGAGGTTGGTTCGGTCGCCAAACACGCAGCGCAGGAATGACCAAAAAAAAGAATCAGAGAGGGGGAGAGAGAGAGCGACACTATTGCTTTTCATTATCGTACCCAAAAAATTACAATTGATCGGGACAGCCATGCAGATTCTACCGTATAGGAGAGACCGGGGCTACAAGTTCTGATTTAGAAAAAATGTATAAAATCGCGCCTAGTAATGGAATCGATATTTCTCACAACTCTTACGGGTAATTTATTGTTTTTATTATATTATAAAATTCTAACTACATAACAGATGATCTTGATACAGAATAAAAACATCTGCACCAGTTGCAAAAGACGGGAACCAAATAGGAATTGTTTCCTGCTTTCAATCAATTCGATCAGTTGAAAATACATGTCTAAATTCTTTAATGCGTTTGGTAAATTCTTTATCAAAGAAAATAAAATTAAAAAATTAATAAAAGAAAAGTGTACCGTCGTTGTTTTTCAAGTAGTTTCAATTCGTAGGTAAGAGTAAGTAAATAAATATAAATAGTACGGTGCAATCGAAAATTGTGTGCAGATCATCGAGGCGGCCATCGAGGTCCTATCGAATACAATAAAGACTGTAAAAAAAATTCTATCGTAGAGGTACAAATTCGTTAAAAACGATTGTACAGTGTCACTCAATATATTCATAACTGTTGACGCTGTTTTTCTCCGGCTGTGAAAGCTACGGCTTTTCCCAGAAATATGTGCTTTTCCAAAAATCTCGCGCCGGGCAGGTGCACACGCGATTCGAAAGCCGGCGAGATGAAAATACAGAAACGGAGGTAGCGTCAGTAAATTCCCGATTTATCAGCTCGTCGAGCGCTTAACGCAACGGTGACGACGTTATCGTTGTCTATGGAATCATCCCTCTGCGCAGTGGCTTCCCTGGAAATTTATACGTTCGAAAAATGCCGGGCATAAAGAGAGCGGCCAGCTAAAATCCTCACGTTCGAATGCATTCCGCATTCATATCTCCCGACTGAATTACTAATTTCGTCATTCGTCATCGGGATTTCGTTTTCAATTATTCCGTAACGCGTATTACATCGCCGTAATTTAATTCCATTTCTACCCGGCGCGGCGCGGAGCACACGGGATGATTGATATTGCCGTTTCAAGCGCGTCTTTCTTTTTCGATTGGACGGCCAAGTAGAAGCTGCGCTGCAATTGGTAACTGAACCTCTAGATGGAAATCAAAAGTTCGACCAAGTGCCGGGAAATGCACCGAAACCATCCATACGCTTAGGATAGGCGAGTAACTAACGAGAAGAGGTCGCATCTGTCGGGGCGCCGACTTTAACGAAACCTTTTCTGGCGATTCGAGAGACAAAAAAATACCACGTTTTTCAAATCGGACTAAAAAGTATCAACTAATTTTGCGAGAAACAAACAGGTGTGCGATCGCCATAAAAGTTTTCGCTTCAGTCGTGCGGTCTCGTGCGCACGGTATTGGTCTGTTTTTTTTTTTCTTCATAGAAACTTGATTGTCCAATTAAATAAGTTGACAACCGTTTGTTGCATTCTCTGTGAAACGAGCTTACGTTTAAGCACACATAAACTCATATTTAATTAATACAACCTTCGCATGTACAGAGAAAGCGCGGCAAACTTTCCTGATTATCTGACGATTATACTGCGGATTTGATGCATTTATGACAAAATGCAGCGGATCAACTGCAAAACAGTAAGAACCGTTTAAAAATCTAATAATACCGTTGTAGAATTTTCAACTCGTTACACATCTAGGTAGCTTGTACGTCGTGCAATTAGTGGAAACTAGAAACAATCCTTATTTTCCATAAAATTCCGTCACCGACTGGTATAAAGTTTTTGTAAATTAAATCCGCGCATATTATTATGATGTGAGAAAAAGCAAGTATTTCCGAAATGTATGATTAGGCGTTTTATATTTCGAGGAATATTACGCGCGATTCCGAAGGAACGAACGCAGTATAGAAAACACTGGAAATAATTTCGAAGTCGTACGATTCGGGAACGCGCCGACAAGAGAGAACGCGTTATAAAATTCGCTTCGCCCGCGCCCGAGGGAAAATTTCTCGGAACGTCTTGCTAAACGCATCTCACGAATATTTGCGCATGGCTTCCGGGATGGTGGCGGGCTGCGATAATTTCCATCAGCCTTGGAATTTCCTCTAGGATAGAAGATTGCTTGTGCTAGTGAACGCTCGGCTGTGCGTCGCTTCCTAAGGAAATAAAAGGCAGCGTTCCTACCTCTCCCTGTTTATTCTTTACCATCCTCTTCCGTTCGTTCGCCAGCCGTTCGCGAACGTCGTTACCGGAAGGCTGCTCCCGGCTAACTATCTCCCAGGTTAATTCTTTCTCAATAGAACCAAGCTGGCTGGTGTCCTTTCGCTACGTGACACTTCAGCTTTCCAGACTACTTTCATGACTTTCTATTTTCCTTTCTATTTGTCCTTTCCACATCGCTCAGAAAATTTTCATATTAATACTTCGCAAATTAAATTAGATCAGAGAGAAAGTTTCCTGTAAGACAAGTTGCCCTGTAACTTGCTTGTAAATAAATTTAAACAATATGGTTCTACAACGGAATGTTGATGTAGAAAGATTCTGAAGCTTTCTCGGGGGGTTACGCACAATGCCGGATAAAACAAAATTCAAATATTAATGTATACGATAAGTACCACAATGTTTACAAACTGAGATTTTATTTGAACGCAGCAGTGTCAAAAATAATAATAATAATGAAGTGTTTTAACGTTAACTGTCATTACTACTTCAATTTTCTTGAAATTGTACAAGTTTCACGAATTTTATTATGGTTAAAAAACGTTCGTACTATAAGCTCCCTATTTTTGCCATATTCTACAAAGTTTTAGCTTCAATTTAAAAAACATTTCATCGCTCTATCTGATTTCTATCGAAAGTTCTTTAATTTTTAAACAGATTTCGCCCGAATTGCCCACTGTGCGCAGGGTCACAACAGTATTTCACTTAAACGCGATCAGTGCAAAGTTACTCTTTCATTTCTGGGCGAGCGAGCCGGCTAGCAATCCCACCGCTGCGCCGCACCGCGCCGCGCCGCGCCGCGCCGCTGCCAGGATGCAGTCAGTTGAATAATCCCGATCATTATCAAGGCAGTTGCATTTAGCCGAGAACAGTTATGCTAGATTCGAGCTAGCAACTGCGCTCTGCTTTCACGGCGCGTAATCGTATGCACCGCTCGCGCCTATAAATACAGGGTGCACCAAAAACTTTAACTACCTCGAATATTTCCGTTATTTGTAACAAAATGAAAAAAATACATATACAGATACCGCCTTGATTTCTGAAGCACAAAACACATAATCCAAAATCGTGAGAACAAACGGGACGAAGTTACTCCGACCACGGTCAAAATAGTACTGCCCTTGTCACCCTGGTTTTTCGTGAATGGTTAAGGGTGGGATTTAGGTGGGGGTAATCCCATTTAGTGGGGATAACTAATCGTTATCACTTATCGTAATAAATATATTTTTTCGAATCATTTTTTAATTAATTTCGTGAAATTTTCTTGTCGAAAAATAATATCTCTATATCTATTCGAGACCACCTTGGCGATTGGATATTTAATTACGTTAATAATCAAGCAAGATTTGTTATCGCGCGTGGACAAAGTTGCGGATGCAGCTAGTCCCAAATAAATTTCATGCAAGTCGGTGTATTACTCTGAAGGGATGATCTCTGTTCGTGGAAGGGGTTAAGTGTTCAATTGCTTGATATCCAAGATTCTCGTACGCACACAGCGAGCGAAGTACGGCATGGTAAAAGATCTACCGCAGGACGCGACCATTGACTCGAGACATTCGCGTTGCTTTCCGCCTCGTAAACACACTGTTCGGCCGCGAAAAGAGAGGCGCGGAAAATGAATTGCGCGCGGAAGTGACGCGTGAAAAGGGTATGTCATATACGAATTTATTTTATCGAGAGAAAGAGAGAGGAGAAAGGAGAGAGAGAGAGAGAGAGAGAGGAGTAGCGAGGAAGAGCGCGAGTACCGTTGCAGCGCGAAAACCAGAACCTCCATCAGGATGAATGCGAGCATGACTCGGGCCACCGTCTGGCAATTTATTTTGCGCGTACGTTAAACGCGTGTGTTTCTTTTCTTACTTCCGATGGCGAGACACAAGATGGTCGTATGTTTCTCGTGGGGAAAAATATAATGCTGAATAAGAAATGGTTGTTTGAATTCGCCCCACCACCCCTCCAGTAGAAGGATTACCGGTCGTTTGTTATCGCGACGCGAGGAGATAATATTCAATCTATCGGTGGCCAGAATATTTGGCAATAAATGGATATTGTTTACTCATTTTTCAGATGGCACCTGATGCTGCGAGCGAAACGGGGTGGACTCATATATCGCGGCGATCTTTACATACGCGCGTGGCAACTGCAGAGCGAATCCCGTCGTCAGGCACATCGTTACCAAGTCAATCTCTGCCTATCGGTGAGTAAATTTCTTTTGAAATTCGAAAAATTCTTACTCGAATAAACTATTTATTCGTGTCGTTATGTCTTATAGTATATTTATTCTGAAGACTAATCATTTATTTCGCTTTAAGTGGTTTAAGTAGTATAAGTGAAATAAAGTAATCATAAAAAGAGTTATCATTATTATTGTTACCCTGAAACACTTAAAATAAGATGCGATACTACTTTATCAAAATCACTATCTACGTAAGCATCAGGTAATTTAATTATTACAGTCTGCCTGAAATATTCATCACGAGCTTAATTTGATGGGGTCGAAAGTTCAGTGTCAGGTTTCCGTAGGTTCCGCGAACTCATCGTAGAATCTTCTTAATGCTCTGCTGACCTTGTTTCAGTAATATAATGAACCTACCGACACGAAAACGCGAGGAGAGAAATTCCTTTTACCGTTAACAATGTGAAGAACAATAAGTCGGAGCCCGTTACGATCGAACAAGATCGATATCTATACGTTATAATGACGATACCATATAATAGGAAGTTCAATATCGCTTCTCGTCGTCATAGAGCAATAAAAACGTCGATATTTCGCGTCGCTTCGGCCATGCGATCTGCTCGCCGCGACGATGAAATTGATCAGTCTTGTTTCGTACGACATGATCGAGAGGAGGCACCGAATCTAATAACATTAATTCTTCTATCGCGTTTACGACACGCCCGACGCGCATTCTATTCCGCGTTCCTTTGTCTTTGATCAGCAGCTTCGAACACAGCAAAAATTCGATCTAAGCAAAAACCTCGGGACCACCGTTTCATCGCATAGATCGTACATACAGTTCCACTATTTTTTTGTGATCTCGGCAACCGAGACAGCTCTAGTTTCCGAGCCCTTCACGGAGTATGTCTCGCAGTGGTAGGGAAGACGCAGCTTTCGATTCTCGTTTGTTCAGATCGAATCTTCACTGTATTTATTCCCACTTACACATATCTTTGCGTCGCGGCGCGGCGTGGCGCGGCGTCCAGTTCGTTTCGTTTTCAGATACTTTCTTCCACGAGAACACCGCGATAAAAGTAATTGTACAAATTAGTCGGGCTACGGTCGAACCCCAGGTGCTACGAGCCGCTTGTACTTCCATTTCGGTGCCCTCTTAAACTCTCCCGGAGATTAATTGAGATTCCTCGGTCACGTCGTATCGCCATAATTCTAATTAAATAGATTCAGCTTCTCTCGGTCTCCTTCCTGAACCCTCGTCTCCTATTCAAGCGGCGTTCTCGCGGCACAGTTCGTTCCAGTCGTTAAAGGTTCAACTCGTAAAAACTCGAACGTTTTCGACCACGGTGTTCTCCCCTCCTCTGCCCTTCGTTTCCTTCCTTCCTTCCTTCCTTCCTTCTCGTCTTTACATTTTTCGTTAACCTTTTTACACACTTGAAGAATTACGACGCACTTAAGAAAATACGAGGTTCGACACAGATTAATGTATCGAGATATGGTAATTCTGGGTGAGCTGGTTCTGCGCTCGAAATGTGATTTGGTCCCGTAAACGTTATATGTACCAGCTGATCGGTTACTGGCGATGCAACCGCAGAGAGGGTGATTCCACAGTAATAAATTAGATTTTCGAGAAAATCGAGTTTAAAAAGTTAACGAAAGCGCCTGCTATCGTATGAAAAATTTTATTCTATGTACACTATCGATTTATTTTTTAAGTGAAAACTTCTTTAGACGCACCAGACGAGTCTAATCCATCGTCGCGCACCGAGGAGAAACAATATTCGGGTAAACTCGGGGAAACCCAGTTTAGCCGAACGAGTGAGAAACAGACAGGTGTATTTTTTCTATTTTTTTTTTATGTAGAATCGCCTCGTTTGCGATTGTACCATCAGTTGCCGATCCGAAGACAGCGGCGCGGCGTCGTCGATCCGCGCGAACCTTCGGATACAATCGGATCATGAACGGGTACAACCGTAAACGCGTGTTCGAGCGTGTACGGGTTCCGAGGTGTGTGTTAAACGTCGCGTCGTGACTCACCTCAAACATGTCGAATTGTCTGTTGCAGGAGGGTCGTTGTTCGACACCGCGTGTCGCCAGTGTGTCGGTACAACTCGAGCAGGACAGCAACAAGTCGGAGCAGCTAGAGCGGCCGCCGCGTTGCAACGTACGTACCTGTAGACAGCCAAGGAAGGGAAAGGCGCGCGTCACAGCGCCAGCCCTGATGGTTCAGAATCTTTTGGAAACGCTCTAGCTCCCGCGAAGCTTCTCGTAACTCGCCGATCCCCGGTGTCGGTCTCTCGAGCGCCGGCTTAACGAGACAGCGAACGGGATAACGAGCTTCGGTGGATTCGAGCCTGCCGCGAAGAATTTCTCCCCGAGACTGGAGAGGGCGAGAGGAGCCGAATCCGCCCGGGGCTGTCGACGGTCCCGTGTTTACCCGTGTGATACGTACCTCTTTAGCGAACGATGGACGGAACGTGAGGAGAACGAGGATGGGAGAAACGCGCGCCGCAGGGTTCATCCGACGTCCGGCTCCGATATCAGCTGTTCAAGGTCCGTGAGCTGTCGCCGTTGGGTCACGAACACGCCGAACGGTTGCGTGAAAACGGCAGACGACCAACCGCTTCGACCGGTTTCCCACGTGACCTATGAAGTCGAGGGAAACTCGAGACCGAAGGGGATATCGCTCGAGCACGACGGTGATCCTTGCGCGTGCCCCGAGAGCTGATCACCCGCCGCTGGTAATACAGTTACTATCAGTAGTGTCGAGATGTTTCTATAAATATTCGCTGTACTTCGAGTGTGCTTTCAACGTTTTCAGAGAAACACCGCTCGTCCTCTGATACCCTTGCTCCCTCGACCTCCACCACCTACCATCCTCCTCCGTCTACCATTCTCTCGGTACATGTTACTCGACTAGACCAATTGCTAACGAGGTCAAGTCGTCTTCTTGCCCCCATGCTCCCGCGGCTGTTTTAACGTGGTAACGTTCCGACAGAGATCCGTTGAGAGTCCGTTGAGAGTCCGTTGAGAGTCCGTTGAGAGTCCGTTGATCCATAGAGACGGGCAATAGTGACGGTCAAGAGTGACGGTCAAGAGTGACGGTCCGTCTGTACCGAAGTGACATGGAACGAGGGATAGCGTAATTTCTTTGGGAGTATCGTCGTCGTCGTTTCAATTGCGAACATCGTCCATAGTCGAGGAAGACTTCGTATAGACGAAAGGGGGGTTGCCCAGCTGATGTTGGCTTTTTCCGATTTATATGCGATCTAGAACCTGCAAATCGTTCGACACATTCATCACCCTACAATTTGTTTGACAGCTACTCTACCTTGTTAATGGTCGAACACCGATAACAATAAAATAGAATTTTTCCTAGATTCAAATTGTACACCTTATTTCGCAAGTTCTGTCCAAAAACCTCGTAACAAGTGTGACACGACAGTTTAGAGAAATGTACTAAAGTAAGGGGTGTGATTTGCCTTCCCATTGTAGTTCCATGATTTCTTCATCTTGAAGTGCCATTTAAAAAATTGAACGTGACTTTGACAATAATAAAAAAAAGTTTTTCGAACTTTCTTTATTGCAACGTATAGCCATAGTATCGAAAACTGATCAACTTTTGTTTAAAATAGTTTTTGTCGAATTCTCGCAAGTACATACTTGAAAAATCCGTGATAACAGTTACGTGAGACACCCTGTATTTACTCTGTACTGAAAGATAGAAATTCAAATTTCTTTCTGTCTCGTCTATTGCTTTATAAAGTTTGCATATGCAAATTGCAAATGGCCTAATACACCACAAAAAAATATTCAAATTCTTTTTAATTTCTTTTAACACAACATAATTTAATACAATAGATCGATAGAACAAATCACTTGAAAATCACTTGGTTTTACTGTCGTTGCACAAGAGGCCTCAATTGAGAACGAGAAATTCGATACGCTTTCCTTAAGCGCGGTGCCGAAGAATATTTTTCTTTCATTTCCGTTCTTACGAAACAGTGGCGCTTTCGCAGCGAGTTACGCGAATCGCGGGGGTATAACTCACCGAGATGTAAATATAGAATCTTGTAACGGTCGTTGTCCACGGCTTAGCGATTACACGGTGAACGATGCCTTTGAACGATTCGTGGTGTCAACAGCCTAAAGACCCCCCACCCCTCCCACCCCCACCCCGGATTCTCACGATCTCCGACAAACGTTGATATTGTTCGGATAGAAGCGGGAATCGGTGAGAGGCACGGAACACACTGCACGCCGAAAACGAGCGTCGAGCCGCTCTCGAATTTATTTTTCACACGACGACGAGCGGAACGACGATGCTTGCAAGCAATTAACGATCACACTGCGATCGTTTCTCCCGTGTCTGCTCCTGATCCGCCTGACACGTGGATCTCGTTCTCTTTTTCTCCCTCTCCCAACCCCTCCCACCCCTCTCTCTCCGCACGTAACTACACGGTGCCAATCTTAGCGTAACGAACCTACCACCGATTTTCGCCGTTTGGTATGGCTTTTGTAAGAAAACTCGGCTAAGGTAACGATGAGAATGTATAGATAATAAGTGAAGTCATTCTTCGATGAGCTTTGTTCGGCAACGTTTCCGGAATGCGTTCAAGCACGATTCACGAGACGGTGGAAAAACTTTACGCGACGCGACACGACGGGAGGTTAATCCTTTGACTGCGGCGCTCTATAGCTTCAAACCAAATGTGTTTTTCTGCGCGATGGACGCATGGCAATCGGTGACGCTGGATCAGAGGGATTCGGTCGAATTTCGAAGAACACAGTCACCTTTTCTCTCTGCCAGTAACGCAGGCACGGGCAACTTCTTCCTCGCTGTCGCTTCACCACTTCCATCACCGATGCACCGGCGCGGCGTCCTCACTGTCAACTATTTTATATTGCCCTTACCAAGCTTTGCCTCGCGCGACTGCGAGGATACGGCCTCCTATACCTTGTCCAACGAGATGAGGCAGTAAACGTAAACATAGCCGCTCGAATTCGACAGTATTGATGTTACCCTTCTCAGGTAGCCAGCAAAGGACGCACGCTGGTACTTTACTGCCTCGTCTCGTTGGCCAGGCTATACATGGTGTACCCGTTAACGGGTTAGCTTAGGAGTACACCCTGTATATATTGTATACTCACCTGATATCACCAACCTGCTCGTACACTCCACAGGAGGGTTAGTGGGAAGGACCCAAGAGTAGAGAGAGAGGAGTCGTCTGCCGTTTGCGAGCCGCAAGTTGCATCGAGGCCTGCAGTAACGGATTAATCGTTTGATATTGCGAATCATAGACAACAAAGACGAAACGCGTCACATGACTGGCCCATGGCGGAACCATGGGGGAATAGTGTCGCGTCGTAGAACGGAAAGGTTGGGAGACAAGTCAAGTCTTAATCTGGCGACACCGATGGCAATTGCGGCTAGCTAAAATAATTCCGAAATTATAGGTGCAGTCAAAGTAAGAATCGTATCGGTAAAAACGAGGAACCGTTTCGCACCGAAACGTTTCTAGATATGTAAAGCTCACTTTAGTTTAACAAAAGAGTTAATGTGGTCACTGATCGAAATTTCCTGAGCGTACGTATACGTCCTTCGTATACATATATTAATAGCTCTGGGAGGACGTGTATGTACGCATTTCGCAGTTAAAGTTTCGTCAGTTGAAACATTTCTGTTGAGAGCTGAAATATTGGTTACAGGCGAGTAATATCGCAGGGAACGTGATTGCGTTATTTGACAATATTGCGTAGATTATAATTGTACCGTTTAGAATATAATTATATTATTGTTTCATCGAATGCACGTTAATGAAAAATTTCGTAACCGAATTACTCGATCTCTACGCGACGTATTAATATGATTGCAACTAGGTCAAAATGACCTAGTATCTGCCGTGAAATGGCCAGACACTAAATTCTGTTAGTATTACGGAGTTGAAATTGCTTCCATTATGTTTGTCAATTTAGTTACTAATTTAACATGCTTTGAGGTGATCGCTCTTGTAGCGGAGACCGTTGAAGGCCTTTTACAACCAATGTTCCACAATTAACGGATAATCGCTTTTAATTTATGAGACGGAGTAGACTACCATAAAGGACAAGTGTAATCCGGATCCGATTAACTCCGAGAACTAGATCGGTCGATCAAACGCAGTCTATCGTATTGATTTATAAACTTACTAAAAGATGTTCCACTATATTCGAATGTTTTAACTTAAAACGAAGCTTGACTCGCGGCTGTGTCTTTGCGCGCGTTTCCGAATCCGCGGGTATCGAGCCACTGTAACCAGTAGTTTCTTGATCGAACGAGGTCACATATGACTCGCAGCCGTGTCCGGCTGTCCTCGTAAATCGTCGCTTTGAGCGAACGCGAAGCCGAAACGTTGCCAAAACTTAATGGAAGACCAATGTATATATCCTGTACACTAAAAACCGTTGAAACATCGAAACATTCGGCGATGCTTATTGAAATTCTCTCCTACGATTAACATTCAAGTAATAACGGAGTGCGTGCGCGTATACGTATGTGTGAATCTGTGGCGAGTGCTTGTATGCGAGCGTGTCGCGAGCCTCGAACGGAGTGTTTGGCGTCCGGTTGACAGGTCACGTGCTCGAATCAGTCGTACCCAAGACATTTCGAAAATAGTCACACGTGGCCGCGGTATCGAAGCGCCAAATAAGATTCCAGGATGTGAAATACCGGGACGTGATGCGAATTTATTGGCAAGATTTGCGTTGCTACGTGTATGTACGTTCTCCTCCGCGCACGACGCGACGTTTCTTGCATCGACCAGACTGCTCGAATCGATGCATGTTGGTAACGATACGAAGGAGGCTGTCGTTCGCTACGCGGATATTCGCCCCACGGAGCAGTTTCCGAGTAAACATCCCCAAACGATGTTGAACGGCGACTCGATCGAGATAAAATATTTTTTTAACTGCCGCTTTGCGTCAACGGCGCGGCGCGGCGCGGCGCGGCGCGGCTCTTCGAACCGACTTCCAGTCTACAGGATCTTGCGATTAATTGCTGTTCGATTAATTTATTTGTAAGCGGTAAGTAACCTGGGGAAATCTTTTTACAAGAATTGTACGTGAACAGATATTTTCCTAAACGAAGCATGCAAGTTCGAACGCAATTGTTTCGGAACAAAACAAAAGTTTGCTTCGATCTCTGCTGTGAATAACGTTTTGCATACTCACGACGAGAACATCGTTCGCGATTTTTCAGCTAACCGAGCCGTTAACGTTGTCGTTGTTGTCGTTGTCGTTTATGCGACAATTAACTCTGTGAAACGTGTTATCGTGAACGTAGCAAATAGGATTGGTACGACTGAGTTTTCGATGTGCTCACCACAAAACTCCGTTCGAGACGATGTTGCAACGAGGTCGATGTAACCAAGGATCCATCTAATTCCTCGAGACGACGATGTAAACGTTATTTTATTATCGGTAACGGATAGTAACGGAAAAGTATACATATAGCTATGCTTTACTACCTGAAAAACGGTACAGAAATTGTTACAATAATTGCTCAGCGAATTCGAGGCGAGGTGACGAAGGTTGTTCATCGCTTACTGTGTACAGTACAACCTACACGAATAAAAAGGACAGAAAAAGAATAATATAGATGTAACCGTAATACTTTTCCAACCTAACGAGGATCTACGGACACGGAGATCTTCGAGATCCTTTCACATTCGCGTTTCTTTGCTGTATTATACGTTGACCGAAATCGAGAGTCCACGAAATTCGCGGACTCTTGCGAATTTAAGGACGCCCTGTGAAATAAGCAGAACGGAAATAGAAGCTTCCCCTTTCTATCTCGTCGAATTATCGTTTTGAATCGATGGATCATCGTCGAACCCAGTTCCGCTTCTACCAGTTTTTCGTCGAACAAACTTCAGAAAAAGCGCGGTCTGTAACAGAGTCGCCAGATCAGGAGAATTCATTCAAATCGAGAAGAACAAGTTACCCCCTCTCTCACTCTGATGAGTCACGCGATCGGAAGATAGAGTGGAGGGTAGAGTGGAAAGACGAGTCTTAATCTGGCGACTTTGGTCTGTAAGCTATTTGTCGCATCCTACGTTTCGCGTTTTCCTTTCTACGGGCAAAGTCTCTGATTGGCAAGGTCGATAGCTTCATCGAGGCCGACGATAGATCGTCGTCGGAACTCGACGATGCGAACGAGCGAGATGGAGATTCCGCGTCGATTGAAACTCGGCGAGATCGACGAAACAGCGCACCGCGCACCGGTTCGATTCAGCTGAATGCGACCGGATCGACGGATGCTATGCTATGCTATGCGACGTGCAAAGGTTCCGAACAACGGATACTGATAATCGACGCGGAATCATTGGACACGGGCCGCATATAATTAGCCGCAGAATTTGATTAGTCTAGGTTATTACTCCATAGACCACTTTGTACATCTAATTACAATACGTTATTGCGCATATTCATTGTGAATACGATGCAATTATAAATCATCATAATAAAGTGTATGTTTATATACATGTACGGATATTCGTTCGATTTATGCGCCGATACATTCGACCAACAGCCAATATTGCCAATCCTCTGTTCCTGCCCGCGCCAATCAATTAACCAATTTCAGTTCGTTTAATTGCGACCGCGCGGTGAAAATTGCGGTAACGCAACGCCGCGCCGCGCCGCGCCGATCGGGACGGGACAAATTGCTCGTCGAGCTTAATCTCGTCTAGACGGTGTCGTTACTTCTACACTTCTTTTCTCGAACCCTTAGACCAGGGATTCCCAAAACTTTACTCGAGGTGGGCCAAATTATAAATTCAAAAATATTTCACGAGGCAAAGAAAAAGTGTTGTCGGAGTATAACGAAGCTTTATTTGAGTCGTTTATTTTCAAAGTCCATTTAAGTTAAACATTAATCAATTATCCAATTGACGATTACAATTGAAAAGAATGCAATCGTCAAGCGCGATTAACGATTAAACCAGGAGTTTCATTGTTTATTACGATTAACGATCAATCAAGTAGAAATTTATTCGTCGATCGTTGATTAAATTTTTGCCCAACTCTGCTGCGTACAGCGTAATTTATTTCCTCCTTACCTATTGCAATCATTCAGTTACTTTCCGAGGCGATTGTTGATCAAATAAAAAGAACCAGGTTGATTTCAAAGAAATAGGTCGACGAACGCGTAAAAAAAATTGATGCGTTAGGATTTTGAATGAATCTAGTCGTGGTTGCTACGATATCTTCAAAAAAGCATCCACCTTATCAGAATGTATTCGATCGTTCTAACGGTCTACAACAAGGATAGAGTGTTTGAGGTTTTCGTTAGTCGATTGACCGATGCTCGAGACTTTCTTTTGCTTTCGCTGCTGCTGATTCTGTCTCGTCCTCGTTTTCGTCAGATTGAAGAAACGCTACTGGCTAGGAAGAAGAATTTTGTATTGGTCTTGGTTTGCGGGCCTTGATTTCTAGGTTCCCGAAGATTCCTCTCGGTTTCGCAAACATTGCAGTCTGCTTCATCAGCAGCAGGTTGACATACCGGAACTGTGAAAAGTCAGCGAAAAGAATCTGCCGAACGTGGCGATCGTCCGCAATTCAAGATCAACATCATTAAGGGAAGCTGCCGTATACGTAACCCCAGAGAATCATTCGCCTGGAACAATATCGTGCCGTATGGTTTCTTCATTTGCTAATCCTACTTCAATAGTTTCTTCTACGCTTTAGATTCTCGAAACTTTTGACATTTTGTGTGAAGTACAGTACATGTACACGTGTTTCTCTGCTAAAAATATTTCTCTTCAAATTCAAAAATATATGCAGCACTCTCAATTGAAAAAATTTCATATCGATCAAGGGTTCCTTCTTTACGATGGCAAGTACTTACTCTTTTATTCAAACGGAAAAAGGAAAGTGCAATTCTTTATTTCGCATTTAACGTGAACAGTGTTGAATGTGTACGAATTACTGAAACAGGAAGTTTTGTTTTGCTCTTTGAAATTATTATCTACTTCAATTTAATACAAAACATTTCACGTTAAGGACATTATTTTTCTAATCTTTCTCACAGTGCGAATAAGGAACCTTGTGTTTCACTAGTTTCTGATGATTAGGGAGGCAATCGGTTCCTGCATCCTCGAGAAATCGTATCAACGGAAGCCCAAGCGAGCCTCGGGCTTCTCAAAAGTTTCCCCTCTGTGAAACGAGTATAACAGGTTGACGAGAATCGTCTATTCCACCGAATCTGTCGCTGTATCCACTCGGCTTACACCTGAGCAGATCTAGGAAGTAGCGTGTTCGCGCGCGCGCTCGCAGGTGGTTGTAAAGGGTGCCGGGCATTATACTCGACTCACAATGAATGCGTACCAACACGACAACGCCTGGAAATAATAGACCCCCGTCGCAATGCAGAGCTTCGGTGCCCTGGTAAGTATCGTGTAATTTTAACGGTAATTGCTGGCGGTTTAGCGTGCCCCAATTGAAATAGCCCTTATTTCGTCGCTTGTGTGGAACCCCCGAGGCTTGCGCGCAGACCACCGAAGGGTATGAGCATGTCAGGTACGCTGAATTCCGCGTGATTACGCGAGGAAGTGCCCTCTTCACTGTTTCCCCGTCACGGGGAAAACCTCTCCCTTCGCTGCCGCCGGAAAAGAAGGGGCATAATATTCTTATTGACGCAGCAACCGCTTCTCGTCGCTTGATCCTGTTACCTGCTAAACATTCATTATACGGGCATAGTCTGTTCACCGTTCTCATTGTTAAAATTCTATCGAGTGGTCGAGCTGCAGGGTCGACGTAACAATGGGATCCATTTTTCTTGCACGCATCCAGAGCCGAGTACATACGTACAGAGTAGGGTTTGTCGGTTTGTAAAACAAAATTATGCAATTCGTAAACCGAGTTTTTTTTTATATGTAACACCTTCTACTACGTTTCTTCCATTAGAACTTATAAAACGTTTGTTAATTCCTGTGATTTTTTTAACTCTTGTCAGCGAAATCGGTGTCGATAAAATGTTGTCGTGTAAAACATTGTCGGTGATATAATTGACGGTAAGTTGATACAAACCCGCCGAGATGATATAACTGTTATACGGAAAAGAAAAAATAAACTCTCATCGGGAATGGTTACCAGCGATGAAAAAATTCGTCGGTAAATAGTAATTATTATTTGCAACCGAAAAGACGTAAATCGAAAGAAATAATCGTTATTCTGCGATGTTTGTTTCAGTTTGATTACAATAGTTTCGTTGTTGTCCCTGCTTTAATTTGGCGCACAATGTAATTGCCGCAACGTCGAGAGCGGCTTATGGCCCTTTGCTCCGAGCCGACCAGCGGCTGTTCTTTGTTTTTTCCGTTTAAACAAATCCAAAGGCCAGTCGAATTAGAAATACACAAACAGAACCGGGACAAGGGAAAAAGTACGGGTGCACGCGGCACGGCAGCCTCGCTCGATTGATTTAACCGTAACTTCGGTTGCGTCTGCCGAGCGCCGCGGGATTATCAGGAATTTAACGAACCATTGAAAAAGTTCGTCGGCCACGCGTTATTTAATTATTCCCCCGTGTACGGCGGATTTCGCGTGAGCACACTCCGACCACTGACCGAATGAACGATAGAAAAACACACGGTTAACGCGTCCGCTAACTCCCGGCTCTACCAATGACAGTTTTATTTAACCGACTATGCGCAGTATTAACAAGTGTTTTTAGGAGAATTTACGAAAAGTTAGCCGGCTGCGCCGGAATAATCTATTGCCTCAACCCATAACTTTCTACGAATGTTTGCGAAACTCGTGTTCTGTCGATATTACCACGCAGATTAGTTGTATGGAACACCCGATTTCAAAAGCTTGCTGAAACTAGAGAAATTCGTTTTGAATTTATAGGAAAAAAGCTGAGAGAACTGAGAATCGACTGCCTGAAAAAGGAACATTGAAAATAGCACGGTTAAACGACTATAGAATGGACTGAAAATATTTTACGTTTCTAATAAAAGTAAGTATCTATTAATTGAATAACACGAATATACAAATATGTTTCACTTTTTGGAATCTATGTTCGCTTTTTAGTGCGAGTGTCGTCTGCTACGAAAAAGTGAAGGTTGCGAGACTAGTACGAGACGGTGCTCTTAAAATCTGCGCACCAGACACAGTACTGTATGTATAGTGATCGATGGTAATCAAAGTCTGAAAGACGTCGTTTACAGCGGGATTGTAAAATGCCTCCAGCGGCTCTTTGTATGACCGATTTGAATCGAAGAAGGATTCCATCATATTTCGTAGCTTTCCGAACCTCGCAGGTAAGGATTTATAAATATTAATGGTCGTGAAAATTGTATATACGCCGGCGAAATATCTCCATGAAAATGGGGCGACGGGCTCCCGTAGAAGATTTATACAGCAAGTGGTTCGTATTTGAAACTCGCAACCATTGCTGCAACCATTTTCATTGATATGCGACGCGATATTTCGCACCGGCTATTTGATTCCGCGTTCACCACAGCCGCGCGACCTGCTTACTTCAGAATCCTTCGATCGTTTTCCATCCATCGATCATTTTTCCTTGACTTATACCTAGGCATAATTTTCGATTACGCGGCACGGGAAGGTAAACCGAAGGAGGCGCTCGTTCTACAGGGCCATTCAACGAAGCGTACCACCTAAAATACTTCTAAACTGTTTTCTATATGAAAAAAAAAAAAAAATGGTTGACACGAAAGTTTTTCTTTTCTATTACCGTTTTGGCTGCGCACGCGCGAAAAGAGGCGGTTGTAATCGAAACACTGGTGCCATCTCTTGATGGACGCATAGTACGTCCGACGCGACGTCTGACCGGGAACCATGACTTTATACGGACACGCGTATATACTTAGCACTCACCGACGGAGTAGATTCGTTTGAGACAGCGGACGGACCAACGGAGATATTTAGCCGCGGCGGGGATCCTCGCGAGGAACCGCTAGACAGTGATCGGTTCAACGGAAGAATCGGCTGTCTAAATGAAAATATACTTATGAACAATACATATCGATACAAGGACAATACAAGGAGTGCCAGCGACAATCGCAGCAAGCAGTACGTCAAGCGATACACGTTAAGTTAACGTTCAAATACTTTGTTATATTTATTTTTATGGTGTTTTATATACGAGAATACAATATACCTTCGAACTAATGCGTTATCAAATCATTTCAACGAAAAAATATTTACATCAGTCTTGTTCACAAACATCGACTTTTTGCAAAATGTTTAAAATTGTCTGTTTGATTTTTTCCAAAAATTCCTCGAAAACTAGGAGTGAAAACCAGCTTACAGATTCATACTTTGTGTCAGAGAAGGCATAAACCTAACCAACCGAAGTATTGGTTTTTAACGACGAAATTCGTTCGGTGGGACTGGTCGGTCGACTTGATTGCGATTGCATTTGACAATTGACAGCGTTCCTCCGTCGTGAATGATACCCCAGAAACGGCACAACGCGAACAGCAACTTCGCAACTTTGTCGCCTGCGCTGCTACTACGGATTTCAATTATATTCGATCTGGGTCACCGATACCGATTCCCGCTCGCAGCGTTCGGAAGAACCCGCCGAAAATTATTCGAGATCCACTCGCGTCGTATTTGGCGCGATTCAGTTTATATTCGACGAGGTGTACGTGTATATTCGGCAGCCACGAACCCATCTATACGCAAACTGAATGGGAGCACTCTTCGTGAGAGAGGACAATCTATCGAAACAAGCGGGGCAACACGAGCGAAATTGCGTGGGCTACGTGTTCGAAGAATCGAAGAATCGGGTATTTGGAGTTTTGATAGACAATTCTTTGACAATCACACGGCGAAGTTAACCCTT
The DNA here is from genome assembly GCA_916610235.2 of Lasioglossum morio. NCBI lineage: Eukaryota > Metazoa > Arthropoda > Insecta > Hymenoptera > Halictidae > Lasioglossum > Lasioglossum morio. Next base: position 14,752,121 of record OU744334.1, read on the forward strand.
CGCTTCGTAGCGTATCGTATCTGATATTAATAAATCAAAATAAATTTTTAAAAACACACTAGAAAGTATAAAATAATTTTCCTGGTCCCGTACAGGGACTTTGAATAGCTATGAAAATACTTGAAAGATTTCAAACGAAAAACTTGGGACGCAAGATGCATCGATTATCTATTGCACGATGATACAAAATTGCTCCGAAATTGCCACGAAATTCTTGACCGCTTAAGGCCCCCCACAAAAGGAAAAAGTTGTTAAAAATGTCAAAATCTATAATACATTTAAATTTCAACAAAATCGGAGAGGAGTACCTCTTTCTAAATAATTACCGAAGTTGTTTACATAGTGTGGTAGGATGTAACAAGCAGTTTTCATATTTTGGCTGTTTTCAGAGAAGATTATGGGAGACGATCCTGATATTAACGATGCCGGATAGAATTCCCCCATAAATTGTTCGCTGGTGTATTGTTAATTTAAGAGGTTCTCGGTCCTCGGTTAGAGGATCATTAGGCAGAAGAAGGCGTGAGTCTGGTACACACCGGATCGTTCGATGAATCCCGATCACGTACGCGCGTCCGTTGCAGCGGAACGCACATCCATTTCGGGTTACTGAGGAGCCGCGGCTCGCCAGGATAATGTCCGGATTCGTATTCCCACGTGGTGCCAGGATCATGTAGATCCGCTTGCCATTATCGGGAAATCCGCCTATCGAAAACGTGATACCCGTCTTTTGCGGCGCGTAAATCAAACCACACACCGCTGCGCCGCGGGGATATTCCGGAGCGCTTTTACATCGCACGATATTGCCGAAGGACGGGTTCACCTATGTTCCCGACCGATTTTCCGCCATTTCAAACACTGACGAGCCGATTCAACTCGAAAAAGATTCTTCCGTCTCGGACCGTCCTCCACGCGAGTAACTACAAACTCGGTGCTCCACTAATGATGCTTACAATTAGTGCACAGACCGGCTCACCTAACCTGACCATCTCAATTATTTTCCTTATTAACCCTTCGCCAGCGTGGCGTACCGAGTCGCTGAGTTACACACGAATTCCCACTTTCTCATACCTTCCCTTCGAATTTTTCGTTTTATTGGTAACAGCTTCGAATATCTAGCTCCCCTTAACCGTTGCACCTTAAATTAGAGCTTATAATAAGCACATCAGAATTTTCTCAGAAAAGTAACATTCCGTATGCTGTGGATCTACTCTCTTCCCGATATATTTTTAGCGTAGAACCAGCGGGCCGGTCGCCGCGCCGCAGCGTAAAACACGGGGAAGCGAGGCCGGGTTTACGTTCCCGCGATAAGCGGGAATAAAATTATACAGGAATCGTAAGCCGCGCGACGTTAATCCTGTCACGACGGTTCCATCGTAAAACATTACGACTACGTGCTGAGAAATGGTCAGTCCTTTCTCGCGGTGGCATCGACGTGGCTTCGTGTATGCAAACAGTGCGCGCGGGAGTCAGTGTTTACTTTTCGTTAACTGTAAACAGGAAACGGGTGCGGTGTGCTCTATTGAATCACAGCCGGAACGAAAATATCAACAACGAAGATCGGGTTGCTCGGTCCCATCGTAAAAAAAAACAGGGGTGGGGGAGAGAGAAAGGAAAGCTCACAGAGCCGCCACTGTAAAAATCGTGACAAGCTTTGCTACCGATTTTTATCTCGCTCGTAAAGCACCGTACTCTCTCATCCGGTAAATGTACACCATATGTACGCACGCAGGATACAGTACGAAAGCAGAAGACGCTCGTAAGGAATGAACGGTTAATAGATACCGGGAAGAACAGGCGGGCAGGTATTTCGCAGTACGTTCCTGGGGTGGGGGGGGTGGCAGACTCGAGTTATTACCTTTCTTTATTACCTTTACGTTCGTACGTGTATCGAATACTCACTTTATCTACCGCCCTATGCGCTGGCTGGATTTTATTTGCTCGTCAGTGTTCCATCATTTTCGATAGGGAACCAGATTCGTGGTAGGGCACAGGCGGAAAAAATCCTCTTCGAAGAAACGCTACCATTTTCCATCGACGCACGGTCTTTGTTATTTGAATTATCTTTGCGACGAATCAGGAACATCTGAAGAAAGAATTAGCATTTAAATACCTCCCCCGAATATCTTTTTCAATCGTACAAACGTATTTTCCAAGTTATGCTTTTGTACGGAGTTCTTAGGATTATCAATGTTATCTCCAAAGAACTACGTATTCGATTCTATCGCATCCCGAAAAATATTGTATACGAATATATAATAAATAATATTGAGCACCTTGGATGTATAATGAGTGCGAGACTGTTGTTTATATACACTTTACTACAATTGCTTCGCCACTTATTGATAGCAAAATAAAATTGTAGACACCTAACTCAAAGTAGTCAATGCCGACGGATGAAACCACAAGGGTTTGCATCCTGAAGTTTCTTGCGGTGCCGGTACGTCTTCGTGTAATTAAACTTCCTGTTGCTTGGAAACTTCTCAAGATCAACCAGACACTGGCTAGCAAACGCCACCGAACTCCTTTCCACGGGCGAAGACTATTACATCGTAAATACAACCTATAAACTTTTAGTGAGAATTATACTACTTCCGTTGGAATTAAATTCCCCCTTTAAAATATTGTCCAACATTGTCGAATTATTTTTCATACAAATTCCATTTGCTTACTGCTTCCGTAGATCCTGCCCAGTATTATGTTGACGGATTTTCTAGCTCGTCTCAGAAATAGCCTTTATACAGGCTGTCCCAAAATGTTGTATTTCCTTGAAACATAAGATTTCTGAAATAATTTCAAATAACTTTTTCCTTTGCGAAAGTGTTCTCCGCGGTTTCATTAAGGAGTTATTAAGGAGAAACTCGGACCAATCAGCGCGTGGCTACAGCGCACAGTGGGACATATCGACGCGCTAGCTCTTCATCGTTGAAAAATTAAATTCCTCGTACCGATTTTTAACGAATGTACTCGTATAATGCTTTTTAAATGTCCATTACATTCGCAAACGGTAATATTAATAGAAGTTATTAAAAATTCTCGTTAAAATAAACGTTCAGAGATCAAACTTTTTCAGATGCCATGTTTTACTTAACGAATTCGTTCTTCTCCTGACGATGCCCTGGAAAACTTATTTATATACGGTTCTATCTATATATTTACGCGACGCGTTTGGAATTAACAATGTTGTTTAACAATCGTCCAAGTTTTTTACCGTTCATAACGTTCATTTGTGATTTTATGTAAAATAGTTTAGAATGACAGTAATTGGAGTAGGTGACCGTACTGATCGTCCATCGGGAGATGGCACTGATTTCGAGAGTGAGGCGTCTACTAATAAATAATCCGTGTAGTAATAAATAATTCGTCGACTTATTTTTAGCTTAACGATGTAAACGGGGCAACTAATCGGTAATAGGAACGTGGCCGCGAGTAGGTATTTATGTACCTTTCATAGCATGTCACTCCAGCGCAAACGGTCAAACCCATTAAACCCGTAAATAGAGGTTTGGCGATCAACAAATGATACCGTAGCAGCATGAAATTGACACTTTAGCCCGTATTATGCAAATCATTAAAAAGTCTGCAGCCCCGGCAATTTTTTTCTCGACCAGTTTAAACAGTTTTGGGATAGATAAAAAATATTCTCTTGAATTTTTATGACTAAACTACGAGTTTTATGTATCTATGTAAAAAATGGATGGGTGCAATTTCAGGATGCAATTTGGATGGACACTTTTGCTAAGGAAAAAGTTATTTCGAACGACCTCGGGAACCACAGATTTCTTCTTTCTACACTTTTTCCGGGTTACCCCGTATATTTTTCTGTTCCATTAAATACATATCTTGTAGCTGCCAGAGATATCAACGACAGAATTTCACACCGTTAGAAAATATTTTATGTATTTTCGGTAGACCACTCTGTATCGTAAATGAAACGTTTACCGGTGAAGCTCGCCGATAACATATCTGGTGAAAACTGAAAATCTTTAAATCGGTTATTTAATTTCTACTAGGCTAATACGTTCTCGAATCAGGGATAGCGGCGAGGGTGCACGATAGGGGACAGTGAAAGCAGGCAGACCTGCGGAAGAATCGCGTTCCAGTGAAAGCGATTTCGCCAATTCGGTTGGGAATAGGCCTGGCCTCGAACCCGTGAAAAGAGCGAGCGCAGTTGCATACAGGCGGACAGATGAATGCTGGCTCACTAATGAGCCGTTAATGGTAAATAAATGGACCAGTAAGCGCGCCTGCATTGCGCCAACCCGTGGGACGTGACGTCAGCCTCGCGTCACCGGTGATTAATGAGCGAGCTTTGTTCCTGCCGGGTCAATTACATACAATTCAGCTTCCAATTTCGCCGGCACCGTGTCACTCCGAATCTTCAATTCCACTCCCCGACGCGTCGCGTCGACTCGCTCGTGACTTTGACATAGGCGTTCAGAGGCGCGGGGACGTCCAAACCTGCTAGCGCTTCCCCTCTCGATGCAAAACTTCGACGGTCAACTCTAACGCCCGCAGAACACAGTTGTTTCGACCAATTTCTCGAAAAGTAAAAATATGTTACTTCTAACTAGAACAAAGCTCATACGATATTTCCAACTTAATCAGGATTCGATCTAATTCTCATATTATTTTTAATGAATAAGAAAAAAAAAGAAATTATTGAAAATTTAGGAATGCAACACTAGTTTATAATTTATAATACTTGCTTTCGTAAACACAGCAAACTACGTGCGTGTATATTTTTAGAAAATTCTGCTCAAATACTAAATTAGGAACTAGCTAAAGTTTATGTTTTATTGATTCTCGCATCTCCACGCTTCGTGTTCATCGTCACCCTAATCATTTGTCGCAGTCCGTACGTAAGCATAATTCTAGTGCGACTCGAAGACGAGGCAGGCGTTTCCTCGCCCCTCCGAGAGGGTGACACAACTGGTCCATTGAAACTCGTTCGACTTACTCGAATTTAATTGAAGTTAATCGCTTCGTTTCCAACCAGGCTAGGACTTTTAACTCGCCGCTATGAAAAGAAAGCGGTCGAGTTGGCACAAATGAAGGGGATTCTTCGTCGACGAAAGTGGTAAGTTCGGGAAGTTTTCATTCCGGATGAATGTTAAAAGTTCGATGTCGAAGGGGATTTCAGATCGTTCCTGATTTTCTTACTTTTACGTGGAACATCGTTTTTTTTTTTGGTACGCGAAGTCTGATTGGAGATGCTTGAAAAATGATTCGCTATTACTATATCTCGTCTGCGGTAGGGATACTACGAGGTGATCGAAAATGAAGGTCTAGAATACAATTGATATAATACTGTTTGTTTCAGGTAATTTCGAAAAAGTTTTTTGCGTGAACGCCTGTATCGATTACGTATCTTCGAACCAGTTCGTGGAGAGATCGAAAAAAATGAGTTTCCGGTGGTGTGCGTGTAGCAGTGTCCGCGATAAGAAAAGGAAGAGGCGACAGGAAACGCGGAAGGAAGAGGAAAGTTGCAGCGTTCCGAGTCCGCTGCACCGGACTAGATGGCAAACCGATGTTCTACCGGAGTGTAAATCCACTGCTATAGCTTCAGTTCCGGCTGATTTAGTTCCCTCGGTTTCAGGGAGATAGGTTGTCCGCTCGGTGCACCATGATTAACTATATTCGTCCGCAGAATTTCTATACTCGACAGTTTCTACAAAAATTACTTCTTCTTCCTTCGTTTGCCCCAATTCGGATAGTCTCCAGAGTAACAAACAGAATACCTTTACTGATACAATGAACACACTTCTGACATCGGTTGTAAAGCTGTTGGAAACTGTCAGCAAACACTTCTCGTGAATATCTTATATCCATTTTTATACATAAGAATATTAATTCTGGCTTATAAAATACTAATGTCAAATATAGATACTTACTATTTTTTGTCGAATCTTATGTTCCTCCGTCGGATCAACAGGACACTGCCATTTGCGCGTCTGAATAAGTGTGAAGCACAAAACACATAATCCAAAATCGTGAGAACAAACGGGACGAAGTTACTCCGACCACGGTCAAAATAGTACTGCCCTTGTCACCTCGGTTTTTCGTGAATGGTTAAGGGTGGGATTTAGGTGGGGGAAATGTTGCAGGTAGTTTAAGTAGGATATTCTAATACCAATATCTCTATTACTCTATTACACTAAAATTCATTAACAAAATTATTCCTACCCACTTGTCGTAATAAATGTATTTTTTCGAATCATTTTTTAATTAATTTCGTGACATCTTCTTGTCGAAAAATAATATCTCTATCTCTATCCGAGACCACCTTGGCAATTAGAAATTTAATTACGTTAATAGTTAACCAGGATTTGTTAGTGCACGTTGGACAAAGTCGCGGGTACAGCTAGTGTAAAATAAAGTCGATGAGTAATCATTAGCAAGAAAAGTATCCGCCTAGCGTGGGTTAAGAAAGGATTGAGATCTTTACAACCGGATCAAGATCAGATTTTAAATATATGGTTTGAAGACGACACGTAGTTGACACCTAAATTCCAACGGTCATTTATCTTCAGTGCTCACCATTTTTCAATACTGACCACCTGGGTTCTAGAATAGCCCAGATCCATCAATACTCTCTTTCCCTCCCTCTCTCTCTCTCTCTCTCTCTCTCTCTCTCTCTCTCTCTCTCTCTCTCCCTCTCTCTTTCTCTCTTTATGTTAGTGTTTGGCTCAGTAGAACCTTTATCTCGAGGAAACCTTGACCACAGGAACCCATCAGTGCAAGGTTGGCCAGGCTCCCATGTCCTCACGCCCCTCACGCCTCGTAATTCTAACTTTTTAGTACCGGGCACCTGGGTTACATTGTCTAGACCACCTCTATACCGTGAATGCTCCCCACATATGGGGACTCTAGGCTGGCTCACTAGAGGCTTTGTCCCAAGGACCCTATAACTCTAGAAACCTATCAGTGCTAGTTTCAGTGAACCAGTTTCATTCAGACCTGCCAGATTGCAAATAGTTGGTTATAATTTAATTTTATTCGAAACTAAATGGCAAGTAACGTCAGAGATGCGTTATTTTGACACCTAGGAATACTTGGGGTAAGTTAACCGCGCTGACAAATGAAATTAATTAGGTTAGAATATCCAGCTAAAACTATTTTTATAAATCTGTATTCAGTTCTCAAAAAAGCACTATAACTTTCCTTCACGCATGATTGGAAAATGTAGTGAATTAAGTACGATTAAGTAGGATTATTTTTTATCTTTCATTCCGAAAATAATCGCATAGAACAACGCAGACAATATTTTATAAATACGCACCGAGAAGAGATGATCAATTCATAATCCCCCTTTCACGACACCTTTACATATTTCATGAAACCTCGTAACATTTCTTAGCTTCACGGCTGTACGGGCTGTTTTCCTGTTTACGAAGATTGTGGATCCGTGTAGCCGCTATGTGTCCCGTGGATCGTTGGATTTTACGTAGACTTCGAGCGATTTTACGGTTCGATATAAAAATAAAGCTGTATAAAGCACGCAAGGCGCCGCGGGAAAAACAAATTTACAACTGGCGCGTGGCTAGAGGAGACCGCGTTTCCGAAGCACGATCCCTTTTTTTTGTGCACGCTGCTGGTCCGAGTCAATCAATGCTCGTAGGACTCCAGGCATTACAGTAAATCCTTGAATACTGTCCAGGCTCGTCGCCGTAAACGTTGTCTAGTGCCTACTCACTCGCGATCCGTATTCCATCATTTTGTTCTTCTCTATAGGTAGCCGCAATTATAAATAATAAAAAAACAAGTCATCGTTGCAAACGCTGTCTGCCCAGAATACGCCTGTTGAACAGTATTTAAGGATTTACTGTATTTCATAATTGTCGTGCGGAAACCCTCCGTTAACTAAGTTCATGCGCGGTTGGATAACTAGCGCGCGAAATCGATATGACGGGAATGTATTCACCGTTTCACGTCGTGAAACTTAGAAGCGGGCATAAATCAGTTGGCAAGGGAGCGGCACACGTTTCTTGTCGATTCTTATACAGGAACCTCGAAAGCTCCGCCATTTGTTCTCGAAAGAGGGGCAGCTTTACCCTCACCTCTTTTGACCCAGCTCTTTTCTATTCGGATCTTGTTCCCTTTTCTTTTAGAAATCGGTATCACCTATCTAAAGCACGCGACAAAACTGCTGGTGCCGTTGCGATGGCATTAGCCGAGCTGGAATCTGTCCTCTGTAGCCGAGCTTCGATTGAATACGAAGCTCAATACTTGTTCGTCTAAGCAGAATTTTCTGCTTGATCCGAGTTGTTTACAACAATATTCCAAATGTGAGAAAGAAGCATAGTTTTAATCTGATCGATTGAAGGGCTGCAGCGCGTACCTAAAGAAAAAGAATTGCTAGCGCGTAGCCCGCCATTCGTCACCTCCTTCATTCACGATAGCCTACATAAATATAGATCAATATAAGTAATCCGTTACGTATACAGACAGTACACAATGTACCGTGCAAACAGGTTGATCATTGCGGAGCTGACAAAGCAAGCGTTTAAACGATGTTCCCGATTGTTTGTAAAAACGTGTACGAACACGTTGCCACGAGAAATATTCCACGCGGATATCCTCGTAGGAGAACAAAGTGTCTCCTGCGGGACGGATAGAAGCAATTAAACTTCAACGATGACGTTACAATCGAGCACTCGATCCGCATTTTATCATTATTCGTGGATGTTTACTCGTGGTCCCCCCAATAAACGAGGAACGGCCATGAATTATTTATGTCATGAATATAGAATTCGTCAAAAGTTTCATCTAGTTTCTAGTGTCTTATCGCGAACGAACCTCTATCAACTTGTAATTAGTTCTGCGTCTCGTTACGACGATGATCACAACATGAATATGTATTTACGTATTAAGGACTCTTTCGGCCCGAGACCATTCTCCGGGAATACTTTCGGTTTTCTCATAATCCTATTTGCATGAACAATCTGGCCCAGTTTGCCGCCTCTGCCGCTGAATCGCATCTCGTGAAAAATATTTCAGAGAATCTTTCTTCTTTTGAATATATGTATTTTGTCTTGTCTCACATCCGCACTCCAATCATTCACCTATAGCTAGAGTTTACAACAGAATGCATCAAAAGTTATCATAACTTTTCATAATGCGTAATAGCTTAATCAGATCTTTAATGGTGCTTAAACATTATAATATGAATCCGTGGCGAACATTTAAATATAGTTATTCATTCGAGCGTAAATTATAATACAAATCTTGGTCTTGTTAATATATAGTATAATCTAGTATATGTATGTAACTTAGTTAGTCAATTTTAACGCCCTTTACTGCAATATTTTTATATTATTTTATTATTATATTTATGACTATTGGAGCATATTATTTGAATGAAACCTGATTCATTCATTGTTTCTAGAAATTGCAAAATATGTCATCTTCTCCCGAGGCTATTATAAACTGACATACTTGCCGGAAGTATAGAGCTAATAAACCATAATTTGTTGAATGAAAATGTAAAGTTAAAACGGTTAAAGTATGAACCAGGGATCTTTTGCGTAAATTTCTACTTCTCCGGAGCGTATGAAAGCTAATACAGGAAAGTGCTACTAAATTATGAACTGCGGCGTAAGTGTTCTAATAAATTTACAACTATTCTTCCGGGTAACTCAAACAACCCGCTCGCAAGAAGATCAAAATGGCGGAAGACAAATCCAACATTGTATATTAATTCGTAGCGCGCTGAAACTCGTGTAGAGTAAATGCGAGTAATATACAGGGTGTCCCAAACCACCCGTCCAGGGTTGTTAACTTCCCAGATAAGCATATTCGGTAAAAATGTTTGGAATAAAAGTTGCAAAAATCAGCGAGGCGTAAACTTTTGTGCACAATTACCGAGATCTGTTGCGTTGAACTTGTCGCGACTAGTCACTCTTGAAATTAGGTGTTCGATGTTAGTAGCCTTTAGCCTGAATTTTCCGTCGACAGTTTCAAAGTGTACGTTGTCGCGGCCGCGTACGCATCGACAGCGTGTGTTCGTTTTCTCGGCATGGCATCGGGAACAGGTTGCCGTCAATGTGAAAAGCCGGGCACCCGGTCTTCGGTAACATTTTCCAGCGAGTCTCAGGAGGAAATCTGTCGCGTGAATTTCACGCTTCGCGGTTCGATCGAGCCGACGCGACGCGTTCCCACGGCGATTTCGCGTCGCGAAACTTTGATGGCTGCCACACCTACCATCGAACGATAACTTGTCCAAGATCCATCGTTCAGCGGTAGGGAGTTGTATAGCGAGTTTGTTTTATCGAATTTTCACCAGGCCTGTACACCGTATGGCTTCGAGGCAGGCTTTCCTTCGAACGATATTACTTTTTCTTTGGCGTGGCCCGCCGGCGGCACCACTAGACGAGCAAAATGAAAAGAAAATAAAACCAGTATTACGGTTGACCGAACGGAACGCCAGAGCCCCATCCCCCAACCCCACCGGCCCACCACCGCGACCTTTATCGTTCCACCTAACCTTAGAAAATGCATAAGATAAACGCGTTGCTATTACTCACCGGCCACCGGGAAAACTCGATGGTCTATCAACTTGCCGGGAAATTCTAAGAAACTCGACAAGCGAGGCGTTTGCGCTTTCTTTTCCCTTTTCTCACCGAGATATACTTCTTCAGCGTTTCGGAGTTGTTTCACAGTATGTACTTATTACGGGTGAATCGTCCTTTCATCTGGTTTCTTCCTCTGTCCATCGATTCCCTCATCGGGAGGCGATCAGGCGGCGATCAGTCTGCGTAATCATGCTCTGTGGAATTGTCCGTATGTCATCTCGTTGTGCGCAAAAGAGCCAACCCTTTCTGCAAGAGACCTGCTTGTCATCTCCACAAGATGCATCATCGCCATTCTGCCAAGTATCTTCTTCCCGTATCACCACGTTCTATGTTTAATATTGTAGTTTTATAATTGTAAATTTATAAGTGAAAAATACAGAATATTAGTTACAACAGTTAATGCGTTCTTTTTTCCGCACACTGTACTCCTTTCACATTATGTTCTCCTAATACCGAGTTCAATTTTCGTGGTTTTTGGAAATTTTCACCAATTTTTGACCGTCTGACTTGTCATTAAGTTGTACTACTGAAATTCGAATACCTCCTTCGACTACATGTTCTCCTAATACCGAGTTCAATTTTCGAGGTTTTCGAAAATTTTCTCGAAAAAAATTTGCATTATTTTGATTCTCAAAATCGGTGTATCGCAAACGATGTCTTTAATAATTATCATGCACGAAATATTCAAATTGTTTTTTCCATTTGTGACCATTTCTATGCCAGAAATCTGGACCCACGGCGGGATGTAAATGTATGAATGTCAATTAACCGACAAAATTTCTAGTTTAATACGGAAATGAAACTGGATGAATGGCGTGTAGAAGAAAACGCAGAGACGCGACTTATATTTTAATTCAAAGTTTCAGCATAAAGACGCCAATTAAACATTATCCTTGCCCGTTGAATTAAGTGTAATTGTTCAGCAGTAAACTATACTTTGCGCCTGCTTCATGCCTCGAAATATAATTTCAATGGTATACTGAAGCAGTATAGAGTTTGTAAATTAAGGTTTTCGAATAAAAATATATTAATATTGTTATTACGCAGTTATTTTTATTTTATGTAATCTCTGTTCTCTGTGATAGATAGCATGGTTTCTTCTTTTTTGCATTTGCATATCTTTCTATTACCTTCTATAATATTATTTATCAAATAAACCAACACAAGGAATCTTTGTGTAGCATATTGCTTTTAATTAAAATGGAATTATGAGAACGATAAAAGTGGAATGTATGGAACTTGACCTGAATAATAACATAAACACTCGTGAGTAATGCAGATTCAATTTAAATTACACGTTAGTACAGTGCAGTGTAATTTCACGTGAACGTTCCAGCTATTTGAATTCGCGCAGCCCTCAGCTAAGAAAATGAAACGTTGATACGATTAAATTCTGTGTGCTCTGAAATGTGAAAAAAAAAACTGCTGGAACTTGTAGGAGAAACGCCGGAGAACCAGGAAATTATGGGAACACACGCGTTCCGGTGTCGTTTAACCGTGTCGCGAGTTTCCCCTTTGATCAAGTATCGGTGCTTCATTAAATCGGATTCGGTGTTTGCCATTACACGGACACTTCGCGAGCGATTTCCATTGTAAAACGCGATAATCGTCGGGGCCCCGCACGTAACACCGTCGCTGTGCATTATTAATTCCCCTCCCCGGCGTCATGTAATATTCCGCGGGCAATAAACAGATCTCGTCGCTGCGCAGCGCAGTGCCGCATCGCGCGCTGATAATCTGCCCGCGGCCTACCGGCCCGGCGCCTCTTCGGAAATCGGTGCATTTTGTATGAGCTCGCAATTTTAATTTCCCGGCTGGCTGGACGATTCCGAGCAACGACCAAATAATCTGCTCGGCCCGTCCAAGGGAACACCCAGATTATGTATTATTAATTTTAATGGAATTACCTGAACAGTCGTGCACGGAGTGTGCTCTATCCTGTCTACCCACAATCACACTTTCATTCGTCTTTAATTCTTTTTCGTTCTTTTCTTCTTTCAGAATTCCGTGCACTGCTCGTCCATCAGGAGATGACAGTGAGAAACTGGTAGGGACTACGTGATATCCCTAGTCTGCGCTTTATGTGTTCCGTAATTGGCTGAATTGCTTGACGAAGGACATTCAAAGTGCAACTTGAGAGCCAAGGATCCCTTTCACGAGGACCTTAAGTACAGTTTTAAAATCCTTACATCAGCAGTGGTTGTCGAGATAGGAGGAAGGGCGAATATTGGAGGTATTATCGAGGTAGGGTGAAGGGGCTAGCGAGGCGATCGTAGAACCATCGTAGAACCATCGTATAGGTTCGCGGTAGAATAGGCTGGCCGGCGCGAATGGACGTTAAAGGACATGTATAATACATGAGGGCTCTCGATCCGTGACGCCTGCTGGTTTCTTCTAGCAGACCCTCGGCCAACCTTAGTCATCATCCTATCGGTTTTACCTTATAAGCAACTATTTTTTCATCCCAAAACCGAGCTAAATATTTCAAGGCTTTTATCCGGTTATACGAGCGGTGCAGACATACGACTCGCGTTGTAAACGTCTCCGACAGGAACTCGAAGCTACGGGATCACCGACAACGATGCTTCCTCCCGCCCCTGTGGGTACGCGTGCAATAGAATTACACCGGTCTCGCGCCAACGGACGTGTCAAGGAATACGTCGTCTAAAGACACTGCTGTACGGCTTTGGTCCTCTTGCTGTTGGCGAACAATGGGAATAATCGGTGTTCTACCGGCTGAGATTTTATAAATTTTAAACGACAAAAGATAAGATAAGGACATTTTTCCTCTTCTATCATGAAAATCTCTCAAGTTGGTCTTCATATAAAAACCTCAGCAGGGACATTTTATACTTATTTATTTATTTATTTATAGCGTTGGTATAAATAATACTTACAAACGGTGTAACGGCACGAGCTTTGATCGATACTCATTATTCCACAGCTTCTTCGCGGAGTCATTAAAACTTTGCATTATTTAGAGATTCGGATAAATTACAAGATACGCGGGCCTCGGGTATTCCACGAGGCGAGAATAAAAGGTTAGAACGGCTGGCAGCCGTCTTTGCTGATATTTCCCAGGGAACGTCGGACGCCTCTGCAGACGTTTCTAATTCCCCGCCGATAGAATATTAAAAATGTCGGCAATTTCCATTCAGATGAGACTTATCGGACCTGCACGGCCGCAATCTCAACAACCTATTCGTGTATTCTGCGGCGACAATCGCTTTATTGGATTACGTCCGCGTGGACGCAGCCCTCGCGAACCCATAAAAATTTTCCCCCAAGTTCCTCGGGGTCCGGCTCCGGTCCCACGCCTTTCGGTCTATGTAATTTGATCATCCTCGCGTTTTCTACATGCTGAATAGGTAGGTCCTTAATCGAGGACCTCCTCGGATTACGGTCGTTTCTCGAGATATTCCCTTTTTACGATCATCGTAATTTTATGCTTTACGAAGCTAACTTTACCTGTCTCGAAATTAGTGATGTGTTATACATTGAAAAAGTAATCATGAATTTGGATACATACAGAGTGATTCACCGAAAGCTGTGCTACCGAAATTACTCGTAAATTATTTGGTATATGAAAAAATTGTTGAAACGGAAGTTGTATCATTTTAGTAGTAGCATTCATATAAAGTGTAATTATTCCAGAGACGCGTGCGCGCATTCAGTCGAGGCACGGTCGAGTGCGCGTGCACCGAGCGAATATTTAATGCCGATTTTCTCGAAAACAAAGCCTCGCACGAAGAAATTTAATTCAACATTTTCTCTTTATGTTTTCACGTAGAATTAGCTGGTTTTCGGTTGCATCACCAGTTGCCGACCATCCTGTATAACAAATTAAACAGCAGTTATTTTCGAAAGAATTTCAAGCCCTGGTGGTGAATCAAGTGACGCGCGCCTCTCGCAACCTGGCTATGGGGACTTCATGAAACATTTTCGGAATAAATCCACAACAAAGCGGCAAATGAAATTTCTGCAGCCCCTTTAGTTTCTCGTGTAAGGCACCAGCCCGGCCATTGTTCGCTCGCCATCGTCTCGTGACCGGGCAATTTTTTCAGCAGGGCCGCCATTCATTCCTCACCTCGCGTTATTAGCGACCTTATTTCCTTCGCTCAACCACCGTACCATTCTTCTTCGCTGCCTCCTCTGTTCTTTCTCGCCGTTAGCAAAGAACGCTTCTCTTTGAATCTCATCCTACCCCCGGCACGTTCCGAAGCATTTTCATTGAACTTCCGAAGAGAGCGCAATCTGCACGACCGGGAGAATAGAGGGCAGAGAAGAGGACATTAATGTCCGGATCGTTCAGAGTTTTTTTTTAGCAAAATAGCGCGATCCTCCAAGCAATTATATCGATGGAACTTTCCGGTGGAACGTGTTTTCCTTTTTACCTCGAGCGCAATATGCTGGCTGTTCTATTTAATTCTACGATTTCAATGGATCTATTCGCGAGGATGAGGTCGAAGGAAATCTGTAGAGTGGAAAGTTCCTCGACGCGTTTTATATAAAATTTCCGATGGTGGGGTTCTTTAGGGCGACAGATGTTGAACGGACCGAGCGAATCAGAATCCCCAAGTTTTTCTACGTTAACGATATGCACACTGAAGAAGGACCTGCGATTGCAAAAACTCTATAAGAGATATTGAAAGAAAGAGAACTGGCCTATACAGGGTGATTCTGCATCTCTGAATAGGTGAATCCTATAGTACTCGTGGCGAAGAACAAAAGTCAACGGCTCTCTTAAAAAACTCTCGAAAAATTTTTTCGTTAACTATTTTATGTTATATGTCTACAAGAGTATACGAAAATGATAGAAACTTGAGTTGGGTCTGGGTTAGGTTTCAAATCTAACCGAGTTTCATACCACAAACAATGAAAAAATTCGAAAATGACGATCGAACAACGACAGTCGACTAAACCGTTCGCAACGCTATTCGAGGCGATGACTTTTTAAACACAGTAAAAAATCCTCGAAGTCGTGGATGGTTCGATTATTGGTACACATTTATCTCTGCCTCTCGCAATTGACAGAAACAATTTTTATTTGACATAACGATGAGACACGATCGCGCCACTCTGATCGCACCACTCTTTATTTCGCGAATTAAATATTTTGACACGACCTCATTGGCTGTACGCAGTTCCCATTTCCAATTACTCTGCAATTATTACCGTTAATCAATCTCCGTCGACTAATCCCGTCTCTCGGCAAAGCGTTCCATCACAATATTTACGAAAACCCGCAACGTCCTTTCTTCCCAGCTCATCGTCAATCAATATCAGCGGCGTAATCGAAGGAGGGGGATAGACGGGCCAATCTAATTAACCAACATCCACGGCACTTTATACACCGCAGCTGCATCAAAGTTCGAGACTAGTCATTATGGCCGTCCGGTATGAGGCGGGAGTGGTTTGGCCGAGGAGCAGCAAGATCCTTTTCGAGCTGATCGAGGGGCACGAGCAATGAATACGAAATTGTTGTCGCGACGAGAAGTGGCTGGGTAAAGAGCAACGGAGAGGAGGCGAACCTGTCGACCGTAGACGGGAAAGCGATACCTTCGCCGGTCTAAGCCGTTGGATGAAGAATGGCGGCGTAATACATATTCATACATATTCATTCGGAGATACGGGCGCAAACCTCGTTAAACTGTTCGTATGTGAAAGGTGGGCCGGCCAATACACGTGCCGTGCCGCTTGGCTCGTATGCACGGAATGTCGAGCAGGATGGAATCAAATCCGCGCGCTGCTCGGCTGTTTATTGAACATTGCGATGTCTTCTCCGCCACGGTGTGTGTATCGATTTCCGGTCCGATCGGCGCGGCGCGGCGTGTCGCCCACGCGGCAACCGGGATTTCCTGTCTCTGATTTATCTCCGTACCGTAGCGTCTGCGGTGTTGCACCATAATGCTGATATCGACGTGCCTTCGCTACCTTTTTCTACATACCGTTTCGGGTCCCTCCGGTTAACCACCTAACACGCTGCATACACTGCGTACCATAACCGTAATACCATCCCAATATTTTCGGTCTCGTGTCTACCACCTTCGATATTTCTCTTGAGGTGAAGTGGCTATTCACAATTCAAGTGCAGCCTGGTTTTTGTAAAGTTGGATGTTAAACTTGGATGTACAGGGTGTATAAAAAGTAATGGTCATCCGTCCTAGGGATTATTACTTTTTATACAACCTGTACAGCAACTCCGTGCTACTGTCAAATACATGACAACGCAAAGTGCTGATTCTTTCCGCGCAACGGCGTTAACTATCCCATTTAATCAACTTCTCGAAGAAGGCGAGGAAAGTTCTGGCGGATGCTTGGGCTGAACCAGTTTCTCTGTTCCTTGGCTGCCGAGAACAAAGTCCCCGCTACATAGGGACAACTGTCCAGACGCTATTTACCGTTCCTGGTAGATAGAAAGTACTGAAAGCTGTTCCCTCGAATATTTTCAAACAAGCAGACCCACCTCGATAGAAACACGAGCCGCGACTAATTGTAAAATATCGTCGAGTTCCAGGACAGCGAAGAAAGAAGACCGCGCGGCGCGGCGCGGCGCGGCGCGGCGCAAGGACGGATGGACGGATGGAAGATGGCCCGGAGGAAGTTATTATTCCGGCGAGTGGCGCCTCATTGCAGATCAGCCGACCATAAAAAACTAATTTATCGCGAGGAAATGGAGACGAAGAGGAGGGTTGATGAGGTAGAGAATTGGCACGGTTGACCGAGCGTCTTGAATGGCCCGCGCTGCTAGGCTCTGTTCGTTCCCTCTGTTCCCTTCTTGGAACGCGGCATGCCCACCGCCATATCATTTTAAAGACGCGCCGCGAAATAAATTTATAAGTAGTCTGCCGAGAGTTCTGTCAGAGCCCGGCTCCCGTCTAAGTAGTTGCCAAGTAGTTTGTGCCGACGGAGTCAAGCTCCCCTCGATGTATTATTTAAGTGCTGTAGTTCGCGCACCTTCGCGCCCTTCTGTTTTCCTTCTCTCCATCTCTCCGCTATCGTTTCCGCGTTTTCTTTGCTCTTATCATGACTTTTCCTTTTTAATGATCATCCAACCGAGCCCAACGCGACGCCCGTTCATCCTCTCAGCTCGGCCCTACTTTGCTCCATCAGTCACACTTCTGTCGAGTGGCGTCTCTCGCACTCAATATCGTAATCTCCCTCTCTCTCTCTCTCTCTCTCTCCCTCTCTCTCTCTGACGAGGGATGTCAGGAAAAACGGAAGCTTGGAAAGTCACGAAATTTTGTGTACAAGCAGAGTAATCGAAGAGCGGAAGTAGAAATGTCTGCAAAGACTACCGACGACACACGCATACAATACATGTAATTTTATAGTATGCTTCAGGCTAAAATATTTATTAGAACCTGACGAAAAACGGCGATGATGGAAAAACTAGTGTGAACAAGTTTAATTTCAAAAACATAGATCCATTTTCATAGCGAGATACATTGGTTCGTGGCCTATCATGAAATGGTGGTCGATATTTGAAACGACATTCATAATTTTGGGTTTTTCCTGCTTCCGACCGCTGCAAAACCCTTCCCCTGGGAAGAATGGTTGAAGCGGAGGTACATCGCATCGGTTGAAATGCGCTCAGGTACGCGGGTCACGGGTGTCTCCAGGAACTTTGGGGACTGGCATGGTGGAGTTAGTGGGTATACCCTGCTTGCACACCCCGTCAGAGGAGCCCCACATAACCCCGTCAACCCACCCCCTAGGTGGCAGCCTATCCAAAATAACGATTACCTCCATGTAAAAAAAGCAAAAGAAATATAGTGATGCTGGTGCTTAAAAACATATGTAGGTATATTTTTTCAGAATGGAACATTCACACCTACTTTCTGTCTCCGAATACTATGAAATTATTGATTTCTTTCTGTTTGGATTGTAAAATGAATTTCTTTACACTGTGGAATTATGTACAATGGTTAGTTGATTTCAGTTGTAAATCAGAACCGAATGAAGTATTATTTGTGCTACAATTTTTGAGATACATATGGGAATTAAATCGATAACGCATCGCGTATGTATTCGTTCGTTAATATATCGTATCGTATGCTACAATTTTATTATGATTCGAATGAATTTCTATGAGTCACGTTTGAATACAATTTCGAGCGAAGTGGGGACGGAGCGAATTTCAATCCTGAAAATAATTGTTTGTTTGTGAGAATTTTTATATTTTTTAAATCGAAACTGCTCGCTGTTCGTTCGTGACAAGCTATAAATGAAATTAGCTTATACGTACTAATTGAAAAAACAATCGCGTCCTTCTACATAGGTGTGGCCAATTCCCTTGCGAGAGTAGGAACACTCGCGTCAAACAACTCAACTGACGAAGTCTTATGACGTAGTAGAAAATTAAGAAAAAAGGTACTACCAGCTAAGGGAACGATAACACGTCGTTCGTTCGCCGCCTTTAGCGTAATGAAAACAAACGATGGCTCCCGCTACGAGACAAGCTTCGAGAGCGAGGTCGATTAAGGCGATTAGGTCTGAGCAGCGTGGAAGCGTGGCTGTCATACCGATCAAAGAGAATCGGCTAGTTGAGAACGCCCTGAAGTTCATGCTGTGCAACAAATAAGTTCAACAAGAGTACCATTGGCTAATTGAAAATATATTCTTCGCTAAATACGTTTATACTACAGTATTAAAAATTTTCAATCGAACAGGGATTTATGAATCTGTGAATCTGACAGCGATTCGAAAAAATCCAGAAACGATTGTTGAAATGATTGGGGGGAGGGGGTGTAGGCACGGCTAAATGATGTAGCGTAAGATAAGATACGATACAAGCCTTGGACTCGCCTTAAAGTAAATAGAATTCTGCAGAGTGACAATGAGAATTTGGCGTGCGGCCATTTGGCCAGACTTTTATTTTGGACATGAAAGTCTAAATGACGGGCTCGCTGGTTCTGAGATTGACGCCGTTCCCGTGCTTAAAAGCACACGGCCGAAAGTGAACGTGTACTCGTTCATCGGTGCAGAACTGACTCGTTGGTCGATCGTAAATCACAGATTGCTGAGTTCCGTTGCGCGTGGTCCACCCTCGTTCCCAGTGGCTATCGCCGTAAACTTGTGCGGCCTTTAATGGCCGAAATTTTTACAACGCACGGCCAACAATTACATCCCGTTCGGAGGAAAGGGGAGAAAAGCGTGTACGGGTGGAAACAACATCGGAAGCAACGTGTTTCGCGCCTCGACAACGACGTGTCGCGTCGTTCCGTACCTTTTACACGAATTTGCCAGCGAAAAACGATACACGGTCCAAGTCGCGGCAGCCGAGGCGAGGGAGGAATTTGCTTTTGGTCGCCACGCCGAAAAGGATTCGCCTACAGGGGATTCAAATACAATACGCTAAACGCGCTCTATCCACCCATCGTTTCTCTCCCTCCTTTCTTCTCCCTCGCTACCCGATCCTGCGACTAGAGCTTGTCGGTTTTTAAAAGAAAATTATGCAATTCGAAAACTGGCCTGAACCCTATTTAACAATTTATTATGCTTTTCGATTTTAATGAAATAGCCACGCAATGTATGTTGTCTAGTATTGCAGTATATTGGATAAACAGGCTTCGGGTGAACACCATGTGTGCCAGATATTGAAAACATGTACTGCATATATCCACGGATGGATATAATACAAGCTGCCACTGTACGGGTGGTGTAACCTGAGAAAGGTGAATCTACATGAAAAGAATTGAAGAAAAATAGAGAACGCGGAACTTTTTTCAATCTCGCTTCTTTTTCACGAAAATTATGATTGAACATCGGTCAAGCCCGCGCGCTATCGAACGAGACTTGGCTAACGTCAATTTATTCGAAAATGGAACATCGTGAGAAGGAATATTTTATAATAATGCACCATCGATTTTATTGTAGCTTAGAAATTCACTTTCTACCAGTGTCGCGCCGGATCAGAGGAATAAACAACTGTCACTGGAAAAACAATTGGAATTATAAATTGCAGATAGTCTTCAAAAATGTAGTGTCAAGAGTTTTTAGCGTGAGAAGAAAATAAATTTCAAATTCTCGAGGAATAAAAACTGTTGAGAAATCAGGAACACTGATAACAATACACATCCTATTCGTGTAGTTTATGTTTGTTACACCCCTTTCATCTTTTATAAATGTGTTTGTGCTTGCGAATGGGGTTCGGTAATTTATCGAACTTTGGGAGAAATTGCGAGAGCTTTGCCACTAGGTCGATTGGTAAGCACAGGGCAATAAATATTTCCATTAGTGGTAAGAATTCGAAATTGGTGGGCTCGTAACTAGAAGGGTCGAATTTCTCTTCCCGGTGCCATAAAAATGAACGATCGAGCGGACTATCGTTCCGGTAGATCGGGGAAGGAAATATAAGTACTTCTTCCCGTGCCGGTTCACTTATAACCTTACTCGATATTGGTTGAATTATTGTGCCTGCCCGTACGAAGTACTCGCGTGCTCCGTATCGAGGAATCAAGTTACAAGCTGCGCTTCCATTTTCTGCAATTCCGTTTGCATATAGACACGTTCCTTGATAACCACACCGCCATGTTATGCAGGATTTACGATCCGGCCCCCAGTAAATGTTACCGGAGGCAAGGTTCATCAGGGGAATATGCGCCCCGGTATAAACACGAATCTTAGAACAATTCCGCATCCGGTTCCGTCCCTCAGCGCCGCCGTACCTCTCCGTCCTCCCCCCATCCCCCTCCCCCCACCATGTTGCCATCGGGTATGCAACTTTCGAATACCACGCGATTGCCACGAAAGTACTTGTGTGTTGGTCTCGTCTCTGAATCCAATTCCTCTAAATACTGTTTAAGCCATTATTTTCTATGTCTTAGATCATGCAGTCCAACAACATTAGACAGAATAACAGTCTACTACTAATTTAGAGAATACAGTTTAGGAGACTAGAATATTGTATATTCTATTTTCAATACTATTATTTTCAAAAGACAAATGGTATATCGAATGATTTGAAATGGTTAAAATATTTATTTCGCCAAATATTATATCTGTGAAAGGTGCATGGCTGAGCGACGTCCTGCTACGCTATCGATAATTGGTTATTCGACATCGAAATCACTTCGACAGCGTCACGTGGCACGCGAGTTACATCAACATCAAATCAACACCCACCACGTCGGCCTCGCAGAGCTAAGTTAATCTGTTCGAACCTCCTCTCGCATACTAAACAGCCTCTTAACGCGAGCAAGGTGTTTTACCAAAGTGTCTTCGCGGCAGCTACTTACGTATGTAACGCGGCATCCCGAGTTCGCGCACGTCTTTGACACCAACCGGCCGGAAATACTTTCGCGAGATCCTTCTGTTGATAATGTTTCGCCCTCTGAGAGTCACGGGAAAACGGAATGATCAAGGGGGGGGGGGGGGGGGTAATGGAACGCGAGATCTTCCAGCGGAATTTCATAACAATCTTTCCTTTAATACCCACCAAACCCTAAACCCCTAAATCAAAATGTACTTTATAAATGCGGTCTACCGATTAAATTATATTTAATAAGCAGTTATATGTACATTAAATAATTAGGTAACAAGGAGGACTTCCCCTTCGATTTTCACTAAATTCAAGTATGTTATACGAGCAGAATTCAACATTGTATAAACATATTTTTAGTAGGTATAATCTACTGAAATAATTTTTCCTCAGAAATCCTATGTTGTCCTGTTTTTCTCGAAGACATGCGAAAGTGTTTTCGATTACAGGGAAAGCAAGGAAAGATTTTTGCGGTCCGCTGCCACAAGGTGCATCATGATCAATCTACGCTGTGATGAATAGAGAAATCTGGAAACAGAACCGTCCATGGTCCGTGGTTTAGCGCGTGCACGGCAGCGCATAAGACCGATCATGATGGATCGAGACGTGAAAAGATTCGCCTGAAGTTTACATGAACAGGAAATAGCACGTCTTCAGGTTCGAACAGATTCTGAACGACATTGCTAATCGTTTTTCACGCGTGCAGTAACAAGTCAAAAATTTACAACGTCGAATTCATCATTTGCAATCGATAACGATTTTTAATACAACAGATAAATTAGCAGGATGATTAGCAGGTTTCAAAATTATATGTAGCGACTACCAGCGTGATTCTGTACCACTAGAAGCCGTACAGATCTGTTCAAACAAATAGACCGTAACATTGATCTTAAGTAGAAGGTCTATCGATGCAACTTATTCAAATGAGAGAAGTTTACTTCCACCGAATTCTGTTTTCCAAGAATTCAACTGTCGACTTTTCACTCGGATATTTCCGAAAATGGCGGATAGAAGGGCTAACCGTGTACGATGCCGTTCGCCTAAGAGGTCTGGCTCGTTCCAGAGTCAGACCACGTTTCAGTGCATGCTAAATCGTTACGTGAGTCGGATATTTCGCGGCAATAAAATCTCATACTTGACGACACCGTCGTAAGCGGAGGTCAAGCCGAGAACAAAGGGAAAGAGAAAGAGAAAAAGAAAAACCAGTGGAAACGAGGAGAAGTAAATAACGATTGCGTGGAATCTGTGGGCGACGACTGAACCGGCCCCGCCGCGCCGCGCCGCGCCGCGCCGCGCCGTCGATCACTATATTTACTAACATATTAGCGGACGACGACAGAGCGCGCGAACTATCGCGAACTGTCGCGAACCAAACGCTAACAATTTATTACGAGAACAGGAGCAGATTAGAAAAACAAGTTTCGCGAGGAATGTGTCTCGCTTGAAACACGACAACTTGCTGAATAATTCGCACGTGGAAACGTGTAAATCTAGATCGTCAACTTCGCGGAATTCCGGGCCGTGTAATGAAACGTCAAGCATCTGATAAGGTGCGTCGTTAGATACGGTTTCCAGAAAATAGAGTGGACAAAAAACTGACACGTTCCGTGATCGTTCCGATTTCAAATCGGACTTCCGTCTAACCCCGTCTGACGGGTCAGGCAACGATTTCATTGTCTTATCGCGCGCGTCGTATTTTTTTTTAGCGCGATTAGGCGGCAGCGCGCCATAAAATGTCCCCTCTGATCCAACGGATAAAAATTAATTGGAAGAGAATACCTTTGCAATGGAACTGAAATTGAAGCAACCTGGTTGCCCGACGTGCCTCACCGATACATCTGTATGCACTATGCACGCTTGTACTACTCGACTATTTCCCATAGTTACGATCAGAGTCGCCAGATCGGGGGAAAAAGTAACCCCCCCCCCTCTCTCTCTCTCTCTCTCTCTCTCTCTCTCTCTCTCTCTCTCTCTCTCTCTCCCCCTCTCTGCCAGTACGGTTTAGTCACGTGATATTGTGACACATGCACGACAGAGCCGCAAGTACATTCTACGTAATTCTAAGTATCAATTCGTCATTAATTTAACGTTTGAAGCTGAGCATACTAGAAAGTAGTCTTTCAAATTGTCTGCTTACTACTCTGAATTTAATTTAATTATTACATTGAATAATTTCAATATTTAAAAAGATAATTGCTTACTGAAACGAAACGTCCTGAATAATTCATGCTTGTTAATTAATTTAAACTTAATCGAAACAGCTCCATTGTTTTCAGCGATACCAGAAAATATTTGACACACAGGGGCAAATTATATCGGTACAAGATATTATAATTAATTGGTTAAGCGATTTCACACCGATTTCACTGACCTTGGACGTGTTGTCAAGCTTGTGATTCGAAAAAATTCTTCCTCGTGTATGTGTTTAAACAGTGGATTTAATTGTAAATGTTCACGAACGAACCACGTGTTTAACGCAACGTATTCTATGCAACGCAGTCAACGACTGAGAAATGTTCAAACAAACGCTTCCTCGTCCACACTCGTTTCTTTATTTCACACAACCAAATTATTCACACAGTTACCGCCCCTCGACTTTAGTTTCCGCGATATTCGTAAAGAACGATTAGGACCACTACTACAGCCAACACCGCCGTTTAAAACGAATTTTTATATAATTTTATTTTTACTTAAATTAAATTAATTTGAATAAAAGCGAAGAAATGACGAGCACTCGCCAAAATAGAATTTTTTTATACTTGCCGGTGCATGTTGTTGCTCCATATTGGTCCAACAATGTCCGTGATTAAAGGTGACTGCAACGGCGAATGGGCGCCACTCCAACGCAGGTACAGCGATCGTTTGAGCAAACACGTACCAACTAGTGAATTTGGTGTACCACGAACCATTGACAAGCGAATGGCGACCCGGGTCGGTTGGTGCATTTTTTTACACGTCGCCCTAAACCCTCTCTACAACCGCCATTCGAAAGATAGCCCGTCGTTGTTGTCCCGTAAAAAATTGTTTGGGGACGCAGCAGTTTATTTAACGACTGCATTGTCGCGGTTTGACCCCGCTGCGTTTTAATCTCTCGTATATGCTTTCGGTATGTTCAACCAATCACCGGCCAACCGTCTGACAAAAAGCCGTGACGAAGAAACACAGAAACGAGGGAGGCTATGGGGAAGAGCAGGGTACGCGAAATTTTTTCGTCACGTTCGTCCCTTGCCTTTCATCGAATATAATAGGAGACACAACACGCTGCCCGCTCGGAATCCTTTTTTTTTCGTGTGAATTCGCAGTTTTTTTTGGAAATCGAAACCGTGATGTATGGACCGTTCCAATCGGACTCACGATTCCAATCGGACAACCCTTTCTCCAGGATTAAATGTTTTTTTCTCTCTTACGAACCAGGTCATGTGCTCGGACAAGTCACGCTGATACGTTTAGACAACGTCATTCAACTCGAATTTCACTTGTTTCAGTTAGTTATCTGTATGGATGATATCTCGAAATAATTTCGTCTTCTTCGGAAATATATATTTCGGCAAGCGTTTCGTCGGTACGCGATAGTTGTCCGTGCAGAACACAGACTGTTCGACAAGAATCGCGACTATACTGTATTTTGAAAAATTAATCATGAATCACGCTATTTGTACATACATGTACAAATTCCGGAAACCACAGTTCGTTCTTTTATGTATTTTATTAGAAAAAAATTGTGATTATTTATTTAGCTTCTCGACTAAAGGAGCCAAGCTCCCCTTAAGAAAATAGCTATGGAAGCTGTTGTCCAGATAAATGATGGCAGCGAACGCGTGAACGTGTGGCGAGTGCGGTTACAATAATCTCGGCGGTCCTACAGTCGGAAAAGTGTGGTTGCAAACGTGCTCTGTATTATATACGTAAATTCGAATTGAAACTGTTCCGCGGTTGGAGTTGGAGTAATGCTGACACAACGGTGGAACACGGATCGATATAAATCGTTGAAGGTAATGGAGGTGACGGTGGGTGAAAGGGGAGGGGAATGGTGGAGGGTTAGGATTGGCGATGCGAGAATTCCAGAAATCAGCTCCTTCGCTAGGGGGGTTCCGTTCACTGGAAGACAATAACGATGGCACATTCGGCGAATGTGGGTCAGCCATTGATCTACACCCTTGAAATACGAAATCGAATTTGCATTCCCGAAATTCCCCTTGATTCGACTCACGTGCGGAATATATTGCTCAGCAGGCACAGCGCAGCGCGCGGGGCGATTCGGTGAATTCACGCACCCATTGAAGATTGAACCGGCTCTAGGCATGAGGGATGAGGGATCACCGTTACATCGTATCGTTATAAATGGTGATTCACGGACCATTAATATTACATTATAGCTGTCGGTTGTACACAGCTCAACGGGATGCAGGTATTAATTGGCTAATTGCTCAGAATCCCTCGTATTAATAGCGCAACTTCCTCAGGCGAAGTAATAACACAGTCGAGGTGTCGAGGTATAGGAGCAGACCAATCAACGTATGGGGTTTCGTGTCCCTTGTTCTGAAATGCCGACGTCGATAAAAAAAAAACAAAGACAATGGACAAACGGACAAACAGACGATTCGCAACGGATCTATTCTTCAGAGAAAGAAAACACGAGAGAGCATCGGTTTAACCTACATATATTGATTTCAGTGGAAACGTGCTGCAAGAGTGAGATACGATTAAATATTAATATATTAATATAACGAATAAGTAAATTTATTCGCTGGCTGTATCAGGAGAACAGTAGCAAACTATATGCGGCATTAATGTAATTAATTGTTCGACTTGGTCCATCGGCTTGATACGTAACAAGACCGTAAAATTGATTAATAACGACGTCGCCGACACAAGACACCATCGTTCTTAATTAAATTTCAACAAATTATCGCTGGAATCCGGGGAACCGCATCGAATTAACTGGAAAGTCGATGAGCCGAATAATCGATAGAGGTGTATCGGTTATGAAGAGAATATCTCGAATTCCAGGGAAGCTGTTTTTCTGAAGGGGGCAACGAGGCGACTCGTTTACACCACAGTGTACGCGCATAGATCAAACTTCTGGCGAGCAGAAGAATAGACAAACACTTTCCCGATATAATAACCGGCATTTGGTATTCGAGCGATGCACGGGTTATAAATTACATAGAAATCGTATTCGTTATCGATGGAACCGCGGAGATACGGGGAGGAGTACGTTGAGCTGGGAATGCGGATCGGCTCGCGAAAAGAAATTCGATCGTCGGCGCTGATCGGGAATCGTTAAATTAACGAGTCACCGTGGCATGCAATCACGTCATCAAAACCTGACCCGTTGCTATGTCCTCGGCTCATTAACGAGATTTGATGAACGATAAAATCCCGAAGCCTTGCGCTGTTCCGTGCGACGCTGTGCGGCGTGTCGTTTCGTGTCGTTTCGTGTCGTTTCGTGTCGTGTCGTGTCGTGTCGTGACACGTGTCAAAACACGTGAAGCGTTCGCTGCATACCGGTGAAATATTGTTGCCAGGGAATACGGGGAAGCTTCTACGAAAAACAACAGTCGCTTCTATGGGGATGTATGGGCGTATTAAAGCGTAATGCTGAAATATTGCAATTACCAGGACGCGGCGCGGCGTATTAATGGCGGGCAAAAATGCCGGATGCATTTTCTTCGGGAATTTGAAGGGACACGCGCCTGCAAAATACACCGCGTACTCTGAATGTTCGTCGGGTCATTTGCATTTTCTGTCGTCGTTGCAGACATTGCGCATCGATATCGAGGAAACAATCTGGTAAATATTTATGAAAATCGGATTGCTCAGGGATTTTCATCAGCATTTCTGACCTTGTCTGTCCTCGATAGTCATTATGTCGTATACGAATGCATGTTGTTTAAAAAATTCCACGTTACCTTCATTTTATAAAACTAATGCAGGTAAAGAAAAACTATACTTATATGCAGGATGTGGTCGGACGGGTGGTACAACCAGGAAGAGATGATTCTACATGTACACGCAAGTGTAGGAGAAGAAATAACATTTTCTCGTTTGACGCCTCGTCCGAAACATTACTGATCACTATTTGTGATTCACCCTGCATATATGTGTATGTGTGTGTATATATATATATATATATATACATATATAATTTATATTATAGTTTAAAAAAGGGTAGTTCTTATATTTGTCATAAATGCAGAAAATCCGCTGTCTAGAAATTTAATTATACCAATATCGATGGGATACTGTCTACAAGCTTTTTGAATTATACATGCTACCGATTAAATCAGAATAACCTAGTTTCTTCTTGAACCACTTGAACAGAATATTTTGAAGAGCCGATCGCGTGAGTTACTATACTCGCAAATGAATGGGAACACGAGAACTTCGTTCCAGGTATTTTAATTAAAGAGGCGTTATTGAAACTCTTTGTTGACGAAGCAGTATTGAATTTCACAAAAGAAACAATACTGCAGAACATTTGTATGTAGTACGGTGAAGTAATTAACAATATTCCACGATCAAACGGTGAATCGATGTGAAGGAGACAGGCTTATTAACTTCGAAGTTCTCGAACTCTTTCATTTCGCGGGCCACTTGACCGCTGTGTTATTAAACGCCAAAGCTGATTAATCTTCCATTATAACAGAGAAATATAGTATACAGCGTTTCATAATCGCGGAGTTCATTTCAGTGGTATACGAAGACGTCTCTCTTGGGGAATGGTGTGCTGTGGACTCCGTAGACCGTTCTCTTCGATACAAATTGATTTTTCCTCGTTCGAATAAACACGAGAAGAGATATTCGATTGCAGATAACGAGAGCAAAACTCACAGATTTCTGTTGATAGAAAGGGACAGGAAACACGATCAAATCAAAACGAAAAACTTAATCAGATATCAATAGAGTTCGGCAATATTTGTTTCCTTAAAATCGTTCCTCAACGTCGAAGGAACATCGTCGTCACATCAAAATTTGCATTCGACGTCGTTAGAACAATATTTTCCAGAGATTCGAAGAGTTATGGAACTTTTCAGTAGGTTCTATTCAAAACGTGAACCATAGAACGTTTTTCAGAAAACGGTTTCATAGTATAAGTTCCAATGAGGACAGATAAAGCAAAGTTCTTGAAAGTAAACGTTTCAATTCAATCGGTGCAGAACTTAAAGACGTATTTGAATTTGAATTTTTCTGAAATTTCTATAATTGGTGTATGAAAAGATATATTAAAAATGGTAGCCATATGGCTACTGTAACAAATACTTGTCGAAAAAACACAATCCTTACCGTACCAAAAACTGTTTTTCATCATTTTGAAATATACAGTCAGTCGAGAAAATATCTATAAATCGTTTTAAATAAAGTTAGATTTTTCAAAATGGTCCATTTTGTGAGTGTGCGACTTGAGATGTTTCAAGAACACATATATGTAACCGTCTTCCTAACATCTACAAAAAATCTCAAATCGAATGTACCGATTTTGAAAAAATTATTCCGTTTCAAGGGTGTTGCGAAGATTTTCTCGATTGACTGTATTTGTACGAGTCTGCCGAAATGTTCAGGAAAGCATTTTGAAACGTTGTTGAATCCAGCTCGCAGTAGGATGCAGTGTGTTTCCCCGAGCGATTTAACCTGGCAAATTTACAGCGACATAAAAATTGACTAATGCAATATAGGTTTACTGTTTTTCCAAGCGTTTCATGTGCGTTTTTTCGTACATTTTCGCCATCAGTACATTGATCCTTCCGCGCCATTTCGCGATTACAAGCGTTCATTCACGCCGAATACACAGCACGAACGTTACTCGTCTCTCGTCGAGAGCATATATTACACGGGAAATTCATTACAGCGACGGTTCATTGATCACCGATGGATCGAATATTGAGAGGCAGTTTTCTCGCATTGGTGTACACGGGAGCACTAACGATTCGATGATTATGTTATAAATAATGCACCGAGCTGTGCGTGTTTGGCATTAGGCGAAACGAAACCTGTTCAATGTTTCACCGAGCAAACGCACCGCGCATCAACCGCGCCGACTATTTGCGTGCGTTCCTTGAATAATTGCTGAGCACCTCCTTTCTGTGATAACAATGCAGCTGGAAATCCTGCACGATCGAAAGGCGCATCGGTTGCGAAGCAATGGAACATCAGAAACAAACAACAAAATAGCTTTGGAATACGCGAACCGTTTATCTTGAACGTGGCCCAAGTGCATTTAAATTTAAATTCAGATATGTAAGAGTTTGCGTTTCAATGAAATTCAAAATATACGTTTACATTTCGTGTACGCGGCTCAGATCGATATTTTATCTAGCGTTTTTCATATAGGAACAGCTCCTTGAATTACAAATGACTGGTTCAAAGCGAATCTAATTAGAGGATATGGAAGACACAATAAAATGAAGATGGATCTTCCGGTTCTCCTCAATTCTAGTGCATCGCGTTCAAGAGGATTCTGCGGTGGCAGAGGGTTCAGCCGAAAAACATCAGTTTCCAACTCGCTGGCAGCTCACGTACACGCTGTGAGGCGCGTAACGAATGTCTTGCGCGTCGTTTGCATAGGCGATGGAAACGCGGTTCTCTCCGACCAGCTCTAATTCGCAGGACCTGCAGCAAATACTACACAAAGGTATCGGCTGCCGAATATTATTTGTAACCAGCAGGCTGACGTCGCCGTTTTCGCTTCACGCTGCACGCTGCACGCTGCACGCTGCACGCTGCACGTTGCACGTGCGCAGCTACGGATAATGCCCAGCTGGAGTGCCACTGCTGCGGATGATATAATATCGATGATTAATTACACCGTCCGGGAAGTACCGCGGCAAAAATGGTCGACCACACGGACACTGAAACGGGGAGATTTGCATGGGCGAGTATCGTGTTCGTGCGTTTTCGAGGCTTCCACCCGATTCTATCAACGTCGCCGCCTGATTATTAATAGAAAGATAAGAAATTAATGCTGCATGTTGATGTAATATTGGAAAATTACGCTGGACTTCATACCCGCATGCTTCGTCCACCATTCTACGCTCCTTCAGAATAGATTCGCAAAAGATTTTAAGCTAATAATAGTCTTTTTAAAAAATCGGTTTTCGGTTTTTAAAAGCTACGACGAAAGCAGTTTTTAATTACAATCAAACGGATTAGAATTCATAGTGGAGGCTACGCTTGTCTAACTGGACGTCGTAATTATTGCTTCGGTTAGATGCAATCGCTCTTGAGCTTATACGACAAGCAAGAACATTGTCCGCGGACAAATCTTCCTCCGCGGTCTCCGTCGTCTAGGAAACAAGACTCGCGTCTAGAATTAATGCCGTGTGCATTTAAACGTGCGACGTTTATTCAAACAAGATTCTCGCCGAGCGCTATGACACCGTCCCAGACGAATTAACAGCGTGACATATCGTTGCGTTGAACTTCCAACGACCGAAGAAATTCCCCTTTACTTTACCAAAAGGTATAATTAATTCTTAGGCTTCTTAGAGTCTCGATAATCTTAATAAATATACCTTTTCTATACTTTGTATAATATTGGTAACATTTCGAGAGTTTCAATTCTTACAAACCATCCAAAGTTTTAAGGCTTTTTACATTCTCAATACAATGCAGACTTTCAACACGACCAAGAGTTTCAAGAATTCCAAGCTGCGAATTATCTTGCAAGTGATTCGAATTTTTTGTCGTAAACCTTGAATCGAAGCAATTCGAGGTGATTCAGATCTCATCGGTAGTAGTTAGAAATATGTGACCGATCACGTCGTTCAGCATCGTTTTAAATCCAAAGTTAGTTGACATTTAAAGATCGCAAACTGTATACCGACGCGCGACGCGACGCGACGATACTCGTATATGTATATCGCACGCAGCGCAGCGGCACGGAGCGGAGGGGTGGTACCGAACGACTGTGGACTCGCGTCTTTCTCGAGGATCCGGTTTGCTGATCCGAACGGAAATTGGCCACATCTGCGCCGCACTCGTTACGACTGGCATTGAATCGGTGTAGAGCCGGCAACTGCTATCGGCAACTTCGAACCTCGGCCCTCTCTAATTGAACCGTGGAAAACTGTACTGGATACCAGCCCCCATTGTTTCCGCGCGGCAGGCGCGAAAGATAATAATTACATCACTGGAAGAAAAATGTATTTCAGCGGCCGGAGCTCGACACTAAATTTCGAATAGTACGTACTCCAGCGTGAGATACAAGCATCCCATTCCCGTTCTCGACAGGGTCCGCGTATTCGGTCTCGTTTTTCATTGGCTCCTTTCACTGCGGACGCGTTCTGCACGAAATCTCTAAGCGTATCTCGTCGGGCACGGCCGAACGAGAACAATCGCACGCGTACCTGTACTCGTAGGTAACATTGCACTTTAAGGAGCGTGTATTCAATGCAGAGCTAGGTAAAATAGTATTTTAAGTACAGTAGAACCTTGATTATCCGAACTTTCGATTACACGGTCCAACAAATTTCAACTTTTTTTTAGACTTCTCGATTCTCGCTATGCGATTTTTATAGTTTTTCGCACCGTTTTTGAGAGATTTCAGTTTGAAAAAAAAAGACATATTTTTCAACTGTAGACAAATATTGCGATGTTATTAGAAAGGATATCGGAGTAGTCTCTACAGCAAAAGATTCTGTAGACTTTCCCAAATACACTGTTATCAAATATTAATAAATTATGAGAGACACAGTCTCTCTTTAAGTCAAATTAAGCTGTACTGTCAATTGTACGTGTAGATTCAGCCATATCGGATCAGACGCAACGAGAGCTAACTAAGGCCAGCTCGGATTCGTTGCAGTGCAACTGAACCTGGACTAATTGCATTGGTCAGTTTATGCAGTAATTTCTCTCCGTCTACAATTGGATCAATTGAACATATGTTTCGGCAACGTGACCCGTAGGTCCAGTATAATTCAGAATATTGTGCTGGAATCAAATCTAGATCTATCTATCCTATTGCGATTCACTGCATCCTCGGATCTACTATCTTATCGAAACCCATCAACCTGTATAGAGTACATAGATGAATTTTCATAATTTTACAACTTTCATCTCAGCAATCTCATAGCAATCTCAGATCGCAGTCCTTTGAACCGCAACGTGCGTTCAGATCTCGATCAATCCCGCATCCATTGCGGACCTATCTCGATCAAGCTCGACCCGAATTAAGCGTCAACTGCCGAGCACTGATCGACTCGACCGATCTCATTAGAGCATTGCTACCGTTTTCTTACGCGAAGTTACCTCCTCCGCCAACTAAAATTCCATTTGAATTCCTGCGTGCGCGAGACTGCTATTGGGTAATTGTACCGGTGTAAATAGTAAGCGAAGGCAATCAATTGACAATCGAACCAATGGTAGCCGACACGACGCGACGCGACGCGACGCGACGCGACGCTGCATCGACACACGACGTCACTACCGCAGTTATCTGTCGACCTACCAATTCCATCACGCTCAACCAACGACTCGTTGTCCCATACGCTGCGAGTATTTCATTCGGTGGTCGACTCGACTAGACGCGGCTGTGCTCCGCATCCACCTTCGCCTCTGTTCCACGCCAGCTGCCCACCTTCGCCGAAAACCCCAGATAATTGTACACACCCTGGTTACCGTGTGATCAGCCCCGGTATAACTACACGGTCGCGCATGCCTGTGTTATCAATGCGACATTACCACGGTTTTCCGACACATCCATCTGCACCCGGTCCACATACGCCGCCGCGCACCGCCCGGAATTCCCTTCACACTGTTGCATTGTTCCATTCTTTTCCCGCCGACGCGACGCGACGCGACGCATCTTTAGAGAGCGCTGCCCGCGTAATTTCCCGTTACCAGAAAGAGAAACACGACCGAACGTATTACAAGCCCTGTTCTGTCAGCTACGTGATCGACGACACAATTTGGAGAAACGGGGCAGGCCGAGACCGAGACGCGACCGAGACGCTCCCGAACGCCTCCATTTGTCACCTTTCCCTCCTTCGAAACTTTTAAAGGGACATTCTAGTGTAACAGGTACAGAAAGTCGACTATTTTTTGCATATATCGAAAGTACAGCATTTGAAAAGTATGCTCCCGAGAATTTTATAATCTTCTTCTCTCACCCCGCGACGAGACCTCTAATGAAACAAACATGAAAATAAATATTTTTATATCTTTATATATCAATGTGATTCATGAAAACAAAGCATCGTTTCAGGTATTAAACCTCTATCTATTGAAAACGACAAGCCGAAATATCTCGAAAATTCCGCTAAGTCGATATATCGACTCTTGGGTATTGTAATTGCTAAAATAGGCTGCATTTAAGCCACTATGGCCCCTTTATATACAGTTGTTCTCGACGAAAAAAGTTACTATCGATTACCACAGTAATGCAGTAAAATGGTATTAAAATCTCATAAAGTTTGGTTCAAAGCGTTAGTCGGAATAAATTCTCGTCGTAAGTCGTTAATTTTCGGCGTTTTCGGCTATTTATGTTGTCGTTTATTGCTGCCTCGTTACCTGAAATTGCGTTGAACTATGTATTAACTTGGCTGGAAATTCTTCTTGAATTTTTGCAACGTTGCACCTGCAGATTATTCAACAGTTTTCGAGGGAATTTTTCGTTTCGGACGCTGTTTCCGGGGAGCATTCTTTTTGTTTCAAACGGGAAAATGAAAACTGTTGTTTACATTCTACTACATGATGGGGTTTTGTACATTTTTCGAAATAGATAATATTAAAGCCAATTTAAATATTTTGGGAAGCTTGTCATTGTTCGGCATTGAAAAACAAATGATAAAGAAAAACTACAAACAGTTTTATCTCAGGGATTAGTTTCAGTTTAAAATATCCGTGAGGTAAAAGGTTAACAACTTACGTTTGCACGTAACGTCTTGCACTTCATATTCTGCGAATATATAAATCTATGTTCGTTTCTATGTTATTTATTTACACTTTCGCTTCCGGCCGTTCGCTATTCTTACTCGCAGCTCCAATTTTCTTACGTCTACATCTCTTATTCCCTTTTTGCCCTCACTTTTATTTTCCATTTCCTCGTTACAATTTTCCCCCGCCATTCTTTTCTTTCACCTTTTATTTTCTTTCCCCTCTCCAATGTATTTACTAGCCTTTTACCCCCGTTTCTTCCTTCCTACCATCTGCTAGCCTGTATATCTCTTCTCTTACCATGCTTCTCCCTTCGCCTTTTCTACCTTACAACCCCCCCCCCACCCCTCTGGCCGGATTTAAGCATTCTTATCTCGTATTCTAACGCCGCTCCCCTATCCTCGACATCGCCTGGCTGCGGGGGCTGCTGTCCCAACCCTCGTCCAATCGTAAAGTCACGTCAGCGCAACGCCGGGCCACACTTTATTTAAATACCCGGACGGATTGGTGGAATCGTAATCATAGCCAGATGCCCGATACTACATATATCTTTCCATGGAAAGATGAAATGCGTTTCCTCGCGACCTAACAGAATTACTCTCCCCCACACTTGTTTATTCGATCATTTATACTTGTCCGATTATGCCCACCTTCTTATACGTGAGACGCTTCAGTTGTCCTTTACATAATAAATCACGCGACACAGTAATTTTTACTGCGTAACTTGATTAATGAATAGTTTACGAGACTTAATATGTTTTTATGATTTTTTTATGTAAATGAAATTCTCTTCCCTTGGCGAGTGAACGATTGATCAAACCAGTACTAATCGGCAGTCTCAAATTTCGCATTCTACAGTCCTTGAAAAATAGATTGGCAAATGTTTCACATCGAAAAAATTTAAATGTGAAATTAAGGACAATCGTACAAACAGATTAATTTTAGACCTACATCAAACGACGCGACACGGTGTTTAAAGGAAAAATCGCTGGAGGACGTCAACGGTTAAATAATTCTGATTCATCTTTGCACTCAGGCACTTAAATGAAATATCATTATGCCCCTATCCAAGAGATTAAGCAACGATTTTCGGAGGGACAAAGCCATTAGGGACGCTCGAAAATTGCTATCATCGAAGTAACGAGGGGCTCCCGCCACCGCGCACGGTGGAGAAAGTTCCGGACGAAGCCAACGGAAGTCGAGAGCAATTCTGGAGGGTGGTGAGTCGCAGTTCGCGAGAGAGATGGGGGGGGGGGCTCGATTTAAATGAGATCTTATCTGCGATGCTATTGATCACGTGCCCCTGCAGAATACTTTGGAAATGTTCATGATTTCTTCCGCGCGCGAATCTGTGTTTGGCAAGGAAATGGCGTCACGGGCCAGCAACTTTGCCCCCGCGAAGACGAACTTTTCGTTCGGGCCGATACAACTTTCCCTGAGCGCTAAACTACTTTCATAGTTTATAAATATGTGGTGGGCGTGCAATTAAATTTCTCCCGGCTTTTCTTGTTACACTGAGAAATTTTCTGGTCCTCCTTCTCGTCGGGCTTTCAACGGAAGAAAATCTAACGACCGATGACGTTGGTGTTTCCCCCGGGGAATTTAAAAAACTAGTTTGCCGTACAATGTCGGACGAAAAAACTGCAGGCCAAGTTGAACGTTGTAAACTGAGAGAAATGATTTCCAGACAAAAATCGTAGAAACGCTACGGTGCGGTGCGGCGCGCTGACTTGAAACAATGGAAAATATTGAAGTATTTACCAGGTTTTTATTAACTCGCTTTCTTGTGTGTCTGTTCGTCTAAAAAGCAGAGAATAATTATTGAAATAAAAAAAATGTTCAATACACCACGTTTTTAAGACGGACTAAAACGTGTAAGATTATTCTTCCTAGCCCCATACAGATTTCTAAGCCCAAAGTCTCGCAGCAGCAGATAAGAAAGAACTCGAAGGTTAGCAAAGAAGCAGCTGAACGCGAATATCTGCCGTAAGAAGAAGCGGAGGATGTGACCGATACCTGCATAAAGTTCCGACAGTACGCGCGTTGCACCTGAAAACTCGAAGCGGTATCAATTGCAAGGCTCCCGAGAAGCTAACATGCTTATTCGTGACCGTAATTTCAAAGTTTCCACGTAACATCGATTACTGGAAAGTTGAGAAATACAAAAAAAAAAAAAAAAAAAAATAGACGAAACAAGAAAGTAAAGAGCGGAAGGGGCAGGGGACGAACGGGCAAAGGGGGAAAGTCGTGCTCGAGTAACCAGGAGAAGCCTATCGCCTGCGTAAAATACGAAAGTAGGCAAGACATAGAAGGCCATTCGTGCAGGGAAGAAGTTTCCGGGTTCCGGGGCTCTGTTCTGTTGTTTCTTCGTGAAAGTTTCCGCGCTCGGCCGCGGCCGGTTCGCGGGGAATGCAAACGAAATGGTAAGTATTTCGAAGCTGGCGCTCGTGCGCGGCAGATCGATAATGTCGCGGGATAAGATCTCATTTAAATTAAGCCCCGAGCCCTCTTTAAACCGTCGTTTCCCCCGTGAGAATGGTCGCCGAGCCGTCCCAGGCTCGGGGGTCCGTTGCGAAATCGGACCAGCCAGCCGAGCCCTCGCGCCTCGGAGCGCGGAACACTGTTTGCAGGAATGCCCTTATCAGATCTTAACTGCTTAATACTCTATTACCGGGACAAAAGCAACGCGAAACGCCCGACAAGCTTTAAGGAAGTCGACGCGAAATCGTCGACTACCTCCAATGCCAACTTCGTCGACGTAGCGTGTCGCGTGTCTCCTACTAGCTAGTATGACAATGCCGAGGCGAGTGTCTGGTAACTAGCCCAAATGTAATTGCGAGAAAATGTCCCTGAGAAAAGAGGCCGTCGCTCTTTTTATGAATGTGGAATGACTGCTCGCTACTCCCGACTGCCCGAGGAACGAGGAACGCGGAACGAGGAACGAGGAACGAGGAACGAGCCCTTCCCACCCCCATTGTCTCGGGGATGCCTTCGCTGACGAGAAGATGTTTACTACTATTTCTTCTCTGTCCCATTAGGAACAGGATTCTTCTTGGAACGATCATTTGCAAGTGAAACGAACAGTTTTCTTGTTAATGATTCAGGGAGAGCCGCGCCGCGCCCCGCTGCACCGTATCGTTCACGAAATTGTCTTCCTTTCCGATGGCAGACTCTGCTTTTGGCAGTAGCTGCTTTTACACTCTTTCCATACTCTATTTTACTAGCAATAGTGTTCATGAAATTTTCAATCACTCACCTTTGTTTACTGTGTCATTTCAAGGTTTTTTCCAAACGTTTAAAAGGAATTTTTGGAACTTCCACATGCTATAAATGCATAAAGATCCACAGTCTATGAATAATATAGATTGTTGGTAATACAATAAAGAACATAGAATGCACAAAAATTGTGTAGCAATCGACGTGTACGTAGTTTGAAAGAATTGTTAAAGGATTCCATGAAAATCAGTTAAAATTGAACCGTGCGCATCAGCGAGAAATCCTACGAGAACTGGGATTTGTCAGGAGAATGTCAAATACTTCGGAAATGAAATTCATTTTGCAACGCGCGGCTGGATTCCGTAGCAATTTCATCGAGTGATCGCGATTAAGCGCGATCATTTCTCAGCCGGCGCAATCTACCTTTTTCAAGAAGCCGGCAGTTAGATCATTTTCCACTAATACACGAGCAATTTGTCCCGTGAAGAGACGACGAGAGCCGTTTCTCAAGCAACGCTCGGCATTCTCCGACGATCCGCCTCCTTTAAAGCGCAATCTTTTGCGCAAATGGAGGAAAATTGAAACGCTGAAAATCAATAGACGATCGCGACGCTTAACATATGACACGGGGATCATCGCTTCGTATGCACATGTAGCCGAAAAAAATAAAATTCCAATGTAAATTATCTTTCACGTTCGACGACATAGACATATTGTATATTACCGATATTTATTAGGGTTCATATAATATAAAAACCGAGTTTCTAAAAAACGGTCTCTCACAAGTCCCTGGGTAGACACGTTAACGGGTTATGGGGACGCATTTGACCGTTTCTATGTTCTCTTCGCTGGGAATCTTTGAACCGGCAGGTTCTGTATCAGCAGCGGTTCCGTACGAAGCATAAACCACTAAGATATCCCATCGCATCGGCGTATTTACGCCGTGCCGTGCTACTGTGCGACGTTCGTGGAACAGCCTGGAGCGGGCCTGACGCGGGTAGCATTAACCGTATTAAATGTACGGTGTGGCCAGGTTTCCGACGAACTTCCGGCTGGAGGCTGAAACGGTAAATATTATCTCCGGAAACGGGAACCGGAGATCCCGTATCTATCTCGAAGCTCTCAGAGCTCCGCGCTCTGCTTTCCCGTTTGGTGCCGCGCTGAGAAATTGTCTAACCTTTTCAGATGAATGAACCCGAGGATATTGAGATGCTCCAAGGCTGCTTGTGTCTCGAATATCGTAACTACCGGCATGGAAGCTGGGGCC
This sequence comes from Lasioglossum morio, assembly GCA_916610235.2. Classification (NCBI taxonomy): domain Eukaryota; kingdom Metazoa; phylum Arthropoda; class Insecta; order Hymenoptera; family Halictidae; genus Lasioglossum; species Lasioglossum morio. Next base: position 14,791,311 of record OU744334.1, read on the forward strand.
GGGGCCGGGACCAGGACTGGGACTGGGACCGGGATCGGAGTCGGGGTCGGGGTCGGGGTCGGGGTCGTTCTAACTATTTACGAAACGTTCCGCCGCGATCCGACGTGCTATCGATAACAGTTCGAGGGCTTTTGCCAGGGTATAGAACTTTGCATGACACGCTCCACGGGCCACGATGAAATAGGACTCCCGGCCACCTTTTCGACTTTGCTATACTCGCCGGCTTCGCTTCGCTTCGGTATATCCGGTAGAACTGTGCATCAAGAACTGTTCGGCAGGGTGGCCGAGGGCGAGCGACCGGTGAGACCGATATCTTTTCTCGACGGACGCGCCGCTGTTCCTTTTCGCGTTCTCTCCTCGAGTGTCGGCCACTTTTTCCTCTTCCCCGACGCGACGCGACGCGACGCGACGCGACGTTCCGAGCAAAGATTCCAACGGCCACAGGTCTCCTGTGGACTTTGGCCAGTCGAAGAGAAAAAGTACTTCTTCGTTGATACGTCGCGACCGAACTCCCCACCCGCACCCCCGTTGACGCGCCACGCCGTGACCCTCGAGCCGAGTTTTCTGTCTGCGTCGCGTCGTCGCTGAATTTCAATGCGACATTGCGCAATCCATCCGATAGTACGTATATACTCCGTTGGATTTCCGTTTGCCTGTAACTTATCTATTGATCGTTGACTAGACCGGCATCAAAGCGGGGTCACCTTGTGAATATCGATGTCGAGAGCACCCTTTAAAATGCACTCTCACTGGTATCGACGCGACGATCGTCCGGTCTATGCACGAGCGTGCTCCCTTTGACCGACCCGATGTCCGAGAATGAGCGATTTTTTATCTTTTCCAACTCGACGGTGTATCTCCCTTATCACGAAATTATCGAGATATCTCGTGCGGGATTGGTACTATCGTAAATATGTTTAGACAAAAGTTCTTCTCTATCGCGTCAACTATCAAAGCTTGTAGTTAACAGATGGAAACACGTATTGGAAAACTGTCGTCGTTTTTACTGTGTTTAACACTAGAAGGATTGATATTAATGTATTGACGGATATTTCAGATAAATTTAGTAAGAAGATAAGTCAATTTTTTGGTTATTAAGCTTCGAAATAAACACTCACAAAATTAACTTATAGTATTTCACTTTGATATATACCTATTATTTCCACTAGAAGGGCACGTCTTTTCTTTTCGAAAGACACACTGAAACTGGTAATCGTACATTTAGAATCCACGCGTATTTACTGACCTTCTCAATCATCCTCATAACATAAAAAAAAAACTATTTGCTACAGGTACGTAGACCCGAGCAGCTGGTATATAAATGGGTGTGAAAGGAAGAAAGAAACGATAATTTTTTTTGTATTGAAAGCAGACCTTCGTGATAAAAACCAAAAGTGAAAATCAACAAATTTTTCAAGTTCGCATTTAGTAAAGTGATTGGAGTAAAGCTTCTATCGGCACGCAGCGAATTATATTTTCAAGTTCTTGTCCACTTACTAAATTAAACCTTGGAGTGAACCTTATGCCAACGAATTTCCCGGATTTTTCTCACAATCCTTATCCTGTTGTCAAATTTGTCGACAAATTTCTAACAGTCGCGTTAATTCTTCAGCCGATTTAATTCGATTTCGAAAATGCCCGTAACACGGCCCGAAGCAGCGTATCTCGACGCGGATGACAGTCGAATGCTCATTAACCCAGAAATGTCCTAATAAATTTCTCGCGGTTCCCATATAACTCGTTGATAACACTTCCTGCTAGCCGAGCGATAAAAATGCTTTTGATTAACTTCGATGCAGTACCCAATTTAGCAAGACATTTTAATGGTAATACATTTTAACGAGAGACAATGAAATATGTATCACCGGCAACACAGCTCGGTTGAGCCGAATTTCGGACACGTGTTCTCGAACAATTGTTGACGAACGTGCGAGAAAGCACGCGCTAATTAATTGTCAATTACGGAACGTACGCTATCAATCTAAATTCAGTTCGATCGAAGCAACTTCATTATGTCCTCTAGTATTCATGAAATATCCACTCATCAATTTACTCTTAATCCTCGGTAATACCGAAGGCTAAGATTTTCGAGCGTCAATTACGATTCGGAAGTTACCGGTCCGCAAAATAATTATCCTTTGACAAATTGAATATACTTTTTTTCGATAAAATGAGATTGTATACCGAACAACTAAATGCAAGAGACAAAATAAACTTTGTAATGGCAATTACGAGTCGTTTTCGTCTGTCAATGAAAAAAGGAGTTGCTTGCGAAATAGCAATGTTTAGAATTGCTCGTGAAACCATTTCCGTAAAAAGATTGCCAGTTTTGGACGGTCGTTTGCAAGACTGTACCAGATACCGTGTTGCAAACAAGAAAAAACGCATCTTTTATTCAGCATACGGCCGTGCAGCGGCTGAAGCAAGCAGGCTTTTCGGAAAAGCGAACAGTTCCACGAGTAAATTCTCATTTCTCGCAAGAAACAAGGGGGCGAAAGTCGTTTGAAGAGCCAGCTGAAAGATACTTGGGCGAAGTATAGTGGACCAGGTCTTCCTGTTCCACGGCGGTAGAATTTTCTGTTCCCTTCCCCGATGAAGTGAGATCCCTGCCTGTCTAAGCACAATCCTCTTGTTCCTCATTGAAAGGCAGCGTTAACCAGGACAGAACAAAACCGCATGGTAGCGCCGCGCCGCGCCGCGCCGCGCCGCACAGTACCGCGCCGCACAGTACCGCGCGCCGAGAGGCCAAAGGAGCGAGACTGCCACGATTGCGAAGTAACAAGCATCGCTTCTAGTTCCGCCCTTTTTCCTACCTCTGTACGCCAAAAGTGGTTAAGCTGTCAAGGATGCGAGCCCGGACCATCGTGGTCATAAAGCTTGGGCTTAATGCCGCGCCGCGCCGCCTCGCGGTTCTCCTATTTCACGACCACGCAGAACGGAACGGGGGAAAAAATGGGGAATCTGATGCTTCCGCTCGTGTGAGCAAACAAGAAATAAGCTTTATTCCGTGTACTCTGTGTAACGTATACAACGAATTACCTTCTGCCGCGGTTCTCTGCTATTTCTTGTGCATCTAGAGCAGAGACACCGCAGTGAGTTGCGCCTGAAATACAGAGTTTCAAAGGACCCTCGGTGAAAGACAGCAGTTATTTATCCTCTAGAAAATTACGATTATCCTTGATACCAAATATTTCCGTTTATTTCGTCGTTTCCGCGCCGTTTGCTAGATCTTAAGGGGGTTGACTCGGTTTTCCAGGCCTGCAAGGGTGTGGGATACGCCTTCTCGTTTCTCAATAAACGATCAAGCAATAAATTTTAATTATTTCACTTATAACGACTGATAAAAATTTTAAAAATCCATTGCATAATTTCCGAATCCTGGCTCTCTGATAGTACCGTAACCTTCGTTGCGTCTAATTTGCGTCACGGTAGTCGGAACAAAAGTTTCTAACGATGAACTGATAAATTCTATCTCGTTCTCGCGGAGGAAGATGAACATCCGGTTTAATGAAGGCGAAGGGGAAAAAGGAGCATAATGAAACAGCTGGCTAGGCTATCGATGAAAGCATACCGGAAGTCAAGGCAGATCGGCACGGGAGTTGCAGACTTTACGAAGCGGCAGGTTCCCGCGTCTAACTTCGTCCGTGGCTCGTTTATTTGCAGCAGACGCTGCCTTTGCTGCCTCTGCGTCCTCTTTTTCGTTCCCGTTGCCACCGTTGCCCCCGTTGCCCCCGTTGCCCCCGTTGCCCCTGTTGCCCCCGTCGCCGCGCCGAGTCGAATCCGCGTCGCTTTATCAGTATGCTAAAGCGTGCACGCCGCGATGTCGCCGTCGAGCTTACGTTAATCCCGACGACGACGCTTCGCTATCGAACGATGAATCGAGGTCCCGCACGTCAGAGATAGAATTAGTCGATGTCTCCGCCATTATTGAATAACTCCCGCATGCCATTCGGTCTCCTATTGGCACATTGTGTCCATTTAATGGCAGATTTACGCTTAATCCTCTCCGCGCAGTGGCACAAACATGGAAAAATACTCTTCAAGATCAAAAGTTATGCAACCAGATTTCTATCGTTTCTCAATATGTTATATGTACCTGTATATGCTCTCATAGGGCTATTCACGTTTACTCTGTGTATAGATACGTATGGGTTCAAACACACTCGAGGTTAATAAAAATAAAATGTAACCGCTGACGTCATATTTCTAAAAGTTTTAACCCATTGCTTGTTTTCTCTAGACAGTTATTATGAACAATAATGTTTTCGAGATATCGAGCTGTTAAGAGTTGCGTGAGCCACCCTGTATAAGACATAAAAGAAATAGAACGGTAACGTACGACATAATAAAGGAAATGAGCCGACTAGCGAGTAGAAATTATACAGATATTCATTGAATTAATTTCGTTTTAGAATGATTAGTACCATCTCGGATCGCCCCTAAAAATCAGTTCCATTAACTTCATGGTTTATCCTTATCGAATCGCAATCAAACGAACGACAGTAGTTACGGTCAGACCGTCGTAAACTCGAGAGTTTCTAGTTTCCGCGAGCTGTGTCGGTGCGGGAAGGTTGTTCCGTTCGTCACAGATTATAATTAATCTAACGGGATGGATCATCGTTATCGAATGGAGCCTGTGGTTCGCCTGGAATCTGTTGACCTTCGATTTACGAGTCGGACCTGTCTTACATACGTAAATAATTTCGCGAACATTAAATATCCCCCCGAACTATTCGAAATGTGGATCAGGTTTACCTACCGCGCGTGATTAAACGCGTTCGTTCAGCGATAGGAGAGGGAGTTTGCAGTAACGAGCAAAGAGCTCTATTCAAACTGTGCTCGCACGCAGGCTCCTCTGTTCCGGAATCGATTTTTACCGGACGCTAATAACGTCTAACGGACGGGAAATTTAATTTCACGCCGCGAGCGAAACGGTCTCGGGACCGAAAGGGAGACTATTCCGCGCGGAAAGAGGGAGAAAGGGGAGAAAAGGGAGAACCGAACAGTTTTCGAGAACATTAGAAAGAATTCAGTCGTTCCGAGCGAGCTCCCTATTGCATGGAGCAGTCTTTTCAAATTCATTTGCCGCTTAAAATTGCGCGGGAAATCTGCGCACCGCCATTCTGCTTTCAAATTGGAAAGCCATATCCCCCCCCCCCCCACCACCAACACCACCTGCCGAAGCTACAGAGCCAGCGTGCGGCGATTCGACTTCTCGATTGCTGTGTGTTCCGTTCGTGCTTCTTGCAACTCGGCATGCGATTGCAGGGGAAGTGCGCAAGATATTGCCAACTAGAAGCTAAAAGGCCCTAGGACAGTCCCAGAGGGACTACCGATAAACTTTAGGTCTATAAAGCAGCCCCAAGGTTAACTACTCACCGACCTGAAAACCCTGCACCACCTCTAGAAGGGCTAATCATGAAACTGAGGTCTTGGGACGTTCCTACAACTCTAGACAATAGCTTCGAGACCCTGCAAGGGAACATTTACTGCGGCTGAAATGGGGATAACGGCTCGAACCTGAACGGTTAACCCTTCCCACTCGAATGGCGACTCTGAGGAACCACTAAAATTCATTTTTCCTTTCTCTACGAATAAAATAAACTAACAATTCCAATTAAAAAAAATTACATATTTGAATTGGCTACGTGTAGTTTTTAAATTTTTAATATGGACCCAGATAAAAATAGTTGTATAAAACAGCCTTGAAAACCAAAAAAAAATTTCCACGGTGTAGAAATATTACTATTTCATAGTAATCATTTTTCTTCCGTAATCGGGTTTCCTACAAAAATAATGGGTGTAACCATAATTCGTGTGATTAATAATGTTGAAATTTGTCATGACCATTATCCTCTGCCATTTGTAACTGATTATTTGCTAAATGAGATGAGATACGAGGAATCCCGATGTGATTTAAGCTTACCGTGATCATACATTTCGCATTGCGATTTATATCCGCTGTGTGTTAGTAACGCGTAATGCATTTTAACAAGATACGCGTGCGAACCTGAAATTACGTCGCCAGCGAACGAGCGTAATAACAGTGAAACAACGCTCATTTTTTAAATCCAATTTAACCTTGTTTTACCCAAAATAAAGTAGCCACCTCGTCAGTTATGTTAACGTAGTGGTAGTGAAACTCTGTCTAGAAAGGGATATCTATCTTCATTTTTTCATTGTTAGAATATTAAGACACTGAAGAAGCACTCGTCATCTTGAATTTTTAAGAACAATATTCTAAGAGCTTTTGCTGACAATAAGATCTTTTATTAGCACTCGTATTACATTTGCCATTAACGGTATAAGAGGAGAGGGGAAGAAAAATGAGATCCCCGAGAAAGTTGGTAATGCAATGTTTCTGATAGATTTTCAAATTTTCATAAATCTGTCACGATATTCCCATAGAATAATAAACACGCTGAGGTTAGCGATTAGATCCTGTCGGTACCCCCGCTCCTCCTCTCCTCAAAATAATGATTTAATAATAAGTCACGGCGACACTTTCCATCTCCGTAGATAGTAACGAAGTCTCGTTGGGAAGATCGTTTGGGAAACGACCGATAGAGTCGCTTCGATGGAGAGACGAGCGGATTAACGAAAAGAAAATCGATGGTACAGGGGTTATCGGTAATAGGAGGGCCGGCGAGGGGGCTGAGGAGGGTTGTGCAAGAGGTACGAAGTGGAGCGAAAGGGAAGGGAAGAGGGATGAAGCTCGAAGGTCTGTAAGGATTGGAAGTGAGGTGTAACATCGTGGAACCCCGAGAAGTTAGACTCTCGGAACCGGCCGGATCGTGCTGGAAAAGTGTTTAGAGTCGCGAGTTATGCTCGACTGCGCCGGCAAATGAGATCGAGTGAAAACTCCTCGCGCACCGCGCCGGAGTGTATCACTCCGGTGTAGACGCGCGTGATTAATGGGTTTCTCATGGAAAAGAATCTCGTTTACGTCGCAGAAAAGTATGGTGGAACCGATCGGAGCTCGGTTACAATTGATTTTGAACCTATTGGAACCTGTTTCCCTTCAGTCAGCGGAACACTTCCAGGAAACTTCTTCCAGGGATCGGAGATTCGTCAGCTATCGATACCGTGTAATTTCCGGCTTGATGCTATACTCCTCGAGTTCGAGGAAAATATCTCGAAAAGAATTTACCTTGACCACGCAATAAGTGAAATTTATACGAGCGTCATCGTGGCCCCACAATTAAGGAGATATTTTCTTTCCTTTTTTCTATTCTCGAAAAATCAAACAAATGACAGGGAAGAATTATAAAACAATATTCACCAGCTAGATAGGAGAAAGTACATACTATTCAGAATTCATATTTCAAGAAATTCATTTCTTTATCATTCCTTTAAACCAACTGGTTTATTTAGCAAGTACAATATTGTTACGTGTAAGTTACATTACCTAGGTGTTACGTTGTTTCGAAATTCTTGCGGAACATTAAATACTCGTAAACACGCTACTAGCATAATAGAATTATTCACTTTAGCGAAATGTTATAGCAGAATACGTATATAAGAATACGTTCATAAGGAGGCGACGACATCCGAGCATCAAACATTCCATTATCGACGAAGGAATCACGCTTACTGTACAACGGCATTTGCGAGACTCTCCAACCCCCATCGAGAGCTTCCCGCGAGGAGTGAAAGATCCAGTGTGAAAAGGTCAGGGAATATCCACTCTTTGTTTCTTTCCTTCTCTCTCGCTCGCCTACTTCCACCGTGTAATATTAAAAAATTTACGAAATGCTCTCCTTTTGCATTATTAATCCCTCAATTTCGCGGAACCATAGCTGAGTACGAAACTCAATTACCAATGTAGCGGCACGCCGAAAAGTTTGTGCCTTGTCATGGATCAAATAAAAGTTTTATGAGGAAAAACGGTTGATAAAGAGGCAGTCCGATCTCGGGAAAAGACTCTCACGCGGTCGAGAGAGTAAAATAAGCTGAAACGAGGCATGCATCCGTACACAAGAAACAGGGTGAAACAGCAACGGGATCAAAGTATTGGTGAACATGATAGAGGAGCGTGTCCCGAAGCAGCGGAGAGCTAGGGCCAGCTCGTTGCTCACTCAAGAGACGAAGATGAATGGCATCAGCTTGAATCCCGACAGAATCCATCCACCTCCGACTTACCAGCCTGCAGGAGCCATTTTCTTCTTCTCCTTCTCCTTCTTCTCCTTCTTCTTCTTCTTCTTCTTCTTCTTCTTCTTCTTCTTCTATCTTCTTCTTCTTCTTCTTCCACTTCTCCTCCCCGCGCTCGTGGCGATTACCTTCGTCCGGGAATTTTCGTCTCGATTTTTGCGAGCCTTATCGAGCGTCCGTCGATGAATTAAGATCGAGCGGACAATGTTCTCGCGATTACCTACTTTAATTTCTTAACTCGATAGACCGGTGTTGGGTCCTTTGTTTCTAGTGTAACCAAGGCAGCCCGAGTACAAGAGCTTGGTCAACAAGAAACAACGAGCCTGATAAAAGATTAATATCTGTCGCACGAAGAAGAAGATTATTGGCTTCCAAACTGTACGATAACACCTGTAATTAAAATTCTGTGATCATTAAAATGCTGGATGTTTACTCATGGAACAGTATACCACGTAATTATGGTCGTAGCGAAGCGGCAAAAAGAATTTCACTAGAGCGCATCTCCGGAATTTAGTTGGCGAGAAAAATTGGAAAGGTGTTCGATAAAGGGGGGGGGGGGTGGGGTGCGGAAGGAAGGAGTGGAGGAAGAGGCGGTAGTGGGAGGGAAATGCGAATCTCGGAGGCTTTTAATTAGCTGACCCTCCCTGTTTGAATGCAGCCTAAGTTGTTCCCGTGACAGGATCCGAGATTCAAGTCGAAATTGAATTTCGCCGAAGAATGAGACGAGTTCTTCGGAAAATCGAATCAGGGCCAAACCTCCTGACACCTCGTTAGGTGGAGAATTTCATCGAATATCAACGACGACGAAAACGTTCGCCTTACCCCCCCCCCCCCCCGTCTCACAGTTTGTTACATTATCTTCGAACTGTAAAAAGTGACACGATTCGTTTTAATATAATTGCGACACCCCCCACCCCGTCTATATCGTAAAAATTTATATTCTCCTAAAAGGTAGGTTCTCGGAAAGGAAACCGAACGATTACGGATGGCTAAATGAAAATTATTAAGTATAGAGCGTCTCGAATACATTTTAATATTTTACAATTGCAGTAGAAGCCAGTTTATTCGGACCTTGTTCACACGACCCAATTAATATTAAACCTTAGATAAGATTTGTATGTACGGTTTCTATATACGAATTACAGCTCAGCGTATTTAATTATATGAACGCGTGTTTTCAAGTACAGTAAATACTTAAATACTGTCCAACAGCCGTATTCTGGACGAACAGAATTAGTTTTTTATGACGGCATCTACCGCGTCGAACCCGAGTTTAGAAGGTAAGATGTGTCTATCGGGTAGCGTTTACTGTAAATCTGATTCTAATTTCATCATTTTCCGATTTCATTATTATCTGCAGTCTATGAAAGAGCTATAATGCCAGTAGAACGTGGCTCGCTTCAATCTTGATAACTGAAAAGGGGAGAGATAATGATGAGTTAGCGGGAGCGAACAAGAAACGAGCTGCCAGCTAATAAAACGATCTCAAAGCCGCTTTCAGTGCTCTATATAATTTCGTTGTCAGTCTTAAGTGCGTAACTGTAATAGCTGAACACCATACTTATAATCTAATATTAACAGCCCTCTAAGAACTTGGGAACGTTCCTTACTTTAAAAGCTGCACTAGGTGTATCAAAAGTTATCGTAATGTTGTAATGGCGCTCCGTAAGTATCTTGAGGTTACCTATCTAAACTCCTATACCCACAGAACTCGTTAAAATATTCACTTTTATTTCAGCCGAAAATATATTCCATAAAAAACGCGACTGGACTAGAACTAGAAAGCCACCGTTTACAACAGATTATGCTTCCCAAAATATTCAATTGTTATGTAAACTATATTTCTATATAACGTGTAAAGTATGAGGGTATGAGTTTTATTCTGCCTACGGTAAGCACTGGTTTATTTCAAGAATGAATCGTGGGGGCCTCGTCTAGGTATTCTGCTGAGGCTCCCCTTCCCTAGTATTTCTATTATAATTGTGATACCAACTCCGTCGGTTTTGCCAGTGGCCTACAGACCCTGGGATGACGGGATGACCTTGTGTCTTGACCTTGTGTCGTAAAACTCCAAATATCGCCACCTTTTCGCTAAAATAGTGAACGCTCTTAATTCTATCCGCAACATAAAGCATTGGTTCGAAATAACTTTATTTAAAAATTAAGACCGTTTACCCTGTTCATCGTACAATTGAAGAGCAGTCAAGAATTATGGGACTCCTTCGTTGTCCGATCTAGATTGATAGCAATCGAAAGAGGATCGAAGGGCCAGAGGTTTACCGTGGAGAGCGAACCCTTCGTGAAATCACTGTCAAAGACGTTCAGGTTTACCTTCAACCTTAACGAAAGCCGAGTAGATCTCTGAAAATGGCAGGAGCCAGGAGGATACGTTGTAGTACCAGGGTGGAGCAGAATGGAGCAGAATGGAGCAGAATGTTGCATGGTCTACGACAACATGATCGAGGCGAAGCGAGATAGTTCTCGAGGGAAACGCTCTGTCGAATCAATTTCCGCTGTCTTTTATTAGATTGCCCGTCACCGCTGTGTTAGACACCACAATATGTTTGATCGCTAGCTTTCCGGCAGGCGATCCCGAATCTCTACCGAAACACAGGGAATACGTAACACCTTCATCGTAGAAGAAATGTTTCGAAATTTTCCGGCATCCTCTGTCCCTACATTTTATTCTGATGCGGTTTAGATCAACGTAACCCTAGTAGAGAATGGTAAACGCGGACACGGTGTTCGTAAGATAAAGGTATGCTGTTCGGAATTTTCCGAACAACGCGTCTCGATCTGAATCGATTCGAATAATTGATGCTCTATTCTCATTCGGGTCTTTCATTGAATCTTAAATGGTCGAACAGTTTTGTAATAAAATGATTATAATAAAATGTGATCGAAGAGATTCCCGGAATCCATCCGGGTTCGTTGCGAAAGTAATCGGAAGCCGTACATTTCCGATCTTTTTAACGCGATTAAAATCGCTACCAATCTGTAGAACAATCGATAAAAGTAGTGTTTAATCTGGAGGCAATTTACAGCGGTTTAAATGAGCCGAGATCGATACCTCGAGGGACACTGCGGCGACGGTGTCCGGACCAGTTTCCTCAGAATCCAATCAAGCTTTAAGGGGTTTCAACGTGACCATTCCGGAGATTGCGCCATGGTAATTTCAATTCGTCGCCCTGAATCCCTGATCGTCGGATTTCCGTAGTTAATTGTTAATCATATGACGATCCTATGATACCTACGTCCGCAGGGCTCGCCTCAAATATCCTCTCAATCTGTGTGGTTTATAACCGCGAGAAAGCGGCACGTATCTATGGATCGAACGAAACGATAAAGAACAAGAACCGCTTGCCAAGCAAAAACCAATGGGAATAGGTTAGCGACGATGTGATGCGATACAAATCATTTAGCGAGGAAAAAGGGTGGATGTTCGCACATTTTACCGCGACATCGATAGCCCCTGTATTCTCGATGTACATCTTCGGATTGGGAGTTGGGGGAAGATATCCGAATGTTCTCCGATAAAATCTGCGGAATCCTTGCCAGAAATGAGGTCATTCGAGCGGAATCGAACTTCTGTATCTCCTGATTTCCTTACGCGATTTATTTCCTCGATTTCTTGCAAAAAGAACGGAACATGTTTCACCGTTCCCGTATTATCTCCCGCGCGACGCCAAATATCGCGACTCGCCGCGCCGATTGATAAAAGCGTTACCATTCAGTGTTCGGGAATCGTTCGGTTTCATAACTCAAATCGTTACACTCCGTGCCCGGCACCTGCTCCAATGAGCCGATAAACTTCAAGCACCCCTACTGCGAGACTATCAGTATCGTTCTTTAAAGTTCTTTAAACTTTTCATACTTTCATTCTCCATTCTCTTCCATTTTATTTCAATTTACTACGATAGAAACATGCTTATTATCCCATCTAATTCGGAGACAAAACTACGTCCTAAGGTCGACACAATAATTTTAAGGGTAACAGTTTGACGAAGTAATTTATGATTTCTTTTCCCGCGTAGAATTAAAAAATCAATTCGTAGCCTTCGATGCGGAATCAATTGCGGAATCAATAAAGTTGTAACTGATTATAAAATAAAGAGTTCGTTGAGATTTGAAAATATTAAAGTAAAGGCGACAAAGTTCCAGGTCAGTTTTTGACAATTCCTTCAAACGAAGTACATATAGGAAATTGAGGAGTTGGTACCAGCAAAGAACTCGTTGATTAATGGGCATCCTTTATCCTGTTCTCGGGGAATGACAGGGAAAAATAAAGCCTCTCGGGATAAGCTTTGATAAAACCATGCAGTTCATTTTGCAATGCTCTCCGATATATCGATGATGTCGGTCCACGAAAAACCTGGGTTTTATTTATATTTATCTTCCCAACGGTTTTCTTGTGTTTCGTGAGATTGATGGGTACTCGTTAGCGAGGAGTACAGGTTCTGTTCAATGAACATTGTTTTACATTTTTCTTTTGGGACGGCAAGCGAGTTCTATCTCCTCCGGTTTCACTTAACATTTCAAAATCGATGCGATATAGGTACAGTGATTCTGTATAGAAAAACGCTTCGAATTCTAGGAAAATGTTAATACATTTTCCCTTCGATATTTATGACGACAATGATTCTTTCGAAATAAAAAATCGCCATCCCGTCTTTTCCTTTTGAAGTTGTTCGCTCGACACCGCTTATTGTCACTGTCAAAACGAGAAGCGTAGAACATAAGCGTTTGTCTCAATTGAAAATTTCAAATAAACAGTGGTCTAATTGTAAGTAAAAATTTAAGAAAAATAGTTTATCAGTTATTTCGCATCGCATTATTTTAAACGAATAATTATTTCTCGAAACCAGTAATACGCGACTAGACCACTTTTTTTTTATCATTATGGGCACATACGTTTATACCACGTACTCCGAATGGTTTTATCGAAGTTTATTCTAGTATTCGTCAGAAGATGTTTCGAATTGAAATAAGTAGGTACTTACATGGAAGTAGCAAGTTGATAAAATCTTTCCCACCTACCGACATGGTTGCTTTTCTTCCGAGTGTGTGTACGGACGCACACCTAAACAATGTTCATGGAAGTTCAGCGAAAGGGTTGGTAACGTGTAGACGCAGTTGGAAGTGCATATGCAGCTTTCGCCAACAATGGCTCTACGAGACAGTAACTATGCTGAATGGATGCAAACATGGTGTCTACTCGATGCATAGTACAGTCTTAACTTCTGATGACGCTGTTCTCTCCTATCCACTAGCTGTCCTGGGATTCTGTTCACAGTTACACAAGCATTTCGTTCTAATTTTCAGCCTTAATGTCAAGAAAAGAAAAACCCATATAGAAATTTCAGGCACTAAAATAGAATAATTTTGCGTGCGAATACAAATTCTTTGACTGGCTGTTGCGTTTTCACTGAAACTGGCCATAGGTGATAAAAGTTTTTAATTTCGTTTCACATTATCGATCAATTTTGCCCCCATAGAATTATCCCGTTCGAATAATATCGAGTGCGAAACAATGGGTGCGTGCACGCTGATTGTCGGCGTCTCGTTGCGCGATGAAAATTGGTGGAACGGAGGGGAGCAAACAACGGGGATGAAGTGACCGCGGGTTAAAAATTGTGCGTGCGCGTACGAGGGGAAATAAAAGACGAGAATCCGAGGGGGCCGCGTTTTAAGGGGAGAGCAGAGAGCGTCGCAATTTTCACGAGCGACGCTTTATTAAAACCGCTAAGTCCGTTTCAGTGTAATGAAATTAAAGGTAAACATGGCCCGCGATTTATCCTCGGCTGCGGCCGCGGTGCGACGTTCTACCCGCTACATTTTCTCGGCCGGGTAGCTCGGCGAGAAAAATTGGGCTGATCGAGTCCGTCCCCGTCCCCGTCGTATACAGAGTGTCCCAAAAATGTTGTACTTTCTTGAAAAGGATGTTTTTTTTTAAGGTTATTCGAAATTACTTGTCCCGATGTAAGAGAACGGATACCGTAGGATCTACGAAAAACGAGTATCCTCCAGTGCGGGGTATACCCTTCGAGAAGCCAAGAAGCTTATCCAGCTGGCTCCTCGGTCGCCGAGCAGTGGAAAACGTAAACATGCCTCGTAAACGTGCCACGTAATCTGACACGAGGTCGCGTACATCATTTTTTTAGTCACCTTGTATAGTTCGTGGCTCGCGGTTGTCGACGCACATCCCGGAATAACGACAGTAATTCTTGCAAAATAACGCGAGGCAACTGCCGCGGATCTATTTCTCATAGGTGGATTCGTCGCTACCCTGACACGAAGTCACCAGCCATATCGGACATCTGCATGCATAACGACACGTGGTACGTCGATACTCGAGGCGCCGAATACATTAGGTCGTCTACACCGTCAACGATCCAACTGCTATCGATTACACACGTCAAATCTCCCTCCATACCGTGAATATTTCGCACCCGGCGAGATTTACTGTTCGCTCAGCCGTTACACATGTTAAGGAAGCCCACCTTCGCTTCCGAATCCTTCGCGGATCTCGGGTACGCGAGTTCCTCGCGATTTTCCGAATCTATTGAAATATTTTCCGTCACCGAGAAACGTTTTACCGAACGAATGTTTGCGACTTCTGGTGGATTTTTATATTTCGGATTCTCTTTGTATACTTGTTTGCTAGCAGTCGCGAATTTCATATCAGAGATCTTCCAAAGGAGACCAACGAGGCCAGTTCTCAAACCGTGTTAATTCAAAATATTATGAAACTTTCCACACAAAGAATTGAAACGTGGGGTACACGAGTGAGCCCAGTCAGGGCGCTGTAAGGCTTAACACGGGTCACAAGCGACTCGGTTAGAGTTTCGCATCAATTAAGGTGATACGGTTCATTCCCCAGATTCCAATGCCCGCTTTAGCGGCACGCAGCCTCTAATCAGGACTAATTGTAAGTGTGACGGCCGGGCCAGGTAATAGTGGCAGAAAGAACGACGGTCTTAGCACGGACAAGATGGCGCGGCGAGCCGTTTCAGGGAGTTACATTTCGTCCAAGATTTTTAAATTACCGGATTATCTCGATGGAAAGTAGCTGGCGTAGCAACCTTCAGGACGCTTAACGTCGGCTTGCGGCAAGCGCGGTTTTAAGCTCGATTACGTCGACGCCTCTGACGCTTCCATTCTTTGTTCTCGTCCTCCTTTTCTTTCATTTTTCCGGAGGAGAAGAAGAATTATGCTCGTGGCTCGTCGGATGACTGAAATTCCCTTGCCCCATAGACTGCATTCCTCGTGACGACATTTTATCCCCGAGGAAAATGATCCCGAGTCATGCACAGCATTCAAACTAGGAATTCTTAGTAACTACATTTTCAATTAGTCAACAAATCATTTCGCTTAGCATCATGGTACAGTTTTACTATGCGGAGGTTCACGGTAACAATCGCCAGCGTTTTTCTTGCAACTACATGATAAACATTAGAAAAACAAATGAAAGAGGAAAAAGTTCTACTGTTTTTTGCAAGTGATGTAATGGCGACTGTATACAGAGTGCCTGAAAATTCTTTCAACATTCGGAAATGAGAGGTTCCTGAGATTATTTGAAGCGACATTTTCCTTTCCGCCCCTGCTTCGACCCTCAAAAGCAATTCGAAACTATTAGACGTTCAGCATCTCTAATAAAATCCGATAATCTACGAAAAAGATAGTTATCTTAAACTTTCGTTCGTTACTGTACGTATACGGTATTATTGATCTGGTAAAATATACATTTTCTTACCATATCGTATGGAAACGCAAAGAAACTTAAGGTGTCCTATCTTTTTGTCGACGATTGTACGATTACGAAGTCGGTGTAACCGCTGCGCTGGTTTACTTAATTCGTTTCGATCCGGCAACCGTTTCGGCAAAAACGGGCAAAGAATGGTCGTTCGCGTAACAATCGGCCGTCCGAAACGTCTCTGACGGGCGTGAGACAATGCACGAGGCCGTGATACTGTTTCGAGAGTCAGCGCAAGAAGCCTTATGTCAATCCGTCGCGTCGTGCGTCGCGCGTCGCGTCGCGTCGATCGCAAGAAGCGGGAACGCTTTCACGCCAGGCGTTATGTCACCCGATTGTTGTACCGGTTGATCTCACCGGAGCAAGACGCCGCGCCCCGCCGCGCCCCGCCGCACCCCGCTGTGCCATCGTGGAAAGCGTAAAATTGCTCGTGCGGCACACGTCCCGCGTCCCGCGTCCCGCGTCCCGCTGACACAATTCATCCGATTTAGCGGCCGTTCCTTGTTTCCCCAACGCGACAACCGTCGAATCCATTGACACTCGAGCTTGGCAACTCTTTTCATCGGAAGAACGGAAACCTCCGTCGAGCGGCTCCCGTAGAAAGCAATCTCGTTGCGACAGAAAGTTTCGGCGTTGATACGTGGGAAACTAGAAATAAATGTAAAAAATTAATTTACTCTCGTCGATGAACGTGTGCTCGAACGATGTATCGGAGAATTAAGTATTCTTAACGAACCGGTACTCGGACGGTACCGGTACTCGGACAAGCGAGTTTGTCAGCGAACGCGAAACTTTAAACGATAGTAACTACCCACGAAACTTCCCACCGATCCTGCCGCCGCAAACAAATTCCGGGTAGTTTTTCGATTGGCCCGATTTTGACGACAACGGCGCGGCGTCGCAAAGAAGCTAGTGGCACAGTCCATTCGAAAACTCGGTAGCAGAAGTCCTTGCGAAATTTCTTGTTTCTCCGGCATGTGCCTCGTCATCCCTTCTGCCCGGAAGAAAATTCGCGGCAGAGTCGAGTGGGAGACGGTGGATAAAGCAGCCTCTCGAAAGTTAGCCAACAAACAATCGAGGTCGATATCAGTGAATCAGGATCATCGACGATATGTGGCGTCGTCTGATCGTACTGGCCCTTTTCGTTCATTGCGGTTCCGCTTTCTCTGCGAACCGCGAACAACGGTCACCTTCGGTGTCATCGGCCGTCGCTATCGAAGTCAAAGACCTCCTTGGCGAAGGAAACGCTCCAAAACAAAAGCAGAAAAATGCATCCGGTATGTTAAACATTTTTCATTTCCAATAATAATATCGCATCCCTGCCAAGAACACTGATACAACTAAAAAAATATAACAATTTTGAAGTTGGTCCTAATTTCTGATTAGTTTAACGTGAGTATTATTGTATTGACCGAAAATACGTATTTTGACACCTTTTGATTTCTATCTATGGGGTCATGTTAAATCAAAAGCATACGAGGTGGAAATGACAAGCCTACCTCAATTAAAAGCGAGAATCGTTTCAGTATTCGAAGAATTGAAGGTACAGAATTTGTACATTAGTGAAAGTAGAAGAATTCGCCGAATGCGAAACTCAACGGACCTCTGTCGAGATTGTAGGAAGAGGCAGGCGCGGGCGGCGCGGTATCGCGGGCAATAACGAGGACGAGTAACATGGTGGTTTTAGGGAAATCGGCCGAGGGAGGATACTACAAGACGTACGGAAGCGACGCCGAGGACGAGAAGGGTTACACGAAGGAAAGCTACAGTAAGGGGAATCACGGCTATAAGACTCTCGACACCTTCCACAAGCGGGACGGCGACAAGTACGCATTCGAGAAGCACGTTGCCTTCGGCAAAGCGCGGTCTGACAAGAAAACTAACCACCACGGCGAGGATTCTGGCTCCAGTTCACAGAGAGGCAGTGATCACGAGGGTGCAGGTACAATCTTACTCGCAGTTCCTTGTTTCCATTAGCAATGCTTTAATCGTTTATCGCTCAAATCTCAGTTAGTTCTCGCTCGTTGCTAGTTCGGTCTTAGATCAAGAACCGAAGAAAATTTAATTTATTTAATTTATTTAATTTTATTTAGTAATATTACAAAGTTTTATGCAATTTGTTGCAAACATTTCCCTTCCACACTTTTCCTTTTTTTTATTTAACTCGCGGAACTTATTTCTTTTAATTGCAGGTTTTTTTGCCTGAAATTCTATATACAGTAAATATTGGATGGACGCAAGGCCCTCGGCTAGGTTCCTTTGCGTCGTCCGTAGAGAGACACTATTTTTTTTTGTGTTTCAAAAACCGAGCTGAACGTAGAAAAGGACAGCGCGTGTAACCAAAAACCACGTGCAGCAAAAAATAGCCTACTGATGAGACCGCATCGTTCATGCAGTAAATAAAACATCTTCGTTTTTACTTATTTCTAATAAAATTTTACCAACATATTTGTAACATATTTCTGATTAAAATGATACCAAACAAGATATGTATAATTTGGCCCATGTCCCCCGTCTCTGTTGTATACATTCGTTATTATTTAAAGAGAAATCATTACCGGGATAGAATGTTCTGTCTTGCGACACGATCGTGATCGAGCTGTTCTTTATCAAGTGCAGTCCCGGTTACAAATTCATATGTAAACAGGGCTGTTTGTAATGTGCTCAAAAATCGGCCGGTACACTTTAATGAGATCACACTGCGGCATAATGCCATTTGAATAAACCTGACAATTCCACGATGCCGCGTTTCGTTCGCATTGGCAGCATGTCGATCGTCGTTCTGTAATAACACGCGCGCCAATCATTTCAGAAATGCATTCCATTTGTTCCGTAACGAATGCCGAGCGTAATTTTGATGCCATTTAAAGGTGCCGCGTTGTTATTACAGAATTTAATACTATTACGCTTGTATCGTATCGATGAATCGATCTAAATTACAATTAGTCACTCGAACATACCCCGCCCGTCGTGGCTTGTTACATTAACAATATTCGCTGGAAGTCGATTATTAGTAACCAATTTATATCGAACGATTATTAAGTGATAGCTCTGCTCGATTCCCTCGCATAATATTACGGTCGTATCATAGAATAGAGAGGAGATAAAAATGTTGGATCTTTTTCATTCTAAACTACTCGGATATTCTCGAAACATTTAGCTACACAGCCACGGAAATTGAAATTTGAATTAATGTATCTCTGAAACTAGCAAAAGTGCGTTCATTTTTGCTGATCGCTGCGTGTACAGATTTGTACGAACGCATTTTGGTGGGAAAGTTTGAAAATTGGGCCAGTTCGAGGAAAGAGTCTCCGGGGAAAAGTTTGACATGGTAAGCGTGACGGTAGCCGAGTGCTGTTCTCCAATCCGAGCAGCAGAGAATTAGTCGGGGCCCGCGATGACAGCGGAATCATCCTTTGTCACGCGCGGCGTTTAACAATAATTATCCTGTGCAATTAACGAACCGATTCTCGGCCTGTGGGCGTCATGGAACTTTCCTCGTTATAAATAATTGCAAAATCTACCGGTACGAATTCCCGCACCGATGCGATGCGTCAACTGTAGCACGCCCGCTGCAACCAGCTTGACGCGATGCTCGCGTGACCGAGCGTACTTTTTAACAAACGCCCGCGACTTTGGTTCGTACTAATCACGTCCTCCGGCCAGCTCGGGACCTCCTATGCGGTTGAAACCGACACCGTTCCCACCCACCACTACTCCTACGCCTACTCGACAGATACACGCAAAATCTTTTCCTTTTTCTTTCTCTTTCTCTTTCTCTTTTTCCCTTCAACAACAGTTATCTCACGCAATCGAACCAAATTATGTACAACCCCCGAACTGCCGAACAACCAAAAGAATTTCATTGGATGCGTACACCCCAATGCAGAAAGCAGAGGCGGACAATGTTTGGTGAAATTCGAATCTGCAAAGAATGAGCGACAACAAAATTTTCCAATTAATTAAACAACATTTCAACTCGTATTGTTTTATGCAATATTTTTACCTTTGTTTCATTTCAATCAGTGTATTGGGAATTTAATTAAAAAATGTGGATTTTCGCAACGTCCAATATAATCACCATCGCTGCGTACTAAACCAAATAGTTCATACATTTTTTATGAAGCGGTTGAAACACAAAAACAGTTATCGATCATTATAACGCACTTTAAACAACGATGTTAATAAGAAATAAACTAGATTTTTCATAATTTCCGTACATTAAACGCAATATAATAATTGAACTGAGATTTTTTTGTACAGTATACAAGGTGGTTCACCGAAATATCTCCTTTATTTTTTGATGAAATAATAAACGTATTTAATGCAATGTAAATGGCGTTACAAGGTGAATGCTTTGCAAATGTCATTTTTTCCCAAACCGAGGCGAGGGTGAGAAGCACGCTATAATAGTCGTAACATATAATTCCTTTTACACCCCGTACAAAAATCGAGGAAAAAATGCACTTATTATACTGCACTGTAAGTACTCTCACTTTCGATTTCCTTGTTTCTTCGAAATGACTGTTTCGAAATCGAAATTCGACCATACTCGGGGAATAAACAGTCCTCGAATTCGGCGAAGTTACGAGCAGACTCGCAATCCCGGTTCGAGTACACTTAATTGGAATCGGCTTGCACGTCTCTGAACAGTCAACTCGAATTGTCGAATGTCAATGTTAGTTACCCTTCTTCCCTTTGGAACAGCTTGTGCCAGAAGCGCCGCGCCGCGCCGCGCCGCGCCGCGCCGCGCCGCTTTATACCATTGAGTGGATTTAAATTAGGAAACAATTTCATTAGCGAAGGCAGAGCGAACCCCCATTGTTCATCGAGCCTCGGTCGAGCGATTTTATTCACCGAATGAGCTCTCGATAAGGGATGCTCGGAATGGAAAAAGACGCGAATGGGGTGAAAGAGGCCATCGGCTAGTCGATGAGGCGTTAGCCACGAATGCGAAGCAATTTCTGTCGAAAGGGAGGACGAAAGAGGGTGAAGCGCCGCGACGCGCCCCATACCCGACAAATTATTGCAATCCCTGGACTGTCACGATAAGGTGGCCATTGCTTGATGTGGTCGATGAACGACGCCAGATTTACTGGTAATTAAGCAAACCTTCGCAAGCGGTGTTCCGATCAAGGGACTAAAATCTTTGGTAAAAAAAAAATCGATTACTTAAAACTTTTTTTTCGAAATTTCAAATATAGAATTTAAATACTGTTCAAATTTCATTCGAAACATTTTGTCGTCAGATTATTCGAAACTCTTGAAAAGTCGTGATAACGGAATGCTTTGATTACGGTGTAAAGAGTTGAGATAGGTGTAGAAACTCTTCACAGATTTCATTGATCGAAATGTGACACTGTGGCGACTGGGCCGAGAGAACGAATTAGAGGAGAAAAGCTAAAGTCCACTCCTGATTGGGCAGTAAAAGAGGAACTATCGGTCCGAGATGCAGTAGCAGTTACTCGAACTGTTTTCGAGGTAACCAGAGCCAGTTGAAGCCTTAATTTAATAGCCGGTGGCCTCTTCTTTCCGAAACGAAGGGGTAGACACTGTTCGTCGTTCATGATCCACCGGTGCGGCGTCGCGGCGTTCTTGGATCTGCTCACAAAGCAATCTCTCCATCTGGAGGGTCCAAAGGGAACGCTACCTAATCTAATCTCCGTTACGACGCGACGATGCCGAGTCCAAATCGAACTTGGCAGAGCCTCCGGTATCCGGTTTTCTCCCTGTCTAAAGGACCCCGATGGAAGCTGGGCAGTAACCAATCTTTATCTTGATTATGCAGCGCCAACGCTGGAGGAGCCAATCTCTAGCCCGAAGAGCCTGCCAAATAAGGTCGTAAAGAGCCCGAATCTATCGATCACCGTTTCAAACTGCGAATTCGGCTTTCCTGATTTGCAATGGAGATTCGAGGACGGTGCGATGCGACCCGCGCGGTATAAGTGGCTTCGAAAGAAAAGTCGATTTTGTATCGAGTTCACGGAAACGACCCTCTTAGCCCCCCCCCCCCCAAACCCCCAACCCCCAACCCCCAACCCCCAACCGTCAGCCGCTGGTTAGTTCCGGGCATTTTACGGGTATCTTTAATCACCGTGGACTCGAACCACGTCCAGAAAAAGGTGAAATCAATTCGTTAGCCGGTCCCGGTATTGATTAATTACCGTGCACCACAATTAGGGGATTGAATTTCTTCTGATTCTCGCGTATCAAACTTTTTCGTTCGAACCACCGAAAGTACAGTATTGAAGATTCGTCGTACGATCCGGGATGGTTCTCGAATTTCTCAGTTCCTGATTCGTGACAGTCAGAGCGCGAGCTCCGATTAAAACCTCTCGTTTTTCTTGCATCGAATTACCTTGACAGGATTTTGTAGATTGTTAAGTAGATTGTTCAATTTTCATGAATCTTTTTTTTCTTGCGATGTTACTTGTGCCATAACTTGTTTGGAACATTAATATCTTAAACTTATTCTACGTATATTCTTCTAATCAATTCTCTTGACAATTTTCTGAATTATTAGTCTACGAAGTACCACCCCACCACCTTTCGATTGAACTGGACGAATCATTTAGAAAGTCACAGTGTAATTTATTTAACTGGTTCACTTTCAGTTGTGGTTTTGCTTTCTTTTTTCAGCTGAAGGTATAGGTTAATCGTCTCGGTACTCTACGAGTGGCTTTACCACTTAAAGCTATACTTACGGTCCTCTTGACTTTGGCTCAACCCCGCTGATGGATCCAGGTAATCCATTTCAACTAAGAAATACCCGAGACCAAAATTTCTGTAGCTAAAAGAGTCGGGTATTCCAATTTAAAATTTTTTCTTAAAACCTCTCACCTTGCAATGATTCCGAAAAGATATGTTTGTATGTTTATGAATTAGGAATGTTGTATGTGAAGCAATGTTTATATCGTGTTTCGATAAGCTATCAAAACGAAAGACACCGTCTTCAATAATTCAGCCGTATCACTTAATATTTTTAAAGGATTGCGTAAACTGTATAATTCAATGATATAAAATTGAAAATTAATTTCAGACAAGAAATTTTAGAGAAATCGTAATTTGGCGACACGGGGGGCAGGGTCCGCTGGATACATACCCTCGTTCGTATCGATATGTTTTTCAGTTATTAATGGATTCGCACATCGAACAGTTCGACCGATAGATCTCGTTAATGCGGCGTCACTCGGTACTTTCGGATTCTGGAATTTAAAAGCAGAACGGTAAATTATGTAGGATCTATTTAAATCTTGAAAGGATTTAACCGCCAAGATACACGCTGACCAGAGGCTAATATTTTAAAGATATTGAGTCGTCCCGAGATTTTGCAAAGTCGCCCGATAAAACCGTCAGCAGAACCAGAATAAATGGTCGAACAGTTAGCGAAGCGATAGGGACGAATAGGTACGGTCACCGTGCAGTGATATATCGCTTGTATGTATGTATGCGCGAAGCGTCGGTATTTGCAAAATTCGATCAATTATTTTTTGGATTATCTGATTATAAACAGTGTGCTACTGTCGCGCGTACGTAAAAAGAAAGATGTAAATTTATGACGCGTGTAATGCGATTACCGACGACATTAGGCAGTTTATAGACGTCGACGCGTGCACCTCCACGAAGACACGAGAAAATCGTTGTAGCGCGGATCGCGATACTGCTCGTTCGTCACGCCGCGCCGTTAATTAAATTCATTGTACGAACACCTGGTGCGCTGGGCAAGTTCGATCATCCTGGCTTCTATTTATCGAACGTTCGCAACAAAGCCTTTGCTCTCGGCCCTTAATTCACGATCGATACCACAGCTTGCTTCTATAAATTATGCAACCCGATGGATTTCATCGTTTAGAATTTAGAAAGTTGCAACGTCCAAACTGTTTGGACCACTGACTTGGTCACGCGCTGACGATTCCGATCGAACCGTTCATTTCGCAGAGAAACTCTGTTACAGACAAGAAAATATTCACGTTCTTCGGAAGGATGCACTGAAACATCGCGGAATGCTTCTTACGGTACGAGTACATTGCAACATTTCTGGTAATCTGGCAAAAAAACATTTTTTTCTTCACGGAGTTTTAAGTCGTATCGATATCTAAGGTTACGAGTGATTCGCTATATTTACATCTACATTTCTCGGTTGGTTCTTCTAATTGTATTTCCATCGATTTACTAATTTTTTTTTGTTCAACGTTACTACTGAACTGAATCCGCAATCCGCAATCCGCAATCAATAGATTTATGAGTAGAAACAGTAGAAATTCATATAGGTAAGTGAATATCGTATAATCAAACTCTTTCCAAGCAGCGTTCTTCTTCAACCGGTTTCGCGCGTCGCTTGATCGCCGCTTTCGAGAACCATCGATCCCAATTGCGTCATCGATCCACCAATCGACCAACGTTCAACTAGCTAGCTCGCAAATTGCCTAGATCAAACAAAAAACATGAAACGATTTCATTAGAAATTGCGAGAAAGTGTGAAAGGTCCTCCCCAGGCAGTAGAACGGAGGGAAGGCTTGCGGTCGCGCGAATGAAAGTGGAATCGGTGGAATCGGTGGAATCGGAGGAATCGGTGGAATCGGTGGAAACGAGCCGAGCCCGTGACGGAACACTCGAACCGTGGATATTTAAGTATCCTTCTGACGGTGTTGGTCACCAGTCGAATGATCGAGACCAGGTCGAGATGAAGCTCCGACTTGTGCGTGTTTCCCTCGTGTTCTGGCTGGTGGTGCTGGAGCAGCAGGCGTGTTACGCGCGAGAGTTGAGCGTGCACCGTGGCCGTGGTCGTCGGGAGGTCACGGGGGAAACGAACGGTTACCGGCCACATCCGGTGGCGACTTCCGATTCCGCGACAGACCACCGCTCTTCCGGCGATCTCGAGCCGGCAGCTTCGGGTCATCACGACGGTGATCACCACGAGTCCGGCGGCGGCGAGAATCGTCACGCGGACCACCACGAGGAACACGGAGCCAAGGGCGAGAAAGGCTACAAGAGCCATCATCGGCACGACAAGAACGACAAAGGCGAGCACGACGAGCACCATGACTCCGGCCACCACGAGGAACACGGTGGACACAAGAAGGGCCATCGCGACGAGCACGAGAAATACGGGGAACACCATGCAGGAGAGAAGGGGCACAAGGGTGGCAAGTTCGGCGAGAAAAAGGGGCACAAGAAGGGCCACAAAACCAAAGGGTATCACAACAAGTTCCACAAGGACGAGTACCACAAGGAGCACAAGTTCTACGACGACTACCACAAAGGTGGACATCACAAGAAGCACGGGAACTTTCACGGACACCACGAGAAGAAAGAGGCCGAGCACAAGAAAGAGGGGCACCAACACTCTGGTTACCACGAGGACCATCACGGGAAGAAGGGGCATCACGATAAAGGACATCTCGACGAGCAGCACAAGGGTCATCATGGGAAACATGGTCACGACGAGCATTACAGCCATCACGACTCGTTTGGCAAGAAGGGTGACCACCACTCTGGGAAGAAGTTTGGATACGATAAGGGTCACAAGGGCTGAACAGACACGGCCAACGCTAAATACGAAAGACGGAGCTTCGTTATATTCCAAGTGTTACGCATCTATCCTGTTTCTCGACAGTCCAATGTTTTCGGTTATTCTGACCGCGTTGTTGCTAGTTGGTTAAGCGACGAATAAACAAACTATCGTTTTTAGAAAACCAAACGATCGTTGTTGTTGTTGCGCCTCTCGAGTCTATTTTCTAATGCGTGAAAAGGGGAGACTGCCGACAACGTTTCTTCTAACGGTCTCCTGGTATTACTTACGTAACGCTGCTTTTCCTTTGAACATTCTATCTGTTATGCAGTGTGTCCGCAATCTATCACAATAGCTGTAATGGAACGTTACTCACGCTCCTCCGCAGTCTAGCGCCTCAAATATTTCACTGAACCGTCAGTCTTCAGTTTTTCTAAAGCAACGGCGCGGCGGCGGAATAATGTATCGTCGATCCATGTATTATGCCCAGCACTGTATAAATACATTATCTACACGTACAGACTGGTTTAGTAGCGCCGCAAAAAAAAAACAAAAAACGAATTACACATCGACGTGCTCTCTTTTTACCTACCCTATCTCGATTCGTGTAAGTTTATTCTCGACTCATGCTTGTCTCGTAACATTCGTATCGCTCAACCGGGAAAGCATTACTCGTCAGATTTTCCCTCAGAAAAATGCTTCGTTTCCCCTGTACAATTTGTTAATTACTATAAGCGCGAAGAACGAAGACGCACAGAATAATTTTCCATAAAATTGCGTCGCACGTGGGAACTCCTACAAAATGTTAATTAGCTTACATGTGTTTCTCTAATTTTTTCGCGACGGATGCAGTTGCTGTTTTCACGTACGAAAATATTTATGCAATATGATTTCATGTTACGGGTGAAACGCCAGGATTTTTTAATGTTGCGAGGCCGGTCTCCGGGTTGAGTTGAACTCCGTCCCATGGAATACGAATGCTGTTTCCGGCGCGGCGCGGCGCGGCGCGGCGCGGCGTTGCTACGCGCAAAATGAACACGCTTCCGGTGCACCGTGGATGTTGCGTGCGCGCGTGTGTGTGCACTTGCGAACACAGACCCTCCGAATCTTTTATTTTATATGACGGTTCATTAAAGATGGATAACCTGTTTCTACGATCACTACCATTCACGGTCAATAATGTCGCGCAACAAGCACTGTTGCGCAATATACTTGACCGTGAATGCGCCCCTTTAGATTGGGACTTTACTGTATGTCTTACTGCCTCTCATTTGCGGACCTACAGAACGGATGGTTAATACACCAACGATTCAAACCAAATGTACGTATTATTATTTTATTGTTAAAGTTAAAATTAAAGTTAGTGTCAAAAAGGAAAACGTTTGATGGGATGAAAAAATATGTTACTACGGTTCGAAGTTTTAATAGCAACAAGCGTTCGACCACTTTCCTGAGCCACCGTATATGATTTCAATCGCACACCGAGAAAGTCGGTAACAGAGCTTAATCAGTCGCGTTACCGATTCATTGGATTTCCGGATATTAATGCACCACTCGACGGAAACGCGTATTGCGAGTTAACGCGGTTAAATTTGCAGATAAATAACACATGCTCGATGGATTTTCGCTAGGCCAAGCCGCATGTAATTGCGTTATTCAATTATAATATAAGCTATGCATTTATACGGTACGGCCGGATCGGATCCGATGTCTCTAATTTGTTTACGCCGGTTGCACGCGATTCACATTACGAATCCGAAGTGTAACAATGTTGTCTGAGTATTAACGAATCTCACCGATTGATTTGCTTCGCGAGTTTCATTTTACGGCTCAGCAACCAGGACCGTTGTAATGAATTTTAGTGAACCAATTTCGATAATCTCTTTTGGATTTTACACGTTGAGACATTATGCGCGCATTACCGTGTCGACTATAAATTTTCACAGAAGAATTTTAATTGTATAATGCGACGTAATACCGTCCGGTGCAATTGAAATTGTGCAGCGCATTTGCAATTTATTTTACAACATTACTATGCTATAACAAGGAACCAAGCAAGCAAGAAAGCAACGAGCATACAATGTTGGTTTAATGCGACGCCGCCAGACGCCATATAGCAAACATTTTGCTAAGTACTGCAACTAACGAATCGGGAAGTTCTTTGTGTGACTCTTGGAGAGTCAGACACCAAATAATTTGTTGTTGCTAATTCTTTTTATGTAGAAGTCGTTCACGTGTGGTTTTCTTTTTAAATGAATTTTAGTGGAAATTTCATCCCGATATCTTTTATGGTTGAAAAGTTAGAGGAAAATGCCAGAGTCTCCCACCTTGCCTCTTCGTGACGCTGTCCCCTCGCCGTAACGCCTTGGATCGAGGATCGAGGCAAATAAAAGCAGGTACGAGGCACTCGTCGACTCTTCGCTAAGCGGTGAAAATGTTCCGTCGCGAGTGAATTTCGACTGATTTCGCTATATCCAAATATACCGATGTTTCGCGACCTTGTCAAAAATAATTTCCACAGGTTAAAAGAACAACACATTTTTTGTAACGAAATCTAATTACATTCAGCACTGGTGACGGATTGGACGGTACATATTTTATTTTATTTTTTTCACGGTAGCTATTCGCCGATCAAGTTGTTATTAGTGTTTTATTTGTTACGTTATCGCTATATACGTGAAAACGTTATAACAAAATCTTCCTTAGATAATCAAGGTGAATTTTTAAACTGATCTCAACCTGTCAAGAGGTGTAGAATCACGTTATAGTGATCGTGACATATAATTTTGAAACTCCCTGTATCGGTTATCGTAGAATTTTTCTCAGCGTTCGTATCGGGTGACGACGTATTTTATCAATTTTTCTTGATCCGCGTATTAATGGCGTTGCTGTTGTTTACGCTCGCGTTTCCATCGCGTTTCCATCGGGTTTCTTTCTATTTACCTATCCGGTTGTCGGCGTCCCACGTATGTTCCCACTTCAAGGGCTGTATTTACACCTGCCGGGCGGCGCAACGCTTGTACCGTTGCGGACACGTGCTAGAATTTACAGGACAGCACCGATGCGACGCAGCGCGGCGCGGTGTTGCGCGCGGGTAGTAGCGTCTACGTAATAGCAGGAAAGCAGAGGACAACGCGTGTCATGCTCTGCGAAATGGGATAAGCAATCGAGAACCGGGCAGGTGGAAAAACATGTGAGCACGTAACGCTTTGAATCGTTTGCCAAGGATCGTTGTCGCCCTGTAATCCGAACAAATTTCCTATTTATGCGATCCTCGATAAATCGGCCGTTTGTGCCGCGTCGTATAATAAAACGTTCTTCATTGTACAGCGTTTCACGTTGTCCGGTGGAATTTCATTTAGAACTATCGCGATTTAAAGGGCGGCAATCATTTTATCGAATTCTCGCAAAGGCTTTGATCGAAAGGGCACTTTTTAAAATTGCTTTTTGCGAATAAAAGCAATCGCAAATTTTTCCCAATCAGGGCCGGTGCTACATTTTGCGGGGCTCTATGCAAAATAACGAAGCGAGGCCTTCTCTCGTATGAAAGATACTTAGAAACAAAAATTTCTGCATCGGACTAATGAAACCGCGGCTACAGTAAACGGAATCACTCTTGTCAAAGTTCTCCGACTAAATCGATATAACTAAAATATGAGAAATAAAATCTTTTCTATATTAATATATTTTTGTCGCACCCCGGGGCAAGTTGATACACTTTGCATTGGTTAAGTAAATGTATTGTAGCTTATCGTGTACGTATTATTCTACAAGTTTTACTTATAATATACAAGTGGAAGGTTCCGAGTTAATTTTCGCATTCTCTTTTTACATAATTAACTGAAACAAAGATTGCACGAAGAAGAAACTGAAAAATTTACGAACTTGCCCCGGCCTTCTTTGACCATCGCGTTGACACGACGGTTTCTTCGCCGGAGACGAGTACCGCGCGCGGTGGCTCGAGTGCTCTCATTAATTTAGCCAAACGACAGTATTATTGCGAGATCGATCAAAGGCCCCCCATCCCCCGCCCTTCGGCCCCCGGGGTGAGGAGGGCAGATGGGAACGAGGGATGCAGAGGGGTTGGGTAGTTCTGGCCTCTTTAACACGCGACCGGTGTACGCGTATGCTTCTTCCAGCACTCGGTCGACCGGCGTTCCTTCTTTTCTTTTGCCAAGTCGCGCGACCACTCCAATTAGATTAATTAAGCCAGCCACACGTACGTGCATCACGGAATGGAACAATGGCCGTGGAACGCCCGGTCGAGGGCTGCAGAGTCGAAGGGGCGAAGCTAGGTTGGAGGCTGGCCGTGGCGCGGAATTGTCACACACCAGGGAATTTCAAGTAGAAGCGCTTGCTTGTACGCAATCTCCGGCCCGAGAATGGGTAACCGTGATCGCGAACGGCTGCAACGTTCGTTCCGGCACGCCCTAAAAGAAGCGTATAAAGCACCGTTAATCCGTGTCCAGTGCTCCGGAATCCAGTCTAGATAGACCCACAAATGGCCACGGCAATTTCATTTGCTGAGGGCGGAATCGTTAATCAAACCCGCGCCGCGCCGCGCCGCGCCGCGCCGCTCCGCGCTGAATGCGCCTGCAACTCTTCTCGTTCACGCTGCACCACCCGTTCCATACCCAGCTCAGTCCCCGCATCCCTGACCCTCCTTTCATCCCTTGTATTCGTTGTCGGTAGGTACGTGGCGCGCGCTAGCGAGTTCGGGACACACGCGGCGCGATAAAGCGAAAACGCCGCGAGCGCGAGAAGAAAATGGAAAAACAGGGAGAAATATGTGTGTTTGAGGATGGGTATGTGGGTGGGTGCGCGCGCGCGCAGCGTGCACGTGTGTGTGCACATTCGGAATACGCCCGCGCGTTTCTCCGACGCGACCGCGACGCGACGCGACGCGACGCGACGGTAGGATACGCGCGAGACGAGCCGGCTGTTTCAAAGGAACCCGGAGGAACGTAAAAATTTATTATGATGCGCTGAAATGTTAAACAACGCCCGCGCGAACACGTGTACACCGTTTTATTACTTCGTTCCCCTGCTATCCAGCACGGTGGGAAAGTTTTTATGAGTTACGTATCAACGTTTCCCCAGGGTTGGAAATTATTTTTCTTTCATTGCTTACGTTCGGTGGACACTCTTCTTTATGTTTTCTCTGCGCTCCATCTTTGGAAATGTTCGCTGTTTATTGTAGGCACGTTCCGTTGCCACTGGCTGCGAGTGAAAGGTATAATCAGAGACAGAACGGTAAGATACCTTACGTTTCCTTTTGTTCCCACGTGTTGTTGGAAGGAAGTGTTCGTTTTAATAATTTCATTACATTATACACTAGCTGTACCCGCGACTTTATCCACGTGCAAATACAAATCCTAGTTTATAACTTTTTTTAGTTGCGCCTGCGTAACTTTATCTGCGCCTGCGCAGTAACAAACAGTTACCATATAAAATTGAAGAACACTTTTCATTGTTTAGCGAATATGAATTTCATTCTTCATTGAGTATTGCAGTGCCTAAATTAAATAATACCTCCTGTTCCGACAGTGAAAAGTAATAGATACATATGTAGTATTGTTAATGAAAAGATTGTTCAGAGTTCATTTCTCTACATGTATTTAGTTTATCAATACTTTGAATATATTTATGTAATACTGTGTTTGCAACTTCCTTATACCATTTAAATTAAATACCCTTTTAAACAGTAATTAGCACGAGTTAAAATTGATTTAAGAGCTGTTGATTTTCGTGATCAGAGTGGCGATTACCTCCACCGATCTTGCCGTGATAGTTGGAATAAGAAAAGCCCGCGATTTCCAGGTTCCAGTAATTTATGATCGACGCGAACCCATCCGCCGCCAAAATTGCCAGGACTATCAACGCCGCGAGAGCTTCACGTACGGTAAACATATCGGATTTCTTTAATTTGCCGCTGGCCCGATCTCCGTTTCCATTTTCCAATAGATGACCGATACGATACACGTGTGTCTGGATTTGTAGTGGTACCAGTCTAGTTCACTGTTCGCGAAAGAATATATTCGGTCAACCGGTCACTTCTATAGAGAGTAACCGGTCCCAATCTTTAAATATTAAATGACAATTACTTGAATACTGTATACCTACAAGTGTATTAATGACAAGAAAATCAATTATGCACCGATAATTTGATAACTTTATATTTTACTACAAATTGTTTCTAGTTTTCACTAATGATTATGGTCTTTATGGAACAGATCTAACATCGAACATTATATTTAAAACTAGCTCTCCCCTGCCACGCGTTGCTGTGGCACAGTATTTTCTAAAAGCATGTACGTGCTGAACGTATGTGAAAAAGGCGTATTTACTCACTAATGACGTCACAAACGTTTTGAACGAATTGACTTTTTCGAATGTGGTTTGCTCCTAAACCTTCCCGAAGAAACACCGCGTCTAATAGTTTGAACCCCAGCTTTCTAAATTGAGCCGTTCTCAATTAATGCCGTTACAAACATACAGACAGACAGACACGATTTTATTATATAAAGAGACAGACATAGAGATAAAGAAAAAAACAGAGTGTTACAATTTCGAACTATACATTTATTCGAGAGTACGAAGAGTAGTTGTTGTTTTCCTAATTAAGAAAACGTAATTGTACAACACATATTGGTATGCTAATCAGTCCTTGAACGTGCCTCAGCATTTTATACTCTTGGCTTAAAAGCTACGGGTGGGGTTAAATTGAACGTAGAAGAAGTGATTTAGTTGAAGTATTTTAATCATCGAAATGAAAACATCGAACACGAAAAATTCCAATATAATGTCTAAAATTAATCAACGACAGAATAAAAAACAAATACGACAACGAATCAAAACAATATTTCATTGATTCTCTCCTAACGTCGACCATGTCCTCCGTGGCCGCCTCCGTGGCCGCCTCCGTGGCCGCCTCCGTGACCACCACCTCCGCCGCCACCTCCGTGTCCGTCTCCACTGGAGTATCCGTGAGATTTTCCTCCATGATGTTCGTGCTTGTTGCCATAATCCTCGTGATGCGCGTGGTGCTCGTCGTATCCGTGTTTACCTTGGAAACCTTTGTGGTCGTCGTCGTAGTGTCCCTTATCGAAGTGTCCCTTTTTACCATGATGATCGCTCTGATGTCCGGAATGATGATGGCCACCCTTCTTGTGATGGCCGTCGCTGCTTTCATGGTGTCCATGATGATTCCCGTGTTTCTCATGGTGTCCACCCTTGTGGTAATCATCGTAAAACTTGTGTTCTTTATGATACTCGTCTTTGTGAGCCTTGTGATGATAGCCGTGGGTTTTTTCTCCCTTCTTGTGGCCCTTCTTGTGCCCGTACTTGGAACCCTTGTGCCCGTCCTCGTGTTCGTGATGGCTTCCGTGCTCTTCGTGCTCGTCGTGGTGGCCTTTCTTGTGTCCACCGTGCTCCCCGTGGTGCCCTTCGTCGTGATCCTTACCGTAATGACCGTGATCGCCATGGTCGTGATGATGATGGTTCTTGTAACCCTTCTCCCCTTTCTCACCGTGTTCCTCGTGATGGCTGCCGTGATGCTCGTGACCACCGCCGCTTTCGTGACCGCCACCGCCACCGCCACCGCCACCACCACCGCCACCGCCACCGCCATGGTGGCTAGCCGCCACCTCGAGGTCCCTCTTGCTCCTCGACTGTTTAGCCGAGGCCAAGGAGAGGCATGTACAAGCCACGGCCAAGCCGAGGCAGAGCCACAAACTTCTGGTCATACCGATACTTTGTCGAGCAACCAGTGCTACCGACTGATCACGTCAATTCAACGCAAACCTTATATACCAGCGGTGATACCGGCGCCGCGATCTCTACGTAATCGCTTGCTTTCGTTCCTCCAAGCTGCCCCATCTAGTTGATACAGGGGATCCATATTTCGTAAACTCAGCCCGCTTCGTCCGTTTCGTCGCGCAAAGGTTGCTCCAGGTGAAACGGAACCGTTCGTCTCGCAGTCAAAACGCGACACTTGGATCGCGATCAACACTTTTTTCGACCAGAACACCCCTTTCCAATAGCCTGTGACGCGTTCGAACGTTGCATCGCGGCAGACATACGGCGTCGATAGGCAATTGTCTTTTTTCCTCGTAAAAAAGTCAATCAATTTGTAGCCGGTAGAGCACGCCGCGCCGGCCGGCGTAACGCGTTACAAAACGATCAGTCGTTCTTCGATCGGGTGAAAAATTTAGTTTTCACCGTTCACCGAATTTCTTTGCACAATCGGCGCGGCGCGGCGCGGCGTCTCACTTTCGTCAATTAAATCCGAACGTGATTTTTATCGT
Organism: Lasioglossum morio; assembly: GCA_916610235.2. Taxonomy (NCBI): domain Eukaryota; kingdom Metazoa; phylum Arthropoda; class Insecta; order Hymenoptera; family Halictidae; genus Lasioglossum; species Lasioglossum morio. The sequence goes on from OU744334.1 coordinate 14,825,032, forward strand.
TTCGTCGAACGCGCCAGCGGAAGTCCGCGCGCGAAATGTGATCGGCGCGACACGGGAAAATCTAAACGAATGTCTTAGCAATGTTAGAAGCAACACTATTGCGGTCGATGACACGCGTTCGCGTCAATAAATCTATACGTATAGATCGTAGGCAGACCGATAATTCTGTAACGCAACGTGCGCGTTACGGAGGAATTTGATTAAAGCTGTTGTCGTATTAAAAGATCGTCGTAAAGTGAGCCGAGAGCAAATTGCCACGAGAGTTTCTTTAATCCGAAAGCCTAATTACGATTGAAAGGTTTGGCCGTCGTCGCATCGGGTCGCGTCGGGTCGCGTCGGGTCGCGTTGCTAGAATCGAAATCGCATTCGACCGTTACGTAACGACACACAGCGACAGAAAAACCGAAAAAGAGCGAGATTATTGTTTGCACACCGCACCGGGCAGAACAGATCCCGCGAGAGAGCCGGCGATTTCGATCGGGTTGCGTAACGGTTTCGATCGACGGTGCCGGATCGGTTGGAACCGACGAACGTGGGCTAAGCGGGTTAAGGAGACGCTACTTTCGCAACGTACCGCTAAACAGCCAGGAAAGAGAGTCAGTCCTGCTTCCTTAACGTCGATTTTTCCCCGTTCGATATAAAATCCGAGCGTGGTCACCGGATTAATCATACCGAACGCAGCGTCGGCGCCGAACGTTTCGGTCCGAACGATCCGATCCCTTCGCATCATGAAGTCCCGTCTGGTGATTCTGGTTTTCGCGGCGTACGTTGCCTGTCAATGTCTGACAGCGGCCTGGGAAATCGGCGGCAAGCAAGATGTCGACATGGAGGCAGCGGCGTCTCATCATCATCACGAGAAGGGCGGCGGCGAGGAGCACCATTCCGATCATCATCAGAAACACGGTGACAAGGGTGACAAAGGTTACAAGTCGTCGCACCATCATGAGAAAGGTGAGAAAGGACATCACGACAAAGACGAGCACAAAGGCTACTACGACGAGGAAGAAGGCCACAAGAAGGACCATCATCACGACGACGGATACTACTCCGAGCATCATAAAGGCGAGAAGGGCGAGAAGGGGCACAAGTTCCACGAGGATGGCCACTACGGAAAGGGACACAGTACCAAGGGACACCACGAGGTCCATAAAGTAGACGAGTTCAAGAAAGACAAGGAATTCTTCGACGAACACCATGACTCCGGACACCACGAGGATCACGGCGGTCATCATCACGATTACGGCCACAAGAAGGGCGGCCACTTCAAGAAGGGTCATCACGACGAAGGCGAACACGAGGATCATTACGGGAAGAAGGGACACTTCGAGAAGGGACATCACCATCACGATCATAAGGGACACAAGAGCTCCGATGGTCACGACGAGCATCACGAGCATCATTCCAAGCATGGCAAGAAGGGAGGACACGACGACCACAAGTCCTGGGGATTCAAAAAGGGACACTAAGAATCGTTCACGCGGACTGTTATATTTGTTAAGCGTTGCGCTACGTTGAACTTTGTGTTTGATTGTAATAAATGTATTTTTCAGATCCATGTCCATGTTCGTTGAAGCTATCCTTGTTAACTCCTCCTTGTTGAACACTGTAATAAAAGCTATTCTTTATAAATATCGGGTTACTTTCCTTACCGAGTAATTCTACACTATAAGAGTATCTCGAGACTTTAACGATGTTGTAAGTATTATATGATTGCAAAAGTTCGTGCCCAGTTAAAAAAAATAAAACACAAGCGGTTCCAATATTTATAGGATAGCGTTAAAATGACTGGCAGGTGTTGCAATCATCCAATTTCAATTGAATAATCCAAAGTATTTTTTATTAAACCCTTAAGCGATCGGCGAAAATCAAGAAAACGGTCCAAGAACTGTCTACCTTTTATCGTTTGATAATTTTCCTGAATAAAACTACGCTCTCTTTTTATTTTAGAAAACAATACAATACAATACAATACAATACAATACAATACAATACAATACAATACAACGTATACACAGAAATGTAATTTATTACGTTTAATAAAACATGTTTAGTTGTTCAATATTTGCTGAGCAAGCTGCGTGGGTTAATAAATAGTTAACAATCGGACATTTCGAAATTAACTTCCATCGAATAGAATTCGAATGTTCTAAGAGATCTAATTGTAAATGTACACCGCGGAACTGTATCGGACCTCGATGCAGTTTTTATGATCGACCGGAATGAAAGTTCCACTATTCCACTATTGTTTGAAAAGATCGATTTGGCAATAGATCTGCGGTATTCGACAAGCCGGTTAGCGATGCTTCTTGCGATAGCTCAGTGGCTTCGCGTTTTTACGTTGGCCGTGCTACGGTACATTAGCTAACGCGAAAGATCGGATCGATAACACTTTCTAGGACGGTTACCTCATTTGGTTTTATAACAGAACTATTGTCACCGTAGCAGTTCTAATTTCACGCATAAAGCTATGTCGAAATCAATCGTTAAAACTACAGAAAAATTATATGTTATTATACTATAACTCGCACACCTTGCAATAACTTACACACTTTGAATATTTCCGTTACTTTTACTAATACAATAAACAAACGATATACATATAGGTACAAAAGTCGATTGGAAAGGCGAAAGATAAGTTGCGATGTAAACATTTTTATGTCTACGGAAATTCCAATTAACGGAAATATTTTTCATCACCCTGTGTAGGTATATCTGTAAGGAAATTCCGTTCGAGAAAATACTAGTATAGTACATCTTTATTACATAAAGTGAAACATAATAAATACGCGAAGACAACAGACCATTTGGTAAAACGACAACACGATAACCGCCAGAATCAGTGATAATCGGAATCTTTGTGGAACTTGTCTTCCTTGGCGGATTTTGAACCTCCCTTGACAGCGTAATCCTCGTGATTCGAGCGATACGATTTCTCCCCTTGTTCAGCTCGGTGACCTCGATCCTGACTACGATCGTGTCCTTTGTCGTAATACCCTTTCTTCCCGCTGTCTTCCCGATCGTGGCCCGAAGAGTGATGGCCACCCTTCTCGAACTCGCCCTCCGTTTCTTTGAAATCTTTATCGAATTTCTCGAACTTATCGAAATAACCCTTCTTATGATCCTCGTCGTAGAAATCAGTCTCCTTCTTGTACTCGTCTTTCTGGTAGACATTGTGGTATCCCTTGGTCTTGTCCCCCTTCTTGCGATAGGAAGAATGCCCGTAATCGCTGCCCTTCTCTCTTTTCACAGCTTCCTCGTGGGATCCATGCGCTTCCCCTTGGTCTGCGTTCCCCTTCTCTCGTTTGCCAGTCTCGCTGTAATATTCTGAAGCAGTCGGTAATACATATTAGTAGATCCCCTCTAACGAAACTGTATTATAACTTTAGCAAGTTTACCTTTGCGATGCTCGTTATCGTGCTCACCCTGTCCACCTTTGCTAAACTGGCGACGACTCTTACGAACCTCTTCTCCATCCTTCCCGTGCTTAGAATATTCCTGCGTCGCATACTTTTCCCCACTTACATCTTCGGAAGCGCTTCCGCCGTCGCCGTCGCCATCGCCATCGCCCTCGCCATCGTCGTCGCCACGGGAGCCATCGTATCCACCATTTTCATCGCTATGAGATCCATAAAACTTGCCGTGTCCCTTTTCATCCTCAATATCGAACTCCTCCGACGAATGATCAACGCGAATGTCCTCGTCGCTATCACCATCTCCGTCCCGGTGATAATCCTCCTCGTCTTCCTCTTTGCTGTCTTGCGTTTCGTCGGCCTCGTTCCCTTTCCCGTCTAGTGTCTTCTCAAAATAGTAAGGCGCCCGAGGCTTCGACTCTACGGGCAACGCCACGTGGTCGGGCACTCGGTGGTTGGCGTAAGCGAGAATTTCTTGGCGGGTCCCTTTATCCAGAGGCGTGTATGGTTGCAGGATCGGTGCAGGAGCAACAGGTGCAGCGACGTACTGCGCCCCGGCGATGGCGGCAACGGGGGCGTCTGGTGTGCGATAGTGGCTTCCACTTCCGTGATCGGTGTAATGCAGGTAGTAAACCGGAAGAGCCTGTTGCTGGTTGTACACGTAACCGCTGGCGGAGCTCTCCAGGTCCTCCGCTCGCATCTTGCTAACTGTCATACGCTGCATCCGGGCCGGGCCTGCCTCGATCCGGTCGACGACGACCGAAAGGAACACCCACGCGAACACCCTGTCAACGAACATAGCGGTAACGGTGCAGTCGGTGCAATCGGTGCAATCGGTGCAATCGGTGCAATCGGTGCAATCGGTGCAGTAGGTGCAGACGATTGGGATCGACGTGTTATTTCTCGCCGGTGAACCGGAATCCGCACTGGTACGTCTATCAATCGTCGGCATCGCTTTATATATCGGCACGAGAACGTGATTCGAGGCTGCGATCGGTGAATAAGGGATAGCAGAGTGGAACCGGGCTTTCCACGGTCGAACTCGATAATTCAAGTACACTGTGTATCATTGACAGCGTCGCTTTACTTACCCGCTGCTCCCGAGAATCGCGACCGATTTGCGTAACGCGTTGCGCCGCGCGCCGCGCCGCGCCGTGCCGCCCGACCCGTCCGAATCTACCGGCCATCGATCGTGATCAAGGCTGTCACAGGATTCGTATAGCCGCGCGTTCACCGATTAAGTACGTCGGACCTTAACAACGCCAGCTTAGAAAAAAAAGTGAGAGTCGAATTCACGATACAGTGACTCGCGTGGTGGTTCGAGCATTCTTTACATCAGCGTAGTTTTTTCAAATGTGTAGAAAAAAAATGTCTAGAAGGCTTATTTTTGGCCATTGAAAATAATTGATAATATTACTAATTAAGACGAGTGTCTCTCCAAATCAGTGGCCCGTTATTACTAGTTCGAACCTTGGGCAAAGTAGAATTTCGGGGCACCTAACCGCAACTAAATAATTTTCACGTTGGAAAAAATAAAAAAATTGTAAAAATATCTACGTATTTGTTGTTGCACGAAAAGTGAAATAAATTCTCCTTCATCCATGAAAACCGTTTACAATGAAACAAGTGTTTTTTAAGTACAAAAAAATTACCATTAATAGTATAAATCTTAGTATAATCGCAGTAATTCTAGAGTTTTTGTATAGAACAGTTTTCATCGTTACCATACGTCAATTGATACTTTTGCAATATTTTCAAATTTGCCAATTCTACAATTGAACGTTTCAAATGCTCGTTCTAGAGATCGCAAGGATTAACAGAAAGGTTGAAACGTAAAAAGAGAATGTTTAGTTTAGCTTCAGTTGGCATATCGCCTGTAACCATAAAATTATTGTCTGGCCAATTTTTCTCCGCTCGTGTACGATGACTCGTGTCTGCGTTCTAATTTCGCAAAGTGACTCGATAGCGCGAAGCGATACGGGCATCGATTCGAGCAGCAATTATTTTTATCCGGCCCCGTTGCTGCACGATTGATTTCGCAAAATCGAACGGAAATCCTCTCGCGATTTCAAACTGACGCGTCGGCTTGGCCAAATCCGCGGCTACAGAAAACACGATGGATCTAATCACGTGCACCTAACACCGCGAAAGAACCACGTTACGTAATACAAATGGTAGCCCGTTATGAATTCCTACAGTGAACGGTCTACAAAAGAAATTTAACAATTTGTTGAAAAGTTACGTGCAATACGACGGCAGATGCGAAATAAGAAGTGAAATGGCAGTTGAAAGTTTTTGGACGGTTCGCTTTCTAATTCTTCTGTGTAATGAAACACGACTTTTTAAACACCGACGAAGGAATGATGTCGTTATGAAAGATTGTCTGTTTAATTATGTAACTAAACACCGTATCTACATGTCATTGAAATCGATAACGAATGTTCTAAGGAAATACGAAAGATTAAATCAACATCGAATCCGATATATAGTAGAGCATCCATTCAAACCAGATATCTCGAAAATAGAGTCTTCGATGTGTTGAATAATTAAAAGAAAAAAAAGAATTAAAGATTACTTTAAAAAATAGATTTTGTTAACATCTCAGTAGTACTTTTGTATTTACCGAGTAATTTGAAAACTGGTTCGATTATCCAAACAGACAGAGAAGTAAGCGAGTTAATAAAAAGGTGGCAATAGAATGGTAAATGGTATTTGAAATATTTATTTGGCGAAATGTTGCCCAACTCCGAAGCATACTTTAAGATATATAGGGTTTATTCGGAATTGACTATCCGACATGGTATTTTTCAGCCAGGTCTGATTGCAATTTCATAATCTGAGTGGCTGAAGGTCGTTCACGGGGTACGGATCGTCGAACGCTAGATTAGGCACGAAGCCTTGGCGGAACCGGTGAGATCGGCCGAGAATTTCACGGTGAAATCAGCCCGGTCGGACTTTGTCGAAACGCGGACGTGGCCGGTAAGTAGTAGCGAGTACGTCCTTCCAGATGCATTCTGCAGTCTTGGGCGAGAGCGGCGATCGCGTCGGAACACGCTCGATCGGCGATCGCGACATATAAAAGAGGTGGGCTTAAGGCCGCGTGATTAGAGTACAGTCGAGCGCGAATCCGCGAGCCGGTCCGCTTCGGAGAAGCCTCTGCCGAATCGTTATAATTTATCCGCGGCATGCCGCTTGACAGTTTCGGTCTCGAGGTGAAGTGGACCGAAACATTAAGAGAAAAAGCGCCGAGAAAATGAACGTCTCGAGTAGGAGATGGGGGACCGTTTACGCGGTGCTCTGCTTCTGGGTCGTTTCGACGAAGGCGTACACGGTTTTCGTGTACACGCCGCAGAGCCAGATCCCAACAGTGACCGACACGAAGCAATCTTACGTGGAACTGGAGGATCTGACGCGAGAAAACGACTATCGGTCGAGGCTGATCCCCATCAAGGCGCCGCGCGTGGATAAGCACCTGACAACCCTGTCCTTGGAGCCTGAGGCTGAAATGCTGCCAGCTCACTATACCGGCGTGAAGCCGCCCGGCGTAGACCACATGGAGCTGAGCTACCATGGACCGGAGTCCCAAGTCTCGAAAGTGAATCCGAGGCATGAATCGTTGAGAGGCGCGAAACAACGCGGAGAGGGTAGGCAGACATCGGGCGGTAGCCACGACGTTCAACGCGAGAAACTGGCCACTCTTGAGAAGGGAGAGAAGGCCGATCAGCAGAAGGAGAAGCAGAAGAGCCAGTACGTCGAGACCGGTGGGAAAAAGAAGAATCGTAGCGAGGAGGATGCCGAGTCCGGCCACGGGGAGACGAGGGCTGGTGGAAAAGCTGGGAATAGCCGTCGGAAGGAGAAGAGCGACTATTTAGACAGCAAGCTCGGTGGCTACCGTAATGTTTATCGTAAGGACGAGTTCAAGAGGGACCACGATTTCTACGATAACGACGACGAAGGCGGACACTCGAAAAAACACGGCCGGTACAAGGAAAAGCATGTTGTGCACGAGGGCACGTACAAGAAGGGAGCGAGCAGGAACGCGGGCTCCGATGAAGCGGAAACCGGGAAGAAGGGAGCGACCGAGAACTCCCGGGCCGAGCAGGAATCCAAAGGTCGCGTCGCCGGTCGCGGTTACGGCGGATTCTTTAAAAACTTGGAGGGATTCGCGAAACAGGCTAGCCAAGCGGAGGATGGAAAGTTTGGCTTCGTCGAGGCGAAAGGGCGCTAGGCTCTGTCCGACAGGAATCCGGCTAAACGTTTCGATCTCTAATTTTCTACTTGTCTCCGGATAAATCGTGAATATACCGTGTTGTATAACCGACACAAAATTGTCAGTTGAGATTTTAAGGAGTGAGATGGAGGGCTCGGATAATCCTCAATATATTAATGAAAAACTGCCTGTACGATACATTCGGTTTCGCTTCTACAAGCGAAATAACCTATAGATAACATAATTAACGTAATCTTCATATATTATATTGTGTAACATAATCAGAAATATTTAACGTTCAATTGTCGAATGTGAGAACCGGCGGAGCTTATAATTATTTATACATATACAGACGATACGTATACGTAACGGAGTTTTTCAGTAATATTTCAGAAACTAATGAAGACACGCCATTAAAATTTTATATTCAGGGTATCTGTCCCTCCGTTCTCGCCATTCCTCAAAAGCTTAGCTTATAAAGCGAGGGTCATGCCACGCTACACCCTAAATCGTTAATCGTTTTATCGCTAATATATCAATATGTAATTCAACGAAACTAATTTGTTTAATCAATGGTTCGTGATCATGCACGAATTCGCGAATACTGTTAACGCGTATTATGCGGTGAGCTTGATTAAAGATAATTATGCGTTCCAAATATATTGTACATATTATCCGGTGCGATATTCTTTTAGCATAAGTGCGGCAACTCGAATTATTTCATATTAATCACACTCATCGTTTCCCATGAGTATTCTTCCCGTTCCCATTTCATGTTGATGCGATTAACCCACCGATGGTGGTACCCAGGCTTACCTACACCCAGAATATTTAAATCATCACATTAATTTAATATAATTTTATATTCGTTTATATTGTTTTGTACTACTTCTACTCATAAATCTATTGATTGCGAATTCATTTCAGCAGTAATATTTAAAATAAAGTTATTAAATCGATGTAAATGCAATTGGAACCAACCGAGAAACGTAGACGTAAATGCAAATGTTAGTGTAAAATAGTGAATCGATCATAAGCTGAGATATTGATGCGACTCGAGACTCCAAAAAAGGTAAACATATACCTATTTATTATATTTTAAGGACTTCGCGAAGAAAATTGTTATGTTATGTTATCCGTGGAGCGCATTAGCAAGAGAAATCAATTTGCGTGCAATCTGTTTTTGCGTGAAAAGTTTGTTTTGCTTCGATCACGTTCTTTCCCCGGCTGGTGTTTTTTGTTGAAACTGTTTTTCCATCCGGAGCTCGGAATTTCTCATTTCGAGTGTCATCGATTCGAAACGGAACGAGGATCTACAATATACTTTCAATTTACAATATATTTCCTGTAGTTCATCAGGACGTATTGTTTCAGTCTCGTTTCTCGTTTCTCGTTTCTATTTACGTGGCAGCACTGGCAGCCAATGATTCGCCTATGCACCGACTCGGCTTGTTTCGCGCGTCGACCGGCGCGTCGACCGGCGCGTCGGCCGGTTGATTAATGGATATTAATAATGCCAAGCATTGTTGCGCCGATAAATTGCAATCATTCCATGTATCGGACCAGATGAAAATAAAAGCTCGTAATTGAAACAAGCACGGTCGGCCGAACAGTGTATCTCGAGGCTGTATAATACCGTTTCTAGTTCACAATAGCCAAGACTTACATCGGTATATGAAAAATGATTTTTGTCCGCAATTTTTCTCGTTTCAACCCACTGTGGGTCGCCGGTCGGCGCGGTAGACGCAGTAATAAAAATAAATAAATAAATAGTGTTCGTACAGAACACGGCTGTGGGACAAAGAAACGAGCATTTATTGTATTTCTAAGAGACTCGTGGTGCAGTGGAGCAGCAATTTCTTAAATAATTCAATGGCACGTACGCGTAACACACGAGTAAGAATAAATGGAAGCAGTACGGTGTGTTAAATAATATGTATATGACGAATGCATATGCGCAGCGCTGATTAATGAGATGTTAAACAATAATATCGATACATAGATCAGAGACATTGAACGATTTTAAATGCATGCGGCGAGCGATGATTTGGCCTGGGCGTTCGCGTCGATGATGATCGCACACACGACCGGCTGTCGAATTAATTTTCGGTGAATATTTTATCGTGATATTAATGCGATACGGTGCACGGATCGTCGACCACTTTTAATACGAATTTCGTATTATACGATGAATATATGTCGGATCCACAGATGCGACGCGACAGTTCCCCAGGATCGCCGAGCAACTGAATTAAGATACGAGTCGTACGTTTGACTACCGTTCATTCACTATCGATTGCAACGTTCATCGCGCACGTTTCTTTTGACCGCTCACCGATCAGTCGATAACGATTCGCAATATGTAACAGCCTAGATGGAGATGTTGCTTGCACGAGTCGAAGCGACACGACTATGTCGATTCTAATATTATTCAGGAGGTCTATTCTGAAAGGCCTCAAGGCCACGTCGAATTGTCAGAGAATTGGGAATCGGCAAGCTAATATCCACTTGACGAGACGAAGCTTTAAACTGCAGACGAGATGTGAAGTGAGTTCATTTGAATACCATCATACCATCGTTCATCACCGATAGTGAAACATTCGGATAACTAACCCCTATGAGAATTTAACAACGAACGAAGCAACAGCGGTCCTCTGTATTCGTAGTTAATGCAGTCACCCGCAAAACTATTTCTCCACGAATTTTTACACGAATTACTCCACCCCGTCACGAATTACTTTTATAAAATTGCTTCATACGATGTAAGTTTTTTTTGAAACGTTAGCAGCATTGATATAAGTACTATGTGATTCGTAAACAGTAATTCCAAAGAAAAATACAATTTACAAAAATATGCCTTTTAATTATGAGACTGACCAAGTATTTGTTTAATTGTTGCAGGACGGTCCATTTTTCACAACGCGTTTAGCGTTGCCGCCTGACTACGAAAACGTAACGGACTTCATGTGCGACGTGTTCTACTCCGGTGATCCATCGATTCAAGGTGTATGTAATGTCCCCGCGATCGCGCCGCCATCCTGGCGAAAGCTAATGTTCGAGCAAGTGAAGGTGGGCCTGTCGATCATCGCCGAAACTCGGGACCGTTGCGTGATCGGCGCATCCTTGAACACGGTTGTTTACCCATCGGATCCAATGATCTTGAAGGAGCGCGCAGAAAAAATGGAATCACCGGCGCTCAAGGAGGTCATGTATTTCTACAGCTACATAGCCGGTCAACCTAATATTTACAAACGGTTCTGTATACCGAGGGTGTTCGAGGTAACCAGTATAGCGGTAAGCAAAGAGTATCGTGGTTACGGAATAGGCAAGAGACTATTCTTGGAAAGCTGGTACCTGGCACGCGACTGCGACTATGCCGTAATCCACATGGCTTGCACCAACAGGTAACGATTACACTACCCGTCGCACCAATTATTCATAATTTCAATGTAGAACATATTTCCAGCAACGAGAAAATTCGTCGCATCCGTAGTTTTGTAATTGGATTAGTAGCGATTCACACCGGTACGCTTAGGCCGCGCGATCCGTGTTCGCATGCTGTCCTTTTCTACGTTCACGATATTTCTTCCTGCTCGGAACCAGCGATGGGAAAAATATCGAGACTTTACTATATTTAATAAATTTTAAAAATATTATTAAACTAAGAACACTATGGAAATTTTGAGATATTAGTTTGGAGTGTGTATGCACACGTGTACGCAGAGTGTAGGTTAAAAAAGTGTACGATAACGAACTTAGAATGATAGTTACATTATGGGTCTCGCGTATAAATGCCAGTGTTAATTAATAAAAATTTCTTATACGCAGTGCAATGATAAAAGTATGTGACGATTTCCACATGCAAGAAGTGTGGAATATACCGTATGATCAGTACGTGAGGAATGGTGAAGTGATTTTCAAGAATATTACCGAACCGCACACTGTTTGCAAAGTATATATTGATTTTCTGAGAGAATGTAAAACATACTGTAAGACATCGAAAAAGTGTCCAATAACACCACCACCCTCAATCAAGTAAACTTTTATGAAATTCGATTCTTCGTGTATTAATTAGAAGCTCAATAGCCGATCTAAAGCCATACTATACAGGACCGATGAACTACTCTTACCATCAGTTATAATGTTATAAAGTTAAAGTACATAATTCCTTTTTTAATAAAATATCCAATTCTTCGTCCACGATGCATAAAAGGTTCGACGATCTTTTTTGTTATCGAGCGGCCAACAAGTTCGTGGAATAGAATAAAACGTGATAACGTGATTCAAATGATATTCTTGATATTTGAGTTGCGAGTTCAACTCGATCCTACTCGACTCGACTCGACCCGATTTGGCCGCGAGTTTCGAAGTTCAGCTCCTCCGATCCGCTGGAATTAGAAATGTCAGGAGGGAGTTTCGTAATCGAAGCGAATTTGACTGTTAAGTTTCATACAGAGGAATGAAGTTTCGAAGCCCGCGCCGAACGTCAATTAAGCGGGCGCCGCGCCGCGCCGCGCCGCGCGCCGTCAAACCGACGAGCCACTCCGCTAGGAAAATAATTGTCGTCGGACCCGATGATTCCTCCATTCCCGTTTACGATGTAACGAGAATCCGACGATGAAATAAAATCGATCCGCACGGCACATAAATCGCGTCGACGCGAATTTTTCCTGTGAACAGGGGGAGGGAGGTCGAAAATGGCCAGCAAATTGCCGACCGAATTGATCTATTGCCGGCCGAGTTGACTCATTTGTAAAACAATTTCAGATGACCACCTGATCGTCCATTACCAGCCTGTTATTGCCAGAATTCGCGACCGATGGCTGCAAACACAGTCACCCGCTATAATTTCACCATCTGCCCGCGGTTGTTTTATGGGGGTGCCCCTTTGATTCGCAAAAACCCTCGTGCCGGCGGCTCGTTCTCAACGAGCAGTGTAACGTGGAATATCGGACTCCCGATTTTCAGCAAATTTACCTCTTTCAGGATTAACTCATTAAGGTAGGAATTGAATAAAAATTTTACAAATAGACAATGAGATGTGCGGCACTCTTGCCTGTCAAAGACATTGACAATCGGTCAAGTTTAGAGACACTTCTGACTTTTGAACCACTGATCCCCTAGGATTGAAACTTTCAGGATGTTCAATGTCGATTTTCTCGAAAACAAAGGCTCGTATCCACGTTACTTCTTTAACGTAGAATCGCTCCAGGTTTGGTTGTACCACCAGTTACCGATCACCCTATACATTAATAGGGAATAAAAATATTTTCGAGAGTAAATGTTTTAGGCTGTATGAAAATAATCTGCTATTTTTATTGATCTTCATTGCTATTTTAGTATTCAGAATAACGTGCATTCGTAAAAAGCAGTTGAATAGGAGGTAGCAATATGGATTGGTGTCTTATCTTGTTATGCGTCCACCGTACTGTAGGCTTCCCAATAGACGTTAAGCCAATATACAACTGAAGTCTCTGTTCCCGTCAATCTTTTGAACGTATGTTCTGCGCATTGACTTTTTCAGTCGAACGTAAGCTTTCCGAGGAAACCGGAAATAATAGCCGTTAAAACAACGAGGGAGGCATTTTTTCTTTCGTTTAAATAAAAAATGAACGAAGACAATGAAACGAAATGAAAATACACTTTGGACTTGTATTTACAGATTGTTTTCGTATTTGTTTTCGTGTCAGTGTCAACGCAAACACTGCATATATGTCATCGTGTTAATATATACATATATGGAAGCAAAATTATCTTTCTATTATATAAAATAGTTCTGTCACGCTAAAACGCCGAGCGGGTTGCCTTCCGAAGGGGAACCGAAAATTGAAAAGCGGGTTGTCTTCCGAAGGGTAACCGAAAATTGAACGACGTGACAGTGTGTATTTTTCAGAGAGAGAGAGAGAGAGAGAAAGAGAGAGAGAGAGAGAGAGAGAGAGAGAGAGAGAGAGCAGGAGAGAGAGAGAGTAAGAGAGAGCGGGAGAGAGAGAGAGAGGGAGAGGTTACAGTCGACCATTGAATTGTGTCGTTTCTTTTATACCGGCCATTGTTCCCCGTTCCCGAGTCCAGACGCGGGAACGGACTAATTAAATTTTACGTCATCTTAAGAACCTTCAGGCGTGGCGTCGCGTCGCGTCGCCTTGGCTGGGGCGCCGCAATACCTGTTGGCGATGCCCGTTTAAACTAACATACTCGCTCTAGTTTTCTGTCAGAAGCATTTAATATAATTACAGCTTCATAGGTTCGATTTTTGCAGAGATTTTCAGTAAAGTTTCGCGCAACGAACGTGGGCCTACTGTAAGCAGTATCCAGAAGGACACGTGGCCTCCATAGTGGCGTACCTTTCTCTGACTCAGCTTTCTCCCGGAAAGAGAATACGTTTCCTCTCCCTTCGATGGGTAACCATGATTCCGAACGTTCATTCTTAGTCGATACACATAGTTACACAGTTCGCACGTAAGCGGATGCATTAAATGCGTTTCCGGTGTACGTCGAATCAAAATCATATCGAGTTTGGAACGTGGTCGGATAGCTGTGGAGCCAAGGCGTTGTACCAAGGGGGACAGGTTGCTGGGGGTGGGGGTGGGAAGGTAAGGGAGGAATGGGGCGACGGTGAATCCCCCGACCGAGACGATGTCGGTGTCCCCTAACTCACCCCGAAGTTTCTCAACTGTAATTCCGACTCGATAGTTGCCACAGTATTACGGAACTGCGCGCGCGCGCGCGCGCGCGCCTCCCTAACTCCATTAATCATTACGGCTTTGAGATCGGCACGAGATCGTTTTTGAGAAGAGGACCGAACGAACAGTCGCTACGACTCGAATCCTAATCCATCTTAGATGGTATACTTACGGCCAAGCGTCGATCTTCCTTCCCGCATGGGAAATAGAGTAACGGACCGATGCGATCGTGCGACAACGACTGTGATCTGGTCTCATTGCCAATTTTCGAACGTAATACTAATATAGCGAGACGGCTAGGCTGGACGAGGGTAGCACGCGTGCATAGGTCGTAGAACATTTTCATCGCGTTTACAGTATTTAAAAGTTCTATCGCGTGTTCCGAACGACGTATTTCATGAACCGTGACCGATTTTATGACAGACGAGCGGACCTTGTGGCTCATAACCGGACAGACCGGGTTTTGTCAGTGCGAAATGATGCTCCTGGATCACGGGTCTATGGGAAATCGTGGTTTGCAATGTTGAATGACCGCGGATGATCACCGAGGCACCGGGAACATTTCAAAGATATGTATGGAAATAAAAAGGGTTGTTTGAACTACGATTCAATGTCTATTTCATGGTACAATTTATTGAACGTTTCAGTAAATTTTCTACGATCCGGACCTGTGTTAATTGTGTTGAATGTCGAAACTAATGTCGTAACCGGAGAACACGCGTATAATTCTTGTTTTTAGATTCTGTTCACGTTCCAAATAATTCATAATAGAGATGCGTTGACGAGTCTACTATCGCTATCCCGCCTTTGTTAATGCGTTCGCAATATTAACGGACGAATTAATATTTATACAGAAGCTCCGCAAACTCTATTGCGGAAACGTGACATTTAAATGACTTATAACAGATTTACTCTGATTGCGAATTATTAAACGGTATTACGCAATCCTATATATCCCCGTATGGTATTGTTAATCGAAAAATAAGTTATATCTACGTACACGCAAATACACGCACTCGTCTCTCAATTCAACGCAGCTGTTTAAAATGTGCGAAAATTTTATACTTGCGTATTCTTGATTTTTCTAATAAACATATACTTTAGGAGATACGTGTTTGAAAGAATCGTTGTTCCGTCGCGCGTCGCACCGGAACCGTACACGTGGTTTCTTTCTTGCGAACGATATTTATGATATGCTCGTGGCTAGAAAGCATTTTCGTGGATTACTGAAACAATTGGCTCATTCTGCGATCGCCCAAACGAGTTTCTTTCCGCTGTTGAATTTACAACGTGCCATAAATCAGGTCCCGGCAAAGGGTGCTGCTTCGCCCGATAAGTACGATTTCGAGTATCGCCCCACTCTTTCTCCGAGATAGGCCTCGTGCAGAGCCATGGAAAAGAAACCTAAACATTTTTATAGGATGCTGATTGGTAAATGTAACTTTCGGCAAGAACCAATCGGTCGGCCAGTTCGGTAGAGATCCTGGCCTCCCCCTTACATTAGCTTAGGTGGGAGTGCGGTTTTAGTGGGGAGGTTGGCCGGAGGGTCCTCTGGACAGCCCCACATAACCACATACCCGCCCCCCCCCCCCCCCCAATGGGGGCTGGGGTATGCGTAAAGCATTTCCGCACTATAAAAAAAAAAAGAGAAAAAAAGGAACCAATCGGTACATGGTTTTCCTCGTCGCGTTCGGACGGGAGCTCGAACTCCGACAGTTCATTCTTAGCTTTCGGACAGGCATCAGCATTGAATCCGCGGGTAGACAAGTAGAACGCACCGGCCGTTGTCTTGTCAGTTATTCTTTCAAGTGTCGCAAGTGCCGCAGCGTAATCTGAAGACTAGGAAGTGTTAGGAGGATACTCTGGCCCAAGATCGTGAAACTTCGACGGCCGTGTTACAACTGCCGGCACGGGGATCGTCGTGCCGTGGGGATATGGAGAGAGGTGAGCTGTTCGCCTTCCTCGAGCACCGAAGAACACGGACGCTTGACGTTTGTCTGGGTTCCTTGCACTTGGACACGCCGTGAACGAGCTTAATCTGCATAATTCTAACTGCTATGTAGCGGGTCGTCGTGTATTTCGGGGAAACACGCGCATCTCCCGCCCGTAATTCCACTAATATCGGGAATTGTTTGCCGAATTGAAATAGTTCGGGTAGAGAGACCTCCGCCGTTCCACCTCCTCTCTACCCTACCGCCCATCGTCGCAAGCTATCGTCATGACCATGCGTGTAGGCGTCACCGTCGTCGCGTCGCATCGCGTCGCGTCGCGTCGCGTCGTAGTTCCATCCTCGAGGAAATTGTTTCACTCGGAACGATCGTCGTTCTCGTCCCGGTGTTAAAGGATCCGTCGAATGGAATTCTCACGCATTAATCCGGATTCACCGTTATTATCCTCGGAACGGTCTTATCAAAGTTAACATTCCTTCGGTGGATGTTGGTCGCTTTTAGCAACCGCCCCGGTGTAGCGTAATTAATTAGTCGAAATCTGTGTCGGGAAATACTTCGGCACCAACAAATTTTCTTCCGTAATGGAAAATTTCATTGCATCCACTGCAAACGCATACTATGTAGTACATAGCGAGTAACCCGAAACGACACGTGAAATGCTATGCGATAATTACGCAGAAAAAGGCATTACCTCACCGATTTCAACGACCATGAAATCTGTTCTCAATTCACCATTACTAACAACTTCTTGTTTCACTTTTCACTTCTTTACGCTGTTTTAATAGCTTCCATACTTTTCGAGATATTCGTTTGGAATGTTTTTAAATGAACACCATGCATATATAAAAGATGTTCCTTTTCTTGCCCAGCTATTTCGATGTTCGGATAAGAGTTGAATTTTAGAAAATTGAAAAGAATTGTAACGAATGCCGCATC
Source organism: Lasioglossum morio (assembly GCA_916610235.2). NCBI lineage: Eukaryota > Metazoa > Arthropoda > Insecta > Hymenoptera > Halictidae > Lasioglossum > Lasioglossum morio. The sequence goes on from OU744334.1 coordinate 14,842,217, forward strand.
GATTAACGATAAATGATGGATGGAATCAATTTTTGGTCCGTGCAAACGATTAACTAGTTCGATGGTAAACGTTTCATTTATTATTCCACACATTCCGTTCGACCTACGCGTTCGTGGATATCTGCGACGCGTGCATATAAGTAAAAAAAACGCATTTGCGGGGCGATATCGTCGTCGGTCATTTATAACAGGGAGCAAACATCGGATGTTTAGTTTGATATGTCCAGATACGCGTCAGTATTTGCACAATTTCTCCATGCTATTATAAATCTCTCTCTGAAATATTGTGCAAGGGGGGCAAAAGATACATGCGAACTATGAATTATTGAACCGTTTTTGTTTAGTTCCGACGCGACGCGCGACGGTGTTGCCCTGCGCCACTGCGCTGTCAATAAACATTGTGGCAGGCTGCAGGGAAAGTTACTCCTCGGTTGACACACTTTTTCCCAACATCTAGAAATATCTAGAGAATTCTAGATATTGAATGTTACGGATCGCACTGGCCAAGCTTTTACATTTAATTGTTAGGTGAAGGAGCAGACTTCACGTTGAGCAGCGTCGATGAATCGGCCTCGAGAAGAACGCGGTGGGAAATCCGGGAGCCGGCTATTAACCGTCTGCGTAAACAATACGATTTACGAGGGGCGAGGAGATCGGCGACATACGTGGCATAGCGTTGTAACAGCAGGTGCCGGGACAACGTAGTCGACGGAGCCCCGCAGATATGTACCCGTCACAATTCTATAGGCAACACATGCATTCCCCGAACGGACGCAGGCATGCATTCCGTGCAATAGCAAAGGGCTCTCCTAATTGTTGCCCGCAATGTTCGTAGAATACGCGTGTTCGGTGGGTTCGTTTCGCCTGTGTGCATTCGAGCCGGCAAGCCACGGCTGGCTTCCACAGAGAACTAGGATGTGTATACCGGTACGTGCACGCACGCACCTGCACCTGCACTTGCACTTGCACCTGCACCTGCACCTGCACCTGCACTCCGCGCCGTAGTGTTACACCGCCGCTGCCGCCGCGCCGTCGCGCCATCCTCTGTATACATATATTACAGTGACTTGACTGTACGTTCCTTGGCGCGAATATACGTGTTAATGGATCCTTGCATGGCGAGTTAGGTTCATCTACCAAATGGACGTGCACGGTGCCAGCTACGGAGCCCTAATTACCGGGATGCCCGGAACGCGTTCGCCGGCCACGACAACGATACCATTTTCCAAACTAACCGTGACCCGAATTTCACCAATTGTCGTGTTGCTACTACTCTATCGGTTTCGACGATCGTTCAACCCAGTCGCACGGTCCGCATCAGTCCAACCACGTCCTATCGAGGATGGAACGCGCGAACACAGTGCAACATTCGACGATGCTTCCTTTGAACTGCTGAACTGTCCATCGTTTCAGGAAAGGGGAACAAGTGTTAAGGATAGGGTTCGGGAATCGACCTCATCGCCGCGAATGTCCTGATACGATTTTTGGTTTATCTGTGGTTTTCTCTTTATTTAAGGAAACGTTAAAAGTCAGTGGGATAAATGGTTAGCATCGTTTCACAGTCTCCTCAAGCTTCGTCCCTTTCAGGGTCCCCGATACTTTTCGGAGCACCCTGCACCGTGTTCCGAGAAATTGCTCTATATGATATTACAAATTTAACGTGTACGGTAAACACGTGTTACGTACACGTGTAACGAATCTCGCGTGATGTCCTAGATGCTGCATAATAAAAGAAAAGTAGGCGTAGAAATGGCCGGCCATTTGTCCCGCGAAAGTCGTTTACTCGCTTCGCGTGTATGCGCACACGTGGAATGTTAAAAGAACTGACGCCCGTACACAGGCCCGCCCGCCCGCCTTTCTTTACAATTTTAAACGCGTAACGCGATACATTTCTTCGTTCCGTTGGCCCAGAAACACTCTTGTCACCCGTTTAACCCGACAGCCGCAGGAACTTGCGTTTTTGCTCGTCGCGCATTCGAATCGAAATACCGCAGTTTATGACGCCCCAGCGACGGTAAAGAAGCTGGACTGGAATACGACGAGGCGTATTCGCACGCCTCGAACCGAAAATAAAACCGTGGAACGTGTAACCTTAAACGAATCTAAAATCCACCGTTACGTTCAGCCGCGAGGAAAATATTACGTGCGGATCAAACGTTTCCCATCACGAATTCGGCTTGTTACCGCGCGAAACCAGCGTTCTTTTTCCTCTCGCGAGTTCCTCGGAACTCTGCCTCACGAATGAGTTCCTCCGAGCACTCGATCGGATCTTGATTTCACGAGAGTGTCACGTCCGGTGGTTCGATCACCTATATTACATATTTTCTGAATTTCTTTTTTTTTTTCCTTTTTTTTTGTTGAATTTGGCCAAGGACGAGAAATGTTTAAACGTTATCTGGTCTGGATAGCTGGTGGTAATCGATAACCTGCCGAGCCACGATGAACAATTCAATAACTTTCCTACTTCCATCGGCTATTACGTTCGCTTCAGGTAAACTTTGCTTACATAAAAATCCCCGTTTCAAACTTCATCGTCGCTTACACGCTACGTTAAATCGGCCAGCTCGAACGATTTATTTCTCTGTCCGGGAAAATCTGATCAGTCTCTTATCTGTACAATTTTACGCGCAATTAATATTTATGTCACGGCTCTGTTCTCCACTGGCTGTTTAGCGTACTTTACGGAGCCGCGCAATCGATGCGCGAAAAACGATAGTGTCGAGCAAAAACTTTTTCTTACACAACTTTCGTATATGTTTGGCGCATTAAATTCTGCAGAGTTTGATTTCGAAAATGCAGGGCTTCATAAAATTTAGTTGAATTTCACTTCCCTTTTAATTCACCGAAACCATTTACGAAGAAAATTAAATTTTATTCGAAGCTAGATTTTCTAGATTTCTATGTGAAAATATGAATAAAATTCATTAAAAAAGAGTTTCTCGTAATGTGTTTTCCATGTTTTCTGTTTTATTAATTAATGGAAACAGAAATTGGATTGCACACGTCAAGCTAACGGGACAGTTCTGAATTCTGTTTCATCATTGAATTTACATGTCGTCGATCATTTTCAAATTAGTTTGCGAAGCTATTAAAAATCGGACAAGAGCTGATCATATTTCATCGGTGAATATCGTAAAGCTAGATTATCAAGTATATTCATGAAAGACAAATTAACCGCGGCTATGGATGATATTTTTGAAAGTTTTGTGGACGTTTATGGATCTGCATTCCTTATCTGAATAGTTATTGTATACGCATTATCAGCGCATAAAGTTTGTCACTCTAACACTAAGTACCTAGTTTACATTACTTTATAAAAATAACAAGAATGCGTCTATCAAAATTTTTAACTGTTTTATTTTTTAAATAATATATACCGCAATTAACGACTAAAGTAGAAGTGTAATTATTAATTGCGATTAAGAATTAGCAGTTTCCGGTCCACTCAGAGAAGATTCGTTGCTTCTTACAATATTTGAACCGTTTATTTTAAAACTAGCCCGAGTCCATTTAAGTTTCAATTCAGATATTTAATTGATCGCGGTAACGCGATGCAGTAACGCGTACTTACTTATCAGAGAAACAGAGAACTATGGTATGAAAATATTAGCGAGACGAAATTACGAGTTGTTGGAGTTGTACGTAGATAAAACACCGTTGTTATAACCAGTGAAGCAGAATGTTCCGAAAGAGCAGAGGCGATACCGTTTGTCTCGACGCTATCAGCGGAGGGGTAAGAACTAACGCGGCCTATAAAACGGGTCTAGACTCGGCGGCGACAGTGCCAGGTTGGACCGACTCCCATAAACACTCGTAACGTTCCTTTCTGAAGACCGAATCGCCATTCAAACTCGTTGAGTTTCCCGTATTCTAGATGGCCGATGATAGGGCGATCTTCGGCGCGGTCACCAAACTAAAATCGGCGTTATCGTTCGTCTTGATTCACTTGCAATAATCACCCCCTCGGCCATCCTCTACCACCCTCCATTGTTGTCGAGAAGGCTTCGCGTTTACTATATTTTTTGTCCTCGACGTTTCCCGGGCAAAGACTGCACACAGCATACTGCACACGGTGCTAACATAATTTACCGTGCAGGGGTTGCTGAAAATCCGGGCGGGTCGCATACGCTGACGGTCTGTTTACACTAAGCCTGCCACACCGCGCACCGGTATAATAATCGCGGGTTTGTTAAATTCCTGCTCGCAGGACGGTGCGGTGGGCTCTTCCCCGGCCGCGATCGTTCTTCTCCGCCAAGTTTTCGCTGTTAAGAGAATTTACGCAGACATACGCGATAGTTTAGCTTCGGTTTGCGGTGAATTATCGTTCCAGATAATGCTCGCCTAATTCGTAATACCGTTTAGCTTTCCGGAAAGCAGTGCTTCGATAGGTATTTCGCAATTTCACTCTGTAAAAAGATACAAAACACGGTAGAACCTATTTCTCTTTCAGTTTTGTTTAATGTTTAGGCGTGTTTCTAACGTGTCAGCGTCAGCGTGAACGGACTGTATAAACAGCAGTCGGTGTAACAAGCCCATTGAAACGACGCAATCAGTTCTCGAAATGTTGTACGAACGGGTGTTGGGGAACAGGAACTCTTGGCTCCATTATCTCGTATAGATAGAACTTTTACTTAAAAGACAATGCCGCCGCAACGTTGTTTTATACTGTTCTAACTGCGCCGCGGAGATTATATGGGCTCCAGCTGCAATTTTCAGATCGATAGATTTTAACGCACTTGGCAGACCTCTCGTAGAATTGGAATGTTTCCAGCGGGAACGGTCCAGGACCGTTAGTCCGCTACGTAATTGGTATTCTTGACGCAGAAATTCATTTACGGAGTCAACGAGCGTGAAAGGGACTACGAAAGATATTTTTAATAAAGGAACGAGCACGTTACTTTGTTTCACCCGTGATATTTAAATTCCTTATTCAGCGAACGTAATATCCCCTTGTTAACGGGCTTTGTTGATTGGAAAAGAATTACTCTGTAAGCTTTTTACAAGTCTTTATGACAAGAAAAATCGAGCACTTGCACGTGGCTGAGCTGTAAAACGAGCGTACAAAACCAACGTAATTAGGGCCTCGATAACAAACGCACCGAAGGGATTTTCGTTTCTTTTTCATTTATTCACATTTATATTAATTAAGTATATATTGAATTTCATTTATTATATCACAAATTAACTTACAGACCACCAATCTGTTGGATACGACGACTCCAAACTTTAATGGCGATACTTAACTAAACTATGTATACTAGGTTTTTCTTAAACTTTTTGGTTTACCGACTTTTGAATGAAACAGTCTTAATTAGAAAATTTAATTAGATTAATAATCAACCAGGATTTGTAATTGCACGTAATTGCACAAAGTCGCGAGTACAAAGTAGCTAGTTTTCCATTATATCAGAGAAAGAAAATAATAAGCGTAAGTGATCAGTGTTCGTAACGCATATTACTCCTAGAATTACTTCTACAATGGCGCTAGAGTGCATTCGGATTGGATATAATAAATGGAAAGTGGTTTGAGCCGGTGTAAATGAAAATACGGAGGCACGGAGAGATTAAGAACGCAGGAAAAGAGGCGAACTCGGGCGAAAATCGTGAGGAAGGGATTTGCAATGGAAACGTTGGTGGTATTTTCATTAAAACACTCGCATAACGAGAAGGTATATAAATAGGCACCGACAAATACGCTTAGGTGGCAGAGCGGCCGGAAGCAGACTGCTACTTGTTCCGCGGCCGACTCCCTAAACCCGACGACTCGTAAATATTTGCCGTTACATTAGCGTGGCAAAGGTAAATTCGGTATCAACTGTAATTATATCCGGCAGACGGGCGCGGCCGAGTCGGTATTAGGCGGGTTGAGAGAGCAGACCAGAGTGGAAAAATCGTGGAAACCGACCGCCTCGTGAAGCGGTAAGTAAATTCGTCATTAGCCCTCGTTCAACCACTTGGAACTTCCTTGCCGCGCTGTACCGTGAAATTGAAGATTTCGCGAGTCTGATTCAACCACGTCCGGCTTCGGGCGCGAACACGCATACCCAGTTCAGGCCAGTTCCCTCATTTCCTTGTTTCCTCTTTATCCTTTATACTTTATAGATTGCGACGTCAAACGTCTGCGTCAGCGAATGGAATTTTCAATAGTCGTTTGTTTAGGTTATGCTATTAGATTAAGACCCTCGTGTCTTACCCCGAGCCTATTCGCCAGCCTGGAAACCAAAGCACAGAGAGAGAGACATTCGTAAATCTTCCGTCGTTCTCAACCGTTCTCAACCGTTATCAATCTGGCTACCCCCGTGCCACAGCGTTCCTCTATCACGCCGTGCCGTGCCGTGCCGTGTCGTGCCGTACCGTGCCGCGTCGCGCCGCGTCGCGCCGAACGATCAGAAGTAAAAACCTGCCGATTTATTGGAAAGTTCGCCGCGTGTCCTTCAGTGAATAGTCACTGAACGTGCAATCAAGAAACCTTTCACATGGATTGATAGCGTAGCATTCGATCCTCGCCTTCGTGTTGTATGTAAATCTGCTCGTGATTATTTCAATTCACAGACGCCGCCGGAATCGTCCCGGTTGGTGACAAATCGGTTCCGGAAACGAGTTTGTAATATTGTCGGTTGTTCTTCAAGGACATTCGACGAATGATCGAAACGATCCACGCATTGGACGAGTCCATTCGGGGAATCAGTCGATTCGTCGAGTATCGACCGAGGTGGGAGTACGAGCAGGCTGAAGTTGTTAAAATTCAGAGTCGAGGAAGGATGCTTTCATCAACCGAATTTCAATGAGCCGAATGTTTGAGAAGTTTGAAAGTGGCAAAAGTTTCTACGTCTTCGAAACTCGGTAAGGTGAAGGAAGTTTGAATGGGTTAAGGGATGCAAGATGTTATAGACTGGTTATATTGAAATAAGCCGAAGAGTTGATGAAGTTTAACGGTCAGACGGTTATTAATAAAGATAGAAAAAAGATTGGAGAGAAATGGTAGGCATCGTTTAACAAACTGTATCATCCTGCAATTGCAGAGTCGTCAGAACAAAGGAGTCCATTCACGGTCAAGCATATTTCGTATGCTTTAAAACCTGTCGACTGTAATAGCATTTCTTGATCCAAACGTTTTACAAGATTTATTTTCGAAAATCGGACATTTCGCATGCAACAACCGAACGATAACACATTCTAAGAGTGTGCAGGTGGAAACCAAAATATTTGACACCAATTTTTAAAAAGAAAATTGAGAAATAATTTTCGTGGAGAATTTCTAATTCTCTGAAAGCTGTCGAGGAAAGTGATATCAAGACGAAGGAAGTCTGAACCGAGCAACCGAGCAACGACGACGGGCCGGTTATCCGGCTCATAATAGGGACGCCGATGTTTACCTATGGAAATTGTAAATTACGCCGTCGCTTGGTATACGATGCAGATTGGCCGAAGAAGATGGTAATGCGGCTAGTAAATTTCCATCGTACAAGATAAACGTAGCTATCTACGGGAAGTGAGATCCGTATGGGTTTCTAACTGGACGTTCATTTCAATTTGACGGTATATGTATATGTATTCAGCGAGACCACGCTACGCAAATAGATCGTTTCCTTTATAGTATCATGTGACTGATTCCGCAATTTTAAGCTGGTTTAACGGAATCCCGTCCCCCATTGCCAATAGATTCAACCTGTATGTTCGCGTTCGGTTGTACCAACGCAACGGTTCTGACAATAATCCACGATAATGATGCCGGGCGAACGTTTGCAAATGTCTTTGGACGATATGGCATGACGCGCGTGCAACTTGCCTTTTGCACGCTTGTGCACGATTTAGGCTAAATCAATTCAAATATCAATGCAAGATACAGGGTGGTCCACGCAGCTTACACACCAGAAGCGGAGCAGTCGTTGAAAAATCAAATTGCTCGGCTCCGTTCCGGCGGGCCTCGAGTTCCATAAACTGGAACTCGACGTAAGTGATTCTAAATCATCCCCCAGGCTTGTATATTCCTGCGTTAATACGGTCTTACAGCCGCGTCTCACAGTTTATCAAACTTTATAGCGTTATAAGCCACGCGATACACGGGTATGCGTCCTGTGGGAAATAAACTTCCCTTCTCTGGAAAGTTCCGCTTTCGTTGGAAGAATCCCGAGTTTTAAATAAATTAAGCCTCCAGTTTCTGACCTCGCCGATGCCGCAGCTAAAAGGGGTGAAAAGGAAGAGGAAGAAGAAGAAGAGGAGGAGGAGGAGGAGGAGGAGGAGGAGGAGAGCAGAGAGAAGCGCGAGCCGTTTGTTTCTGCGGCAGCCGAGCGTCCTCTGAATAATCGACAGGGGCGGCGCGGCGGGGTGGCTAGACGGGGGTCGAACAAGGGAACCAGGCAACACGGGTCAAACGATGAAAGAAAAGGGATACGGTCGCTTAAATGCCCTTCTGATAACTGTAGATTCCCGAGCGTCACGATCGGAACGTTTAGACAAGTTGAGTGGCAGGAGGAGCAACCTGTCGTGGCAAGAAGCGGGTAAGAAAAAGGAGCTATCGGAGACGATCGTGGCAGCAAAGGGTGGCGAGGAGATAGGGGTCGAATGGCGCGGTGGATGAGGAGAGGGGGGGGGGGATAGCGAGTGTTGCAGAACGGACAAGAAGCGATGCGGAGAGGAACAGAGAGGGGGGATTAGGGCACGACCTCGTCGAACTTTCTCAATTAAAAGTTAATTACCTTTCGGCTAAGACCACAGAATTTCAATCGGCAGTCGAATAATTGTTCTCCGCGTTTGAACTACGCGGGAAGTAATTAACAATGTAAACATTTACTTTTGATTCCACGGCCGTTTTTCGTTTTCCTATCTCTCGTTTCGTTTCTTCGATTTCCCTCCACCGCCAGCCCAACCCTACCCCCCTTTTCGCGCTAGTTGTTTCATCTTTCTTTTGTTACGTTGAACCATTGATTCGCTAACGTTATATCGTTCGATGTATATTTGAATTGTTACGACGAATATCGCATCCGCCTGGATCGTTTCCCGTATTTCCTTCCCGATGATATCCCCCGTAAGCAGGGTACACTTACGAAATCGGTCACCAGCGGAGACAATTCTCGGTCCGTTCGACTTCTATCGGTCGAAGAAGGTATCTCGGAGTCGTCGAGGGGTCGTTCGCGTGTTCCGTGGTCCTCGGCCCGACGAAGATCTCGTTCGTACGATTCCGCTTGAATCGCAGCGACAATTCGAGAGAAGTGTAACCTTCGCTAACGATCGACTGGACGGCGCGGCGCGGCGCGGCGCGGCGCGGCGAGGTGGTAAAACCGACCGGAACAGTGCCAATAAATAACTCGAAAATGACAATGTCCCACTCGAAAGTAGCGCAGGCTCGGATACGATTTCTAGACAATTGTAGAGAATGTTATTAGCAATTGTATAGGTTCGTCGCTAGGAAGAAGAAAAGGATGGTTAGGTTAGGAGGTTAGGAGGAAAGCAAAAGGCAATCATCGGTCGGATCCGTCAAACTGAATGGGAATTCCTGGTAGAATGGAGTTCGCGACAGAAGCATAACTCGCCACGAACGATGGAGCTCTCGCAGAGCATAGACCATCCTCCAGCTGTCTCTTGTAGCACTCCTCGTGCTGGAGCTGAGCTGGAAATCCCTTTGCGACGCGACACCGAGTCAAGGAGACAGACGTAGTTCCGAGGTACCGCTCTGTCGGCGATCGTTTCGATGGGGACGTTTAATTAATAGCCGCGGGATTCTGGACGCTTCAATTATAACGCGATTAATTATGTAATCGTCGGGAATACCGGCGCGGCGGATCCCCCAGTGACATTAGTCTCCGACTGTAACCCAGACCAGACCGATTCCTCGTTCTCGCTCGCTTTTTCCTTTCATCCCCGAGTCGTTCCGGTCCGTTTTGATCCCCTTCGTTTTCCCTGTCGGACGAAAATGGGTCTCGAGAGGAACGACCCTTTTACACTTTTCATCCGACGAGATTTTTCGGCCGAAGATGGGTTTGTTCCGGAGGACGACTTGTCGGACATAAAAAAAAAACCGTCGGGAGATTGCAAAATCACGAGATGCCACCGGCACGGGCTACGTGGTCTGGATTCGAGAATCTGGACCGGGATTCGTCTCGTCCTTCTGTCAGTTGCAACGCAGCTAGGATGCCGCGCGAATATTTCCGAAGGTTCGGTAAGTGAAATCCTATCCGAGCCGGTTTAACAATCCGCGGATGTAATTTTCTCAAGGAGTTTCCGCGCGAGATAAGGTGCGCCGCAAACCGTACCGCGTAACGTAACGTAACGTAACGTAACGTACGACGAGGAATCCTCGGTTCGTTGCACGTCCACGCTTTCTATTCGGTTTTTATCGGATGTATACCGTATACGGTTGTTTCGATTCCGGTTCCAGCAGAAAGCTCCGTGATTCGTCAGACAGAAAATGCCGAAAACGGTAGAGTATTAGGATGTAGAAAAAATTATACAGGGTATTCCTCGCTCATTGTTTTCTAATATTTACTCTTTTCAAGAAAAACGCTGGCTAGTGTTAGCGCGAACACCGTTTCTACGAGACTTTCATAGAAACCGTACAAATACGTGTATCCTTTATGTTAGTTAAGGCACTGTTATGGTTAGTAACGTACGAAACAGTTTCATGTTATAAAATCCCATTTTATTCGAGCAAAGTGCACACAAATTGTTCCCGTTCTTGCTCTTTACTCTGGAACGATCGAGTCAAAATACTGTCAGTAATATCTTTTCATATTTGTACGACGTTATTGATTTATGGCGCGAAAATAATACAGATGGTGGGAATAATAATTGGTGATATAAAAATATATTCGTCGGTCGAGAAACGACGATGGGGGCTGCGAACGCATAAAGACTGATACTGCTAAAGCCGCAAAAATTTCTCAGTGAGCGGAAAAGAAGACACTTTATGATCTGTTTCACGAAGAGGAAACTCCTCTTTATGGCCTCGGGATAGCAGATTAGAGTAAGTGCCATAAATACCCCCGCCAATTTGTCTGAAAATCGTTTTCAGAACTTTAAACGCGTTTTGCTTCTCCTTTCTACTTGTAAAAATTGAATTATTTTTAATTAACCAACTAACTGTTCCCGTATTCTTCGAACTGTTTTGATTCCCTGTTCGATACGGATAATCGAGGTTCCACTCTACGCACTCAATTAAATGAAAATATTATATTGTACTTTGGCCTTTTACCACGCGTGATCGTTATGTTATGTTGGCTCACCAATCTTCGAAGCAACAATTTAAACGAATTTAAATTATGAATCAGATTTTAGGAAGAAACATAAAACTGGTTCCTCTGCTGCTTCTTTTTTAATTGTTCCATACACATTATACCTTCATAACGTAATTTATGTTACGAGCCATAGTTCAGACTGGCGATCGAGCAAATGCGAAGATCCTCGAAAGAACGTTCCGCAATGTCCCAATGATGAGACAGCGTTTGCCGTTTTAACGAGCCGCGTTATTGTGCACTGCGATGAAAAGCAGGATTGGTTTCGCGGAAGCGGCGTGTGTGTTTCGTAAGTCGCCATTTCCTGTCAGTCTTTGCCAGCTGTCGAAAAGTGGAGGCCAGGAAAGTTCGGTACATGGAGAGAAGTAAAGCGCCAACAACGGGTTGCTGGGTGCAGAGAGACAGACAGGGGGTTCGCGGGGGTGACAACAGGGCAGGCAGAGGTCTTAGAGGAAGGCGAGAACGGAGGTTTAAGTAGGATTCTTACGTCAGTCGGATTCCACTTGAAGTAGCAAAGAGAAAAGGTTGAATGGAATCGGGCGCATCGGGCGCATCGGGCGCATCGGGCGCATCGGTTGGGGGCGGGGCGGGGAACGACAGAAGGGCGGCTGGAATCCGGTGGGCGGTTAGAGGAAGAGCAAACAAATCGATGTGCAAGTGCATTTCTTGATTTCATCCGAGGCTCCTTTTCATCGCTACTCACTCGGCGACACCCATTCTCCTCACCACCTCGCCACCTCGCACAGCCAGTCAAGAAATTTCAAGCCAGGTTCACAATGCTCCTTCTTATTTCTTCTCTCTTTTTTCCGTATTTTATTAAAGATACTACCGAACGAAGGTTCAAGAGCAATAAGAACGATCTCTGCACTGCCGCGTCCTATGAAACGAGTAACGATCGTTACAGCTTCGCGTTTCACTGATCAGAGAAACTTTTTCAAATGGGATCGACTCGACAAATGAAAAATATATTCAGACGTAAGAAATTTTAACGACCTGCGAGCTCGGCAACATTCAACGTTCTTCGAAGCTGTAACGATACACATTCTCGTCGGTCTTCCTAAACTTCGTATTTAGCATCGAATGGAACTTGTCTAACTCCTTGAACGTTCGTTTGCCTAGGGCCTAGAATTTTGCGGCGCGGCGACGTGCGTATCTTTTCTAGTGAAACGTGAAAAAGCACGGTATCAGACGATTTCCGCAGAAAGTGCAGGAGGGAAAAAAGCGGCTCTAATTAAGGGGAGTCGCGGCAGTTTGATATGTTTACAGCGGGACCGCTTTTCAAACGCGTCTCGCTTCACGGACCCTTTGCCGGCCGAGCACTGTTTAAACGATAACTCGATTAAAAGAACTGGTTTGACTCGAACAACGGCATTTAATTAACAAAAGTGCTCACCGTGAGCTGCACCGCCATGCCACCCCAATTCAGCAGCCAGTCCCTCCAGGGAGTGGGGAAACGAGTTCCTCTTCGAATTCTCCTCTAGCATGCCCCCCTCCCCCCCCCCCCCACCCGCGTTTCCTCGTCCTCGCCCTCCTCCGCCACCCTCCGCCCTTATTCTCTCCCTTATCCAGCCTTTTCTGCTCCTTTCCGCCGACCGCCGGAGAATAATTGCGAGAATATAGTACCGACGAGTAGTCCCACTAGATTTGCCTCCTCCCTGCCTGCCCCCTTTGTCTTTTATTATTTCCGTTCTGTTTCCATTCCGCGGCCGTTGTTTCCGAACCCGGCCACTCCATCGTCGGTAACTCGCACACACCAATTGCGGCATATCGAAAATATTCCCGTCCATGAGCTAATGCAACGCCGGTATCGATCAACGTGTTTCTTCGCTCCTTCGTAGCTTTTACAGTATGTCAAGAAAGAACCGAGAATTGGCTTAGAATGAGACATTACTGTACCGTTTTTGACAGATGAATTTTCTATATTTTGCTTAAGTCTACAGCAATTAAAATTAATCTATGTACTGAGCGCCGATCGAATGGAAATTTGAGTTGCCCACGTGCGACCGAACGTGGAGAAATCGTGGAGAAATCGTGGAGAAATCGTGGAATGCCGAATAAAGCGGACTTTGAAAAAGGAGACCTTTTCGCCCGGCGGACATCGTTTCCAAATTACTCGTCGACGGAATTAAACGGCGAGACCGGCGCGGCGCGGTGTCCACGGGGGAGGCGCGTGTTGCCGATTTGTCAGTGTCTCAAATGCGCCGATATTCGCCCCCGTATTTGGCGCGGGTGTATCGCGAGAACGTGCCTTCCACCCCAGTATGCCGGCCAGAAATTTTCACACCTGCCCACGCGAAAACAGCCCGGGAGTTTAATTTCCGAACAATTTGAAAACGAACAGGCTGGTCAGCGGAACGGGAGGCGGGTCTCTTAAAATCTTTTTATCCAGCACAACATGCAGAAAATTCTATTCTGAAACAAGGCCAACGAAAGAAGCGAGCACGATGGTTTCCAATTACTCGAAATCGATTCGCATTACCTCCCGCAATTGACAATGCGGCGCAGACTCGTTGCCTGGATTCCATCGTGTTTGTTGTCTCTGTAATAATGATATGTTACCGATGCTCTTACTGTTACTGGGCATTATTTCCATCATTTAATAGAATTCAATCATGTTTTCTTCGTTAATCTTCCAATCACAGTTATTGCTTTGCTTTTCCCCATATTTCATTTTTCCATACCACTTATAAAAATAGGAGAAAAATGTATAATGCGTGTACAAAATGCTAACGATCATCCGTTCTAGAGCTGAATCAAAATGTTTACATCGGTGGACATTCGTAAAAGAAACTCGCACGACACTTAGTCGTGCGGGATTCGAGTGCCCAGGGAAATACGATGATCCTCGGACCTCGGACATCGCCGCGCCGCGCCGCGCCGCGCCGGGATCAATCTCCTGCAGTCTTACAGGCAGCAAGGATTTGTACGAGTCATCCAACAGGGGCGAGACTCTTTTTTATCGTTGTTGTTAACCGGCCGTCCAGTCGTCTTGTCGAGCAAGTTTCAACAATATCCACCATCTTTGGTTGCAACCGATGCTTGTCGAACACTTCCGACGAGAACATTCCTGTCGTACCAACGTGCAACGTTCGGGCACCATGATAACCGACCGAGAACTTGTTAATCAGCGAAGAAGCTTCCGCCGTAGTTCGGAACGAGCAAAAAAACCGTTCGGCGTTCGCCGCGGAAGATCGCCACGGTCCAACTTCGTCCCGCATCGCGAACAGAATTTCAATTAACAATCACGAGAACTCCTACGAAGGACGCTCAATCCGAGTCAGGTCTCTAGACAAGTATTCGATAAATTGATTTTTACTAGCTTGAAATATGTTGCCAAGGTTAAGGTTACCATCTGTAAGAATATTATAAAAACTCGAACAGAACGTGTATATTCTAGTAAGAATATTTTTCTTTCGGTTTCTATGAACCCGGTTCTGGTCAGATGTAACCTGGTTAACCCGGTTACACGAGACTACAGTAGGATCATGAATTCCGTAGTTGTGTAACTTTTTCTGAAATACAAAATTCCTGTATTTTTTAATCCTGATGGAGACAAAATGAAGATCTTATTGAGGATTTAGCATTTGTCGAAGCTAATTTTTTAGATATTCTCCCTGGGAATTTCAACTCGGACAACTTGTACGGTAAATACAGAAGCCCCTGATTTCAGCAACCTATATAGTTCCATCAAAATTTCACGTTCAACCTCGAAGCGGATGTCACACTTGTATGTCAATCTTGTAACGATCAATTGACAACTACCCTTTGAATATTCAACATCCTCGTGTAGCAGTTAGTACTTACACCATTAGAATTTGTTCGAAATATTAACGGCAGAAATGATTCACTCGCCATCGAGGCTCTTGACGTTCGAGAAAAATTCACTGCGAGAAAGCATATGTGAAATCAACTGGGAGCGAGAGGAATTTAAAATTTCACAATGGCTGCGCGAAGTGAACGTCGTGTTTTTCGAAACGCGGCGCGGTCGCGGTCGGGGTCGGGGTCGGGCTCGGGGTCGGTACAAATGAAACGCGTGGTAATACAACTGTTAAATGGCCGTTTCAGCAAAAAATACATTGTCGACGGTCGTTTTTCGACGAACTATGGCCGCGCTTATAACGGCCAGGCCACCGACGCGCGACTGGGTCCTGCGAACAAGATAAATAAACGGAGTGACGATCGAATTAAGGAAAAACGCGAGATTTTCGTCGTTTCTGCGTTTTTCGGCAGTGCCATGCCGCTTCCAGTTTTATCACGGACATTCATTTGTTTAAGCTACATTTAGTTTATTTCCATCGAGGGTGAACAACGGTAACGACCCCTTAAATCGTTGATGAGTAACGCGGAGCGTAAGCGAGTAGATAAATTTTCGTTAATGTTTCCTGTTATTTGGCTGGGCGAGATTTATACGCGGCTGGGAATTCGTGACGATTTTACACGATTTAATTCGTGGTGTAATGTCACCTGGGAGCACGCTTTTAAACGAGTTTAAAGTTTCATCGTGAGCGACAAGGAACGAAGGACGAATTCGCAGATGTAAATCGCGGGCGAGCGCTGCGCTGTCGCGAAACAAATGGCGCGGAAACGATGTTCAAACGGTTGCTTGGCAGAGTCGCGATACGAGGGGAAACAAAATTAGCTTCTTTCTACGAGTAACGGATTAATCACGTGGCATTGACATCGACGGATTCTCCGTTACACGGAGAACGATGGCACGCAGTCCCCGATCTTCCAAGTTGGTCGAGCATGTTTCAAGAATCCCGGTGCGGCGCGGCGCGGCGCGGCGCGGCGCAGTGCGACTGCGAAAACTCGCAGGCTTGGCAAGCAAACAGATTCTTAAGGGATGCTTAATGTTAGCGGCAATTCATGGGAACCGGTAACACGAGAACACCTGAAACCGGCTCGTTATAATATTTGCGTGATAATAAATTGCGCATTATATAGGTTATTGCCACGGGTGGAGGAATTATCCGGCGAATTTACGACGCGCGTTTCTCGCGAAAATCGGGCGCGGAGCAAAGAATGGGAGACTCCAGACAGAGGGGACGGGACGAGACGGATCTCGCGACGATAATGGACCCTCGGCAAGAACACAGCTCGTCCGACCAACCGAACAAGTTAATTTAGGAAAGAGGATTTCGCCACGGACAAAACGTTTGTAATCCTTAACAAAGGCTGCTTGAAGTTCTTGAACAGGCCGTGAGACACTTGGGTCCGTAAAGGGAAGCGGTTGCTTGGAATTTGATATTCACTTTTCATTCCTTTTGCCCCTCCTTATTTCCAAAGTACGGCCTTATTATACGCAAATCCCTTGCAATTCCTTTCTTTCCAGGCCTCGCCGTCCCCGTAATTAAATGTGCACGAGGACGTCACGTATATCTTCGATGTCGTGTGTAGTTGTAACGCGTGCAATGTTGTTAACAATATCTCGAAATTGCGCGTACGTGGGTTAGAAAATCTATTTCGTCCTACAGTTCACGTAAAATTTAAGTAAAGAATCGTCAAGTATTCTCTGGTTGGTACCCTGTGGAAAATCGATCGGAGATTTTTGTCGTTTAGATGGAAATACAAATTATGCAACTAACATAAATTTATTCAGATACTACGGAATTTTTTTCTAAAATCCAATAGTGGAATGTTGGAACGATCTGCAGCTGATGAGTAACGAAACCATCTCCCAAATGCAAACCTGCATTATTCACCGATAAGCAGTATATTCATATTTTATACACACTCGACAATGCGACCTCTCTACTGTAGTCTGTAGCCCCGTTCAATGTTTGATCATCGATCAGTCTACGCTCGTACGCCACGCCGCGATATTCCTGGTTAAATATGAAAAACCCGTCCTGCTCGTTTATTCAGGGGGCGATTCGACCGAGGGACGGAACGATGGCCGACCGCACCGTGAAACGAGCGCTCCTGTTTTCGCTTAAAAATACATACTCGACGATTTGATCGCGTAACATAATTAATCTCAAAACAGAAAAATATTTGAAGAGCAACTGTACATCCTCTTACAAAATGTTTGCACTGCGGAACGATATTTTTGTGAAATTTCACGCTGACGTTTTTCGAAAGTCCAGAACAGGCTACGATTAATTATTTAGTAATTATTATTATTGCTATTGGGATATTTTCATCAATTTCGCAAAAAAGCTTTCGATATTAGTATATTAGAGTATCCTAAGTGAATCGCCCGCAACATTTCTCCCACCTAAATCGCACCCTTAACCATTCACGAAAAACCGATGTGACAACGGCAGTACTATTTTCACCGTGATCGGAGTAACTTCGTCCCGTTTGTTCTCACGATTTTCGATTACGTGTTTTGTGCTTCACGCTTATTAAGACGCGCAAATGGCAGTGTCCTGTTGATCCGGCGGAGGAACATAAGATTCGAAACAATTGTATGTACCTATACATATTTGACATTAGTATTTTATAAGCCACTAGGGGGCTCCGCCCCCTACTCGCTTCGCTCACCAACCCCCGCGGCGCCACGCTCTCTCTCCCGCTCCTCTTCTCTCTCCCCCCCCCCTCTCTCCCGCTACCCCTCTCTCTCACTCTCTCTCCTGCTCTCTTTCTCTCTCTCTGAAAAATACACACTGTCACGTCGCTCAATTTTCGGTTCCCCTTCGGAAGGCAACCCGCTCTACATTTTTCGGTTCCCCTTCAGGAGGCAACCAGCTGTTCAATTTTCGATTCCCCTTCGGAAGGCAACCCGCTCTTCACTTTTCGGTTCCCCTTCAGGAGACAACCCGCTCTTCACTTTTCGGTTCCCCTTCAGAATGCAACCCGCTTCTCAAGTTCCGTTCCCCTTCCAGCAGGCAACCCGCTTCTCAAGTTTCAGTTCCCCTTCTAGCAGGCAACCCGCTCCACAAGTTTCGGTTCCCCTTCTAGCAGGCAACCCGCTTCTTAAGTTTCAGTTCCCCTTCTAGCAGGCAACCCGCTTCTCAAGTTTCAGTTCCCCTTCGGAAGGCAACCCGCTCGGCGTTTTAGCGTGACAGAACTATTTTATATAATAGATAGAAAAGAAAGAAAGACAGTTAATATTCTTATATTAGGAGGGGGAAAAAGGTGTATTTAATCACTAATGACCCCAGATTTCTACGTTGACCCGTTCTCAATTGCTGCTGTCACAAACATACATACATACAGACAAACAGACACGATTTTATTATATTTAGAGATAGAGATATAGATAGAGATCAGCAAAACTGTCATAAATCTGTACATTGCCGTTATCATCAGATCTTGTGCAAATCCAATGTCCTACTACCTTTTCTTCAATTTCACGGGATTCAGAAATGAAAGAATAACGTCGAACGTGTGGTTAGAAATCTGTAAGAATCCCATTAGAATCTGAGAGGTTTACTATAGATCTAGTTTTGGTGGCGTGTCAGGAAATAGTAGTCGATATTTGAAATAACGACTTTGATAATTTTGAATTTTTTCCTGGTTCGGATCACTCGGAATCCGATCCGTCGCGTCGCGCGTCGCGCGTCGCGCGTCGCGAAGTAATCAGAATGAAAATAGGGGGTCGCAACAGCAACAGGGGCAGTTGAATTAACGGAATACACGTGGTTTCGGAGCGGACGCATGAAACCCCGAATCGAAAGGGAATGACTCCTTCCGAGTAGAGTGGCGTAGGAGAGAAGGCGGGCGCGGGCGGGGCGGGGCGGGGCGGCAAGTGGTAAGCGGAGGCAGAGGCGCGACGCTCTCGATTGTGGGCGAGGTCGTTGTTTTGCAAGTTGCTGGTGACCCATCGGACGTTCCGCGAAATTGCAGCCAGCATTGCGGAATGAGAGGACGCAGGCGGTGGTGGTCGGTGTGCATAAATTACGAGGAGCCCGTTTGGTCCGGCAATAAATCATAGCCGTGGTCCCGGCCGACAGAGAATTCAGTTGGGACGTCATTGCGTATGGAACAATTTAAGATGCCTGTGTAGGTACCGACCGATACATATTTTAAGCTCTCACAATTGCACGTCGACGCGCCCGGTGATTTATGGGCGTCGTGACGAGGGGAAAAATTGGACGCGGCCAGTAACGCAAACCTTGTAACGAATTTAATTAAAAAACCAAAAACAGAAGAAAGAAGAATTGTCGATGCAGTGACGGGGACTGGTCAGCGAAGTGGGTGGACTTGGTTTGAGCTAGCACCGCAACGCGCACCTCTACGCACAGTAGTGGTCCAGCGGACCGCGACTTTACTGGCCGAAACCATCCGAGTAACAAATATTCGAGTAACAAAGATATTTGTCACGATAGAACAGCGATAGAGGAGGCACCGAAGGCGTTCTAGGGGGTCTGCATTATTCATTCGAAGCGCGGCCAGGATCGGCTCAAGTCAAATCAGCTTATAAAGTCACTCCGGCTACAAATTAGATCTCTAAACTGACAAATTATCTTCCTATCGTTCGCCATTTATTTTCCTGGTGGCGGTCGCACACCGGGATAGGTAATAGATGATCTTCGAGGGCTGTTACGAGATAGCCGTGTCATCGTTCGATCCAGCTCGGTCAGCCCCGCCCGATGAAAAACATTTTGAAGAATCGTGACAACCCTCCGAACCCCGCAGCCGCCCTATCGAATTGCGAGTGATTTCTTTCATAAAACGCTCGGGACACGGTCGGAGGAGTTCTCGTAACTTTGTCCGGGCTCGTCTACGTTTCACGATCGTCGCCCGAAGGGAAACCGAAGAGGAATTCAATCTGGTCCATGTGACTAATGAACGCATAAAACGCCCTCCCCTCACCTCCCCCGGTTCGGTTGCGTGTTTCATCTCCCTCCCTCCCTCCCTCCCTCGGCTGCTACTGTTTCCCTTCGCGTGAAAAAAGAAAACCGGACATCTCGAGTAATAAAGCTCAGATTATCGGTCGTGTAACGTTCGGCCAATATTCACAGTCTCCTCTCGAACGGGAAAGGAAATTAATCCTGTGAAAGTTTGTAGGCACGATGCCCGATTGAGAACGGTCGAGGAAGCAGCAAATAAGAAAGTTCGCTGCTTTAATTATTAAGAGGGCCGGATAAGCATCGTCAAATATCCGTGCGCGCGATTCTTTCAGTCGCGTTCGTTCGCCGCTCCGCGCACTCCGCCCGCGCCCGGAAGTTTTCATCCGCGTGAATGTTTCGCGAAGTTTCATAATCAGATGGGAAACTTCGTCGGAGTTAAAACGAACGAACGAACGAACGAACGAACGAACGAACGGATGGACGGACGGACGGACGGACGAGTTTCTTGTCAAACTCCCTTTATCGTCATGGAAAACCGATTCTACAGGCACCCCACTTCCCACCCCCCGGACACGCCGTCACGCCGGTTTTACTTTCGGTTCGAATACGCCGCTAGAAACTAACACCAACACCACCAACAAAACGCGCACCACGCTCGCGCCTCTTTCAACTTGCATTACGCGCGACCCCGCGACAAGATTAACTGTTTCATGTTCCGGCGATTGCGAAATTGCTGCTAACATGCATCAGAGCTCGATACGATTACGAGTAATCATTGCGAAAGGTTTTCCAGCTGCCGGAACCGCCCCTGTCAGGATTCACCCACATTTGTTGCTCATTCGCTGACACGTTAAGCACCTCTTTCAGCTGGGAACGTGTTTCAGAGTGTAGAGACAGATGACTAGTCAGACAAGATAGATACTTCTAGACAGTTCGCTTCAGAGATATACGAATATATTGTACGTATACATATAGTATGGATAAAAAGAGATACCCTTATTGTAATGTATTTTTCCTTCATTATTTAGCAGGGATCTTTCGATGGTAAAATTATTGCTGAGTCGAGCGATTCAACATTCTGCCAAAAATGTCGCTGACATTTTTTTACCCATGCATCCGAAGACGCGTGGTGGTGTGGTTTTGAAGTGGCTGTGTAAACGGTAGGATACGATAAAAACGGAGCAGGTCGGCTTTTTATTTATAGGAGCATATGAAAAATATCAGTCGTTAATGTTACGGAAGGGAATAGGTTCCGCGCGACGCGACGCGGTGCAGTAGTTGCGGCACGTTTTGCGCCGGGCACTGGCCACCATGTTACTTACTTAATGGGTTGTGTGTTCAGCGAACGTGCCTTCTGTCTGGCGCAAAACCGAATCCGCTCTTCGTGATAATAAATCACTGGAATCCGCGGACTGCGGCCGCTACTTGCGCGAACCTCGCCGAAACGAATGGAGTCCTTAATAAACGGAACAACGGCGACGCGCGACGGTCTGCGAAGGCAAATAATAATGATTTCCCGTGATTTCTATTCTCGCTTTTCCAAATTCTCCGTCTCGCTTTCCATCCGAAACTCGACTCTTCCTCCTCGGTGTGCTCAATTATACGGATCATTCTTCGACGAGCCGAACGATTGAATCCGAAACCGCGAAATTACTGGTCACTGAACGACCACAAGACGTAAAGGTGACATTCAGTCGATGAAGATTTTTCCGAAACGTTTGCTCGAAGTTATAAGAATTCAAGTAATTCGAGTAAGCGTTTCGCAGCTGCTAATCACCTTCGTGTATCGACATGTCGCGTCCATTAATTGCTATTCGTTTTGGCGTGACAGTTGCCCCATTGTTACGGTTCATTGTCCGTACGGAGGATGTTGGGTGGGTCGGTAGATAACACGATATCCGAGGGTGGAACACCAGCCGAAGGAATTCCGTCGCCGCAAGAACTGAAATCAATTTCCCGGCTCGTGTATCGGGTGAGCATTAGGTGAAGGAGAATGCGGGTCAGTGGCCTGATTTGGGAGGAGCCGATAAATACCGATTATCAATCGGCCTGTCCGACAGTGGTAGCGGCAACGGCAACGGCAACGGCAGCGGCAACGGCAGCGGCAACGGCAGCGGCAACGGCAGCGTTCCGCGACTTCGAGCCGTTCACATTTCCTCGGTTTCAAGTCCGGCGGAAATTCTCCGGCGGAAATTCTCCGGCAGAAAAATATACTCGGCCGACGGTAATTGCTTGGCGAATTCACGGCGGAACGCCACAGTGGCCGGGTGGGCGAAAGTTCAGGAGTGGCTGATCCGCCGGAGTTAACGGAGTTTCGTTCCTCTTCCGATGAATGCCTCTACTCGCCGTCGAAATTGTTCGTTTCGAGTGGGCCGAACGAAAGCGCCTGGCCCCGGCTAAACGCCGCGAAGGCTTCAGCGATTTTACGAGCCGGTTGAGTGCCATGGCCAACTTTCCGTCGTAAGAACGGTTTACTTGAATCGCGTCGACGGGGATGAGGAAACCGCTCGCTCGTGCGCAGCCTTCGGGATTTTTTTACGGCGAGTCATCGACAACCAGCCAGCCAGCCGGAGATCCGATGAAAAAACGCCAGCTGCCCGCGGAACAATTACACGGTAATTAAAAGATCTGGTTAACCAATTATTCCGAGGAGATTATTCAGTTATTAGGATTATCCGGTTTTTGCCCCGAGTTCCCGTCGCGGATTCCCGTTTAACTTGATGTAAGAATAATTGGTAATGTTGAAATATTAATAACAATACTAGTGTAAACGATAGACGTACAGGTTTCTTCGAGTGGAGCCACAATATTCGTCAGGCGAAGATTAAAGTTCTCGCTTGACCCTCTCCAGTGTTTACGACAACGTGCTAAGAACTGTTGTTCTGTAGCATGCGCTGACAATTAAACCCGCTCACATCATCCCAGCTTTAATTGGTCGATCGGAAATCGATACAACTAGTTACAATAATACCTCGCTAACAATGGAACACGCAGTCGACGCGACGGCGCGGCGCGGTGCGGCGCGGCGCGGCGCGCAGGCAGGATTATTACGTTGGCAAGCTCTTTAAGAGCTTTGCAATTAATGAACGAGAAGGCATGAACGCTCACGTTACCCCGGCCCCGCGCAAAAACATCTGCACACGAAGTTTCTGGTCTGTCGAACAATCCCCGTTCGCCTCGTCGGCTATTGCGGGAACATCTTCGAATGCACAAACCGATACGGTCGCGCTCCTGCGAGGACTGAAACCACTGTCGCTGGCCGAACTGGGTCAGTACCGACACCTTGAGAGCATTTAAACTTGGTCCTAACAAGGTCCCTTGGGATCTCTCGAGCAGTGTTTGCCCCGTAAGGAATATCTATACCTATTCCGGCCCTATTCCGGCCGAGTCGGTCGAAACTATGGTTAGGATGGATACCGGATACTCGACAACGGAACGATGTTTCGAACTGATTGTAAACTAATATCCCGTTCGATTCCGGTAGGGCGTGCTCTATATTGATACGAGCTAACAAAGCTACCGCGATCTAATTTTAACGCCACCTAGTCTGGACAACAGAGATACTCCAGTGAAACATCTTCGTCGTCTTCGGATTGTTAAATAACAATATACAACCTCTTATAACGGACCCCATCGCGAAATTACAACTCTCTAAAAAATTACAACTTTCTAACATCTAAATTTTGATTTAAAAAATCATTGATGCATCAAATGCAATTTAAAATATTTTCCGGTCGTGAAAATCGTGATAGTGATCGTATACATGACTATTCATCTTTTTTTTGTTTCATTCTGTCAACATAGATCCATGCAACGAAGAATAGGAAGAACAGGAAGAACAGGAAGAATAGGAAGAATAGTAGATTCGGTTCAAAGCCACTGATAACAAGAGCCTTGGGAGCTAGTGCAAACGTAATTCCAATTGAAAATGAATTAATTTCGAGCCGTGTAACAATCAGTTGTGAATCACGTTCGACGGAGCGCTTCGACATTCGCTGATTGCGGCATTTGTTTGCATTTTAGTTTCATAGACGGGAATCGATTGAGAAATTTGTGCCGATAGCGCGGTCGGACGGGACGATTCACCCTGGGATCGTTATAGAAAGTTAGAAATCGGCGTACCTAACCGTTACCAACAGTTTCGCCGAACGGATGTTTAATTATCAGAAAGTCGAGAAACACCGAATCGCAATTTACCATTGATATCCTCGGGATCGTGAGCCCAGCCGCTCGCTAATTACACCGTCCCGCCATTTTGCTTCAACTCATCGCATACTTGTCTGCTGCGCGCTGACCAACTTTGGCACAAAACACTTGTTTGTACCTCTCGACCCGCGAAAGTTCGCTGTTAGAGGCGAAATGGATTTTGTGTTTTCGGTGATAGGCGCGAGTGCCAGGCACGAAACACCTTTTCGACGTCCTCTTCCGGTTCTGTGACGGCGAACGAGGCCGATTTCGACCAGCGAGGCACGTTCTCTGCGGTTTTGCACCAAAGCGGATGCCGACCGACCTCTGGCACGTTACTGAAATTTTCGGGCAAAACGACCGAGCCGCGTTCTGCCTGAACGAGTCATCTATTTCCCGCGAAATTTAAATTTCAAACATAGTAGTAGCCACGCTGCCAACGCGGCAGACGCTCGGTCAAGCAATTCAAGCAATTCTGTTAAAAAACAATTTTCAAATTTTATATCTTTTCATTTCTATTGACGTTTAAGAGTAGTTTCCAAGTTGGTTTCCAAGCTGCTGCCGAAAATTATTCGAACGAACGCGTCAAGCGTTTATCAAATTACTTATTCTTATTTTCAATTTGGAAGATATCTTCGGCAATGAGAAAAAGAAACGCAGCGATATACTTGAGACTTCTTGCGAAGAAAACATTTGTTTCAAGCATAATACCTTTTGTTTTGTTACACAAGTAACGTAATGGTGTACAGATGTTTTTCCTATTCGCACAATTTTTTAAGAACTGAACCCGTGATCTTGAATTTTTTCGATGGAGCATTCCATCCATATTTTTTCACATTACATGGACGCGTGTATGAAACCGAGTTCAACGATGTATCATCGAATAACCTTCGAACACCCAAAAGTTCAGAAATTTCACGAAATACTTTAGAGAAAACTTTAGACGGTACGGTGGTTTTATTCTCTGTCTAAATCTGTCTAAATCTGCCTAAATCTATCTAAATCTATCTAAATCTTTAAAATTAATATTGCCTCTTAAAAACGTCCATTTCAGGACGTAACAATGATATATACAGTTTTTCTGTTTAATCAAACTAAAAGAAAAACGTCCTGTTCTCTTTCTTTTCATGCCAAGACTGTTAAAATCCAAATAAGAGGGTATAGCTCTGTAGTCGACCGCAGTCTGAGCAAACCAAGATTCCTGTCAGGTTCGTTTTCCTGATTTGATTTGAAATGCAAATGACAGTAAAACGTTGGCTCTCTCATTAGTCTACGTAGCCTTTTTTATTCCCTGTTACGGCTGTTACGCTTTGTGTGATGCGCGCGGGTCTCTCGCTTTCGACCTTAGTGAAATAGGATAAGTCTAGCTTCAAATTTCACAGAGGTAGCAGGCCTCGTTAAGATTGATCACCGTAACCAGAATATACACGGTGCACGTCGAACAGAGAATAATAAATAAATAAATAAATAAATACTCCTGTAATATATTAAATTAATGGAACGGTAACAAGCATTCGTTGAATCCTTAGACAGAGTCGAAATATCTGTTGCCACGTTTCATTATTAATCTACGACTTCCGTTATACCGTACAAACTGTCGGGTCTTCCCGTATCAGAGCCATTCTGAAAATAATGAAAGTTAAAAAACCTAGACCCGACAGAGATTATTTCGCTGGTGTCAGAAGCAACCATCGACCACTCTTATAACAATAAGATCCCGTGGCACAGTTCCTGGATAGACGGTTGTTCATAATTCCTGGACCGCGATGCGGTGGTTTAATTTTAATGGCCGGCTTAATTAAAGTCCCCGGGGGCAGAGCCGTGCAGGGCCGTGGAGGGCCGAGCAGGGCCGGCCAATATTCATCTTCCTCCGTCGGCCGTTCGCGTAATTCGATTTTACAATGAGTTGCAGACGAGGATTTTTGAACACGTTCCCTCATTAGACGATCTCCAGCGTGCTCTTTGTGGAATTCTTCTTTTCCAGTCGCTTGAGAATTCACAGCGGCGAGCACGCCGCGAAATTAATTCCTTTTTATATGCACCCACCGACCGACCCACCGGCATGGCAGGCACGACGCGACGCGACGTCTCGTTTTCTCACTAGCTCCCCGGGAAATATGACAAATGTCCGTCCCCCTCCCCCTTGGACTGTGCCTTCGTGGGGATAATAATACGACACGAAGGACGCTCGAACCTGGCCGCGGAACCAGGATCGCTTTCGTTCCTGCCCCCGAAATCCTATTCGGATACGATCCCTTTAATCCGCTCGCCAGGAACGGATTACAGGGATAATTTTGCCGAATCGATCTTAATCAGCTTTTCATCCGGTACAGACTGTCAGGGAAATTCGACGATCCGTCTAGACCCGATGCTACGCCAGCGCGGCGCGGTGCGGCGCGGTGCGGCGTCAAGTGCTTGACACGCACCTAATAAAACATTCCATTTCGTCGGCGCGGCGGTTAGGTTAGGTTAGGAGTGCTTCCACCTATTTCGCGTCCATCCGCTACTCGTCCTAACACCTATATAATCGAACGAAGTTCATAACCGAGTTCACACAAAACAGACCAGTACAACAAAATATTGATACGTTGAAGAATGGTTATTGATGAAGTAACATCTCCGGAGCACGCGGTTTCAGTACTCTCAAAACTTGCTGGAGACAAGCATCGTGCTCTTTATGTACTATTACGATTCTGCAACCAGGACAATTCCGTTCAACTTGCGTTTTCATTCAAGTGCTGAGAATCTCATTGAACTACGAAACACGGGAAAACAATGTCTGGTGGCTCGATATCCAATTAGCGGAACACTCTAGTTCCATTTGATAAGATGCAGCTCGTTTGAACTTTCTCGAAGAGCGATACCGTGTTTACGCCGCTGCCAGGCCGTTCGGGGCCGAGTCTGCTTCCGAAACCGACTCAATTCCACGTTCCCCCTCGAAACGTCGCGCGACGCTTCGGTACCCCACGTTCACGGTAGACGAGCTGATCGAGATTAATCGCATTCTATCGTCCAGGGTCTGCCTTCTCTGATTGACGACAACGATTAATGCAGGTCGTCAGATTGTGCTCAGGGTAAACCGACGTGTCCTCGATGCGGACGCGTCCACCATGGAAGCGTGCGCCTTGCCTTCCCTACGTGATGTTTGCGTGTGAGG
Organism: Lasioglossum morio; assembly: GCA_916610235.2. Taxonomy (NCBI): domain Eukaryota; kingdom Metazoa; phylum Arthropoda; class Insecta; order Hymenoptera; family Halictidae; genus Lasioglossum; species Lasioglossum morio. The sequence continues at coordinate 14,869,528 of OU744334.1, forward strand.
CACATGTCCGCTCGCGTTCTCATTAACGGCCAGATGCTTGTTGACGTATCGTTCCGCGTCATCGGCTCTGCCTCTGTCCCGCTCGCTTCCAGCCTGACCATTTTCCGCGGAGACGAACGTTGTCTTTCTCTCTCGCTCTCTCTCGCTCTCTCTCTCTCTCTCTCTCTCTCTCTCTCTCTCTCTCTCTCTCTCCCTTTCTCTCTCTCTCGCTCTCGCTCTCGCTCTCCTCACTCTCGTTTCGACCGTTTCCCCGCGGACGGTACGTTCACTTCCCCAAGAGGATCGGACAAATAGCGGACGGTGAATAATTCATCGAGCTGCGCCCGCACTTTTCACAGAAAAACTGGATTAACCGAGTCACCATCGCTGTGTTCCCTCCTCGTCGCATTTTTTTTTGTTTTCGGTCCCGCAAATTCATAGTTCGTTAGCGGCTGGCCAAACGAAACGCAGAGACGCGGGCGGCCTCCATAACGTCGAGACGGTTTTGTTGTAAATCCAGCATATCTCTGGGAAACAGGTGTTTGGAACTCCTTGCAGCGAATCAATATTTACAATTAGTCATGATATAATATGTTATATGATTAGTCATGATAGTCCGTATAAGCGCTAACGAGATACAATCTTTGATTGTAAATTAACAGAAATGACGGTCAGTTTTGTTCAACTAGTAGCTCGAATCGCGCGCGCGTAAGACTGCGCAACGGCGCGGCGCGGCGCGGCGGTATCATCGGGAACACGAGAAGAACAATTTTGCGGCAATGAATTGTCCATGTTATCCCGGATGGCCGTTTAATCGAGCTTTTTCGATCATTTCGTCTATTCGCACGCGACAGACGCATCGATTATATTCGCGCGACGAAGTGGCTTTGTTTGCCGCAGCTCGGAGGACCACATGTTTTCCCTGCCACGGAACCGGATCGGTAACTAGTTTTTTAATGGTGGGATCGACGGACAGGACGAGAGACACACCGAGCGTGAATCTCGTTAGTACGCGAACGACGTCGTCATTGCTTTTCGAAAATTCGTTATTTCGACAGCCGCGACCGAGACCGTGTTCGCGTCACGCGAGAGTAAAAGGACATTACAACGCCACGAGTCCACGAGACTATCGCTGAAATATTATTGCGATCTGAAAATTCTACTTAGTTATTTTTCCCGAATGCGAAACCTCAAAATGATGCGAACTGATAACGCGTGGTGACCCAACCTGTATAATAGAAGTGCTGTTTCCTCGGAAGTATCTCTACCGAACGATTTGCTTCCATTTCCACAAACTCTGGCAAGATCTCGAGCGAACGAATCCCAAAGTAATTGCTCTTTTTCACAAGCTTCTTCGAGCGTATCTAGGGAATCGTTGATCTCTTTATCGATCTAGTCCGAAATAAAGCTATTCGCGTCACGGTCCGTTACATTACGCGAAATCAGTAAACCGGATCGCGAGTGTGTACGCAGCAGGACAATCTGAGTGCAGTGTGTGTGTGTGTGTGTGTGTGTGTGTGTGTGTGTGTGTGTGTGTGTGTGTGTGTGATAGAGAGAGAGAGAGAGAGAGAGAGAGAGAGAGAGAGAGAGAGAGAGAGAGAGAGAGAGAAAAAGTGTAGTGTAAGCTCCAGCCGGCCGTTATCGGGCTCTCGCGCGGCGATCCTCTTGATGGCCGCTTTTAATCCGTTAAATGCCATTTCCTTGTACACGTCAACTGCGGACCAATGAACTTTGGAGGCTTCGAATATCCGCCACTTCTCCTGCCATTCACTGCCAAGGGCTGGGCATTCTCGAGTAGCTCTCTTAGCCTACTCCGCCGGGATCCCATCTGGATTCCCCGGGTGCGTGTACATAGCCGCGCGTGTACCGTGCGACCCTCTAGGCCGTAGGCAAGCGGCCGTGCCGGGCCGTGCCGGACCGCGTAGCTACGACACCGGAAGCGAGGATTTCTATCCGGGAAATTGCAGTCAGTCCCGGCGCGAAATTCGTCAGCTCCAAAACGTTCACCCTGGAAAATGAAGATAAAAGGTGCGACCGACGAACGGGGGAGAGAAAAAAGCTAAAAGACACGTTCGAGCGGCGAGAGTTCCCAGTCCGAGTTCGAGCTCCGTCGAACAGTCGGCTGCTAGATGGAGAGGGGTTAAATAAGGGTTAAAGAGGTTGAAGAGGTTGAAGAGGGTCCACGCTCGCGCGAAACGGATACACAGATTTCGCGTCTCGCCAGGCGAAACGGGCCGCTGCTCTCTCGGTCCCCCGTACACTCCCGCGATTCGATAATACTCATTTTCGTGCGTATCTCGTTCGTAAGTACGAGGCGTAAAACGCGCGGGAGAAACGCGCGGAATAAACCGGGAGACTGTGGAAGAAAGGAATCAACGCGGGCAACCGTGAAACACGCCACTGCTACGCCGACGACGCCGCGTAATCGAATTTTTTTCAGTCCTTTCTCCTCCTCTCCCGTCGCCCCGCGCCACTTCTTCCTGTTTCTGTTTCCTTTTTGTTTCGAGAAGCAGACGAAGCACCGGCTTAAAGAGAATTCGCGATCAAACGGAGACACTCTTTCGAGGAGAAGCGAACACCAATTGCCGGGCGTGCACAGATGGCCTCCTGGGAACTCTTTGCGCACACAGATTTTTCCTTTGAACGAACGGCGACAGCGGCGGCGGCGGCGGCGCAGAACGTCGAGAAATGCTGTTCGATGACTCGAGATTAAATTCTGAGTTTCTGAGCGAATTCTTTGGTACCGTTGTGCGCGCGCGTCACTCGTTTCTTGTCCAGTAAAGCCTACATACTACATACCCCTGCTAGCTAGTTAATGCTTTTGGCCTGGTCCGGCTTGATTTCGATCGGGGTGAAACCGATCGGTTGCACGTTCCTTGAATTACTTCCGTTCTTCCGTTTGTTGATCAGAGGAACATTTTCGTAAACGAGAAGATTACTGCAAACCACTTCGAGATTCAAACTTTTCCGACATTTCTTCGGCTCCCATACACCACCGATTTCTACAAAGAAACATTGTAATTTTCTCAGTCCCTTAATTAATACCTCAAGCGTTAGGCCGTTACTCGTTCGTTATAAACATACTTTTGATCCTGAAAATACGATATACTAACACGGAATAATATTTTCGAGGATCGCGCGTCCTGGAAATGCTTCGATGCCTGTTTGTTAGATTCGCGTCGACCGCGGCCGAGCCGGGTCGTTCACTGCTGACCGCGAGATATCGTGGCGTCACGGTTGGCCTGGCAGCTAGCGTAAAAAAGGTAGCGACGCGGGGTGTGAAAGGAGCCGGGGTGTATAAACGGAAGGTAAAGGGAGGAACGTGGTGGAAAAATGTTTGAGCGATGCGACTGAAACCACGGATGAGATGGCGACGCTCATAAATTCTCTGAGCACGCTGGCCTCCAGGACCCGGCTCGCTGCTGTCACATGGAACAACGAAAGAGGGAACAGACGATGAGAATTGTAATTAGCGCGAGGTCGTGCGCGTTCTTCGTCGTTTTTATCGATCGCTGAGCACAATGATAAATGGAATTGCAAAAGAACACGTGATCGTGAGCTTGATTTTAATAATGCTGCAACGACTAATAATGCTTTACTTATTCTTCTTAATTAACCGTTTACACTCTTATGCCGACTCCGAGGAATCCATGATCTACACTAACCTATTTTTCATCTTATAAATCGTTTAAAGTCGATGGCTCTAAATGGGATACCATACCCCCTATCCCCTATCCCCGCGTAAAGGAATCATTTTTTTAGAAAATGGATTCCATTTTATGTCGTAGTGGCAACAAAACGTAGTGGTAACCGAATTTTTCAACTATTCATCTATACGTTTGTGCCAGGTTGGTAAATTACATTGCATTAGTGGCAAGTCATAATAGTTATTCCTCGATTGTGTTATCTGTTGTCCGGAACACGTTGCAAGATTAACAGTAACTATTTGGAAGATAATTGAGTTAAAATTGCACGTTGAAGAGCAACATGGTCAATGTTGTGCAGAATCATGTCATGTAATTTTAATAAGAGACTAAACACTCTAGATTGTAATCCAGTTATGTAAAACTAGATTCATAAATAGACGAGTTGCAAAATGATATGAAATTTCTTGTTTCGCAAAGTCTGCACTTTGGAAGGAATTATCTGAATTAATACAAGCAAAGAATGATAAGAGCATTTCTTCTAGATTATGCAATTTAAATAGAGACGACTGTATCTGGTACATGCCGATAATCTGTTCGAGATTAGCCGCCGCGCCGCGCCGCGCCGCCGTCGGAATTCTGATTCCACAACATACATTCGTCTACCAATTGCATGCACACAAAGTATTGCGGGCGCTCGTTCGTTAATAGCAGCGTGTATTTTTCACGATCACGCAATGATCGTGCAGTTTTCCATCTTCTTTCGTGTAAGGTTCCGTGATCTTTCGTGTAATCGAACGCTGCTCCGCCGCGCCGCTCCGCCGCGTTTAGCAACGTCAGTCTTGGACGATTAGCAACAGGGGTACAAGGCTGGCCGATGACATTGTGCAGCGGAACGTTCTGTTCACGAGACATAGCTCTGGTTTGCATGTCTGTCTGGCAAGTTATGTACCTGAGTGCCAGGTAGTGCCGAGTCGACCAAGCGCCGCGCCGGTCGACCGAAACGAGGAAGAAGGGCTTGGAAGGGCTCTTCTTAATTATGCTAGCGAGGTTCCGCACGAGACACAATATACGGGCCCTTCGGCCCGCGCCGCGATTCAACCAGGACGCGCGACGAACTTGCGGAAGAATTCTGTTCGTGACGGAGCCTTCCGTGAATCGTTCGTTCGCCTGGCTGGATACGATTAATATTCCCTCGTACGACGGAAACTACTTTTTCCTTCTACAGCCTACCTGGAAATTAGTGCTTCGCCGAGATTGTTTGTTTCCCAGTTCAATGAATGCGCCAAACATTTATTTTTCTACTACACTAAGCTAAATTACACTGCCGAATATTTAGAAGGCGCATTCCGCACCACTTATGGAACAATTTAGAGTCGTTCGACAAATAACAACGGAGACAAGGTCTACGAGTCCATCTATCCCCCACCTAGCCGTTAACCGTTAACCAAAGGTTCCCGTCGATTCGCGAGAGTCACGCAGCTGGATATGCCGTCGTATTTTTCTCATTTTTATTGCCACGACTGATAACTCCTCTGGTAAACTGCAAAGAAACACGGTACCATTTTACGTTCAAAGTAATCCTCATAAGGCTAATATAATCGGGTTTAGCAAATAGACTTCGGGACACGCGTAATCACAATGCAATCTGTCGTCTTTTTTTCTGTTTGTAGCGGCCATCGGCAGGTACAATAAAACATCTGGTGTGCAAATGGTCGGGACGGTTTTGCGAGGCAAGCAGCAATAAAGTTATTTTTTGAGAAAGCCGTTTTTAACGCGTACAATTTAGATGTTGAACCTGTTGAAGACGAGTTTCCGAAGGGTCGCGCTGACCGGGGTCCGAGGGGCCCACGCAAGGCCACGGTAACTACCTCGCGGACCTGGAGGAAAATCCCGTTATATCCTAAAGAAAACCCTCATGGTCACTTTTAACATCCTCGAAAAAGCGTGCCTCGAGCGCAAGGATGGTAGGAGTGTCCTAAACGAGAAAACTGCCTGATTGGCAGCAATTGTTATCAACTGCCCAATCAGTGCAGTTCAATGTTTAGGATCCGCCTTTCGAATTTAAGATAAAAAGGCGTAGCGAAGAAAGTGTCGAGGAGAAGCTCTGGAGAATTGTAGAAGAAAGTCCGACATTCCCGCGAACTTGTTCTTTTTTATTCGAATATAACGACCACGCGAGTTTCTTCATGTTGTTCTTTTGCATTTTGTGAACGCGATAGTTTCATGCAATAAGACGAAAAGCTAATGTTTGTCACTGTGGTGCCAAACCGTTATGCCAAATTGTTATCACTAGACGGTTGATCTTTATTCAAATTTGCATTTTTACAAACTAATCGCTGAAATTAGAAATTGTACTTAAATTTTAATTTGGAAATATCAGTGTGAACGAATACGTTCGTTGATTGCTAACACGAGCACCACGCGTCCACCAGTTCCAGGAAACGGAAGGTAGTATGCATAGCGAGCGTACACGCAGGTAGGCTGGTGCACGCAAGCAGAACGAATCCTCCTCCGACTCTGACAAACATTTACCGTTGAACTCGAGCTGACGGTATCACCGGCTCTTTTCGCCGCGCGCCGGTCGGATTCCGCGAGAGAGCTGCAGAGCTTGTATGTGTATCTGCTGCGCGCGGCAGGTACGCGACGCGACGCGACGGATGGCCCGGATCCCAGCCTGGATGATCGCACAAGGAACTGGTGCCTTGGCAAAGCGCCATCGATCTTTTCCATCTCATCGAAGAAATTGCGCGAGCACGTGTACCGTGAAGCGCATACGCGCACGTGGGAGATTGATGCTGTAACACCCGTAACGCGTTCGCGGCCAAAGCCAGGAAACTGCTATGTAGAACGAATTGATAGCCGTTGATAGCTTCCGGCAACGCTGCGCTATTTCCGCGAACATCGACTTCAAGGCAGAGTCGCGAAATCAGGGGAATAGAAGAGAATTGAATGGAAAACATTAGCCTTTCTCTCTCTCTCTCTTTTTCTCTCTCTCTCTCTCTCTCTCTCTCTCTCTCTCTCTCTCTCCCTCTCTCTCTCTCTCTCTCTCTCTCTCTCTCTATCAAGTCGAATTAGTAGGTGTCACTGCGACATATGCACAAGAGAGACGGCACACGTGTCATGTGATAGAGCCGTGGCGGAAGCGTGGCGGAACAACGTGGAAGAAGGGGAAGACAAGTGGGGAGACAACAATTAATCTCACGACTCTGTTTCCGGGAACCGTCGACTTCCACGACCGATCTGTCATTTTCAGGTAACCATTATCACGAAGATTCTTTACGTTAAATTACCTTCGATTAGATGCCAGATTTATTCGATCGGATCGTTACCACCGCTTCGACGTTGACGCGGTACGAGCGCGGTGCGATTATAGGTTGAATTTCCTGTGATCGGCGCGAAACAGCCGTTCCAATGTAAAACTCTTCCTCCTTATCCAATGATTATCTGTATTGACATGCAACAATTTTTCTCAGTTTCTGCTTATCCAATGATTATCTGTATCGACTTGCAACAATTTTTCTCAGTTCCTGCTTATCCAATGATTATCTGTATCGACTTGCAACAATTTTTCTTAGTTCCTCCTTATCCAGTGATTATCTGTATTGACTCGCAACAATTTTCCATTAAACTGCTGATTTAACGATTTTCATGGAATCGTTTTTTAAATCTCACCTCTCGAGAAAAACTAACTGAACGATTCATCGAATTGATTATATCGATGGGTGATGCCTGGCTATCTGACTCCGTCGACTCCGTGCGAGACGCATCCTTGTTCGTACGGAAGGCAGGAGATAGAGAAGGCCGATCGATGAAAACCGTCGCGTCGCGCGGCAGGATCGTTCGGTGGAATCCAATTTTGGTGTTCTCGCGTGAGAAGCTGTCCGGAACGATCTTTTTACCGGCTTCGATGAAATTGAATTCCTCGCGCGACGGTATCGTGGCGGGGCAATTATCGGTGACTTAGCGGAGGGCCAGGGGTCCCGGAAGCCGGTTGGGGAGGGCAGTATTCCCGACGGGATAGCTTAAGAAACGTGACAAAGTCGGACGCAGAAAATCGTTTTGCTTCGCGTTACAATTGCTACAGACCGTCGTGGGATTTCACTTTCCCGGTGAGCGCATACCGGAACTGCAAGTCTACGACAATACCAGGCAAACTGGCGGAAAACTGCCAGGAAAATAACACTCTCCGGAGAAAACGAGATGACGGATGACGGATGACGGATGACGGATGACGGATGACGCCACTACCTGTTTTTTTCTTTAAGAGTGACACGCTCCGGTGCTCTTACTTTCGAGCGAGTTTCACTGTCACCGTCACAACCGAAGACCGATTTATTTGAACGGCCTCTTGGTTTTTTCCCGTATCGCGGTGCCAATTCACCGCCAATTGACTAGTTCGGCATCGATAGCGTCACCGCCTACAGCTGCTCCTTTCATATCGATTCACAGATATTTTCACATTGTGCAACTACGATGATTATGTGCAAGTCTAGGATGATTACGGTGCTGAGACACCGAGTATCTCCACACAGTGTAATACGGTAGACGATGAATTGCTATAATACCCCACTTTGACACCATGACTCAGCTCCTGTACCTTCTATGGTTTGCGCTGTCGTTGGTGCGTCTTCATAAAGCTCGACTTGTGTAAATCAGTGGTACCGGATGAACCGCTCTCGTTTGTCGTGTGTCGTTTGTCGTTTCGCGGCCAGCTCAGACAGTTGCTCGCTGAACATCGCTGAATCTCGTACACGAGATGACGTTCGATCTGACGTTCGTGGTCTCGGTCTCGGTGATCGGCATGCTGTGCATTGTCAGGCAAGCGGAACCAGCCAGGATCTTAGCGCTCGTCCCGACACCTTCTTACAGCCACCAGATTCCGTACCGGCGATTATGGCTCGAACTGCACGAACGCGGCCATGAAATCGTGCTCGTCACATCGAATCCGATCCCAAACATGAACTCCACTACGTTCAAGCAGATCGACACCAGCGGTGCGTACAAGGACATCAGGAGCATCGATTTCATCAAGCTTCGGTTCGACAAGGTTGAATGGATGTCATTCGTCGAAATTTATCTGTTCGATATGGCTGAAAATTTCGCCGAACATGTATTCAACCACACGGATATGAAAGCGATCTACGCGGCCAACAGCAACGAGAAGTTCGACCTAGTGATGGTCGAAATGCTTGCGGCACCCGCTACATACGTTTTCGCTGATAGGTTCAACGCACCGTTAATAGGTAAATAGGTTTGAAATCATTTAATCTTCGTTAAAAAATTTACAATAAGAAAACTCCATGTGATTTAACCCGTGAATTTGTTAATTAGAAAGTTTTTGGTGTACTTTTAGGTTTGAGCTCACTGGGACTTCTCTCTTTTAACGAACACGCGCTCGGTGGTCTGGTGTTGCCGTCGCACGAGTACACCTGGGAAATGGAAGCGCACGTGGGGACGAATCAGCCCTTTTGGAAAAGACTACAGAATTTCTTTAAAGTATGGCGGTGCATCTACCACATGTACCGTGATCTCTTGCCACGCCAGCAGAAATTAGCAGAAAAGTACTTCGGCACCACTCTGCCTCCGATCCTCGACATACAGAGGAACACCAGCCTTTTATTTATCAACCAAGCAGACGCCATAACTCCAGCCCGACCGAAGCTCGCGAACATGATTACCTTCACCTCTTTCCACGTCGAGAAGGACCTGCCTCCTTTGCCCGAGGTATATCTATTGTATACCAAATACCTTACTCAATTTCATGCTAATCTTGTTTATTTTCTTTAAATATGCTGCCAAAGCAAAGGTCAGCCGAGATACTATTACATTCATTCCTAAATCAAATCAAATCAAATCAAATCACATTACTTTTACGTTACATTCAAATACATTCCTAAATTGTAGGTACATAGTTAAGAAACGTAGAGATACGTGGAATCCGATCTTAATCCGATAACAAGACAAAATCTGTTGTTTAATTGAATTGCATTGCTTATGGTGCACCCTGACCGACAAAACCTCCAAGTCGAAAAACATTACGAGCCGCGCACCTTCCTTGTGTTCACAGGCAGATGATCATCTTGAAATTATTGAATTACTTTTGAAATTTTTCGCTGGTAGGATCTGAAACGCTTTGTGGACAGCGCGACCGAAGGATTCATCTACTTCAGTTTGGGCAGCAACGCTATGAGCTCGGACTTGCCAAAAGAAACTCTACAGGTTTTCCTCGACGTGTTCGCCAAATTGCCCTACAAAATTGTGTGGAAATTCGAGAAGGACATGCACAACAAGCCCAACAATATCTTTGCTGGAAAATGGCTTCCTCAACAGAGCATTCTTGGTACAGTTTCATATTTTATCCTCTTAACAATCTCGCGAAAAACATTTAGGCAAAGCAAAATGTTACTTCAAATAATATCAAGAAACAATCCCTTTGATCGCTTGAATACACATGTTATCTGGAAAAACAAGAAAACAATCAGAATTTCAAGGTCTTAGCATCTTATGTAATTCAATTGTTTTCGTTTTTTAATTTTTCTCTTGCAACTATTCTAGTATACGACGTAGGTGCTTGAGACGTTCGAGATAAATATTAAATGATGCAACGGTTCTGACATCGATTTCTTATGTGTTAGAAAACTGTCGGTAGTTTTCAAAAGACTTTGCAAACAATTTTTTATACAGTATCATTGTTTCCTTCGGTATTTTCTTCTTATGTTTAAAATCCCAATAGTGATATTTAGATAGTCATTCTCTCGTGAATCTTGTACAGCCATTCGCGTTTCGTTATTAACCATGGAACACTGTTATTACAGCACACCCTAATGTCAAGATGTTCATCTATCAAGGAGGTCTGCAAAGTAGCGAAGAAGCAGTACACTTCTCGGTACCATTATTAGGATTTCCAATATTGGCAGACCAGGATTACCAAGTACTCAGAATGGAGGCCCTCGGTGTCGCGAAATACATGGACATCACGACTGTGACGAGGGAACAGTTGGAAGCTGCTATTCTGGAGATCATACAAAATAAACAGTGAGTACTCACAGTTTCTGAGACACCTTGCATTTTAGTTTACAAATGAACAGAAATAGTAACACGAAAACATTGCATTAACCTTTCTTTTGTCTGCTACTTTCTGATAAGGTTTGCAAGGAAGCATACACAATTGTAATGACCGTGTTGCAGGTACAAGCAGAGGATAATGGATCTGAAAAAGCTCGTGAACGATAATCCGTACAATATGGTAGAGCATTTAGCGTGGTGGACGGAGTACGTGATTCGCAATAAAGGTGCTCCACATCTTCGTTCAAATTTAGCTCATCAACCATGGTACCAGCGCTGCGACATGGACATTGTGGTATTCCTGACAATCGTGGCCGTTTTAATAATTTCCAACGTAGCTAGTGTCATTGCGAAATTAGCTGTGCGCTCTTATAATCATTATCAAACAATATCCACATTGAGAAAACAAAAAGTTAGTTAATTATAAATTGATAGAGCACAAACTTCGAACTTTCGGTGTTCTAAAAATCTCGTACCAACATAAAAATATATTTATTCATTTTGATTGTTGTACATTTTGTGGCAAACTATACTAATCGATTCAGCGAATGCGGACGTTGTCGGTATGACTTGTGCTGCTTGCTATATTTAGGAATCAATTTCTATGTGAACAAACAATTGTTATAGTTTTAAGTAAGTTTCCTGACTGATTTCTTAAAAATCTTTCATCGGTTCGCATTATACCGTACGCTGAGGTACGCTGAGGTACCAAGCCCTCGCGTCTAAATTTTCCGAGTTATTTTCTCTATCTGTCTCTATGTTACCGATATCCTTACGTCCGTGCAACCATCTAGCGGTTCTGCTCGGTAATAAGAGCGCGATCGTCATACCAAATAATGAAATAATATCGATCCAAGGACACAACTACCGATGGCACTGACGAGACACTGTTAAAGACTGCCAAATTGAGAAGGCGAAAAAAATTCAAGAACAAAAGATTCCCAGAAACATTGTACGTAAGAAAGTATTGAAGTATAATTTTCGGAAAATCTAGAATTTCCATAATACAACAAAAAGTAATTTTTCTTCTAACAATTACAGAATGGATAATATCAGCATTCTACATTTATTTTTTACCTGAGGTACTAAATCTATTTACCATCGCCACTAACGCAGTTTTACGTGGTTCACGAACAAATGATCTATTTAGGTAGAGAGCGCTGAACCACCAACAGTATCTCGTCGGTGGTACGGGGGCTGGCAGTCTTTAACAGCATCTCGTCGGTGATCGTGCTATTCCGCGGGACGGTAACTGGGCGAAATGGCTGCGGGGATAACACTGGATATTACAGTGATCTGAATGACCACATCGGTAAAAGTTCCACCATTAAATGTAAAAGTGCAGATAGATTCTAGTATGTTCACGTATGTATATGCATCAAAAAGAATGTTATGTACATGTACAATTTCAACATTTCATGTACGCAAATACAATGAATAAATAAAAACAATGTTATAAAGAACCGGATATATTTATTGCGCCACTTATTCTTCCTGAATATTTGACTCGACAGAGTTGCACTACAGAATTTTCGAAATTTTTCGAGCGTCTGACTTGCCGTTGAGTTGTACTACTGAAATTCGAATACCTCCTTCGACATCATGTTCTCCTAATACCGAGTTCAAAAATCGAGGTTTACGGAAATTTTTACCAATTTTCGACCGTCTGACTTGTCGTTGAGTTGTACTACTGAAAATCGGATACCTCCTTCGACATTATGTTCTCCTAATACCAAGTTGAATTTTCGAGGTTTTCGGCAATTTTTACCAATTTTCGACCGTCTGACTTGTCGTTGAGTTATACTACTGAAATTCGGATACCTCCTTCGACATCATGTTCTCCTAATACCGAGTTCAAAAATCGAGGAAATTTTCGAAAATTTCGATTTTTCGACCGTCTGACTTGTCGTTGACTTGTACTACTGAAAGTCGGATACCTCCTCGGCTATCATGTTCTCCTAATACCGAGTTCAAAAATCGAGGAAATTTTCGAAAATTTCGATTTTTCGACCGTCTGACTTGTCGTTGACTTATACTACTGAAAATCGGATACCTCTTTCTATATCATGTTCTCCTAATACCGAGTTCAAAAATCGAGGAAATTTTCGAAAACCTCGATTTTTGAACTCGGTATTAGGAGAACATGATAGCCGAGGAGGTATCCGAATTTCAGTAGTACAAGTCAACGACAAGTCAGACGGTCGAAAAATCGAAATTTTCGAAAATTTCCTCGATTTTTGAACTCGGTATTAGGAGAACATGATGTCGAAGGAGGTATCCGAATTTCAGTAGTATAACTCAACGACAAGTCAGACGGTCGAAAAATCGAAATTTTCGAAAATTTCCTCGATTTTTGAACTCGGTATTAGGAGAACATGATATAGAAAGAGGTATCCGAATTTCAGTAGTATAACTCAACGACAAGTCAGACGGTCGAAAAATCGAAATTTTCGAAAATTTCCTCGATTTTTGAACTCGGTATTAGGAGAACATGATGTCGAAGGAGGTATCCGGATTTCAGTAGTATAACTCAACGACAAGTCAGACGGTCGAAAAATCGAAATTTTCGAAAATTTCCTCGATTTTTGAATTCGGTATTAGGAGAACATGATGTCGAAGGAGGTATCCGATTTCCAGTAATACAACTCAACGACAAGTCAGACGGCCGAAAATTTGTTGAAACTTATAAGCTCTTAGTAAAAAAAACTCAAGTTTGGTCGAATTTAATTAATGTTGCGTTAATGAAAATATTCGAAGATGTTAATCTAGTTCTACTATCATACATTCATGTAGAGGGTAGGGAAGAAAGAACACATTATTTTTTGTTATTTAATATTTTTTATTATTCACCACAAGGATACAATATTATTATAATTATTACATTACATGTGTATTGCAACGAGATGAGACGATGGTGTCTGGCAGAGTGGTGCGGTGACGTAGGTACGAATGTGGATGGCTGCTCTCGAGAAACAAGTGTAACTTACTGCGTACCGAATTGCTAGGAACAGAAAGGAACACAATTAGCACACAGTAGTTACATAGAGATTGGGAAAAGTGATAGAACGATAGTAGCTCAAGGCTCGAAGTAATATTATTCGCGTTGATACAAAAATCAAATGTACAAGCTTGAATAATAAATTTTGTTCCGAGGGAATGTGACATTGCAAAGTGTTATGGAACGTAATAGATTTATAATAATCGTGGATATTAATTTACACTCTAGTATGCAATACAAACGAAAATTCAAAGTGTGCAGCTATTAGCTCGGTATTATCCTTTATTCATAAGACACTTGAAGTTCTTACAAATAGAGGATAATACCGATTGGCCAGGTCTCACCACGAGGAGAAATTAGATAGGCAAAAGTGCGAATTTGACAAACAGAAGCAGGAGGAAAAACACAAGTCCAACATCAAAAATTGTAAAAATTTTTCGAACACAGAACTGTCAAAGATTCTCCTCCGATGGAAATTGCAATAAGAATATTGGAGATAAACATTGGAAATGATTGTTCAGTGAAAACAGTTGAAAAGGGAGAAAGGAACAAACATACAAGAATATTTGAATTAAAACTCACCAGGGAACCTCTGGTCACTTCTGCTCCACGTCTGGTCCATCTCTGGTCTCCAAGGACCTCCTGGTACCCTCGGTACCGAAACCCGTCCGCCCCTTGTAGCAGGCAACCCGCTTCTCAAGTTACGGTGCCCCTTCTAGCAGGCAACCCGCTCTTCAATTTTCGGTGCCCCTTGTAACAGGCAACCCGCTTCTCAAGTTTCGGTTCCCCTTCGAGCAGGCAACCCGCTCTTCACTTTTCGGTGCCCCTTCTAGCAGGCAACCCGGTGACTTGACTTTCGAAGAGATACTGTTACAGACTGCCAGCGCCCGTGCTATTCCGCGGGACGGTAAGTGGGCGAAATGGGCGCGGGGATAACGTGGAAATTACAGTGATCTTAAATACCACATCGGTAAAAGTTCGACCCCCGACAAAAATAGTATTAAAATAGTTCCAAAACATCATCTGTAACATGGCGGAGAATGTAACATTTAATAATAATTGACAGGCGCGTTAATAAAAAAATTAAATGAACAAGCTTTAATAATATATTTTGTTCTTATGAAACGTGCCATTGCAAAATGTTATGGGAGGGAATAGGTTTGAAATAATCGTGGATATTAATTTACACGCTATTATGCATTATTAACGATAACTGAAAGTGTGCAGCTATTAGCTCGGTATTATCCTTTATTCGTAAGATACTGGAAGTTCTTACAAATAGAGGATAATACCGATTGCCCAGGTCTCACCACGAGGAGGTTGCTGCACACGAGACCCGGAAAGGGAGTCAGAACGAATGCGATATTCCTTCTGGCTCCCTTTCTTACAACGCAGAACTTATACTAATATACTACGCAAATACGTCGAGTAATTATCGCGGAGCAAGAGGGTGTGAATCGGAGAAGAAGTCTCCGATCCACGGGGGATAAAAAGCGAATCAGGCAGAAGGCTCTGATTCTTTGAAAAAGGAAAACTAAGCAAACCAGAGCAGAAGGCTCTGGTTCGAGGGTAACGCGAGCAATGGTCGAGAGGAGTTCCGACAACGATACCAACTTCAACAACCACCTGCCGCCAGAGACGGACATGGGTGGGAAAATTTTACCGATGTGTGGTAAAGAGCGGACACAACGCGTCTCGACCCCCCCATTAATATACTAACTATCGCGAACTCCCGTACCAATAAATCTGGTACATACTACGTACGAGCAAAAGTGTCCGACACAGTAGAAGACTGCATCGGACTCAAAAAAAAAAACGAACAAACTGAATTTACGGCGATAATTACTTGACGTATGTACAACGACGATATACAATTTTAATTATAGTACAAAATAAATTATTAATGAGTAACACTACTTAAGTATACACTGTTTTCTTCTTTGTTGTGTGTGCACCTTTTCTTGATGTGTCCTCTTCGTCGACAATCAAAGACGTCCAGCTGTTGTATCCTAACTGGAACAGACTAATCATATTTAGACCTAACGCAAAACCCCGCACACGAGTGCGAATTCCAACATGATCACCGAGACAAGACAACAATCCGCACACGAGACCAAACGAAAAACCAGCTGACGAGAACAAACCAGAAAACGAGCTCTCGAGAGCAAACCAGAAAAAGAGCTCATGAGAGCCAAACCAACCCCGCACATGAGTACAACTGACCCACCTGTCTGTCTGGCTGGATGGATGAATGGATGGATAGATGGATGGATGGCTGGCTGTCTGGCAGTAGTAGTATAGCTGAAACAGACTAATAATAGTTATACACAACACATAATGCCGCACATGTGTGCGAATTCCTAC
Organism: Lasioglossum morio; assembly: GCA_916610235.2. Taxonomy (NCBI): domain Eukaryota; kingdom Metazoa; phylum Arthropoda; class Insecta; order Hymenoptera; family Halictidae; genus Lasioglossum; species Lasioglossum morio. Next base: position 14,885,581 of record OU744334.1, read on the forward strand.
TAGACAACAAGTACAGCTGACGAGAGAAAACCAAAAAACGAGAAAATGAGAAAACCAGAAGAACCAAAAAACGAACTCGCAAGAGTAAATTTGACGAGCAGCTGACGTGAGCCTACCTACCACCAGCTCACGAAAGCCAAACTAACCCCGCACACGAGTGCGACCTAACCGAGCTATAGGCGATTCGGGTAGCCCCAGGGACGCGACTCCCCGTACTCGCTCAAGGCCCCACCCGTGAGCGAGCCCCTGAGGGAACTCCGATCGGAGGAATACCAATTCTCAACAAGATATGAAAAGTTTTCGAAGAAGAACTTGTGAAAGTTTCATAGTGGACAATTGGAAAGTCAGAAATTAAAATTGGGATGTTCACTAACTGAACAGGTTCTTCGAAACAGCGAACTAGGTGCGGACCAAGGGTAAACGAACCAATAATCGATGTACCCTTGGTCGACTGCAAGCTAGCTGGAAGTAAATTCTTATTTAATGTAATGAAATATGATTCTATAATTTGCAAGTTTTAAACTCTATCAAAAATAGTACTTGTGCAGCTATTAGCTCGACATTATTCCTTATTCGTAAGATACTAGAAGTTCTTACGAATAAAGAATAATGCCGATTGCCCAGGTCTCACCACGTGGAGGTTGCTGCACAAGAGACCCGGAAAGGGAGTCAGAACGAATGCAATATTCCTTCTGGCTCCCTTTCTTACAACGTCGGACTTATACTAATATACTACGCAAATACGTCAAGTAATTATCGCGGAGCAAAAGGGTGTGAATCGGAGAAGAAGTCTCCGAATCACAGGGGACAAAAGGCGAATGCAGGCTGAAGGCTCTGATTCTTTCAAAGAGAAAAGCTGAACCAGAGCTGAAGGCTCTGATCCTTTAAAAATAACCGAACCAGAGCAGAAGGCTCTGGTTCGAGGGTGACGCGAGCAATGGTCGAGAGGAGTTCCGACTACAATACCAACTTCAACAACCACCTGCCGCCAGAGACGGACATGGGTGGGAAAATTTTACCGATGTGTGGTAAAGAGCGGACACAACGCGTCTCGACCCCCCCATTAATATACTAACTATCGCGAACTCCCGTACCAATAAATCTGGTACATACTACGTACGAACAAAAGTGTCCGACACAGTAGAAGACTGTGTCGGAGTAAAAACAAAAACGAACAAACTGAATTTACGGCGATAATTACTTGACGTATGTACAACGACGATATACAATTTTAATTATAGTAAAAAATAAATTATTAATGAGTAACACTACTTAAGTATACACTGTTTTCTTCTTTGTTGTGTGTCCACCTCTTCTTGATGTGTCCTCTTCGTCGACAATCAAAGACGTCCAGCTGTTGTATCCTAACTGGAACAGACTAATCATATTTAGACCCAACGCAAAACCCCGCACACGAGTGCGAATTACAACATGAACACCGAGACAAGACAACAATCCGCACACGAGACCAAACAAAAAACCAGCTGACGAGAACAAACCAGAAAACGAGCTCTCGAGAGCAAACCAGAAAAAGAGCTCATGAGAGCCAAACCAACCCCGCACATGAGTACAACTGACCCACCTGTCTGGCTGGCTGGATGGATGAATGGATGGATAGATGGATCGATGGCTGGCTGTCTGGCTGTAGTAGTATAGCTGAAACAGACTAATAATAGTTATACGCAACACATAATGCCGCACACTTGTGCGAATTCCTACTAGATCACAAGTACAGCTGACGAGAGAAAACCAGAAAACGAGAAAACGGGAAAACCAGAAGAACCAAAAAGCGAGAATACGAGAAAACCAGAAGAACCAAAAAACGAACTCACAAGAGTAAATTCGACGAGCAGCTGACGTGAGCCTACCTACCACCAGCTCACGAAAGCCAAGCTAACCCCGCACAGGAGTGCGGCCTGTCTAAACTATAGGCGATTCGGGTAGCCCCAGGGACGCGACTCCCCGTACTCGCTCAAGGCCCCACCCGTGAGCGAGCCCCTGAGGGAACTCCGATCGGAGGAATACCAATTTTCAACAAGATGTGACAATTTTTCGAAGAGGAACTTGTGAATCTTCCGATGTGATCACTTATTAAATCAGAAATTAATATTGGAATGTTCACTGACTGGACCAGTACTTCGAAATAACGAAATAACGAAATAACGAACCGAAGGTAGCCAAGGGTAAACGAACAAAGCATTCATGTACCCTTGGCCGATTCCCAACTTAGCTGAAAGTACGTTTATATTCAATTCAATGAAATATCTTGTAAAATTTTGCCATTCTTACATTCCGTTACACATTGTTATGAAAAATTGCATACGTGCAGCTATTAGCTCGACATTATTCTTTATTCGTAAGATACTGGAATTTCTTACGAATAAAGAATAATGCCGATTGCCCAGGTCTCACCACGTGGAGGTTGCTGCACAAGAGACCCGAAAAGGGAGTCAGAACGAATGCGATATTCCTTCTGGCTCCCTTTCTTTAACTTTCAAACGATGCCGAATATTATTATATTTGTGGAAATCAGCATATCGGGAAGGCCGCCAACCGACCGAGCCATTGCCCTCACACAATCAACTGGCAAGTAATCAGAAGCCAGTGTGATCGGCCGTACCTCGACTAGGTCGCGGAAAAACCGTGCAGGTGTGCCGAAAAGCACCTGCGTGTGCGACGATAAAGTCAAACCGCGGAAGACGATGGATAGCTTTTGCTAAAAACGCGACGATACGAACTACGATACGAGAAACGAACGCGATCACGACTTACGGCTACGACACACGGTTAACGGTCACGATTTACGGATTAACGAATACGGACACACTTTTTCTATCACACTTGTAATTCTATCTTCGTTATTTCTGTCGCGATATTCTGGATAAAGGGCAGGACAAATATTTTATTCTCGAAAACCTTGTTCCTACATACCAAGTACGTCGAGTAAATATCGAGCAATTAGATAGGTAAAAGTACGAATTTGACAATTAGAAGCAGGAAGAATAACACAAGTACAACATCAGAAATATAACATTGTTTCGAACACTGAACTGTCAAAGTTACTTCTCCGATGGAAATTGCAATAAGAATATTGGAGGTAAACATTGAAAATGATTGTTCAGTGAAAACAATCAATTGAAAGTGGACAAAGCAACAAGCATACAAGAATATTTGAATTAAAACTCACCAGTAACCCCTGCTCACTCCTAATCCACTCTTAATCCACTCCTAATCCACTCCTGATCCATCCCTGGTCCATCCCTGGTCCATCCCTGGTCTCCTGGCACATCCCAGCATACACACTACAGGCACACACTGTCACGAACACTATTAGAGCACGTCTTTCCCTGTCACCTCCGCGCGCCGCGCAGGCCCGACTAGGCCCGACTGACTGACTGACAGTGACTGAGCGCTCTCGCTCTCGCTTACCTGTCTCCCCCCACTCTTCTACCATCGATCGATTCGATCGCCGAGTTACTAAGTATTGATAAATTTCTTATACCTCGCTCTTCAATGTTTATAACAATTTCTTTCGCCGACGATGCCCACATCCACTCCCTTCACCATCTGACCGCCTAATTTTTTTCGAAAAATATGCAATAGAACTTGAGATAGAGAATAACATTTATCAAATGAATATTCGCGCGCGTTAATTCATTCGATACAATTCACAGAGAAAATTATTTCTGGCTGTTCAATGTTTACGTAGAACAAAACCATGCGCATTCGCATTAATTTATTCAACATAAATACTACGATAAATTTATTGATTCTATGTGTTCAATGTCTATAATAATTCTTTTGCAATTTTAATTGTTTAGAGTAAACTATCCCTTACTCTGTTCTTCAACATATTCCCTTTTCCACAGATCAATTCTTCGAACATTTATGTATGAAAAAGTGTAAGGTAATAATTCTCGTTTATGAAATACTTTGAAAGTACATATTCAGGTATCTCATATAAAATTTAAAGTCGGAATCGGTGATTTTTCGAAAATTATGCTTCAATTCTTTCTTAATATTTCTAGGAATGTTTTGTCCTTGAGTGTTGCTTTTAATATTGTAAATCTTAAATAATCAACACTAAAACATCGTCTGAAATGTCTGCCTAACTTGAAATATGTTCGGAGTTCGGTGCAGAATGTAACAATTCATGATAATCTGTTTCACCCAGGAGATACTAACAGTCTCTCGTAGGTGTCAAGATGGTGTGGTGGCAATTTGCCTTCTCACCACTTCTCACCATTGAGAAGTGCTTCTCACCGCCGAGAATCTCCTCAGTGGCCTTCTGTACCATTCTGTACTTCTGTACCGACGAGATCACATCGATGGCACCGACGAGTTACTGTTAAAGACTGCCACCGCCCGTGTTATCCCGCGGCAGGCTAAGTGGGCGCAATGGGCGGGGTGGTAACGGTGGAACTTACAGTGACCTGAAAGACCACATCGCTAAAAGTTCCACCACCGACGAGATTCAGTTGGTGGTTCAGCGCTCTCTACCTAAATAGATCATTTGTTCGTGAACCACGCGAAACTGCGTCAGTGGCTTAGGTAAATAGATTTAGTACCGCACGTAATAATTAAATGTAGAATGCTGACATTACCCATTCTCTAATTCTTAGAAAAACATTACTTTTTATTGTATAATTTCATTACGCACTCTTATTGCTTTCTTATTTCCCTTATTGTTCACCATTGTAATTATTGCTTTATAATCGTCAGTGTATGTGTAATGGTTCGTATACGAAAGGTATTTTGTAATAATCGTTATTTATTGTCATTTATAATTCAAACAATTTTTAAAGAAATACATTAATTTTAATAATTTGTTTCTATATACATTTTTGAAATTACTATTTCAATACTAATGTATTGTTAAAATAATTGTTTAAATAAACAAATTTATAATGTATAGAAATTTGTTTCTATATTCATTATTTTAGTTACTATTTCAATAACAATTTATTATTGAAATAATTGTTCAAAGAAATGAATTTTATAAATTGTTTCTATATTTATTATTTGAATTATTATCCCCATAATAATTTATTTAAACACTTATTTTAACAAGAAATTATTGGAATAATAATTTAAATAAAGATTATAGAAACAGATCTTTAAAATTTATTTGTATAAAAATTGTTTATATTAGAAATAACAATAAATAACTACTTAAATAATAAATATATAAAGCCAAAGATAATTCGGAATACAAAATGACAGAAACAAAACCGTAGCCGATGACGATATAGAACAGATATTCTCGTAACAGTTACAACATCATCACGCTTTTAAATTCCTGCTTTTAATGCATTTTGTTTTCTTCTGCGTCAATCGATTTTGATGAATTTTTCAGTAGTGTATCATTAATGTAGATGTAAAGACACATATTTTAAATTTTCATTGCGGATTCAAATAGAAAATTTTTAAAAAGTGTCTTTTATTAACTTCCCGATTTATAGGGAAGTTATTGTATTTTTTCATGTAATTCCTACGAATTGTAATTTTTTAAAAATCGGTTTTACACATCATTAAAATAAGGATTCTTCGCGTCTCTGATTCTTTTCCGACGCTATCCTTTGTGCCCGAAACTTTTGTCGTGCGTTGCACAAGCAAATATCGAAATTAAAAGACCGAGCCGAACGTAAAGAAGGACAGCGCGTGTAAAGAGAGACCGCGCACGGCTAAAGCAAGCTGAAGCAGGCCGAAGCGACTGCGATTCTCCGCGTCGCAATAGTAGTGGTTCACACCAATATATCCGGTCCGATCAGTATCATGCTTCAATGTTTCACTCCTCGGCGACCGAGGCGACCAAGGCTTCTCGAGCTCCGCTGTCCTTTTCTACGTTCAGAAAAATTCAAAGAATAGTATCCCTGGCGGATAATCTCTGGGAGACCTGTGTTGGGGATAATTATTGATAAAATACTGTATTGACATTTGAGATTTTTTCCGATTTTTCTTTTCAAAATCTCATTTCCAAAAAATGAAAAACACGTAAAACTCGACAAATGCAGATTTTTTATAGAAATTGAAAAACAGCATTGATCATATTTTTGCAATAGCAACATATTATTAGTACTTTTTTAAATCGGAAAACTAACTATTTGAAATAAACTTTTACAACAGAGTCAATATATATTAATGTGGAAAGTTAAATTAAACCAAAAATGAAATGATGCAAAAGTTAAAAAGTCCAAACAGAACTACGATTTAAAAGAATCCACAGGTTTATTCGATCCCTGCTTTAGTCATTGGGCGATACTACGTATATACATTGTAACGCGCGTTTCATTGTTTGACTGCTCGGGTGCTCGGTCCTTCCAACAGCATTCGAACGCGGTTCAGAAGATTATTCGAAGTCGAATAAACCGTCCAATAAAGATACACATGAAGCTGAAAAGTTTATTCAACGCAAAAAGATAAATTTTCATAGAATAAAACATCATTTTTATGCGTTGAATAGAGATAACCAGGATTATTTTTATTTGACGCGTGACGAATAATTTTTTTTATCTCTTATATTCGCTATTTGAAATTCTTAATTCAATAAAAACTTATCTATCTCTGCTCCTACAATTATATTATATTTGTCAGCTTTTTGAATTTCTAGACGTTCCTACACTTTCCCTCTTCGCGAGGGGACAGTTGTATATATTTTCTTTGCGAAGAGGCTAAGCGGAACGAAATGCGAGAACAAGCTTTGGGCACGTCCACTTAGGACCTCCGCTATTTTCCCACAGATGTTTTCCACGCAGCACAGTATGCCGTCTAATGGAGAAAAGTCCGATAATCACAGTGTGTAAGATCTGCAAATTTATGTATCATAAATTTTCATAACAAAACGTAGTTTCCAAAAAGCTACCTCCAATTGTATTTTAATATATCAATTTGTTATTAAAGTTGAAGCTGAAACTTCACTGTCAAATTCCGTGCATTTTTTTAAACATATTAATTGCAGGAACAATATGTCAAATAAAAGGTATGCTATTTTTCTAGATATTTCTGTTTCCACAGCTCGATTCTTGGAACATTTATGTATAAAAAAAGTGTAGGGAAATAATGCTCATTTATGAAATATTTTTAAATTAAAAATTCAGGTATCTGATATGAAATTTGATTTAGGGATTCTAGATTTTCCTAAAATTATGCTTCAGTACTTTCTTATGTACAATATTTCTAGGAATCTTTTATTCTTGAGTTTTACTTTTAATATTTTAAACCTCAAAAACCAACACCAAAACATCGTCTGAAATATGGCGGAGAATATAACATTTGATGATAATCCATATGGTTTCGTGATAATTTGTCTTCTCACCGACGCGTCGCGACGAGAATCTCTCCTCAGTGGTCTTCTGCACCGACGAAATGTCGTCGATGCTTCTGTTTCTCACTCCAGTCAAAATAAATCCCAGAGGGCGTAAGAGAACAGCGAAAATTTTCCCGGGACACGTAGTCCCGTAAGGCTGGCAGTCTTTAACAGTAACTCGTCGGTGTCGATGGCTTTCTGTTTTTTACTTTAGCCGGAATATATCCTAGGGGGCGTGAAAAAACACCGAATTATTCGAGTGACACGATCTCCCATAAGGCTGGTAATCTTTAACAGTACCTTGTCGGTGATTTGAAATTATTCGCTAACAGTTTGAGCTGTTCGCCCCTGCACGCAATGGCGCTGTACGCAGATTTAGGAAGAGCAAATGATTCGTGCCGGAATTTACATGGCGTCTTATGGGAAAACCGGCACGAATCATTCAGTGCTGTAATAAATATTAGATACTCTGCATTTTGCATGAATTAATCATCTTTATTTCTATAATGCGCATGTTAAAATAGGTTTCGAGTAAATAATTCGTGCGGAATTTACATTGCGTCTTATGGGAAAAGTAAAAAATGTAGCAGAAAAAGAGGTACCACGAGCCTCTACACATGTATGTATACTCTATTGACTCTACATACTAAATATACTATGTATATACTATATACACTTTATACTTTCCTCGTCGCACACTGTGTTTTTCCCTGTCTTGCGTATTAGATTAGAGGAATTTGAGAAGAAAACAGAAGAGAACATGGCCACTTACTTAACACTGTCAAAATTTTTCAGGTTAGTTTAGAACAAACGCTTAAATAATTGTTTATAAATCTTTCAACCGGAACAAAATCCGATGAAAAACTGCATGCGAAAGTTGCTGAAGGTTCACTTTATGTTATCTTTATATAATTGCAATTATTTAGTTAGACTTTTGACAGTGAATGCGTTTCGACCAGTTTCAACAAGCTATTGGCCAATCCCGGCAAAGAGAAACATTTTCTATGTCAATATATATATTTATGTATGTACTTGTCTCAGTTGTCTCTGGTCACTCTGGTTGTCCCAGAGAGCAATGGCTCCAAATGTTTCTGTATCCATCTCTATCATCCAGATTTTGCGATGCTAATAAGGATTCTATACAATTCTATATGATCGAAGATTAAAAATAAATATTTAATTTTTTTTTCTCTCATGAACACAGGACACAGACTACAACATAAGTAAATAACAAGAAGAAACATGGTAGAAGAAGTTCCATCGAGACTTGTTTCCTTGAATCCTACCATGCCTGCGGTTTTAGCTTTCGGCAATCCCTTGTTAGACATCTCTGTGCATTTGAGAGACAAGGAGTTCCTGAAGAAACATGGTCTCGAGGAAGACGGGGAAGTTGAACTGCCATACAAAAAAATGCAAGAAATATTGGGCTACTTACCATCGGAGTTAGTAAACAGATTTATTTATAAATGTCACAATTTGATATTTCAATAAACAGTCTTGCTATTAATAAGCAAGACTTATTAATAACGGTACATTTTATTTACACAGTTTGGAACAAAGGATCAGTGCTGGAGGATCGGCACAAAATTCTATGCGAATTTTACAGTGGCTTTTCAATGATACCTTAAAGAAACCCTGCAGTATATATTGCGGTGGTCTCGGGAAAGATATTAGAGGGACAACGATATATAACTCGGTAACTTTAGCAGGTGTGGATGCCAGGTTCGCAGATGTTTCGCAGATGTTTCGCATACCGACTTGGCGTTTCAAGCTGTCATCCGCTTAATCGAAACTGCACGCAAACGACACCGGACCAACATCGAATCAACATAGTAAGGAAAGAAACAAAGTAGAAGGAAAGAAAAATAAAATAAAAAGCCAAGTATCGATGCTGTGATGTTAGGAATAGGTGCCATTATGCATCTACGTTTCAACTATGTATCGTATAATAAAATTGAGAATTCGTTGAAATTTGGCCGGTGTCTATGGCGCACAGCGTTGTTTGTCAAGCAGGCGACAGCATAAAAAAGCAAGATAAAATCTTGGTACTGATCTTTAACTTTTTATTTCATATATTTAGATATGCGTTACATTCGTATCTCCCCTCTGGACACTGTATAGCATTGATACACGAATCATCTCGAAGTCTAGTTGCGAATATAGGTGCTGCTGGAGTTTACACGTTAGATGATTTAAAGAAAAGCAATTTGCAGTTTGATACGATAAAGATAATTTATATTGAAGGATTTTTTATAACACACAGTTTTCCCGTTGTCGAGGAACTGATCAAAATAGCGGAAGAGCAGAATATAATTCTAGCTTTCAATCTTAGCGGGCTGTATATATTTAAGGTGAACGGAAATTGAGAATTTTGCATTGATACATATTAATGTACGATGGATTAGAATCTAATCATTAGATGGATAGTAACAACATTGTAATTTGATGTAGGAGCACCAAGCAGCAATTTGTCAGATAATTGGCCATGCTAACATTGTATTCGGCAATGCAAGAGAAATGGAGGCTTTGGCACAGTCGCTGAACATTACTTACGACAATGTCACTGATATTCCATTTTTATTGAACAGTATGAAAAGGATTACAGTGAATGCATCCAGTATAACAAACGACGATTGGTTGCATCACGCTAGAATATTTGTTATGACTCAAGGTGGTTCTGCTCCAGCGATTACAGTTTGGGGGAAAGGGCAGTCGGTTCAGGTAACACGAGAATAATTCTATTGACAAATAGAATTATATTTATGAGAATTCTATGATCAAGTTCTTTATCATGTTTCAACTTGATTGGTAACTACTATTGATTGGTATATAGTGTATATACACTATATACAAATTAATAGTTTTCGCGATATATTCCGTTACCGTATTGGCGTCTTGGAAAAGAAAATTTTTTTTCTATTCTAGGAAGGTACAGCTTAAATATTATTCTAGAATCGAATAAAAGTTGTCTAATATACTTCTTTATTTCAGGTCCACCCTATCAAGCCCAAGGCTCCTATAATAGATACGATAGGCGCAGGAGACTCTTTGGTAGCCGGATTTTTGGCAGGTATTTTAGCACAATGGAAACCACAACATTGTCTAGAATATGGTTGTAAAGTAGCTTCTTTTATGATAACGAGACATGGGGTAACATTACCGCCTTCGGTGCCAACAGATTTATTACTTTATAATGCAAACACGTGATGCGAAACTTTTAAGTTTTTGTTGCGAGTCTTAGAGACAGAATCATTGTGATAGAGAGATGTATGTATAAATAGTAAATAGAAATCTTGTCTGTTTACTATGCGTGTCTGTATCGTGGACCTGTAAGCTCAATTACGTAATTGTTAATCTGTCTCGACAGATTTTTCATTTTTATGTTATATATTAATAACGTGTAAAAATGTATAAATGTTAGATCTGATGTGTATATTTATGTGATCATTATTTGGTAGCAGGGTCGCGTCGATAGACACTCTCTGAAGAGGCACTAGCTGAAGCTGAAGACAGAGAAAAGGATTTTTTTTCAGTTGGTAGGATCCAGTAGGAATAGTAGGATCCATCTAAGATTGCACTGTACAAATAAGATCTTCGTTAGTGGTAGATCTACCTCATAATATATACTAATCTTGTTCGACACGACTCTGCTTCGTACAAGTAATCAAGAACCATTAAGAATAATCGGGATAAGTGTTTTCTGTGAATTTCAGATCTTCTAAATATGTTAATGAAAAATTTCTGTTTTCTCTTTTTCTATGTTCCTCTCGTGTTTGTAAATATTCTATATGTTAAGTTGTTGAATACCAATCTCGAAAGAATGGAAGGATATACCAAAAAAGTCTATGTACAAATCAACTTTATCGTATATCGTATATAAATACTGATAAATATAAATATTTTTGCGAATAAACTTATTTTAGAAAAGATTACGTCTTTGTTTCTTTATCGAAGACGCTAACTTTTACTCGACACAATGACACAAATTGACAAGTAGACACAAGTAGACTGAATAGACTACATATCAGACTGATACTGATGACGTACCATGACCATGACGCCATGACTGGCCATGACGTAGTAAACAAGAGGTCAGGAGCAGTCAGGAGTCAGGAGGGGGAAAATAGTTTATTTCAGTTTATTTTTTTATGTGTAACAGGGTTGATTCAAGCTTTAACAATTTTTAACAATGTCTATGGTAAGTAATCAATCATTTACGTTTGTACAATTATTTATAGTACAGCACATGTATATTATATCTAATGTCCAAGTAAATACTAGGTTTTTCTTGAAAATATCAATTGACGTGTTTCCTAACCTATACATAGTTGTAGCTGGTTGTAGCAAAATAAGAGAAACATTCATAAATACATAAATTTGTTTTGCGATGGAACTTTCGAGACAACAATCAAAATAAATAAATTCTAATGTGATAAATAGAATTTCGTGGTCGAATTAATAGGTCTACATATTTAAATCGTTTTCTTTTATCACTAAGTTACTCTCGATGATGATTTTGCGCGATAAATAAATATATATTACTCTAACTACACTCGTATGCAAATATGTTGTACACGTTGAAATGTATTTATTGTTCAGCGTCCGGACGATCACAGGCGAAAATGGAACAGAGAAGAGTACGAAAGGATAGCGCTTCAACGTCTTCAGGATGAGATCGCCGAAGAGGAGCTAGGAATTCCAAAACAACCAGCTGTGAAAAGGGAGTTGTTGAAACAAAGAGATTATAAAGTAGACCTCGAGTCAAAATTAGGAAAGAGCGTTGTCATTAACAAAAATACACCGTCTTCCCAAACCGGAGGGTAACCATTCTGACATTCTATGATTATTTAATAAATCAATAAATCGATAATAATCTTCAAGTAATTGTGACACGGATGCATTGCGTTCGCAGGTACTACTGCAATGTCTGCGATTGCGTTGTCAAGGATTCGATTAATTTCTTGGACCACATCAATGGAACAAAACGTAATATGCATTTCATTGATTAGTAGTTGTAATACAACGTTACGCTGTGTGTGTGCGTGCGTGCGTGTGTAGCGTAAACTAACACTTTAATCCTAACCCTATCCTAACGCTTTAATATTCTTTTAGATCAACGTAATCTGGGCATGTCGATGAAGATAGAACGTTCCACGTTAGAACAAGTTAAAGCCCGCTTTGCGATGAATAAAAAGAAGTTGGAAGAAAAGAAGAAAGACTATGATTTAGAACAGAGAGTGAAAGAGTTAAAGGAAGAGGTCTGTTTCAGAAAGATTCTGATTATAGTTTTGCGAATATTCCTTAGAATATTTACATTAATGTTTTCGGCGCAACAGTTTAGGATATTGTTCAAAATATATTCAAAGTATATTGAAAATATATATATTGTTATTTTTATTATAACATGTTTACAGGAAGAGAAGATTAAAGAGTACAGAAAAGAAAAGAGGAAAGACAAGAAGAGAAAAATCGAAGAAATTAACGACGACAATGGTGGACCTTCGGATGATATGGCGGCGATAATGGGCTTCTCGGGTTTTGGATCAAAGAAAAAGTGACAATGAAGGGAGACGACTACTCTCGCTTGATTACGATGAAAAGTATCTTTGTACCTTCCGCGAATAAGGTACAACAATAAATATTAATAATAACGTATAAATGTACCTTCCGGAGATGTATATTTAGCGAAGACAGTGGTACTGCTTCTTTGTTTCTGAAAAAACGTTGAATTTGTAAATGTACATTGAACAGTACAAGGATCAGGGATGCACAAGACTGATCGTAGATTACAAAAGCTTATCCTCGATATCGATATTTAAATAATAACAGTTGGTAAATTCCAACCGTATAACTCAGGTCTCGGTATTATTGACTCGCGATCACTTGCGACGGTATGTCCTATCCTAGGCGTTTCGTGACGTAGCGCCTGAACGCGCTCGAGAACTAGGCGAAGCGAGTCGCGCGGCCGGATTGAAAGTCAGCCTTCGAAAATTGGCCGTTGCGAGTCAATATTTCCGAGCCCTGTACATATAACCTGTTCCTATGTTGTACGATTCAATGTATCCGTGCGCGCGTACACGGTATAGCAATAAATTAATTCAACATAACGAAAGTATGTTAATTTAATGGTTTAGGATAGAAACGAAGAGCTGCAAAGGATCGTATAAAATAGTTTTGACCTTAAGAAATACTTGTCGTCTTTGCGAAGCTTTACAAACATATGCGTTTATCGTTTACATTTCTTCTCGAGCAGTAATGTACTTATGGGACATAATGATTTCAACGTATTTAATCACTCAATAAAGGTATAAGATTTTATAAGTAATTGTTGTCTTGTTTTCGGGTTTTAAAACCACTCCGTATTACAGAATTACAAGCTTGTTGAAAGACTATTATTTAACCTGTTGACCTGTCTATAGAAGAGTAACGGTTGATGAAAGTACGTTGACTCGAATTGAGAACCGAGAACCGAGATCCTATGTAATCGTTGTGAAACAGATTTTTCTCCGTTCTTCTCCGCTTTTCTCCGTTTTGTCTCCGACAAAAATAAATGATTGGTTCTTTTAAAAGAGATGACAGAGCGAGGGAAGTGAATTCCTCTGTGGTGGAATTTGAATAAAAAAAAAAGAAAAAATTTTGTCGACCCCGATGTTCAAAGAGGTCAGATATGTTGGTTCGCTTGCGTAGAGGTCCGTGGTATCGTTTGCGTGCCCGGTAAAAGTTGAAATGGTCCTCCGGTCGTAACGAAAGTGGTGTTGACGTCTGAAATGTAGCTGTATTGTAATCGTTTATCGTTTCTACTACTTTCTCTGTTGCGCGTCCAACTGTCGTGCTCGTTCTTTCACGCTGGAAAGAGGAAGATGGAGAGATTCCGTGGAGAGTTCTATGGGGATTTGCGTCTAATAGGAGGGAGAAAGATGGGGCTAAGTACACAGTATAGAACACACAGTGTGCTGTCTCTTTCCATGCTGGTGCAACCACGGAGATTGAAACCAAGTCCGTACGCTCCTCCTACCCGAGACTTAGCTCTGAGACCGTTTACCTGGTTCATCTTAGCATCGTAGTTCAGTGTAGTCGTCACTGTCGTCACTGTCGTCACTCGTGGCCACGGAGAGACCACGAGTGCGGTCATGGTCCCGAAGGTCAGCCGTCCGTGATCCAGGAATTGGAAGCCGCGATCTTGGAGAACCATCCTCCTCCATCCTCCGGTTCATAGTTTCTGATCTGACAGTGCACGTGCGTCGACGGTGTAATTTGTTCCCGCGTCGCGTCGGTATTCGGAATTCGGTATTCGGTATTCGGTATTTTTGGTACAGACTATGGTATTTTTGATTTTTCACAATTTCGTTTCTCCAAGTTTCTCCAAGCCAACTGCTGGAATTTAGTGTGTAACCGAAGACTTTCTAACGGAGAAGATATCTGATTGTTAAGTTGAGGACATCGACATAGGTTGTTGTGGTTTTTCAAGTTGTCATCGTCGATTTGAGATCGTAGGGGGGCAGATGAAGATGCGAGCATTTCTAAGGGATTGCTGGTTCTGGATATAGATTCGAGATAGTGATTCGAGACTCGAAGCTCGATGGACTTTTGTAGAGGTGAGTTGTTTCGACGTAACTCATCATCCAACATCAACGATGCCACGAACTCTTCAACCTATCCAGGAATGCAATTCGGGAAAGTCAAGTAAGTTTGCTTTCTTCGTTTTCCTTTTATACATGTGTATATTTCTACCAGTTTTAAATCAATGTTTTCCGTGTTTTCCGCGTTTTCCGTTTATTTTTCCGTTTATCCTGATTGTCTATTGGAGAGCTTGATTAAAAAACGTTTAAACGTGGTAACATGAACAAAAACTTCCAAGTATGAACGTAGTTAGAAAATTTGTATCTCTAAAGAGAGACGCTCGCCTTCGCTTCGTGTTGCTCGAAGCGAGTTCGAGCGGAGCGGGGCGAGAGAAACATGATAAACAGATGTAAAAATTGCCGGGTACCGTTTTTAATAAGTATCATCAGCGGAATTATGGAACAAGGTTTCACCCGGACCAGTCGAGAAAAATTCCTGAGATTCGAACGTGCGTGGTGTTTGCGTGGTGTGCGCGTGGTGTAAGGCTTGTCTTCGTTCGCAGATAATCGTGCAAGTTTCAGCGAGCGCAACGCGCGTGGTTTCTTGGTCTGAAACGACTCTGCGCACTTTCCCTTTTCTTTTCCACGGAAGTGAAAATGATCGGGCTAGAGTGAATTCTGTTTGATTATACGGCGTTTGCCGTTTGCCGTCTGCCGACTGCTCACCGTTCCTCGCTCGGACTCTTGTTTTCAGAATTTCTGTTCACTCGTGCGCGATCGGACGGCCGGTGTGTCGGACCAATGTCCCGGAACGCACAATCAAATTGCTCGCCGTGCGATACATGGATCTGAATTTCTCAAAAACCACGTCTCGATCGCTGCTTTACGCTTCTGTGTGTGCTGTGAGAAACGATTAGTTGAGTGCGCGGACGACAAAACCTGCAGGCGAACCGCATTATGGGCTTGGCGCGAGGTAATTGGACGTCTCGAATTAACACGTTAAACCTATTATATTTCAGGATTTCTTAATAGATTTTTCGATACCGACAGCGATAGGGACGTTATCTTAAATCGTAAACTCGCCCTCGGTATAACGTCGACTAATAATTTCGTTTCAGAAGACGTTCTAACTATAAAACTGACTCTTATTTTTTGAGCGATCGAATGAGAAGAAACACCGGTAGTTTCACAAAAATTTTTATATTGCTATTTCCATAAATTTCTCGTTTATCTAGTCTAACGGCTAACCCAAACAAGACTGTCCTCGATATTTAAGGTCAAGTGAAATTTTTCTTTTCACCTCCACTCAGTTTTGTCTGCCCGTTTAACCATCAATCAGGAGCATCCTCGGCGCGACGCGACGCGGCGCCTATCTTTAGATATAGTCGTGATTATATTAATGCGATGAATGTTTCGTTACTTTCTTCTTCGGACCTAGAAAACGTCGAAAGTCGCATACATACATACGGAGGATGACCATTGTCGTCGCACGACATTCCGAGTAATTTTTGGCACTTCGGATTAAGAAAGTGAGTTTTTTAAATGCGTGACACTAGTTCGAAATGAAAACAAGCCAGCCGTGTACCGAGAGATCAACAAGATTTTCTTTTCTGAAAGTCTTTCGATGTTCGCTTTCCAAGTGGCCAAGTGGTCAACGACACATCTTTAATTTTGCACTAGTGTTCTTCACCAGTGTTATACGGGCTCGTGTTTCACGGTCGGATCTAATAGAGGAGACATGTTATGTTGGATCAGCTGTGGAGGTTCGTGATCCGTGTTTACATGCGCTCTCCTATTCTGTGTTCGGCGCGGTGAACGCGGTGGACGCGGTGGACGCGGTGAACGCGGTCGACGCGGTAGTACCGATAAAATATTAGTAGCCCCACACGATCTTTGCCCGAGTATACAGGATAGAGACCACGAGTATCGGATTTAAAAAAGCTTTATTATCAAATAGAAAACGAGAATAAGAATTACTCGCTTTAACAGAGCGAATCTCTCGACTGGAGCGTCACTGATTGTGAGCGTCACGCTGCGGCTTCAACGGACACACGCGACGCGATTAAATCACACAGTTTTAATTAAATTACACGGGCCCGGCTCCGAATTACTTTATTAATAACCTGTCCACATTGTGTATACATGGCCTTAGCGCAATCCCACCAGAGGAGAAATCACGGAAAGTACAGAGAGGTTGAAAAGTTGAAGAAGATTCTCTATGTCAAGTTCTCAAACCAATTCTGATTGTCAGGAAGAAGTTGTTGATCGGCATGATGTATCAAATACTACATTCGTTAGAAACTTTTTAACGGCTCCGTAGAACATTATTCGATTCTATTAGTTTCTGGTTTCTGCCAACCCCTTGCCGTACATACAATTAGCTAACTGACTTTGTTAGTCTTCGTACAATAATTAGAATGCGTTTGTCTTGAATCATTTTCGAAAAGTTAAATGCCGCCTTTGCGATCGATAGAGAATTGTTTAAAATCATCCCACTGTAAGATTTTTTGTTAGAATGCAATGCAGTGATCGTAAGTTGTCGAGCAGCTCGAATCAAATAAACGACGACGTCGACGACATAAGCCGCGTAATTATTAATAATTTTGTAGGTGGAACACCTTAGAGGAGGCTAGGTAGATATAGCAGTCTTAGTCTCTGTGCTGTTCAGTTTATAGATCCTCGACAACTTACAGTCTCTATACTCTGTACTGTATTAGCGAATTTTTCAACTTGCGGGGGACAAAGAGTAAGGAAAGAACAACCGTTGGTCACTGTATCCAACGTGTGTTACGCGCCGTGGCGCGGCGTAACGCGTTATTTTTCGCTCGTTTCGCGAGGCATCATCATCATGGCGCGACGCGACGCGACGCGGCAGCATAGCAGTGGGACCGCTACACGATGATTTACTAGACACCCTGACACGATTTACTGGACACCTCTGCTGTCGTGATGATACGCCAGTTTCGACGACGTTTAACAATTTTTCGTAGCGGTATACACCGCGGCCATTTACCCGCGAGCATAGCGCACACGTTTATAATACTAAGCGTTCGCGAAAGCTAATACACGGAAGAATCTTTCCGTTGAAACGCCTCGTCTCGTCTCGTCTCGTCTCGTCTCGTCGTCGGCGATTATCGAGCAGAATACTTCGACCTCTAACACCTGTTCCAAAGTCACGTTTCAGCCTCGAGCCTCCTTGGCTCTTCTCTCTTAGCCAATAGAGAATGAAGGGCTTCGAAACTGCGAGAGAGCTCGGGCTCTCGCGTGAAAAGACCGCGTTTCTATTTTACGACGAACCACCATGCGAGAGAGTTAACGGTTTGTCTTTTGCAACAACCGATGTCAACGGTCGCAACGCTTCCTCATCGCCTCGTCACCTTTCATTGTGTCTCTTCTACTGCAACTCGAACACGTTTCCGTGCTACTGGAAGCCGTATTTCATTGGTTGGCTAATTGTAATTGCTGATTTCGCGCAATCGCTATGGTCGGTGCTCTTTTAAACTCTAATGCGGACGATAACGATATTTCTATGTATAAGGAGAGTCTTTGTAATTTGTTTAATTCGAATTGTCTGCAAGTTGGTCCATAAGAATTTATGTTTGCGCAAACGTCCGCTTGTGATTGCCATGATTGCTCCCGTCGCGTCGCGTCGCGTCGCTTCAGTCAGGCTAATCGTAATCAAGTCACGTGAAAGTTGTGTAAAGTCATATTTACGTACAATAGAATAGGTAGTTGCGTGAAACATAGTTGCATGGGACGTAACTGGAACACTTTGAAACGCGTTACTTTCTTTAAAGAAAATTACACTGGATATTTTAAACGACGAGGATGCAGACTCTACTTAATTATGGTGCAGGGACTGGTATATGTAGAGTTAGTTACAGTATGTAGACCTAGTTACAGCAGCCATAACAGTAGCAAATTCGAGAAAATTTCGTATGATTTTGATATATTTCAAAGTTGCAAATGCGAATACGCGTGGCAGAGTGCAATCGCGAGCCGCGAGCCGCGAGCCGCAAGCGTAATTGAGAGGAATCTCACGAAAACTGGTCGATTGCGTCACAGGGGAATTTTTCTAGGAGATTTTGATGATCCGTGTGAATCAAGACCGTGGACGATGTGAAGTCTTTTTTCGTCATCCTGGTCACGAACGAGAGCTAGATCCATACGATCGACCTCCAGCCACCTCCACGAATCCGCGGGGAATTGTTCCTCGTAAAAGCAAAGCCAAGAAACGACATTTACCTTTTGTGGTTGATCGGGTGCGCTCGTCGGAAGTGCCCGATCATTCGAGTTCAGTAGAATAATAAAAGAGTATTAGCTTGCAATTTTTTCCCTATTTTTTCCAATTTCTTGGCAATTTTTCACGATGTTTCGTCATCATTGAAAACTGTGGATTTCGTCGTCTTTTTCGATGTGTACGTGCGATTTCGACTCGGTTAACGTCTGCTTGTAACTCGTTCTTCGGGGAACCGTACACGTTCGTAGTCGCACCGAACGTATTCGTCGCTAATTCAGTGTGTCAGTGACTACCGCGTGGACGAAGAAAAGAATCTTCATTATTTCTCGGTATTTCTCGGTCTTTCTCGGTCTCGTAACCCAGGAAATCGACTCGGTTCACACAGTTTCTTATTGTTAGATCTTAAATCTGCCGCTTACTCATCCTTCTTCGGGCAACCCGTCACGCACACCCCATTATTCACTCACAAGTATTGATTTCATTAATTCTTTCACTGTTTTTAATTAGACCGTTTTAATTAGACCAAGTCATATTTCTAATACATATTTCACCATAGGAAATGGAAACCATAGATAAAAATATATTCTGAAATTGGTCTACTGTCTTGACAGTTTTGTTTTCCGCTCAACCATCTATCCCACGGATGCATAAAATCCGCATTCGCAGCCTACTAATTGCTGCGTTAGGCTAACGGATTTCGGGAAACCCGATCACCCGATCACCCGATCACCCGATCAGGGTGATTAACAATTCCGAGTGTTCGAAAAATCTGACCACGTCCAGGTCACACCCGAAGGTATTCCTGTTGGCGAGATCAAGCGGGTGGGTGGGGTGGTGGGTCAGGGATCCTCTAACATGTTGCTCACGCTCTGATCGTGACATCCGGCGTTGGTGATCATACTGAAACACGATGGTGGCCGAACTATCGAGCATTCCGTTTGGCAACGCGCAACGAAAGACAGCTACGGTGGGTCCTGAGAGGCTTAGGTCCTCAGCGAAACCGAAGAGCAGGCCCAGATGGATCGAGGCTGCGACGCGAGAACCGATCTACAGCGTTTTGGACAATAACGAGACATTCGCTGACGTAGCATCGGGTAGCAAACGGAACAGCAAACGGAACATAGTGGTGATCAGCACTGTCAAGAGTGAAAAGCAACTGGAACATCCTAGGAAGGATGTTCCTAGGTTGATCGAGAGCAAAGGAGCAGCTGCTGTCGATAGAGGTACAGGCCGGATATTGGCGGAGAGGGAATCTTTCGAAGACGAGGAGCCCCTGTACAGCGTGGTGAAGAAGCCGAAGAGAATCCAGTTATCGGAACCGACGGAACCTGGCTCCGAGAAGAGCAAACTCAACAAAATCGAAGAACAGATCCCGAAGAGCACCCAAGAGGTTAGGTCCCGCCAAGAGGAGCTGAAGAGGTGGCTGCGAGTGGCTTCGAAACAACTACCCGAACCTCGTAGATTGTTCGACCTCGGCGAGATGTACTCGAACCACTTGGGCGAGTTTGATCAGCTGCAAGCTGATTGGAAGCGGAATGTATCCATCCCCCGAGGGGTCGTCGGTCTTGTAGGTCCTTACAGAGTCTATCAAAACCCGAACGAAAGAAGAGAGTACATGCTGCAAGAGGAAGAGCTTGTCGAAGAAGTAGTTGATTCGGTCGATTCGGTCGATTCGGTCGATTCGGTCAGTCAAGTTGCAGCCCGGGAGCAGTCTGGTCTTGGGGAACCTCACCGCAGAGCAAAGTGGAGAATCAGGGAGGATGACGAGGATACTCTGGTGCCTGATATTAGGGAGATCCCGGGGCTGGAGAAGTTTACCGTGGAGAACGAGGAGCGGAACAAGGAGCGGAACAAGGAGCGGAAGAAAATCGATGACCAGACAACCGTCGAATACAATCGAAACGAAGAATCCAGGAAGATCGAGGAGGAACCGAAGTGTGATGTGGATGGGATCTTGCAGGGGAAGGAGGAAAGGGCTGTGGACGTTCCTGACGAGGTGTCCACTGTTTCTACCAAGTCGGTCAAGGAGAAGGGTGAGAAGCCTATTTAGAGATTTGAGAACACTGAATCTGAGAACACTGTTGCATGGTTTCCGACCTACTACTAAAATAATTAAACGAACGCATTCGTCTTCAACTTCTATTCCTTACGACTTAACCGTAATCTTGGCATAAGTTGGCGTATAGATTTCCGTACCCGGAATGCAGAGATCTGCAGTCTATGTAGGTATAACATGCGAACGACACGGTTTCATTTATTAACAATCCCAAAGGCCCCTGGAACCTGGGCTATTTGTATGCACGATGCGTGTTTGCTCGATGTACGGCGCGGCGTACGGTATCGCCGGACGAAAAGGATCGGCTAGCGGTAGATAGGACGTGGCTCGTGTGCGCTTCTTCGAGTCACTATAGGTACGTGCAAGGTGTCTTTATTAGTCGGGTGACCAATATTCGGCATTGTCTGCTCCGAAGCGTACCGATATGTCTGATTTCTTTCATTAGGAGTAACGGTGTGCAGCAGGTGTCTGACACCTATTCTAACTATCATAGCCTCGGAGTATTACGTACATTCCCGAGCGCTATTATCTGTATATCTATGTTGTTTTAATAGCTTACAATTAGTCCACTGTCTTCGCGATTTCATCTCTATCTCTATCTATATATTTTGACTGGTAGCACCTATGTTCAATTTGAGAAGGAAGGGGGAGGGGAGAGAGACAGGGAGAGAGAGAGGCATCTCTATCTATCTCTATATGTATATAATAAAATTGTGTCTATCTGTCTGTCTGTCTGTCTGTCTGTCTGTATGTATGTATGCTTGTAACGGCATCAATTGAGAACGGCTGAATTAGACGCGGCGTTTCTTCGGTAAGGTTTAAGAGCAAACCGCATTCGAAAAAGTCAATTCGTTCAAAAGTTGTGACGTTATTAGTGATTAAATACGACTTTTTCGCGCTCCTTTGTCCAGGTTACTGCTTATAACTTTTCAACGAATGGACTTTTTCGAATGTGGTTTGGTCTAAAACCTTGCCGAAGATACACAGCGTCTAATGACTCAGAGTCCAGCTTTCTACGTCGTTTTATGAATATCTTATATCCATTTTTATACATAAGAATAATAATTCTGGCTTATAAAATACTAATGTCAAATATAGGTACATACAATTGTTTTCGAATCTTATGTTCCTCCGTCGGATCAACAGGACATTGCCATTTGCGCGTCTGAATAAGTGTGAAGCACAAAACACATAATCCAAAATCGTGAGAACAAACGGGACGAAGTTGCTCCGACCACGGTCAAAATAGTACTGCCCTTGTCACCTCGGTTTTTCGTGAATGGTTAAGGGTGGGATTTAGGTGGGGGAAATGTTGCGGGTTACACTATTTCTCTGTTACACTAAAATTCATTAACAAAATTATTCCTACCCGCTTACCGTAATAAATATATTTTTAATTAATTTTGTGAAATTTTCTTGTCGAAAAACAATATCTATATCTCTATCCGAGACCACCTTGGCGATCGGAAATTTAATTACGTTAATAATCAACCAGGATTTGTTATTGCACGTGGACAAAGTTGCAGGTACAGCTGGTCGATTTCTAACAACGACTAATACGATTTAAAATAATGAAAAGTACATATTTCGAATAGGAATATTCGAAACGCGAGAGACGTTATTCGAATGAAAATCCTGAAAAAATATCGACCAATTATTGGTAGAGATAGGAGATGATGCAGCAAAACTCTAGAATTCGAGACGCGGTATCCCGTAGAATTTCATTGAATTTCTACAATCTCCGCAGCAATTTAACGTTTCGGTTCTCATCGTGAAACGGCTGTTCCCCGAGGCCCGAGAGCGTACGTCGAACGGCTTCTCATGGATCTCACAATTCTATTACTTTTTACACCGCAGCCCGCGGTAATGAATAGTCAGCTGTCTCGACTTTCGCTGTTTTTGTTGGCTGTTGTTGCCCCTCCTCGCGGACTATAAACGTACACAATCATCGTCGTGAATCCTTGCTACCAACGCAGCGGTTGCTACCATCCACCGAGGAAACACCGGAAAATTTCCACGGGCAAAAACTTCATCGACGACTTCCTGTCGTTCAAATTATCCCGCGCGCTCCGCCGCTCGCCGACTTCCCGCGCCGGTTTACCCTCGAATCGTTTAATTAAATGAAACATCTCGACAAACCAGGCAGTCAAATCTTTTTGTCGTCCCATTGTCGGGACGTAAAACTGAAATAAACTTCTTACTGTTCTTTCTCACGGATCTGTGTCTCCGCTTACAAGTTTCTTTGTTCGGCTAGTTGTTTGGTTGTAAAATTGCTATTGTATTTTCGGCCGAAGATGAAAGATAGTTCAAGCATGTTAGCTTACTAACTAACGATAAGTCTACAGATAATTATAATTAGGAACCTGACCTAATAATAACTAATAGCTAATATAATATTTGACTACGCGTTATTCGAAATAATCACGTGTTACATAAGATACATAGGATTCTTCAAAATTTCGAGAAATAGAGCACTGTCAACAAAATTTCTTTACACGTTAAAACAAATCTTCCTAATGTCTAAAATAAAAACACTCGACTCGATTGGTCCAATTTTGAAAATTTTATTGCATGTATGTAAGTACTGGTCTTCGAAGGGTGCCGACTTAATTTTGAAGTTGAAAGTTGAAACGCAAGCGCACGATAGATCTCGTGATCGCAGCGATTTTCTGCGCGTTAGATCGCGTTTCGCGCGTTGGTCTGCTCATGGTGGTTTGATAATTATGAGGATACGTGCTCGAGAGACCGGTAGACAGGTAGCGCGTGCCAGGAAAAGTGGTTAACTGTACAACAACCGTGGATTAGTCGCAGAAGCCGGCAAGCAGCGCTGAGAAACGAGCAATCTGTATCAACGACCGACCTATTGGTCAGCCGATTCTAATGCCGGTTGCCATGTGCTGGATAGATCGATACACCGTTGACGATTAAGGCCCTATTCGTACACGGGCCACGGGTTACGGCTCCAGGTGCTCTAGCCAAAAGTCATAGATTTCGAGCGCGGGTTGACGGGTCCCTTCTATGTGTACACGAGAAAAAAAAGGTTTCCATGGGTCTGTTTTCCGTGCACGCACAATAAGGACTCGTCAACCCGCGCTCGAAATTTATGTTTATGAGCGGGGCCTAAAATGACCGCGACAATAACACCGAAGTGGAACGTGAAAGTATTTTACAAACAAATAAAGGGATACCGGCACGTAACGGCGCGCGGCGCGGCGGGATGCAGTAAACAAAACGCGATTATATGCATACAGCATATATGTGTGCATATACATATATGTATACACAGATGTATCGTTGAACGGCGCGGCGTTCAAACGACTTTTTCTCCACTTTCTTTTCCGCGAAACGGAACACGGCCAACACGGGACGATCGTATTTCGGCCATCAATAATGACATTCTTGTTTGTCATGCACGATCATTGATGCTACTGGTGTGACCTGAATTTCTGCTATTGAATACAGAAAAAGAAGAAAAAAAAGAAAAGAAAAGAAAAGGAAAAGATATTGAAATTTGTTGGATGATGTAATTTATGAGTGCTGCAAAGTGTTTTTCCGAATCGAAAATCGAAAGGAATGTGCGGCGACTCGCTGGAAAATCGCGCGAGGGTGAAAGCAGCGAGGAAACGAGGTGAAAGGTAGCCCGCGGAACAAACTGCTCCTTCTTCTCATAGAGAAGGATAATTTTTCGCTTGGACGTCGCGCTGGAACACGAAGCGACACGATAAATCGTTCTGGCCACGTGTGCCGTGCCGTGCCGTGCCGTGCCGTGCCGTGCAGTGTAGTGTCGTGTCGTGTGCATGGATCGTGTGAAAGCAGATCCTCGTATTGTCGAAAGCAGCGATCGGCCGTGGTCGGCAGTGATCTTCAAGCCTCGACCACTCACCCTGCGAATTATGCATTTGAAATAATTAATTATTTCTGTTCTGTGCTGTAAACATAATATAAACCATTAATTTTCATTTGGCGTTTACATCATATCATTTATTTTTCTGCGTATGTATAACTTTGTATTTCAATTACATGGTTCGAATAAAATGATAAATAATTTCATCTTCTTCCTAAATATAATAGTGAAAATTGGATTAGGTTAGGTTAGGTTATTATTTATTATTGCTAATAATCTAACTTAACCTAGTCCAATTTTCACTATCATATTCGTAATCAGCACGTCAAAATACGTAAAAATCTAGAGTATAATTTAGAAACACTGGGTGTGTATTAAGCACTGAGTGGGTGGGTGTGTGTGGTGTCAGGCCGGCTCCTTCCGCCCCCCTGGTTTCTCCCTCATCTCTACAGCATCAAAACGTAAAAAAACGCCACACCGGGACAGGCTTACGTTGCCGTGGAGCGTGTAGAAATACGAAAAATTAAATACAGACAAAAATCGAAATATCTCGAAAACTAAAAGCGCCCCCCCCCCTTATATTGGAAAAGGAAAAAGTTGTTCAAAATGTGTTGCTGCATAACATATTTAAATTTCATCAAAATCGGAGGATGTGGACCTGTTGTAAATATTTACCGAAGAGGTTATCGAAGTAACGAAATTCATTATTACATTTACATACTCCAACTTTTCTAGTTGAACGATTCAAGTTTAGCTGCATTCGCTTTTAAAATTGATGATCGCTGGTCAACAGCGAAGAAGAATTTTTTCCTTTCGTGTGAAGTGTGTTCGAGTGTATGTAGAGTGTAGAAGGCGGTCGACGACTTTCGTATTCCAAGAAAACCGGTTGGCCGCCGAAATCGAATTTTCGGCACGATGGCGCTATTGGTCGCGCTATCGGTCGCTCTTCCGCTACTTCTGCTTTATTTAAATTTCAATAGAATTGATCTTTGTCGTGTGTTGTTGTAACGCATTATAAGATATCTTAACCTTAACCCAAGGAGTTATGAAATTAGACAGACGTTCATCGATCTCCTAAGACCGCTAACGAAGCCGTTCAATTTTATGCGCCGTAAAACGAGCCGATTAGTCTCGTATGGCTGATCCTCGAAAGGGAAACAAAAAAAAAAGTTACCGAACGCGGCTCAGCGTTCGCAGGGTTATGCTTATCACATATACCTATACTACTACCTGTACTACCTATACTATACCGGGAAACAGGTACCTAATCTGTCGATCGTATCGGCCGAAGAAGCGAAAAACCTTTTGTTAAACCGTTGTCAAGTCGACACGCGACGCGCGACGCGACGATTGCCAATTATACGGGATCTGTTGGTTTTATCCAGTTTTATCGTTGATCGATGGTGGATGGTGGATGGCTATGCTCGATTACTCACAGACTTCTACGGTTAGGTAGTAACCGTATATCTTGGCAGTTGGCGAATTGTCGTGGGCGTTTTATGGTGGTCGGCGATGTTGTTGTCTTAATTAGAAGGTTCTACGTGGAAGATCCCAGCGATCACGTTTACGTTGTGAATATTATTTATTCCCCGCGAGGTACGAAAGGACAAATCAGGTATCGATGAATATCGTGTTATTTATTGGAATATGTCTTCGGCAATTTAACACTCTGTCCACTATATTATCTGACACGAACATTACGAGCTTCTTTCGAAAATAAATGATTGATAGCTTAGTAAATTCCTTAGTAGATGTACCAAGCAAGTTTGACGTGCGCTATTGACGTGAACTAATTAGAGTATACGAATTTAGGAGAATAAATTTTTAGCAGATGACACAAAAAAGATTAAACTTTTGAAAGAAATAGAACTAAACAATTCTGGTTGAAATATACGTAGTATATGGTAATATGTATACATGTGTACAGTGTACATATATCGTAACGTGCGTATACATTGATACAACAAAATTTAACTTGGACCGACTGGCGTTTCCGTTCTAGTCGTTATTTACTTTTTTTTAGAAAAAATTATGACAGTAATTTCCACGCTGTCTTATATGTTTGTCCACCGGTGCAGATTAATTTGACCACGTGCGCGCAACTGTGATAATGCGATTAATCGCTCGTCTCCTACAGCGAGGCAAGCGTAATCGCATAACTTATTATGCCACGGCGTACCTGTGCACTAACTGCTCAGGAAAAAATCTTCGGCAACCACCTGTCGGATGAGTTATAGCCGCAGCACGGGGCTCCGAGCAATATCTTTCTACCTACTGATTTTTCAGAGAGCGTTGTGGCTTGGCTCCTTTCAGCTTTGGAAATTGATGGAGCGAATCTCGATTAGTAGGCACTTGCGATCATCGCGAGATCCTTCGAGATCCTTCTGAGATCCTTCGCCGCTCCTTCGCCGATCGTCACTGTATAACGATTTAACGAATAGCCTCACTGGCCACCGTCGCGACGCGTCGCGTCGTTGCTTCTAATTCTAGTCCCGTCAGTTGCGAGTACCATTTCTCGGCAATCGGCAAAAATATGTATACTCTTCCGAGTTATTGTACAATCTGTGTACAACCTAATAGGTGCAGCCATAATGCAGTCATAAATCAGTGATTCCAAGATGGAGACGGAAAAAGAGAAAGGAGAAAAGAGAAAAGAGAAAAATCATATATTCTTCTTCTTTGTTGTCGCGAAGCAAGAGAGTTCAAACAAACTCTCTTTTCAAACACTGTTTTCTATCGATCAAATTTACGATTCGCATGTACTTAATTGTTTTATAAAAGACAGGCTTAGCGAAGAATTTATTTTTTCTGTCGGCGCATTTCGTTCTGACGCAAGGCAAATAGTCAAATAAAATGTTATTAACTTGGGTTAATTTGCACTTTATCATCATCGAAAAAAAGGGACGACCATCAAACATAAATCAGAGAAAACTGTCTGTTCACTGATCGAAGAGGATGATGGACGCTTTCATCGGCGCCAGTCGATCAGAAATTTCACCGGAGCCGTTTTTCAGGGCCATTTAGGTCGTTTTCCAATTCTGTGGAAGATTGTCGGTGTCCCTCGTGCGGTTTCTATCGTCGCGAGCAATGTTGCGGCGATAGAGAAAAAAAACGAGGCTACGAGAAACGACATCGACATCATCATCATCATCATCATCCTCGCCATCACCATCACCATCACCATCACCATCATCATCATCGTCGTCGTCGTCGTCGTCGTCGTCGTCGTCGTCGTCGACGACGTAGTTGTCGTCGCTGGTATAGACCAGATGATCGGCTAGAAACGACGGCTACCACCACCGTTTGTTGTCCCGGACTCGGACCCGGACTCGGACCCGGACCCGGACCAGTCGATCTTGTTCGGCGTTACCTCGCTGAACACTTCTGGGTTACCTTGCCATTCCGTTCCGCGATAGCGCGTGGAGCAGTTGCTCGCTCTTTTGCTCTCTTTTTCTCTCTCTCTCTCTCTCTCTCTCTCTCTCTCTCTCCCTCTTTACCTGATCTCTGAATCCGCGAAACCGTGACAGACACCGCACCGATCGAGGATCGCTTTGTCCTTCAACCGAAAAGAGACCGAATATATTCACCATGCACGGTGACTCGAGTGTGCCGGTCAACACCATTGTCTTCCTTTGACAAAAGGGTCGAGGTAACCTTCTACATATGACATTTTATACGTATCGAAATTTGTTTCCACCATCGACTGTCAACTTATCTCGAATGTCGAGAATCGCGTGATCGTGTTAACCGTATAAGAAAAAACACATAACCAACATAACCATATTCGCAGATTGTTCCATAATAATTTCGTCGTGTGTAAATAATCGTTGACCGAATCCCATTGATTCAAATTAAATTGTATCAACGATCGAAAAGTACTACGTAGTGGTGGGAAGACGTGACTGGTACACAGAAGTAACAGGTACACCGAGATCAGTTTTGCTTTACAATTGCTATTCTAATCGCGTAAACCACCCGATCTGTAATATTATGTTTTCAACGTCACCGGCATGCGGCAGCGCGGGAACGCGGCAACTCGGCGTGTCTTGTTGCTAAAACGAAACCAAGTTAGGGCTCATGAAAGTCAAGAAGGTTTAAGAAAGCGCGGTAGATCTAACAACACTTGGTTTGTTAATATAGAAAAGTTTTAGAGGCGTTTTTACGACCGCTTAGAATGGCAGTGAAGGTGCTCGTGAAATCATACCTATTACAAATTACACGTACACATTTGTTTTCACAGATTACTAGCTATTAATATTGCATTTTTCAATTTCATTTTATTTGCTATTCCACTTTTACTCTGAACCACGAAATGTTCGAGTAACACACGATTCCAATTCGCACACTATCAAATCGCAATTAAGAGCCTTTCGATTCGATAAATCAGCGAATTCGTGGTATAGAGAAAATCTTCGGTAGAAAAAGCATCACATTCCTAATCTGTAGATAACTAACTAATATTAGCATTTATAAATGGACTTTTGCGATAGCCACACAGTTGTTGACGATCAGCTACATTTGCAGCTTGATTTAACAATTTTTTCAGACATTTCGTCCAGATTCGATCGATTTAATCTGTTAACGATAAACCGATTAAACCGATTCAGAGATTCAGCATAGATTAACTTTTTCGGCAAAAACTTTCTTTCCTCATCGGTGGATTAAAAAAGTGAAATTTCGTAAACATTGAAACCGCAATGGCGACGACGACAGGCTTCGGCGGTTACGGTTCAATTTTCTTCGATCACTCACCATCGCCAGGGATTTAATGTCGTCAACACCTCGCGCTATATACGATAAACCCCTCGAGCGGTTCTTGCGTCGTCGTTTATCTTAATCGTTAGGAATCTTCTCGTCGTGTCTTCGGTCTCGAGACGATGCCAGAAATCGTCGTGGAAATCATTCGCCATTTTTGCTGTCCCGGATACAACCTCGGTCTCTCTATCATCGTGCTCGTCAACGACGCGTTGACGCGTCGAGTCGCGTCGCGTCGCGGCCGTATCAATCACATATTCTTTCATTCCGTGGAGTTTTAACTTGTTGATATTTGATCTACCGAAATTTTCTACTTTCTATCCTATTAACCTTTGTCCTCCAGTTTAACAAGCAACAGGTGATGATATAACAATATTTTTCAAATCTTCTAACGTTTTATAGAATTTTAATGATTAGAAAATGTGTGATCGTTGCGCGTCGGTAGGAAATGTGCGAAGTGTTTCACGAAATAAGCATCGTAAACTGTTTTACACATGGCAATCGTAATCATATACGATGAATTTCATGATCCCACTCACCAGCTGACGAACAAGTTTTTTTGGTTTCTTTTTTTTAATACTACATGTATAAACGGTAATGCGAGGGCCGTTTTTAACAGCGAATCGCGCGTCTTCGAATTCATGGTGCCCCGACTTAATTTCCTGACCGGATCTGAAATTTCACCAGTCGAAGACCATCGACGATCGTTCGAGATCTATGCATCATTATTGGCGTCGATTTCGGCTGAATATTGCCTTCGTTACAGCTCCGAATATGGTTCGTGACCTAAATTCGTGTTCTTTCGTTCATTAATTATCCGAGTATGCTGGAAGTATGTATCGATGTTCGTAAATTCTTTTAATCTCTTTTTATTTTTGTGATGCGTGTGTACGTGAATACGTAAAATTCGCCATCCTCGAAGAGACAGCTTTCTCAGTGCTCATCAGCTATTCGACAATGAACATCTAGCAGACACATGGATACAATGATTTAGCGGTGTCGGTTGTAAAGCAACCGGAGACGTGTTCACGCGCATTAATTTCCACGGTACCACGCATTTGATCGAGCGATCTTCCTTTCGGAGTTTCTCACCGTATTTCAAGACAGCTGATTAGAAGCTCCGCGGACTGTATCGTTTCCCCGTAACTCAGAGCCCACCGAGTGTATCATTTCCCCGTAACTCAACTCCCGTCAGCTGTCGAGGGTCCTGCGAGCATAATTTTTTTCGTTTCGACGGCCGCCTCTGCACAATGAACCGTCATCGCCATCTATAACCCCTTGGACGCAATCTTAACGGTGCGGCGGCGCGGCGCATAGTGTTTTCGGACGGTTCATTTTCCAGCAGTGTAACGGGACATAATTGTTGCTCTGGTGGAATATTAATTTTCAGTGATCTTACTCTGACTTTATCCTAACGGTGTGGTTAACGCGTAATCATTCTTTGGAGCGCTCAACGATTCTTCTAATAATTTCGTATCAAAAACACAGTGCTACATTCGCGGTGATCTCTCGGCCCTTCGCCGTCGCGTCGCGGTGCGTCGAGTCGCGTCGAGTCACGTCGATCAAACACATGCTATGCTCTTGAACTCCAGTCACAGAATAATAATAATCAGCGAAGCACCTCTCACCTTTGACCCTACCAATCATGTAAGCCCGTCGCATGCTCGCAAAATAAACGAACCTCGTCTAAAGCTATCGATAAATCTATTGATTTTGTGAAGAGCGATAGAGACATCCGGTCTGGTACAAAGAGATCGTATCGCGATGTAACGGAACATCGTACGATGAAGCTCGACTGTAATTCATAATTGTGGAAGTTGATTCGTTACGTAGACAGCAGATTTTTATATAAATTTGTAAGACCGTATACCGCGAACTCTAACTCGAACTCGAACTCAAACTCAATTCTTCGGATGGTTTCGCATCGCGGCGGATTTAATTTATCGATCCTGTGAATTGCTCGACACGTATCCGCTTCACCTGTCGGGTATAACTTTATCGAGGAATTTTCACTGGCATAAATTACACGGCGCGTTGCGCATCCGAGTAATTAACGTTGCCGATTTAACGCACCCGAGGCTTCTCTGTGCTTCTATGTGCTTCTCTGTTCCTGTGGGTACTCGTATCTCTCTGTATCGGCAGAAAAATGGCAGACCCCGTGTAATCCTCAGCATTCAACACGATTAATTACCAAACTGTTGGAGAGGACTTTCGAAAAAATTATACCTCTTCTCTGACATTTCATAGTCCTGTGAACATCTTAATCAGCGGCTACGATTCATGTTTAAATTCAAGTCGTACGATTCCACTATCTTTAATGATATTTCGAAATTTTCATTAATAGGCTCATCGCCAACAAACGATTACGATCTCGCGTTTGTTGCACAGAAAATCACAACATTTTTTAGCACATTGTTATTCGAAAGCATTAGGCGCGATACGATCGGACAGTAGGCTAGTTTTACATTTTCGTAGGACCAGCATAGTTTTAGCATTATCGGCTTGGTACTATCGTCTGCAATACACCTCGGTGTGTATCAGGAATAGAAATTAGAATTAGAGCTGTAAATGTATATTGGAAGAAAGAATCGATCGAATAGGATGATTGAAATAAGACATACATTTCGATCCACCTCCCACGAACGATCCGGAGAATGTTTATGTTGCGCAAAGATGATCGTTTATCCGGAACGGTTGATTTGCTAACTTGGAACTATCGAAAACCCGAATATGATCCGCGCGAAGGTGGATTATTCAAAGCGAAAGTTCCTCTTGGTCTCTCCCTCTCTCTCTCTCTCTCTCTCTCTCTCTCTCTCTCTCGCTCTCTCTCTCTCTGTAGTGACCCAGAAGTTACTCGAAGAACGGGAATGAATTATTCGGGTGTTGCTCGATTTCTCGAAAAAACCGGTTTCAGTTGTGGCTGACCCACCGAAAATCCACGCAAAATCCATCGAAACTTCTGTTACAGCCAGCAATGAGCAACACGACAAGGACAGCCTGAACGAGACCGGAAGCACGACAGGTGGCACCGTGGAGGGTGCACCTGGTGGAGCCCCTAGCCGGGCTGAGAGGAACACGGAGTCTGAAACTGCGGCTGCCGAGACCACCAGGTCCTCGGAGCCATCAAGATCATTCGTCACCAGGCTCCTCTCGAAGGGCAGGTCGCAGAGCGATTTGTTGGACCACTCGGAGCCATTGTAAGTCATTTCAATTGTCTATCAATTGTATCATCCTTCAAGACCCGACGCGCGACGAGTCAAAGTAAATGTCTACGCAGCTAACCTAACCTATCCTGTATCTTGCAATTGCTCGAGACAATTCATTTTTACTTTTTACTTTATACGTATAGAAATTCGCAGTAACAACGTATTAAGTGTTTAAAAAAAAAAAGAACTGATTTGTTTTTCACAAATTCGTAAACGAATGTTTTATTAAAGACCCGATGTTTCGATGACTGTTGCAGTTCCCAATTATGGGTCGTCTTGTCGAACGTCTACGGCCAGTTGGTCGTGGTGCTGATGATTGCTCTTTGCTTGGCCGAGGTAATGGACACGCCTGTTCCTCTCCTCAGTTTGCAAGTAAGTCAATTTACATTTTATTTAATTATAATTAGTCCATATTTTACGTTACGTTAAGTCATTCTAATACGTATAATATGTATAATACATACAGCTGAAATAAACCTCGCGTAAACTCTGAAACGTTGAAACGAAGAAAAGCGAAAAGAAATTCGGTATCCGTCGTTTAATGGCCGCTATTTAATGCTCGTTGCAGCGATCGTGGCAACGCGTACTATTCTCCACGCATCGAAATCCCCGCTGTCCCAGCCGATGTAACATTCCCAATTTTATTGCGCGGAAACTGGACAGCTCTGCTGTCGGAAATTTTTCCTCTCGCAGTTTATAGTCGGTTGGTTGCCTCGTACCTGCTAACTTTTTCGACATTTTTTCGAAAACCGTGCTAAAAGCCAACGCGGCGCGACGCGGTCTGCAAAGTCGAATACGTGTAAACCGCGCTAATCACACTGAAAATCTAATCGTGAGAATCGTCGAATCGAACGAAAGCGTTAGAAGATATTCGAGCCATAAAACGTAGAATATTATAGCGAACGAAGACGCGCTGTAAAATTACAACGCACGTTCGACCATATTTCATTCGGTAATCAAGGAACGTGTTCCTTTAATCGTTTCACGGCAGGCGCATTTAATGCGCGATGCGAATTTAGCGTTTTAGCGACGGTGTTTAATGCACAACTATATTCTAGCCGATGTTCTTCCTGTTTTTCGTATGCACGTTCCGGATGCAAAAATTTGCCGATTTTTCTTCTAGTTCGAATGCTTCACACGATCTAGGAGTTTTTCTGGCTGCGGATACCAAATTACCAATACGTACGGTACGACAGCTAACCCTAACTCACAGTCGACTTGGAAAGTTAGTTAACTATCGTAATTTCTAGGTCGATCGCGTGTTAACAAACCGAAGAGAAAAATTTGTTCTTGTACTAAGAAATGTCGTACAGTTTAAGTAAAAATGACAATAACATTTGGCAATCGAAATATCTCCCTTCTTTCATTTATGCAAATGTTACGAATACACTGCTTCGACGAAAAAGTTTGTCGATACTTAAAATATTATAACTTGGTAATAAAAATGGCGCAACTGGGTGCAACTAGGCGCTACGGTACGAATATACATACGTAAATATCTTGGATGCACGATACGAAACGCGTAAAGTCGGCTGATGACTGACTCGAGGCAAAATTATCGCGGATGGCCACGGAATCTGAGGTAGAGCTGGGATGGATCCGGGATAGACGACTCTATCAGCGGATAATTTACGGTTTCGACTGGCCCCATGATTCTCCGGCGCGGCTTTCTAGTCGGAATCGACTCTCTAGCTCGGTTCCTGCGCGAAAGGTATATGTATTTGATTCGTCCAGCCGGTGAATTGAATTCACCGACTGTTACTGTTACTGTTACCGTAAACCAGTCGGCACAGCGATTTAGACCGATCCATAATCTACGTGCACGTAGAGAACGTAAGCACGGAGGATCGCGCGTAATTGCAAGTGACCAGCTGCTCGAGCTCGCAAATATTGCGCGTGCGTGTGCCTCGAGACTCGAGACCAACGAACTTTAAAGTTTAAAGGAACATTCGTGTCCGATTTTTCAGGGCGTGTTTCTGATGTATTTGTACGTGGGGAGCATAGCGGTGATCATCAGCATCTATATATGGGTGTTGGTGGACAGTTGCGGCAGCCTCGGTAGCGGTGCCGGAGGCGTCGACGATGCGGAACTCGGTGGCACGTCTTTGACCAGGTTCGGCTCCCTGAAACGAGCTCACATCTCACGTTCTAGAACGGCGCCGACAAGCTTTTACATTCGGGTCGGGGCATTGCGTGAGTTTTCTTCAATTCGATCCAGTTCCATCGATCTAGACGAATAACGAATAACTAACGGAAAGAACAACCGTGTCCCGGATAGTCTTCGGTCTGGCGACCCTCGTCTTCAATGGACTCGAGATGGCGATGCATTCGATGATGCAGGGTGCGGAATGTCTCAGCGACGTTGTCTTCGTGCATCCGGTTCTACATGGACTGTTCACCTTTCTGCAGATGCACTTCCTCTTTGTCAACTCCCAGGTCAGTCGGACAGTGCGATTACGTTCGCCGTTAACTAAGTATGTACACATCCGTAGGACCTTTATTTATGGTGCAACTATGTATAATTAACGATGATCAGAACTCTTTACTCTTTACTCTTTACTCTTTACTCTTTATTCTTTACTCTTTACCTTTTTATTATATGATTATACATATAGCACGTCAATCTTTACGTAATCTTTATTCCACAGAAAATCCGTATTCTCGTGTTTTCATTAAAAAAAATCGTTTGTTTGTAGGTATTGGTGGAAAGATTCGGCCTAGCAGCGAGGTTCGGTTTCATTCATCTAGCGGCTACGAACATCGCCGTTTGGATACGGTTGGTCATTTGGGATTCGGCACAAGAATGGACATACTTTGTTCACCTGGCGCAAAGAGGATTGCCGAATTCTGCGTCGCCGTTGAATCTTCGAGGTTTCCCCGAGTCTCTGATAAGACACCCTAGAGAGCTGATAGGTCAGCTGTCACTTTTACTTACTTTTACTCACAATTACTCGACAAAATTTCCACAGTGGGACCCCATTTATGTATCAATTTTATAATGGATCTATTATTTCTTCTTTCAATAATTGATACCAAGTTGCAAATAATTTAAATAATGTAAAAGTATTTTGAAATTCTTCTATCGTTCTTACAGTTTTGTTTTCCGTTCATCCGTTTTTCCGATAAATAAATCGAGTCTCGCTGTAACTGTTCACCTGGACTGTCGAGTCCACCGAGTGGATGGCAATATCGGCTACAGCGCGCAGCGATCTCGAAGATGAAATTTTCTGCTTCGAGGTCGTTCGCCCCTGCTCCTTCCTCGTGAAAGTGGTCTTGACCAGTCGAATGAGTTTACGAGTTTAACTCTGCCTGGTTTGTCTCTGTCCTCGAGACAGAATAACGTGCAATGCTCGTCTTCTTCTAGATTACTCCTCCCCAGAGAAAGAGACTTTCCATCCCTACCAGCCGATCTCGAACGAGCAAATCTCCCAGGTGATAGCTCTGCAAGAATGCCTGAACACGAATGCCTTGGGTCAACTATGGACATCGAGCATGCCGTTCCTCTATCCGTTCATCGTGCAATTTAGGTATTCGCTATTCACAGTTGTCCAGAAAATTTCTAGAGAATTTCTATAGAATTTCTAGAAAATAGCAATTCTTCTTTCTCCGAAATATATTAGCAACTACTCGAATCAATCGTACACACGTGCAATTGTCTAAGAATAAAAATCAATCGTGAAATTGGCGCGAGTCCATCGAATAGCAACTGACAAATCAACAATTGGCTAGAACAAGATAACAAGATAATTAGCTAGACAACTGCATCGTGTTTCAGCCTAATCGCCGCAGCAGTGACGTTCGTGATGGGTCAGAACGTCGGTCGCAACCTTCTGCCGCACAAGCAAAAGTTCCACAGCAGCAAGGACCTAACGAGTCACACAAAAGTGGGCTGCGACGGGTCCAGCAAAGGCTTGTTCCTGGGCATCCTGTGCATGGTAGCCGGTATCGTGGTAATCCTGATCTTCCTGGTGGTCAGAGAGGACAAGAACTTCCCGTTGAACATTCTATCCTGGCTAACCTGCGGCACTCTGATCAGCATCCTAACTCTGAGCACCTTGATGACTGCCAGTGGCCTGGTCCAGGTCAGGCAGATGTCCGTTGTAACGAGAGCACCGGCTGCCCTGGACAGTTTACTCTCCAACGTAGCATTGTTCGGTGTTCAACTGTACTCTGTGTTCACTATCGTGGTCACCGCTTGCTCCTTGGCCATACTGGACGACGAGACCGATGAAACTAAAAGGAGACACATCGTGTTGCTAACTGCTTCCGTTTTGCAACTGGTTCAGTGCTTCGCGCAGAGCACTTTGATCGCCGAAGCGTCCAAGAGGTCCTGTATCACGCGTTTCCAGATCATTGGGAAACCTGCTCGACAAGTGATCACGTTCCTGCTCTTCAGCAACTCTGTTTTGTGGGCCTTTGATACCGTCGTCACGCAGAACTGGATCTCGCAGGAACTGCAATTGAGATTCTTTGGCGTGCTGGCTTGGGGGATTCTTTCAAGGATCGGTCTTCCGCTGTTGATCTTCTACCGGTTTCACAGTTGCGTGTTGCTGCTAGAAGCGTGGAACAAATGCTATAGGATGCCCAGGGGAGAGCATCCGCTCAACTGACGACACAGAACGTCCCACTCTTGTTCCTCTGGGTTCGTAGACTCTTTGTTTCGTTGTAAAAGATTACCGATCGGTTTGACAGTACGTTGACACAACGTTGACGGAACTACAGACTGACTATCTGCCTTTCGTTGAGGTACCTTTTATCAAGGTACAGGATGGATAGACGTAGGAATATTTCATATTTTTATAACGAATATTTCTACAACGAATAAATTCAGTACGGACGAGAAGGGCTACGAATGAATTTCACACAGATGATAAAACATTGAAACGAACTTTCAGGTTGCAGTCGAGGTTGCAACGCTCCTACTCGGAGCGATCCTACCACCGCAGAAAAGTGACGATCAACCTACGTCCGGACACCGAATGGTCCCCGACCACGCGTCAGACCCCAAACACATTCTGCCCAAGCTCGTTAACAATGGACACGGTGCATTTCGTTCCACTCGTGGACAATCGGCTCTACTTTGATCCGATCCCGTTGATCCGCGTGACGAGCTTGAACGACGACAGGAGGAAGCTGCGTCATCGACATCACCACCATCACCACAACCACCACCACCACCACCACCACCACCACCACCAGCAGCAGCAGCAGCAGCACCAGCAGCAGCACCAGCACCAGCACCAGCATCAACGTCAGCATCATCATAAGAAGCACCGTCGCGTCGTCAGCGATCCGGGCATGAGAAACTGGAGCGCAGCTAGCGAACATACGAAACGACATCGCAGACTGTTCAGTTTCGACACTGGCATCGGCGGACCTTGGCTGGACTCCGCGTTGCTCGAAGTGTCACCTGCCGAGGACAACTGCAACGAGGACGCCCTATCTCTTGATGAGACGAACACGTCGACTTTTAGGAAAGTGCCATGGCATCCGAATTTGCACATGCTCAAGTTGAGGAGAACGTAGCGATAGAAACACACACACACCTGGGTCGCTGAGAAAATTCGACGTGGACTGTGAATTGCGCTGGAGTACGATAGAGTTCGGATAGTTCTCCAGGAGTGATCTCCCTTCTATTCTGAACCTTTTCATTGCACTCTATTATTTGTATACGAGCTTTTGCCAAGTCGATTTCGACTGACTTCGACAGTGGACGATTTTGATGATTTCGCGGCAGACAGATATATATATATATATATATATATATATATATATATATATATATATATATATATATACGTTCAAATCTTTACATTCGAATTTTCCTTTGTCTATTCTTCAAAAATTTCCAACATGATATTGTAGGGGACAGCTATTATGATAATGAACGTATTTTAGTTTGTGTTTTTTTGTCGGAAAACAGACCACGAAAGTAGTCTTCCACGTGTCGTCTATCTACGTTTATATCATTGACATTATGTGAAAGCGAGCAACGGTTTTCAATGCAATTCAAAGCAATTGATCCAACATTTTTTTCTGCTGCGTATCAACGTGGGTAATGATTATCTCGGAGAGTGCAATGCCTTACGGTTTTGTTTTCACGTGCAATATTATCGTTTGTAAGAACCTACGGGTAGGAATTTATTTATACGCGCGGACTGTACGTCGCTGCTGGCCATCGAGGTCTCGTTACCTTTCACGATCATGGAATTCTCTTGATCGTTTTGTGAAGTTTGTGTGCATGCGATCGATGGATCAAGGGTTTTATGCGTACAGGATTGTCGGGAATTTAGTATTGTGTAGCGTGTAGTGTGTAGCGTGTAGCACATTTTAGTTCCTGTAAATTGTTGCGGTAGCTATTTGTCGACAACGAGACCGAAGGTTTAAAAATTTCTTTAAATTGCTCAGCTCCTAGTTGTTAACTAGATCGATGTTCCACAGTCTACAGTACCGAGAACATCCAAACGTGCGAATAGCTATCTTAAAAACGTGGTAAAAAATACGTTGATCCGAATAGATGATTCCTGTATCCGCGTAAATAGCCCAAGTCTAGTAGTAATTATCGCGTTGTATATACATATATGTATTTGTTACGAAACCTCGTAAGATTTCCTAGGACTCGGAACGTTAACACAGAATTCTATTTATTAAACTTATGTTGGTCAAGTTTTAACAGGCTTTTTTTCGAGTTGAACAACGTGAGCAAGATAACTCCGTAATACATTTAACATAGGTCACACACAGCGTGTAGAAAATGTAATGTTAAGTGATAAAATATTGAAGAAAAAAAGGGTTTTTAACAGTTTTTTCCCGCATCAACTGCTATTCAAAATCCCTAATTCTATAAATCATGAATACCACGATCTTCTGTATCCCGTAAAAGGAGCAGGTTTCTGCATCTGCCGAGGAACCTGTCCTAAACTTGTCCTAAACTTGTCCTAAACCTGTCCACATTCTAAATCGTAATGACACGAAACAAGTCTGTCCAAGTCACATTGTGACCTCGTACGATTAGGGGCTTATTATAGACCGAGAAGCAGCCAATTTGGCCAGTAAACGTCACTCGTACACTTTTCCCGCTTTCGTTGCTCACTGAAAAATGTTCGATCGCTTGTTCAATTAATCCATGGCTTCGATCAACCTTCTCTCTGCCAATAAAAAATGAGAATGGAAAGAGCAAATGGACGCATTCCAACGTTTACACAACAGCTGTTAGCACACTGATAGGTTCGAAATTTTTCAATTTACAGCCATTAAGATTGCAAAGATGCGTTCGTGGAAGTGGAGAATCGAGAAAGGAATTGAATGAATTCATTTTTGCCAGAGCTAATGTATAATGTAGAAATAATAAGGTGGAATAAAGATAAGTGACGATACATGTGAACAGTGAAAAGCGAATAAATAAATTCTCACTTGCCCAACTCGTTAAAGTAGTCGCTCACAGCGAAACGAATCTGCGAAACTCTCTTCGTAGATCTAGCGTTAACTATTTAACTACATAGCATAAAGCGTGTTAAATAGAGTTTTGTTTACCGAGTCCTCTGTAAAAAACAAAGAAAAAAACAAAGAAAAACGTGGTAAAATCGATGCAACGGCGGGGCGGAATGCGACAGGCAAGATGGGATAGGATAAGAGGATGCGTAGATCAGGAGAAAGTGCAAGAACAAAGAGGAGAGAGCAAGCATTCGCGAGAACTTTTGCACGAGGGAGCACCACCTTATACGGCGGCGACCCGGGCTTCTAAATATAAAGGCGCCCGTCGTCCCGACGCTCTTCTCTGTCGGAGCGCACGCATTTCGCGTACGAATCTCTTCTCTTTGCTCGTTCGCGATTCTCAGCCACTTTCGCCTGCAATAAGAGGCCGCTGGAATCTAGCCGATACTATATTACGTTGTGTCATAGGAAACAACGCGAAAAACACCTAACGCCCAGCATTCGTCGCAATTCCCGCAACTTCGTCACACCAATTTCCCGAAACTCATTTAGTGAGTAGTAAAATCATTATCCTGAGATAATTATAACCTCGTACTCGATCCTTTCGAAGCGATGCGATGCGATGCGATGCGATGCGATGGATCAAAAGATTTTGGGGAAATCTGAATAAATTCAGAAACCTGGCTACAAATCAAGCATCATTTGCTTTTCTACGAAAACGCTACAAAAACGAAACACTGATTATAAGTACATTCTCTGTTTGCTTGTATGAAATTGTTCGTACAAGCGTTTAACGGAGGAGGCTAAAGTCGTGTCAAACAAAGATTCTAATTCTGCAAGCCTCGAACGCGCGCGACGCGACGCGACGCGACGCTTCTCTAACTCGCTTAGGGGGTTTGGACTGGTTCAAGTTCATTCTCATTAGTTTATTGTACGATTGCTCCCTTCGAAAACTAGTTTGATTGTTGGATTGTTGGTTCTACTCTTCGACGATCATCTTCGCGAACGTATTCAGAGAATCGGAGCGTTCTTCGGAAGATTCTTCGGAGTTGTTGTCAGAACGATTTGTAATTGCACATTCTCGTCTATCGAGAGCGACGAACAAACATTCGTTTATTCGGGGCACGAGAGGTTTACGCGGACGCCACTGAATCACCGAATCACCGAATCTTGATCTCCTACGATCCGGAGATACTGGTCTAAGAGTCGCAGTTTTAAAAATACCTCTTGGCAGCCCAGTTTTCTTGGGTTTGCAGGGTATACCTGGCCGACAGACCGCAGAGACATTGACTAGTGATCTCGTACAAAGATCCTACATACGTTTCGACCTAGCCACCGCGTCATCGTCAACCTCGTTTCCTGTCGTTCAACGTCGTTCGCTCTTTTCTCTTTTATTTTTTACTTATGACGAAAGTCGGCTATTTTTTTCTCGCGCTATGTGAGCCCGCATCTCAAAGCCGGAAAACGAGAAGCAATTTTAAAATTAGATGCTACCACAAAAATCTAACGATAATCGCACGATCCTCGCGTTCCATCGAGTTTCATGATTTCTCGGTGGTAGCGATTAACTATTGGCTTTACAACGATAGGAGTGTTCACGCGAGTCCGAAAATATACAAATATAGAAATATACGTGTATGTGTGATACGGGGATAAGGTCGTCTTGAAAATCGGAAGGAACTGACAATTCACGCGGTTCGGGACGAGTCTCGCGTTAAGACACAGAGCGATTTCGAAAATCCTCGCTCTTTCCGTGCCTCGCTGCGAGGGAAGCTAGATCCACTCGAAATATACACGCGTGTGTACCTTAATTAAATGAAACCTTGAAGAGAGGAGCAACATTAGCGAGCCTCAAGGTCCCGGGCTTTACGCAACGAACTGTGTCGCGAGGTATGCGCGCCGCGCCGCGCCGCGCCGCGCCGTGTTTTTACTATTAACACGTTGACCTCAAGTCTTGGCAGTCGCGAAATGTCGCGAAATGTCGGTGAAAAGAAATGCAATTTCTTTCAGAAAATAGATGACAAGTCGGGATTCATCATACTGGTTTACCGGGTTCGTTCGATCATCGTCCGTTTGCACGTCATAAG
The DNA here is from genome assembly GCA_916610235.2 of Lasioglossum morio. Taxonomy (NCBI): domain Eukaryota; kingdom Metazoa; phylum Arthropoda; class Insecta; order Hymenoptera; family Halictidae; genus Lasioglossum; species Lasioglossum morio. The sequence continues at coordinate 14,928,068 of OU744334.1, forward strand.
CGAAACTTTATTATGTATTAGAGCACGGTGACACAATTGTCTTCTGTGCTTTTGCGGATGTAACAGTTTACAGATAACCGTAACAACATCCCAAGGTCTCTCAGGAATTTTCCTGTTTGCTGCGCCGCGCCGCCGCCGCGTCTTTGTATAAAACAGCTCAATCGAGAACTGCGAACGGTTCGCAAATAACCAAACGATCCGAACGAAGGTTCCTCCTTCGCTCAATCACGGCAATCATCGTAACAACGCAAAGCCGAACGATCAGCGAAGAATGGTCCCCTGTCTCCGACCTTCTGAAAGTCACTTGTGGTCAGGTCCCGCGAGACTCGGGAGAGACTTCTCGGTTTAATTTTACCAGGCATTAGCCGCGAGTATGCCGCGGCGTCGACAGATCGAGAAAATCGAGGAATCACCGACGCGCGACGGGAACGGAACAGAAAATCGAAAGAAACGAAACCATCTCAGGCCTCGAACCAAATTAAAAAAAGATGGACCGACCTAGACTAGACTCTAAAAGACACCGACCCCGAACGGAAAAACGGATGTCGTCGCTCGGACAGCGCTGCGTCCTCGGGCAGAAACGCTTATAGTCGCTGCAGCTTGCTTGTATAGCAGCGAGTATAGTCGGCGCGGTGCAACCGCCGTCGTCGCCGTCGCCGTCGCCGTCGCCGTCGCCGAGCCGTCGTCGTCTACTCGGATGAAGAAGTAGAGGGGCGCCTGTCGAGGTTTGGCGGTAGTGACAATGCCAGTTCCTCGCGGGCGAGTTGGAGTCGAAGGCGACTATCGAGTGAGACGAGCTGCCAGCCCTGGCTCATCGTGTAGTGCCTAGTGAAACGAGATGACGGGCTCGCGGCTGAGACCCGCGTTCTTCGTGGGCCTCTTCGTGGCCCTTCTAGCCTTACAGGGTGAGTGAAAAGTCTCCGGACCCCACCTTGGCTTCTAACATTCTTCGTCAGAGGAACCTGGGGTGACGTAATACCGAGCTGAACCTGGCTACCTGAAACTGCTCCAGACACGAAGAGTTCGTTCGACGTTATTGAGCATCTAGCTAACTCTAGTTAGGTATAATTGACTAAATTTACCTTCCACGGTGATCTTTAAGGTTTCTACTATTCGTGTGATTTATAAACAAAAAGTGTGAGAAGAAGTAGGGGTTCAAATTCAGGGGGGACATTTTATAATGTCCTTGTAATCTGATTCTTCTGGTACTTCCGGTTTGAACAGGAATCCTGTACGTGGACGTAAGAGTCTAGGAACAGATTTCCAAGATTTCTGCCCTTTTCGTAACATTCAGATTAAAAGTCAGTGGTAGGTACAGGCTTTGGTAATGTCCTTGATCGCTCTAGTAGTGCAATAGTTGAATCGAATCCTATGTTAATATGATTTGCAACAGGAAAAGTCTACAAAGCAGTGGTTGAAAGTCGGCGAACACAACTTTCGATAATATCCTTGCCTTGCCTTGCCTTGCCTTGCCTTGCCGGATTAAACTAGTTAGCTCCCTTGGACTCCACTTCTACCAGCTACCCAGTAGATAGGCATGGCTGAGTTCTAACAAAAGATCTTCGTCGTCTGGACCATCCATAGATGTCATTTACAAAGGAGAATTTTCAAAAGGTTGGAAGTCGATGAAAGTAACTTTTGATAACTCTTTTACTTATTTCTTCGAATCAGATTCCTTCCAGTTTTCAACAATTTAATAATAATACAGATTGAACTAGTTTGCCGTGGAAGTGATCCGTCTGGTTGCAGACTACCACACCCTTTACCACCTTCTACCACTCTCTACCACCCTCTACCACACTATCTTGACCTTGCATTCTTTTCGGCACACGGCGCGCGGCGCGGCGTTCAGAATCGTGCGAGGGTTGATAGACACTCGATAGCGTAACATGATTCCTTCTCGAGGTAAATTCGAGGAAACCTGCTCCTCCTCCCAATAAACTACAATTAGCATGTTGACACGCGCAACTGAATCGAAAAATTCATTTTTCTGTTAATACGCATCGACTGTGCCAAATACTCTCGAACGCTGTGAGACGCGAGAAGATAAAAATAGTAATGACTATGATAAATTTTGACGATTCAGTTTCTGTTTGGTTAAATACATTGCTTCAACTTTGTGCTATTTTGGACGGCTCTGTAGTCAACGTAGTATCGCGTGTCAGTGGTTTCTATGACGTTCACAGTACAATACAGTCCATTGTATTTTATCTCGGTTGAGTATACATATCTATGTATGTATACCATACCGAATATACCGACAGATATACAATATAACTGCGGTTCTATGAGTTTCTGATAAAAATATAGAGAAAAAACATTTAAACAAGTTACGACTGTTGTTGTGTTAAGACTGTTATTTTCTAGCGATATTTAGTGTTGCCTAGAGATCTATGTAGTCTAACGACGCGACGCGACGCGATGCGCCGCGACGTAGCGATTTTGCATTAGAGCGAGTCAAAAATCAAGGTGGTTTATGGTGGTCGAACATAAATTAGTAAACAACTGTTTATTTTTTCATCGAATCGCGTTCAAAAGAAATTCGCGCGACAATAATACCGGTCGTTTGTTGTCGTGTTATTTTTAACTGTCACGCGTTGGCTTTTTTAAGGATGCACCTGATCCCCGAGTTCGGTATCGTTTACTTCCGTTAATTATGGTATAAATAAAAATCGACGTGCCGCGACTCGTGACGAGCGTCGATGACTAAAGCTTTGCGACTGCCTGCAACCTCAGAATTTCCTCCCCGTCCTCGCCTCGCCACGCCTCGCCCCAAACCACGCTTCTTCAAACAAGATCGATGATGAGCAACGAATGAACTCGACGTTCGATCTAATCTCTACGGTGAAATGTAAGTGGTGAACCTTTTCAGTTAAATTTTGATCCTCTATCTATTCATTGAAAATCTTTGCATCGTCTTGGTTGGAAGTTTTCGTCGGTGTGCGATGTTCGAATAAAATTGGTTAACTTTTGATCATCACCAGAGATAGAGACGGATCATCGATCATTTTAGATGCCTCGGGGTGCTTCATCGTGCATCTTGTTGAGCTAGCGTTGATCGTTGCTGGGTCTTTCGAAAGTATTTTCCGCCTCGGAAAAGCACGATTATAAATTTCGTTGAAGGTCTACCGTGTACTTGGACAGGGGCAGCTTTTTCGAAATTTTAGCGGACGATGATGTCGTGTGATCTGGCCGTCGTGCTGACGAACCAGTGACGACTGACGAAGGTCAATGTTACGTAAAGTAACATCTGCGTCATCGGTTCCTGGCTCGTTCGACTCGTTTCACTCGTTCGGCAACGAACCGATGAACCTGCGCGATCTGTTGCGTCATTATGCATATACCACGTGTATTATTAAATACCGCGTCTTGTATGTTCGACTTGGGTGACACTGGTTCAACTTGAACAACACTCGTCGACATTTTCGTTTAACTTTTCAGCAATTCTGATCAGTAGATTGCAGATTTTGATGCAAAATCAAAATTTTCCTCCTCAATTGCAACAAATTCGTGCGAAATAGAAAGTTATTGGCACGCTGATCAGAAATCATTTGTAACATAACATCAGGACGAAGAAAAAAAAATTTGTATGAGAAATTAGGGTAAAAGTAAGTAAATACATAGGTAGATGTTGGCCTAGATGGGTGAATCGGTGAATCGGTGAGTCTGCAAGTGGGACACGTTGCACGGCATTATTACAGCCATCTACGGTTACAGTGGTACATGTATACTTAATTACGAGTGCTTTAATCGGACCTGCGCGGCGCGCGGCCCGCGACTCGCGGCGATCGAGGAAAAACTGTCCGATTGTGGATTCAAGGATCCGTTATTTTGGGAATCGATGGAAACCGACTGTCAACAACTCGCAAATAATTACATAAGGACGGGTGTTGTAAATCCGTGCCAGATCCGCTCTGAATTTCGCGAATCTAGCCGTGTATTCCGTTTAAAGTTTCAAATTTGAAGGTAGCTGCGCGCGAAATTTGTTTGTTAATCTTTTTTACAGCGTTCACCAGTTCCAGAAACGGCAGAAACGTAGTTTCTGCGGGAGGAATATCAATACTTTTGATCGAATTCGATTTTTCTAATGACGGGATTAAAGATTATGCTAGCCGCGTGCCGCGTACCGCAGACCAGACTTTGGAGGATTCTATCTTTATCCTCGTTCGCTATGTTTGCCAAACGACAGCTGCTTACCTCTGCTTCCATTACCTGTATCTTGACATTTTCGCGGATTATTTTTCGACCACACAATTTCAACACGTTGTCTTGCAGATTGTTCGAAATCAAAACGAATACATTACATTTCTATTTTTATTATTCAATTTTTATTAGTATCAAAAGGAAGAATTAACTTTACCTCTAGCTGGAAAGATTAAAAACAAGTATCGTTGATAACTATGTATTCTGGAATTTGACAAATTTGTGCACGCAATTTGAATCCTTCGCGATCGAGAAACTTAGATTACAAGATTATATAAAATATAACATTTCGTAATATGTTATGTAATATTATTTTATATCAAATTGTATAATATAAGAGCGAAGAAGAGAGTCCTCGCCAAAGCCTAGTGTACAAAATAAATAATGAAATAAATAATAATGGTAAAAGTTGCATTTTACGACTGAATTTTCCGACTAATCCTGTCGAGTTCCTGTCGAGTCGTTCACACTTTTCCGCGGCAAATAATAATCGATAAAAATACGTTTCGCTCATCGAATATATAAATATTTTCGAGTGTTGCTCGGCTGAAAGCCGCCTACTCGCCGCTAAACTTAGAAACCGGCCTCCTGGTCCCAGGTACTGCCTAGAAAGATGATATCGACATTTTCATCGGCCGAGATCAGAAAAATGTGAAGAATATAATAATTGGCTTGAGATTTATATGTATAGTTATAGATAGGCTGCGGATTTATGAGAACAGTAAGTAGGCGAAACAGGAATTGGCAGAAAGGTAAAGGGGATTTAAGTGGACCGATCGTATTATCGTCAACTTATTCAAATGATAAAATAGGAAAAGGGGAATTGTCATTTGGTTCGAGCACCCTGTAATTAACGAAGAACATTTTTATTTTGAATAAAGGTCCGCAGTCTGGTCGCAACAATATAATCAAGTGCTAATTAAGTCCACTCCAAGTTTTATTTCTTTCTCTCGAGTATCTTTCGTCGAAAAATATACCTTAATTGCAACTATCGTTGTGCTAGTCTAACAATAAGTTTAAGCGAGCGCTTAAACGGTGCGCGAACTGCACATTTGCACAGTGAGACGATGTTCTTGTTGTTGCTTCGAACACCTGTCATTGTCCGAGCACGGCGAGCACGCGCTCATCCGAAAATCCGACCGGTGTGTAACGACTTTGACAAGATTCTTGCGTCACCTGGGTCAGATATTTTCGGTGGTCGCGTGGCGTTAAACTCTCGGGGAGTCGAGGAGTTATCTAATACTCCGCGTCTGTTCTTTTGGCACCGTGGGGCCACAGTCGAATAGTGAAAACTCCTGATGAACATTCCTGGCAGCCGAGGAATCGGCTGAGAATCGAGCAAACTCCCGCGCAACGCAAATATCTTTTATTAATAATGTCCGACGACTATCGTGTGTTTCGAATATTTCTGCGTCAACCAAAGCCCGTCGCGCGTCGCTTCGTCGTCGTCACGCCTCCTCTGTTTGTTTAGAAACGTTCCTCTCGATCGGGAGGACTGGTATTATTAGCACCTTAACCCACCTATCGTACACCTAATGTATCCTTAGATCCCTGAATCTATGTTGGAGGTCTGCCGCCATTGCGGAGTCTGAATCGTTTCAGGTTCTAAGAGTATATGTATTGCAATAGCGATTTTCGCTGCCGAAACGGTCCCAAAACTCCTTTGCCAGAGCATATAGCCAGACAATACAGAACCATTGCCGTAAAGGCGTAAAGGCGTAACGACGTAAAGACGTAAAGACGTAAAGACGTAAAGACGTAAAGACGTAAAAACGTAAAGACGTAAAGAACCGAAATTTCAAACGCCTAGAGCCTACCGTGCCAGCGATATCGCGTCAACCCTCATATCGAGTTCGCTTTATTTCAGGAGTGCAAAGCGAAGAAGAGCTAGAGGTGCCAGAGGAGCTGTGTCGACCGTACATTGAGAAAGCGCTGAAGGATCTCGGTACAGGTAATGTTCAGATGTTGGGGAGCGCGCGACCGGAGGCGACTGGAGCACAGCAATTTCTAGAATGTTTCATTTGAAGGATCTTTGGAGCAGACCAGTGCCGAGGCTGGGACCAACGAGGACAAAGACAGCCACGAAGACGATGGGAAACCTGCGAGCGAAGAGGTAAAATTTCTCTTCCAAATTTTTCAAGACTTTCCAAGGATTAAGAAATTGATCCAGAGACCATTCGTTCGCTTCCTCTCGATCAATTTTTAATAATTAGACTACAGCTTAGAAGAAAATTGCCTGGATCCGATTCAAAACAGTGAAAATATTCCACGAATTTCGAAATGTTGTTGTAACACTTTCGACTTGTAAAAAAAACCCGGTAAAAGGGTCAAAGAAAGAAATACGTATTAAACGCGTATACATATCTTGTAACGAATGCAGTGAATATTTTTTATTTTGCATCAAAATCCGCAGTCTAGTTGTGGTTTTTATTATACATAGAATTCGGTACTATGTGTTCGCTGGATGAGTTACTATTGAATCACCGGGTTCTAGGAGGGCGAGCCGACGGGCGAGCCGACGGGCAATGTTTCGAAAGAAGATGAGGCGACCGAGGAGGAGAAGCAACAGTCGGTAGAAGATGCCGAGACTGCAACGAGTGCTGAACAAACCCAAGAGGAGGCTGAACAGACCGTGGAGGGTGAACAGAGCGCTGAAGACGCTGGAGAGCAGAGCGTCGAAGCCGAAGAAGGTGCGCAAAGAGTGTGTCGCAGAAAAAGAAGAAGAAAAAGAAAAAGAAGGAGGAAAAGAAAAAGAAATTTCACTGCAATGCACATTTTTCCCCATTAATGCTCTGAATGTTTGTCGTCTTGTTCCAGGTGAGGCTGAAGAAGAGAAATCCGGCGAAGAAGATGCGGGAACAGAGGCGGGAACAGAGGAGGAGAAAGTAGAGTCCTCCGAGAAAGTAGACGATGCCGTGGACTCCGGTCAGGATCAAACGGAAGAAGAGGACCAAGGTAAATCCGAGGAAGGAACGGAGGAAACCGAGGAGCAAAAATCCGAGGAAGCAGAGATAGACGAAGGCAAGTCCGGTGAAGAAGAGTCACAAGCGGACGAGGAGAAATCCGACGAAGCAGCCCAAGAAGCCAACGAAGGTAAATCCGACGAAGAAGCTCGAGCCGACGATGGAAAATCCGACGAAGAAGTTGAAGCCGCGGGCGAATCGGCTGAGGAAGCGAAACTCGACGAAGAGAAGTCCGACGAAGCTAAAACCGAGGAGGTCAAGTCCGCAGAAGAAGGAGAAGAAGAGCAACCCGAGGAAGAGGATTCGAAGGCGGAGGGAGCTTCTGTAGAAGAGGGTGAAGAAGCTGAGGAGGATTCCAAGGAAGAGAGCAAAGCAGGGGAAGAGGAAGAGAAACAATCGCAGGAACAGCAGGCGAGCGCGGAAGAAGAAGAGGAGGAGAGCAAGGAAGGTGAAGGCGTGGCTGAGAGCGCCGAGGGTGAAACGGAAGAAACACAGGAAAGCGAGGAAGGTAAGCAGGAGGAGGGAAAGTCTGCGGAAGACGAAAGAAAATCAGCGGAAGAAGCGACGACTGGGGAAGCTGAATCCGAAGAGCAAGGAAAATCCGCCGAGGAGGACAAATCCGCTGACGAAGGCGAGGGAAAAGAATCCGTAGAGGAAGCCAAGTCGGCGGAAGAAGGTGCGGAAGAAGGTGCGGAAGAAGGTGCAAAAGAAGGTGCCGAAGAAGCATCCGAGGAACAAGCCGAGGAAACGAAATCTCGAGCTAGACGAGAGGTTGGCGAGGAGGGTGCGGCCGAAGAGAGTGCGGCCGAGGCCTCGGAAGACACGGAACAGAGCGAGGAGGAGCCCACCCCTGAGGAAGACCTGATCAGGGAGATCGTAGTGCCGGAGAACTTGAGACCTCGAGATCACCTCAACCAACTGCTGAAACTGGACGAGGAGAACGAGGAGAAGGAACGAGCTATTTCGAAGATCGGGTACGACGTACTGAAGGAGCTCAAGAGGGTTTACGACAATGCTATACAACCTTTGGAGTCTCTATACAAATATAGGGACCTCAGCAACAGGCACTTTGGTGGTGAGTATCGCATAGACGATTCCACCGTATCATAGATTCGAAGAGTTGGAAATAACTGGTAACTAGACAGCGGATTCTTATGCAAAATAAAAATTCTCTGCATTAATCGCAAAACGCGAGAACTACGCAAATATTTATTTATTTCCTTAACGACTATAACGAGTTGAAAATGATATATGTATAACGGTAAGAATTGGAAAAAATGTAAAAGATTTTATTTTGCACAAAGATCCAAAGTCTGGTAACGATTCCGAAAATGAATATTTTAGAACACTTTGAAATTGAACACACTGTTCGTTGCGTCTGTAGATCCAGAGATCTTTTCCAAGCCACTGGTTCTGTTCATGGGTCCATGGAGCGGTGGGAAATCCTCCATTATAAACTACTTGCTCGATATCGAGTACAAGCAAACGTCGCTACGGACAGGTGCGTAAGTAGCCGCACCGCACGGCACATTGTTTTGCAAACACTTTCCTCGTTTGATTTAGTTTGACGCTTGACCCGACCCGGTCAGAATTTATCCTAGGTATCCCTTAGCGATAGACTTAAGGCATGCTAGAGAAGCATGAATATATAGATAGTGTTTAGGTGATTTGAAAGAGTGCTTAGAGGAGCAATGCAAAACGGGAAATGGAAATGACACAGGAGCCGAGCCGTCGCCAGCTTACTTCAACATTCTAATGCATGGCGAGGAGGAGGAGGTCCTCGATGGCACCCAACTCGCCGCTGATTGGACCTTCTCCGGGCTGCAGAAGTTCGGCCAGGGATTGCTCGACCGTCTCAAGGGTTTGCGACTCGGCAACAAGCTGCTAGAGAAGGTAATCAGATCGAATGTCCTCTGACAAAACGGATCACGACCTAGACAACCGCTTCCTTGTTGTTAGATTCAGCTAGTCGGAACGAATAAACGAATAAACGAATAAACGAATAAACGAATAAACGAATAAACGAATAAACGAATAAACGAATAAACGAATAAACGAATAAACGAATAAACGAATAAACGAATAAACGAATAAACGAATAAACGAATAAACGAATAAACGAATAAACGAATAAACGAGTAAACGAATAAACGAGTAAACGAATAAACGAACAACAATCCGAGTCGCATAAATTGATATGAACTATGCACGTAATGACTTTGAGTCTGACCTTGAACCTGACCTAAAACGAAAGAAACAAAGCCCAGAGACCCCAGATTTTCAGTTAGATTCTAGGAAAAAAGCGGTAGTCTAGAGTCTAGGTCATCGCCTTGCGGACCCAGAGCCAAAATCCACGGTTACGTAATGTAATGTTCACCTTGTACCAGGTGAACATAGTCGAGATACCAGGGATCCTAGAAATTCGAAAACAGGTACAGCGTCTGTTCCCGTTTAACGACGCGTGTCAATGGTTCATCGATCGGGCGGACATAATATTTCTGGTCTACGACCCGTCGAAACTGGACGTTGGACCGGAAACGGAAGCGATCCTCGATCAGCTGAAGGGGAGGGAGTACCAGGTAAGAGCACTCACCGATTCTTCAACACGTCACAAGCAGTAAAGGGTAACTGTAACGGTAACAGTAACAGTAACAGTAACAGTAACAGTAATAGTAACAGTAATAGTAATAGTAACAGTAACAGTAACAGTAACAGCAATAGTAACACCGTACTTTCGAAACAGACGCGCATTATTCTAAACAAAGCTGATCAAGTGAAACCAGAGGAACTGATGAGAGTGCAAGGAGCACTGATCTGGAACATATCGCCGCTGATGTCCAGCGCCGAGCCGCCGGTCATGTACTCCACGTCGTTATGGTCGATACCGTACGAGGCTGGAGCACCGACCAGATTGCTATACGCTCAGGAGCGTGCATTCCTACGTGATCTGCGTACTGCCATTGACAAACAAGTCGAGCACAAGATTGCGAGCGCCAGAAGATTCGCTGTGAGTTGTCTCCGAGAGTACAAACTATGTTGAACCTTATGGTAGAGCGAGCTGTTCTATAGACCGTTTGGTCTCTATCGTTGTCCGTTGATCACTAAACGTTTCTAGAAAAATCTTACGAACAAGTAAATCAACTTTATTAACGAAACGAATACGCATCGAAATACCAAGTAGCGGTTGGTTCGTACTACTCGACCTAGAACGGCAAGAACTACTCGCTCTATTCGTTCGTTGTAACTTGTAACGAACGTGTTGCCGTTGCCGTTGTCGTTGCAGGTGCGAGTGCGCAATCATGCTAAAATGGTAGACTGCTATCTGACCACCTACTACAACCACAAGACGTTCTTCGGAAACAAGAAGGAGATCAGCGACCGAATCGTCGAGAATCCGCAGGACTATCATATCTACGAGGGACTCAGCACTCTGAAGAATATCTCGCGCTACGACTTGCCAGATCCGGACGTTTACAGAGACTTCTTCCGATTGAATCCTCTGTACGATTTCCCGTTGTTGAGCTCCACGTGCACCTATTTCCGTGGATGCCCGATCAATAGATTAGACGTAGCCATCGCCTACGACCTGCCCGAGCTGGTAGGCAAATACAAAAAATCGGTAGAGCAAGTCATACACGAGTACGAGACCAGCCCTCCCAGTTGAGTGTAGTCGAACGTCTTGAAGCAGAGCTCTCGGCGCCGCGCCGCGTCTACGGGGTGAGAGCAGATTGTACAAACAAAACTAATCGAGCGTACGAGTGAAAAGCAAAAAGCGGCGAACATTAGCGTAAGTTCCGTATTCGAGACGTTGCGTTGTAGAGAACCGTCTACCTGTGGGACAACAAACTATAGGGTTGGATCGCCCTTAGACAGAAAAACCAACCGGAATCCAACCGGAATCCAACCGGGTCCCGGAAACAAACAAATAGAACACATCCTTGCGTGGTCTACTAGATAATTCGCTTCGAGGATGAGAAGGGATGCAGTATTTTTTCGGTATCAACAGAGTATATCTATCGTATACATATTATATTAAGTATATATGTACATGCCACGATGCCACGGTATATCAAAACATAATCGCTGAGTACACGGCTCTGGATCGGAAGGCGAGATCGTTTCAAGATGCTACTTGTGTTCGGAAGACGATCAGAGTGCTATCATTCCGATCTAAAATGGACAGTGAGTTCCCCTCGATCGTGTTCAAACGCACAGCTTCGATCATGCGGTTTTCGAGAAAACATATCGTACCAATACATAGTGGGTCCTACTAATGTTTACGAAAAAAGATAATGATAAGATGAACTCCACGCTACAGACTTCTTTGAAACTTAGTGTAATAGTTGCGGCGACTATTATGCAGCACTGTGACACTACGACCGTCAGAAAATCGTCAGACGGTAACGAGAATTTACATATTATCGATATGTAAACGTATTATTTATATATATATATATTTATATATATTTATATAGATACAATATTTCCATTAAGAAAGAGATAAGAATGATCTCTTTTTGAGGCTTTTGTGAAAATACCTTGTATAAACGAATTGTGTTCTTATTAAAAGTTATAAAATATTTATATTTACAAAAAAAAGAAGAAAGAAGCGATACTACTTAGTTACTTGATATAACATATGTTCCCACGTTGATACACACAAACTATATTTTCAATGTAAATGAATATACTTGTTTTGATTTAGTAAAACTGTTTGACTTTTGATATACACCTGGCGTACGAAAGAAATAGAGTAATAAAACAGACAGTTGTTTATTCACTTACTACTTGTTGGGGGGATGAGAAGCTGCGTTACAGTTCTGAATACTCCTGAAATCAAAAAAAGAAACACGATGTTAAAAAATTGATTCATACTACACCATCGGAATATAAAGAATCTATTTAAATGATTTTCGAAATAAAAAACGTGGTAAAACAGCAAACAGATCAAAATTTACTAATCTTTCTATTATATAAAACAGTTTTCTAGTTCTGTCACGCAGTGTGTATTTTTCAGAGAAAGAGAGAGAGAGAGAGAGAATATAGAAAATTTATTCAATTTGTGTAAGCTATACAATTTCTTATCATTACTTTGAAAAGAAAATATTCAATAACAAAGATTAATTGTGAAGATATCTTGGTACTTACATTTTCTCCCCCTTGAAGAAAGCACGACACGTTTCTCACGCTCTCGTCCACTTCTGCTCAAACAATGTATAACATGACGTTGGGTCTTGATTTCCACTATTCCGATCAGTGATTGACAGTGATGCCAGAATCGAGGAACCGAGGAACTTGCCCCTCCAGCGGCTCGGTCGGCTGGCCCCCCACTCTTACTTCTCAGGCTCTTGTGAGTCTCACACGAGCAGAGTAGAAGTACGTTCGTGTGTAATGCGTGCGCAGTAGAAGTAAGAGTGGGGGGGGGGCCAGCCAGCCGAGCCGCCGAAGGGACAATTTCCTCGATTCCTCGATTCTGGCATCACTGATTCCGATTCTCCAATAGCTTCGATAATATCGATCTCGAATACCAATAACATGTTCTTTAGATCGAGGAGTTCTTTTTCCTCGGATTCTGTAACAAACAACAAATTCATTCATTTCAATCGAAAAACAAGCAGAGTTTAATTCAAAATGAATAACAAATAAATAATTCAATTTGAATATAAAGCCACAATTAGTTTGATCGGAAATTAAAGTAACCTCGCTTTCTATCGCTCGACACAAATTCAAATACAATTGTTCGCCACGACCCCACGACACAACAGAAAATCCGAATTCGTAAGATATAAATAACTCAACTTGAATATTTATTATTTGTTCATTCATTGTTTGAAAAAAGATGATAAATAACACGGTATGATTGAAAAGACAATTGGTACTCACGCTCAAGTCCTTCCCTCCTTGAAGAATGTACGACATGACGTTGCATCTTGATGTGGATTCTAGAATAGCATCGATAGTATCGATCTGTGCTAGCAATATGTTCTTTCGATCAATTCAATCTTTTCCCTCCGACTCTGTAACAGAAACAACAAATTCATTCATTTCAATCGACAAACAGGCAGAAAATAAATCCAAAAATTAAGAACAAATAAATCATTCAATTTGAATATTTATTAATTTTTCACTAATTCTTTGAAAAAAGATGATCAACAACACAGTATAATTAGAAATATAATTCGTATACTCACGCTCGCATCCTCTCCTAGTTGAAGAAACTGTACACTGTGCAATAATACTACGCCACGATTTCGATTATCGAAAGCATCGAGGAGTATCGATCGGGGCTGTGAAAATGGTTTTCGATCGATGGATTCTTTTCCTGCGGAACCTGTAACAGAAAGAGCAAATTCATTCGTTACAATGTTACAATTAATAATTCAATACAATTCGATAGAATCCGAATTAATAATAAATAAACAATTCTGTATCTATATATATTTGAACGATGAAGCAGCAGAACTCTGAGCAGCTCCGAGCAGCTCTGAGGTAATTATATTGGCGGGAATGTACCGAAACAATCTGTTCCGGACAAAAATACTCCATTGAGTACGTGCCCTATGAGTTACAAATTATACACAAATACACGTGTTATGCATTCATTTTTACCACGTTTTTCAGAATCAAATCACACTAATTTTTGAAATTTCTGCGGGGTGCTCCATTTTATCGAGAATTTTACTTTACTGACAATGAGGTTAAAATCACCGCGCATGCGCGAGAAATCATTCTTGCACAATACATTATGTACCAGAGAGGAAATGAGAGTGCTCACGGCCAGGTTTTGACCGTGCCCGATATAGTGGTGCCCCCACACAAAACTCTTAGTCTGGATCAGCTCCTAGACCGGCGGTAGAGCGGACGTTTAGCCTGGATCAGATCCTAGACCGGCAGTAGAGCGGATTTTACTCTCAAATTAATTTATATTTTTCGTAGTTTTCTGCAATACTACAGCAACACGTACATTCACGTCGTACATTCTTCAAACAACGGAGCATGCGATCGTAAGTATCCCGTTGTCTTTTCAATAATACTGTGTTGTTGATCATCCTTTTTCAAAGAATGAGTGATCAATTAATAAATGTTCAACCGAAATTATTTATTTCTTATTAATTCGGAGTTTCTCTTGTGTCGTAATGGTCAATTGCATTTGAAGTCGTTTCGTGCTATAGAAATCTAGTTTCTTAAATTTCTGTTGAAACTAATTTTCGCTTTATATTCCAATTGAATTATTTATTTATTATTAATTTTGATACATTTTCTGTGTGCGCGCGCGCGCGTGTGTGTGTGTGTTGGTCAGTTGAAATTACTGTATTTACATATTTCTGATACAGATTCCGGGCCAATTAATAACGAAATCAAAACGTTGCTTGTCGCGCATTCTTCAAGCAGCAGTTGACGCGAGGGTGAGTACCATTTATCTTTCCAATATTAAACTGTTTTTAAACTATTTCTTTTCAAACGATTAATGAAAGCTTAATATATAATTAACTTGAAATGTTTACCACTGTAGTAAAAGCCTATAGTGAAATGTGTAATGGTACTCGTCCTGTTCGATGCATACATACCAAATTGATCCTTTTTGTTGTACATGAAAAAATTATTATTTTAAATTATTTTTACACATCGCCATATATAAAAGACATTTTTCTTATGTTCATTTGTTTATCTCCCGGAAGCTCTTAGACATAAATAAAATAGACTTATTCTAACCTTTTACTTGTTTTAAACAAAGTCTCGCAATAGTTTGTTGGCAAGGCAAATATTTAAAAAAAATATAATAATGAAAATTTTAACACGGTTTGGAGATAACAGTGAGAGAGGCAAACCTATACTTAAGAAATTTAATAAACAATAGAAGATGGATTTACTTGATTTCTGTTGCATGATAAAACGCACAGAACAAATACATTTAAATAATTCACTCAACACACAGAATTAATTTTAAACATGATGAAAATAGTAATAAAAAACGTGGTAATAATCTTGATGCGTACCGAAAAGATGAAACAAAAAACGGTACTCTCGTGGAAAATCACTTGTGTTCATTTTTTTTCACTGTCATTATACTATTCGAATTTATATACGCGAATTTTGTATTGGTGAGAGTGCCGAAAGATCGAATAGAGTCTCCCCGGCCTGGTGACCGTGTTTATTGATACCCAGTATTATGTACCGAGAATTAGTTTCCACTGCCGTTTGACGTAACAAAAAACAGGGTGACTAGGTAAGTTGAAGCACTTCTTGGAAGGTGAGGTCATGTTTTTTTTGTATTAAAGGTAACCGCCGCGCCGCGCTAGTCCCATTTCGAGGGCAATAGCCGAATATCGGGGACTCTCCCTCCTCCAACCCTCGCGATCCTAAGGATCCGCGACCGCGGATCATTATTATTCCGAAAGTTGAACTGAATGGACGTGTTTTGTATTAGTTTCGAGCTTTCTTCTAACCTTGTCAACCGCGTTCCTGGTTATCGAGACGTAATACATATACGACGCACAAGGGATCTTTACGTGGTGCGTACGGTTTCTCTATTTCACCATCAATACATATAAAGATTATTTATTATATTTTTTAATTCAAATTAATACTATGTTCAAGCGAATTATTTATTTTTCATTGATTTATTCGCGAATCATACTGACTTCTCGCGTTTACTCTTTTGTCGTGACGGACAATCGTATTTGAATTCGTGTCGCGCAATAGAAGTCAAGTTTATTTAATTTTAGTTGAAATTAATTTTTTCGTTTTTGGTTCAACTTGAATTATTTATTCCATATTAATTCTGATTTTTTTACGATTGCTCGATCGATATTAATGGAATTTGTTCTTTTTATTGCAGAACTTGAAGGAAAATTATTTTTATGCGGTAGACAAAATTGAGACGCACCGTGTAGTGCTTTCTTCGATCAGAAATGGTCGTGAACGTAAGTAACATTATCTTTTCAAACTATAATAAAAAAATAATGAATTTTCAACTTGAATAGTCTCTAACGGTCGAGCAATTAAAATTAAATGAATATGTTCTTTTTATTACAGAGTTTGAGGAAAAAGAATGTTACTCGATAGCCAAAATCGAGACGCACCGTGTAGTGGTTTCTTCAATCAGGAGTGATAATGAACGTGAGTAACATTATGTTATCAATTAAACTGTATTTTTAAACATTATCTTTTCAAACTATAATGAAAAATTAATGAATATTCAACTTGAATAATCTCTAACGGTCGATCGATTGAAATTAAATAAAATTGTTATTTCTGTTACAGAACTCTAACATATCAAATACTTCGACGATGCTCAAAGAAGGACATCGACAGCTGAGATCGAGAGCAACGTGTTGTGCTTTCGTCAAGGGGTAGAGAATGTAAGTAGTAAATTATCTTCACAATTAATCTTTGCTATTGAACATTTCCTTTTCAAAGTTTTCTATATTTCTAACATTATATTATATTGATAAATTTTCATCTATTTGCTGTTTTTATTTCGAAAATCATTTAAATAGATTCTTTATATCCCGTTGGTATAGTACGAATCAATTTTTTAAAATCATGCTTCTTTTTTTGATTCCAGGACTGTAACGCTTTGCGCAGTGGCGATATCGTAACCAATAAGGCTCTATCGAGATGAGGTGCGATTATTGCTGCTTGCGGACTGTGACGCAGCTTTCTCTTCCCCCAACAAGTAGTGAGTGAACAAGCAACAGAGATATTTTTATTATTACATTTGAGTAGTAGATTTTTGATATTTTGACAAGTATAGTGACCGTGGAAAACGCCCGGCGTTTTCTGCGGGTAGTAATCTGTTATGTCTTAGCTAGGTAGGGTCTTTTTGTACGTCGCGTTTTTTTATAAATCGGATTACATAATTTCAATAATTGAGTTCCCAAATTGCGAAAAGATGAAAATCTTCCGTAATTTGGAACGCAATTTCTCCACTCACTATTTATTATCAAGATAATTATTTTTATTTTAAAATCACTTTGAATTGCTCGAAAATATTTGATACCACGTACAAACAGACGATTCGCGACGGATAGATTCTATCGACAAAGGAAAATTACTTGATTAATTATCTTTTATATTACTGTCATGAGTAATTTATATTTAATAGAGTATTTCTTCGATGATTTCGAAACATTTCTTTGTCGATAGGATCGTCCGAGGTTTTTTTTTCAAATAAATACATAAAGTTTCTGAATAAATAAATATATAACTAAATACAAATTTATTAGAGTCATTCTCTGTTTGCTCGACAATAAGATTTAGAAAAAATTAATATAAAATACAATAACTTCCCTATAAATCGGGAAGTTAATTACCTTTCCATTCCACCCCCCACAATAAAGATTTATATTATCCTTTCCATAATGAAATATTAATTTGTAAGTCGAGATCAAATTTTAAAGTCGAAGTAGAGTCATTCTTTGAAAATGCAAGAACATTAGCCCGTACAATAATTAACCGATTCTTTTAGCTAGGATTTTCAGGATATTGAGATTCCCTGTCCGTTGCTCGAATCCTCTCGCGTGCCCAGGTGCTTCTCGGGAGGGTGAGAGCAACGGGCATGGAATATTGTTTTATATCATGTGTGGCGATTGACAATGGTTAGTGTATCGTGCACGACGTATATTCCACTTGTGTGTGTGTGTGTGTGTTGATAGGCAGTTGAATTGCGTCGGTTTTTTAAACTCTATTGAATAGCACATATTCCTGTTGATCCGTGACATGCTCCATGGATCTTCCTGGAATATGTGTTGTAGTTTTCTCAATTCATTAAAAATAATGAGTAATATTCAGATATTACATTCAAGTGTAAATTCAATTTATTTGTTTCGCAATGATCACTGCCATTGTCAGTCGATTTTAGGAAAAAACTGGTATGTACCTTTAGAGTGTGTGCTTGTGGTTTGACGCTAGGGTGTCGGAGGCGTCCCGGGACGTCTCCCTAGGGTGATAGGTTATTGCATCCTGGCGTGTGTGTGGAGATCGTGTTGTGAATGTATTGGAAAGCTTGTTTTGCCATTTTTTAAATATAGGGCTAGGTAGGTAGGTAACTTACCTTCTCGGTGTGATTGCTAATTCTGAATAGGTAGGGTCCAGGGCTGGCTACCGTTTCTCTTTCGTGTAGGCCGCGATTCGCACGGTAGCCAGTCACTGGTAGGGGCTCGAAGTTTCGTCTCGAAGCTAAATCGAACGAGGCATGCGTTCGATTTGATCCTTCGTGCTCGATGCTTCGTGCGAATTTCTTAGCTTCCCGCGGACGCGGACGCGAACGCGCGCGGAAATAGGGTTTTCGAAACGAAACGATACCGGCTCGATTGCACCAGAGGAGCGATAGGCTTCTTTCGAGACTTGTCTTTGGTCTCGGAAGTCGTTGATCGTTTTCACTCTGCGAGCACGTGTAAGGTTCTAGATGTTTGGCGGTCCGCCGAAGAAAAAGAAGAGGCTATATGCCGAAGAGGCCCCGACAAACTGTCGCTCAAGAGGGCAACTATAATGACTTCGCATCTTCGGATGCGAAGTCATATTTCCTTACTACCTTGTCACTATACTTGTCAGTAGAAGTAGTAGTAGTAGTAGTAGTATAAGTAGTTAGTTGAAAATATGGGCAGGCCTCGCCGCCCCAACGATCAGCGGAGATGGGCACGTCCGCGATTGAAATAGCGTTGCGAAAAAACCACGCGTCTTGCATTAGTTGTTCTTGAACGAGATCAAAGTTAGTGTTGCGTAGATACTCGCGATTTCTCCTCCCCCCCCCCCCCCTATTAGCTTAAAGATTGAGATTAAATTACATTTTGATTGTTACCTGTAGATTTGAGAAATAGTTTTTCAGAAAATATAAAATAGTCTTTTGGATCTCTGTTCTTTGCATTAGCGTTGCGCATCAAAAGTATCGCGTTTGCATTATTCGAGTCTTTCGACATTTCAGGCGCCCATGCTCCAGCTGCAACGTGTCACTTTCGGGTGTGGTGTAGGCATTCGCGATTTTTAGTAGAGTTGCGAAAGAATAATAAAGCGGGTTGAATTAGCGTAGTATTTTGTTAAAGTCGAAATTGAAGTAGAGGATATACGGGACGAGATTGGTGGAGGTCTGCACCTATTCTTGAAGTAGTGGAGACCTCGCAGCAAAAGACCGCTTGGCATCATCTCTGGCTGATAAAGTCAGCGTTACTAGGCTTCGGTCTATACTCAAGGCGGCCGAGCTCGTGGAGTGTATACTCGCGACTTGGAATCACGCTTTGAGCGAAGGGGCGCATCTGTCCTGGCGTTACGACGTCCAGGCAGGTGGATGGTGTCATAGCGTTTGGATCCGGGGTAGATCCGATGGGCTTGGAAACCCAGTCGCTAGCTATCTCGTCCCGCCTCTACTTCATTTCGATTAGAATAGGGTTTTTTATTTTACCGCTCGTATTGCATGCCACGAATTAAATAATACATCGCGAAACATCATTATTGTTAGAAATTAGCGTTGCGAGAATTTGTTGTCGCGATTGCCTTAGTGTCACGGAAAAGTACCAACGCGTTGTATCAAGGCGGGAATGAAGTACAAGCATATTGGAAAACGCGTCGTAATAAAAGATATCAATTTGAATTATAAGAATCGCGATCTCGTAATAGATTAGTAAGTAGAGGACCGAAATTGTAGGACCAGTCGCGCAGGGTGCATACGAACATTCAAAATTTCAGAGACTTTTCTTTGGATATCCAAACGTATGTGGATGTCAACGTTAGAATTTTTGATACCGTAAAAATGTGGAGAATGTGCCCACCGGGCCACTACGTAGAGTAGAAACGTATTGGTACGTTCCGAGGCCAAGTTTTGCCGCAAAGCAGTTACCGCAAAAACACGGTACACGTTTCTACGTTCAACTGCCCGCGGTGTGCCATAACACACGATTCGTTTGCCGTTCCAGCAATGGAACAAGTGTTTCCGCTGTCGTATAACGATAGCGGAAACACTGTAGTTTATCTGAACGTAGAGACGTGTGCCTTTAGCCACTTAATTAATGGTGTGTGAGCGCTAAATGCATGGAACGTACCACTGCGTTCACCAGCATGTATATTTTTTGGGACTAACCCCCCACAACGTAGTGGTTCGATCGCGTTATTATAAACATACAAACCGTGTATGTTGAACGTATCGAACGCCTCGTCGGCCCGCAAGGTAAAAGACGGGGTATCTTTACGTTTCGCGCACTAACTTTGTCGATGAAATCGAGTGTTCGTTGCACCCTGCAACACTGTTTCCTGCAATATCCGAATCTATTCTATTATGATGTTCGAGGTCGTGTAGCATAGTCTTTTTCTCGCGTGTACATTGAGAATTCGCAGAATTGTGGCGAATCGTTTAATATAAAAGTTTTCCAATATGCAAATACTAGGAGACCATTCCGCCTTTTAGAGTTGCGATTAAATGAAATGCCACACCACACCACCATATTTTTGTGTTTGATCTCTTTCAGCCAGTCATCATAAATTCTTGTAGCCATTGTTTCCCCACAGAGTTGCGTGAAAAGAAATTAAAGTGCACGGGAGTTTTTTATACCGAATTTAGTAAGATAGTGTTGCGACAAATGACGCACTGCTCGCGGTTTTAACAAGGTGTTTATTATTTATTATTTTTTTAACGTTGCGAAAGAATAATTCGCGGTTTGTTTCCTCCCCAGAAATTTGAATGGCTACTATCGCGGTTCCATTTAGTGTTGCGCGAAATGAAACGAAAGTGCACGGGAGTTGTTCGTTCTTAATCAAATAAATTAGCGTCGAGAGAGAATGCACTGCTCGCGTTGTTTTCAAATGTTGATTGTTCATTTTTGTAGAGTAGCGTTGCGCAAAAATAGTACACTCGCGCGTTGTTTGAAATATATCGAGTGGACCACTATTCTGCATATGTATCTTTATTTTCTATTTTTTTTTTGTGTTAAACAAATTTTCAGATTCTTTCAGATATTTCTTCCCGTCTCGGTGGAGTGGTAAGGAAATGAAATCACAGCCATGAACATTCCATGTAGAGTTGCGCGTGAAAATTAAAGTGCACGGGAGTTCTCCATGCTGTCTTTATTAAATTAACATCGCGAATAATAATGCACTGGTCGGGTTTGATTTTTTTAGTGTTGCGAGAAAATGGTCCACTCGCGCGTTTGTTTGAAATACACATCGAGTGGACATTTATTTCCAATTGTTATTTTTTTTTGTACTAATTCAAAATTCAGTGTTTTTCAGATCGTTTCAGAGCAGAAAGATGTCAACTTGCAGTTGTAGAAATTGTAGTATTTATGTAAATAGTTGCCCGGGCATAGTTGCATGACATTTTGGTATGTGTTGTATTGTATTTTATATGTTGCGTGTTTTGCATGGTATTGCTTGTGTTGCTTGTGTTGTGTGTTTTGCATGTATTGCATGGTGTTGCTTTTGTGCATGTCATGATATAGATTTAGTTTTTATAGGTTTTAGTGGGTCGGACGGGTAGGCTAGCAATTATCCTCTTCTTGACATTCGTTCGTAAAGTGGCTTAAAGTAGAGCATTGTCAAATGTTTATCAGGAAGAGTACAAAAATTTATACGGGCTTTTTTTTGTATTTTTTAATTGTGTATTTTTGAAATTTTCCGTTGGGTGGGACGTTGAATAAATATATTATATTATAATAATATAATATATACAATACATATAATATTATATCATTATAATATAATTAATATATAGTATCATGTAATATACTATATGGGTGGGGTGGGTCTCACTCGCAGCAACCTCCACGTGGTGAGACCCGGGCAATCGGTGTGATTGTCGATTTATAATATCTTGTTTCGTAGAGATGACACACCAATTGTCTCTAAAATATTAAAAATCGACAATCACATTGAGCTAATGCTGCGAAAATAAAATAATTTTTCGACAGTATTTCGAACTTTTTCTCTTAAAACTTATGATTCTATGTCGTAGTTAGAAATTTTATCGAGTCAATATTGTTCTGAAAATTTACATAAATTCTATGCCTATATATGCTCCGACAGCTGTACATTAACAGAAACCAAAATGGAATTTTATTTCGGTACGTTTAAGAGAAATTATTAACGTACATTTTTATCAGAATCTGGTCAGTATCTTCGTCACGAGTCAGACACGATATTGACGTCAATCATCTTTAGATGATGTAGGATCTGGTCCATGCTAAAGATGATGTAGGAGCTGATCCAGGCTAAGCACTAGAGTAGGGGGCAGCACTATAATGGGCACGGGCAAAACCCGGACGTGAGCACCAGTGAGCACTCTCATTCTCATTTACTCTCTGACTGTAGCATTGTATATATCCTCTGCACAGCTCTGCTCACTCAGCTCACTGCGCACTGCGCACTGCGCATACGGTAGGGTTAGGATATGCATATGTAGAATGTATACATATGTACATAGGATCGTGTTGAATCGTGTACAAATTGTACAATACTGTTGAATACTGTACAACGTTACAACCATACGACGTTACATACAACTGGTTACGACGATATTGTGGATGTTGTATGTATTGTGTATTGTTACCAATTGTTACCGATTGATACGTTTAGCGTTTAGCAGTACTTACATATTTGTATAACGGTAATCGGTAATTTGTATTAAAAATATGTAAATTTCCGATATTTTGATCAATTACAAATCTCTAAGGTACAATTAGTTCGCTCGATAACATGATTTATATTGTACTCGGTCTTTCGGTAAGTTAATGTTAAATATATATATGTAAATATAATACATTTGTTTTTTTAAGGTTATAAGCGTGCATTGGTGATTGTTGGAGATACTGTGGATAACGTGAAACATCTTAAATGCACTACTTTAAACTCTGCAAATGTTTTCTGCTATAAAATATTGCAGTATATTCGATAGTTCGCCTCTTTTTCGTTTACTAAGACCTCAGTTTGGTAAGGCCATGCTATAATAAATGTTTGTAAAAGGACAATAATTTTAGATTGCTCTAGACTAGTTATCTAGAGTTGAATGTAATTCAGTAAAATCGTGTGTGTGCTTTCCTATTATTAACTTACTGTAATATTTATTGAAATAGTCTCCTGTTCTGGAATTAATGCATTTGGTTTTGCGATACACACAATCGTGTTATCGAACATTCACTTTTCAAATTGAAAGTTTCAATTTATTATGGTATTTTATAGAAAAATACACAGATTATTAAAACACTTTTATGTTTACAGCTAGCGTTTATCGAAGTATGTCTGTCCAGATCGACGATCAAATCACGGAGGGGAACTGTGATGAAAAAAGTACGAAAATGCATGTAACTGATATGGATGACAATAGCGATATTGCAGAATTAAACGGTGCTGAAAAAAGTACCAAAAGACACGTAACCGATAACAATGACGACGAAATTGCAATAAAAGTGGCAAAGGTAGAACCAACCGAAAAAGTGAAACCAAAGACGAGCAACTTTGTAATAATGATGGGTTACCTTGGCAGAGACTATTTTGGTATGCAAAGGAATCCTGGTCTAAAAACAATAGAAGAGGACCTAATGGTTGCTTTGTTAAAATCCAAATTGATATCGCAGTATCAGTTCGATGATTTTCGGGAACTTAAATTTCAAAGAGCTGCACGCACAGACAAAAGCGTGTCTGCGGTTAGACAAATTGTTTCCCTTAAATTACGTAAGTGCCTCGAACAATTTGTTGCCTTTTATATCTCGTACATTTCGATAATATTTCTTTCGTTGAAATATATTCAAGTATTTCCTCAAACAGTTGAAATATTTCTCAACTATCATCTATTATATTATATCGATTATTGTATGTAAGGTGTATAAACGACATTCTAATTACATAATATATGTTTTAGCAAGAGATGCAAAGAAAGAGGCGATAAATGAACATCTACCCAAGGAAATTAGAGTATTCGGTTTGAAAAGAGTGACAAAAGGTTTCAATAGTAAAAATCAGTGCGACGCGAGAACTTATAGATATGTTATACCCACGTTTTCTTTGGCACCGGAAGACCCAAATATTGTATACAAAGAAGATGACGATATAGATGCAGATAAACGATTGGAACAGCTTTCTTTAATAGATGGAAAACCATATACTGAATTCCGATTAACCAAAGACATGGTTGATAAACTCAATGAAAACTTGAAATTATTAGAAGGCACGCATAATTTCCATAATTTTACGATAAAAGTGTAAGTCGTTTCGATGTTTAAATTATTACATGTTAATACGGAAGACAGTTTGAAATTTTACGAAATAATACTTTATAGGAGGCCCATAGACCCTTCCGCTCGTCGCTATATCATGTATTTTAATTGTGTCGACATATTTGTCGAAAATGACATAGAATTTGCGGTGTTAGAAATTAAAGGACAAAGTTTCATGCTTCATCAAATTAGGAAAATGATATCCTTAATAATAGGAATATGTAGGAATATTGTTACAACAGATATTGTTAAGTCTGCGTTTTCGTTAGAGAGAATAGATATTCCTATGGCTCCCGGTCTTGGATTAAGTTTACACCATGTAAGTTATTTACGAAAATACCAAAATCCAAATTAGATCTTTCTTAATTTATATATTTTTCGTAGGTACATTACAAATACTACAACAAAAGGTATGGAAACGACGGAATTCACGAGTCATTAGACTGGGAAGAGTGTAACAAAGAAGTGGAACAATTTTATAGAGACTATATTTTGAAAAATATCATAGATACGGAAACTACAGAGAAAACGTATCCTTTTTCATAATTATGTCTTTTAGCGATAACTTTTGTCAAGTATTTATCTTAACTAGCGTAAAATAGGACATTAAACTGGTTGGCATCGTCCCTTACACCAAAAAGATTTGCTTTCAGAGATGTTTGACACCATGAAAATATTCTTTACGATAAGTAACATTGTATTCATGTTTTCAACATGTATGAAATACATTTTTTAAAAATAATTGCAATTATTTAGCTTTCAAATTATGACGTATTCGCTACAACGAGCGAAACGCAGCTTACTTAAGCAACGTATCAAATCTGATAAAAGTGATATATGTATATATTCTGCTATATTTTGCTTATTTTCCACGATCCTGAGAATATAGAATATAGAGTTATAGAGGATTCGTTGAATACAATAATGTTTGGATAAATTTATCAGCTGGGGAGCAGTAAAAATTTAATTTCTCATTTATATCTTAATACTGCTTAAGACTGCCGCAACACAATCGCTAGACAATTAGACATTAAGTTATCGTGGGACAAATTAGAATATATTTAAGATATGAAACAATCCTCTGAGAGCCTAAAGCATGATGACCGCTATAGGATAGCTAGAAACATATGTTTAGAGTTCGAAATATTAGGAAAATTAATGAGCGAAGTACCGAAAATAAGTACAGTAGTTGTAAGAAAGAAAAGTGGCTAAAACAAGCATCCTAGAGAAAGTTGATTAGAATTTGCTATGTCAAATATTACGCTTTGCACTTCTTTGTCGAGTGTGACTCGACATCGGAGAAAGAATAATTGTCTTATTTTTTAGTTAAAAACAAATATAAGGTACAGTCTGGTACAGCAAAGTTTCAGAGCTACATTTAATATAATTAGGGAACAAAATTGTTTGAAACACGTAGCAATCAAGGAACTGTTCTTTCAAGTACATTTCAAATAAAACACTCGGAATAGTAGGGTCTTGTTGGCAACAAAATTGAAAAACAATTCGGAGTGCAAAGGGTTAAAGAGCATCAGAATTATCATCATTGACATAAAAAAGGTAAACATTCTTATTTTTCTAATTTTTGTTTTCTGTTGGATGTTGTAAAATATCCGCATATGCTATTTACTTCTCTTTTCCACACATAATCCTTAGAGAAGAATACGTATGGCTACGTGTGTGGTGCGTGCGTGTGTGCGTGTGTGCGTGCGTGTGGGTGTGTTGTGTGTTTCCCCGTAACACTCACACAGTCTCAACTTGCAAACACACTCTCGCTGCCATGCCGCGTCGCGCCGCTGTGATTGCTACTTGGAAATCACGTTTTAGCTCAAATCCGGTAATTCCGGATTGATTCAAGATCAGTAAACGATTGGCCAGTACCAGCCGAAGAGCTAAATCGTGACTTTGAAAAAGTTTCTTTCGTTATTATGAGAAATACTGTGATCGCACTGTTTTTAATAGTTAGTAAGTATAAACGTTTTTATTATACTTTTGAAAAATCATTCATATTTACTGAATAATTTCAATGATTATTTATGATTAGTTAACAGTCACCAATTTTACAAGCAATTACAAATAAGTAAGATTTTCTTAAGATTGTATGCTTTAAGAATAAGACGTATCGTGTAAATAGTCTGAACATTTTTGTTTAGCATATTAGAGGTATTTGTTCCTCTCTGAATCATCTTTCCTACTTCTACTGAAAAAAAAATTAATGTATTGTCTCACTCAGTCTCACTGTTGCAATACCGAATACTGTAATGTAAGTCAATGCAAAACAAATGTACAGTGAAGTATCATAGATTGTAAAACTAGTTTACCGGTAACCTTGACCTCTGGAGAAAACAACTGGACATTGCTTGTATCTAGAGATTCTGTTATCAGAATTGCAAGTATATAATATGAAATTACATTCTGTCCTGTCATAAGCAATCTTGTTTAAACTACTAAACGTCAACAGAATGCAAAGCTGTTATTACAAAATAATTGGAGTTTCAGAATTTTCATTTCATTCGAATTTTGGTAAATCGATCCATAGAAATTGAAGTTTTCATGAAAATATTAATTTCTAACGATAACGAAGTATGTATAACATGTACAAGTATTCGTAAGAGGTATTCTTCTTATCTTCATATGATAAAACCCAAAAAATGTATATAAAAAATAGAAGAAAGATTTAAAAAATAAAAAATCTATCTTTATCTGATTTGCAGCTGTATTAAAGACTGGACATGGACAAAGAAGTCAATGTGGGTGAGTCAAACTCGTCGACACATTATATTTACTTTATTTGATTGTTGATCAAAAATTGGAAGAAAAAAATTTTAATTTTTGTTGATAGAGGGGAAAAATTCCAATGCAAAGACGGTGAATGTATACAAAGCACACTTTTATGCGACGGGCGAGCAGATTGCTGGGATAAATCCGATGAAACGACTGCAGAGTGCACTAAACCAAATATCTTTTGCCCGCATACTGCGTTTCGCTGTGCATACGGTGCTTGCGTTGATGGAGATGCAACTTGTAACGGAGTAAAAGATTGCATCGACAACAGCGACGAAACATTGTCGAAATGCAATAATTCAAACACGATCACAGAGTGTAGAAAGAATGAATTTAAATGCACTAGTGGGCAATGCGTCTCCACGAGCAATAAATGCGACGGAGTTGCAGACTGTCCTGACGGCTCAGACGAAACGTTTATTCAGTGCGGAGGAATTTCGTAAGTTGCAATTTGCACCTGGTTTGTTTGGACGATGGTCCCCGACGGGGGGTGGGTACCCGGCATGTATCGAGTTCTCGCACAGCTCTAACAACTACGCTTGCGTATTGTTGGAAAGCGACTTACTTTTCTTCTCTTTATAATTTTTCTAGTTGCGAACAATTATTCTTTCAATGTCGGTACGGTGCCTGCATCGACGGTGATTTAAAGTGCAACGGAGTAGTAAATTGCGTGGATGGCTCGGATGAAAGTCCAACGATATGTTCGAAAATGAGCACTTCAACGACTTCTACTACCACGTACCGTCCATCTTTCACGACAAGCTCTACCACTGCCTCGTACGGACCAACTTGTAGCGCACCGCCGCAACCGCAAAACGGTG
Source organism: Lasioglossum morio (assembly GCA_916610235.2). Classification (NCBI taxonomy): domain Eukaryota; kingdom Metazoa; phylum Arthropoda; class Insecta; order Hymenoptera; family Halictidae; genus Lasioglossum; species Lasioglossum morio. The sequence goes on from OU744334.1 coordinate 14,956,034, forward strand.
TCTGGAAATGGGATGAAAAGCAATGCCCCTCACGAGAGCACTGTCACGTCGGGCAAGAGTTTCAGTTTCGACCGGGAGCACATTTGGTCTATAGTTGCAACAGCGGTTTCAAAGTTAAAGGCTCTCCGAATGTGTTCTGCGGTCTGGATGGTCAATGGTGGAACGATATCCCTGTATGCGAAGGTAAGAAAAATGTTTCTACATAGCACGCGCGACTGTGCTAGTGAGATTGCGCAACACAGATTCTTTAACTTTTTGTACTTCAGAGGTACGCTGTAAAAATCTAAACTCAGCTTCGATAGCTGCCGATTGTAAGTACCCTGGACCGGATTACGTGACATGCGACTCGCCTAGGCCTGGTACGATAGCAACTCTAAAATGTCGTGATAGTTATCGCGAGGACAGAACACTGCCGTCGCCCACAAGCGTTAGGTGTAGCGACACCGGAAAATGGGTTCCAGAACCGCTCAGATGCGTTCCAGGTCCGCCAATAAATATTTATATTAATTGGGCTACGCATTCGCTGCAATTGAACATGGAACAGAGTGACTTCTTTGCAATAGAGACTCTAGATGACAAAATCATTATATACAAAACCAAAGATGAATTATTTAGACCAGACATCGATATTAGAAGTTTGAAATAAATACGCGTAGAGTTATTATAGTAGAATTTGAATAGTTATTGAAATTTGTCAAACCAAAATTAACACAAAGAATACTCGTATGTGTAATTTGAAATTATCCAAATCATTTCAAAATAACAAACTTTACTAATTAGGGTTGTTTATACATTCAGATAAATCACATACGTTAAAAAAAGTATTATTTATTGCCAGTAAAATATTAGTAGAATATACTTGTAGAAACAATAAATATGCGCGCGATGTATTTATTTATCTTTAAACTGACTATATTCTCTGTTCCTGCAAAGTGTTGTTATGTATCGAAATAAACGTGAATCGTCTGTTGGGTTACCGTTTTATTTCTACGTTACATTATTATTATTATTATATATGTGTATATGTATATACACTTGCGAGTGTGAGTTGCATGTTTTTTATATAGAATAATTGAATTGAATTGAATTGAATGCATGTTTTAGTTTGCGGTATCATCCCTACACCAACCACTCCGCTAATCGTAAATGGAACTGCCGCTAACATTACCGAATTTCCTTGGCATGCTACACTTTACGAAGCGGTAACGCCGAATGCAACGAAAGAGTTTATTTGCGGTGGAACCATTATTCAGGAGCGATTATTAATTACTGCGGCGCATTGCGTTTACGATGACAATGCCAGACGTAAAAACGACCCCTCGAAATATTTCGTAGCAACGGGTAACATTTACAGGGATTACAACTCCCCTTTCCATAATCCAGCTATGGTGGTGAAAACTGCGGTGCATATACAATTTTAAATGATTTTTTTCAAAAAGTGTTCAAGTAGTGTTCGACACTTTCTTTACTATATGTTTGATTTCTAGGTAAAAAATATCTATGTTTCTTGCGACTACAACGGAATATACGGATCTTACAAAGCAGATATAGCTATACTAGAGGTCACTGAACCCTTTGTGTTTTCCGCATTGTTGCAACCGATATGCTTGGACTATTCCAACAACATTTTATTAGAACCCGATATGTTCGGAAGAGTAGCAGGGTTCGGCAGAACTGCTTTAGGTGCGTCTAGCTACATCTTACAAACAATTACAGTACCGTACATCTCGAACAGAAAATGCAAAGAAGCTAGCAACACCTTCAACACTGAAAACGCTATCACGTACGATAAGTTCTGTGCGGGTTACACGAACGGTAAGTACATTCGCGTATTATATACGTATTTCCTTCTGAAGTTTATTACTGTTTGGTACTGTTTAGTACTGTTCGGAAGTGAAAGTTTGTTATAAAGCGTGAAAATTGTAGGTTCAGCGGTTTGCGACGGTGACAGTGGCGGTGGACTAATTTTCAGATGGGGCTCTTTATGGTATTTGAAGGGTATTGTTAGTGTCAGTCTTGCGACAAAGGTGGTAGGAGGAGCTACACGGTGCGACAGTTCCACGTATTCTTTGTACACCACGGTTTCTCTCCATATGACGTGGATAGAGAACTATATACTTCAACCAGAGATAAACAAGGAATTGCCTATGTGCTAGGTGCAGAAATTCCATTCCTCAATTAATTCCGGACATTCTGTTTATAATGTTCGAACGTTTAATGTGATAAAAACTTGCAATAGTATAAAGACTACACTCTACACTCTAGACTCTACGCGAAATAAATACACTGCACACACCATACTTATACAACTTCGTTACAATCATCTTAAACATGATCACCATTTGCGCGTATGATCACGCATCGACATTATTTAGGTACAAGTTGGTACAAGTTCTGTAATATTAAAAATAACATTCCTAAACAATAAAAAAGGTATAGCTATATCGAGCTATATTCACGATTAAGAAATTTTATAAAAATAAGATAAAAATCCAACAGAAATGCAAGAATAATTTACGAAATTACAAATGAAATGAAAACAAACTGGCACACCTTGGAAGCTTACGAATTTAGTTTGTAGTTATCGCATATTGCAAAAAATCATGAATATCGCATTTACACGGTAAGTTGTCGATGAAATTTTATTAAAAGTCGCGTATACACAGAAATAAAAAAATATAGAATTTTACAAGTATCACAGAAACCAATATTTGCAATCGTCAAGGCAAATTTGATGCAAACGGATACTGTTCCCAATTTAATAGGAAATGTTTTATGCGTATTCGGGTTCGGCTAGTGCCTGCTTTCTTTTAATAGATTCGGATCTTGATTCTAACGAAGACTTTTTCGAGACGGTAGGACCTGTAAAAATAAAATTATTTTAAGCCTAAAAGCATCGTTCTTAACAACGATAGAAATCGTGCGTTATGATAATAAATATCTTACTTTGAAAGTGCAACTTTCTAAAGCTATCTTCGAGTTCGTCGACGCTGGTATTCAACGGAGAATTCGGAACCGACGGGAGAATAGGATCCTTGAGTTTCATTAATTCTTCCAGTTCTTCTTCCAGATCAGCATTTGATTCGTTATCCTTGAAGGTGTCTGATAATATACATTGTACTTCGTTCTGTTCTTCCAAGGCCTGAAATTCAATATTAATATCAGTTCAAGTTTAAATTCTTGATATAAAGTAAAAACGAATGGTGGTAATCGATAGACTGCGAAAAGAATAAATGCTATCCTAACACTGTGTGTTTCTTAATCTCTTTAATCAACGTAGAAAATTTTCCTTTAAATTATGTTTTTACCTCTGCCAAGTCATCCATAATATCTCTAGCCTTACTTTCGGATAAACCGCTTTCGTTCAATCTCTTTAACAAATCGGATCCTGTTTTATAGGCTGACAGTACAGCTGCGTTTGTATGTGTCTCTTCGATGGTAGATATAACAGTTCGAATATTCTCGAGTGTTTGTGCTCGTTTTTGGATAGTCTTTTCCAATTCCAATTTCTTTCTTAAACGCGTTTTCGCCACTTGACGTAAACCTCTAGCCAAGTAGGACTTGGCTTCGTTGATAACGTCGAGCTTCGCTTCCTCCAATTCAACTATTTCTTTCAGAAGCTCGTTCTCTTGTTGCAACAGTTTGTACAGTCCTTGTTCAACTTCTGTTACATTGTCGGACGAATGAACGGCAATTTTCACCAGTAATTCATCTTTATCTGTATTTCTCGTAAAAGTGACTTTTTTCTCATGTCTCAGCCAAATTAAAACTAGCATTACAGTGTTGTCCGATATATTCTCGTTTATTTCGGATTTACAATCTTTCACGATTTCGGGAAACGATACAAGCACATTTTCCTTTTTATTTTCTAAAACAGATAGTACCGTTTCACCTAAATTTTTAACAACTTGCCGATGTACGTATACAGTTTCCTTATTGATTTCGTTGCTGGTAACATAACTTTTCACCTTCAAAAATGACCACACGAGCGGCCGTTTTACAAAAATGTCGATCGACCATGCTGTCCACGATTCGCAAGGTTCTTTCAAAAAATCAGCTTCTGGAGTTATCTCGTTATTCCTAGAAAACATTAATATAAATTCATAACTGTAAGAGAGTGTAGATCTCAAAGACGATATTGGTTGTGCACACGTTCAAGAATGGAACTAACGTTACCGAACAAGTTCTTCGACAACAGTTTGTAAACAAACTGGTGTGCATCCTTTCCTTTTAAAAGCTACATGTAAATCTGCAATGGAGAAACTACATCGCGTCGTGCTGTTCAACCATTCGTGTATCAAACTCTGCCAAAACTTATATTTAGATGACCAATCCAAGGGGTTGGCCAATTTACTTCGGAAAGGGGAAAATAAAGCGTTCATTCTCTCATCTTCATTCCAACATTTCGGCATTTTGTCGGGAGGCAGTGCTAAATTTTTGTCCGCTTTATTTGTTTCCCTTGACATTCTGATTCTGGAACTATTTTACATATTTAACTTGATTCAGATGATAAAAATAATGAGAGTATGTCTAGCCACATCTAAAGCCAGTTTTTTATATAATATATATTATGTGTGTAATATATATATATATATGTAAATAGTATGTATAGCCAATAGTACTTACGTTTTACAGCAACTAATAATTCATTGAATATCGATGTAATTTCATTTCCAGTGAGAAAACGGGAGATTTCGAGCGCATGTCGATGACAATGTCATCATTTGTATCTGTCAGAAAGACAAATAAGCTTTGCTTTTGATATGTATCGCAATCAATGTAGCACAATAAACTTAAACGAGTAATATTTCCACACGACAATTAATTAGTAAAAACATTGAAAAGTCACACCGTGCAAACGATGCATTTTACGTGTGTAAGGTGCAAAGTGTAAATATTCAGAAAGTGCATCAGCTGTGCTGTTTGTCAATATTCTTTACTCTAGCAATTTTAGCCAATTCTAGCGCACCGTGGACCATGTATCAGTGTTCCGATTGAAGCCTCAATTTCTCGCGCATGCGCGACCAAAACAGTAGCGTATCTCCAATGACGCAACAGAGCGGCCAGGGCCCTGTCGCCCTGAGGCAGTTATATTGGCGGGAGTGTACCGGTGTTATTGGCGGGACGAGTGTTCTGTCTTAAAACTTAATTGCTAACGTTTTAAGGGTAGCTGCCTTTTCAATGTATACACTAATAATTTTTTAAAAGTCTGCAGGGTGCTCAAGGTACCCGATTTCATCGAAAAGGTTACGTTACTGAGGCTGAAATTGCCGCGCATGCGCGAGAAATTGAGGCCTCAATCGGAACACTGCCATGTATCACCGTGGATCACCGTGGATAACGTGGATTGTATACAATATACAATAATACAATTGTAGATTGCCGTGGATCAAATACGGATAAAACTATCAAACTATGTAATGCCACCGTAATACTAATAATAAAATTCACCTCTCATCAGTCTCACGGCTCACCTGTAGAGCGCGCCACCGATTGGCTAAATAAAAACGGCGGGAAGTGTGATTAATTTAAAACCGTAAAAATATTGGAAGAATTTCAAACTGTCTGTTTCTTTTGGATCAAAATGTTTCTTTTTAGAAGCATGCTGTCTACTGTGTATCGTAACTCATGTTACTCAATAACAAATTATATTAACTGTTTTGTGTTTCTAGAAGAGATTCGAAATTCAACAAGATAATTCAAATAGATTAAATCTGAATAATAACCAATTAACATTGTTAGTAACGTAGCTAAGCAAAATAAACGAAATCATAAAATAAACAATAAAAAGAATTTTATTCTTTTCTTGTACTGGTTCGTATATTATTAATTACATAATAAAATAGTTCATCTTATTGCAATACCACATTATGTAAAACGAATAGTAATGTTAGTTGTGTTAAACATTATATGTATTATAGGCAGACGAATAGAGAATATCTAATACAATACATGTAACTTGCGATCCATAAAATAATAAATATAATCGAAAATGGTTGAATATGTAAAAAAAACAAAAAATGTATAAAATATATTTTTGACCATATCCAACAGTATCAAGACACATTATATTACGTTACAACTAGCGAGGTAATTGTATTACTATCACAGATTTATCACAGACCGATAAGTGTACTAAAATAATATGATATTATTTTTTGTTAAATTACATTATAATCTCCCACGATAGAGCAATTGTTAATTACGTGGAAAGCTAACGAGCGAGCCAGGAACTAATTTTACGAAATTTTAGAAAGACCCCAGTCTTTGCGATACTCGAAATCTGACTTGATCTTTTTACCACGTTTTTATTAACTCGCTTTCTTGTCTGTATGTTCGTCTAAAAAGCAGAAAATAATTATTTAAATAAAAAAATTGACAAATATTCCAAAATATTAACTGCAATGGCACTTCCTTATCTACCAAGTATCACAAAATAGCAATATTGTTGTACCCACACAGTACCGCAAGAGCTTGCAGTAGAAATCCAGACGCAAGAGTGTACAATATCTTTTGCCTGGAATGGCTAGAATGCGTTGATTCGGACAAGATCACAGAGAGCATCGGAATCAGGAATTAAAGCAAATTGAAAACGATGACCAAAGCATAAATTTACCAACTAATCTATGCCTTCTTCCTCTGGTCTGAAAAACAAAATAAAAGAATTTCTTCAATGATTGTTACTTTCGAAAAATATGGGGTTTTTGGTTTTTGGAAGATTAGCCAAGCACATAAAATATCAGAAATAAGAAGAGATGAGGAGAGATGAAAAGAGAAGAAAAGAGAAGAGAAGAAAATCTCGAAAAATGACTTACGGGTTATTGTGTAGGAATAAAATTGCATTCATTATTTCTGGTTTTGTGCAAGATATTCGCTCGACAAGTATATATTCCGCTCTCTTGATGGATTCCTCGTTGGGAGCACTGCTCGCTGGGATTGCAAATAGTTTTCTGGCAATACTGCTCAACTGTGGCAAAAGCGACGTCTTTTCTTTCCACCATTGTAACAAGTCGTCGTTTCTTCTAGATTCAACGTTCATATAAGTGGTAATCTCGTCCGAACAGTCTACGGACACCTTATCCGAGTCTGCCCATTCTTCGAATATACTTCTCAGTCTCTTGAACTCTGGTCCTTCGTGACTAGTCGAGGCAACAGGTTCCTCCGTCTCTGTTTTGATATCTATCAAACTGTCGACGATCAAATCCCTGACATGCTGCACAACCTCCGCTCTCTCTCCCTCCGTAAGCATCCGCAATTTCCTGAACGTAGGTACCAAATACGTAGCCATTTTGCAATACTTGTGAACGATCAGTTTCTCCTGTAAAGAATCTTTCGTGGCGCGTTTGATTCTCTCCATCTCGGGACTGTCGTTGTCGTTGTCCGAGCATTGTTTTATCAATTTCTTCAGCCACAACAAAACCAGATACAACGTCGGCGACCCGTTCACTTCCAAGATCGCGATCGCGTCCTCGAACGGCTCCAAAAACTCTATCAAATCTTGGACTTTCTTCACATCGTAACCGTCGAGTTTCGAACTTTCGTTCGCGTCCGCGAAAATATCAACAATCTGCGAGTACTGTTTCGCAACGGAGCGCAGCATGGCCACCTTCGAGCACCATCTGTTTTCCGTTTCGTCTTGCAAGAGGTTAGGATCATTAGGATTGTTAGGAAGTCGTGATCGTGATGGCCGCGACTCGTAGCCGGAGCCGGAGCCGGAGCCGGAGCCGGAACAGGAGCCAGAGCCAAACTCCGGCTCGGACTCGGACTGTTTCAGATACTCGACTATACTTTTCGTCTGTTCGAGCGTTTGCCATAAGATCGGCGCGTGCTCGGAAAGGAATTGTTCGTTGAACACGCTGCACAGGCACGAGGTAATACCGTAAATCGTACAATCCAACCTGTCGAATCCTTTCAACGCTTTGACAATGTTATTGTTCCGGTCCGTTACGAATGTAATGTACTGCAACATGTCGCTCGGAATTCCGAATTCCTCGAACTTCCGGTACAGCTCGAATCGAATATTTTCCGTGGTTTTTCCGTCGTCCGGCAAGTCTGTTGTAAACAGAACTCTCCTCTTGAAGCTCCACGACTCGTCGATGTAGTACAACGTGACGGTGTAATAGGATATTTCGATGCAGCTGTCGCTCCAAACGTCTACAGCAGCGGCGCAAGTGCCGCTTTGCACCGCGTTCAACACCTCCGGCAAAATGTGATTTCTCGTTTTATCGGTTAATCGTAAAAGGTATCTAACCAACGTCGTTGGACTCGGTAGAATGTTTTTCACCGACACGCTGCCGTATCTGCACCCGATATTTATTATTGTCTGCACTAATTTCTTGAACCCTTCGCCGCCTAAATTGCTAACAGGCTGTACGTCCCGTAAACAATACTCGGTGCATTTCTCCAAGATTTTCCTCCTGTCGTTGCTCGATATATCGTTCATAATAGTCCTACACGCGTGTCTGATCAAATGAGACGTTCCGCTTTTACCTTTGTACTGTAATATTTTTTTACACAGCTTGCACTGAACGTAACCACTGTTCCTATTCGTCTCGCTGTTCTTTATCATTAAGAACTTTTCCCACACCGCACTTTTTCCTTTTGTGTTCCACACGAGCATGTACTGTCCATTGTCGATCTTCTCTTGAATATTCACATTCTCCGTGTGTTCCATTAGTACCTCCTGTTTACCACCCATAATCAACTTTCGTTTTTCATGCCGAAATCTATCAGTTGTGTCGTTCGATTAACACGTATTAATCCAATTAATATTCGGACCGAATCAACACGTACCGATGTCATTTGAGCAAGGAACGCACGCGACGCGACGGGACGCGACGCGACGCGACGCGGCGAAGCCTTCGACTTCGACAGTCGCGAGCAGTCACGAGCGTACTAGAGCGCACTGAAAATTTCGATCCGAAACACGAAACCGCTTACCGTTTTCAAAATGTAAGAGGTGGCTGACAAAAGTCTCGTTTAAATTTCCTATACGTGCATTCAAGTTGAACAGCGGACTCGAAGAAGGGACACGAGAGCGAGCATGCCCTTGGCGCCACCTACAAAAACCTACGCATTTGAGGGAATAATTTGGTATTACAGCGTATTACAGCGTATTACAGCGTATTACAGCTTATTACAGCGTATTACAGTGTATTACAGTCAGTAGCAAAAAGGTAAAACACAGAAATACATGTATGTAATATGGTTTCGGAGGATAGAGCGATGCAGACCATGTAGAACCGGTCAAAAGGAAGATAAATGCAGTCGCCTTGTGCAACCAGTACGTACCGTTACCAGTTGCAGCACAACGGGCCAGTCCAGCTCGGCCCAGCCCAACCCGACCCGATCCGGCCCGGCCCGGCACGGCTTAGCTGCAGATAAATCAATAGGCGGAATCAGGCGGAATTGGGCTTGCCCAGGCTAGCCCGACCAAGCCCGTTTCTTACTTGTCTCACTCCCACTCGGTCCTTTACACCATTGCCAGATCTGAAAGGTGCAAGGTTTCCAAATTGTTTAGGACTTTATAATATGTACATATTATGTATTTGCATCGGTGAGAGGAAATTTCGTTTATTTCTACTAGGAAACTTCTCGCCCCCTGCTCGCTTCGCTTGTCAACCCCCGCGACGCGTCTCTCTCTCTCTCTCTCTCTCTGAAAAACACACTGTCATGGCGCTCAATTTTCGGTTCCCCTTCAGAAGGCAACCCGCTTCTCAATTCTCGGTTCCCCTTCTAGCAGGCAACCCGTTTCTCAATCTTCGGTTCCCCTTCTAGAAGGCAACCCGCTTCTCATGTTTCGGTTCCCCTTCTAGCACGCAACCCGCTGTTCACATTTTGGGTCCCCTTCTAGCAGGCAACCCGCTTCTCAATTCTCGGTTCCCCTTCTAGCAGGCAACCCGCTTCTCATGTATCGGTTCCCCTTCTAGCAGGCAACCCGCTTCTCAATTCTCGGTTCCCCTTCTAGCAGGCAACCCGCTTCTCAATCTTCGGTTCCCCTTCAGCAGGCAATGATACTTATAACGATTCCTTTTGCCAACGATGAGACAGAGAAAAATAACCCATATATTGGGTGATTGATCTACTCCTGCTGTACCATATCTCGTCTGTGATATGTGTTACTTTTGTTAGATGCGTGTATAGTTATAGTTACAGATGTTGAAATTATATCGTTAGTTAGTGTTAAAGCGCCTCCACACCTTCGAATTGAAGGAAAAACGTGGACTTTTATAAAAATACTTACTCGTCCTCATTAAATTAGAATATTAAATATAATAAACATCTTTTTAAGAACTGCTATCTATCACGTTTTAGCAATCACGATAAAACCCTGTGATTTACGGACTGATTGAAAATTTGCGTTGACGAATACATAATTTGTTCCAGTTCTTCTTTCGTTATCTTAGATCTCGAACATTTGATAAAGAAATATTTATTCATTCTCACTTTTCGTATCTTGAAAGTACTTGAAATCAATCATGCTTGGCAGACAAAGTCCATTCATGATTCATCAAATTTTTTGGCCATCCTTGTATGTATACATATACATATACATATACATATACATATACATATACATATACATATACGTATACATATACGTATACATATACATATATGTTATACATTAGTATATGCTATAAAGTACATTACTTTATAGTTCAGATTACTAAACGGTACGAGCGTAGCAGTTTAAATAAAATGGAAATTAATCAGACAAATCTTAGAACCACGAGATCTTAGAATCATATCTTTTTAAACTGAGGTTTAAGAGATTTATATATATGAGAGATTTATATGAGAGATTTATATTATGTTCTATACTTCTGCTGTTTGACGAATTCAATCATGTTTTCTATTCTCGACTGCTTACCTTTTCTGAATTGGTGGATATCTCGTACTAGCAAGATAGTATCGTCTACTAAGAATTGCGAGATAAATGTAGGCATAGATCGATTTAGCTGATAAAAGCTAACCCGTTCTCTGTTATCGCGCAACGATTAGTATCATGGGTGTGTCGCGTCGGTAATAGTAATAGACGATGGTAGACGGTGGTAGATGGTTCGTTTTAACATATTATCGGTACAATTGATATAGTTAGAAAAAAAAGATTAATCTGAAAAAAGAATATTTTTGTCAGGTAATTTGTACAAGGTAATTTGTTTTATATGAAAAATATATTTCTTTTTGCTAAATCATTGGTAAAAAGACGTTGCGCACCCATCGGTTGATCGAAACGAGAATTGTAATATGGAATATCCGAAAACGACACGATCGGCTTTTGTAAATTTCACTTTGAAACGCTACTACCTTTGTACTTTTCAAGAGGTTCGGATTAAAGCGCCGACTGGCGAATTGGCGATAATAAAAATTTTGTAAAACTGCTGCAACTTGTATGCAATCTGATTGGTCGAAGGTTATCGTAACGATCGAAGCCCAGGATTTTTCAATCGCTAGATCTACGGAGCTCTGTAAAACCCGAGTGTCTTGTACTTGTAAAATTACAGTAATATTTTACGTAAGAAAAATGACGAGCCTATATTTATTCAGAATTTCAATTTCAGCGATTTCTATTGATTTTATTGCAATTGCAAACGGGTGTCGCGGTTCGAGCGTAAAATTGTCGGAAGTTGGCGCAATGTGAATCCTTCGTTCGTAATCAGGACGCGGACGTTCCGTCAGGCGTGGGGTATCCAGTCCCGTTTGCAGAAATACAATAGTAGTCTACGTAACCGATCGACGAACGTTTTATTGCCTTCGTATTCGGTAATAGCACTTTCCATTTTCAGAATATTAAATTCAGTTTCTTGCACGTCCATCGTCAGTACTTTGACCATGAGCGCCAGATGTATGAACTCGTAGGGGCCGTCCTCCTTCATTTTCGCCCAGAAACCCTCCTTATCGAAGGCTTTCGTGTTGCATTTTAACTCTGTCAGCCTCTTTACGAGCGTCTCGTAATACAAATCCATCAGAGTTTCGAGCTGCTCGTCCGTAACGTCCAAGTCGACGCTCGAAAACAGATAAAGTTGAAGATCCCGCAACGCGCTCGCATACGTGTACGTTTGGAAATCGATGAACTTGACGTCGTCGATTTTCCCCGTGCTGTCTTGGTGGAACAGCACGTTGTTCACCCAGAAGTCCGTGTGGATGATAGTCATCCAGGGCTCTCGGGGAATGTCCGACCAGAAACCCGTGAATCCTATATCGTCTATCACTTTCTTACACTTGTCGTAATGGACGTTCATCTCGGGGTCCTCCTTGATCACCTTCAACGTTAGATTGAAAATTTCATTGTTAGGACCACCTTGCACCGGTGTAACCTTCGCGTGCATCTTGAACACCTCGAACAGACCTGGCTTCTTCTGCTTCACGGCCATACCCAAAGCGTGAAACCTGGCCAGAGCCTGCACAGCTACCTTCGAATGCTCGTAGTCGTATCCTGCGTGAAACGATGCAGAAAATACGAATTTATATGAATTTTTCATCGGTTAGAATAGAGTCATTGGTTAGGGAGACTCGTTATTTGCTATTTCAGAAATTCGGAAAGTCGTATAAGCTTGTGTTTTCCAAAAGACAAAAGATCGGTTTGCTAGGACGCATCTCGAAGATTCGAAAATCGGTCTTGAGTGTCTGACAGTCTTCACCCTTGTAAGTATGTACGTCTCTGCTTGAGATTTATACCAATATACACCGTAAACATCGTAAAACGAAATAGTTCGCAGATGTGAACATTTTCTTATTCCCACGCAACACGACGCGCGTGTCCCTCCTCTCCAATCGCAGTGACCTGGATCTGTCATAGAAAGCGAAGACTATTATATAAATCAGGACGGCTAGTTACTCAAACTGTTGTGAAACTGATTTACGCCAATTTTTTTTTCTTTTAAAACACCGGTAACGATTTAAACCGACTAATCGCACATAATACATATACATATACTATGTATTATATACTATTGCATACTATTGTATACACTCGCGTCAATTAAACGCGATTGTAATAATTGAAATAATTTCAAGAATAAATAAACCAAGGATTCACCGCTTTGAATGAACCGTTTAACAACCGATGAAAATTAATTTTTAGGTGGTTGTTAAGAACACCTAACTATGAGAATACATATCTGTCTGATGGTTTCGCATGGAATGACTTTGTTAGAATAAGTTTGCGTACATACCCACGCTTCTAACGCCATGGTAATAGCCATTGGCCTTCAGGTTCTCCATCATGAAAACAGCATCGTCATCCACGTCAGCATCCGGTTGCAGGGACGATCTGGATCCGTAGAACTTGGGCAGAAAGTTGAAGATCTCGTTGGTCTTGAAGCCCGACTCGAGCTCGAGCTTGTTGTAAGCCGGCATGATGGTCTCGTACATGAAGATCTCCTTGAAGAACGTCTTCGAACTATTGAAGACTAGCCTCTGGAAGTCAGTGGGCGGCAGCATCTTCGCGATCAGGTGAATCTGTTCTTCTTTTCCAGAGAGTCCTCTCTTGAGGTCGACATCGACCTTGAGGATAGTGCTGCCGTAATTCTCACCCGGGGGCATCAGGTTGTCGGATGTAAAATTCTCAACAATTACATGGTCTCCGAGTTTCTGCTTCAACAGAGGCTCGATGTCGCGAAGCACGATCGTCTTCACTTCTTCCGTTGGCATCTGTTCGTTTTTCATCGTTTCACCCAACTGATCTCCGCTCGCTGCAATCAACGCGCTACTGCTTCGAAAAAAGCGGTCGAGATCCCACCGAGAACGGGAACCACCTCGGAACCACGACCACGACCACGACTCCTATTATTTCTTTGATTTTTCTGACGCCCGCCAATCACGATCCCGGATCGTTGTCCTTATCAATCGACTCGCGATGCACGAATTGTTACGCAATCTTCTCCGACACATGTGTCATCATTTAGTTGTCTTTGGTTGTCCTCAGACCGCGGACTGCCGACCGTGCTGTCATCAGCGTTCGTCTCATCCGGCGAGTACTTGATTATCATCATCGTCATTCCTGCCGGCGCGGCGCAGCGCCGATCAACTCTCCTAGTCTCCTATACTTGTCGCTTTTAGGATTCTCCCCGTTTTCAGGGGAAGTTGTTCTTTTCACTGTAGGCGTATCAGACAATCAGACTCTCTGGAAGTTTCAGAAATTAGGGATTTCTAATATTCCCTAAGATATACACATATTACCACGTTTTTTTTCAAATAAAATTCGAAATGAGAATGTAATAAGAACTGAGAACATATCTTTAGTTATGATTTCTCGTCGAGTGTGTAATATAAATATTATTAAATATCAACATTTCATTTCAATCGTCACCGTGTCGATCGTATTTACGAAAGAGATTAAACGATAGGGCAATTGTCATAGAAAGGGTAAATTTATTTATGAAAAGTATAATGATACAAAAATATGGCATTTTTGTAATATTAGAACAGTAGTTACAATAATAATTCGTGTAAACAACAGTACAATAATGCGTGTTCGATTTAAACAAGTACGAACATGTACGTTATATGTATAATGTATGTTATATGGCATTGTTGTCAAAAAAGTAGTTCATTAAGTAACATACGCAAATGTCATTTAAACTCTATAAAAAATATAATTTACATGTTTCACAACATTTGGTAAAGTATGCGGTCAACATGTTATGTAACAATGAATTTCCAAAGTACAGAATGCTGAGTACCGTATGGTAAAACCTGGATAATTGCTCGAAACGATAAATAGCATAAATGCTCGGTAGTGACATTCGGCTACCGACAAACATCGCTAATCGAACGACGAAACCTTCAGTTTCATTCGAGAAAAATAAAATATACAGAAAGTTTCAACGTCTCGTCTGTATAGACATATACAACGAAACCTTCAGCTTCATTCGAGAAAAATAAAATAAATAGAAAGTTTCAACGTCGCATGTGTATTGTATAGACATATAGAGATAGACTGAGCCGTCTCACGGCCGATAATACCTTCCGGCTATTGCTCTCTCTCTCTCTCTGTCTGTCTCTCTCTCTCTCTCTCTCTCACTCACTCACTCACTCACTCACTCTTTATAGCCCGCGCCGCCATTGTGGGCTTCAGCGCTTCGTTCAGGCTAAATCAGGCCGCGTAGTCTATTTCTATATGTCTATGGTGTATTGTCCCGTCTCGTCGATATGAGTTTTTTGATTACTCTTTCTTTCTGACTGTTTTCTGTTTCGCTCGTCAGTCTTTTCGAGAATTTTTGAGCGTTTATCCAAGTTTTACTGTACCAATATCTTAACTATCTTGAATTCTCTGGCGAAGGATCGATTCTCCATCTGCCTCGATTAATTGATGATGCACAGCGCTGAGAGCCTGTAATATCGAATAGATTATTTATAAAAGTATCCGACCAGTATATCATATCTCACATACAATATATACCTTAAAATATTTAACAGTTTTAACACGCAGCTCCAATGTTGCATCTTCGTCGCAAATAATGATTGTTCGGGGATGTTGCTGGAAGGCCGATACAGTCCACATATGATTAATTCCTTCCTCTATCGCCTTGTAGAGGGCAAATGCTTTATGGGATCCCGTAATAAGAATCATAACTTCTTTCGAATCCATTACCGTGCCGACGCCAACGGTCAGCGCCTGTTTGGGAACTTTGGAAATATCGTTCCCAAAGAATCTTGCGTTCGCTTCCAGTGTATCTTGCGCCAATGTCTTAACTCTTGTACGCGATGCCAGAGACGATCCTGGCTCGTTGAAGGCTATGTGACCATCCGGTCCAATACCTGCGAAAGAATTGCATCGTTTTACAAATCATTTCTACGTGTAAAACGATGTACTGTGCAAAGGTAATTCATAAACCATTCAAAATTACTTACCACCGATAAACAATTCAATCCCACCAGCCTCCTTGATTTTCCTTTCAAAATCGTTGCATTCTTTTGTAAGATCTGGTGCATTTCCATCGAGAATGTGCACATTCAGCGGATCGATATCTATATGCCTGAAGAAATTGTTATACATATAATAATGGTAAGACTCTGGATGATCTCTGGGCAAATCTACGTATTCGTCCATGTTGAACGTCTTTACGTATCTAAAAGAAAGCTTTCCCGCTTGGCAGTACTCTATAAGTTTCTTGTACATTCCCAAAGGTGTTCCACCTGAATAATAAATAGTAAATAACAGGTAAGATTCGTCGTATAATTTTATAAAATATAATAAAATAATAAATATATACAGGAAATGACATTCTATCCGTAAACAATTTCTTTTTCTTTGAATAAATTTTAACAAAGCTATATTAATATATATTGCAGTACTAGTAGAGAACATACCTGTCGGAAGACCAAGAACGAAATATTTATCTGGATTCGGTTGAAAATCATTGATTCTTTTCAAAACGTATTTGGCAGACCATTCTGCCACATGATCCACCGTATCGCAAATGACTAATCGCATTTTTTCTTTGAGCTGTAAATTCTTACTTGACACTGAAAAAATGTTATCGATTGGCAAATATTTATACAAGTAAATTTTTAAGCTTACAACGAGGAAATTGCACGGAAATTAACGCTGCTATTGTTCGCATACAGACGATACACTTTATATGTACATAGCTCTACGAATTCCCGATAATATTTATGACTGCATGTATATGTACGCATATCGCTTTACGACAACGACCTCTTATCAAACTTGAATAGAATACGAGAAAATCTTACAGTCTCAACACTCAACATTTATGTTATGCATTTATGTATTATTGTATTGCATATGTACGCGAATCAATTTTTCCTTTGTTAAGCAAATTTGAACGAAAGTGAAAATTTGATTTACAACAAATGTACTTGGTCCGTTTTCGATCGATCTGTGTATTTATCTACATACATACTACATATATGTACATCTATGTAACGTGATTTAACGTATCTAAATGTAGTACACGATGTATTGTATTAGCTAAATTAGAAGCAAGACAGAATTTGCGAGTATATATTTACATATATGTATTTAGTTCGACTTTCGCACTGTTTCGCACTTTCGTCGAATGGTTGATCGAGGCGGATCGAGGCCCAATTTTCAGGTCGGTAACCAGTGGTAACCAGCGGATGTTGAATTGACAGCGCACATATGTATATATCAGCACATATTCACTCGAAATACTCGCGAATAGGACATTTCTAAATATTTATTAATTCGAATTCCGCAAGATTAGCGGGGAAATCAAAGCTCTCTCTCGCGGAGAAGTGGGAAATATAATTTCGAAAAAAATACGAACCTATATAATCGAAACGAACCTGTCTCTCGCCGTACTGGCCGTACAGTCGCATCCAGTCATTCAGTGATCCAGTCCAGTCGGTCGGCCACTAAATTAGCAAATGCGCGACTAACCTAATCTTGGCTACTTTGCAATCGAATGCGAACAATTTAATCTTCTCTCCGTTCCGTTACGCGTTGCAGTTGCCAGTTGCCAATTGAAAATGAGTTATTCAAAACGGGCGATATTTCAGCGATAATTTGGCGATAATTTTGTGATAGGCAACATCGATCAGCATTTTTATCTGACGAAAATCAAATTTATTTATTGCGATTTCGCGACGAATAACGTTATATCAATTTTCTGACATTGCTTTTTTAAACGTATGTAGTTTATTGAATGTGTATATGTATATGTATATGTATGTATGTATTTAAATATCACTAATCACTTGTAATTGGTTAATTTTGGAATTTGGCGGGAACGAGTAGACGGTCCACAACGGTCCAAGACGGTCTCACTGCCACTCACTGCTCGTGTCAATCGGTCAGAATTTTCTATATATGATCAAGGATTTTTCAATATTTTTTGAAACTTATAATGCCCGAGTTGACGATTAACAATGTCGTTGTTAATTTTCCTTTTAAACCGTATTCTGTTCAAGAAGATTACATGACAAAAGTGATAGAATGCCTTCAGAATAGTAAGAACGGTGTGCTGGAATCTCCGACAGGTACATTTCAATATTATTTTTATCATTTTTATCATTTTTATCGTTTTTATAATGCTCTATATAATGAGGGATACATCAGAAACATAGATAGAAAGAAAACAAAATAATTTTTATCACAGGAAAAAACAGGAAAAAGGGAAGATGAAAATTTTTTTAAACGATCAGAACTCGATCCATTTGTGAAAATGAATTGGTATTGACATTTCAGGTACAGGTAAAACGCTTTGCCTCTTGTGCTCGTCCCTAAGTTGGTTGCTGACAAAGAAAGCTCAACTGCAAGCGCAAGCCCTAGTCGGGGCAATAGAGAAACCGAATTTTGGAGGACATTTCTTCAACAAATTAAGCAACGAACTTAAAGGAGCTACGGGTGATTCAGAGCCTTCGCCGAGCTTCGTTTGGGCAGCCCCTAAAATTATCTACGCGTCCAGAACTCACTCGCAATTGTCGCAGGCAATGCAAGAGTTGAAAAGAACTGCTTACAAGCATTTGAGCACGGCTGTGTTAGGATCCAGAGATCAGCTCTGTATCCACCCAGATGTTTCTAAAGAGATTAACTCTTCCAATAAGATACATATGTGTCATTTGAAAGTAAAGTCTAGAACGTGTCCTTATTATAATAATGTTGAGACAAGGTAAAATGCTGGCCAGACATTTATCGCGATCGGTAAGAAGTACTCGCCAGCGATCATACAGGGAAACTCTTTTTCTTTTGTTTTGTAGGAAAGAAGATCCCCTTTTCAAACAGGAAGTGCTGGACATAGAGGATCTAGTGAAAGCTGGTCAGAAACACAAATGTTGCCCATACTTCTTATCTAAAGAACTTAAACAGAATGCAGATATAACGTTTATGCCATACAATTATTTATTAGACCCAAAAGCCAGAAAAGCCCAGGGCATAGATTTGCAAAACAATGTTATTCTGTTGGATGAAGCGCACAATGTTGAGAAAACATGCGAAGAGGCAGCGTCGGTGCAGGTAAATTAATATATATCAATAGGACGATAAAGGTTTTTTACAGAATTGAATGGAATATTTTTGCAGATATGTAGTACGGATGTTGCGATGTGCATCGACGAAATAACAGCAGTGATGGAAGACATGGCGCGAAATGTTCAAGAAACTGATTTCTCAATGGAGAATTCTGGAAATGCACAGAAAGATTTTACCGCCGATGATTTATGCATTTTGAAAGCTATGTTTCTGGAACTAGAAAAAGCAATCGACGCGATAAAAATCGTAAAACGCGACGAGGGAGACACGCATCCCGGTGGCTACATCTTTGAGTTATTCGAAAAGGCTGAAGTTAGTTATCGTAGTTTCAATAATATATTTCTGATAATATATTTTCGATAATATATTTTGTCTTCGTAGATAACGCACGGCAAGGAACAACTAGTCACCGAGAAACTAGACAAAATTGTTCTATATTTAACAACCACAAGCACATCTCCGTTCGCAAGGAAAGGTAATGCGCTGCAAAAATTCAGTGACCTATTAAGAATCGCGTTTAACAATAGTAATAATATGCGATACAGAGAAAAGATCAAGCAGTGTTATAAAGTGTACATTCAAGTAGAGGAATCGAAAAAAACTCATAAAAATGATGTTTGGGAGACAAAGAAAAGTTTAAAGAACGAGGGCAAAGTGATCAGTTATTGGTGTTTCAGCCCGGGATTCAGGTAAAAGTAGTGGTAAAAGTAGTAGTAAAAGTATTATTAGAATTAGAGTGTGTTATTAGAATTTATACGCTCGTATATAAAAATGCGTAACGTGCATATTTTTATGCAGTATGCAGCAGTTACTCGAGCAAGGTGTACGCTCGATAGTTCTAACGAGCGGTACATTGTCCCCTTTAAGACCTTTCGTATCCGAACTCGGAATACCAATCGACGTTCAATTGGAAAATCCACACATAGTAAAAGGAGATCAAGTTTGCGTGGGTGTTCTTAGTCAAGGTCCCGATGGTTACGAGCTAAATTCTTCCTTCAACACGAGGTATTGTAGAAAAGTGTCATACGATATACAGTTGGTCTTTTTTTGGTCTGTGGAACGTGTTGCGTGATTCGTACTTTCATACATATCTTTTTTCAGGAATGATCCAAAATACATAGGATCTCTCGGCCGAACAATATTTAATTTCAGTTGTCTAATACCTCACGGACTGTTAGTATTTTTCCCTTCCTATCCAATAATGAACAAGTGTCGAGAAGAATGGCAAAACACAGGATTGTGGACAAAAATCGCGGAACGTAAAGTAATTGTCTTTAGTATTTGTATACGACATACGATGTATGTAGTTTTATATATTTCAGAGTATACTTGAAAGCATGTGCTGTGATTATACTTGATTTGATTGATCAGGCTATATACGTGGAACCACAATACAAAAACGGTTTTACAAACGTGATGATCGAGTATTGCGAAAAGATCAGAGATCCTAGCTGCAAAGGGGCAATTTTCATGGCAGTTTGTCGTGGAAAAGTGAGCGAAGGTCTCGATTTCGCAGATGCAAACGGCAGAGCCGTATTAATTACCGGTCTTCCGTTTCCGCCTTTGAAGGACCCGAGAGTAGTGTTAAAACAACGATATTTGGAAGAGATGAGAAGCAGCGACAAAGAAGTAACAAACTGGTTAATTTAGTTTGAGCGTGTGAACGATTCAGCGTCAACTTGCTGAACTGTACTTGTACTGTTCATTGTTTAGGCCTTGTCCGGACAACAATGGTATCAGCTGGAAGCATCGCGAGCAGTTAACCAGGCCATCGGACGAATTATACGTCACAAAAATGATTACGGTGCTATAATACTGTGCGATTGTAGGTTCGACAATCAAAATTTTAAAAAGAATTTGTCTACTTGGTTGAGGCCTCATATTAAAAGATTTACCAATTTTGGGATGATTACAAAAAATTTAAGAGATTTCTTCAAGTACGCGGAATATACGGTAAGTGTACGGTAAGTTTGATTAGTTTTGGAAAGCAAATAGCAGCGTAAAGATCCGCAGTCTATGTAGTCAGAATTGTTTCATCTATTTAGTTGCCGCAACCAGCTACGGGACCTAGTAGTAGTGGCGCTAACGTATCGTTACCTGCTGCGACGATAGCTACATTCGACGCAACTGTGACCCGAACTGCGAAAAATCGTTCGAAACAAACACTTGAAGTAGCTCGTCCAAAAGAAGAAGATACTTTCGACATCGATTCGTATAGCGATAACAGCGAACAGAAGATTAGCAAGTCGACTGAAAATAAGAAGAAAAATTTTTCCGAGCTTCTGGCAACAGAATCGAAGCCTGTTATTAATTTTAGCGTTTGCAAATTTCAACAGAATAATTCTACGTGCGAGCTAACGAAAGATACCAGCGAACCGCTTACTAAGAAGAGAAAAATCAAAATGTTACCGGTAGAATTGAATGCGTGCTTGTCCGGTCCTTCGACTTGTTCCAGCGTAGACGCGAAAGATGAAAATGATTCGAAACCGATCGAAGGCCCTGCCAACGATCCCGATAAGAAACTTTTGGGTAAAACGTATCTGAAAGAGGTAGATATACTCGCGTATATCGTATATACTCGGGGTGTTTTCAAGTAAAAAATATTTAATAATCTTTAATTTTTTGTATTAACACGTAAAATATAATTGTAGGTGAAGCGTTCGTTATCGGAGGATAAGTATAAGATATTTGCAAAAATGATACAGGAGTATACAAAGTCGAGTAATTTGGACAAGCTATTGAAGACACTTCAGGATCTATTTCCGCTGAAAGAAGGATTATTCCACTTGTTTATAGGTATTTCTTTACCCAATTTTACGATTTTACCCTCACCACGAAGGCTTATGGGAATATATTTGATATATATATAATGAAATATTGAAATTTTTTAGGATTCAAACATTTTTTGAAAAAACATCACATTGGTGCCTTCGAATTTCATGTTACACGTTTAAGTAACATTTAGTCTATAAAATATAGTCCATAACTACAAAGAAATGAAGAGACTGATACTATTTTGTACAATGATCGTTAAAAATCTGTTACAAACAGTTAGAAGTAAGTACCGATAAATTATTATACGTGTACACGGTTTATATTCCAACTGGCCCGTACATTAGGGATTACTGTAAATATTTAACAATAGTTTTTTCAATCATGTATTGTCTGAAGATGCGAATATAAGTGTAACTCGGACACATAATAAAAATTTTGTAGAATATGTTATTCTGTTTTTTTTTTTTCTTTTTTTTTACAATGTACTTACTTCTTGTTTCTCTATAATTGTGAATTTAAAATATCAAACATTATAATCAGTTAAAAATAGTGTAACATCACCTTGAAATATTTAGAAAATTTTTCTTTTATTTGGTTTACTCGTTTTTGTTACAAATGCAGAAAATTTACAGTCCAGAAAACGAAACTGCATAGACGACGAACACGTGTAACATCGAAAAATAAGAAAAAGAGGATAGGTGCATACGTATATATATATACAATACATTATGTAAATACTATACATATAATATGCATACGTAATGCGCGTGTAATTATTACAATAAGATATATCTCCATATACTTCTTCCTCGCTCGGATCGAATAACGTTAACGTTACGTTAGAATCTCTCTCTTTTTCTTTCTGCTTTTTGGTAAACAGTCGTTCTTATAAATATATGTACTACTACATTAAATCTAGCGATACGATTTTCTCTCGTCTTCGATACTGTTTTTCCTTTTTCCTTTTTTTCTTTTGGTGCATACACTTGGTGGAATACACGTTGGCAACACGCTGAACACAATAATGGCAATGGAAAAAGATACGTATCAGTACTGTCTGCACTGTCTGGAGCATAGTGAACGTTAACGAACGTTCTCAGGAATTTGTAATCAACTTTTGGTAATTCGACTGCGGGAACAGTTTCTTCGATCAACTGTCGAAGGACGGAATACATAAAAATTTAAGTAACAAACTACATCTAATCGCACGTATACATATAAAACAATATTCTATTCAGTGGCGGATTATTATTATTATTATTATTATTATTATTATTATTGGCGTTCATACGTTACGCTTAACTGTGTTACATTTGTCGTTAACAAAATAAGAATATACATACGCTTAACCCTTTATTTACGGATGGCGGACATACAAGTCTCGTAGGTTTTTCATTATTTTAAAGACATATTTGAGACCCATTGGAAGTGATTTGAACTGATTTGAATTTTAAAGGTCCTATGAAGTTTCTATTGCGCATGCGCGAAAAAAGGCAGTTTTAATCGGAACACTGATCGGAACACTGCGGATAACATAAGCTTATTTCTACTTATTTCTTTTTGGAAGCTTGCTACATACATAGAGAGTCTTTATAAAATATTGTGCAAGTGTTCTCGCGATTTTAGGTTATTGTTAGCCTCAGTAAAGTAAAATTCTCGATAAAATGGGGTACCTTGAGCAGCCCGTAAAATTTTCAAAAATTCATATTATTTGATTGTGAAAAATGCATGAATGTATAACATGTGTATTTGTGTATATTTTGTAACCGTAGGATTAGAACCTTGAAAATACAAGTTACCGATGCCGCGAGCTGACCCGAGCGAGCCAGACTCGGAGTTTCTCAATGGATACTGCATGATTATTTGAATTTCTAATCACAGTATTAATCTCTAATGGAATCTAATTGTAAGACACCACGATGAACCTGATATGTACTTCTCGATCAACTTATTCTAACCGAGTTTTGGACACAGTACTATTCCATATTTAGCAGATAAATAAATTATTAGGTTGTTGCACGTGAAATGTCCTATTTATGATTATTTAAACGCATAACTGATCTTTAAAGCTGTTTGTCGCAAATGCTTTTGATAACTAATTTATAATGGGAGTCGGAAATCGGAAATCGGACATTTCATATGTACCAAGAAACGAAGAAACACATACTATGTAGTCTAATTAGGCGGTGGTGGGGGGTGGACCGAAGACGACTTTGCTCCTGGAGACAGCTCCGAGAATCGGTTTCAGAAGGATGAAAAATCCTGCGAAGAAAAGGGACGCGAACAGGAAATTCCTTCCGGTTTCACTGCCCGGCCACCACATGGTATAGGTACCCGTTATGATAGAAGCGAGCAATAGTATAGTGACAGCGATGCCACTGAACGCGTGCACGATCTTCAGGAGAACTGGCCTGACACGAGGATAGAGCCACTTCGGGTTGTTGGTCACGATGCCGAAACCGGCGGTCAGAAACGCTAGAATGATGCTGATCAGGCCAAGAATCGAGTGAGGCGTGGCGAAATGCTGTCTGGAATTCTCGATCTTGTTCGCGACGATGATCGCCAGACCGATCGTGATCAGGATCAGGCCCACCGTGTGCAGGATCCAATGCAAAGTTACTCGGTTCGGTCTCGAGAGTTTGTGGCCCAGATACGCCTCGCCGGAAATGCTGAACACTGCTTCCGTTATCAGCAGACCGATCTACAGGGAAGATGTATCTATTTTAGTTTTCGATCGTTTCTGCATTAACATTCGGATTCTCTATTAGGATTCGATATATTTACTCTACATATACCTATACATGTATACAAATATGTTCGCTATCGATATTCGTATCGTTGTAAAAAAGGGAATCGCGAAGTAATCATGTTACCGTAAAAATTCGTGACATTCCTGACGCCACTAGGTTTTAGAGATGCGAAAAATGATTTGGTAGGATGTAAAATATCGAGGTATTATTTATGCAAACTTACCCCGACGCTCATGCAGATGGGGTGCCAAGAGAAAAGTATACTGTATCTGCCGTCTGAGAGGGCAAGACTGATGATGTATATCACTGGCGCCAGTAAAAGTATGTGTACGAGGCTTGAAAACACCATAGTTATCAAGCTTGGTGGTCCTTTGCCTGCCGGAGGGTCAGACATCTTTCGTCCTTAATTTCCAGCTGAAAGCTTAATTTTTCAAAAACTAATCAGTCAGTCTTGACTATTTCTACTGAAAGTAATACTATTTTGAAGAAACTCGCGTAGCAATTCGCGTAGAAAAATGAAAAATTCGATTTTCGATCAGCGTTTTAAGTTTCAAGTATCGAGACAGTACAGAGCCGTTCCTCGATTCCACGAGTTCCACGAGTTCCACAAGAGACAAACAGCAAATTCTTTTGACGCAATTGCTCCTACGATCGTTTAGATGCGCGGCGCGGCGTGTGATTCATTGCTAATTGCGCGGCACGATTCCCCGTTTCTTTCAGCATCCACTGACAGAACTTCTGTCTTTTAGGATTGCACAAGCACCAGCCTAATAAATGGGGCATCCGATTAACAACCAGATCTGCCAGTTCAGATCGAACACATCGGATCGTGCCGTTGTCAAGGAAATGTCACCAATTTTCCGAGCTTCTTCGCTCTTCAGAAAAAATTAAAGCTGCGCAACACGCGCTTCAATTCCTTACATTTCATTTCAATTCCATATATGCGTATCAGGATTTTTTAAAAACATATTTTTATGCATTCAAATGTTTTTTAATTTCTCGCACTGAAACATTTCCGAGAGGTATGTATATTTAATTTGCCTGCGAACTACAATTTTCTTGCAATCAAAAATCAGACTATATTACATACGTGTAAACAATATGCTCTGTTTCGTTGCAAAGAAAAAATAGGGTTGCATTAGAGACAATATACGCTTGAGTTTCTTGAAAGTGGGACGTGAGAACTGAAAAATATAATAGAATAGAATAGAATAGAATAGAATAGAAGAAGCAGCATTCTACTTTCTACTGAAAGTAGATAGCGAGACCAGTGCCGGTCATCCGAAACCATGTGCCTTGCCGCCCATTCTTAGCTATTCGTTCATTCAATTTAAGGAAACGCACGCTAGAATTTGCAGTAGTTAACACTTGAACCATTGAACCGACCGACTGAACGCGACCACGGTGTACAACAATTACGCCGTTATCTGTTATACATACTCTGTGACACGGATAGAGAGTATAGAGAGGCGTTATCAGAGGAACGACGGATAACTGTGTGACAGTGGCTTCGCTAAAATGAAAAAAAAAAGAAAAAACAAAAAAATGGCAATTATCGTCGCACGTACCACACATAGATAACGTACTCGACGCGTCAATGATCTAGTAAACCAGTGCCGTGCACTCTTGGATTCTACATATATGTACCGAGTTCTTGTACAGTTTTCTTTTATTTCTAACCGCAAACATTCGATGCTCGTTGTTCGGTTAAATAAAGAATGAAAGAGAAAAGGGGAAGATTAACGCTCGGGGAGGGAAAGATTTTCACCAATTTCCGATTAACTTGTAACAATTTGACTACGGATTTCTATGCAAAATAAAAATCTTGTGCATCGAGTCGTCGATCAGTTAAAATCTGTTAAAATATGTTAAAATACTGTACCGACAGAGACGCAGAAATCTTTAATTTTGCTTACTGACAAAGCCTAGTTTAGTTAACACCGGGGCATTGACAATTAATTGCTGTGTCGCACGAGGAAGAGAGAGAGAGAGAGAGAGAGAGAGAGAGAGAGAGAGAGAGAGAGAGAGAGTTGGTGAGTTCATTATAATGGAAACGTACTTGATAATGACACGGTTATCAATGTCAACCGAGCTCGCGTAACTCTGCGAATGTCCCTGTGTGTCGATAAGTTTTTTTTAAGGAATGATAAAATAAAGTTTTGTGTAGTACCTTCGTGTGTAGTACGTATCATGTTGACGAAGCTGCTCTAAAAATTCGATATCGCTCGTAACCCACCATTTTCTACTATTTTTACTAGGTTTTTATAGAAATCTCGTCCGTTGTAATTTCACTGAGAATTGCGAAGCCTTAAATTGTTCGGATATAATGGACCGCGATCACAGTCGCGGTCGCGGTCGCGATTAGGTTAGTTGTCGATCTACGACCATCTACTCTGTCTCTATAAATCATTTCGTTTCTCCATAAGTATAAAAAGCGTTACACGCGTTCAAATCTACAGGAGGTTCTTAATAGACATCTCTTATTTTCAGCGATTCGCATTACGTGTACAGTTGTATTAATTTCTATGACGAACAAAGTGAAAATGCTATAGTCGAACCCAGCAATTTTGAAATTTTGTCAGTGCTACGCACCGCTTCTTTTGGAGAACACTTTACAACACTATGCATATGTAGAACACGAATCGCCAAGCGATCGAAGATGGCTGTCGGAGCACGAAAATTCTTCCATCGAGGCTGGATCGTTTGCGAAACGATGGATCACGGTGCAAGTGTAAAAATCGACTCGGGCAAACTCACCTCAACCGCAAAGACTGTCGCGACTATCCGAGAACGGTACCACCAGTTTGACTGTTTTTCTTTCGCACACGCGAGAGAAAGAGCACGAATCGACGTTCGCGGCTCGACTGATCCACGCGGCGCGGCGGCGATCCTTGCTCGCGCGATCCACGATCTATCGCTGCGTTGCCGATACTACGTATTACATACTTGCTTTGCTATATGGGCTGGTTAAAACACCTCGAAAACGGAAACAGAAACAGAAATCAACGCTATCCGAAGTCTTTGCGCATTGTATATCCTCGTAAAACCTGATCGAAACATTGCTTAGGGCTTAGAGCGATTACATATGTACTTTGTTTGTGTACGACTACAAAGGAAAGTTCGAGTTCCAAAAGGATTGCATTCTTCAAAGCGTTTGAATCTTATTATTGGTACACCTTTTTCAAAGCATTTCAAATACATCCCGTCAGTCGCGAAAAGGTTAATAGGAAATATTTCAATGTTCTCTTCATTGAAACCCAGTTTGCCGCGCCACGCGCCACGCGCCACGCGCCACGCGCCACGCGGCATCTATTTCCAATGGTTAGGTTCCTCAACACTTGTTGCAAACAACAAGGAAAATCGCCAAGCAAACGCGGCCTTGGTACGTCTAATAGCAACGATCTTCGTTAAATAAATTCAAAGACGAATACATACATGGAATTAGCGAAACGTTATAAAGTTAACATTATACAGTACAGCGGTAAAACGAGCTGTCGATGTTCTATTTAATTCCGTTCTACACCAAGATCAAAACGTAAACGATTAGAAAATAAGAGAGTTATTTATACGCGTTGAACGAGAAGCAGACTTATGGGCCACCCTGTACTCTGTACCACTTTCTACCTTATGGCAGCACTCCACCGTCTGTAGCCGTTGATTACAAGAGCACGTGGTCGTTTGATTACTCTTCGCCCACGCAACGAAGCTCTTTTTCGGTGGTCGAGAAAATTCAACGCTGAACCGAAACGATAAAGATTAGATTGGATTAGATTCTCAATCCAAGTTGCCGTTTAAAAAAATTCTTGATGCTGTCAGGCACAAACTTCCTCGTGCGATTTCGAACGACGCGACGCGCGACGACCACTGATTTCCCATCGGCCCATCGGCCCAACGGCCCAACAACAGATACATATATGGTTTTCGTCGTTGCATTGTCGTCGCCGCGTTCACACTGGATCTCTCGCAATTGAAAGTACTTGTTGCGGGAATTTGAAATTTCCGTTCTTTCGATGAAAGAAGATCCAAGGCTCGTATAATTCTCAATTCTTTCCTTTTCCTCGAGCTACGCCAAGCTTGACTATATTGGAATCGAATACGATCAAACAGAATTGATTAATACATATAGTCGTTGAACGTTTATAAAACCTTGGTCGATCAAGATAATTCTATTTCAGACAACCGTTTCGGAAGGTGTGCGACGCGTTGATATTCCAAGTAGAACTTGTTAAAGAGTCCTAGAACCCTTTCGTTCTCTGAAGAGAACTATTTCAAAGCTCGAGTCGGGCTGCTATTGCGTATTTGCGAGAGCACGCGGCGACAATAGCCGATTGACACCGTGGTTACGGCCAATTAGCGAATGTCCAAAGCCCGCGTCACTGTAAAAATATCTGCGGCGATCGTTCGCGAATCGACACGACTAGCAACTCCACGGACTTTTCCTAGCGCCGCGGCATTTTCGAGTTTCCATCAGTTTCCTTCAGTTGTTTCCACTAGTTTCCATCAGTTTCGAAAGTTGAATCTCCGCGAATATCGGACAAGTTGGAAGAAAGAAAGAAGGAAAGAGGAGGGAGAAAGAGAACAACGGAAAATACTTACCGTTCCGGGGAGATATTTATGCGATTCGATTGGCGCGCGTCGACCATCTCTTACCCACTTATCTACGTTTAATCGATATATGCGCCGAACGCGAACGGTTATCAACGGTTCGAATTAATTGGATAGCTCTGCTGTTTATCTCCCATCGGTTGCCACCCTTTCGGTCTGGGGAATCAGAAGCGACGAATGTACCAGGAACGATGAAATTGTTTATCAGAACATGATGGAAACTTGCTGACGCGGGCCTGAGGATAGCTTTTCCTTGTTGTTAGATTGTTAGATAAAGAAAGCGTACCAGATGAAACCCCACTGTGAAATATAACGATAATACTCTGCCACCGCAAATGGTATTTTGCAGAAATACCTTTCGGAAGGCATAACGATTGTCAAGATTGTTAACAGTTTGAGTTTAAGAGATCCGCGAATCCGAGAGCGATCATAATATGTAGAAGACACGGTGGATTCACGATTCACGATTCACGATTCACGTTAATGTTATTACCGCCGAATATTTGCATAATCAGGGTATAGTTGGCATCCACGCCTCGAATAAGCAATCGGAGTACATACCGACGCGTGACGCGCGACGTACGCCGAGGCCGATTTATGCGCTCGCGTGCATACGCTATCAACTGACCATGCATACTTCCGGTCGGCGCGCAGTGCAGCGCAGCAAATAGCCTGCGCGATCAAAGAACCGATCGCTCGTTACAATTACAACTAACGATCAATCGCGAGAAACAGTAACAGTAACAGTGGCTACCGGACCCTCTACAACAGTTCACGACTAACGGCATTGTTTCGTAGAGAACAATCAATTTTCCTACGATCGGCAACGTAATCGTTCTTGTGCGAATTTTATGCGTTTAAACCAAGTCGCACTCCGTGGAATCTCATAAATATTACAGCGCACGCCCCTCTGCTGCGTATTCAACGAATACACTTTATTTAATTTCTCCTCGAAATCCTGAATTACCCTCTGCCCCTCTGCCCCTCTGCCAGGCGTTCGTATCTGGTCTCTGGTCTCTCGTCTCTCGTCTCTCGTATCGAAATTCGTATCGTCGGGTTTTTATCAAAAGCCATCCATCGTCTTCCGCGGTCTGACTTTATCGTCGTACACACAGCTGCGTTTCGGCACACTTACATACATGGTTTTTCCGCGACCTAGTCGAGGTACGGCCGATGACACTGGCATATTCGGTGTCGTAAGAAAGTTTAAGGACGGGAGCCAGAAAGAATATATCGCATTTATTCTGACTTTATTCTCGGGTTTCTTGTGCAGCAATCTCCTCGTGGTCAGTGGTGAGACCTGGCCAATCGCCATTATCCTATATTCGTAACATCTTCCAGTATCTTACGAATAAAGGATAACACCGAACTAATAGCTGCACACTTTGAATTATCCTTAATATAGCATACTAGAGTGTAAATGTTACATTCTCCGCCTTATTTCAGACGATGTTTTACCAATATTTTAATACTATTCTTCTCGATGGTGGAACTTGTAGCAATGTGGCCTTTCAGATCACTCTAATTTCCATGTAATCCCAGCGCCCATTTCGCCCACTTTCCGTCCCGCGGAATACCACGCGGGCTAGCAGTCTTTAATAGTATCTCGTCGGTGTTGAGGGTAAAACCTTCAATGAAATTGTTATTCCACGGCTAAAAAAAGGATTGTATGTGTGGGAGTGTACTGGATAGTCTACTCTCCGTCTGTATTATACAATAAAGATGAAGAAGATTCATGCAAAATGAATAAATGAAGAGTACCGAATATGAATTACAGCAGCAAATGAATCGTGCCGCTTTTCCCATAAGACGCCATGTAAATTCCGGCACGAATCATTTGCTCTTCCTAAACCTACGTACAGCGCCATTTCGTGCAGCGGCGAAACGCTCAAACTGTTAGCCAATTATAGTTTCGAATTCACCCGCCAGATGTCGGTAACAGCGGTTACCGACCTGACACCTCTATATCGGTAACTTTTAATTTAGAAAGAAAATGATATAATCCAGATGTAAATTATCTTTATTTCTAAAATGCGCATGTCAAAGTAAGCTTCATACATAGTACACGAAAATTCACACACTATATAATAAATACGAATTACTAAATTTGTCCATAAACGATTATGCAAGCCCATGTCAAAAAGTAACCTAGAAATCTCGAGAGCTGTAAAATAAATAAATAATTTTTAAATATTCTCGTCTGAATTCGTGCACTTTATCGATCGGAAAATTTGCCCTGAACCTTTAGCAAAATTCCAGTACCAGTGCAATTCTGACACGACTCGTATTTAATTAATTATTAACGATTATTGCAAACCTTGTTCAGCCCCCTATGTGCGCAATGTGTAAGACAAGGAGAGGTATAATATTAGACAAGGACAGCTGCCAGCCGCCATCTTGTTTTCGCTACGATTCTCTGTTTTTACCAGGAGAGTACTAGGCAAGCATAAAAGCGAAGAGGTATGCGGAGGTGTCCTCGTTCAGATGCATAATTCATCGAGAAAATTGTTAATTTCTCGGTTGTTATTAACGTTGGGGGAATTGTTGTTATCAGGGCATAAAGCTTGAACCTTCAGCAATTTTCACAGCTAGTTTTCCGTCGGATTTTCTTCCGGATAAATTATTAATAAACGATTATGCAAGACTATTTATGTCCCGAATTAACCTAGAAATCTCCAGAGCTGTTAAGTAAATAATTAATTTTGCAATATTCCCGTCTGAATTCGTGCACTTTATCGATCGGAGAATTTGCGCTTAATCTTTAGCAAAATTCCAGTACCAGTGCAATTCTGACACGACTCGTATTTAATTAATTATTAACGATTATTGCAACCGTTGTTCAAACCCCTATGTGCGCAGTGTGTAAGACAAGGAGAGGTATAATATTAGACAAGGTCAGCTGCCGGCCGCCATCTTGTTTTCGCTACGATTCTCTGTTTTTACCAGGAGAGTATTAGGCGAACATAAAAGCGAGGAGGCGTATACCGCGGGTACCAATTTTATCATAGTCACATGAGAATAAATTGCAAATTGAAAACAGTAGTGGAAAATTTTTGTATCTAGTTTCAGCTAATTTTATTGCAAATGCGTATATACTCAAAATAGTGTGTACGAAACTGTAACGTAATGGCATCACAAAAGTTAGGATAGGTTTCATTTAATAACACGCTTTAAAATGACATGCATCATACAGTTTTCCAGAAAGATATAAAGAATCCATTATAGTTAAATTGATAGAAAATATGACCATGAAAATTTTCTTCACAATACATGCAGGCGGAAAATTGTTTTCTCAGGATTCCAATATCAGGTTCTCCAATCCTTGGGAGTCCTCACAGAAAATTTTAACTGCCACAGATTGCAACGTCTGTAAAATATAATTAAAGAAATCACAAAGCATCATGTCCATTGCTTTTGAACTAAATTTTACAGATGGAATTTACTTATCTAAAATATTTTAACCAGATTTCAGCATCCAGTTGATTTTTTTTCTTGATTTTCGTCTGACACCATTTTGAAGAATCACCCATTGAATTTTCTCTCACACGTTGACGATACATATGTATATGCTTGGACTAGACCGGACCAGCGTTTTTCTCGTAAACAGTAAGTATTCCAGAAAAGTGATGGAAGAAAAGTTGCAGCATATCTTAGTGGCACTACGATAACCTAAAACAATTTTTCAAGAATTAATATATGTAACTATTATGTTATGTATATAAATAAAGCTCAATATAACAATACAATTATTTTAAAATATATTGTAAATACACAGGACTAGTTCGAAAACGAAAAATTAGTAAAATTGTAAGTATAATGTGAAACAAAGTAACAACAAACATAGTAAGTATTATGTTAAATCATGATAGCGTCACGAATCGCTGTCTTTAAAACAATCATTTCTGCAACACATAAAATATAACCGAATTTGAAAATTCAATATTTCTTTCATTCATCCTTTTTTTAAGAGTTCTCGGTATATCCCTTATAATGTTTGAATTAACTGATAACACTAAAATGAATAACTATTTTCATCACGTAGATATATTAGAAGAACGCATTAGTAAAGTAATAGGAGAACTGTCGAGAGTAATGGCTAATATAGGTGGACCAACTGAACAGAAGCTGGTCGTCGGCTGTATTATAATATTACAGAATCCATTATCTGTTACGGTAGCCCTGTATAGGCCGAAACTGCATTAAGTTTCAACGAAATCACAAAAGATTCGCGAGAATGCAACGCGCCGTCCTGTTTAGAGTCGCTCGCGCTTACAGATCGGCCGGAAGATACACACTATGTACAATTACGGGATACTTACCTCTGGAATATACTCTAGCAAACTGCAAACCACTCTATGAGGCTTTGAGAAGATATCGATCTGACCCTGGAGATGACGATGACTTAACGCAATAGAAAATTGAACAGATGGAAAAAATAAAAGAAGATCTTACCCAAAAAGCATGGAGAGGATGGCACAACCTGTGGCACCGGCAGACAACAGGGCAATGGACTCACCAATTAATACCTGATCCTAAAATATGGAAAAACCGATAATTTGGTTTGTTAAATTTTAGATTAACCCAAGTCCTTACAGGACATGGTGTATTTAAGGCTTACCTATTTAAATTAAGAGACCATCCAACGACTCCTGTTGGTGGTGTACAGATATAGGAGACGATGCAGAGCACACCATCTTCTCCTGTGAAAAGTGGGCTGATAAAAGACAACAATTAGAAAGCAATATAAATCAAACACTTACAGTAGATAATTTTATAGAAAGTTTGATAACATCACCTGAGAATTGGAAAAAAATTAACACCTTCAGGAATAAAATTTTGGCTGAAAAAGAAGAATACGAAAGAAAAGAAAGACAAATAAAAAATATATATATACATTACCTGGAAAACGGGCGACATCACTGATAACGGATAACTTTGAAGACCTGAAAAGAAACAAAAGTTAATATATTAGACAATAAGATATAATTTAAATAGACAATAAAGATTAATTCAACTAGACAATAACCATAATACACATAATAATAATAATAATATATAATAAAAAGGGCACGCAATGGGTCAGTGGATAGAGCACGCGACTGCAACTAGGCGGTCGCGAGTTCGAATCCCACGCCCGGCACCTCTGGAAATAATTCAATGTGCTATTTTAAAAAACTGTGGTGCCCAAGGTGGTTCGGAACCCACCGTAATAAAAAGTAGGTCCCGCTGAAATAGGTAATAGGGAGAGTGTTGGTAAAAGGTGAGAAGTGTGGAACAGGATTTGAAACCCTGAGGGGACCCAATATCCATTACATAATAATATATAATACTTACACACTATTTTCCTACGAAACAGCTTTGGTTTGTGATGGTAACCGGTTACCGTCCCTGGAGCTGAAAAATAAAGAAATAATATTAAAATATATAAACGATAATTAAAGCCAAGAACATGAGTGGTGATACTCGAGTGCACGGTGCTCGGTGAGCGAATCTGAGGAAGGGCCCTTACCGACACCCCTCGAGAAAGAGAAGAGAGGAAGAAAAATGCCCATGGAAAGGGAAAAAAAACACTTCAGAAATGATAAAGGAAAGACGTAATCAGTTAAAATATGAGAGGAAGAAACAGAAAGAACAAAGGCTCAGGAAGAATACGTTATACTAATTACAGCTAAGATGGAGCAACGATTATACTCATTAATTATTATCCCAGTGGTTTCAAAATATCGAGAAATGGCACACACTAAACAGACAGAATATAAACTACTACACGATGCAATTTTTTACAGGACATGGTATTTTCGCTACCTTTTTGAAAAAGATAGGTAAATATAACACCGATACATGCTGGTACGGATGCAATACACAAGATAGCCCTGACAACACCTTAACTACATGTAACAAATGAATAACAGAAAGAGAAAATTACTAAACCTTACACAGTACACAAATTCACAACGGCAATCCACAACTCGGAAGACACATGGGTAGAATTTCAAAGACTTTGTACAAAAATACTCAGAGACAAGAATAAAACTGAAATCGAACACCAAATAACTGAACAGAAAGACAAGAGAACTCAAGGAAATAACCACAGACAAAGTGTCAACAAAACCACACAAACGACGACAACTATATTTTTAAAGTTACTTAATTATAAATAAACAAAGATAATTTCAATCAATATATATTTATTAGAGGATATTATTTCAAAAATCCCCAAAGATCCTCCAAATACTAAATAGATACATAAAACAATGGAAACAGTAATACAAGATATAGAGATAAGAGGTTAGGAAATCTGTCAAACTATGTATGTACATAGCAATATTATTACTGAAACACAATAAATAAAGACAACATGAATACTAGTACTTAAACAAAATAAATAAAAATTAAAACAAGAGAACAAACTAACATAATTAATAGAACACAGACAGGTAGTATTAACAAGGAACCAAATAAAAGGAAAACGAAACTCAAAGAATAATAAGAGAAAGAATGATAAATACACTAAACAAGTAAGAAGATGACTGGAAACAGAAGTAGAAATAAATAAGAACGCGAAGAGAAGAGAGAGGAGGCTAGAAAGAAAGAGGAGGCTAGAAACTGAAATACATACAGCTAAAAATCTACTGATACAGATATCAAACGATTACCTAATACTTACCAACTGATTACATAGTATTTAAAACAGTTACAGATAAACTAATTACTCAAACAATTATATAAATAAATAAGTTATGGATAATTTCTTGTAATTTGTTCTCCCTATCGGTTCCTGTGCATGGAGTATCCTCTCCTTCTGTGTTATCTTTATTGTTATTTTGACTTTGTTTTATAATTTTATTTCTTCTTATTCATGGTTTTCCAAACATGTTTTCTTTATTTAGGACCGTTTCGCTTTCTGTATTTGTTGTGTTGTGTTCTTCTAATAGTTTCTGAATTTTACCAAGTCCTCTATCTGTGGGGAAAGTTACTTTCCTTTTATTTCTTTCCGTGTTCATTTTTCTATTTTCCACTGAGTTTTCCAGTAGGTTTTACACCAAAACGAATTCGTCGTGTCAAACGCCGTTAACTTACACTGCTGATTCGAGTCCGGGGCTAAATACTACTACATACCATCCCAGCGTACTTTAATACCAGCCATGCTGAGGAGAAAATGGCAACACCGCTGTGATTCCATACTCTAAATAAATTCATTAGTGGCTATAGTGGTACTTATTTTTAAAAATTATATTTCATTTTATTTAGTGGCCCTGTAAGTCGAAAACCTATAATTATTGAAAATAAAAATTATTACAACCATCTCGAAAATCGAACCCGGTCCGGCCGCTTGAAAGTCCAAGGACCTAACCACCGCGCCAATTGTACTACTATGTAAACAATCATCAGAGCTTATATATAAATAGCGACAAGAAAAGAGTTTTTAGAAATAATTAGAACAATATTAAGACCTGTAAATAAGAATGTAGATAGGTTAAGCGTTAGTTCTTCGGTGTAGCATTAAGTGTAAGACGTGAGAGGGATTATTTCAAGAATATATTGATTATATTGGCTAGATTAATCATTGAGATTTAATAATAAAAGAATCCTTTCCTAAAGGATACCTGTTGTGCGTTCACGGAAAAGAGGTTCTCTATAGGCCTTTTTTTTTGTTTTTTTTATTTTTTTTCGTGCACGCGCAATATGGACCCGTCTACCCGCGTTCGACATTTATGACTTCTGAATGTGTAAAAAAAAAAAATAATAATGGCTCTATCTCGGGAACGGTGCGCCCTACCGCAAAAATAACGAAATTTTCAAGAGGCTTTACCCAAAGCATACAGGGTATACCCAACCACATGACGTATGTAGTGTTTTGAATTTTTCAAAAAAAAAAATTTTAAACCGCTTTATCTGGGGAACGGTGCGTCCTACCGTAACAATAATGAAATTTTGAAAAGACCGTACCTAAGGCATACAGTGAATGCCCGACCAAATGACGTATGTAGTTTCATAATAAAATATTACCACAATTAGTCGTAGCTTATTAACATCTCCGCGATTCCGCGTGAAACTGTTCTCTCCCAGCATACAATATGTTGTCGATTAAGGCAGATTGTTTGAAACAAATGAAATCGTTGTCGAGCAGATATTCATTTTTCGAGAATCATATGATCCGCTCGGCAACGATTTCATTTGTTTCAAACAATCTGCCTTCATCGACAACATTGCACGAGGGCTCTCACTCTCGCTCTCGCTTCGCTGCCTCTCCCCACTCCTCTACCATCGATCGATTCGATCGCCGAGTTACTAATTATTGATAAATTTCTTATTTCTCGCTGTTCAATGTTTATAACAATTCCTTTTACCAACGGTGCCCACAACCACTCCCTTGACCATCTGACCACCTAATTTTTTTCGAAAAATATGCAATAGAACTCCAGATATAGAATAACATTTATAACATGAACATTCCCGCGCGTTAATTTATTACCACGTTTTTATTATTCGATACAATTCACAGAGAAATTTATTATTTCTGCCATTTCTGGCTGTTCAATGTTTATAACAATTCCTTTCGCCAACGATGTTAACCAGCACTCCCTTCACTATCTGACCATCTAATTTTTTAGTCAATATAGGCAATAGAACTAGAGATACAGAATAACTTTTAAACCATGCATATTCGCATTAATTTATTCAACATAAATACTACGATAAATTTATTATTTGTGTGATAAAGTTGACATAGATAATAAATTGTTATAGATTTTTTCTTAATATAAAATGAATTTTTATGTAATATTAGAAAGAGAATATATTTTTTTTTAATGTACAGGAAATATTTTATGTTTATCATGGAAAAATATTGTTATTCCTGAATATGCTGGAAGACATACACACCTTTCATATTACAAATGGAATATTGGTTTCAAATATAAAATAAATCGTCATTGAATATTGGAAGTAAAATTTGTACTTCCAATTTACTTTCTATTCGTGTGTGTCACTTAATCGACATACACTTATATTATGAGAACATTAATGCGACAAAGTTGTTGCACGAAAAATAATCGTGTAGCTCTTACACGTCTTACACAATATGTGATTGAACTGCAAGATTAAAAAGTTTGTAGCAACAGACTCATAGTTAATTCATGTTCTTATAATATAAATGTATGTCAATTACGTGACACACACGAATTCCAATTAAATTAAAAGCAAACATTTTACTTTACATCATATTTTAAAACAAATATTTTTCCATGATTAACATGAAATATTTCCTACATATTAAAAAAGAATATTATAGTTCTAACATTACATAAAGATTCCTTTTATAATGAGAAAAAATATATTATGATAAATATTATCTGCATATTAAAGAAATATATTTTTCGCGTCATATGAAATAAAGATTCATTTAATATTTATTTCGCGAGTCCGGGGCTACTACATACCATCACAGTCTACATTAATTCTTAGAATCTGAAGAGAAAATGGCAACACCGCGGTGTTGCCATTTTCTCTTTAGCATGGCTATTATTAAAGAAGGCTGTGTGGAAACATACTCTAAATAAATTCGTTAGTGGTTATAGTAGTACTTATTTTTACAAATTATATTTCATTTTATTTTAGTTTTAATTTTTAAATGGAGAGGCCTTGTAAGTTGAAAACCGATAAAAATAGAAATAAAAACTATTTCAACCGTTTCGTGAATCGAACCCTGCCCGGCCGCTTGGCAGTCCACGGCCCTAACCACTGGGCCAATTGAACTATTACGTATAAAATGATCAGAACTTATATATAAACTGTGACTAGAAAAGAGTTTTTAAAAATAATTAGAACAATATTAAGACCTGTAAATAAGAATGTAGATAGGTTAAGCGTTAGTTCTTCGGTTTAGCATAAAGTGTAAGACGTGAGAGGGGTTAGTTTAAGAATATATTGATTATATTGGCTAGATTAATTTTTGAGATTTAACAATAAAAGAATCCTTGGTTATGAAATTCGACTATATGGGAAAGTTATTCATTGGAAATCGAGAAAAAAAATGTGTCACAAAAGCTTCTTACATTTGCAGAATATGTAGCATTATTAGAAGCAGTTGACGAATTGATATTTATACAAGAATGAGTTAAGATATTTAATGTTAGGTTGGATCAGCCAATAAAGATTTATTAAGATAATTCGGGAACTATTAACTATTAACATAGCGAAATTGATATTGAAATTTTATGAAAAATTCAAAACATATTGAAATTCATTAAAATTATGTGCACGAGTATGTTGAAGCTGGTTGAAGCAAAGACAATCGATATAATTAAAGTAAACTCGGAGGAGAACGTTGCGGATATATTTACAAAATCATTATGCAGAGAAACTTTTGAAAATTTTACGAAACTAATAAATGTTAAATAAAAGGGAATATGTAAAATCAAAATGTACAATATAAATGTAAAGAGGCGTGTTAGAAAACGTGTATACAATATGTACAACATACAACAAGCGATGATAAATTATTAAATATTAAACTTAGATATTAAATTAACTAAAAGCCACTCCGAACGTCATTTATTTCTAACAGGAATGAATAAGATATTCCTTCTGGCTCCCTTCCTTTAACTTTCTTACGACACCGAATATTATTATACCTGTGGGAATCAGCATATTGGGAAGCCCACCAACCGACCGAGTCATTGCCCTCACACCGTCAATAAAAAAAAACGTCGCGCGGCCAAAAAACTTCAAATGACACGTTCGTACATATTGTAAAGAGTCGAGAACCGGGGGAATGAACTAGCATGTAAACACAAGCCAGTGTGATCGGCCGTACCTCGAGTAGGTCGCGGAAAAACCGTGTAGGTGTGCCGAAACGCACCTGCGTGTGCGGCGATAAAATCAAACCGCGGAAGACGATGGATAGCTTTTGCTAAAAACGCGACGATACAAACTACGATACGAGAAACGAACGCAATCACGACTTACGACTACGACACACGGTTAACAATTACGATTTACGGATTAACGAATACGGACACACTTTTTCTATCGCACTTGTAATTCTATCCTTGTTGTTTCTGTCGCGATATTCTGAATAAAGGGCAGATATTTTAATCTCGAAAATCTCGAAAATCTTGTTCCTACATACAAAGTTATGACTTCTGAACGTGTATTATTTGAGTACTCGTATTATGGAGTAATCATAAACATTTTAATTGTTTGCTTCATTGTTATAGATAAGGGATTATAGATAATAAATTGTTATAGATTTTTTCTTAATATAAAATGAATTTTTATATAATATTAGAAAGAGAATATATTTTATTTAATGTACAGGAAATATTTTATGTTTATCATGGAAAAATATTGTTATTCCTGAATATGCTGGAAGACATACACACCTTTAATATTACAAATGAAGTATTGGTTTCAAATATAAAATAAATCGTCATTGAATATTGGAAGTAAAATTTGTACTTCCAATTTACTTTGTATTCGTGTGTGTCACTTAATCGACATACACTTATATTATGAGAACATTAATGCGACAAAGTTGTTGCACGAAAAATAATCGTGTAGCTCTTACACGTCTTACACAATATGTGATTGAACTGCAAGATTAAAAAGTTTGTAGCAACAGACTCATAGTTAATTCATGTTCTTATAATATAAATGTATGTCAATTACGTGACACACACGAATTCCAATTAAATTAAAAGCAAACATTTTACTTTACATCATATTTTAAAACAAATATTTTTCCATGATTAACATGAAATATTTCCTACATATTAAAAAAGAATATTATAGTTCTAACATTACATAAAGATTCCTTTTATAATGAGAAAAAATATATTATGATAAATATTATCTGCATATTAAAGAAATATATTTTTCGCGTCATATGAAATAAAGATTCATTTAATATTTATTTCGCGAGTCCGGGGCTACTACATACCATCACAGTCTACATTAATTCTTAGAATCTGAAGAGAAAATGGCAACACCGCGGTGTTGCCATTTTCTCTTTAGCATGGCTATTATTAAAGAAGGCTGTGTGGAAACATACTCTAAATAAATTCGTTAGTGGTTATAGTAGTACTTATTTTTACAAATTATATTTCATTTTATTTTAGTTTTAATTTTTAAATGGAGAGGCCTTGTAAGTTGAAAACCGATAAAAATAGAAATAAAAACTATTTCAACCGTTTCGTGAATCGAACCCTGCCCGGCCGCTTGGCAGTCCACGGCCCTAACCACTGGGCCAATTGAACTATTACGTATAAAATGATCAGAACTTATATATAAACTGTGACTAGAAAAGAGTTTTTAAAAATAATTAGAACAATATTAAGACCTGTAAATAAGAATGTAGATAGGTTAAGCGTTAGTTCTTCGGTTTAGCATAAAGTGTAAGACGTGAGAGGGGTTAGTTTAAGAATATATTGATTATATTGGCTAGATTAATTTTTGAGATTTAACAATAAAAGAATCCTTGGTTATGAAATTCGACTATATGGGAAAGTTATTCATTGGAAATCGAGAAAAAAAATGTGTCACAAAAGCTTCTTACATTTGCAGAATATGTAGCATTATTAGAAGCAGTTGACGAATTGATATTTATACAAGAATGAGTTAAGATATTTAATGTTAGGTTGGATCAGCCAATAAAGATTTATTAAGATAATTCGGGAACTATTAACTATTAACATAGCGAAATTGATATTGAAATTTTATGAAAAATTCAAAACATATTGAAATTCATTAAAATTATGTGCACGAGTATGTTGAAGCTGGTTGAAGCAAAGACAATCGATAAATTAAAGTAAACTCGGAGGAGAACGTTGCGGATATATTTACAAAATCATTATGCAGAGAAACTTTTGAAAATTTTACGAAACTAATAAATGTTAAATAAAAGGGAATATGTAAAATCAAAATGTACAATATAAATGTAAAGAGGCGTGTTAGAAAACGTGTATACAATATGTACAACATACAACAAGCGATGATAAATTATTAAATATTAAACTTAGATATTAAATTAACTAAAAGCCACTCCGAACGTCATTTATTTCTAACAGGAATGAATAAGATATTCCTTCTGGCTCCCTTCCTTTAACTTTCTTACGACACCGAATATTATTATACCTGTGGGAATCAGCATATTGGGAAGCCCACCAACCGACCGAGTCATTGCCCTCACACCGTCAATAAAAAAAAACGTCGCGCGGCCAAAAAACTTCAAATGACACGTTCGTACATATTGTAAAGAGTCGAGAACCGGGGGAATGAACTAGCATGTAAACACAAGCCAGTGTGATCGGCCGTACCTCGAGTAGGTCGCGGAAAAACCGTGTAGGTGTGCCGAAACGCACCTGCGTGTGCGGCGATAAAATCAAACCGCGGAAGACGATGGATAGCTTTTGCTAAAAACGCGACGATACAAACTACGATACGAGAAACGAACGCAATCACGACTTACGACTACGACACACGGTTAACAATTACGATTTACGGATTAACGAATACGGACACACTTTTTCTATCGCACTTGTAATTCTATCCTTGTTGTTTCTGTCGCGATATTCTGAATAAAGGGCAGATATTTTAATCTCGAAAATCTCGAAAATCTTGTTCCTACATACAAAGTTATGACTTCTGAACGTGTATTATTTGAGTACTCGTATTATGGAGTAATCATAAACATTTTAATTGTTTGCTTCATTGTTATAGATAAGGGATTATAGATAATAAATTGTTATAGATTTTTTCTTAATATAAAATGAATTTTTATATAATATTAGAAAGAGAATATATTTTATTTAATGTACAGGAAATATTTTATGTTTATCATGGAAAAATATTGTTATTCCTGAATATGCTGGAAGACATACACACCTTTAATATTACAAATGAAGTATTGGTTTCAAATATAAAATAAATCGTCATTGAATATTGGAAGTAAAATTTGTACTTCCAATTTACTTTGTATTCGTGTGTGTCACTTAATCGACATACACTTATATTATGAGAACATTAATGCGACAAAGTTGTTGCACGAAAAATAATCGTGTAGCTCTTACACGTCTTACACAATATGTGATTGAACTGCAAGATTAAAAAGTTTGTAGCAACAGACTCATAGTTAATTCATGTTCTTATAATATAAATGTATGTCAATTACGTGACACACACGAATTCCAATTAAATTAAAAGCAAACATTTTACTTTACATCATATTT
Organism: Lasioglossum morio; assembly: GCA_916610235.2. NCBI lineage: Eukaryota > Metazoa > Arthropoda > Insecta > Hymenoptera > Halictidae > Lasioglossum > Lasioglossum morio. The sequence continues at coordinate 14,999,359 of OU744334.1, forward strand.
TAAAACAAATATTTTTCCATGATTAACATGAAATATTTCCTACATATTAAAAAAGAATATTATAGTTCTAACATTACATAAAGATTCCTTTTATAATGAGAAAAAATATATTATGATAAATATTATCTGCATATTAAAGAAATATATTTTTCGCGTCATATGAAATAAAGATTCATTTAATATTTATTTCGCGAGTCCGGGGCTACTACATACCATCACAGTCTACATTAATTCTTAGAATCTGAAGAGAAAATGGCAACACCGCGGTGTTGCCATTTTCTCTTTAGCATGGCTATTATTAAAGAAGGCTGTGTGGAAACATACTCTAAATAAATTCGTTAGTGGTTATAGTAGTACTTATTTTTACAAATTATATTTCATTTTATTTTAGTTTTAATTTTTAAATGGAGAGGCCTTGTAAGTCGAAAACCGATAAAAATAGAAATAAAAACTATTTCAACCATTTCGTGAATCGAACCCTGCCCGGCCGCTTGGCAGTCCACGGCCCTTTTTTTTTTTTTTTTTTAGTATACGTTTATTCAGCCAAAAAAAAGTAAGAGGGGGTAACATACAATATACAATATCAACAAACTTAACAATAACAAGAGTGAAGAATGAAAACAAGAGGGAAAGAGAATAGCGATTTCCTTAAACGTATAAAATAGGAGAGTGTGGCTTAATCTAGAGGTATGCAGACTAAAGACTCAGCATTGAGTACGCGTAGTCTGGACCGTCACTTTGTGTTGCACTTATTGCGGTAATAGGTAGTAAGGTACTGAAGTGTTCGAAGCTTAATCTTTGGTGTAGCGAGTTTAGTGTAGGAAGACGGCCGCGAGAAGGAAAGAGAAAAAAAACTATACTATGCGATTAGCTGGGGGAGGGGGGAGGGATAACAAGGGGAAAGGGGGGAGTAATAATAATGGTAATAATAATATTAATGATGATAATGATGATACAGGTAGTAGTGGTGATGATAATAACAGTGAAAAAAAAAATGATAACGGTGATGATGATGGTAATGGTAATAAGATAATAACAAGAATCATAATGATAGGTATCGTAATTAATTAGGTGACATATTACCTTTGGGATCGTAATTTGGTATCATAGCGTGTGTACAAGGTTCTTACGACTAAGTTTAGGATTAAGGTTTAATTATGAACTAGTTTTATTGCTAATTGGTGGGTTTACAATTCTAGAGCCACCAATATTTCTTTTTATTTGTTCTGGGGCTATAGCTTAGATCTGTCGCTGTTAGTCTATATATGTATTTTAAGTTAGGATCGTTGACTTCTATGTTTTTATTGTATGAAATTTTCTTGTCGAATGCTCTTCGGTTGTAATGGTAGATTAGGGGTATATTGTTATCGTTTTGAATAAACCCTTCGCTGTCCAGGTATACGAAAGCTTCCGGGGGAGTGTAGCCTGTTTGTCGAGTATGGTCGAAGTATAATGGGTTCGGGTATAGGGAGTGTGCTATTAGTGAGTTGGATGTTATGTTGTGAATTTTGGACCAGTGATCTCTAATTAGTTTTAGTATGAATAAATCGATGCGAACTAGCTCAGCTTCTTCATATAATTTGTAATTGCTGATCATTTTTGTGTAATTTGACTCTGGCGATCTGTATTTACTCAGACAGGCCCTAATGCATTTTCTTTCAAATATCCGGAGCTTTTCCATAGTGCCAGCGCAGATGTTGAACCATATTTGGCAGCCGTATGTTAAAATTGGCCTTATTAGTGTTTTGTAGCAAATGATCTTAACGGATTTGTTCAAATCTTTAGAATAAAATAGTCTTTTGTTTGCCATAAAGGCTTTTCTGGCTTTTTGGATTTGAATGTTAACATGGATATTGTGGTTGAGTCTGAAGTCGAGGAAAACACCGAGGTATCTTACAGTGCTTTTGTGAGGGATTTTTTCGTTTATGTTGTTTGTTGCGTGTAGACAAAACTTTTTTGAGTTTACTCTAACATCGTTGTTTGCGACCGATATGTTGGAAATGTATGGCCTGAATAAGATTGTTTCGCATTTGTGTGTGTTGATTTTTAGTTTCCAGGTTTGAAAATAGTCTTGCGTTTTATCAAATAGAGTCTGTAGTTGTGTGTTGATGATTGACGGTTTGCTGTTTCTTATGTATATCAATAAGTCATCCGCGAAAGCTATTGCGTTTTTATCGTTTTCCTCGGTTGAGTTGTTCAGGCCATACATTTGGAGTAAGTCGCTGATGTAAATGTTGAACAAGATGGGGGAATTAACTGTACCTTGTTGTAATCCGTTGGTAATATGAAATTCTCTGCTAGATTTGATGTTGCCTTCTGTGGTAAAAAAGCGTTTCCCGTGGAGCATATCCCATAACATTTTGATTAGTTGCTTGGGAAAGTCTTTTTTTATCAGTTTGAAGAATAATCCGTCTAACCATACGGTGTCAAATGCCTTTTCTAGATCAATGAAGCAAGCACCCACGCAGTCACCGGCGTTTCGGGCCCAGCATATGTCGGATGTGAACTTTGTAATGGCGTGTATAGTGGAATGGAAACGTTTGAATCCGAACTGAGTTTCTGGGATGATGTATTTTTCTGTACAGTGGTTATTAATGGCATCATTTACGATAGTTTCAAATACTTTGCTTATGTTGGGAAGTAAGCTTATTGGCCGGTAGCTGCTTGGGTTGCTTCCTTCTTTGTCTTTTTTCTTTAATGTAATTAACTTGGCTGTTTTCCATGATGAGGGGAAGTATGCTAGGTTTAGGCAATTATTAAATATGATTGTGAAATAAAAGATGTAGCGCGTTGGTAAGTTTTTAAGTATTATGTTAGGAATTTCGTCAAAGCTGGCTGATTTTTTTCCTCTAAGGTTGCGAAAGGTGCGTGATAGGATGTATGTATTTGTGAAGTAATTCGATGGAGTATGCGATTTATCTGGATTATCGGCGGTATTTTGTTCTGAGAAGTTACAGGCGGCGTGTTCGTTTATTTTGTCTCTTTCTATTTCTTGCTTTAATTCGTTGATTCTTTGGTTAATGATGTTGGATAGTTGTTCTTTACCTAAGTGATTATTCTGTGAATGGACTCTTTCGAAGTGTGTGCCTAAAATGTTTAGTTTGTCGATTGTTTTGTTAATAATGTAGTTGTTATTGTTGTCCTGTTGTAATGAGTTTGTGTTTACGTTGGCCTCTTGAAGTAGGGATTGGAGGTGCTGTGGGATTTTGAGTGATTCTATTTTACTGGGAGTTTTTTGTCTGAATACACTGTTTATTTTTGGGAACAAGTTTTTTGGTTTTTGTGTTGAGATGTTTTTAATTTTTTGTTCCCAGAAATTGCTTACCGATGCCTGCAGTCCACGGCCCTAACCACTGGGCCAATTGTACTATTACGTATAAAATGATCAGAACTTATATATAAACTGCGACTAGAAAAGAGTTTTTAAAAATAATTAGAACAATATTAAGACCTGTAAATAAGAATGTAGATAGGTTAAGCGTTAGTTCTTCGGTTTAGCATAAAGTGTAAGACGTGAGAGGGATTAGTTTAAGAATATATTGATTATATTGGCTAGATTAATTTTTGAGATTTAACAATAAAAGAATCCTTGGTTATGAAATTCGACTATATGGGAAAGTTATTCATTGGAAATCGAGAAAAAAAATGTGTCACAAAAGCTTCTTACATTTGCAGAATATGTAGCATTATTAGAAGCAGTTGACGAATTGATATTTATACAAGAATGAGTTAAGATATTTAATGTTAGGTTGGATCAGCCAATAAAGATTTATTAAGATAATTCGGGAACTATTAACTATTAACATAGCGAAATTGATATTGAAATTTTACGAAAAATTCAAAACATATTGAAATTCATTATCATTATGTGCACGAGTATGTTGAAGCTGGTTGAAGCACAGACAATCGATATAAAATTAAAGTAGAGTCGAGGACCGGGCGAATGAACTAGCAAGTAAACACAAGCCAGTGTCATCGGCCGTACCTCGACTAGGTCGCGGAATAACTATTTATGTAGGCGTGCCGAAACGCACCTGTGTGTATGACCATGAAGACGACGAATGGCTTTTGCTAAAATCGCGACGACACGAACTACGATATGAGAGACGAACGCGATCACGTATTACGACTACGACACACGGTTAACGATCATGATTTACGGATTAACGAATACGGACACACTTTTTCTATCACACTTGTAATTCTATCCTTGTTGATTCTGTCGCGATATTCTGAATAAAGGGCAAATATTTTAATCTCGAAAATCTCGAAAATCTTGTTCCTACATACCAAGTTATGACTTCTGAACGTGTATTATTGGAGTACTCGTATTATGGAGTAATCATAAACATTTTTATTGTTTGCTTTATTGTTATACATAAGGGATTATAGATAATAAATTGTTATAGACTTTTTCTTAATAGAAAATGAATTTTTATGTAATATTAGAAAGGGAATACATATTTTTTTAATGTGCAGGAAAAATTTTATGTTTATCATGGAAAAATATTGTTATTCCGGAATATGCTGGAAGACATACAAAACTTTCATATTACGAATGAAATATTGGTTTCAAATATAAAATAAATCGTCATTGAATATTGGAAGTAAAATTTGTACTTCCAATTTACGTTGAATTCGTGTGTGTCACTTAATCGACATACATTTATATTATGAGAACATTAATGCGACAAAGTTGTTGCACGAAAAATAATCGTGTAGCTCTTACACGTCTTACACAATATGTGATTGAACAGTAAGATTAAAAAGTTTGTAGCAACAGACTCATAGTTAATTCATGTTCTTATAATATAAATGTATGTCGATTACGTGAGACACACGAATTCCAATTAAATTAAAAGCAAACATTTTACTTTACATCATATTTTAAAACAAATATTTTTCCATGATTAACATGAAATATTTCCTACATATTAAAAAAGAATATTATAGTTCTAACATTACATAAAGATTCCTTTTATAGTGAGAAAAAATATATTATGATAAATATTATCTGCATATTAAAGAAATATATTTTTCGCGTAATATGAAATAAAGATTCATTTAATATTTATTTCGAGAGTCCGGGGCTACTACATACCATCACAGTCTACATTAATTCTTAGAATCTGAAGAGAAAATGGCAACACCGCGGTGCCGCCACACACAGACGCACACATAAGTCTCCTCGTAGGTACCTGCATCATGGAAAAACGTAAACAAATGCTCTCGCCCAGTCCTCTGTCTTCGGGGAAATACAGAAACAAAGCACGCGCTCGTCGTTCGACCTTTCAAGGAACACGCAATTTAACATGAACTATTCATGCATCAATTATCTATTGCATACGCCCCATGTTTTTCGTTTTAAATCTTACAAGTATTTTCACAGCTATTCAAAATTTACAATTACAAATTTTTAGGATTATCAGTACAGTGTTGGGAATCTGTATGGAACTAGGAAACATTATTTTGTACTTTTTAGTTCGTTTTTAAAAACGTGGCATTTTTAAAAAATTTATTTTTATTATATAAAGAGAAGAAAAAGAAGAAGATATCAATTTGTTATTAAAGTTGAAGCTGAAACTTTACTGTCAAATTCCGTGCATTTTTCTAGATATTTCTGATTCCACAGATCGATTCTCGGAACATTTATGTATAAAAAAAGTGTAGGGAAATAATGCTCATTTATGAAATATTTTTAAATTAAAAATTCAGGTGTCTGATATGAAATTTGAATTAGGGATTCTAGATTTTCCTAAAATTATGCTTCAATACTTTTTTATATACAATATTTCTAGGAATCTTTTGTTCTTGAGTTTTACTTTTAATATTTTAAACCTCAAAAACCAACACCAAAACATCGTCTGAAATATGGCGAAGAATATAACATTTGATGATAATCCATATGGTTTCGTGATGATTCGTTTTCCCATCGACGCGTCGCGACGAGAATCTCTCCTCAGTGGTCTTCTGCACCGACGAAATGTCGTCAATGCTTCTGTTTCTCACTCCAGTCAAAATAAATCCCAGAGGGCGTAAGAAAACACCGAAATTTTCGCGGGACACGTAGTCCCGTAAGGCTGGCAGTCTTTAACAGTATCTCGCCAGTGATATAATCTAGACGTAAATTATCTCTATTTCTAAAATGCGCATGTCAAAGTAAGCTTCATACATAGTACGTACATAGAATTCACACAAAATCCGAGGACAAAAGATTCCTAGAAATATTAAGAAAGTATTGAAGCATAATTTTTAGAACAATCAACGATTTCGAATCTATAAATTTTATACGAGATACCTTAATTTGTACTTTCAAAGTATTTTATAAACGAGAATTATTACCTTACACTTTTTCATACATAAATGTTCGAAGAATCGATCTGTGGAAAAGGAAATGTGTTGAAGAACAGAATAAGGGAGAGTTTACTCTAAACAATTAAAATTCCAAAAGAATGATTATAGACATTGAACAGATAGAATCAATAAATTTATCGTAGTATTTATGTTGAATAAATTAATGCGAATGTGCATGGTTTTATAAAGTTATTCTCTATCTCGAGTTCTATTGCCTATTTTGACTAAAAAATTAGATGGTCAGATAGTGAGGGAGTGCTGGTTAACATCGTTGACGAAAGAAATTGTTATAAACATTGGACAGCCAGAAATGACAGAAATAATAAATTTTTCTGTGAATGGTATCGAATAAATTAACTATTATCGCACGCGAATATTCATGTTATAAATGTTATTCTCTATCTCGAGTTCTACTGCATATTTTTAGAAAAAAATTAGATGATCACGTAGTCAAGGGAGTGCTGGTTAACATCGTTGACGAAAGGAATTGTTACAAACATTGAACAGCGAGAAATAACAAATTTATCAATAATTTGTAACTCGGCGATCGAATCGATCGATGGTAGAGGAGTGGGGAGAGGCAGCGAAGCGAGAGCGAGAGCGAGAGCGCTCAGTCACTGTGAGTCAGTCAATCGGGCATGGTCGGGTCGGCGCGGCGCGCGGAGTTGACAGGGAAAGACGTGTTGTGATAGCGTTTGTGACAGTGTGTGCGGTAGTGTGTATGCTGGGATGTGCCGGGAGACCAGGGGTGGACCTGGAGTGGATTAGGAGTGGATTAGGAGTGGATCAAGAGTGGATTAGCAGTGAGCAGGGGTTACTGGTAAGTTTTAATTCAACTATTCTTGTATGCTTATTACTTTGTCCACTTTCAACTGATTGTTTTCACTGAACAATCATTTTCAATGATTACCTCCAATATTGTTATTGCAATTTCCATCGGAGAAGAAACTTTGACAGTTCAGTGTTCGAAACAATTTTATATTTCTGATGTTGTACTAGTGTTTTTCTTCCTGCTTCTGATTGTCAAATTCGTACTTTTGCCTATTTAATTTCTCGATATTTACTAGACATACTTGCGTATCTTGGTATGTAGGAACAAGATTTTCGAGATTAAAATATTTGCCCTTTATTCAGAATATCGCGACAGAAACAACAAGGATAGAATTACAGTGTGATAGAAAAAGTGTGTCCGTATTCGTTAATCCGTAAATCATGATCGTTAACCGTGTGTCGTAGTCGTAATACGTGATCGCGTTCATCTCTCATATCGTAGTTCGTGTCGTCGCGATTTTAGCAAAAGCCATTCGTCGTCTTCATGGTCATACACACAGGTGCGTTTCGGCACGACAACATAAATAGTTATTCCGCGACCTAGTCGAGGTACGGCCGATGACACTGGCTTGTGTTTACTTGCTATTTAGTTCATTCGCCCGGTTCTCGACTCTACTTTAATTTTATATCGATTGTCTGTGCTTCAACCAGCTTCAACATACTCGTGCACATAATGATAATGAATTTCAATATGTTTTGAATTTTTCGTAAAATTTCAATATCAATTTCGCTATGTTAATAGTTAATAGTTCCCGAATTATCTTAATAAATCTTTATTGGCTGATCCAACCTAACATTAAATATCTTAACTCATTCTTGTATAAATATCAATTCGTCAACTGCTTCTAATAATGCTACATATTCTGCAAATGTAAGAAGCTTTTGTGACACATTTTTTTTCTCGATTTCCAATGAATAACTTTCCCATATAGTCGAATTTCATAACCAAGGATTCTTTTATTGTTAAATCTCAAAAATTAATCTAGCCAATATAATCAATATATTCTTAAACTAACCCCTCTCACGTCTTACACTTTATGCTAAACCGAAGAACTAACGCTTAACCTATCTACATTCTTATTTACAGGTCTTAATATTGTTCTAATTATTTTTAAAAACTCTTTTCTAGTCGCAGTTTATATATAAGTTCTGATCATTTTATACGTAATAGTACAATTGGCCCAGTGGTTAGGGCCGTGGACTGCCAAGCGGCCGGGCAGGGTTCGATTCACGAAATGGTTGAAATAGTTTTTATTTCTATTTTTATCGGTTTTCGACTTACAAGGCCTCTCCATTTAAAAATTAAAACTAAAATAAAATGAAATATAATTTGTAAAAATAAGTACTACTATAACCACTAACGAATTTATTTAGAGTATGTTTCCACACAGCCTTCTTTAATAATAGCCATGCTAAAGAGAAAATGGCAACACCGCGGTGTTGCCATTTTCTCTTCAGATTCTAAGAATTAATGTAGACTGTGATGGTATGTAGTAGCCCCGGACTCGCGAAATAAATATTAAATGAATCTTTATTTCATATGACGCGAAAAATATATTTCTTTAATATGCAGATAATATTTATCATAATATATTTTTTCTCATTATAAAAGGAATCTTTATGTAATGTTAGAACTATAATATTCTTTTTTAATATGTAGGAAATATTTCATGTTAATCATGGAAAAATATTTGTTTTAAAATATGATGTAAAGTAAAATGTTTGCTTTTAATTTAATTGGAATTCGTGTGTGTCACGTAATTGACATACATTTATATTATAAGAACATGAATTAACTATGAGTCTGTTGCTACAAACTTTTTAATCTTGCAGTTCAATCACATATTGTGTAAGACGTGTAAGAGCTACACGATTATTTTTCGTGCAACAACTTTGTCGCATTAATGTTCTCATAATATAAGTGTATGTCGATTAAGTGACACACACGAATACAAAGTAAATTGGAAGTACAAATTTTACTTCCAATATTCAATGACGATTTATTTTATATTTGAAACCAATACTTCATTTGTAATATTAAAGGTGTGTATGTCTTCCAGCATATTCAGGAATAACAATATTTTTCCATGATAAACATAAAATATTTCCTGTACATTAAATAAAATATATTCTCTTTCTAATATTATATAAAAATTCATTTTATATTAAGAAAAAATCTATAACAATTTATTATCTATAATCCCTTATCTATAACAATGAAGCAAACAATTAAAATGTTTATGATTACTCCATAATACGAGTACTCAAATAATACACGTTCAGAAGTCATAACTTTGTATGTAGGAACAAGATTTTCGAGATTTTCGAGATTAAAATATCTGCCCTTTATTCAGAATATCGCGACAGAAACAACAAGGATAGAATTACAAGTGCGATAGAAAAAGTGTGTCCGTATTCGTTAATCCGTAAATCGTAATTGTTAACCGTGTGTCGTAGTCGTAAGTCGTGATTGCGTTCGTTTCTCGTATCGTAGTTTGTATCGTCGCGTTTTTAGCAAAAGCTATCCATCGTCTTCCGCGGTTTGATTTTATCGCCGCACACGCTGGTGCGTTTCGGCACACCTACACGGTTTTTCCGCGACCTACTCGAGGTACGGCCGATCACACTGGCTTGTGTTTACATGCTAGTTCATTCCCCCGGTTCTCGACTCTTTACAATATGTACGAACGTGTCATTTGAAGTTTTTTGGCCGCGCGACGTTTTTTTTTATTGACGGTGTGAGGGCAATGACTCGGTCGGTTGGTGGGCTTCCCAATATGCTGATTCCCACAGGTATAATAATATTCGGTGTCGTAAGAAAGTTAAAGGAAGGGAGCCAGAAGGAATATCTTATTCATTCCTGTTAGAAATAAATGACGTTCGGAGTGGCTTTTAGTTAATTTAATATCTAAGTTTAATATTTAATAATTTATCATCGCTTGTTGTATGTTGTACATATTGTATACACGTTTTCTAACACGCCTCTTTACATTTATATTGTACATTTTGATTTTACATATTCCCTTTTATTTAACATTTATTAGTTTCGTAAAATTTTCAAAAGTTTCTCTGCATAATGATTTTGTAAATATATCCGCAACGTTCTCCTCCGAGTTTACTTTAATTATATCGATTGTCTTTGCTTCAACCAGCTTCAACATACTCGTGCACATAATTTTAATGAATTTCAATATGTTTTGAATTTTTCATAAAATTTCAATATCAATTTCGCTATGTTAATAGTTAATAGTTCCCGAATTATCTTAATAAATCTTTATTGGCTGATCCAACCTAACATTAAATATCTTAACTCATTCTTGTATAAATATCAATTCGTCAACTGCTTCTAATAATGCTACATATTCTGCAAATGTAAGAAGCTTTTGTGACACATTTTTTTTCTCGATTTCCAATGAATAACTTTCCCATATAGTCGAATTTCATAACCAAGGATTCTTTTATTGTTAAATCTCAAAAATTAATCTAGCCAATATAATCAATATATTCTTAAACTAACCCCTCTCACGTCTTACACTTTATGCTAAACCGAAGAACTAACGCTTAACCTATCTACATTCTTATTTACAGGTCTTAATATTGTTCTAATTATTTTTAAAAACTCTTTTCTAGTCACAGTTTATATATAAGTTCTGATCATTTTATACGTAATAGTTCAATTGGCCCAGTGGTTAGGGCCGTGGACTGCCAAGCGGCCGGGCAGGGTTCGATTCACGAAACGGTTGAAATAGTTTTTATTTCTATTTTTATCGGTTTTCAACTTACAAGGCCTCTCCATTTAAAAATTAAAACTAAAATAAAATGAAATATAATTTGTAAAAATAAGTACTACTATAACCACTAACGAATTTATTTAGAGTATGTTTCCACACAGCCTTCTTTAATAATAGCCATGCTAAAGAGAAAATGGCAACACCGCGGTGTTGCCATTTTCTCTTCAGATTCTAAGAATTAATGTAGACTGTGATGGTATGTATTGTCGGCACGGCGAGAGTTGGCACAGCATTTCGTCAGTGGGGTGCAGGGGGAACGGCGAGTCCCCACTCTTGACGCAAGGCTGCGGATCCCACTCTTACGCTTTACTCCCGGCGGGGACGGTCGACATAGGCGTAAATAAGTGGGATCCGCGTAAGACGGCGTAAACCATGGAGCTGTTTTCCGTGCACGCACAATAGAGTTACGCCAATGTTCTGAGCTCAGCGTCGCGTCGCCACGCGACATCGCTCTGTTGCAGTCACACTCAATACGCTCGTTTGCTGTCTTCGTCGAGCGATTCGGCCAATCGCGGAAGACGTGTAGCGCGTAGTGGGAGCACCACGTGGTACCTACGAGTTTCTCGTGCCAACTCTCGCCGAGCCGACAATAGTAGCCCCGGACTCGCGAAATAAATATTAAATGAATCTTTATTTCATATGACGCGAAAAATATATTTCTTTAATATGCAGATAATATTTATCATAATATATTTTTTCTCATTATAAAAGGAATCTTTATGTAATGTTAGAACTATAATATTCTTTTTTAATATGTAGGAAATATTTCATGTTAATCATGGAAAAATATTTGTTTTAAAATATGATGTAAAGTAAAATGTTTGCTTTTAATTTAATTGGAATTCGTGTGTGTCACGTAATTGACATACATTTATATTATAAGAACATGAATTAACTATGAGTCTGTTGCTACAAACTTTTTAATCTTGCAGTTCAATCACATATTGTGTAAGACGTGTAAGAGCTACACGATTATTTTTCGTGCAACAACTTTGTCGCATTAATGTTCTCATAATATAAGTGTATGTCGATTAAGTGACACACACGAATAGAAAGTAAATTGGAAGTACAAATTTTACTTCCAATATTCAATGACGATTTATTTTATATTTGAAACCAATATTCCATTTGTAATATGAAAGGTGTGTATGTCTTCCAGCACATTCAGGAATAACAATATTTTTCCATGATAAACATAAAATATTTCCTGTACATTAAAAAAAAATATATTCTCTTTCTAATATTACATAAAAATTCATTTTATATTAAGAAAAAATCTATAACAATTTATTATCTATGTCAACTTTATCACACAAATAATAAATTTATCGTAGTATTTATGTTGAATAAATTAATGCGAATATGCATGGTTTAAAAGTTATTCTGTATCTCGAGTTCTATTGCCTATATTGACTAAAAAATTAGATGGTCAGATAGTGAAGGGAGTGCTGGTTAACATCGTTGGCGAAAGGAATTGTTATAAACATTGAACAGCCAGAAATGGCAGAAATAATAAATTTCTCTGTGAATTGTATCGAATAATAAAAACGTGGTAATAAATTAACGCGCGGGAATGTTCATGTTATAAATGTTATTCTATATCTGGAGTTCTATTGCATATTTTTCGAAAAAAATTAGGTGGTCAGATGGTCAAGGGAGTGGTTGTGGGCACCGTTGGTAAAAGGAATTGTTATAAACATTGAACAGCGAGAAATAAGAAATTTATCAATAATTACTAACTCGGCGATCGAATCGATCGATGGTAGAGGAGTGGGGAGAGGCAGCGAAGCGGAAGCGAGAGCGAGAGCGAGAGCGAGAGCGCTCAGTCACTGTCAGACAGTTAGTCGGGCATGGTCGGGTCGACGCGGCGCGCGGAGTTGACAGGGAAAGACGTGTTGCGATAGTGTTTGTGATAGCGTTTGTGACAGTGTGTGCGGTAGTGTGTATGCTGGGATGTGCCGGGAGACCTGGGGTGGACCAGGAGTTGGATTAGGAGTGAGCAGGGGTTACTGGTGAGTTTTAATTCAAATATTCTTGTCTGCTTGTTGCTTTGTCCACTTTCAACTGATTGTTTTCACTGAACAATCATTTTCAATGTTTACCTCCAATATTCTTATTGCAATTGCCATCGGTCAAAAAAACTTTGACAGTTCAGTGTTCGAAAGATTTTAAAAAATATTGTCAAATTCGCACTTTTGCCTATCTAATTTCTCGTATAATTACTCGACGTACTTGGTATGTAGAAACAAGGTTTTCGAGAATAAAATATCTGCCCTGCCCTTTATTCAGAATATTGTGACAGAAATAACAAAGATAGAATTACAATACAAGTGTAATAGAAAAAGTGTGTCCGTATTCGTTAATCCGTAAATCGTGATCGTTAACCGTGTGTCTCTCGTCTCTCGTATCGTAGTGCGTATCGTCGCGTTTTTAGCAAAAGCCATCCATTGTCTTCCGCGGTTTGACTTTATCGTCGTACACACAGCTGCGTTTCGGCACACCTACATGATCTTTCCGCGACCCATTTATTTAATATTCATTAGTTTCGTAAAATTTTCAAATTTTTCTCTGCATAAGGATTTTGTAAATATATCCGCAACGTTCTCCTCCGAGTTCACTTTAATTATATCGATTGTCTTTGCTTTTACATACTCGTGCATATAATGATAATGAATTTCAATATGATTTGAATTTTTCGTAAAATTTCAATATCAATTTCGCTATGTTAATAGTTAATAGTTCCCGAATTATCTTAATAAATCTTTATTGGCTGATTCAACCTAACATTAAATATCTTAACTCATTCTTGTATAAATATCAATTCGTCAACTGTTTCTGATAATGCTACATATTCTGCAAATGTACGAAGCTTTTGTGACACATTTTTGTTTTTACCACGTTTTTTGATTTCCAATGAATAACTTCCCATATAGTCGAATTTCATAGCCAATTGTTGATTTCCTATCAACGATATCACCTACCCATTCGGCATTTATATAACAATCTAAAGTTTCACCCGTTTCATCTTTTTTCATAATTTAATGTTAAATCTTTTGTTGAATACAAATATTTTCGGTTTTCTTTAAAAAAAATGTCTCGTACGGTGTTTTCTTTTCTATAGTGATTTTTCAAATACGCAGCTGTACACATTATTTTTGCGGTCAATATCGTTTATGTACTTTTGCCTCTGCTAATAAACAACGCGCCATATCCATTATTGTTCTATTGAACCGTTCCTCGGTTCTATTTAATTCGTGTACATACGCTTGACAATTACTTATAACGATACTCTTTTCTTTGACAAAATTATAGATATTATAATTTAAATATTCCTTCCCATTGTCGCATCTGTAAAATTTTACCTTCTTTCCTGTTAAATTGTCACTTTCATTTAAAAATTTAACCAAACAATAAAACACGTCTACTTTTGATTTAACACAGTAAATTTTTGCAATTTCACTATAATCGTAAACGAAGGAGACGAAATATTTTTTTCTCGATTTGTGCCCGCTGTTTGAAAACTACCACACACAAATCTGTATGAATTATTTCAAGAATAGCTTTGGCTTTCGTTCTATTATTTTTGAATGGCAAATTATGCATTTTATTTTCTATACACACGTCTTTCATTTCATAAATTCTGTTTCCAGTTTATTTGAAATGCCCGTTACCAATTGTTGCTTACATAAAATATTGAAATAGTTAAAATTTACATATCCTAAAGTGGCTTCTATGCCACTTTTCTTTCCGACTTATATTCTCTTTACTGAGAGCAACATTTACCGAAAACTCTTTGTATTTTAATTTACAATTCATTTTGTACGTTCTATTTTCTTTGAATGCTATTGCTATAAGCTTACCATTTCCATCTATAATTTTTGACAAATTTCCTTTAGAAATAATCGTATTATTCTCAGTAATTCTTCCATAACTTATTAAATTTGAATGCATAGAACATCTTTTGCATAGAACACGTTTTTCATTACTATTTCATTTTTCATACCGAACGTTTCAAAATAGCTAACTGCATTTCCTATTTTTCTTGCTTTTCAAAACTATTATCTCCTAAATATATGTTTATAGGTTCTTTAAGTTTAGTACATTTATCAAAATATTCCTCAGTATTAATTATGTGATCAATTCTGACTTCCTCTCCGGGTCTCTTGTGCAGCAACCTCCTCGTGGTGAGACCTGGCCAATCGGCATTATCCTCTATTCGTAAGAACTTTCAGTAACTTACGAATAAAGGGTAATGTCGAGCTAATAGCTGCACGTATAATATTTTTTCTTTGATAACAATGTGTAATGGAATTTAAGAATGGCAAAATGTTACAAGATATTTCATTGAATCGAATATGAATTTACCTTCAGCTAACTTGTAAGTCGGCCAAGGGTACATCTATGCTTGTTTCGTTTACCCTTGGCCACCTTCGGTTCGTTTTTTCGTTATTTCGAAAAACACGTTCAATCAGTGAACATTCCACTTTTAATTTCTGATTTCGAATTCTTCACTTGGAACAATTTTTCTATCCTGTAGAAAATTGGTATTCCTCCGGTCGGAGTTCCCTCAGGGGCTCACTCACGGACAGGGCCTTGAGTGAGTACGGGGAGTCGCGTCCCTGGGGCTACCCGAATCGCCTATAGGTCGGTTAGGCTTGCTCACGAGAGTTCGTTTTTTGGTTTGCTTACGAGAGCTGGGTTTCTGGTTTTCTGACTCCTTCTCGTCAGCTGGTTTCTCGTTTCGTCTCGATTGCGGATTGTTGTTTTGTTTTGGTGGTTCTGTTGGAATTCGCACTCGAGTGCGGGATTTTGTGTTGCGTCTAAATATGATTAGTCTGTTTCAGTTAGAATTTCCACAGCTGACGTCTTTCATTGTTAAGGAAGAGGACACACCGAAGAAGACAACGACGTTATAGTTAAGTTGCGTTATTCAATAAGAATTTATTATGTGCAATAGTTATTAAGATTGTAAATCGTCGTTGTATACACGTCGAGTAGTTATCGCCGTAAATGCACTTTGTTCGTCTTTTGTTTTTACTCCGACACAGTCTTCTACTGTGTCGGACACTTTTGCTCGCATGTAGTATGTACCAGATTTATTGGTACGGGGAGACCGCGGTAGTTTATATTAATGGGGGGGTCGAGACGCGTTGTGTCCGCTCTTTACCACTCATCGGTAAAATTTTCCCACCCATGTCCGTCAGTGGCGGCAGGTGGTTGTTGAAGTTGGTATTGTTGTCGGAACTCCTCTCGACCATTGCTCGCGGTACCCTCAAACCAGAGCCTTCTGCTCTGGTTTGCTTAGTTTTTCTCTCTTCTTGAAAGAATCAGAGCCTTCAGCCTGATTCGCTTTTTGTCCCCCTTGGATCGGGGACTTCTTCTCCGATTCACACCCTTTTGCTCCGCGATAATTACTCGACGTACTTGCGTAGTATATTAGTATAAGTTCGGCGTTGTAAGAAAGGGAGCCAGAAGGAATATTGCATTCGTTCTGACTCCCTTTCCGGGTCTCGTGTACAGCAACCTCCACGTGGTGAGACCTGGGCAATCGGCATTATCCTTTATTCGTAAGAACTTTCAGTATCTCACGAATAAAGGATAATGCCGAGCTAATAGCTGCACGTATGCAATTTTTCATAACAATGTGTAATGGAATTTAAGAATGGCAAAATGTTACAAGATATTTCATTGAATTGAATATGAAAGTACTTTCAGCTAAGTTGGGAATCGGCCAAGGGTACTTCAATGCTTTGTTCGTTGACCCTTGGCTACCTTCGATTCGTTATTTCGTTATTTCGTTATTTCGTTATTTCGTTATTTCGAAGTACTGGTTCAGTCAGTGAACATTCCACTTTTACTTTCTGATTTAATAAGTGTTCACATCGGAACATTCACAAGTTCCTCTTCCAATAATTGTCACATTTTGTTGAAAATTGGTATATCTCCGATCGGAGTTCCCTCAGGGGCTCACTCACGAATGGGGCCGTGAGTGAGTACGGGGAGTCGCGTCCCTGGGGCTACCCGAATCGCCTATAGGTCGGTCTGGTTGCCCTCGTGTGCGGGGTTGGGTTGGCTCTCATGAGCTCGTTTTCTGGTTTGCTCATGGGAGCTCTTTTTCTGGTTCTGGTTTTCTTGTTTGCTCTCGTCATGTGGTCTCTCGTATGGTCTCGTGTGTTTGGTTGTATTGTTCTGGTGGTTCAGTAGAAATTCGCACTCGTGTGCGGGGTTTGTGTGTGCTTTAATTAACATTAGTCTGTTTCAGTTATGATTCAGCAGTCTTTCATCGTCGACAGAGAGGACACACCAAGAAGAGGAGGACAAACACCGAAGAAGACTCACGAAGAGAGGAGGACAATCTCCAAAGAAGACTTGACAGCGTATAGTTAAGTTGCGTTAGTTGATAAGACTTTAATTGTATGTCGTCGTTGTACATACGTCGAGTAATTATCGCCGTAAATTCACTTTGTTCGTTTTTGTTTTTACTCCGACACAGTCTTCTACTGTGTCGGACACTTTTGCTCGCATGTAGTATGTACCAGATTTATTGGTACGGGGAGATCGCGGTAGTTTATATTAATGGGGGGGTCGAGACGCGTTGTGTCCGCTCTTTACCACTCATCGGTAAAATTTTCCCACCCATGTCCGTCAGTGGCGGCAGGTGGTTGTTGAAGTTGGTATTGTTGTCGGAACTCCTCTCGACCATTGCTCGCGGTACCCTCAAACCAGAGCCTTCTGCTCTGGTTTGCTTAGTTTTCCTTTTTCAAAGAATCAGTGCCTTCAGCCTGATTCGCTTTTTGTCCCCCGTGAATCGGGGACTTCTTCTCCGATTCACACCCTTTTGCTCCGCGATAATTACTCGACGTACTTGCGTAGTATATTAGTATTATAAGTTCTGCGTTGTAAGAAAGGGAGCCAGAAGGAATATTGCATTCGTTCTGACTCCCTTTCCGGGTCTCGTGTGCAGCAACCTCCACGTGGTGAGACCTGGTAATCGGTATTATCCTCTATTCGTAAGAACTTTCAGTATCTTACGAATAAAGGATAATACCGAGCTAATAGCTGCACACTTTGAATTATTGTTAATATTGTATACTAGAATGTAAATTAATATCCACGATTATTTAAAACCTATTCCCTTCCATAACATTTTGCAATGGCACGTTTCATCAGAATAAAATATATTATTAAAGCTTGTTCATTTAAATTTCTTTTTTTTTTTTTTAATAGTAGTATCTCGTCGTTGTTTAGGGTCAAACCTTCAATGAAATTGTTATTCAAGGACTAAAAAAAAGGATTGTATGTGTGGGAGTGTACTGGGTAGTCTACTCTCTGTCTGTATTATACAATAAAGATGAACAAGATTCATGCAAAATGAATAAATGAAGAGTACCGAATATGAATTACAGCAGCAAATGAATCGTGCCGCTTTTCCCATAAGACGCCACGTAAATCCGGCACGAATCATTTGCTGTTTCCAAACCTGCGTACAGCGCCATTCCGTGCAGCGGCGAAACGCTCAAACTGTTTGCCAAATTTAGTTCCGCATCTACCGCTAGATGGCGCCTTCGAGAAACGTCCGTACAGCGCCATTTAGTGCATCGGCGAAACGCTCAAACTGTTGGCCAATTATAGTTTCGAATTCATCCGCAAGATATCGGTAACAACGGTTAGCGATATGGCACATCTGTGTTGATCTGTGTTGGTAACTTTTAATTTCGAAAGAAAATAATATAATCCAGATGTAAATTATCTTTATTTCTAAATTGCGCATGTCAAAGTAAACTTCATATATAGTACATAAAAAATCACACACTACATAATAAATACGAGTTACTAAATTTGTCCATAAGAGATGGGCTATCGAATAGGTTAGGAAATCTGTCAACTCAGCATTTCTATTTATGTATGAACCTATATGTATTACATTATTAACAATGCAGGGAGAACTTCCAGTATCTTACGAATAAAGAATAAGGTCGAGTTAATAGCCGCACGAGTACAATTTTTGATAGACTTTAAAACTTGCAAAATATAGAAACATATTACTTTATTACATTGATTATGAATTTACTTTCAGCTAGCTCGCAGTCGACCATACATAGATGATTTGTTCGTTTACTCTTGGCTCACATCTACTATGCTGTTTCAAAGAACTTGTTCAAATAGTGAACATTCCAATTTGAATTTCTGATTTTCCAAAGTGTTCACATCGAAACTTTCTGAATTTCCTCTTCGAAAATTTTTACATCTTGTTGGAAATTGGTATTCCTTCGATCGGAGTTCCCTCAGGGGCTCACTCACGAATGAGGCTGTGAGTGAGTACGGGGAGTCGCGTCCCTGGGGCTACCCGAATCGCCTATAGGTCGGTCTGGTTGCCCTCGTGTGCGGGGTTGGGTTGGCTCTCATGAGCTCGTTTTCTGGTTTGCTCATGGGAGCTCTTTTTCTGGTTCTGGTTTTCTTGTTTGCTCTCGTCATGTGGTCTCTCGTATGGTCTCGTGTGTTTGGTTGTATTGTTCTGGTGGTTCAGTAGAAATTCGCACTCGTGTGCGGGGTTTGTGTGTGCTTTAATTAACATTAGTCTGTTTCAGTTATGATTCAGCAGTCTTTCATCGTCGACGGAGAGGACACACCAAGAAGAGGAGGACAAACACCGAAGAAGACTCACGAAGAGAGGAGGACAATCTCCAAAGAAGACTTGGCAGCGTATAGTTAAGTTGCGTTAGTTGATAAGACTTTAATTGTATGTCGTCGTTGTACATACGTCGAGTAATTATCGCCGTAAATTCACTTTGTTCGTTTTTGTTTTTACTCCGACACAGTCTTCTACTGTGTCGGACACTTTTGCTCGCATGTAGTATGTACCAGATTTATTGGTACGGGGAGATCGCGGTAGTTTATATTAATGGGGGGGTCGAGACGCGTTGTGTCCGCTCTTTACCACTCATCGGTAAAATTTTCCCACCCATGTCCGTCAGTGGCGGCAGGTGGTTGTTGAAGTTGGTATTGTTGTCGGAACTCCTCTCGACCATTGCTCGCGGTACCCTCAAACCAGAGCCTTCTGCTCTGGTTTGCTTAGTTTTCCTTTTTCAAAGAATCAGTGCCTTCAGCCTGATTCGCTTTTTGTCCCCCGTGAATCGGGGACTTCTTCTCCGATTCACACCCTTTTGCTCCGCGATAATTACTCGACGTACTTGCGTAGTATATTAGTATTATAAGTTCTGCGTTGTAAGAAAGGGAGCCAGAAGGAATATTGCATTCGTTCTGACTCCCTTTCCGGGTCTCGTGTGCAGCAACCTCCACGTGGTGAGACCTGGTAATCGGTATTATCCTCTATTCGTAAGAACTTTCAGTATCTTACGAATAAAGGATAATACCGAGCTAATAGCTGCACACTTTGAATTATTGTTAATATTGTATACTAGAATGTAAATTAATATCCACGATTATTTAAAACCTATTCCCTTCCATAACATTTTGCAATGGCACGTTTCATCAGAATAAAATATATTATTAAAGCTTGTTCATTTAAATTTCTTTTTTTTTTTTTAATAGTAGTATCTCGTCGTTGTTTAGGGTCAAACCTTCAATGAAATTGTTATTCAAGGGCTAAAAAAAAGGATTGTATGTGTGGGAGTGTACTGGGTAGTCTACTCTCTGTCTGTATTATACAATAAAGATGAACAAGATTCATGCAAAATGAATAAATGAAGAGTACCGAATATGAATTACAGCAGCAAATGAATCGTGCCGCTTTTCCCATAAGACGCCACGTAAATCCGGCACGAATCATTTGCTGTTTCCAAACCTGCGTACAGCGCCATTCCGTGCAGCGGCGAAACGCTCAAACTGTTTGCCAAATTTAGTTCCGCATCTACCGCTAGATGGCGCCTTCGAGAAACGTCCGTACAGCGCCATTTAGTGCATCGGCGAAACGCTCAAACTGTTGGCCAATTATAGTTTCGAATTCATCCGCAAGATATCGGTAACAACGGTTAGCGATATGGCACATCTGTGTTGATCTGTGTTGGTAACTTTTAATTTCGAAAGAAAATAATATAATCCAGATGTAAATTATCTTTATTTCTAAATTGCGCATGTCAAAGTAAACTTCATATATAGTACATAAAAAATCACACACTACATAATAAATACGAGTTACTAAATTTGTCCATAAGAGATGGGCTATCGAATAGGTTAGGAAATCTGTCAACTCAGCATTTCTATTTATGTATGAACCTATATGTATTACATTAATAACAATGCAGGTTCATCGATTAGCAAATTAATTGTATAACGAAATATATAGATGAATTCATAATAAAATATATTAAGGAATAAGATATTAACACAATTAATTTTATTCTTATTACTGAAATAGGTACGATCACCACTTATCAATACTGAATTCTAAATATGCTGACACAGAAAAGGTTTGACAATATAAGTTGCGATAATTTGATAATATAATATAAAAGATTCCCTAAATATATTTTTAGCTTAAATTTCAAATAAGTAACATAATCCAATGATTTAATGATTTAGTCTAGTTAGACATTATACAAGTTAAGATTTTATAGATAAAATAATTATCACTATCATAATAAATATGAGATGATGTCCGTGCAGAAGAAAAATAAAAAAAATATACGTGTGGAAAACCACGCGCGGTGGAAGTGAAACTTCTTGCAGTCTAATAATGTTTAGAAGCATATTAAGATTGGAAATGTTAAAAAAAAAACAAGATCAGGAACAACCAATACAAAAAAAAACAAGATCAGGAACAACTAATACAAAAAACAAGATCAGGAACAACTAATACAAAAAGAATCATAGAAAAAGTTTCACTTCAAACATAATGAACGATCAAAATTTGCTTCGCAAAGAAGGAGAGCGTATGAGAAAGAAAGAAACGTAGTTCATAGCATTTCCCATACGCTCTCCTTCTTTGCGAAGCAAATTTTGATCGTTCATTATGTTTGAAGTGAAACTTTTTCTATGATTCTTTTTGTATTAGTTGTTCCTGATCTTGTTTTTTGTATTAGTTGTTCCTGATCTTGTTTTTTTTTGTATTGGTTGTTCCTGATCTTGTTTTTTTTTTTTTTAACATTTCCAATCTTAATATGCTTCTAAACATTACTAAACTGCAAGAAGTTTCACTTCCACCGCGCATGGTTTTCCACAAGTATATTTTTATTTTCTTTACACTTCTCTCTACACTTTCGGCTCCTGTTTGTGAGAAATAAGTTTTCATAAAAGTTACGTTAGCACAACCCTGTATATGTATTCAGTTTGATTGAAAATGTGGGATTCTACTTAGATTTTGGTAAACACACATTAGTATAATAATACTTTGTAAACACCGCACTGAGCTTCTTCTGCGCGACTAATTTTGTTTTTAAATGAAAATATATTTATTCATTTTGATTGAAAACGTGGATTCTACTTAGATTTTGGTAAACACACATCAGTATAATATAATAATAATATAATAGAACTGCGATCCATATTCTACGATACAGAGCTCCGCTCTTTATACAAGACTTTTTGTTGTCGCCATAAGTAGGGTGTCTCGGTTATGTTTACCACTGTCGCTTCCCATATTATGTTTATATTTATCACGTACACTTCAGAATCATACGTCAGGAACGTATAATCCAATTCGTTAGCCACTGTGTTCTCCGGATCTGTCTCCGTTGGATTTTTACCTTTGGAGATATGTTCAATCCGTTGTACACGACAGAACAATGAATAATGTTCAATAACTTTGGAATCACATAACAAATGCATGTAATAGCATAAAAAAAAAAGATGCTGTAATGATGGCAACAATGAGAAATGTAATACAAAGAGCGGTGCTCTGTATCGTAGAAAAATGAATCGCAGTTCCAACATCTGATGTAACTTGATTTTTTTGTAAGAAATAAGTTTTTATGAAAGTTACGTTTGCATAACCATGTATATGTATTCAGTTTTTAATTGAAAACGGATGATTCTACTTAGATTTTGGTAAACACACATCAGTATAATAATACTTTGTAAACACCACACTGAGCTTCTTCTGCGCGACTAATTTTGTTTTTAAATGAAAATATATTTATTCATTTTGATTGAAATGGTGGATTCTACTTAGATTTTGGTAAACACACATTAGTATTTTTATTTTATTTTTGATTTTACTTCAACTCGCCCGTAAGACGGCGCAATCTATCTCTATATGTCTGTAGTCGTAACATAACCATGTATTTCTAACCTTTTCGTTTGATCCTACTACCGAGCATTTTATTCGTTGCGATATATTCCAAAATGTTCGCTATCATTCTAAAGATCATTGAAACCTGCGTACAGCGCCATTTCGTGCAGCGGCAAATGCTCCAACTGTTAGCCAAATGTAGTTTCGAATTCACCCGCAAGATGTCGGTAACGGCGGTTACCTGTGGCGAATGTAGATAATGAAGATTACTAATGTAGATAATGTAAATTTCTTATCACGGTAATTGTATTGATTAATTTATTTGGTTGTTAACATCTGTTTTGTTTGTGGTTACCTATCAACAGATATATTCGATTGTTAAAAAAAAAAAAGATTCAAATAAAGATTCAGAGTTAATACATCATATTATCTAAAGAATTTATTACACACTCCTCATACCGTCCTAACTGTATGTTTTTTTTTTTTTTTTTTTTTTTTTTTTTTTTTTTTTTTTTTTTTTTTAACCATCGTATTTACACAAATCGGAACATTTATAATTTGTCCTAGAATGCCATACTGGCCATGTGCATACCTCAATCGTCTTATCTGCATAAAAGGAATGCGTGGAGAAATTAATCTTTCTGACACTAAATCCAGTGAAAGTAAATGCGCTGGTATCTCAGAGTATTTAAAACCGTTGTAGGAAGACATTGTAATATAGGAATTTGTTTCCTCGACAGTGCAGTTCGACAAGTATTACAGATTGGTATTTTATCCCTTTCAATATCTGGTAGTATTATTCTCAAAATTTCTTCATATTCTGCATTGTACCTTTTTTTTTTTTTTTTTTTTTTTTTTTTTTTTTTTAAATCATTAGTAAACCATAATCTACTGCAAACAGAGCACGACTGACCAAATTTGTTATTTATAAATGTTTTCTTAAATTGATTATGAACTGGTCTATGGCGTTTAAATTCACTATAAGGTTGGACAATATTGCTAACATTCACATCATTTAATATTGAACTTGATGGATTATTTGCTTGATTCTCTGTGTTAACCATGTTCCGTAATGTACTTGATGTGAGGTTATGTTCGTCAATAATTATTATTTGCATTAACGGAAACGTAGTTGCACGTGCTGTGAAACTGTGACGCACTAAAAAAAATGATGGTAAGGCTTCTGCTTTCGTGCTCTCTCTCTCTCTCCTAAACCGTACGAGAGTCAGCGCACTAGCCACTTCCTGCCGCATTTCCGTTTCATCGTCAATTGGTTTTACACCCATCGCGCCAAAAAAAAAAAAAAAAAAAAAAAAAAAGGGTCCACTAGCAGGACCATCATTCTTTTGGTGCCCCATTATTAAACATGTAACAGATGTTTAAAGGTCCGTTGTCCCCACTTCTTCCAACGGATTGTTTCTGAGCTGGTGGAGAGGGAATAACAGGGTAAACTCATGACTGCTTTCCAACGAGCACGGTTCGTTGAGCACGGTTCGGCGAGCGCGGATCGACACGGCGAGCATAGGAATCGCGCGAGTAAGGTTTCGCGACGGGTTAGGTTAGAGCGATTTCCGGGTTAGGTTAGAGCGATTTCCGGGTTAGGTTAGAGCGATTTCCGGGTTAGGTTAGAGCGATTTCCGGGTTAGGTTAGAGCGATTTCCGGGTTAGGTTAGAGCGATTTCCGGGTTAGGTTAGAGCGATTTCCGGGTTAGGTTAGAGCGATTTCCGGGTTAGGTTAGAGCGATTTCCGGGTTAGGTTAGAGCGATTTCCGGGTTAGGTTAGAGCGATTTCCGGGTTAGGTTAGAGCGATTTCCGGGTTAGGTTAGAGCGATTTCCGGGTTAGGTTAGAGCGATTTCCGGGTTAGGTTAGAGCGATTTCCGGGTTAGGTTAGAGCGATTTCCGGGTT